>OY759223.1:15343709-16712459 GCA_963662175.1 Aradus depressus
CTTCGATACTGGAACGGGGTTTGTTTGTATGTTTATTCCAGCATCACGCCCAAACGGCTGGACGGATATTCATGAAACTTCACATGTAGCATCCTTCCAAGACCGATTAAATAATAGGCTATGTGGCGTCCCAATGTTTCGAACGGGAGGGGGGGTTGTAACGGGGGGCTAAGAATAAAAATAGTGCTAACTCATTAATTAATGGTCAGATTGTCATGAAATTTCATATGTAGTATTCTTGAAGGCCAAATAGGAAAAAAAAGTGTGTGACGTCACAAAATTGTGAACGGGAGGGGGGTTGTGGATTTTTGAACTGAGCCCTCTCCCTGGAACTCCCCCCTCCCCGCGGCCGATATCGCTGAAATTTCACTGGTTATGTCCTAAGTAGATTTTTGTTTTAAATACGAAATTTGATGTCGATACATTCATTACATGGGCAGTTATTGGGATTTTTGGAAAGGGCCCCCACCCCGGAACTCCCCCCTCCCCTCGGCCGATATCGCTGAAATTTGACTGGTTATGTCCTCCGTGAATGTTAATTTGAAATACGAAATTTGATGTTGATACATTCATTACATCGGCAGTTATTGGGATTTTAAAATTCAGAGTCGCTTATCTACCCATTCTCTTCCACCGGCTTCTATACTTCGATACTGAAACGGGTTTTTTTTGTATGTTTATTCCAGCATCACGCCCAAACGGCTGGACGGATATTCATGAAACTTCACATTTAGCATCCTTCCAAGACCGATTGAATAATAGGCTATGTGGCGTCCCAAAATTTCGAACGGGAGGGGGGGTTGTAACGGGGGGCTATGAATAAAAATAGTGCTAACTCATTAATTAATGGTCGGATTGTCATGAAATTTCGTATGTAGTATTCTTGAAGGCCAAATAGGAAAAAAAAGCGTGTGACGTCACAGAATTGTGAACGGGAGGGGGGTTGTGGATATTTGAACTGAGCCCTCTCCCCGGAACTCCCCCCTCCCCTCGGCCGATATCGCTGAAATGAGACTGTTTTTTTCCTAAGTGGATTTTAGTTTTAAATACGAAATTTGATGTCGATACATTCATTACATAGCCAGTTATTGGGATTTTTGGAAAGGGCCCCCACCCCGGAACTCCCCCCTCCCCTCGGCCGATATCGCTGAAATTAGACTGGTTATGTCCTAAGTAGATTTTAATATTAAATACAAAATTTGATGTCGATACACTCATTACATCGGCAGTTATTGGGATTTTTGAATTGAGCCCCCACCCCGGAACCCCCCCATCCCCTCGGCCGATATCGCTGAAATTTGACTGGTTATGTCCTAAGTGGATTTTAGTTTTAAATACGAAATTTGATGTCGATACATTCATTACATGGGCAGTTATTGGGATTTAGGAATTGAGCCCCCACCCCGGAACTCCCCCCTCCCCTCGGCCGATTTTGCTGAAATTTGACTGGTTATGTCCTCCGTGAATGTTAATTTGAAATACGAAATTTGATGTTGATACATTCATTACATCGGCAGTTATTGGGATTTTAAAATTCAGAGTCGCTTATCAACCCATTCTCTTCCACCGGCTTCTATACTTCGATACTGAAACGGGGTTTGTTTGTATGTTTATTCCAGCATCACACCCAAACGGGTGGACGGATATTCATGAAACTTCACATGTAGCATCCTTCCAAGACTGATTGAATAATAGGCTATGTGGCGTCCCAAAATTTCGAACGGGAGGGGGGGTTGTAAGGGGGGGCTAAGCATAAAAGTAGTGCTAACTCATTAATTAATGGTCGGATTGTCATGAAAGTTCATATGTAGTATTCTTGAAGGCCAAATAAGAAAAAAAAGTGTCTGACGTCACAAAATTGTGAACGGGAGGGGGATTGTGGATTTTTGAACTGAGCCCTCTCCCCGGAACACCCCCCTCCCCGCGGCCGATATCGCTGAAATTTCACTGGTTATGTCCTAAGTAGATTTTAGTTTTAAATACGAAATTTGATGTCGATACATTCATTACATGGGCAGTTATTAGGATTTTTGAAAAGTGCCCCCACCCCGGAACTCTCCCCTCACCTCGGCCGATATCGCTGAAATTTTACTGATTATGTCCTAAGTAGATTTTAATATTAAATACAAAATTTGATGTCGATACACTCATTACATCGGCAGTTATTGGGATTTTTGAATTGAGCCCCCACCCCGGAACCCCATCATCCCCTCGGCCGATATCGCTGAAATTTGACTGGTTATGTCCTAAGTGGATTTTAGTTTTAAATACGAAATTTGATGTCGATACATTCATTACATGGGCAGTTATTATGATTTAGGAATTGAGCCCCCACCCCGGAACTCCCCCCTCCCCTCGGCCAATTTTGCTGAAATTTGACTGGTTATGTCCTTTGTGAATGTTAATTTGAAATACGAAATTTGATGTTGATACATTCATTACATCGGCAGTTATTGGGATTTTAAAATTCAGAGTCGCTTATCTACCCATTCTCTTCCACCGGCTTCTATACTTCGATACTGGAACGGGGTTTGTTTGTATGTTTATTCCAGCATCACGCCCAAACGGCTGGACGGATATTCATGAAACTTCACATGTAGCATCCTTCCAAGACCGATTAAATAATAGGCTATGTGGCGTCCCAAAGTTTCGAACGGGAGGGGGGGTTGTAACGGGGGGCTAAGAATAAAAATAGTGCTAACTCATTAATTAATGGTCAGATTGTCATGAAATTTCATATGTAGTATTCTTGAAGGCCAAATAGGAAAAAAAAGTGTGTGACGTCACAAAATTGTGAACGGGAGGGGGGTTGTGGATTTTTGAACTGAGCCCTCACCCCGGAACTCCCCCCTCCCCGCGGCCGATATCGCTGAAATTTCACTGGTTATGTCCTAAGTAGATTTTTGTTTTAAATACGAAATTTCATGTCGATACATTCATTACATGGGCAGTTATTGGGATTTTTGGAAAGGGCCCCCACCCCGGAACTCCCCCCTCCCCTCGGCCGATATCGCTGAAATTTGACTGGTTATGTCCTCCGTGAATGTTAATTTGAAATACAAAATTTGATGTTGATACATTCATTACATCGGCAGTTATTGGGATTTTAAAATTCAGAGTCGCTTATCTACCCATTCTCTTCCACCGGCTTCTATACTTCGATACTGGAACGGGGTTTGTTTGTATGTTTATTCCAGCATCACGCCCAAACGGCTGGACGGATATTCATGAAACTTCACATGTAGCATCCTTCCAAGACCGATTAAATAATAGGCTATGTGGCGTCCCAATGTTTCGAACGGGAGGGGGGGTTGTAACGGGGGGCTAAGAATAAAAATAGTGCTAACTCATTAATTAATGGTCAGATTGTCATGAAATTTCTAATGTAGTATTCTTGAAGGCCAAATAGGAAAAAAAAGTGTGTGACGTCACAAAATTGTGAACGGGAGGGGGGTTGTGGATTTTTGAACTGAGCCCTCTCCCTGGAACTCCCCCCTCCCCGCGGCCGATATCGCTGAAATTTCACTGGTTATGTCCTAAGTAGATTTTTGTTTTAAATACGAAATTTGATGTCGATACATTCATTACATGGGCAGTTATTGGGATTTTTGGAAAGGGCCCCCACCCCGGAACTCCCCCCTCCCCTCGGCCGATATCGCTGAAATTTGACTGGTTATGTCCTCCGTGAATGTTAATTTGAAATACGAAATTTGATGTTGATACATTCATTACATCGGCAGTTATTGGGATTTTAAAATTCAGAGTCGCTTATCTACCCATTCTCTTCCACCGGCTTCTATACTTCGATACTGAAACGGGTTTTTTTTGTATGTTTATTCCAGCATCACGCCCAAACGGCTGGACGGATATTCATGAAACTTCACATTTAGCATCCTTCCAAGACCGATTGAATAATAGGCTATGTGGCGTCCAAAAATTTCGAACGGGAGGGGGGGTTGTAACGGGGGGCTATGAATAAAAATAGTGCTAACTCATTAATTAATGGTCGGATTGTCATGAAATTTCGTATGTAGTATTCTTGAAGGCCAAATAGGAAAAAAAAGCGTGTGACGTCACAGAATTGTGAACGGGAGGGGGGTTGTGGATATTTGAACTGAGCCCTCTCCCCGGAACTCCCCCCTCCCCTCGGCCGATATCGCTGAAATGAGACTGTTTTTTTCCTAAGTGGATTTTAGTTTTAAATACGAAATTTGATGTCGATACATTCATTACATAGCCAGTTATTGGGATTTTTGGAAAGGGCCCCCACCCCGGAACTCCCCCCTCCCCTCGGCCGATATCGCTGAAATTAGACTGGTTATGTCCTAAGTAGATTTTAATATTAAATACAAAATTTGATGTCGATACACTCATTACATCGGCAGTTATTGGGATTTTTGAATTGAGCCCCCACCCCGGAACCCCCCCATCCCCTCGGCCGATATCGCTGAAATTTGACTGGTTATGTCCTAAGTGGATTTTAGTTTTAAATACGAAATTTGATGTCGATACATTCATTACATGGGCAGTTATTATGATTTAGGAATTGAGCCCCCACCCCGGAACTCCCCCCTCCCCTCGGCCAATTTTGCTGAAATTTGACTGGTTATGTCCTTTGTGAATGTTAATTTGAAATACGAAATTTGATGTTGATACATTCATTACATCGGCAGTTATTGGGATTTTAAAATTCAGAGTCGCTTATCTACCCATTCTCTTCCACCGGCTTCTATACTTCGATACTGGAACGGGGTTTGTTTGTATGTTTATTCCAGCATCACGCCCAAACGGCTGGACGGATATTCATGAAACTTCACATGTAGCATCCTTCCAAGACCGATTAAATAATAGGCTATGTGGCGTCCCAAAGTTTCGAACGGGAGGGGGGGTTGTAACGGGGGGCTAAGAATAAAAATAGTGCTAACTCATTAATTAATGGTCAGATTGTCATGAAATTTCATATGTAGTATTCTTGAAGGCCAAATAGGAAAAAAAAGTGTGTGACGTCACAAAATTGTGAACGGGAGGGGGGTTGTGGATTTTTGAACTGAGCCCTCACCCCGGAACTCCCCCCTCCCCGCGGCCGATATCGCTGAAATTTCACTGGTTATGTCCTAAGTAGATTTTTGTTTTAAATACGAAATTTCATGTCGATACATTCATTACATGGGCAGTTATTGGGATTTTTGGAAAGGGCCCCCACCCCGGAACTCCCCCCTCCCCTCGGCCGATATCGCTGAAATTTGACTGGTTATGTCCTCCGTGAATGTTAATTTGAAATACGAAATTTGATGTTGATACATTCATTACATCGGCAGTTATTGGGATTTTAAAATTCAGAGTCGCTTATCAACCCATTCTCTTCCACCGGCTTCTATACTTCGATACTGAAACGGGGTTTGTTTGTATGTTTATTCCAGCATCACACCCAAACGGGTGGACGGATATTCATGAAACTTCACATGTAGCATCCTTCCAAGACTGATTGAATAATAGGCTATGTGGCGTCCCAAAATTTCGAACGGGAGGGGGGGTTGTAAGGGGGGGCTAAGCATAAAAGTAGTGCTAACTCATTAATTAATGGTCGGATTGTCATGAAAGTTCATATGTAGTATTCTTGAAGGCCAAATAAGAAAAAAAAGTGTCTGACGTCACAAAATTGTGAACGGGAGGGGGATTGTGGATTTTTGAACTGAGCCCTCTCCCCGGAACACCCCCCTCCCCGCGGCCGATATCGCTGAAATTTCACTGGTTATGTCCTAAGTAGATTTTAGTTTTAAATACGAAATTTGATGTCGATACATTCATTACATGGGCAGTTATTAGGATTTTTGAAAAGTGCCCCCACCCCGGAACTCTCCCCTCACCTCGGCCGATATCGCTGAAATTTTACTGATTATGTCCTAAGTAGATTTTAATATTAAATACAAAATTTGATGTCGATACACTCATTACATCGGCAGTTATTGGGATTTTTGAATTGAGCCCCCACCCCGGAACCCCATCATCCCCTCGGCCGATATCGCTGAAATTTGACTGGTTATGTCCTAAGTGGATTTTAGTTTTAAATACGAAATTTGATGTCGATACATTCATTACATGGGCAGTTATTGGGATTTAGGAATTGAGCCCCCACATCGGAACTCCCCCCTCCCCTCGGCCGATTTTGCTGAAATTTGACTGGTTATGTCCTTTGTGAATGTTAATTTGAAATACGAAATTTGATGTTGATACATTCATTACATCGGCAGTTATTGGGATTTTAAAATTCAGAGTCGCTTATCTACCCATTCTCTTCCACCGGCTTCTATACTTCGATACTGGAACGGGGTTTGTTTGTATGTTTATTCCAGCATCACGCCCAAACGGCTGGACGGATATTCATGAAACTTCACATGTAGCATCCTTCCAAGACCGATTAAATAATAGGCTATGTGGCGTCCCAAAGTTTCGAACGGGAGGGGGGGTTGTAACGGGGGGCTAAGAATAAAAATAGTGCTAACTCATTAATTAATGGTCAGATTGTCATGAAATTTCATATGTAGTATTCTTGAAGGCCAAATAGGAAAAAAAAGTGTGTGACGTCACAAAATTGTGAACGGGAGGGGGGTTGTGGATTTTTGAACTGAGCCCTCACCCCGGAACTCCCCCCTCCCCGCGGCCGATATCGCTGAAATTTCACTGGTTATGTCCTAAGTAGATTTTTGTTTTAAATACGAAATTTGATGTCGATACATTCATTACATGGGCAGTTATTGGGATTTTTGGAAAGGGCCCCCACCCCGGAACTCCCCCCTCCCCTCGGCCGATATCGCTGAAATTTGACTGGTTATGTCCTCCGTGAATGTTAATTTGAAATACGAAATTTGATGTTGATACATTCATTACATCGGCAGTTATTGGGATTTTAAAATTCAGAGTCGCTTATCTACCCATTCTCTTCCACCGGCTTCTATACTTCGATACTGGAACGGGGTTTGTTTGTATGTTTATTCCAGCATCACGCCCAAACGGCTGGACGGATATTCATGAAACTTCACATGTAGCATCCTTCCAAGACCGATTAAATAATAGGCTATGTGGCGTCCCAAAGTTTCGAACGGGAGGGGGGGTTGTAACGGGGGGCTAAGAATAAAAATAGTGCTAACTCATTAATTAATGGTCAGATTGTCATGAAATTTCATATGTAGTATTCTTGAAGGCCAAATAGGAAAAAAAAGTGTGTGACGTCACAAAATTGTGAACGGGAGGGGGGTTGTGGATTTTTGAACTGAGCCCTCACCCCGGAACTCCCCCCTCCCCGCGGCCGATATCGCTGAAATTTGACTGGTTATGTCCTAAGTAGATTTTTGTTTTAAATACGAAATTTGATGTCGATACATTCATTACATGGGCAGTTATTGGGATTTTTGGAAAGGGCCCCCACCCCGGAACTCCCCCCTCCCCTCGGCCGATATCGCTGAAATTTGACTGGTTATGTCCTCCGTGAATGTTAATTTGAAATACGAAATTTGATGTTGATACATTCATTACATCGGCAGTTATTGGGATTTTAAAATTCAGAGTCGCTTATCTACCCATTCTCTTCCACCGGCTTCTATACTTCGATACTGAAATGGGGTTTGTTTGTATGTTTATTCCAGCATCACGCCCAAACGGCTGGACGGATATTCATGAAACTTCACATGTAGCATCCTTCCAAGACCGATTGAATAATAGGCTATGTGGCGTCCCAAAATTTCGAACGGGAGGGGGGGTTGTAAGGGGGGGCTAAGCATAAAAATAGTGCTAACTCATTAATTAATGGTCGGATTGTCATGAAAGTTCATATGTAGTATTCTTGAAGGCCAAATAGGAATAAAAATGGTGTGACGTCACAAAATTGTGAACGGGGGGAGGCTGGATTTTTGAACTGAGCCCTCTCCCCGGAACTCCCCCCTCCCCGCGGCCGATATCGCTGAAATTTGACTGGTTATGTCCTAAGTAGATTTTTGTTTTAAATACGAAATTTGATGTCGATACATTCATTACATGGGCAGTTATTGGGATTTTTGGAAAGGGCCCCCACCCCGAAACTCCCCCCTCCCCTCGGCCGATATCGCTGAAATTTGACTGGTTATGTCCTCCGTGAATGTTAATTTGAAATACGAAATTTGATGTTGATACATTCATTACATCGGCAGTTATTGGGATTTTAAAAATTCAGAGTCGCTTATCTACCCATTCTCTTCCACCGGCTTCTATACTTCGATACTGAAATGGGGTTTGTTTGTATGTTTATTCCAGCATCACGCCCAAACGGCTGGACGGATATTCATGAAACTTCACATGTAGCATCCTTCCAAGACCGATTGAATAATAGGCTATGTGGCGTCCCAAAATTTCGAACGGGAGGGGGGGTTGTAAGGGGGGGCTAAGCATAAAAATAGTGCTAACTCATTAATTAATGGTCGGATTGTCATGAAATTTCATATGTAGTATTCTTGAAGGCCAAATAGGAATAAAAAGGGTGTGACGTCACAAAATTGTGAACGGGAGGGGGGTTGTGGATATTTAAACTGAGCCCTCTCCCCGGAACTCCCCCCTCCCCTCGGCCGATATCGCTGAAATGAGACTGTTTTTTTCCTAAGTGGATTTTAGTTTTAAATACGAAATTTGATGTCGATACATTCATTACATAGCCAGTTATTGGGATTTTTGGAAAGGGCCCCCACCCCGGAACTCCCCCCTCCCCTCGGCCGATATCGCTGAAATTAGACTGGTTATGTCCTAAGTAGATTTTAATATTAAATACAAAATTTGATGTCGATACACTCATTACATCGGCAGTTATTGGGATTTTTGAATTGAGCCCCCACCCCGGAACCCCCCCATCCCCTCGGCCGATATCGCTGAAATTTGACTGGTTATGTCCTAAGTGGATTTTAGTTTTAAATACGAAATTTGATGTCGATACATTCATTACATGGGCAGTTATTGGGATTTAGGAATTGAGCCCCCACCCCGGAACTCCCCCCTCCCCTCGGCCGATTTTGCTGAAATTTGACTGGTTATGTCCTCCGTGAATGTTAATTTGAAATACGAAATTTGATGTTGATACATTCATAACATCGGCAGTTATTGGGATTTTAAAATTCAGAGTCGCTTATCAACCCATTCTCTTCCACCGGCTTCTATACTTCGATACTGAAACGGGGTTTGTTTGTATGTTTATTCCAGCATCACACCCAAACGGGTGGACGGATATTCATGAAACTTCACATGTAGCATCCTTCCAAGACTGATTGAATAATAGGCTATGTGGCGTCCCAAAATTTCGAACGGGAGGGGGGGTTGTAAGGGGGGCCAAGCATAAAAGTAGTGCTAACTCATTAATTAATGGTCGGATTGTCATGAAAGTTCATATGTAGTATTCTTGAAGGCCAAATAAGAAAAAAAAGTGTCTGACGTCACAAAATTGTGAACGGGAGGGGGATTGTGGATTTTTGAACTGAGCCCTCTCCCCGGAACACCCCCCTCCCCGCGGCCGATATCGCTGAAATTTCACTGGTTATGTCCTAAGTAGATTTTTGTTTTAAATACGAAATTTGATGTCGATACATTCATTACATGGGCAGTTATTGGGATTTTTGGAAAGGGCCCCCACCCCGGAACTCCCCCCTCCCCGCGGCCGATATCGCTGAAATTTCACTGGTTATGTCCTAAGTAGATTTTTGTTTTAAATACGAAATTTGATGTCGATACATTCATTACATGGGCAGTTATTGGGATTTTTGGAAAGGGCCCCCACCCCGGAACTCCCCCCTCCCCTCGGCCGATATCGCTGAAATTTGACTGGTTATGTCCTCCGTGAATGTTAATTTGAAATACAAAATTTGATGTTGATACATTCATTACATCGGCAGTTATTGGGATTTTAAAATTCAGAGTCGCTTATCTACCCATTCTCTTCCACCGGCTTCTATACTTCGATACTGGAACGGGGTTTGTTTGTATGTTTATTCCAGCATCACGCCCAAACGGCTGGACGGATATTCATGAAACTTCACATGTAGCATCCTTCCAAGACCGATTAAATAATAGGCTATGTGGCGTCCCAATGTTTCGAACGGGAGGGGGGGTTGTAACGGGGGGCTAAGAATAAAAATAGTGCTAACTCATTAATTAATGGTCAGATTGTCATGAAATTTCATATGTAGTATTCTTGAAGGCCAAATAGGAAAAAAAAGTGTGTGACGTCACAAAATTGTGAACGGGAGGGGGGTTGTGGATTTTTGAACTGAGCCCTCTCCCTGGAACTCCCCCCTCCCCGCGGCCGATATCGCTGAAATTTCACTGGTTATGTCCTAAGTAGATTTTTGTTTTAAATACGAAATTTGATGTCGATACATTCATTACATGGGCAGTTATTGGGATTTTTGGAAAGGGCCCCCACCCCGGAACTCCCCCCTCCCCTCGGCCGATATCGCTGAAATTTGACTGGTTATGTCCTCCGTGAATGTTAATTTGAAATACGAAATTTGATGTTGATACATTCATTACATCGGCAGTTATTGGGATTTTAAAATTCAGAGTCGCTTATCTACCCATTCTCTTCCACCGGCTTCTATACTTCGATACTGAAACGGGTTTTTTTTGTATGTTTATTCCAGCATCACGCCCAAACGGCTGGACGGATATTCATGAAACTTCACATTTAGCATCCTTCCAAGACCGATTGAATAATAGGCTATGTGGCGTCCCAAAATTTCGAACGGGAGGGGGGGTTGTAACGGGGGGCTATGAATAAAAATAGTGCTAACTCATTAATTAATGGTCGGATTGTCATGAAATTTCGTATGTAGTATTCTTGAAGGCCAAATAGGAAAAAAAAGCGTGTGACGTCACAGAATTGTGAACGGGAGGGGGGTTGTGGATATTTGAACTGAGCCCTCTCCCCGGAACTCCCCCCTCCCCTCGGCCGATATCGCTGAAATGAGACTGTTTTTTTCCTAAGTGGATTTTAGTTTTAAATACGAAATTTGATGTCGATACATTCATTACATAGCCAGTTATTGGGATTTTTGGAAAGGGCCCCCACCCCGGAACTCCCCCCTCCCCTCGGCCGATATCGCTGAAATTAGACTGGTTATGTCCTAAGTAGATTTTAATATTAAATACAAAATTTGATGTCGATACACTCATTACATCGGCAGTTATTGGGATTTTTGAATTGAGCCCCCACCCCGGAACCCCCCCATCCCCTCGGCCGATATCGCTGAAATTTGACTGGTTATGTCCTAAGTGGATTTTAGTTTTAAATACGAAATTTGATGTCGATACATTCATTACATGGGCAGTTATTGGGATTTAGGAATTGAGCCCCCACCCCGGAACTCCCCCCTCCCCTCGGCCGATTTTGCTGAAATTTGACTGGTTATGTCCTCCGTGAATGTTAATTTGAAATACGAAATTTGATGTTGATACATTCATTACATCGGCAGTTATTGGGATTTTAAAATTCAGAGTCGCTTATCAACCCATTCTCTTCCACCGGCTTCTATACTTCGATACTGAAACGGGGTTTGTTTGTATGTTTATTCCAGCATCACACCCAAACGGGTGGACGGATATTCATGAAACTTCACATGTAGCATCCTTCCAAGACTGATTGAATAATAGGCTATGTGGCGTCCCAAAATTTCGAACGGGAGGGGGGGTTGTAAGGGGGGGCTAAGCATAAAAGTAGTGCTAACTCATTAATTAATGGTCGGATTGTCATGAAAGTTCATATGTAGTATTCTTGAAGGCCAAATAAGAAAAAAAAGTGTCTGACGTCACAAAATTGTGAACGGGAGGGGGATTGTGGATTTTTGAACTGAGCCCTCTCCCCGGAACACCCCCCTCCCCGCGGCCGATATCGCTGAAATTTCACTGGTTATGTCCTAAGTAGATTTTAGTTTTAAATACGAAATTTGATGTCGATACATTCATTACATGGGCAGTTATTAGGATTTTTGAAAAGTGCCCCCACCCCGGAACTCTCCCCTCACCTCGGCCGATATCGCTGAAATTTTACTGATTATGTCCTAAGTAGATTTTAATATTAAATACAAAATTTGATGTCGATACACTCATTACATCGGCAGTTATTGGGATTTTTGAATTGAGCCCCCACCCCGGAACCCCATCATCCCCTCGGCCGATATCGCTGAAATTTGACTGGTTATGTCCTAAGTGGATTTTAGTTTTAAATACGAAATTTGATGTCGATACATTCATTACATGGGCAGTTATTATGATTTAGGAATTGAGCCCCCACCCCGGAACTCCCCCCTCCCCTCGGCCAATTTTGCTGAAATTTGACTGGTTATGTCCTTTGTGAATGTTAATTTGAAATACGAAATTTGATGTTGATACATTCATTACATCGGCAGTTATTGGGATTTTAAAATTCAGAGTCGCTTATCTACCCATTCTCTTCCACCGGCTTCTATACTTCGATACTGGAACGGGGTTTGTTTGTATGTTTATTCCAGCATCACGCCCAAACGGCTGGACGGATATTCATGAAACTTCACATGTAGCATCCTTCCAAGACCGATTAAATAATAGGCTATGTGGCGTCCCAAAGTTTCGAACGGGAGGGGGGGTTGTAACGGGGGGCTAAGAATAAAAATAGTGCTAACTCATTAATTAATGGTCAGATTGTCATGAAATTTCATATGTAGTATTCTTGAAGGCCAAATAGGAAAAAAAAGTGTGTGACGTCACAAAATTGTGAACGGGAGGGGGGTTGTGGATTTTTGAACTGAGCCCTCACCCCGGAACTCCCCCCTCCCCGCGGCCGATATCGCTGAAATTTCACTGGTTATGTCCTAAGTAGATTTTTGTTTTAAATACGAAATTTCATGTCGATACATTCATTACATGGGCAGTTATTGGGATTTTTGGAAAGGGCCCCCACCCCGGAACTCCCCCCTCCCCTCGGCCGATATCGCTGAAATTTGACTGGTTATGTCCTCCGTGAATGTTAATTTGAAATACAAAATTTGATGTTGATACATTCATTACATCGGCAGTTATTGGGATTTTAAAATTCAGAGTCGCTTATCTACCCATTCTCTTCCACCGGCTTCTATACTTCGATACTGGAACGGGGTTTGTTTGTATGTTTATTCCAGCATCACGCCCAAACGGCTGGACGGATATTCATGAAACTTCACATGTAGCATCCTTCCAAGACCGATTAAATAATAGGCTATGTGGCGTCCCAATGTTTCGAACGGGAGGGGGGGTTGTAACGGGGGGCTAAGAATAAAAATAGTGCTAACTCATTAATTAATGGTCAGATTGTCATGAAATTTCATATGTAGTATTCTTGAAGGCCAAATAGGAAAAAAAAGTGTGTGACGTCACAAAATTGTGAACGGGAGGGGGGTTGTGGATTTTTGAACTGAGCCCTCTCCCTGGAACTCCCCCCTCCCCGCGGCCGATATCGCTGAAATTTCACTGGTTATGTCCTAAGTAGATTTTTGTTTTAAATACGAAATTTGATGTCGATACATTCATTACATGGGCAGTTATTGGGATTTTTGGAAAGGGCCCCCACCCCGGAACTCCCCCCTCCCCTCGGCCGATATCGCTGAAATTTGACTGGTTATGTCCTCCGTGAATGTTAATTTGAAATACGAAATTTGATGTTGATACATTCATTACATCGGCAGTTATTGGGATTTTAAAATTCAGAGTCGCTTATCTACCCATTCTCTTCCACCGGCTTCTATACTTCGATACTGAAACGGGTTTTTTTTGTATGTTTATTCCAGCATCACGCCCAAACGGCTGGACGGATATTCATGAAACTTCACATTTAGCATCCTTCCAAGACCGATTGAATAATAGGCTATGTGGCGTCCCAAAATTTCGAACGGGAGGGGGGGTTGTAACGGGGGGCTATGAATAAAAATAGTGCTAACTCATTAATTAATGGTCGGATTGTCATGAAATTTCGTATGTAGTATTCTTGAAGGCCAAATAGGAAAAAAAAGCGTGTGACGTCACAGAATTGTGAACGGGAGGGGGGTTGTGGATATTTGAACTGAGCCCTCTCCCCGGAACTCCCCCCTCCCCTCGGCCGATATCGCTGAAATGAGACTGTTTTTTTCCTAAGTGGATTTTAGTTTTAAATACGAAATTTGATGTCGATACATTCATTACATAGCCAGTTATTGGGATTTTTGGAAAGGGCCCCCACCCCGGAACTCCCCCCTCCCCTCGGCCGATATCGCTGAAATTAGACTGGTTATGTCCTAAGTAGATTTTAATATTAAATACAAAATTTGATGTCGATACACTCATTACATCGGCAGTTATTGGGATTTTTGAATTGAGCCCCCACCCCGGAACCCCCCCATCCCCTCGGCCGATATCGCTGAAATTTGACTGGTTATGTCCTAAGTGGATTTTAGTTTTAAATACGAAATTTGATGTCGATACATTCATTACATGGGCAGTTATTATGATTTAGGAATTGAGCCCCCACCCCGGAACTCCCCCCTCCCCTCGGCCAATTTTGCTGAAATTTGACTGGTTATGTCCTTTGTGAATGTTAATTTGAAATACGAAATTTGATGTTGATACATTCATTACATCGGCAGTTATTGGGATTTTAAAATTCAGAGTCGCTTATCTACCCATTCTCTTCCACCGGCTTCTATACTTCGATACTGGAACGGGGTTTGTTTGTATGTTTATTCCAGCATCACGCCCAAACGGCTGGACGGATATTCATGAAACTTCACATGTAGCATCCTTCCAAGACCGATTAAATAATAGGCTATGTGGCGTCCCAAAGTTTCGAACGGGAGGGGGGGTTGTAACGGGGGGCTAAGAATAAAAATAGTGCTAACTCATTAATTAATGGTCAGATTGTCATGAAATTTCATATGTAGTATTCTTGAAGGCCAAATAGGAAAAAAAAGTGTGTGACGTCACAAAATTGTGAACGGGAGGGGGGTTGTGGATTTTTGAACTGAGCCCTCACCCCGGAACTCCCCCCTCCCCGCGGCCGATATCGCTGAAATTTCACTGGTTATGTCCTAAGTAGATTTTTGTTTTAAATACGAAATTTCATGTCGATACATTCATTACATGGGCAGTTATTGGGATTTTTGGAAAGGGCCCCCACCCCGGAACTCCCCCCTCCCCTCGGCCGATATCGCTGAAATTTGACTGGTTATGTCCTCCGTGAATGTTAATTTGAAATACGAAATTTGATGTTGATACATTCATTACATCGGCAGTTATTGGGATTTTAAAATTCAGAGTCGCTTATCAACCCATTCTCTTCCACCGGCTTCTATACTTCGATACTGAAACGGGGTTTGTTTGTATGTTTATTCCAGCATCACACCCAAACGGGTGGACGGATATTCATGAAACTTCACATGTAGCATCCTTCCAAGACTGATTGAATAATAGGCTATGTGGCGTCCCAAAATTTCGAACGGGAGGGGGGGTTGTAAGGGGGGGCTAAGCATAAAAGTAGTGCTAACTCATTAATTAATGGTCGGATTGTCATGAAAGTTCATATGTAGTATTCTTGAAGGCCAAATAAGAAAAAAAAGTGTCTGACGTCACAAAATTGTGAACGGGAGGGGGATTGTGGATTTTTGAACTGAGCCCTCTCCCCGGAACACCCCCCTCCCCGCGGCCGATATCGCTGAAATTTCACTGGTTATGTCCTAAGTAGATTTTAGTTTTAAATACGAAATTTGATGTCGATACATTCATTACATGGGCAGTTATTAGGATTTTTGAAAAGTGCCCCCACCCCGGAACTCTCCCCTCACCTCGGCCGATATCGCTGAAATTTTACTGATTATGTCCTAAGTAGATTTTAATATTAAATACAAAATTTGATGTCGATACACTCATTACATCGGCAGTTATTGGGATTTTTGAATTGAGCCCCCACCCCGGAACCCCATCATCCCCTCGGCCGATATCGCTGAAATTTGACTGGTTATGTCCTAAGTGGATTTTAGTTTTAAATACGAAATTTGATGTCGATACATTCATTACATGGGCAGTTATTGGGATTTAGGAATTGAGCCCCCACATCGGAACTCCCCCCTCCCCTCGGCCGATTTTGCTGAAATTTGACTGGTTATGTCCTTTGTGAATGTTAATTTGAAATACGAAATTTGATGTTGATACATTCATTACATCGGCAGTTATTGGGATTTTAAAATTCAGAGTCGCTTATCTACCCATTCTCTTCCACCGGCTTCTATACTTCGATACTGGAACGGGGTTTGTTTGTATGTTTATTCCAGCATCACGCCCAAACGGCTGGACGGATATTCATGAAACTTCACATGTAGCATCCTTCCAAGACCGATTAAATAATAGGCTATGTGGCGTCCCAAAGTTTCGAACGGGAGGGGGGGTTGTAACGGGGGGCTAAGAATAAAAATAGTGCTAACTCATTAATTAATGGTCAGATTGTCATGAAATTTCATATGTAGTATTCTTGAAGGCCAAATAGGAAAAAAAAGTGTGTGACGTCACAAAATTGTGAACGGGAGGGGGGTTGTGGATTTTTGAACTGAGCCCTCACCCCGGAACTCCCCCCTCCCCGCGGCCGATATCGCTGAAATTTCACTGGTTATGTCCTAAGTAGATTTTTGTTTTAAATACGAAATTTGATGTCGATACATTCATTACATGGGCAGTTATTGGGATTTTTGGAAAGGGCCCCCACCCCGGAACTCCCCCCTCCCCTCGGCCGATATCGCTGAAATTTGACTGGTTATGTCCTCCGTGAATGTTAATTTGAAATACGAAATTTGATGTTGATACATTCATTACATCGGCAGTTATTGGGATTTTAAAATTCAGAGTCGCTTATCTACCCATTCTCTTCCACCGGCTTCTATACTTCGATACTGAAATGGGGTTTGTTTGTATGTTTATTCCAGCATCACGCCCAAACGGCTGGACGGATATTCATGAAACTTCACATGTAGCATCCTTCCAAGACCGATTGAATAATAGGCTATGTGGCGTCCCAAAATTTCGAACGGGAGGGGGGGTTGTAAGGGGGGGCTAAGCATAAAAATAGTGCTAACTCATTAATTAATGGTCGGATTGTCATGAAAGTTCATATGTAGTATTCTTGAAGGCCAAATAGGAATAAAAATGGTGTGACGTCACAAAATTGTGAACGGGGGGAGGCTGGATTTTTGAACTGAGCCCTCTCCCCGGAACTCCCCCCTCCCCGCGGCCGATATCGCTGAAATTTGACTGGTTATGTCCTAAGTAGATTTTTGTTTTAAATACGAAATTTGATGTCGATACATTCATTACATGGGCAGTTATTGGGATTTTTGGAAAGGGCCCCCACCCCGGAACTCCCCCCTCCCCTCGGCCGATATCGCTGAAATTTGACTGGTTATGTCCTCCGTGAATGTTAATTTGAAATACGAAATTTGATGTTGATACATTCATTACATCGGCAGTTATTGGGATTTTAAAATTCAGAGTCGCTTATCTACCCATTCTCTTCCACCGGCTTCTATACTTCGATACTGGAACGGGGTTTGTTTGTATGTTTATTCCAGCATCACGCCCAAACGGCTGGACGGATATTCATGAAACTTCACATGTAGCATCCTTCCAAGACCGATTAAATAATAGGCTATGTGGCGTCCCAAAGTTTCGAACGGGAGGGGGGGTTGTAACGGGGGGCTAAGAATAAAAATAGTGCTAACTCATTAATTAATGGTCAGATTGTCATGAAATTTCATATGTAGTATTCTTGAAGGCCAAATAGGAAAAAAAAGTGTGTGACGTCACAAAATTGTGAACGGGAGGGGGGTTGTGGATTTTTGAACTGAGCCCTCACCCCGGAACTCCCCCCTCCCCGCGGCCGATATCGCTGAAATTTGACTGGTTATGTCCTAAGTAGATTTTTGTTTTAAATACGAAATTTGATGTCGATACATTCATTACATGGGCAGTTATTGGGATTTTTGGAAAGGGCCCCCACCCCGGAACTCCCCCCTCCCCTCGGCCGATATCACTGAAATTTGACTGGTTATGTCCTCCGTGAATGTTAATTTGAAATACGAAATTTGATGTTGATACATTCATTACATCGGCAGTTATTGGGATTTTAAAATTCAGAGTCGCTTATCTACCCATTCTCTTCCACCGGCTTCTATACTTCGATACTGAAATGGGGTTTGTTTGTATGTTTATTCCAGCATCACGCCCAAACGGCTGGACGGATATTCATGAAACTTCACATGTAGCATCCTTCCAAGACCGATTGAATAATAGGCTATGTGGCGTCCCAAAATTTCGAACGGGAGGGGGGGTTGTAAGGGGGGGCTAAGCATAAAAATAGTGCTAACTCATTAATTAATGGTCGGATTGTCATGAAAGTTCATATGTAGTATTCTTGAAGGCCAAATAGGAATAAAAATGGTGTGACGTCACAAAATTGTGAACGGGGGGAGGCTGGATTTTTGAACTGAGCCCTCTCCCCGGAACTCCCCCCTCCCCGCGGCCGATATCGCTGAAATTTGACTGGTTATGTCCTAAGTAGATTTTTGTTTTAAATACGAAATTTGATGTCGATACATTCATTACATGGGCAGTTATTGGGATTTTTGGAAAGGGCCCCCACCCCGAAACTCCCCCCTCCCCTCGGCCGATATCGCTGAAATTTGACTGGTTATGTCCTCCGTGAATGTTAATTTGAAATACGAAATTTGATGTTGATACATTCATTACATCGGCAGTTATTGGGATTTTAAAAATTCAGAGTCGCTTATCTACCCATTCTCTTCCACCGGCTTCTATACTTCGATACTGAAATGGGGTTTGTTTGTATGTTTATTCCAGCATCACGCCCAAACGGCTGGACGGATATTCATGAAACTTCACATGTAGCATCCTTCCAAGACCGATTGAATAATAGGCTATGTGGCGTCCCAAAATTTCGAACGGGAGGGGGGGTTGTAAGGGGGGGCTAAGCATAAAAATAGTGCTAACTCATTAATTAATGGTCGGATTGTCATGAAATTTCATATGTAGTATTCTTGAAGGCCAAATAGGAATAAAAAGGGTGTGACGTCACAAAATTGTGAACGGGGGGAGGGTGGATTTTTGAACTGAGCCCTCTCCCCGGAACTCCCCCCTCCCCGCGGCCGATATCGCTGAAATTTGACTGGTTATGTCCTAAGTAGATTTTTGTTTTAAATACGAAATTTGATGTCGATACATTCATTACATGGGCAGTTATTAGGATTTTTGAAAAGGGCCCCCACCCCGGAACTCTCCCCTCACCTCGGCCGATATCGCTGAAATTTTACTGATTATGTCCTAAGTAGATTTTAATATTAAATACAAAATTTGATGTCGATACACTCATTACATCGGCAGTTATTGGGATTTTTGAACTGAGCCCTCACCCCGGAACTCCCCCCTCCCCGCGGCCGATATCGCTGAAATTTCACTGGTTATGTCCTAAGTAGATTTTTGTTTTAAATACGAAATTTGATGTCGATACATTCATTACATGGGCAGTTATTGGGATTTTTGGAAAGGGCCCCCACCCCGGAACTCCCCCCTCCCCTCGGCCGATATCGCTGAAATTTGACTGGTTATGTCCTCCGTGAATGTTAATTTGAAATACGAAATTTGATGTTGATACATTCATTACATCGGCAGTTATTGGGATTTTAAAATTCAGAGTCGCTTATCAACCCATTCTCTTCCACCGGCTTCTATACTTCGATACTGAAACGGGGTTTGTTTGTATGTTTATTCCAGCATCACACCCAAACGGGTGGACGGATATTCATGAAACTTCACATGTAGCATCCTTCCAAGACTGATTGAATAATAGGCTATGTGGCGTCCCAAAATTTCGAACGGGAGGGGGGGTTGTAAGGGGGGGCTAAGCATAAAAATAGTGCTAACTCATTAATTAATGGTCGGATTGTCATGAAAGTTCATATGTAGTATTCTTGAAGGCCAAATAGGAATAAAAAGGGTGTGACGTCACAAAATTGTGAACGGGGGGAGGGTGGATTTTTGAACTGAGCCCTCTCCCCGGAACTCCCCCCTCCCCGCGGCCGATATCGCTGAAATTTGACTGGTTATGTCCTAAGTAGATTTTTGTTTTAAATACGAAATTTGATGTCGATACATTCATTACATGGGCAGTTATTAGGATTTTTGAAAAGGGCCCCCACCCCGGAACTCTCCCCTCACCTCGGCCGATATCGCTGAAATTTTACTGATTATGTCCTAAGTAGATTTTAATATTAAATACAAAATTTGATGTCGATACACTCATTACATCGGCAGTTATTGGGATTTTTGAATTGAGCCCCCACCCCGGAACCCCCCCATCCCCTCGGCCGATATCGCTGAAATTTGACTGGTTATGTCCTAAGTGGATTTTAGTTTTAAATACGAAATTTGATGTCGATACATTCATTACATGGGCAGTTATTGGGATTTTTGGAAAGGGCCCCCACCCCGGAACTCCCCCCTCCCCTCGGCCGATATCGCTGAAATTTGACTGGTTATGTCCTCCGTGAATGTTAATTTGAAATACGAAATTTGATGTTGATACATTCATTACATCGGCAGTTATTGGGATTTTAAAATTCAGAGTCGCTTATCTACCCATTCTCTTCCACCGGCTTCTATACTTCGATACTGAAACGGGGTTTGTTTGTATGTTTATTCCAGCATCACACCCAAACGGGTGGACGGATATTCATGAAACTTCACATGTAGCATCCTTCCAAGACTGATTGAATAATAGGCTATGTGGCGTCCCAAAATTTCGAACGGGAGGGGGGGTTGTAAGGGGGGGCTAAGCATAAAAGTAGTGCTAACTCATTAATTAATGGTCGGATTGTCATGAAAGTTCATATGTAGTATTCTTGAAGGCCAAATAAGAAAAAAAAGTGTCTGACGTCACAAAATTGTGAACGGGAGGGGGATTGTGGATTTTTGAACTGAGCCCTCTCCCCGGAACACCCCCCTCCCCGCGGCCGATATCGCTGAAATTTCACTGGTTATGTCCTAAGTAGATTTTTGTTTTAAATACGAAATTTGATGTCGATACATTCATTACATGGGCAGTTATTGGGATTTTTGGAAAGGGCCCCCACCCTGGAACTCCCCCCTCCCCGCGGCCGATATCGCTGAAATTTCACTGGTTATGTCCTAAGTAGATTTTTGTTTTAAATACGAAATTTGATGTCGATACATTCATTACATGGGCAGTTATTGGGATTTTTGGAAAGGGCCCCCACCCCGGAACTCCCCCCTCCCCTCGGCCGATATCGCTGAAATTTGACTGGTTATGTCCTCCGTGAATGTTAATTTGAAATACGAAATTTGATGTTGATACATTCATTACATCGGCAGTTATTGGGATTTTAAAATTCAGAGTCGCTTATCTACCCATTCTCTTCCACCGGCTTCTATACTTCGATACTGGAACGGGGTTTGTTTGTATGTTTATTCCAGCATCACGCCCAAACGGCTGGACGGATATTCATGAAACTTCACATGTAGCATCCTTCCAAGACCGATTAAATAATAGGCTATGTGGCGTCCCAAAGTTTCGAACGGGAGGGGGGGTTGTAACGGGGGGCTAAGAATAAAAATAGTGCTAACTCATTAATTAATGGTCAGATTGTCATGAAATTTCATATGTAGTATTCTTGAAGGCCAAATAGGAAAAAAAAGTGTGTGACGTCACAAAATTGTGAACGGGAGGGGGGTTGTGGATTTTTGAACTGAGCCCTCACCCCGGAACTCCCCGCTCCCCGCGGCCGATATCGCTGAAATTTGACTGGTTATGTCCTAAGTAGATTTTTGTTTTAAATACGAAATTTGATGTCGATACATTCATTACATGGGCAGTTATTAGGATTTTTGAAAAGTCCCCCCACCCCGGAACTCTCCCCTCACCTCGGCCGATATCGCTGAAATTTTACTGATTATGTCCTAAGTAGATTTTAATATTAAATACAAAATTTGATGTCGATACACTCATTACATCGGCAGTTATTGGGATTTTTGAATTGAGCCCCCACCCCGGAACCCCCCCATCCCCTCGGCCGATATCGCTGAAATTTGACTGGTTATGTCCTAAGTGGATTTTAGTTTTAAATACGAAATTTGATGTCGATACATTCATTACATGGGCAGTTATTGGGATTTAGGAATTGAGCCCCCACCCCGGAACTCCCCCCTCCCCTCGGCCGATATCGCTGAAATTTGACTGGTTATGTCCTCCGTGAATGTTAATTTGAAATACGAAATTTGATGTTGATACATTCATTACATCGGCAGTTATTGGGATTTTAAAATTCAGAGTCGCTTATCTACCCATTCTCTTCCACCGGCTTCTATACTTCGATACTGGAACGGGGTTTGTTTGTATGTTTATTCCAGCATCACGCCCAAACGGCTGGACGGATATTCATGAAACTTCACATGTAGCATCCTTCCAAGACCGATTAAATAATAGGCTATGTGGCGTCCCAAAGTTTCGAACGGGAGGGGGGGTTGTAACGGGGGGCTAAGAATAAAAATAGTGCTAACTCATTAATTAATGGTCAGATTGTCATGAAATTTCATATGTAGTATTCTTGAAGGCCAAATAGGAAAAAAAAGTGTGTGACGTCACAAAATTGTGAACGGGAGGGGGGTTGTGGATTTTTGAACTGAGCCCTCACCCCGGAACTCCCCCCTCCCCGCGGCCGATATCGCTGAAATTTCACTGGTTATGTCCTAAGTAGATTTTTGTTTTAAATACGAAATTTGATGTCGATACATTCATTACATGGGCAGTTATTGGGATTTTTGGAAAGGGCCCCCACCCCGGAACTCCCCCCTCCCCTCGGCCGATATCGCTGAAATTTGACTGGTTATGTCCTCCGTGAATGTTAATTTGAAATACGAAATTTGATGTTGATACATTCATTACATCGGCAGTTATTGGGATTTTAAAATTCAGAGTCGCTTATCTACCCATTCTCTTCCACCGGCTTCTATACTTCGATACTGAAATGGGGTTTGTTTGTATGTTTATTCCAGCATCACGCCCAAACGGCTGGACGGATATTCATGAAACTTCACATGTAGCATCCTTCCAAGACCGATTGAATAATAGGCTATGTGGCGTCCCAAAATTTCGAACGGGAGGGGGGGTTGTAAGGGGGGGCTAAGCATAAAAATAGTGCTAACTCATTAATTAATGGTCGGATTGTCATGAAAGTTCATATGTAGTATTCTTGAAGGCCAAATAGGAATAAAAATGGTGTGACGTCACAAAATTGTGAACGGGGGGAGGCTGGATTTTTGAACTGAGCCCTCTCCCCGGAACTCCCCCCTCCCCGCGGCCGATATCGCTGAAATTTGACTGGTTATGTCCTAAGTAGATTTTTGTTTTAAATACGAAATTTGATGTCGATACATTCATTACATGGGCAGTTATTGGGATTTTTGGAAAGGGCCCCCACCCCGAAACTCCCCCCTCCCCTCGGCCGATATCGCTGAAATTTGACTGGTTATGTCCTCCGTGAATGTTAATTTGAAATACGAAATTTGATGTTGATACATTCATTACATCGGCAGTTATTGGGATTTTAAAAATTCAGAGTCGCTTATCTACCCATTCTCTTCCACCGGCTTCTATACTTCGATACTGAAATGGGGTTTGTTTGTATGTTTATTCCAGCATCACGCCCAAACGGCTGGACGGATATTCATGAAACTTCACATGTAGCATCCTTCCAAGACCGATTGAATAATAGGCTATGTGGCGTCCCAAAATTTCGAACGGGAGGGGGGGTTGTAAGGGGGGGCTAAGCATAAAAATAGTGCTAACTCATTAATTAATGGTCGGATTGTCATGAAATTTCATATGTAGTATTCTTGAAGGCCAAATAGGAATAAAAAGGGTGTGACGTCACAAAATTGTGAACGGGGGGAGGGTGGATTTTTGAACTGAGCCCTCTCCCCGGAACTCCCCCCTCCCCGCGGCCGATATCGCTGAAATTTGACTGGTTATGTCCTAAGTAGATTTTTGTTTTAAATACGAAATTTGATGTCGATACATTCATTACATGGGCAGTTATTAGGATTTTTGAAAAGGGCCCCCACCCCGGAACTCTCCCCTCACCTCGGCCGATATCGCTGAAATTTTACTGATTATGTCCTAAGTAGATTTTAATATTAAATACAAAATTTGATGTCGATACACTCATTACATCGGCAGTTATTGGGATTTTTGAACTGAGCCCTCACCCCGGAACTCCCCCCTCCCCGCGGCCGATATCGCTGAAATTTCACTGGTTATGTCCTAAGTAGATTTTTGTTTTAAATACGAAATTTGATGTCGATACATTCATTACATGGGCAGTTATTGGGATTTTTGGAAAGGGCCCCCACCCCGGAACTCCCCCCTCCCCTCGGCCGATATCGCTGAAATTTGACTGGTTATGTCCTCCGTGAATGTTAATTTGAAATACGAAATTTGATGTTGATACATTCATTACATCGGCAGTTATTGGGATTTTAAAATTCAGAGTCGCTTATCAACCCATTCTCTTCCACCGGCTTCTATACTTCGATACTGAAACGGGGTTTGTTTGTATGTTTATTCCAGCATCACACCCAAACGGGTGGACGGATATTCATGAAACTTCACATGTAGCATCCTTCCAAGACTGATTGAATAATAGGCTATGTGGCGTCCCAAAATTTCGAACGGGAGGGGGGGTTGTAAGGGGGGGCTAAGCATAAAAATAGTGCTAACTCATTAATTAATGGTCGGATTGTCATGAAAGTTCATATGTAGTATTCTTGAAGGCCAAATAGGAATAAAAAGGGTGTGACGTCACAAAATTGTGAACGGGGGGAGGGTGGATTTTTGAACTGAGCCCTCTCCCCGGAACTCCCCCCTCCCCGCGGCCGATATCGCTGAAATTTGACTGGTTATGTCCTAAGTAGATTTTTGTTTTAAATACGAAATTTGATGTCGATACATTCATTACATGGGCAGTTATTAGGATTTTTGAAAAGGGCCCCCACCCCGGAACTCTCCCCTCACCTCGGCCGATATCGCTGAAATTTTACTGATTATGTCCTAAGTAGATTTTAATATTAAATACAAAATTTGATGTCGATACACTCATTACATCGGCAGTTATTGGGATTTTTGAATTGAGCCCCCACCCCGGAACCCCCCCATCCCCTCGGCCGATATCGCTGAAATTTGACTGGTTATGTCCTAAGTGGATTTTAGTTTTAAATACGAAATTTGATGTCGATACATTCATTACATGGGCAGTTATTGGGATTTTTGGAAAGGGCCCCCACCCCGGAACTCCCCCCTCCCCTCGGCCGATATCGCTGAAATTTGACTGGTTATGTCCTCCGTGAATGTTAATTTGAAATACGAAATTTGATGTTGATACATTCATTACATCGGCAGTTATTGGGATTTTAAAATTCAGAGTCGCTTATCTACCCATTCTCTTCCACCGGCTTCTATACTTCGATACTGAAACGGGGTTTGTTTGTATGTTTATTCCAGCATCACACCCAAACGGGTGGACGGATATTCATGAAACTTCACATGTAGCATCCTTCCAAGACTGATTGAATAATAGGCTATGTGGCGTCCCAAAATTTCGAACGGGAGGGGGGGTTGTAAGGGGGGGCTAAGCATAAAAGTAGTGCTAACTCATTAATTAATGGTCGGATTGTCATGAAAGTTCATATGTAGTATTCTTGAAGGCCAAATAAGAAAAAAAAGTGTCTGACGTCACAAAATTGTGAACGGGAGGGGGATTGTGGATTTTTGAACTGAGCCCTCTCCCCGGAACACCCCCCTCCCCGCGGCCGATATCGCTGAAATTTCACTGGTTATGTCCTAAGTAGATTTTTGTTTTAAATACGAAATTTGATGTCGATACATTCATTACATGGGCAGTTATTGGGATTTTTGGAAAGGGCCCCCACCCTGGAACTCCCCCCTCCCCGCGGCCGATATCGCTGAAATTTCACTGGTTATGTCCTAAGTAGATTTTTGTTTTAAATACGAAATTTGATGTCGATACATTCATTACATGGGCAGTTATTGGGATTTTTGGAAAGGGCCCCCACCCCGGAACTCCCCCCTCCCCTCGGCCGATATCGCTGAAATTTGACTGGTTATGTCCTCCGTGAATGTTAATTTGAAATACGAAATTTGATGTTGATACATTCATTACATCGGCAGTTATTGGGATTTTAAAATTCAGAGTCGCTTATCTACCCATTCTCTTCCACCGGCTTCTATACTTCGATACTGGAACGGGGTTTGTTTGTATGTTTATTCCAGCATCACGCCCAAACGGCTGGACGGATATTCATGAAACTTCACATGTAGCATCCTTCCAAGACCGATTAAATAATAGGCTATGTGGCGTCCCAAAGTTTCGAACGGGAGGGGGGGTTGTAACGGGGGGCTAAGAATAAAAATAGTGCTAACTCATTAATTAATGGTCAGATTGTCATGAAATTTCATATGTAGTATTCTTGAAGGCCAAATAGGAAAAAAAAGTGTGTGACGTCACAAAATTGTGAACGGGAGGGGGGTTGTGGATTTTTGAACTGAGCCCTCACCCCGGAACTCCCCGCTCCCCGCGGCCGATATCGCTGAAATTTGACTGGTTATGTCCTAAGTAGATTTTTGTTTTAAATACGAAATTTGATGTCGATACATTCATTACATGGGCAGTTATTAGGATTTTTGAAAAGTCCCCCCACCCCGGAACTCTCCCCTCACCTCGGCCGATATCGCTGAAATTTTACTGATTATGTCCTAAGTAGATTTTAATATTAAATACAAAATTTGATGTCGATACACTCATTACATCGGCAGTTATTGGGATTTTTGAATTGAGCCCCCACCCCGGAACCCCCCCATCCCCTCGGCCGATATCGCTGAAATTTGACTGGTTATGTCCTAAGTGGATTTTAGTTTTAAATACGAAATTTGATGTCGATACATTCATTACATGGGCAGTTATTGGGATTTAGGAATTGAGCCCCCACCCCGGAACTCCCCCCTCCCCTCGGCCGATATCGCTGAAATTTGACTGGTTATGTCCTCCGTGAATGTTAATTTGAAATACGAAATTTGATGTTGATACATTCATTACATCGGCAGTTATTGGGATTTTAAAATTCAGAGTCGCTTATCTACCCATTCTCTTCCACCGGCTTCTATACTTCGATACTGGAACGGGGTTTGTTTGTATGTTTATTCCAGCATCACGCCCAAACGGCTGGACGGATATTCATGAAACTTCACATGTAGCATCCTTCCAAGACCGATTAAATAATAGGCTATGTGGCGTCCCAAAGTTTCGAACGGGAGGGGGGGTTGTAACGGGGGGCTAAGAATAAAAATAGTGCTAACTCATTAATTAATGGTCAGATTGTCATGAAATTTCATATGTAGTATTCTTGAAGGCCAAATAGGAAAAAAAAGTGTGTGACGTCACAAAATTGTGAACGGGAGGGGGGTTGTGGATTTTTGAACTGAGCCCTCACCCCGGAACTCCCCCCTCCCCGCGGCCGATATCGCTGAAATTTCACTGGTTATGTCCTAAGTAGATTTTTGTTTTAAATACGAAATTTGATGTCGATACATTCATTACATGGGCAGTTATTGGGATTTTTGGAAAGGGCCCCCACCCCGGAACTCCCCCCTCCCCTCGGCCGATATCGCTGAAATTTGACTGGTTATGTCCTCCGTGAATGTTAATTTGAAATACGAAATTTGATGTTGATACATTCATTACATCGGCAGTTATTGGGATTTTAAAATTCAGAGTCGCTTATCTACCCATTCTCTTCCACCGGCTTCTATACTTCGATACTGAAATGGGGTTTGTTTGTATGTTTATTCCAGCATCACGCCCAAACGGCTGGACGGATATTCATGAAACTTCACATGTAGCATCCTTCCAAGACCGATTGAATATGAGGCTATGTGGCGTCCCAAAATTTCGAACGGGAGGGGGGGTTGTAAGGGGGGGCTAAGCATAAAAATAGTGCTAACTCATTAATTAATGGTCGGATTGTCATGAAAGTTCATATGTAGTATTCTTGAAGGCCAAATAGGAATAAAAATGGTGTGACGTCACAAAATTGTGAACGGGGGGAGGCTGGATTTTTGAACTGAGCCCTCTCCCTGGAACTCCCCCCTCCCCGCGGCCGATATCGCTGAAATTTCACTGGTTATGTCCTAAGTAGATTTTTGTTTTAAATACGAAATTTGATGTCGATACATTCATTACATGGGCAGTTATTGGGAGTTTTGGAAAGGGCCCCCACCCCGGAACTCCCCCCTCCCCTCGGCCGATATCGCTGAAATTTGACTGGTTATGTCCTCCGTGAATGTTAATTTGAAATACGAAATTTGATGTTGATACATTCATTACATCGGCAGTTATTGGGATTTTAAAATTCAGAGTCGCTTATCTACCCATTCTCTTCCACCGGCTTCTATACTTCGATACTGAAATGGGGTTTGTTTGTATGTTTATTCCAGCATCACGCCCAAACGGCTGGACGGATATTCATGAAACTTCACATGTAGCATCCTTCCAAGACCGATTGAATAATAGGCTATGTGGCGTCCCAAAATTTCGAACGGGAGGGGGGGTTGTAAGGGGGGGCTAAGCATAAAAATAGTGCTAACTCATTAATTAATGGTCGGATTGTCATGAAATTTCATATGTAGTATTCTTGAAGGCCAAATAGGAAAAAAAAGTGTGAGACGTCACAAAATTGTGAACGGGAGGGGGGTTGTGGATTTTTGAACTGAGCCCTCACCCCGGAACTCCCCCCTCCCCGCGGCCGATATCGCTGAAATTTCACTGGTTATGTCCTAAGTAGATTTTTGTTTTAAATACGAAATTTGATGTCGATACATTCATTACATGGGCAGTTATTGGGATTTTTGGAAAGGGCCCCCACCCTGGAACTCCCCCCTCCCCACGGCCGATATCGCTGAAATTTGACTGGTTATGTCCTCCGTGAATGTTAATTTGAAATACGAAATTTGATGTTGATACATTCATTACATCGGCAGTTATTGGGATTTTAAAATTCAGAGTCGCTTATCTACCCATTCTCTTCCACCGGCTTCTATACTTCGATACTGAAATGGGGTTTGTTTGTATGTTTATTCCAGCATCACGCCCAAACGGCTGGACGGATATTCATGAAACTTCACATGTAGCATCCTTCCAAGACCGATTGAATAATAGGCTATGTGGCGTCCCAAAATTTCGAACGGGAGGGGGGGTTGTAAGGGGGGGCTAAGCATAAAAATAGTGCTAACTCATTAATTAATGGTCGGATTGTCATGAAAGTTCATATGTAGTATTCTTGAAGGCCAAATAGGAATAAAAAGGGTGTGACGTCACAAAATTGTGAACGGGGGGGGGGGGTGGATTTTTGAACTGAGCCCTCTCCCCGGAACTCCCCCCTCCCCGCGGCCGATATCGCTGAAATTTGACTGGTTATGTCCTAAGTGGATTTTTGTTTTAAATACGAAATTTGATGTCGATACATTCATTACATGGGCAGTTATTAGGATTTTTGAAAAGGGCCCCCACCCCGGAACTCTCCCCTCACCTCGGCCGATATCGCTGACATTTTACTGATTATGTCCTAAGTAGATTTTAATATTAAATACAAAATTTGATGTCGATACACTCATTACATCGGCAGTTATTGGGATTTTTGAACTGAGCCCTCACCCCGGAACTCCCCCCTCCCCGCGGCCGATATCGCTGAAATTTCACTGGTTATGTCCTAAGTAGATTTTTGTTTTAAATACGAAATTTGATGTCGATACATTCATTACATGGGCAGTTATTGGGATTTTTGGAAAGGGCCCCCACCCCGGAACTCCCCCCTCCCCTCGGCCGATATCGCTGAAATTTGACTGGTTATGTCCTCCGTGAATGTTAATTTGAAATACGAAATTTGATGTTGATACATTCATTACATCGGCAGTTATTGGGATTTTAAAATTCAGAGTCGCTTATCTACCCATTCTCTTCCACCGGCTTCTATACTTCGATACTGAAATGGGGTTTGTTTGTATGTTTATTCCAGCATCACGCCCAAACGGCTGGACGGATATTCATGAAACTTCACATGTAGCATCCTTCCAAGACCGATTGAATAATAGGCTATGTGGCGTCCCAAAATTTCGAACGGGAGGGGGGGTTGTAAGGGGGGGCTAAGCATAAAAATAGTGCTAACTCATTAATTAATGGTCGGATTGTCATGAAATTTCATATGTAGTATTCTTGAAGGCCAAATAGGAAAAAAAAAGTGTGTGACGTCACAAAATTGTGAACGGGAGGGGGGTTGTCGATTTTTGAACTGAGCCCTCTCCCCGGAACTCCCCCCTCCCCTCGGCCGATATCGCTTAAATGTGACTGGTTATGTCCTAAGTGGATTTTAGTTTTAAATACGAAATTTGATGTCGATACATTCATTACATAGCCAGTTATTGGGATTTTTGGAAAGGGCCCCCACCCCGGAACTCCCCCCTCCCCTCGGCCGATATCGCTGAAATTAGACTGGTTATGTCCTCCGTGAATGTTAATTTGAAATACGAAATTTGATGTTGATACATTCATTACATCGGCAGTTATTGGGATTTTAAAATTCAGAGTCGCTTATCTACCCATTCTCTTCCACCGGCTTCTATACTTCGATACTGAAACGGGGTTTGTTTGTATGTTTATTCCAGCATCACGCCCAAACGGCTGGACGGATATTCATGAAACTTCACATGTAGCATCCTTCCAAGACCGATTAAATAATAGGCTATGTGGCGTCCCAAAGTTTCGAACGGGAGGGGGGGTTGTAAGGGGGGGCTAAGCATAAAAGTAGTGCTAACTCATTAATTAATGGTCGGATTGTCATGAAAGTTCATATGTAGTATTCTTGAAGGCCAAATAGGAAAAAAAAGTGTGTGACGTCACAAAATTGTGAACGGGAGGGGGGTTGTGGATTTTTGAACTGAGCCCTCTCCCCGGAACTCCCCCCTCCCCTCGGCCGATATCGCTGAAATTTGACTGTTTTCGTCCTAAGTGGATTTTAGTTTTAAATACGAAATTTGATGTCGATACATTCATTACATGGGCAGTTATTGGGACTTTTGGAAAAGGCCCCCACCCCGGAACTCCCCCCTCCCCTCGGCCGATATCGCTGAAATTTGACTGGTTATGTCCTCCGTGAATGTTAATTTGAAATACGAAATTTGATGTTGATACATTCATTACATCGGCAGTTATTGGGATTTTAAAATTCAGAGTCGCTTATCTACCCATTCTCTTCCACCGGCTTCTATACTTCGATACTGAAACGGGTTTTTTTTGTATGTTTATTCCAGCATCAAGCCCAAACGGCTGGACGGATATTCATGAAACTTCACATTTAGCATCCTTCCAAGACCGATTGAATAATAGGCTATGTGGCGTCCCAAAATTTCGAACGGGAGGGGGGGTTGTAAGGGGGGGCTAAGCATAAAAGTAGTGCTAACTCATTAATTAATGGTCGGATTGTCATGAAAGTTCATATGTAGTATTCTTGAAGGCCAAATAAGAAAAAAAAGTGTGTGACGTCACAAAATTGTGAACGGGAGGGGGATTGTGGATTTTTGAACTGAGCCCTCTCCCCGGAACACCCCCCTCCCCGCGGCCGATATCGCTGAAATTTCACTGGTTATGTCCTAAGTAGATTTTTGTTTTAAATACGAAATTTGATGTCGATACATTCATTACATGGGCAGTTATTGGGATTTTTGGAAAGGGCCCCCACCCCGGAACTCCCCCCTCCCCTCGGCCGATATCGCTGAAATTTGACTGGTTATGTCCTCCGTGAATGTTAATTTGAAATACGAAATTTGATGTTGATACATTCATTACATCGGCAGTTATTGGGATTTTAAAATTCAGAGTCGCTTATCTACCCATTCTCTTCCACCGGCTTCTATACTTCGATACTGGAACGGGGTTTGTTTGTATGTTTATTCCAGCATCACGCCCAAACGGCTGGACGGATATTCATGAAACTTCACATGTAGCATCCTTCCAAGACCGATTAAATAATAGGCTATGTGGCGTCCCAAAGTTTCGAACGGGAGGGGGGGTTGTAACGGGGGGCTAAGAATAAAAATAGTGCTAACTCATTAATTAATGGTCAGATTGTCATGAAATTTCATATGTAGTATTCTTGAAGGCCAAATAGGAAAAAAAAGTGTGTGACGTCACAAAATTGTGAACGGGAGGGGGGTTGTGGATTTTTGAACTGAGCCCTCTCCCTGGAACTCCCCCCTCCCCGCGGCCGATATCGCTGAAATTTCACTGGTTATGTCCTAAGTAGATTTTTGTTTTAAATACGAAATTTGATGTCGATACATTCATTACATGGGCAGTTATTGGGATTTTTGGAAAGGGCCCCCACCCCGGAACTCCCCCCTCCCCTCGGCCGATATCGCTGAAATTTGACTGGTTATGTCCTCCGTGAATGTTAATTTGAAATACGAAATTTGATGTTGATACATTCATTACATCGGCAGTTATTGGGATTTTAAAATTCAGAGTCGCTTATCTACCCATTCTCTTCCACCGGCTTCTATACTTCGATACTGAAACGGGTTTTTTTTGTATGTTTATTCCAGCATCAAGCCCAAACGGCTGGACGGATATTCATGAAACTTCACATTTAGCATCCTTCCAAGACCGATTGAATAATAGGCTATGTGGCGTCCCAAAATTTCGAACGGGAGGGGGGGTTGTAACGGGGGGCTATGAATAAAAATAGTGCTAACTCATTAATTAATGGTCGGATTGTCATGAAATTTCGTATGTAGTATTCTTGAAGGCCAAATAGAAAAAAAAAGCGTGTGACGTCACAGAATTGTGAACGGGAGGGGGGTTGTGGATATTTGAACTGAGCCCTCTCCCCGGAACTCCCCACTCCCCTCGGCCGATATCGCTGAAATGAGACTGTTGTTTTCCTAAGTGGATTTTAGTTTTAAATACGAAATTTGATGTCGATACATTCATTACATAGCCAGTTATTGGGATTTTTGGAAAGGGCCCCCACCCCGGAACTCCCCCCTCCCCTCGGCCGATATCGCTGAAATTAGACTGGTTATGTCCTCCGTGAATGTTAATTTGAAATACGAAATTTGATGTTGATACATTCATTACATCGGCAGTTATTGGGATTTTAAAATTCAGAGTCGCTTATCTACCCATTCTCTTCCACCGGCTTCTATACTTCGATACTGAAACGGGGTTTGTTTGTATGTTTATTCCAGCATCACGCCCAAACGGCTGGACGGATATTCATGAAACTTCACATGTAGCATCCTTCCAAGACCGATTAAATAATAGGCTATGTGGCGTCCCAAAGTTTCGAACGGGAGGGGGGGTTGTAAGGGGGGGCTAAGCATAAAAGTAGTGCTAACTCATTAATTAATGGTCGGATTGTCATGAAAGTTCATATGTAGTATTCTTGAAGGCCAAATAGGAAAAAAAAGTGTGTGACGTCACAAAATTGTGAACGGGAGGGGGGTTGTGGATTTTTGAACTGAGCCCTCTCCCCGGAACTCCCCCCTCCCCTCGGCCGATATCGCTGAAATTTGACTGTTTTCGTCCTAAGTGGATTTTAGTTTTAAATACGAAATTTGATGTCGATACATTCATTACATGGGCAGTTATTGGGACTTTTGGAAAAGGCCCCCACCCCGGAACTCCCCCCTCCCCTCGGCCGATATCGCTGAAATTTGACTGGTTATGTCCTCCGTGAATGTTAATTTGAAATACGAAATTTGATGTTGATACATTCATTACATCGGCAGTTATTGGGATTTTAAAATTCAGAGTCGCTTATCTACCCATTCTCTTCCACCGGCTTCTATACTTCGATACTGAAACGGGGTTTGTTTGTATGTTTATTCCAGCATCACGCCCAAACGGCTGGACGGATATTCATGAAACTTCACATGTAGCATCCTTCCAAGACCGATTAAATAATAGACTATGTGGCGTCCCAAAGTTTCGAACGGGAGGGGGGGTTGTAACGGGGGGCTAAGAATAAAAATAGTGCTAACTCATTAATTAATGGTCCGATTGTCATGAAATTTCATATGTAATATTCATGAAGGCCAAATAGGAAAAAAAAAGTGTGTGATATCACAAAATTGTGAACGGGAGGGGGGTTGTGGATTTTTGAACTGAGCCCTCTCCCCGGAACTCCCCCCTCCCCTCGGCCGATATCGCTGAAATTTGACTGTTTTCGTCCTAAGTGGATTTTAGTTTTAAATACGAAATTTGATGTCGATACATTCATTACATGGGCAGTTATTGGGATTTTTGGAAAAGGCCCCCACCCTGGAACTCCCCCCTCCCCTCGGCCGATATCGCTGAAATTTGAATGGTTATGTCCTCCGTGAATGTTAATTTGAAATACGAAATTTGATGTTGATACATTCATTACATCGGCAGTTATTGGGATTTTAAAATTCAGAGTCGCTTATCTACCCATTCTCTTCCACCGGCTTCTATACTTCGATACTGAAATGGGGTTTGTTTGTATGTTTATTCCAGCATCACGCCCAAACGGCTGGACGGATATTCATGAAACTTCACATGTAGCATCCTTCCAAGACCGATTGAATAATAGGCTATGTGGCGTCCCAAAATTTCGAACGGGAGGGGGGGTTGTAAGGGGGGGCTAAGCATAAAAATAGTGCTAACTCATTAATTAATGGTCGGATTGTCATGAAAGTTCATATGTAGTATTCTTGAAGGCCAAATAGGAATAAAAAGGGTGTGACGTCACAAAATTGTGAACGGGGGGGGGGGGTGGATTTTTGAACTGAGCCCTCTCCCCGGAACTCCCCCCTCCCCGCGGCCGATATCGCTGAAATTTGACTGGTTATGTCCTAAGTGGATTTTTGTTTTAAATACGAAATTTGATGTCGATACATTCATTACATGGGCAGTTATTAGGATTTTTGAAAAGGGCCCCCACCCCGGAACTCTCCCCTCACCTCGGCCGATATCGCTGACATTTTACTGATTATGTCCTAAGTAGATTTTAATATTAAATACAAAATTTGATGTCGATACACTCATTACATCGGCAGTTATTGGGATTTTTGAACTGAGCCCTCACCCCGGAACTCCCCCCTCCCCGCGGCCGATATCGCTGAAATTTCACTGGTTATGTCCTAAGTAGATTTTTGTTTTAAATACGAAATTTGATGTCGATACATTCATTACATGGGCAGTTATTGGGATTTTTGGAAAGGGCCCCCACCCCGGAACTCCCCCCTCCCCTCGGCCGATATCGCTGAAATTTGACTGGTTATGTCCTCCGTGAATGTTAATTTGAAATACGAAATTTGATGTTGATACATTCATTACATCGGCAGTTATTGGGATTTTAAAATTCAGAGTCGCTTATCTACCCATTCTCTTCCACCGGCTTCTATACTTCGATACTGAAATGGGGTTTGTTTGTATGTTTATTCCAGCATCACGCCCAAACGGCTGGACGGATATTCATGAAACTTCACATGTAGCATCCTTCCAAGACCGATTGAATAATAGGCTATGTGGCGTCCCAAAATTTCGAACGGGAGGGGGGGTTGTAAGGGGGGGCTAAGCATAAAAATAGTGCTAACTCATTAATTAATGGTCGGATTGTCATGAAATTTCATATGTAGTATTCTTGAAGGCCAAATAGGAAAAAAAAAGTGTGTGACGTCACAAAATTGTGAACGGGAGGGGGGTTGTCGATTTTTGAACTGAGCCCTCTCCCCGGAACTCCCCCCTCCCCTCGGCCGATATCGCTTAAATGTGACTGGTTATGTCCTAAGTGGATTTTAGTTTTAAATACGAAATTTGATGTCGATACATTCATTACATAGCCAGTTATTGGGATTTTTGGAAAGGGCCCCCACCCCGGAACTCCCCCCTCCCCTCGGCCGATATCGCTGAAATTAGACTGGTTATGTCCTCCGTGAATGTTAATTTGAAATACGAAATTTCATGTTGATACATTCATTACATCGGCAGTTATTGGGATTTTAAAATTCAGAGTCGCTTATCTACCCATTCTCTTCCACCGGCTTCTATACTTCGATACTGAAACGGGGTTTGTTTGTATGTTTATTCCAGCATCACGCCCAAACGGCTGGACGGATATTCATGAAACTTCACATGTAGCATCCTTCCAAGACCGATTAAATAATAGGCTATGTGGCGTCCCAAAGTTTCGAACGGGAGGGGGGGTTGTAAGGGGGGGCTAAGCATAAAAGTAGTGCTAACTCATTAATTAATGGTCGGATTGTCATGAAAGTTCATATGTAGTATTCTTGAAGGCCAAATAGGAAAAAAAAGTGTGTGACGTCACAAAATTGTGAACGGGAGGGGGGTTGTGGATTTTTGAACTGAGCCCTCTCCCCGGAACTCCCCCCTCCCCTCGGCCGATATCGCTGAAATTTGACTGTTTTCGTCCTAAGTGGATTTTAGTTTTAAATACGAAATTTGATGTCGATACATTCATTACATGGGCAGTTATTGGGACTTTTGGAAAAGGCCCCCACCCCGGAACTCCCCCCTCCCCTCGGCCGATATCGCTGAAATTTGACTGGTTATGTCCTCCGTGAATGTTAATTTGAAATACGAAATTTGATGTTGATACATTCATTACATCGGCAGTTATTGGGATTTTAAAATTCAGAGTCGCTTATCTACCCATTCTCTTCCACCGGCTTCTATACTTCGATACTGAAACGGGTTTTTTTTGTATGTTTATTCCAGCATCAAGCCCAAACGGCTGGACGGATATTCATGAAACTTCACATTTAGCATCCTTCCAAGACCGATTGAATAATAGGCTATGTGGCGTCCCAAAATTTCGAACGGGAGGGGGGGTTGTAAGGGGGGGCTAAGCATAAAAGTAGTGCTAACTCATTAATTAATGGTCGGATTGTCATGAAAGTTCATATGTAGTATTCTTGAAGGCCAAATAAGAAAAAAAAGTGTGTGACGTCACAAAATTGTGAACGGGAGGGGGATTGTGGATTTTTGAACTGAGCCCTCTCCCCGGAACACCCCCCTCCCCGCGGCCGATATCGCTGAAATTTCACTGGTTATGTCCTAAGTAGATTTTTGTTTTAAATACGAAATTTGATGTCGATACATTCATTACATGGGCAGTTATTGGGATTTTTGGAAAGGGCCCCCACCCCGGAACTCCCCCCTCCCCTCGGCCGATATCGCTGAAATTTGACTGGTTATGTCCTCCGTGAATGTTAATTTGAAATACGAAATTTGATGTTGATACATTCATTACATCGGCAGTTATTGGGATTTTAAAATTCAGAGTCGCTTATCTACCCATTCTCTTCCACCGGCTTCTATACTTCGATACTGGAACGGGGTTTGTTTGTATGTTTATTCCAGCATCACGCCCAAACGGCTGGACGGATATTCATGAAACTTCACATGTAGCATCCTTCCAAGACCGATTAAATAATAGGCTATGTGGCGTCCCAAAGTTTCGAACGGGAGGGGGGGTTGTAACGGGGGGCTAAGAATAAAAATAGTGCTAACTCATTAATTAATGGTCAGATTGTCATGAAATTTCATATGTAGTATTCTTGAAGGCCAAATAGGAAAAAAAAGTGTGTGACGTCACAAAATTGTGAACGGGAGGGGGGTTGTGGATTTTTGAACTGAGCCCTCTCCCTGGAACTCCCCCCTCCCCGCGGCCGATATCGCTGAAATTTCACTGGTTATGTCCTAAGTAGATTTTTGTTTTAAATACGAAATTTGATGTCGATACATTCATTACATGGGCAGTTATTGGGATTTTTGGAAAGGGCCCCCACCCCGGAACTCCCCCCTCCCCTCGGCCGATATCGCTGAAATTTGACTGGTTATGTCCTCCGTGAATGTTAATTTGAAATACGAAATTTGATGTTGATACATTCATTACATCGGCAGTTATTGGGATTTTAAAATTCAGAGTCGCTTATCTACCCATTCTCTTCCACCGGCTTCTATACTTCGATACTGAAACGGGTTTTTTTTGTATGTTTATTCCAGCATCAAGCCCAAACGGCTGGACGGATATTCATGAAACTTCACATTTAGCATCCTTCCAAGACCGATTGAATAATAGGCTATGTGGCGTCCCAAAATTTCGAACGGGAGGGGGGGTTGTAACGGGGGGCTATGAATAAAAATAGTGCTAACTCATTAATTAATGGTCGGATTGTCATGAAATTTCGTATGTAGTATTCTTGAAGGCCAAATAGAAAAAAAAAGCGTGTGACGTCACAGAATTGTGAACGGGAGGGGGGTTGTGGATATTTGAACTGAGCCCTCTCCCCGGAACTCCCCACTCCCCTCGGCCGATATCGCTGAAATGAGACTGTTGTTTTCCTAAGTGGATTTTAGTTTTAAATACGAAATTTGATGTCGATACATTCATTACATAGCCAGTTATTGGGATTTTTGGAAAGGGCCCCCACCCCGGAACTCCCCCCTCCCCTCGGCCGATATCGCTGAAATTAGACTGGTTATGTCCTCCGTGAATGTTAATTTGAAATACGAAATTTGATGTTGATACATTCATTACATCGGCAGTTATTGGGATTTTAAAATTCAGAGTCGCTTATCTACCCATTCTCTTCCACCGGCTTCTATACTTCGATACTGAAACGGGGTTTGTTTGTATGTTTATTCCAGCATCACGCCCAAACGGCTGGACGGATATTCATGAAACTTCACATGTAGCATCCTTCCAAGACCGATTAAATAATAGGCTATGTGGCGTCCCAAAGTTTCGAACGGGAGGGGGGGTTGTAAGGGGGGGCTAAGCATAAAAGTAGTGCTAACTCATTAATTAATGGTCGGATTGTCATGAAAGTTCATATGTAGTATTCTTGAAGGCCAAATAGGAAAAAAAAGTGTGTGACGTCACAAAATTGTGAACGGGAGGGGGGTTGTGGATTTTTGAACTGAGCCCTCTCCCCGGAACTCCCCCCTCCCCTCGGCCGATATCGCTGAAATTTGACTGTTTTCGTCCTAAGTGGATTTTAGTTTTAAATACGAAATTTGATGTCGATACATTCATTACATGGGCAGTTATTGGGACTTTTGGAAAAGGCCCCCACCCCGGAACTCCCCCCTCCCCTCGGCCGATATCGCTGAAATTTGACTGGTTATGTCCTCCGTGAATGTTAATTTGAAATACGAAATTTGATGTTGATACATTCATTACATCGGCAGTTATTGGGATTTTAAAATTCAGAGTCGCTTATCTACCCATTCTCTTCCACCGGCTTCTATACTTCGATACTGAAACGGGGTTTGTTTGTATGTTTATTCCAGCATCACGCCCAAACGGCTGGACGGATATTCATGAAACTTCACATGTAGCATCCTTCCAAGACCGATTAAATAATAGACTATGTGGCGTCCCAAAGTTTCGAACGGGAGGGGGGGTTGTAACGGGGGGCTAAGAATAAAAATAGTGCTAACTCATTAATTAATGGTCCGATTGTCATGAAATTTCATATGTAATATTCATGAAGGCCAAATAGGAAAAAAAAAGTGTGTGATATCACAAAATTGTGAACGGGAGGGGGGTTGTGGATTTTTGAACTGAGCCCTCTCCCCGGAACTCCCCCCTCCCCTCGGCCGATATCGCTGAAATTTGACTGTTTTCGTCCTAAGTGGATTTTAGTTTTAAATACGAAATTTGATGTCGATACATTCATTACATGGGCAGTTATTGGGATTTTTGGAAAAGGCCCCCACCCTGGAACTCCCCCCTCCCCTCGGCCGATATCGCTGAAATTTGAATGGTTATGTCCTCCGTGAATGTTAATTTGAAATACGAAATTTGATGTTGATACATTCATTACATCGGCAGTTATTGGGATTTTAAAATTCAGAGTCGCTTATCTACCCATTCTCTTCCACCGGCTTCTATACTTCGATACTGAAACGGGGTTTGTTTGTATGTTTATTCCAGCATCACGCCCAAACGGCTGGACGGATATTCATGAAACTTCACATGTAGCATCCTTCCAAGACCGATTAAATAATAGGCTATGTGGCGTCCCAAAGTTTCGAACGGGAGGGGGGGTTGTAACGGGGGGCTAAGAATAAAAATAGTGCTAACTCATTAATTAATGGTCCGATTGTCATGAAATTTCATATGTAATATTCATGAAGGCCAAATAGGAAAAAAAAAGTGTGTGACATCACAAAATTGTGAACGGGAGGGGGGTTGTGGATTTTTGAACTGAGCCCTCTCCCCGGAACTCCCCCCTCCCCTCGGCCGATATCGCTGAAATTTGACTGTTTTCGTCCTAAGTGGATTTTAGTTTTAAATACGAAATTTGATGTCGATACATTCATTACATGGGCAGTTATTGGGATTTTTGGAAAAGGCCCCCACCCTGGAACTCCCCCCTCCCCTCGGCCGATATCGCTGAAATTTGACTGGTTATGTCCTCCGTGAATGTTAATTTGAAATACGAAATTTGATGTTGATACATTCATTACATCGGCAGTTATTGGGATTTTAAAATTCAGAGTCGCTTATCTACCCATTCTCTTCCACCGGCTTCTATACTTCGATACTGAAACGGGGTTTGTTTGTATGTTTATTCCAGCATCACGCCCAAACGGCTGGACGGATATTCATGAAACTTCACATGTAGCATCCTTCCAAGACCGATTAAATAATAGGCTATGTGGCGTCCCAAAGTTTCGAACGGGAGGGGGGGTTGTAACGGGGGGCTAAGAATAAAAATAGTGCTAACTCATTAATTAATGGTCCGATTGTCATGAAATTTCATATGTAATATTCATGAAGGCCAAATAGGAAAAAAAAAGTGTGTGATATCACAAAATTGTGAACGGGAGGGGGGTTGTGGATTTTTGAACTGAGCCCTCTCCCCGGAACTCCCCCCTCCCCTCGGCCGATATCGCTGAAATTTGACTGTTTTCGTCCTAAGTGGATTTTAGTTTTAAATACGAAATTTGATGTCGATACATTCATTACATGGGCAGTTATTGGGATTTTTGGAAAAGGCCCCCACCCCGGAACTCCCCCCTCCCCTCGGCCGATATCGCTGAAATTTGACTGGTTATGTCCTCCGTGAATGTTAATTTGAAATACGAAATTTGATGTTGATACATTCATTACATCGGCAGTTATTGGGATTTTAAAATTCAGAGTCGCTTATCTACCCATTCTCTTCCACCGGCTTCTATACTTCGATACTGAAACGGGGTTTGATTGTATGTTTATTCCAGCATCACGCCCAAACGGCTGGACGGATATTCATGAAACTTCACATGTAGCATCCTTCCAAGACCGATTAAATAATAGGCTATGTGGCGTCCCAAAATTTCGAACGGGAGGGGGGGTTGTAACGGGGGGCTATGAATAAAAATAGTGCTAACTCATTAATTATTGGTCGGATTGTCATGAAATTTCATATGTAGTATTCTTGAAGGCCAAATAGGAAAAAAAGTGTATGACGTCACAAAATTGTGAACGGGAGGGGGGTTGTGGATTTTTGAACTGAGCCCTCTCCCCGGAACTCCCCCCTTCTCTCGGCCGATATCGCTGAAATTTGACTGTTTTTCTCCTAAGTGGATTTTAGTTTTAAATACGAAATTTGATGTCGATACATTCATTACATGGGCAGTTATTGGGATTTTTGGAAAGGGCCCCCACCCCGGAACTCCCCCCTCCCCGCGGCCGATATCGCTGAAATTTGACTGTTTTTGTCCTAAGTGGATTTTAGTTTTAAATACGAAATTTGATGTCGATACATTCATTACATGGGCAGTTATTGGGATTTTTGGAAAGGGCCCCCATCCCGGAACTCCCCCCTCCCTTCGGCCGATATCGCTGAAATTTGACTGGTTATTTCCTCCGTGAATGTTAATTTGAAATACGAAATTTGATGTTGATACATTCATTACATCGGCAATTATTGGGATTTTAAAATTCAAAGTCGCTTATCTACCCATTCTCTTCCACCGGCTTCTATACTTCCATACTGAAACGGGGTTTGTTTGTATGTTTATTCCAGCATCACGCCCAAACGGCTGGACGGATATTCATGAAACTTCACATGTAGCATCCTTCCAAGACCGATTAAATAATAGGCTATGTGGCGTCCCAAAGTTTCGAACGGGAGGGGGGGTTGTAACGGGGGGCTAAGAATAAAAATAGTGCTAACTCATTAATTAATGGTCGGATTGTCATGAAATTTCATATGTAATATTCATGAAGGCCAAATAGGAAAAAAAAAGTGTGTGACATCACAAAATTGTGAACGGGAGGGGGGTTGTGGATTTTTGAACTGAGCCCTCTCCCCGGAACTCCCCCCTCCTCTCGGCCGATATCGCTGAAATTTGACTGTTTTTCTCCTAAGTGGATTTTAGTTTTAAATACGAAATTTGATGTCGATACATTCATTACATGGGCAGTTATTGGGATTTTTGGAAAAGGCCCCCACCCTGGAACTCCCCCCTCCCCTCGGCGGATATCGCTGAAATTTGACTGGTTATGTCCTCCGTGAATGTTAATTTGAAATACGAAATTTGATGTTGATACATTCATTACATCGGCAGTTATTGGGATTTTAAAATTCAGAGTCGCTTATCTACCCATTCTCTTCCACCGGCTTCTATACTTCGATACTGAAACGGGGTTTGTTTGTATGTTTATTCCAGCATCACGCCCAAACGGCTGGACGGATATTCATGAAACTTCACATGTAGCATCCTTCCAAGACCGATTAAATAATAGGCTATGTGGCGTCCCAAAGTTTCGAACGGGAGGGGGGGTTGTAACGGGGGGCTAAGAATAAAAATAGTGCTAACTCATTAATTAATGGTCCGATTGTCATGAAATTTCATATGTAATATTCATGAAGGCCAAATAGGAAAAAAAAAGTGTGTGACATTACAAAATTGTGAACGGGAGGGGGGTTGTGGATTTTTGAACTGAGCCCTCTCCCCGGAACTCCCCCCTCCCCTCGGCCGATATCGCTGAAATTTGACTGTTTTCGTCCTAAGTGGATTTTAGTTTTAAATACGAAATTTGATGTCGATACATTCATTACATGGGCAGTTATTGGGATTTTTGGAAAAGGCCCCCACCCTGGAACTCCCCCCTCCCCTCGGCCGATATCGCTGAAATTTGACTGGTTATGTCCTCCGTGAATGTTAATTTGAAATACGAAATTTGATGTTGATACATTCATTACATCGGCAGTTATTGGGATTTTAAAATTCAGAGTCGCTTATCTACCCATTCTCTTCCACCGGCTTCTATACTTCGATACTGAAACGGGGTTTGTTTGTATGTTTATTCCAGCATCACGCCCAAACGGCTGGACGGATATTCATGAAACTTCACATGTAGCATCCTTCCAAGACCGATTAAATAATAGGCTATGTGGCGTCCCAAAGTTTCGAACGTGAGGGGGGGTTGTAACGGGGGGCTAAGAATAAAAATAGTGCTAACTCATTAATTAATGGTCCGATTGTCATGAAATTTCATATGTAATATTCATGAAGGCCAAATAGGAAAAAAAAAGTGTGTGATATCACAAAATTGTGAACGGGAGGGGGGTTGTGGATTTTTGAACTGAGCCCTCTCCCCGGAACTCCCCCCTCCCCTCGGCCGATATCGCTGAAATTTGACTGTTTTCGTCCTAAGTGGATTTTAGTTTTAAATACGAAATTTGATGTCGATACATTCATTACATGGGCAGTTATTGGGATTTTTGGAAAAGGCCCCCACCCCGGAACTCCCCCCTCCCCTCGGCCGATATCGCTGAAATTTGACTGGTTATGTCCTCCGTGAATGTTAATTTGAAATACGAAATTTGATGTTGATACATTCATTACATCGGCAGTTATTGGGATTTTAAAATTCAGAGTCGCTTATCTACCCATTCTCTTCCACCGGCTTCTATACTTCGATACTGAAACGGGGTTTGTTTGTATGTTTATTCCAGCATCACGCCCAAACGGCTGGACGGATATTCATGAAACTTCACATGTAGCATCCTTCCAAGACCGATTAAATAATAGGCTATGTGGCGTCCCAAAATTTCGAACGGGAGGGGGGGTTGTAACGGGGGGCTAAGAATAAAAATAGTGCTAACTCATTAATTATTGGTCGGATTGTCATGAAATTTCATATGTAGTATTCTTGAAGGCCAAATAGGAAAAAAAAGTGTATGACGTCACAAAATTGTGAACGGGAGGGGGGTTGTAGATTTTTGAACTGAGCCCTCTCCCCGGAACTCCCCCCTCCTCTCGGCCGATATCGCTGAAATTTGACTGTTTTTGTCCTAAGTGGATTTTAGTTTTAAATACGAAATTTGATGTCGATACATTCCTTACATGGGCAGTTATTGGGATTTTTGGAAAGGACCCCCATCCCGGAACTCCCCCCTCCCTTCGGCCGATATCGCTGAAATTTGACTGGTTATGTCCTAAGTAGATTTTAGTATTAAATACAAAATTTGATGTCGATACATTCATTACATCGGCAGTTATTGGGATTTTTGAATTGAGCCCCCACCCCGGAACTCCCCCCATCCCCTCGGCCGATATCGCTGAAATTTGACTTGTTATGTCCTAAGTGTAGTTTAGTTTTAAATACGAAATTTGATGTCGATACATTTATTACATGGGCAGTTATTGGGATTTTTGGAAAGGGCCCACACCCCGGAACTCCCCCCTCCCTTCGGCCGATATCGCTGAAATTTGACTGGTTATGTCCTCCGTGAATGTTAATTTGAAATACGAAATTTGATGTTGATACATTCATTACATCGGCAGTTATTGGGATTTTAAAATTCAGAGTCGCTTATCTACCCATTCTCTTCCACCGGCTTCTATACTTCGATACTGAAACGGGGTTTGTTTGTATGTTTATTCCATCATCACGCCCAAACGGCTGGACGGATATTCATGAAACTTCACATGTAGCATCCTTCCAAGACCGATTGAATAATAGGCTATGTGGCGTCCCAAAATTTCGAACTGGAGGGAGGGTTGTAGGGGGGGGCTAAGAATAAAAATAGTGCTAACTCATTAATTAATGGTCGGATTGTCATGAAATTTCATATGTAATATTCTTGAAGGCCAAATAGGAAAAAAAAAGTGTGTGACATCACAAAATTGTGAACGGGAGGGGGGTTGTGGATTTTTGAACTGAGCCCTCTCCCCGGAACTCCCCCCTCCCCTCGGCCGATATCGCTGAAATTTGACTGTTTTTGTCCTAAGTGGATTCTAGTTTTAAATACGAAATTTGATGTCGATACATTCATTACATGGGCAGTTATTGGCATTTTTGAAAAGGGCCCCCACCCCGGAACTCCCCCCTCCCCTCGGCCGATATCGCTGAAATTTGACTGGTTATGTCCTAAGTAGATTTTAGTATTAAATACAAAATTTGATGTCGATACATTCATTACATCGGCAGTTATTGGGATTTTTGAATTGAGCCCCCACCCCGGAACTCCCCCCATCCCCTCGGCCGATATCGCTGAAATTTGACTTGTTATGTCCTAAGTGTAGTTTAGTTTTAAATACGAAATTTGATGTCGATACATTTATTACATGGGCAGTTATTGGGATTTTTGGAAAGGGCCCACACCCCGGAACTCCCCCCTCCCTTCGGCCGATATCGCTGAAATTTGACTGGTTATGTCCTCCGTGAATGTTAATTTGAAATACGAAATTTGATGTTGATACATTCATTACATCGGCAGTTATTGGGATTTTAAAATTCAGAGTCGCTTATCTACCCATTCTCTTCCACCGGCTTCTATACTTCGATACTGAAACGGGGTTTGTTTGTATGTTTATTCCATCATCACGCCCAAACGGCTGGACGGATATTCATGAAACTTCACATGTAGCATCCTTCCAAGACCGATTGAATAATAGGCTATGTGGCGTCCCAAAATTTCGAACTGGAGGGAGGGTTGTAGGGGGGGGCTAAGAATAAAAATAGTGCTAACTCATTAATTAATGGTCGGATTGTCATGAAATTTCATATGTAATATTCTTGAAGGCCAAATAGGAAAAAAAAAGTGTGTGACATCACAAAATTGTGAACGGGAGGGGGGTTGTGGATTTTTGAACTGAGCCCTCTCCCCGGAACTCCCCCCTCCCCTCGGCCGATATCGCTGAAATTTGACTGTTTTTGTCCTAAGTGGATTCTAGTTTTAAATACGAAATTTGATGTCGATACATTCATTACATGGGCAGTTATTGGCATTTTTGAAAAGGGCCCCCACCCCGGAACTCCCCCCTCCCCTCGGCCGATATCGCTGAAATTTGACTGGTTATGTCCTCCGTGAATGTTAATTTGAAATACGAAATTTGATGTTGATACAGTCATTACATCGGCAGTTATTGGGATTTTAAAATTCAGAGTCGCTTATCTACCCATTCTCTTCCACCGGCTTCTATACTTCGATACTGAAATGGGGTTTGTTTGTATGTTTATTCCAGCATCACGCCCAAACGCCTGGACGGATATTCATGAAACTTCACATGTAGCATCCTTCCAAGACCGATTGAATAATAGGCTATGTGGCGTCCCAAAATTTCGAACTGGAGGGAGGGTTGTAGGGGGGGGCTAAGAATAAAAATAGTGCTAACTCATTAATTAATGGTCGGATTGTCATGAAATTTCATATGTAATATTCTTGAAGGCCAAATAGGAAAAAAAAAGTGTGTGACATCACAAAATTGTGAACGGGAGGGGGGTTGTGGATTTTTGAACTGAGCCCTCTCCCCGGAACTCCCCCCTCCCCTCGGCCGATATCGCTGAAATTTGACTGTTTTTGTCTTAAGTGGATTTTAGTTTTAAATACGAAATTTGATGTCGATACATTCATTACATGGGCAGTTATTGGGATTTTTGGAAAGGGCCCCCATCCCGGAACTCCCCCCTCCCCTCGGCCGATATCGCTGAAATTTGACTGGTTATGTCCTCCGTGAATGTTAATTTGAAATACGAAATTTGATGTTGATACATTCATTACATCGGCAGTTATTGGGATTTTAAAATTCAAAGTCGCTTATCTACCCATTCTCTTCACCCGGCTTCTATACTTCGATACTGAAACGGGGTTTGTTTGTATGTTTATTCCAGCATCACGCCCAGACGGCTGGACGGATATTCATGAAACTTCACATGTAGCATCCTTCCAAGACCGATTGAATAATAGGCTATGTGGCGTCCCAAAATTTCCAACGGGAGGGGGGGTTGTAAGGGGGGGCTAAGCATAAAAATAGTGCTAACTCATTAATTAATGGTCGGATTGTCATGAAATTTCATATGTAATATTCTTGAAGGCCAAGTAGGAAGAAAAAGTGTGTGACGTCACAAAATTGTGAACGGGAGGGGGGTTGTGGATTTTTGAACTGAGCCCTCTCCCCGGAACTCCCCCCTCCCCGCGGCCGATATCGCTGAAATTTTACTGGTTATGTCCTAAGTAGATTTTAGTATTAAATACAAAATTTGATGTCGATACATTCATTACATCGGCAGTTATTGGGATTTTTGAATTGAGCCCCCACCCCGGAACTCCCCCCTCCCCTCGGCCGATATCGCTCAAATTTGACTGGTTATGTCCTAAGTGGATTTTAGTTTGAAATACGAAATTTGATGTCGATACATTCATTACATGGGCAGTTATTGGGATTTAGGAATTGAGCCCCCACCCCGGAACCCCCCCTCCCCTCGGCCGATATCGCTGAAATTTGACTGGTTATGTCCTCTGTGAATGTTAATTTTAAATACGAAATTTGATGTTGATACATTCATTACATGGGCAGTTATTGGGATTTTTGGAAAGGGCCCCCACCCCGGAACTCCCCCCTCCCCTCGGCCGATATCGCTGAAATTTGACTGGTTATGTCCTCCGTGAATGTTAATTTGAAATACGAAATTTGATGTTGATACATTCATTACATCGGCAGTTATTGGGATTTTAAAATTCAGAGTCGCTTATCTACCCATTCTCTTCCACCGGCTTCTATACTTCGATACTGAAACGGGGTTTGTTTGTATGTTTATTCCAGCATCACGCCCAAACGGCTGGACGGATATTCATGAAACTTCACATGTAGCATCCTTCCAAGACCGATTAAATAATAGGCTATGTGGCGTCCCAAAGTTTCGAACGGGAGGGGGGGTTGTAACAGGGGGCTAAGAATAAAAATAGTGCTAACTCATTAATTAATGGTCGGATTGTCATGAAATTTCATATGTAATATTCTTGAAGGCCAAGTAGGAAGAAAAAGTGTGTGACGTCACAAAATTGTGAACGGGAGGGGGGTTGAGGATTTTTGAACTGAGCCCTCTCCCCGGAACTCCCCCCTCCCCTCGGCCGATATCGCTGAAATTTGACTGTTTTTGTCCTAAGTGGATTCTAGTTTTAAATACGAAATTTGATGTCGATACATTCATTACATGGGCAGTTATTGGCATTTTTGAAAAGGGCCCCCACCCCGGAACTCCCCCCTCCCCTCGGCCGATATCGCTGAAATTTGACTGGTTATGTCCTCCGTGAATGTTAATTTGAAATACGAAATTTGATGTTGATACAGTCATTACATCGGCAGTTATTGGGATTTTAAAATTCAGAGTCGCTTATCTACCCATTCTCTTCCACCGGCTTCTATACTTCGATACTGAAAGGGGGTTTGTTTGTATGTTTATTCCAGCATCACGCCCAAACGGCTGGACGGATATTCATGAAACTTCACATGTAGCATCCTTTCAAGACCGATTGAATAATAGGCTATGTGGCGTCCCAAAATTTCGAACGGGAGGGGGGGTTGTAAGGAGGGGCTAAGCATAAAAATGGTGCTAACTCATTAATTAATGGTCGGATTGTCATGAAAGTTCATATGTAGTATTCTTGAAGGCCAAATAGGAAAAAATGTGTGTGACGTCACAAAATTGTGAACGGGAGGGGGGTTGTGGATTTTTGAACTGAGCCCTCTCCCCGGAACTCCCCCCTCCCCGCGGCCGATATCGCTGAAATTTTACTGGTTATGTCCTAAGTAGATTTTAGTATTAAATACAAAATTTGATGTCGATACATTCATTACATCGGCAGTTATTGGGATTTTTGAATTGAGCCCCCACCCCGGAACTCCCCCCTCCCCTCGGCCGATATCGCTCAAATTTGACTGGTTATGTCTTCCGTGTATGTTAATTTGAAATACGAAATTTGATGTTGATACATTCATTACATCGGCAGTTATTGGGATTTTAAAATTCAGAGTCGCTTATCTACCCATTCTCTTGACCCGGCTTCTATACTTCGATACTGAAAGGGGGTTTGTTTGTATGTTTATTCCAGCATCACGCCCAAACGGCTGGACGGATATTCATGAAACTTCACATGTAGCATCCTTCCAAGACCGATTGAATAATAGGCTATGTGGCGTCCCAAAATTTCGAACGGGAGGGGGGGTTGTAAGGGGGGGCTAAGCATAAAAATGGTGCTAACTCATTAATTAATGGTCGGATTGTCATGAAAGTTCATATGTAGTATTCTTGAAGGCCAAATAGGAAAAAAAAGTGTGTGACGTCACAAAATTGTGAACGGGAGGGGGGTTGTGGATTTTTGAACTGAGCCCTCTCCCCGGAACTCCCCCCTCCCCGCGGCCGATGTCGCTAAAATTTTACTTGTTATGTCCTAAGTAGATTTTAGTATTAAATACAAAATTTGATGTCGATACATTCATTACATCGGCAGTTATTGGGATTTTTGAATTGAGCCCCCACCCCGGAACTCCCCCCTCCCCTCGGCCGATATCGCTCAAATTTGACTGGTTATGTCCTAAGTGGATTTTAGTTTGAAATACGAAATTTGATGTCGATACATTCATTACATGGGCAGTTATTGGGATTTAGGAATTGAGCCACCACCCCGGAACCCCCCCTCCCCTCGGCCGATATCGCTGAAATTTGACTGGTTATGTCCTCTGTGAATGTTAATTTTAAATACGAAATTTGATGTTGATACATTCATTACATCGGCAGTTATTGGGATTTTAAAATTCAGAGTCGCTAATCTACCCATTCTCTTCCACCGGCTTCTATACTTCGATACTGAAACGGGGTTTGTTTGTATGTTTATTCCAGCATCACGCCCAAACGGCTGGACGGATATTCATGAAACTTCACATGTAGCATCCTTCCAAGACCGATTAAATAATAGGCTATGTGGCGTCCCAAAGTTTCGAACGGGAGGGGGGGTTGTAACAGGGGGCTAAGAATAAAAATAGTGCTAACTCATTAATTAATGGTCGGATTGTCATGAAATTTCATATGTAATATTCTTGAAGGCCAAGTAGGAAGAAAAAGTGTGTGACGTCACAAAATTGTGAACGGGAGGGGGGTTGAGGATTTTTGAACTGAGCCCTCTCCCCGGAACTCCCCCCTCCCCTCGGCCGATATCGCTGAAATTTGACTGTTTTTGTCCTAAGTGGATTTTAGTTTTAAATACGAAATTTGATGTCGATACATTCATTACATGGGCAGTTATTGGGATTTTTGGAAAGGGCCCCCACCCCGGAACTCCCCCCTCCCTTCGGCCGATATCGCTGAAATTTGACTGGTTATGTCCTCCGTGAATGTTAATTTGAAATACGAAATTTGATGTTGATACATTCATTACATCGGCAGTTATTGGGATTTTAAAATTCAGAGACGCTTATCTACCCATTCTCTTCCACCGGCTTCTATACTTCGATACTGAAATGGGGTTTGTTTGTATGTTTATTCCAGCATCACGCCCAAACGCCTGGACGGATAATCATGAAACTTCACATGTAGCATCCTTCCAAGACCGATTGAATAATAGGCTATGTGGCGTCCCAAAATTTCGAACTGGAGGGGGGGTTGTAGGGGGGGGGCTAAGAATAAAAATAGTGCTAACTCATTAATTAATGGTCGGATTGTCATGAAATTTCATATGTAATATTCTTGAAGGCCAAATAGGGAAAAAAAAGTGTGTGACATCACAAAATTGTGAACGGGAGGGGGGTTGTGGATTTTTTAACTGAGCCCTCTCCCCGGAACTCCCCCCTCCCCTCGGCCGATATCGCTGAAATTCGACTGTTTCTGTCCTAAGTGGATTCTAGTTTTAAATACGAAATTTGATGTCGATACATTCATTACATGGGCAGTTATTGGCATTTTTGAAAAGGGGCCCCACACCGGAACTCTACCCTCCCCTCGCCCGATATCGCTGAAATTTTACTGGTTATGTCCTCCGTGAATGTTAATTTGAAATACGAAATTTGATGTTGATACATTCATTACATCGGCAGTTATTGGGATTTTAAAATTCAGAGGCGCTTATCTACCCATTCTCTACCACCGGCTTCTATACTTCGATACTGAAAGGGGGTTTGTTTGTATGTTTATTCCAGCATCACGCCCAAACGGCTGGACGGATATTCATGAAACTTCACATGTAGCATCCTTCCAAGACCGATTGAATAATAGGCTATGTGGCGTCCCAAAATTTCGAACGGGAGGGGGGGTTGTAAGGAGGGGCTAAGCATAAAAATGGTGCTAACTCATTAATTAATGGTCGGATTGTCATGAAAGTTCATATGTAGTATTCTTGAAGGCCGAATAGGAAAAAATGTGTGTGACGTCACAAAAATGTGAACGGGAGGGGGGTTGTGGATTTTTGAACTGAGCCCTCTCCCCGGAACTCCCCCCTCCCCGCGGCCGATATCGCTGAAATTTTACTGGTTATGTCCTAAGTAGATTTTAGTATTAAATACAAAATTTGATGTCGATACATTCATTACATCGGCAGTTATTGGGATTTTTGAATTGAGCCCCCACCCCGGAACTCCCCCCTCCCCTCGGCCGATATCGCTCAAATTTGACTGGTTATGTCTTCCGTGTATGTTAATTTGAAATACGAAATTTGATGTTGATACATTCATTACATCGGCAGTTATTGGGATTTTAAAATTCAGAGTCGCTTATCTACCCATTCTCTTGACCCGGCTTCTATACTTCGATACTGAAAGGGGGTTTGTTTGTATGTTTATTCCAGCATCACGCCCAAACGGCTGGACGGATATTCATGAAACTTCACATGTAGCATCCTTCCAAAACCGATTGAATAATAGGCTATGTGGCGTCCCAAAATTTCGAACGGGAGGGGGGGTTGTAAGGGGGGGCTAAGCATAAAAATGGTGCTAACTCATTAATTAATGGTCGGATTGTCATGAAAGTTCATATGTAGTATTCTTGAAGGCCAAATAGGAAAAAGAAGTGTGTGACGTCACAAAATTGTGAACGGGAGGGGGGTTGTGGATTTTTGAACTGAGCCCTCTCCCCGGAACTCCCCCCTCCCCGCGGCCGATATCGCTGAAATTTTACTGGTTATGTCCTAAGTAGATTTTAGTATTAAATACAAAATTTGATGTCGATACATTCATTACATCGGCAGTTATTGGGATTTTTGAATTGAGCCCCCACCCCGGAACTCCCCCCTCCCCTCGGCCGATATCGCTGAAATTTGAATGTTTTTGTCCTAAGTGGATTTTAGTTTTAAATACGAAATTTGATGTCGATACATTCATTACATGGGCAGTTATTGGGATTTTTGGAAAGGGCCCCCACCCCGGAACTCCCCCCTCCCCTCGGCCGATATCGCTGAAATTTGACTGGTTATGTCCTCCGTGAATGCTAATTTGAAATACGAAATTTGATGTTGATACATTCATTACATCGGCAGTTATTGGGATTTTAAAATTCAAAGTCGCTTATCTACCCATTCTCTTCACCCGGCTTCTGTACTTCGATACTGAAACGGGGTTTGTTTGTATGTTTATTCCAGCATCACGCCCAAACGGCTGGACGGATATTCATGAAACTTCACATGTAGCATCCTTCCAAGACCGATTAAATAATAGGCTATGTGGCGTCCCAAAGTTTCGAACGGGAGGGGGGGTTGTAACAGGGGGCTAAGAATAAAAATAGTGCTAACTCATTAATTAATGGTCGGATTGTCATGAAATTTCATATGTAATATTCTTGAAGGCCAAATAGGGAAAAAAAAGTGTGTGACATCACAAAATTGTGAACGGGAGGGGGGTTGTGGATTTTTTAACTGAGCCCTCTCCCCGGAACTCCCCCCTCCCCTCGGCCGATATCGCTGAAATTCGACTGTTTCTGTCCTAAGTGGATTCTAGTTTTAAATACGAAATTTGATGTCGATACATTCATTACATGGGCAGTTATTGGCATTTTTGAAAAGGGGCCCCACACCGGAACTCTACCCTCCCCTCGCCCGATATCGCTGAAATTTTACTGGTTATGTCCTCCGTGAATGTTAATTTGAAATACGAAATTTGATGTTGATACATTCATTACATCGGCAGTTATTGGGATTTTAAAATTCAAAGTCGCTTATCTACCCATTCTCTTCCACCGGCTTCTATACTTCGATACTGAAATGGGGTTTGTTTGTATGTTTATTCCAGCATCACGCCCAAACGGCTGGACGGATATTCATGAAACTTCACATGTAGCATCCTTCCAAGACCGATTGAATAATAGGCTATGTGGCGTCCCAAAATTTCGAACGGGAGGGGGGGTTGTAAGGGGGGGCTAAGCATAAAAATGGTGCTAACTCATTAATTAATGGTCGGATTGTCATGAAAGTTCATATGTAGTATTCTTGAAGGCCAAATAGGAAAAAAAAGTGTGTGACGTCACAAAATTGTGAACGGGAGGGGGGTTGTGGATTTTTGAACTGAGCCCTCTCCCCGGAACTCCCCCCTCCCCGCGGCCGATATCGCTGAAATTTTACTGGTTATGTCCTAAGTAGATTTTAGTATTAAATACAAAATTTGATGTCGATACATTCATTACATCGGCAGTTATTGGGATTTTTGAATTGAGCCCCCACCCCGGAACTCCCCCCTCCCCTCGGCCGATATCGCTCAAATTTGACTGGTTATGTCTTCCGTGTATGTTAATTTGAAATACGAAATTTGATGTTGATACATTCATTACATCGGCAGTTATTGGGATTTTAAAATTCAGAGTCGCTTATCTACCCATTCTCTTGACCCGGCTTCTATACTTCGATACTGAAAGGGGGTTTGTTTGTATGTTTATTCCAGCATCACGCCCAAACGGCTGGACGGATATTCATGAAACTTCACATGTAGCATCCTTCCAAGACCGATTGAATAATAGGCTATGTGGCGTCCCAAAATTTCGAACGGGAGGGGGGGTTGTAAGGGGGGGCTAAGCATAAAAATGGTGCTAACTCATTAATTAATGGTCGGATTGTCATGAAAGTTCATATGTAGTATTCTTGAAGGCCAAATAGGAAAAAAAAGTGTGTGACGTCACAAAATTGTGAACGGGAGGGGGGTTGTGGATTTTTGAACTGGGCCCTCTCCCCGGAACTCCCCCCTCCCCGCGGCCGATGTCGCTAAAATTTTACTTGTTATGTCCTAAGTAGATTTTAGTATTAAATACAAAATTTGATGTCGATACATTCATTACATCGGCAGTTATTGGGATTTTTGAATTGAGCCCCCACCCCGGAACTCCCCCCTCCCCTCGGCCGATATCGCTCAAATTTGACTGGTTATGTCTTCCGTGTATGTTAATTTGAAATACGAAATTTGATGTTGATACATTCATTACATCGGCAGTTATTGGGATTTTAAAATTCAGAGTCGCTTATCTACCCATTCTCTTGACCCGGCTTCTATACTTCGATACTGAAAGGGGGTTTGTTTGTATGTTTATTCCAGCATCACGCCCAAACGGCTGGACGGATATTCATGAAACTTCACATGTAGCATCCTTCCAAGACCGATTGAATAATAGGCTATGTGGCGTCCCAAAATTTCGAACGGGAGGGGGGGTTGTAAGGGGGGGCTAAGCATAAAAATGGTGCTAACTCATTAATTAATGGTCGGATTGTCATGAAAGTTCATATGTAGTATTCTTGAAGGCCAAATAGGAAAAAAAAGTGTGTGACGTCACAAAATTGTGAACGGGAGGGGGGTTGTGGATTTTTGAACTGGGCCCTCTCCCCGGAACTCCCCCCTCCCCGCGGCCGATGTCGCTAAAATTTTACTTGTTATGTCCTAAGTAGATTTTAGTATTAAATACAAAATTTGATGTCGATACATTCATTACATCGGCAGTTATTGGGATTTTTGAATTGAGCCCCCACCCCGGAACTCCCCCCTCCCCTCGGCCGATATCGCTCAAATTTGACTGGTTATGTCCTAAGTGGATTTTAGTTTTAAATACGAAATTTGATGTCGATACATTCATTACATGGGCAGTTATTGGGATTTAGGAATTGAGCCCCCACCCCGGAACCCCCCCTCCCCTCGGCCGATATCGCTGAAATTTGACTGGTTATGTCCTCTGTGAATGTTAATTTTAAATACGAAATTTGATGTTGATACATTCATTACATGGGCAGTTATTGGGATTTTTGGAAAGGGCCCCCACCCCGGAACTCCCCCCTCCCCTCGGCCGATATCGCTGAAATTTGACTGGTTATGTCCTCCGTGAATGTTAATTTGAAATACGAAATTTGATGTTGATACATTCATTACATCGGCAGTTATTGGGATTTTAAAATTCAGAGTCGCTTATCTACCCATTCTCTTCCACCGGCTTCTATACTTCGATACTGAAACGGGTTTTTTTTGTATGTTTATTCCAGCATCACACCCAAACGGCTGGACGGATATTCATGAAACTTCACATTTAGCATCCTTCCAAGACCGATTGAATAATAGGCTATGTGGCGTCCCAAAATTTCGAACGGGAGGGGGGGTTGTAAGGGGGGGCTAAGCATAAAAATAGTGCTAACTCATTAATTAATGGTCGGATTGTCATGAAATTTCATATGTAGTATTCTTGAAGGCCAAATAGGAAAAAAAAAGTGTGTGACGTCACAAAATTGTGAACGGGAGGGGGGTTGTCGATTTTTGAACTGAGCCCTCTCCCCGGAACTCCCCCCTCCCCTCGGCCGATATCGCTTAAATGTGACTGGTTATGTCCTAAGTGGATTTTAGTTTTAAATACGAAATTTGATGTCGATACATTCATTACATCGGCAGTTATTGGGATTTTTGAATTGATGTTAATTTTAAATACGAAATTCGGAGTTGCAAGGCGCATACTATCTAAGGTGACCGGCGTTCTTAAGTAATAACTAGCTGTGGTTCCAAGTGGTCCTAAGAACTTACTAGCTGTGCTGCCCTATATTGCGCTGTGGTTTCCGCCGTTGCAAGGCACATACTAGCTGCGGTGCCCAGCGTTCCTAACTACGTACTATCTGTGTTGCCCAGCATTCCTAAGAACTTAATAGCTGGTTGCACGGAGTTGCAAGGCGGATACTATCTAAGTTACCCGGCGTTCTTAAATAGGAACTAGCTGTGGTTCCAAGTGGTCCTAAGAACTTACTAGCTGGGGTGTCTGCCGTTGAAGGACTATAAGCCTTATTAAAAATTATAACATCATGAATGTACTGTCGAAGAATTGAATAGAATTCGAAGGAGAGATATTAGGAGAAAAGTCAATGTTCCCCGGGCAACGTCGGGTATTACTGCTAGTATATAATATATTTATATTTTTTGTGATTCAAATACGTATATTACTCATTCTTATTTCGAAATAAAAAACACAAATTAATTATTTTCTGACCTGTAGCTAGCGATGAAGTATAACATTTTTTCCTTTCCGAAATTCGATTTTTTTTTTCCTTAAATCGTTTCTTCCTGTTAGAGCTGTGGAGTGTCCGGGGCTTTTGAAAATTATGGTAGGCCAAAATATAACTCAGTTGTTTATTTATTTAGATAGGTACATGTTTCTATGTTTCTACTTGAACATAACCAGAGGAATATTACATTTTTTTTTATTGTCGTATTTATTTGCACAATAAAGAATAAGAATTAACGAACTTACTTTTTGTTGAGGAACAAACGTTGTTTGATGTAGTTCCTCGATCTTCCTTCAAACGAAAGACGATGTCTTTCTTTACTTTTCGAAGAGTGGCGATAATTATTGTCGTCCTTCGCACTTATGACACCAAATTTAATTCACAAATCACTTAAATTCACAATTCACCACGATTTCAAACTGTAAGATGTGTTCGAAGACAACATCTGAATTAGTATGAACATAAAACGGGGCGGACCTACAGATGTAAACAAAGCCGCTAGAGAAAAGGGATTGGTGTTGCGTTCAAATCAAAACAACCCTTCCCCCACCATTCATCTCGAACCTCCCGGACCCCCTGTACATATTTCGTATTTTTCTGTTTCCGTTTCATCTATTCAACCGATTTTGAATCTGAAAAATAATTTGAACTCATTGAACTGTCTACTTTCAGCGACGTACCTGTAAATTTTAAAAAAATGAAAATATATCATGTAAAAAAAATATATATATATATATTCGGAATTTACAATTTAACATTAAAAAAACGGAGTGGCATATCATGTCTACATTAATTTGGAGTACAAAGGAAAAAAAAAAATTAAAAAAAGTTAAGCCGTTTAGTCAAAATACCTTTAATATTTTTGCTGCTATAGTGGTGCTATCTGTTGAAATAAATTCATAATAAAAAACGGGACATTTTTCTTCGGGGATTTTCGTTTTAAACATAGAAAGCCAAGGGCCTTAAACATAGAAAGCCAAGTGATTTCCTCAAAAATTTCAGATAGGTCTGGGATTTTCGATCCGACTTCCGGTTGTCACATGACATGAGGTAAATTTTTTCTTTCGATCACTATCAAAAAAAGTCATCAGTGAATCATGCGCTTCCCCAGCACGAATTAATCAATTACATTTTCGCTCTCCCTCCAAAACCAACCGAACGTTTGGACTAAAAGTCAATATTTGACGTACGTAGTAGCTTCTAAATCCTCGTTCTTAATTTTGGGTAGATACATTCATAACATCGGCAGTAATTAGGATATTTAGGATCCCCCCTTCAGTTGTTTACGGTGAAAATTAATAGGTGTCGTATTTATAGGGCTTTGAATTTACATATGAAATTTCGTGTGATTGTAGAGTTCCACCGAAAAATGAGGTTGAAGGTTTAGAAGGAGAGCGGAAACTTTCGTGTGAGTCAAGGTGTAGCCACAAATTCAGAGATTGATGGACCCTTAAAAGATCAAAAACAGAAGTTAAAAGTCCAACTAATATACAGATCAACGATTTATATGGAGAGTGGAAACTTTCGTGTGAGTCGGGGTGTAGCCTCAAATTCAGAGATCAAAGGACTGAAAAAAGCAAAAACAGATGGTGAGAGTCCACCAAATAAAGAGAACGAAGGTTTAGAGGGAGAGCGGAAACTTAAGTGGGTCTGGGTCTGGAATCATGGACCAGGCGCTCGAAACATAGCGGAACCAGCACAAACCGGAGGCCGGGCACACATGCGTTCCGATTCCTTATATTTTCTGAAAAAACGCATTAATGTAGCAATGTCAGTGGAGAACAACCAGATACGATGAAAGTGAACCATAAGTAAGGTTACAAAATATTTTCTATCACACATAAGTTTCCGCGCTCCTTCTAAACCTATATCTCCTTATTTAGTGGACATTTCTTTCTGTTTTTGTGATCTTTTGAGGACCCTTCGATATCGGAATTTGAGGCTAAATCCCGACTCACACATAAGTTTCCGTTTTTCTTTCATATCGTTGATGTCTTTCTTTGTTGACCCTTAACTTCTGTTTTTGCTCTTTTGAGGGTTCATCGATCTCCTTCCATCGACCACCTTCAATCTCTTAATTTGGTGGAAAACAAAAGTGAGTTTCGGGGGGCAGCCTCAAATTCAAAGTTCGAAGAAACCTCAAAGAAGCAAAAACAGAAGGTAAGGGTTCATCAAATAAAGCGATGAAAGGTTTAGCAGAAGAGCGAAATCTTAAGTGTCAGTTTTAACACTAAAAAACTAGTTATGTTTTTTTTTTTTAGCTTATCAGAAAGCTTATGAAAACGGGTACCCAAAAATTCAAATAACCAGTTATGCAATCGAATGCAGAAACCGTCCTACGAAATACTGATTTTATTGTGAAAATTCTACAAATCCACAGACATTTTTATACCTCCTTATTTTTATGACAATTTTCTTCTGATTTTCCTAATCCGATTTGGCAACACTGCACGTCAACGTTGGAATGTTGTTAGCTGTACAATAGATTTAGGCATTCAAATCGGCATCTATTCATCAATTATTCTCCATGTCCATTTTACATTCTTATTCGGAAGTACTTATAAGTTTCGCTTTAAAATCAGTTAATAGTTCAATATTTAGCTGATATGCATCGACCATAAGGCCAAAAAAAAAAATTCAATATTATGTATATTTTATAATGTCGCCTTCTAAAAGTTACGTATAGATATATATTACTTTCAATAGGTAGACAAAAGCTCGTGTGTATTTTTCTTAAAAGTGGAAATCAATGTGATAATTTTGAATTTTAAGAAAAGTTTCTTGTTTCAGGTAATTTCAAAGTTTATAAATCAAAGAAATGTATAGGTATATATATATTTTTTTTTTTTAATACACTATTTGGCCTTATGACCTCCAGAAGGTTTTTTTTTTTAATTAAAAAGTTGTTATAATTGACTTTTCTTCCATTTCGGGCATTATCAAACTTACAAAAATTATGGTCAATTTATAGATTACATAATCAATCCAAGATTAAATAATATTTACTAACATTTTTTACTTTCTACCTTCTGGAGACCATAAAGCAAAATAGTGTTTTATGAACCAGTATATTATCCAAAAATAAATATTATTATTTTTTAAATATTTGTTAGTCAAGCATATTTTACAAAGTATATATTGAGTGAAGTAGATAAACAAAAAAAAGGGATTGCTCATATTATCAATATATTTATGAAGATGTATTCATGACCCGAATCCATCGGCGCACGCATTTCATGTTTTCCATATTATATCTACTTCGAAGTGCCTATAACAAATAATTTCTGTAAAATGAAAGAATATTAGCCCACTACAGAAAATGTTGATTTACTGAAACCTAACAAGCAGGAGCACCAGTATCTCAGATCCAAAGATGCATTCAAGTGTTTTGCTTTTTAAATTGATTGCTGAATCCATTTTAACTAAGTTTTGTTTTCCAGTTATGGTATACTTCCTCCTTAATCTATTAATTGTTTAATATATTTTTTTAAATTCTTTATTTTGAATATGGTAAATCACCATAAGTAAGTGTGATGTCTGTGACAAAAGATAACAATATTACAATTTGAATAATAACACAATAATTGAACTATGTACAAAATAATAAATAAAATATGTAAAAATATATACAGATATATACAACAAATAAAAGATAATAATAGTAATAGATAAATAAGTAGAAAATAAAATTATAACTAATAAAATAAAATAAATAGTTAGGGAGAAGTGCCCTATAGATCAGAAGTGGCCAACCCGCGGCCCGCCTTGAATAATTTTACGGCCCGCGAGATTCATTACAATTTTACGAAATATGTTTTTGCACAAAACATTTGCAAATACACGCATTGAGTTCGACTTGCAAAAGCTAAGTGAAAGAGTTAAGAAACAAATATCTCACTAATTAAATATTATTCGGTCATTTCATTATTATATTATCTATGTTTATATGTATAAGCAATAATAATAATAATTATTATTATTCATTCACATTATAATAATAATAATGAATTATTCATTCTGTTTTAAATTTTCACTCCAAAACATTTTTTGTAGTGGGTCCAAATCTAATATGGAGATATATAATTTTATATGCGGCCCGCAGGCTTATAATGCATTTCCAAAGTGGCCGGCAAGATCATTTGGGTTGGCCACCCCTGCTATAGATTTCAGCTCGAGACCCCTCGAAACAACCCCAGTTTTCTGCCATCTGGAGGGCTCGGGAGCCTGAGCGGTCCCCCCGCCATCCTTCTCCGCCTGTACACTGCATAGCAGGGGAGGTAGACCAAGAAGGAAAATTCGAGTACTCGAGAGGAGAAGCTGATCTCCACCAGCAATCCCAGATATATTTGCTATCTTATACTAGCAGGTCTCTAGGCCAGCACCGCTTGGGAGGATTATCTGAATGGGAGCGGACATGAGTCCAGCGACGGGATTGACATGGAAGGAAAGGTAAGAGTGGAATTCGGAGAAGCGGGACTTAAATGAGGTATAATAAAAGGCATTTTTAGGTCATTATGGAGGGTAAGATTGAAGAAAACATACAAGAGTGCATCGACCATTGTTCTTAAAATCTTGAATTAGAAGGACTGTATACGCTTAATATTGGAAGTCTTAGTAATTCGTGTCCGTATGTCTATACAGGTTTTATTGTTGTCTTGTAAATCAGTTTGTTTTCAATAGAATATATGGGTTAGCTGCTGAGCAGCCGGTAGAGCAGACCAAACTGTCTGTTCACTCCTGTTATACTATGGGGAATCTATTAATAATAATAATAATAATAAATAATAATAATAGTTGTAAGACTTACAATGAACGAAAGCGGTTGATTTGTAAGGATCGAGATGAATTACTCTATCTCTTACTATAGGTATATAAGTTGCCATTTCACTGGAGTAAACACAAGTTAATGTTTTGATTTGGTAAACCTCCTGTACTTTCATCCATACTGCTCTCTCTTGACCCTTTAATATAATATTATATATGTATAATAAATATTAAGAATTATTATAAACTTACTGTATTATTTCTCCTCTCCTCGGTTTGTGACGATAAAGATTTTACAATGTTACCTTCGCCTTACGAAAAAATATGGAAGGATTTCATTTAATAGCTTTGAACTGAAGATTCTATAGAACTCACCTTTTTATTTAGAACTATTCTACTATTTTTCTTCATTTCCAATGGAATAGGAACTTCAAAGACGACATTCAACAGAGCGTAATCTACATCCGACTGCCAAACACGGAGTATACGCCAGAATTTGTCATCGTGGACATCGGGTACGTCTATAAACTGTTGGAAACATAATAAACTGATGAGATAATGTTATATCAGGATTTATAGTCTATAGGCGTCCTATAAGACGAGACATCAGGATTTGAGCCAATGGCATAACTACCAGCCTGGGACACCCGTTGTAGCCAGGGATGGTGTACCGGGTATCGAACCACAGCTACACACAAAGGAGATATCGTTCGTTTCCTCATTGAGTTTTCAGAAGATCATTGCGAAGTTTTTTCATTCCCAGATATACAAAGTACAGGGAATTTATATAATCTGTCATAATTTTCATGTTTTCCGACCCAATAAAGTGAAGAAGGTAACTCCCGATAGAATGAATATATCAACACGAAATTGAGAGCGCCGGAAGCTCAGTGGTATGCGTGCTTGCTTATTGAGCTAAAGATAGAGGGTTCGTAGCCCGGCCGAGGCCCTTAGTTAGGCCCAATTTTATCTGGGAGGTAAAATAAACCGAAGCACGCCGTCCGTCAGATGGGACGTTAAGCGATGGTCCCGAGCCTGTACGATGGGTATGCAAAATTTCGGACTCCCATAGTAGAGTCGGGCTCATGTCCACAAGTGACGAAAGAGAGCTCTGGTAGTAGGCGATATGACCTTATAGTTAAAGCCCGGACATGAGTCATAATAACTAACTCTATTTTCTCTCAGAGACCAACAAATTAGTTATACTTAGTGTCGTATCTCGTCTTAAGTCACTCCATGAGCTGTTATAATTGAAAATAGGATGTGCCAAAAAACATTAGTTTATCAATTTGGCAAAAATCAAGATAAAGATAAGCCCTTTCATAAGGAGAGTCCACAGTAAAGCTAACAAGATAGACAAAGTGATAATTTTGGCAGTTATGTCACTTCGTTAGGAAAAGTGACAAATATTACTCACACTTTTGACGGTCGTCTTAATTGCAGAACACCAATTCCCCGTTTTGACTTTAGTATGAGGAATATAATATTGAACAGCAGGATCAACAGCGATTAAGTAGGTTTTATCGTCCGGACAGTGTATAACTGTTGTTAAAACATCGCACAATTCTGAACTATGTTTAAAGCCGGGTATTATATCAATTTTACTCATTTTGTACAAAATTTTGGAATAAATAATTCAACCTAATGTTATAATTTATTGACTTGTCAAGAATTTGGCATTGAATCAGAGAGAAATAATACGGAATACAATCCTAACCTTGAAAATCTCATATGATTTGTACTAATTAATTTTCTTGAAACATTATTTTATTACTTGTGAAAGGCATTGCAACGCCAAAAACAAAGCATTAAGGAATCTTGATTAACTGCGTCAACTCGAACTATTAATTTTCTTTATTTCTCTGTTTTGTATTTCGAAATTTTAAAAAATCTACTTCTATGCACTATTTTTCCATTTAAAACTATTTTTCACTAAGAGAAAATATCTGAGAGGTGAAAAAAAAGATGGTCCCAAGCTTGTGCGATATCAAGTACTGGCTACCCTAATTCTGGGTTGGTAAAATTTAGGACTGTCCGAATACTCTTTTGCCATATGTGTCGATATAGTGGAAAGCTAATATAATAAATAAAAACAAAGAATTTGTTTAACGTTTATATTGTCTAATTTTACAGAAATTAGGTGAAAAAATCTTGAGTATGGCGTTGGGCAATGGTTGAATTGTGCTCAAGTCGGTTCTTTTAGTGAAGCACTACACATTCTCTTGTATATATGAGATTTGTATATGTGAAGACCCAATCCACAAAAACTGAGAACCTGTACTGCTTCACTGAAAGGACCGACGGTAGGGGTTCATATGTCGGGATAAGGGGTAATGAATTAGTGGATGCTGCTGCGAAAGAAGCAGCAGCAAGTCTTCTTGAGGAGGTTGGAGTATATAGGACGTAGCGTGATGGATGATTGGAGAAACATATGGGAGGAGATTGAGAACAGTAAGCTGAAAGTGGTGAAGAGAGAAGTGAGGCGGTGGGCATCCTCCTGTAGAGGTAACCGAAGAGAAGAGGTGGCATTGACTCGACTCCGAATAGGCCACTCTCGAGCCGACCACATGTGGCGTCACTGTTCCGACATATCTGGAGGCTACGTGGCCATACCACGCTCTCTCAGCGAGGCCCTCAAGGATGACAGCCGAATGGCTTACATATTGACTTCCTCACGAAGACTGGCCTCAACGAACTGTAAATATAGAGTTTACTTAAACTCTATCACTTGATAGACATGGCTGGAGACTGACCAACTATCTTAGTAAATGGTTGTTTCTGCCCTCTAAATTTGAAAATATATACATATAAAAAAACTAATAAAATAAAAATAAGCATGAGCTATGAGAATGGCCTCATTATGTTGCGCCCTCTGTGGCTGTTCCCAGATCACAGCGATGTGCCCTTCTCCTGGAGTCACACTAGGACCCCGGGTTGGTCGATCATCGTTTCTCTCAAGTAGGGATGGGTATCGATTGACAGATTAATCGAAATAGTCGATGTTTTTGGTAAAATAATCGGTGGGTTTTTAGTCGATGTCATCTGGGTTTGATTAATCGGATAATCGATGATTATTTAACAATTATTAAATTTTTAATTAAAATTACATCTCATCCGAAAAACAGAAGAAAAATTAATTAATTATAATTCATCCGAAGTGCAACTCGCCTAAAAAAATGGGAGACTATCGTATCGACTATCGATACAACACAGTGCCTCTGTGGTGAACTGGTGATAAGTAAAAAGTAACCTTCTAATAGTTCTACTTCTAATTTCTAATCATTTGTGAGTTGTGATTGTATTAACTTTTGTTTGTGTGTTCGATTAATAAATGTATCGATTAATTAGTAGAAAATAATGTCATTAATCGATGTTTTGTTGGTCGACACCCATCCCTACTCTCAAGCCCGCTCTGATATGCCTCTGCATATAATAGTCTAAGAACTTATTGACATATGAACTATTTATTTATTGTAAAATAGACTGGATCGGCGCAATGACCCTGGCTGTTGCGCGCCAAACAGAAACCAATTATTTCTATTACCGACGGTAGGGACAAACATTATTTACAATATATAAATTATTAAAGTCAGTGAATCACTGGCAATGTACTTCTCCCCAGCACGAATTAAGTTAGCTCTCTCTTATTACCAATATCTCATTACATCGGCAGTTATTGGGATTTTTGAGTTGTCTTCCCTGCCCGGTGCTGATTCCGCTGAAAATTAACAAGTGTCGTCTTTACATGGCTTTGAAATTTACATATGAAATTTCGTGTCATTACAACGGCAGTTATTAAGTGTTTTTGTGTTGTCTCAGGCTACATGAAATGGTTTAATTTTTTACATCAGCAATAATAAGGGTTTTTGAGTTTAACCCGATCCCAAACTTCTCCTGAAAATTAATATGTGTCGTTCTTTTGGGTTTTTGAATTTATACATGAACGTTCGCCTCCTTCCTTTTGGACGATTTGATTGAAAATCGATAGGTGTCGTCCTGGTCAGGTTCTGGATACACATATAATTCTATTGGTAATGATCCTGTACACAGACATACTTTTTAATTTTATTTTTGGAATCTGGGGAAATAAGATCGAATTTCTGATCGATTACAGAATTTTCTCTATACTCCGTATATCTGGGGAAGTAAACCTTGAATAAAGGAAACATAAATAATACACATATATATATTTTCAATTGATGTTTATTCATTATCAGTACCTAACCACTAAATTGTATTGAGTGTTTTATGATATACAAAGCTTTTTAAGGCAGCAGGATCCAGAAACTCGTAGTTTCTCAGCAGATTAAATGGTTTATATATTTTTTTTTTTTTAATAGAAAACAAGAGTAAAATGTTTTTTGAAGTTTAAAATTAAAAAACGATACATATCATGTTAGGTATACATCAATTATGATTACATAAAAAAAAAGGTGATAAAACTTAAAAATGTAATCATGAAGGAGGAGCAGAGACTGGAGGCGGCTGATAAGGCTCAGGAGCAACCCTCTCTGTAGGGACGGCGTCCTCATCCTTACATTTGAGCACCTTGACTGTGTCTGGGAGTGGGTTCTTAGGACCACTCTTACCTGCAGGGTCGTGGGGCAACATGATCTTCACTTTGATACCAAGTACACCTGGAACAAGGAAGTGGGCAAGTAAAGAAGAGAACAGAACAAGGCTAGTCAGGGGAGGAGGGAGTATGGTAGTAAGATACCGGCAGGTTATGTTTTTACTTCACAACCAGGATGCAAATTGAGATGCAGGGTGAAGCAGGATCTGAATGAACTGCGCTCAGAAGAAAACATAAGTTGAAGGTGCAGTTCTATCACCACTGCATGTCCCTGACGTTGTAACGACCATGTGCGCGATGAGTGCAATATTTGCAAATTGTATATTAAGTTCAGAATCTGATTCTGAAGATACCGACGATGAAGTAATTGCAACTTTATATTATCATAAAAATCTAACGAAACGCAGTTATTTGAAAAAAATAAACTACGTCCAATGCATCAAACCAATACCAGAACTCCGGATCGGATCTATTTAACTTGACGCACATAGCCTGGAAACTGTTGAACTACTCGCTCAGATGGATAGTTAGGTTGCTGGAGCTGGATAGCAGTAGGTACCCCAAAATTTGTTACATAAAACTAAGGGAATTAAGCTTAAAGAAGCCAAATGCGACGAGATTCAATTGGGTGTCCCAAGTAAAAAGCATTTTAAATGAAACTGGGGAGGGAGAATTATTAAATATATTGGATCCGGTAATGCTAAAAAACTCTGCCCAGGGTCTCGGACGCATTTGTGTATCATCTGAAGAATAAAGATAAATATTACCTTTTAGAATGTCGTTACAACACCTTTTATCCCAATATTTACAACCCAGATCCACTCCAACCATACCTAAACCTGAATGCTCCTTTCTCACACATCAAAGTACTGGCTCAACTCCGTCTATCTGGCAAGCACTATCTTAAAATCAGTTACAAAAATAATGTATACAGCCTTAATCCCAGGAACTTTGTACAATCTGCAATAAAAATGAATTGGAAGACGTATACCACCTGTTAATATCCTGTCCGATATACTCCCCCATTAGAAGCCACTTCCTGCCTCAGAGTATCAGTATAGACTGATCCAACTTTCATACATTACTCCTGGCCCATAATAAAAATGATACCTCAAATATTTTTTATTATTTCCACTCCATATTTACTGTCTTTGTTACATTATTATTAATTTGTAATTACTTATTTTATTTATTTATGTTATTTATTTAGTTTGTTAAATGTTCCTTTATATGTGTCATTATTATGTTAATATTGTAAAAGTAATGGTCACTGACTCAATTGTATAGGGGTGATCCCTTTAAACAATAAAAATTATTATTATTTATTATTACTCCTTTCGTATCTAACTTAGCATATGTGACTTCTCCATTTCAAACTTCACGTTCATAGCTGCAATCGCTTCTGCGTTAGAGCGCGCACTAAGTTCCAATCCCATACAAACAGACATCATCGGGAAAATATACAAAAGGTATTCAGGAGACCTTGGTAACGTGAAAATCCTTTTAAAACCTCCATCTCGGATTTTCGCACAATACTTCCTTACACTATAGGTATGTATGCATAATGTAACGCAGACTGATCTTTTATTGACTGAGTCAATTCCCTTCAATTTATATATATATATATATATATATATATATATATATATATATATATATATATATATATATATATATAATAAACCGAATTCTTAACAGATTGAAAATAATTATGCCGTACATCGCCAAAGTGTAGCTCAGCACTACAAAAGTAAAGATGTGCCTTACCCTGTCGGAGCAGTACGTGTCTGGTGGCAGTATTGACGTACTCGTTACATGGGTTACCACTGTGGATCATCAGTCCATCGACGAACTTCATCGACTTGGCACGTTGACCTCTCAGCTTCCCTGAGACAACAACCTCACACCCCTTAGCTCCGTTCTCCATTATAAATCGCAGCACACCATAACAAGCTCTAAACAAAATAAGTATGACATTAGTCATGAATTAAATTCAATCAAATTTTACATTACAACTTAAGGAAGGTTCAAGTAAGCCCTTTATGGGGCCAGAGCCAGTACTAGGAATATCTCGGGAGGCATACCGAATCCGGATTAAAAAGTGGACTAAGGATCTTTTGGAGCAGTCATGGAGAGAAACGACCATATGCAGACAGTCGAAGATGTTCCTGGGAGGGGAGTCCAAGGTGTTGAAGGATGGGATCCTGAACCTCAAAAGGAACGAGCTTCGGCAACTAACTGGAGTTCTCACAGGACACGGTCCGTTCAATAGTCACCTACACACTGTAGGAGTAAAGGACAGTCCCACCTGTGACAGATGTGGAGAAGGCATCCAAGGCTCCCAGGGCATTTGCTCAGGATACGCTCGGACGAGATTCCACATCTTTGATAAAGATGTAATCACAGAGGAGGATTTTGGATGACTGGACCACGGGAGCATTCTCAGGTTCATTAAGGAAACTGGGAGACTAAGTACTTTATGAAGGACTTGGTTTAGGTAGTATAAACATACAGGTAATATAATAAGGGGGAAGCCCAGCGCTTCCAGGAAGGGATGAGCACTGGATGCTTAGGTCCCTAGGTGTAAAACACCAGCCCACCACATATATAATAAAAATAGTAACCTACGAAAATAATTATTATAACAAGAATTTTTTAGCAGAGATGCGAAGGTGTACTTCCATATAAGTCCGGCTGATTGTCTTTTCTTTCTACTAATTTCAATAAATTTAATCCCAAACCAATTGAATAAACATAAATTTCAATTTCTTTTCTACAATAATTGTAAACAAAAATTACACCAATTATTGGTAAAAATTGAAATGGAGAGGCCGAAATATAGGAAAACCCGGTCCCATTTGCAAGTACATCCAAAAAATATTGAAAGTAAAAAAAAAACGTACGTTTTTTAAAAAATATTGTCTATTTCACAAATAAATATAGAGTACTTTCGGCACATCTTCAGCCACGACTTAACAAAAAATAAATAAAGAAAAAAAAACGTAAGTACTCCCATATTATATATATTTGTGAAATGGACAATATTTTTTTTTAAACATACGTTTTTTCTTTACTCTTTATTAAGTGTTTCACAATATCTCTGCAAAAAATGTATTACCACAAAAAATATTGGTATATTTCATTCTTGAAATGGAAAATATCAGAACGCATAACATAAATCAAAATAAACAAGTTATTACTAAAAATAAACTTAATAAAATAAACAAAAAAATTACCTCCTGACGGCTAATCCTCCGATCAATTTATACCGGAGAGATTCTGCTTGCGCAATGGCACACAAACCTCTGGTGGGGACTTTTTCAGCGTACAGGTCCAGTGTCTGTGGCTGGAAGTTGAACCGCTTTTGAATGACAGATGTCAATTCACGAATTCGTCTTCCTTTCTCACCAAGAACACTTTGTGTTCTTGTAGCCATAATAATAACTTCAGTGCGGTTGGGAGTTTCACGAATTTCAACTCCTGAATAACCTTCTTCGGCAAGTTCTCTTGTCAGAAACTCGTTCAATTCAGCTTTAAAGACTCCATCAGCAACAAACTAAAATAAATATAAAAAATAAAAATATGAATTTGGAAAACCTTTCGTACAGATCACTTGTAGTGTTCTCAGCGTCCGGCTTAATTATGGGTAAATACAAACAAAGAACTTGTTAACTTTTATGACTCACTCCCGGAATTTTCAAATACGAAGTCATACATATATCATATCGCCTACTACCAGAGCGCTCATTCGTCGCTTTGGTGGGCATGAGCCCGATTCTACAATGGGAGTCCTAAATTTTTATTTACATAAGGTAGGAGGCTTTAACGACTACCTGACATCGTACACACTCGGGACCATCGCTTAAGGTCCCATCTGAAGGGTGGCGTGGTCATTTTAGTATATTTCCACTATATCGACACAAACCACAAAAATGTATTCTAACATTAATTATTGATGTTACTTAATTTATAAAAAATTAATCCAAGATTTAGCCATTTTCAGTTTCGGATCAACATACTGTAAAGCCTAAAACCACTTTCACTTTATGATATTGCGAGGGGACTTGTTCAATGCTGATCCCATTTCGCCTAGAATATAACTTGATAGTTAAATGTCTGCTGAGATACAAAATATGCTTCTCTTATCACGCTATTGAGAATATATAATCGAAGATACGTTAGAGATAAAAAATATATAAATAAGCTACCCAACGCTGGACAGGATTATCATGAAGTAAAAATCGCTGTTCATCTCAATATAACAAACTAGTTTCGTTAACATATTGTTCCGTGAATTTAAGGAAAAACACCTATACATAGATGCAGTGTGTTTAGTCGTAATCTTTCTCTTCAAAAATATGTTTGGCACTTTCATAGAAATAAAATAGCTCCAAATAATAAATAAAAATAGTTCATAGACTAGAGACAAAAGCATGCGAATAGAACTGGACGATCATTAAAAGGCGTATAATTTTTGACAAATATACGGAAATATAAAAAAAACTTCATATTATAAGTAACATCAGAATATCCAAGAACAACGAAAAAAGGAAGGGAATACAAGTGAAACATTGATATTAAATAATAAAATAGAATCATAACCTTAAACGTGGACTACACATGACATTTTAAAGAGAATTAAGAAGTTTAAAATGTATAAGTGAAGATGCGAATAGTTGTAAATTTATTTCGTTTACCTTTTTCTTTTTTGAAATAGGAGTTGCAGTATTCGCCATTTTTTTTGAGAAATAGAAAAACACGTGACAAAACTGAAACTGTACGCACACCGAAGCTCCAAAAAGGCTGATCAAGGAGGTTCTTTCTAGAGGTTGTTAGTGATTAGTGATCACTGTTACTTAAACACAAGTGATTCCAATCTACCTCTTTGCTTATACCTGTGATTCGATCACTTTTTAGTGTTTTATATGTTTGGTGTGTTTTTGTTTGTGGACAGTCTCTAACTCAAATTTTTTTGAAAATAGATATTTACAACTTAAAAAATATATATATAACAAGCAAATGTGCTAAGTGAGAGATAATGGCTATGAAAAATCAAGAGGGGAGAAATCACCCAGTGGCATTCCTATACTAGTCTGTTGTTGAGTATGAGGCCTAAATAGCGGACTTTTTTTTAAAGGAACACTGGATGACTTGTATATTTTAGACGGACGTCAGTTCACCTTCACTCCACACTTTTTTTACCAGGACTGATGGGATATCAGGTGTTCTTGAATGGGTCTGGATGATAGAACTGGGTGAGGAAAAAGAACATTGGGTTGATAAATAGACCTAAATATAATGAGGGAGAGGCGGCCGGTAGCTCAGTGGTATGCGTGCTTGCCTTCTGAGCTCAAGATCGTGGGTTCGAAACCCGGCCGAGGCCCTAAGTTTATTTTATCTGGGAGGTAATAAGCACGCCGTCCTTCGGGTGGGACGTTAAGCGATGGTCCCGAGCCAGTACGATGTCAGTTACCCCTGAAAAAAGACCCCTGCTCTAGGTGAATAAAAATTTAGGATAGGCAAAATTTAGGACTCCCACAGAAGAGTCGGGCACATGTCCACTAGAGTGACGAAAGAGCGCTCTGCTAGTAGGCGATATGACCTCGTAGATAAAGTCCGGACATGAGTCATAATAACTAACTATGATGGAGCATAACAATTATGCTCTATCATAGTTAGTTAATTTTAATTATTAAAATAAAGAGGAGCAAATATACAAAAACAGTGACTCAATAACTTTTATCAAAACGTGATTGGGAGAAGAACAGAAAATCACTTGTGATCACAAAATCACATTGATATGCCAGAACTTGTTCTTTCTGTAGTAAACTTGTGAACAGGTTGTTCCTGATTGGTCTATCAACAGACTTATTAACAGGCGCCAATTTTCAAAAAATATTTGTTCACAATAAGTGGATACTAAGAATGGGAAAATATTATTTTAACATAGTCTTTATAAACAAATCTAGAAGTATCTCTGTTTGTCCGGGTATCATGGAAAATCGGCGGAACGACGTTATTTCGAAGATAGCGTAAATTCAACTGAAGGCAAAAAATTTAATTTGGAAGGCAGCAGTTGAGATACAGATTCCATTTTTTTTCTAACAACCACAATGTATGGTATGTACAAACATATATCATTCCAAAACATTCAACAAGTTCGAAAATGTACGTTTTTTATTTTAAAATCCTAGACTTTTGATCTCTAAGGTGATTTTCTCACTGCCATAATAAGGTTTATTTGCTGAACTATTTGTTAAAGTGGTAACACACTACTTCTTCAATTTTTCGTTTATAAAAAAGTTCAGGCTTTTTTAGCATGGTATATAAAATCTTTTAACACAAATGCTCGAGTAATTATAAAACGTATTGAAATTAAATCAAAATGTATTCTTCTTTCAACAGTCATCATAACACCAAATGGCTTTCAGGCCTAAATATTTTGGGGGCAAAAATAATAATACATTTATAACTAAAAAAAAAAGTTGGTTTTGGGATGAGATCCTCTCAAAAATTTTGTTTTAATCATTGGTCAGATCATAATTCACTTCATTATACTAGAATTTCATTTGCACATGTTACTGTTACTACTCTTAATCCTCCTTCAGATCCATAGGCACATTACAACAAAGTTGATATAAAAATAGGTGGAGGCCAATCTTTTATCATCAAAATATTAGAAACAAGATAATGGAGTGTCATTAATGAATGATTTCTCTTTTCACATCTATTATGTATCACATTTGCTTATTATATATTGTATATATAGTTGTAAATACAAAATTAAAATTATTTTTTGAACTGTTCATGCGGTGGCATCGAGACTGCAGAACATGTAGTCCTTGATTGTCCGCTGTACGACCAAGCTAGGATGGAGTTGATTCATGGCACTGGATCTATTATGACAGCTGGTGACTGAAACCGACTACCCTTTGTTCAGCCGATTCGTCGGCTCCTGGTGGGAGCAGAAGAAGGGACTATAAGATGGGCTGGGGACGACACAATCCGGGCAGACTGTTCCGCCCATGTCCGGTCCAAATCCCTCAGTACACCCTTGATCTCTAGCTTCTCTCCCCTCTTAAGACAGTGTGATATTGCTTCATAGCAAGCAATAAGCACCCTCTTATAAAACAAAATTAAAAGTTTGTGAAATTAACATTACTTTTACATCATAATTCCCGCAAATATAAGCAGAAAAAAGGAATTCTAACAGAAAAATTAAAGAAGCCATTTGAGCTCTTACAATTCTTATGCCCTCAGTAGAAAACACCCCCTCCCACCCCCCTCTCGTTCTAGCAAACAATATTTCACTAGAATCATGTTTTGAAATTGTACATAATATTAACTTGTATAGCATTATTTCTTTTGATGGAAACACATGTATTGTTGAATCAATTTAAAAAAATATATATTTTAAAAAAATATTCAAAAAGCTGTTTCTTTTTATTACGCTTTACATGAAATTCTTTTGTTTTAACATGTAGAAACATTTATTACAACTTCTTGGTTTTTCTTCGCTATATAGGACTTAATCTAATATCTTATTTATGCTTTTTAAGATGTCATTAATTGCATTCAGTTCGGTTATGTTACCTAAACTGGTAAACAATAATTGGTTGATAAGTAAATAGAGGTGACCGTCTTCTGCGCATTTAAGTAACTCAGTTAAAAATAATTTGAAAGTAGGGCAAAGTGTTACATTTTTTCTGTTCTTGGCATCATATCGGATTTAATTTAGCTTCACCGTGATATTTTACATATTTAAGTACTATTTACGGAGTTTCTGGATTAGTGCCGGTGTAAGGCCGCACCTATCATACAGTGTAGTTTTTTTTAGGCCGGAATAATTATATAGGTTCTCAATTTTTCGTTTATCTTCAAAAACTATGACACAATTTATAAAGAAACATTATGAAGAATTGGATATTACTAAAGGTGAACTTAAACAGATTGGTGAGGCACTCAAGAAAGAAGAATTTCGTAATCTTTTGAATGATTATGTTGAAGAAGTGAATGATCCAAAAAATAAGGCAATTTTTGAAAAAGAATTGATACAATTGGAAAAAGAGAGAGGAGTTGATGCAACATTTGTTCATCCACGTCCTGGATATGTTATCAAGAGCAGTGTTGACGGTGAACAGAAAGCTTTTATCAATATATGTACCAATGAACACGTTGGAAAACCTTCATCAATTGTTCAGAAGAAAAATGGTACAAACGGTCGGGACTGGTCGATACCTTATATTCAAGCCCCACCTCGTATGGATATTGATAAAAAAGGAGGTAAATGTATAATTTTTGATGTTGTTTTTCACCCAGACACCTTAAAACTGGCTGAAAATAGTGTTCCATTTAGAGATTTAGTTAATGATACAGCACTATCAGGTGTTGAAGATGCTTTTAAAACTAAGTTAGACAGAAAAAACTTAAAATTTCCTAAATCTCAATTTAAAGGACCGAAACTGCCAACTATAATTCGTAAAAAAATTGAAAACATTCCTAACTATGTAGATATACCATTGGATATTCCAAATTATCCGTATCAGCAGTTGGAGGTAGATCATATTCCTAAAGTTACTCACCCAAGAGTTAATGTGAACGAAAAGGAACATAATGTCTACACTGAACCGAAATACATAATCAAACATAGGAAAGGTGTTGATTATAATGAATATACGTATGAACTCGACTCAAAGATTAACGCTGCTTTACCAACAGAACTTGTTGTTGAAATTGACCTACCATTATTAAAATGTGCAGGAGATGCTACTTTAGATGTTTGTAAAAAATCGTTAACATTAATCAGTGATAAGCCTGCTAAGTATAAATTAAACATTAAATTGCCATATCCGGTTAATGAAGAAAATGGAAGTGCTAAATTTGACAAGAAAACTAAAAGATTGATTGTCACATTACCTGTGGTGGTACAAAAAATCACACTTTCCGAACTGTCACGGTATGACTCTGGGATTGAAAGTGATCCAAATACTAATCGTTCATCAAGCGATGAGGATCTCTCTCCAATAATTGAACTTAAAAGTGAAGTGTTAAAGAGTGATATAAAAGAAAATTTTGAATTAAGGACTAGTGAAGAAATCTTAAGTGAATTCCTATCTAAAGATATTCATTATTCCTTTCCTCCGTTTAGCCTCAATACAGATAATCGATCAATATCTGTTGTTGTCAATGTTAAAAATATTGATCCAAGTTCTGTGGCACATCAATATATCCTGGAGAACAGTGGAGTTCATATTAAATTTACTTCATTAGGCTCTGGGTTTTTCCCTGTTCATTATGCCTATTGTTTACAGTTTGAGAAATGTACAATTAATACTGATTCACTAAAAGTTGAAGTATGGGATAACAATTTAATTATACATTTAAAAATTGATAAATGTCTAGAATCAACATTGAAGACTTACTTATGCGGACAGAATACCGGTTCTTTGCAAGTTCGAAATCTGTCAAAGCCTATCTCATTTGAAAGGGAACCTATAGAGGTATTTATTTTTGATTGATTAAATTTAATATTATTTATTACTTTCTTATACCTATAGGTAATCGTGCAAAAATTCGAGATCGAATTTTCAACGGATTTTCACGATTCAAGGTCTCTTGAATAAGTTTTAACCATTTTCGTGATGTCTGTCTGTGGGTGTATGTGTATATGTGAAACCATTGTAGCTATGAACTTGAAATTTGGAATGAAGGAGTCACATACTTAGATCTGAGTACAATTTACAAGATACTGTTTGTTTATGAACTAATCAAAAATCTTTTCAAGTAATAGTTGTAGAGAACATTGAAATGCTATTTTTCGCTTGTCGTTCGGTTTTTTATATACATGCCGAAAAGCGTCTGAAATGTAGGTTTGAAACACATATTTCTTTACGTTTCCTCAATTTACTCGAGAACAGTTAGTCCTATCGAAAAATTGATTCTTACCAAAAATGTTCCTTATAAAATTACCAATCCCTAAGAAGTTCTCATATTTGAGAAAAGAATAGATCGACAACAATTATAGCGGCCCGAAGAATGTAAACTAAATGTCTACAAGGAATGTAAGTAATGTTGAAATCGTCACTTATTGCAACGAACTTTAAAATATGGTTTTATTATTGTAATTTTTTTTTTTTTTTTTTTTTGAAAAATCAAGAAAAATATACATATGTGACGTGGCCCTTATTATGTTATACCAACAACCCTTACAGATCACTCTCCCCCTTCCTCCCCTTCTCAAAATCATTTCATTGTATCTCTTCGTATAGCGTTATCTTGAGAGTAGACATTGGGGAGGGGGTTCTGTAGGTGAACATTGCCTTGTATTTTACATTTGTAGTAATTATATTGTCCTGAAATATAATTTAAGCCTACCTCAAAGCCCTATTATAAAGTATTGTGTATTCTACAATATATATTCGTCAGGTTTTGTTATTAACCAGGTTAGTTTGCTGATTCTTATATATCAGATAAGGAAATGCGTTGGAATTTCAACATGGAACTCCTCCATCGTACAGATCACTTTTTCGTAACAGTAATTAAAGTAAAATTTTTGAATTCTAACAAGATAAAGACTACGTTACAAGTTTGAAGCCTATGTAAGTGTGCGTGTCTGTCTGTGGCATCGTACCTCCAAGACGGCTGAACCGATTTCGAAGCGGTTTTTTTGTTTCAAAATTTGCGAGATGGTTCTTAGACATGTTTGGTGGAAATCGGGTATGCCGTTTCCAAAATATTCAGTTTTCATCAGAGCCTGTGTTGGGATCTCGGACACTTGGAGTTTGAGGTCAAATATTTATAAGGCCAAGCCACTCCCCCCTAAGCCCTTCAAGCCCCCCTCCAGGGGGTGTGTCGTCCCACCCCAAAAATTTTAAGCTGGGTCCTGCATTGGGCAGTCCTTTCCTTATCGTCAAGGTATATTCAGACATGCCACTGTGTCTGCGGCGCGCGCGGTTGTGAGACTACCCGACTGCGACATATCAAATGGTCTTCAGTTTCCTGTAAACTCATTTAATATTTTTTCAATAGAATAAACAGTATATTTTTAAAAATACTAATACTACCGTCTTCAGGTTTAGTTATTAACTAAGTCAGTTTGCTTATTCTTATATATCAGACAAGGAAATGGTTTGTAATTTCAACATGGGCCTTTTAACAATAAAGAATTTTTTTAGATTTTTGTATAATGTCTACATAAAATAAAACAATACCTAACGTATATTTTCATCCATTATATTAGTTCAATAGACTATTGGAACATTGTCCATTGACCCAATACAATGGTTCACTGTTCAATGATCCAATATAATGAGTCGAGGGTTGTCAACCCCTGCTGTACATCAATACCCCAGGGAAGACATTATTCAGAAGTTATTACTTCATAGCAACCAATCTGAAGTTAATTCATATTACTGTTTCTATTTGAGATACGTCGAAATGAATCGTGTTACAAAACTTCAGAAGAAACAATTTGAAGAGAAATTCCAACCCATACCTTTCTTATAATACTAACTTTTCATAGAAATGAGTTTCCCTATCCATAAAGGACACATATTGATTTTCAGCCAAATTGGCCAAAGGGAGGGGGGAGCCCTAACATAAAAAATCCTAGTAATTGTGCGCTGGAGAGCTTAAGATTAGAGGAAGGGCTCAACTCAAAAACCTCAATAAGTACCGATGTAATGAATATATCGATACAACATTTATAATGAGGATTCAGAAGCAGCTATGTAAGTTAGGTTAGGTTTTATGACTCATGCCCGGGCTTTAACTACGAGGTCATATCGCCTACTACCAGAGCGCTCTTTCGTCACTCTGGTGGACATGAGCCCGACTCTACTATGGGAGTCCTAAATTTTGCCTACCCTAAATTTTTATTCACCTAGAGCAGGGGTCTTTAACGAATACCTGACATCGTACAGGCTCGGGATAATCGCTTAATGAACTTAATTAACCTCCCAGATAAAAATCCTAAGGTCCGAGGTTTCTCACCCGCGATCTTGAGCATACCACTGAACTACCTGCACCCTCATGAGAACTGACATTATTGCAGAGATATTGTGAAATAATTCAAATGAACTTGAAATAAATAAAACTTGTTTATTTATGATATTGTCTAATTTCACCAACTATATTTACATGGGAGTACTTTCGGTATTTCTACCATCCTCAGCCAAAAGCATAAGAGATAAGACTCTTATCTCTTATGTTTTTAGCTGAGGATGGTAGAAATATAGTATATATAGATAAGACTCTTATCTCTTATGTTTTTAGCTGAGGATGGTAGAAATATAGTATATATAGATAAGACTCTTATCTCTTATGTTTTTGGCTGAGGACGGTAGAAATACCGAAAGTACTCCCATGTAAATATAGTTGGTGAAATTAGACAATATCATAAATAAACAAGTTTTATTTATTTCAGGTTCACCCTCATGAGAGGTAGATACAGACCAAAATCACGATTTTTTTTTTCTCATACTATGGCGTAAATAGTTTTTTAATAATTAATAGTGGCCTCGAAATGTAAACATCCCCTAAAATCACGATTTCAATTTTTTTGGTGATTACAAATTGTAACAGGAAGGAAGTCGGTTACTTCCCTCTTACAATCATTCTACTCTTATCATTATGTCTACATATGAAAAGAGCATATTAATTTTAAATAATTTAACATATGATTTTATTTATAGAGTCGATATTTAGCTTTGATTGTTTATTTTCTTAAATAGCACATGTTTTGTTTTGATTGCTTCCTTTTTAGTAGTAAGAATCTCTTAGACAATGAACCTGTTTGTATACTTTCATTTGATTTGTTGTTAATGTAATTTTTTTTTGTTTGTATTTACAATAGGGTTTAAAAGATATCTAATGTGATAAAATTAAATTTTTTTCCCCCAACAGTTTGAATCACTTGAGAAAGAACAATTTGTTGTAAAGAATGAGGAAAATAAATCGACGTTTGGTCAGTTGCAACTCTTTCGTGACAACAATGAGAAGAATTGTATTAGGACAGAAGACATTCCCCAGGTGTGTACACTTTTGTTCGTAAATATTGTGTTTTCGCTAATAGTATTTGCAAATGGGATTATTATAGGGAACCCTCTGGATGTGTGGACACAAAATGGGTTCTGTATATTGTCACTTTGGAATGACAAGATTCTATCGGCATTTTTGGGCTTGTATAGCCTCGGGATCTAAGCACCCAATGGGTTATCCTCTAAATTTTACAAAATATTGGTTGTTATAGACCTGATACTTTTTTCCGTTTCATGCTCTCAAAAATTGATTTTTATTTTTCTATTATATGCACCCTACACGAGCCTAATGGCTCAAATTCAATGCGACATCCTATTTTCACCCAGGCGGTTGCAGTTACAAACATAAACGAACACCACTTTTCATTATTTTTTTTTCGATTTTCAATCATCATTTAACCTTGTAACCCTTCGAGGGGCTTAGCCCCAACCCAGTGGAACGCTAGAAGGAATCTAGTTTCAGAATTGGAAAATAAAAATGACACAAATGTTATATTTATATTTAAGTATTCCTGGAGATATTCCGCAATAATTGTAATAGGAAACTGACTAGTGGATGTTAAGTTTTGGAAATGTTTCTCCTTCTTGAAAAATTCTCTTGGGATACACTTGAGTCTATGTGGGTAGAGGAGGTAGAGTCTAAGAAGGAGTAGGGAAGAGTCTAAGGAGGAGTAGAGAATAGTCTAAGGAGGAGAAGTGAAGAATCTAAGGAGGAGTAGAGAAGAGTCCAAGGAGGAGAAGAGAAGAGTCCAAGAAGGAGAAGAGAAGAATCTAAGGAGGAGTAGAGATGAGTCCAAGGAGGAGAAGAGAAGAGTCCAAGAAGGAGAAGAGAAGAATCTAAGGAAGAGTAGAGAAGAGGCCAAGGAGAAGAGAAGAATCTAAGGAGGAGTAGAGAAGAGTCTAAGGAGGAGTAGAGAATAGTCTAAGGAGGAGAAGTGAAGAATCTAAGGAGGAGTAGAGAAGAGTCCAAGGAGGAGAAGAGAAGAGTCCAAGAAGGAGAAGAGAAGAATCTAAGGAAGAGTAGAGAAGAGGCCAAGGAGAAGAGAAGAATCTAAGGAGGAGTAGAGAAGAGTCTAAGGAGGAGTAGAGAAGAATCTAAGAAAGAGTAGAGAAGAGTCCAAGGAGGAGAAGAGAAGAGTCCAAGGAGAAGTAGAGAAGAGTCCAAGAAGGAGAAGAGAAGAATCTAAGGAGGAGTAGAGAAGAGTCCAAGGAGGAGAAGATAACAGTCTAAAGAGGAGTAGAGAAGAGTCTAAGGAGAAGAGAAGAGCCCAAGGAGGAGTAGAGAACAGTCTAAAGAGGAGTAGAGAAGAATCTAAGGAGTAGAAAAGATTCTGAGGAGGAGTAGAGAAGAGTCTAAGAAAGAGTAGAGAATGTTCAAAGAGGAGAAGAGAAGAGTCGTAAGAATGAGAGAAATTTTTAAAACATAACATCCGCTTCTTTAGTTTTTTTTTTACTACTTTAATTTGATTGAAAATTTAATGAGTTTGTAATTAAAATCATATTTACCAATAAGCCAAAAGAAATTGGGATAGAATAATCCAAAATAATTATTTTTTATTTTTTTTATTTACAAATAGATACAACTGTATAAAAAATATATACTACAAGCTAATGTACTAAAAGAGAGGGAAACAATAGCAATGTTCAAATATCAAGAGGGGAGAAATCAGCCAGTGGAGAGACACTCCCTAGTCACTTAGTTGCTCTCATTTGTAACTAAACACTGTCACTGTTGCTGCAGAGAAGATATCTAGGCCATTGGCGCTTAAGGCGTCGTTGGGGAAGTGTGGCACAATGAAGGGCATGAACTAGAGGATTATTGTGGGAACTAAGGGAGGAAAATACTTTTTTATACTTGGATTTAGCTACTTCTACAAAAGGTACGTTAAGGTCAGTGTGAAGGGTTTTGTTGGAGAGGTAGTAAGGAGCATTGGCTATTGTACGAAGGAATTTGGACCGAAGAGGTTGGATACCTTAGCAGAACTTCAGACTTCAAGAACGTATAGGTTTGAGTATTGCGTTGTATATAAGTCGTTCTATTTTCAAGGTTAATTTAGATCTTATGGCTAATAGTCTTAGTAACAGCTTGTAACGTATCTTCATTTCTTGGCTTTCCAGTCACATGTGAAGTGTTTCCAGTGATCTCGTTTTTTGAAGGGATGAGATTATTGTTAAGGTGTATTGGAGAGCAGGTATATTTGCGACGGAGAGTAAAGTGAACTGGCTTCAGTTCAATGTCACTCTTCACTTTTTGTACCAGGACTGAAGGGATATCAGGCGTTTTTGGAGACGTCTGGATGATAGAACTCGTTCTGGGTGGATAGCAATGTCATCGGCAAAGGTGTGGTTTTGATGGATGGGAATGTCAGCTGTGTATATTGTGTAGCGGATAGGACCCAGGATACTGCCTTGAGGAATGCCAGTATTTTATGGAGACACGGGAGAAATGGCGAAACTCTGCCTTGTTTTTGATAATTATGGAATAACAGTATGGAAAGGATTTCCCTTAGAAGTATATTCCCGAAAACGTTCCCCAGGAGAAAAATAAGACTGATGAATCTGTAGGTACTGGGGAGATGAGAGAGCTTGTTTGGTTTTGAGGCTCATTATTATGAGAGTGCTTGCAGGGGTTTGAGAAATAAGTGATACGGAGGATGGAGTTGTAAATGTAAGTAAGGAAAATTACTGATTTCCTTTCAAGACTTTTCAGAATTGGAAAGGTAATTAAATCACAACCAGGAGCTTTTCTTTTTGTGAAGGTGTTGAATGATGTAATTGACATTTGAAGAATGGAAGCACTTAGGAGGGGGAGAACATGAAAGAGGACTGTCGAGCTCCCTTTCGACTTAGGAAGAATGAAGAGGATCAACAAGAAAGAATTTTTGTAGGAAAGTAGTATTTTATTTAATTGCTGTCTAAATAGATGTTCTGTTTTCATCAATAGTCTGTGTGTTGTGTTCCTATTGCAAGTTTCCCATCTGCTGCAGTTCTTTCTTCAGTATGTTATTCAAGTTATTGAGGTTTCTTTTGTCTGTTGCAATAATGCTCTTCCACGTCGTCTGTCAGTTAACAATTTTCGAATTTGTAGCGAAATCAGCCGAAGGGGAGGGGGATCAGAGAGGTATTCGACTCAAATATACTAATAACTACCGATGTAATGAATGTATTGACACAAAATTTAATATGAGGATTCAGAAGCCACTATGTAAGGCAAATATTGAGTTTTAGCACAAACAGTTGATTGGCTTTTGAGGGAGAGCAAGAACATAATTTATAATTCGTGCTGGGGAAGTTCATAGCCGGTGATTCACTGACTTTTTTTCTATATTTTTTACTATTTAACAGCTTTTGTTATTCACATCTAATTGTTGAATTTATTTAAAAATAAATTGAGTATATATCCTATTTTTACATTTTTTTTTTTTTTCTTTAGGATGAAAAAAAGAAGAATCAGATAGAAGAAGAAACAGCTGCTGATACGCTGGCCAAGTTATGTCCTCAAATATCCAATTTGAAGTTGACTACCAATGGGAATGAAAACGAGGATTCATTTGATAACAAAAGGATCAAGACAAGAACCTGCTCAGAATCCAACATTCTCTCCGAGCCTCCAGTAAGTGATAGCTATTATAGTAATAAATAACACTAAATGCAACTCCGATGCAATTTCCCGATTGTGTTGTAAATTTGACAAGCTTTTATGACCTAATCAAAAATATTTTTAAGTAAAAGTTGTAGAGAGAATTAAAATACACATTTTGTATGAAATACACGATTTTTTGCAGTTCGTTTTTCGAGATATATGACCATGATTTAATTTACCCAAGAACTGTTAGTCCTATCGGAAATTTGTTTCTTAAGCCCCCTTCACGACCGCTCCAACTCGACAAATGCTAACAAAAACCATGGAAACCCCGACATGATTGGCGTGGCGAGGAGCGGCCCGTCGAATATTCAACCTTCCCAAATTCCATCGAGCCGCTCCATGTGGAGTGGGCGCGGCCGGTCCGGGGAGGCTTGGCATACGTGGCTCCCCCGTGAATGCGAAAACCACTGCGTATCTTGAAACGGAGGTACGTCATACAGCGTGGTGCTTACCTAGGGAGTTTTCTTTATTTTTTTAGTTTTTCTTAGTTTTTTTTCTTCTTTACTTTCTGGTCTTCACGTACCAACAAATAGTTGTATACTATATTATTCTGTATAATATAATATAATCTTCCATGTTCTTTTTTGAAACGAAAGAAACTGCACACCGTACTCTAGCGAGACAATCACCGAGGTGATCGGAATGATTGGCACGGCGCGGTCGTGAGTGTCCCTACTAAATGGATGGGCTAAAAATGGAGCGGCGCGGCGTGTGTTGGTTTGGAGCGGTCGTGAGTGGAAGCCTTTAGAGAAGAACCAGTACTACGAAAGTTATAGCGCCTCTAAGAATGTAAAATAAAATAATTTCCATAGGAAATATTTTAAACTAATGTTTGAATTGTATCACGTAGCAACAAACTATAAAATATTTTTTGTGTCTTATGATGAGGCGTCGTCCCGGAGGAGCATTCTGAAGACGAGTCGAAGTCTGAGTGAGTCCAATACAGACGAATATACAACATGGAGCTCGCTTGATTCTTCGGACAACCCTGATGAGAGTGGCAATCCTGCTGCTAAAAAAACAGTACGATTCTCAAATATAATATCAAAAAAAGTCTTCAGGTTCGTGAATTTTTATATTTAGATAATATAATATTTATAATATAATATTCGATAACATTTACTATTCAGTAGATCTTCGATTATCCGCGCCCCATGGTTCAGACGTAGGGCGGATTGTGCAAAAGTGCGGATAACCGAGGGTTTTAAGTTTTTTGTCAATAAATGTCTATTAACTCAAATTAAATAATCATCTGATGAATTATAAGTCATTGTTAAGGATGTTGAGGTTAAGAAAGTAAATAATGTATTGATGAATACAAAACTATAATAAAAAAGAGAACATGAAAATGTGTCTTTACAACATGTATACACATGTGTATACTCGTAGTAAAAAAAGAGAATCTAATCAAAATAACAAGAATATGAACATTTATTCGTTAAGTTTCTACGACATACCTATGTATGTACTTTTTTTCTATGAAAGGTTTTAGGAAAAAAAATATGTTATTTTTTTGGTTAACAGTTTCCTTTTGTTTTTAATATTATTTCGTGAAGTTCTCTGTTGTTTTGCATCTTCAATTTGCGTATTTTTCGATGCCTTCAGAGTTTTTTTTTTGAACTTGAACACTGAGAACGAATAACTGATTTTTTTTTAACCAAGTCCTGAACTGTATTTTTTCCAACGTTATATTCCTTAGAAAGCAGCGATATCGAAACTCCTTTCTCTGTTTTTAAGGACGCGTTTTCTCTTGATTTTTTCGCTCCTTGTTGACGCAAGAAAAGTCAGACAACTGAATTTTAACAGTGTAAAAAGATGTTTGTAAACGAACTTTACTTAGAAAAGGAATGAGGGGGAAGAAAGGAAGTTTTAATCAATTTTCTAGAAAAATAGGCGTCTTGGTACTTTTATATCATTTAACATCGGCAAATTTAGGGTCGACAAAATTAGGTCTTCCATAGTTGGACAACAGACATATGACACGCTAGTAGGCGATATGACTTTATAGTTCAAAGCTTGGGCATGAGTCATAACAGCCCGAACTTCTCGTGCGGCGGCGTTGAGACTACAGAACATGTAATTCTCGAATGCCCGCTGTACGACGGGCCTAGTGTGGAGTTGATACACCGGATAGGATCGTAACTGGGACTGAACCCTCGGAAGCTGATTATCCAGAGTTCAGTCGATTCGTCGCCTCCTGGTGTAAGGTAAAGAAGGCAGTATAACGTGGTTTCCGGGATGACCGCTGGGTGCTGTAGGACCATCTTCGGCGCAACGTAGCCATGAAACGTAGATACGAGCTCTCTCGGGAAACGCCGATAAGTTAGGTTGGAGGACCCAACCGATCGCTCCGGGTAGTGGTGGGGTCCAACAACCGGCCGTAGCACCATAAATATAGTTAAATAAATGTAATTACGCGGCGGATGGGTTGTGTGGTCCCTCAGGGGTCTAGTGTTCATATTAAATAATTAACTCAGTTATATCTATGAACTCAATGTACCAGTACTATGTAAATTCAATTTTGTAATTTATTTTTAACCCCCGACGCAAAAGGAGGGGTGTTATAAGTTTGAATGAAGCCTTTGTGTGTGTGTGTGTGTGTGTCTGTCTGTGGCATCCTAGCTCCAAGATGATTTCAAAGCGGTTTTTTTGTTTCAAAAACTGGCTGGTATTTGCGAGATGGTTCTTAGCCATGTTTGATGGAAATCGGGTACCTATGCCGTTTCCAAGATCTTCAGAGCCTGTATAAGATCTCGGCCTCTGTTACAGCTAGGGACTGGAGTTTGAACTCAAATGTTTATAAGAACAAGCCCCTCCCCCCAAAAAATGCCCTCCCCACCAAGGTATCAGTAAAAAAATATTAATGAACTAAAAAAAATGTAAATTGACTTTTAATCAAAACACCAAAGACCGGATTTTTTTTTATTTAAAAAAAAATGAAATCAGGATTTTTGCAGGGGGTGTGTCGTTGTCATTCCGCCCCCTAAGTTTTATTGAGTAGGTTTTTTTTTTTAATTTTTTTTTAAATTATATTTTATAAAATAGGTTTTTTCATTCATTTATTTTGTTTATTACAGAGCCAATTCATCAATTTTGGGCCAAAAACACAGAAATGAGAAAAAGTATAGAAATAGGAAGAAGGTAGCTGAACGAAGGAGACGTTACTCAGATTCGACGACAGGAGAAACCTCTGAAGCTTCCTGTTCTGACGTTTCTGACTACTCTGAAGTGTCTGATCATTCTGAAGTGTCTGATGTGTCCTCAGACGATGCCAGCACTCCACTCGTGGCTCAAGTCCCCTCCAGCAAGAAACATCGTCGTCGTGGATCAAAAAATGGCCGTAAAAATGCTGCCACTGCCAAGCAAAATAACTTTCTTTTACAGTCAGAGTAACCCCCGAGTCAGACCTGATGTAGTCTTAGCATTTTATAATTTTTTTTTTATTTATTTATTGATTTTTTTTTTTCTGTCATGTACAAAAATTAAATACGAGACTTGAATAAAGTACAAAAAAAAGAAAAAAAAATCTTTTTAATATGAATTAATTATTTAGACACCAGTGACTGAGTTAGATTGTCATAAATATTGTTATAAATGAAATTAGATTTTGGATAACTCTTTGTAGAATGTATCAAACATATTCAACTATTGTGTTTTCAACATTGTGATTTTTAGAGTTAGTATATACATTCGAAAAATTTTAATTTTAGTTACAATTTTGTTATGCACTTAAATTAGATATTTATACACTTATATTGTTTTAATATTAAATAATAAATGATTGTTGAATGTATATAAATAAACATTTTTTCGACCCCTCTCCCCTCCCCACCTGAAATTCACAAAATTAATAATGGTTTTAATTAAAGTATAAGTAATCATAATTAGCTATAATGCTATTAGCATAGCTATTAGCTATGTCGTGTATTATACCAATTTTACTTCCCCATCTATAAGAAGTATAGGGGAAGTTATGGAATCAGTCAAAAATTTGATGCGGAGTTTTTAACAGAATTTAATGTTTTCCGACCTTCAGATTCCAAGTATGAGAAAAAAAATGTCTTGCTCCCGATAGAATTAATGTATCGACACGAAATTTTATATGTGAATTCAAGAACCTTCTAATGGCGTCACCTATCGATTTGTAGCCAAATCGGCCAAAGGGGAGGGAGGGATTTAGGGGGTGCTTAACTCAACTGCCGATGTAATGAATTTATTGACACAAAATTTAGTATGAGGAGATTCAGGAGCCGCTGTGTAAGTCAAATATTGAAAATGAGAGCCAAAAGTTGAGGAAAAATGAGTGAAAGTGGAAAAAATGGAGTTTTTATTATGAGAAACGTGATTTTCTCGAACAACCCTTTAAAAAATCATATCTCGAGAACAAATTGAGATAGAAAGGTGCGGTTGGCGGCGTTTTACTCCATTTTCGATGTAGTTTCACGCATAAGTTTTTTTTGCATCTACGTGCGGTTCACCCTGTATAATCTAAAATAGAAATGTCCATTCCACTGAGAGTAATTGGGGATTTGAAAGTCAAGCCCCCAAAACCTCTTCTTTGGCTGTAACTCGACAAGTTTCAAACTCATACACATTTGAATCCTCATTTGTAAAGTTTGTAATGTTCTTTTTATCGACACTTATCTCCAGTTTGCTTTGCTGTCTCCCATTCTTATATTGCCTTCTCCAAAACAAGCAATTACAATCGTTTCGGGAAGCACTCCCATCATCAGTTGCTATAATACATGTGTTCTTTAGGCTAACTGTTCAGGTAGAACATATCTATTGAGTCGACTTCTATATTTAAACATCAAGTCAAACAGAAGTAGACTAAATTAAATATGTTCTATAAACGAAAGATTCTGATTGACAGATGCAATGTTAATATAATGAACAGAGGACAAGCTTGAGCAAACTGTCAACTGGTTTTAGAGGGGGAGCGAAAAGCCAATTGATTTATTTGTTCTGGGAAAGTACATTGCAGGTGATTCATCAATTTTTTTTAAATCTTGGTCCTAAAAAAATGAAATAGTAATTTTAAACTTTTACAAGTCAAATTTATTTGGATCCCAACGTTTCTTCAACTTCCTTAACCATTTATTTATTCTTTGGCGGAAGCGACAGAAATTATGTATTTATAAAGTAAGTAATGTAATGGCATAAATGTTTGAATGTCACTGAGGTAGTATATATTTCATCATGGTCATATGCATACAAATATATAACGGTCATAATAATCAGTTTTTTTAAAAAGATAACATTATTAAGTACAGTAGTAAAACAAGAAAAATGTCAACAATGGGTAAAACAAAATGATAAAGAATTATAGGATAAGTTCCAAAATTTACCGCTAGGTCACTGGTTTAATGGAGAAACGCGGGAAGTTCGAATATTGTAAATATTACATTCTTTCCAGAACGGGAAAAATTTTACTTCCACTGCTATATGAAGTATCTAATGGGTCAGAAATTTGTTTTTATGTTTTCAGCAGAATTTTATGTAGCCGACCTCCCTGATACCAAAAATGGAAATTTACTATCTGTGTGTGTTTGTGTGAATACAATAACTTCCGATTGAATGAATGTATCGATTTTATATGTGTATCCAGGACTTCATAAGGACGACATCTGTTGATTCGATATTTGATTGTATAATTGCCAAAGAGAAGGAAAAGGGAAATGCTTTTGAATTCAAAACTCCGTATCAGTTGTAAATATCTATTTGTAAAATAAAAAATATAGTATAAAAATTCGAATTTTCTTGTCATTATATAAATATACTTTTTTATAACTACATTTAAGTAGTTGTTCATTCATATAATGCTATAGTTTTTCGTTATTTATTGTTTGATAAATAAAAATAAACTCCGTTACAACAAATTCTGCAAAGGTTGCAGTATTAATTGGCCAACTTTTTGAAATTCCCGCTTTCGGTATAACCGGTAAGCTGCCTTCTGATGTTGGAACTCGCTCATTGTGAAACTATTAGAACTAACTTACCATTATGTCTTACTGTTAATCTTTAAATACTAATTCAAAAGTATACTTTTGCTTTTAAAAACTGAATTTTTGGGAACAATGTCCTACCAGAGAACTCTTAATCATTGAGTTTCTTTTGGAACTACTTGAGCCACGCTTTGCAATGTGGCCAAACCACTTCAACGTCAGTTCTTATATTTTTATCATATTTTTTTGTATCTAAGGGATGTAAGTTTGTTTAATAAAGTGGAGTTTTGTATTTCTGATATTTTCGAATATTCAAAATTCAACTGTCGTCTCAATTCTTAGAAATACAGAAGGCTTTGGGTGTTACCTTCAATGTGCGCTTTTTTCGTTTACAAAACTGTGATAATTATGTTTTGTTTACCATTTTTCCTACTAAAACATAATTTTTTTTAATGATTTAATAGTTTAAGGAGAGTTTTAATGTTTCATAATATATATACAAAGACATGAAAAATCAACTACCTTTTTTCAAATCGGAAAAGACGCTTTGCTGTGTTTATCATTGTAATTCAAGATTATTTGACCAAGTGCTTAAAGATACTAAATTTCATAAATTACCGTGTACTAATAGAGAACTTTTATTAAAATGGGTACATGAAATTAAATTACCAAGAAGGATTAGCCATTCTATGATAGTATGTTCAAAACACTTCAGCGATGAAGATTATGAATTATCAGGTTAGTGTATTTGCTCCTGAAGTTATTAAATTTGAGTTTGAACAAGAAAAGAAAAGAAAACTATTCTTGTAATAATTTCAGGAGATGGTGAAAAAGAGCTCAAAAGTGATGCTGTCCCATCAAAACATTTACCCATGGTTTGGAGGAACAAATTTTTACCGAGGTATATTATATTTCTTGTTTACAATCACTTTTTTTTTTTTAAATATGTTAATATTTTTATCATTTGTATTTAACAGGCAATATGGACGTTTGATTAAACTACTAGAATTACGAGGAATCGGAAGATTGCGACTATGCTTTGAAGCTAAATTAGCTCGCCAAATTAGAAGTGCGCAAAGAAGATTTAAGGAGAAGAAACGAGGAAAAAAACCAATTGAGGTAAGATAAACAAGTTTACCTTTCAATAACTCATGTAATTGCTATGTATATAAATTAATAATTGCTTATGGTGCTAATACGGGAATTCATTTAACGTTTGATTCTTACTTTATATAGCCCATGTAGTAACAATTTAATAGTCAATATATTTGTGTTTTTGTATTTTGTTTTCTTTAGAATTCTTTAAAATTGTTGAAAGAAAAGAATGGAGGTAAAGAGGACCAAGTTCTAAAATCAACCAAAGATGTTGAAGATACATATCTACCAAAAGTCACTGAAACTATTTCTCTTTCTCATACCGATTTAACATTAATACCTGATGATTTACCGACACAAAATAACAATATACTCACAATAAATGATGAAGAAGAAAGGAGTCTTACTTCAGAAATTGTAATTAAGGAAGAACCAGTTTCCGAGCCTGAAGTAAGTCACGTAACCCTAGTTTCATTTATTGTTCATATGTTGTACATTTGTATGTTTTTTTTTTTTTTTTAATTAATTAATAATAAAAGCTGATTTATAATATGAAATATCATATGACTGTATAATTCCTTTATCTTTGACGTATATTATCTTGCAGAGTTCATTTGTATATCTTTCGTTAAATCTTGATCTAATTGAATATTTCTTATATCATAAATGGATATATTCTACTGTCTAACATTCTTGAGATGATCATATTGAAAGGATTACCGCAAAAAATGACAGTATGTATTTATGTATTAAATTTTTCAAGATAGTTTTATAAAGGTTTTTTTTTCTGCTGTTTCTTATATCCTTAAAATTGGCTACAAATGAACCTTCGACTTACTCTTAGATATCATTTTTGACGTCAAAGGAAAAATAGTTATCAGTTAAATTGAATTTAAATATAAACTTTGTTTTATTTATATGTTTAAATTTTATGACAAATATTAATCACCACGATTGTTTGCCTTAGGATGGGGAAGAGACAGTTGAAGAAATGCTGGCCAAGATGAATGAAGAGCCTTCAGATGATATACATGTACGTATTTCCCTTTTTTCGTTTGACTTGTCATATCTGCTCATCCAAAGGTGCTATAGATCTGAAATTTTGCTCGTTATTCAAAATCGCCATGCGATTTAATCTTATTAAATTTTGGAGCATAGCGGGGTCAGATTCCGTTATCTGTCCGCCATAGTTGAAATGTTTTATCTTTCTTTTGTCTTGAAGACATCTGTGTCTTAGAGAGAAATGGAAAGAAGTGTCTTAAATAGAATGAGAAAGAAGTGTCTTAAATTGAATGAGAAAGAAGTGTCTCTGACGTTATAAATTATTGATATGTACACCCAAAAATAAATAACAAATATTTTTGATACTTAACATTTTCTGAAGAGATATTAGGAAACACCTGTTAAAAAATAAAGAAAAATGTTTGTTTTTTAAAATGTCTATCATCCAGGAGATAGAAAACTATAACTTGTCTCCATTTTTTCATCACATTTTATCATTTTACTATATAGTATAAAAAAATGTGAATAGTTAAGAATTAACCCTTCCACCGAGTGTTATAAGAAATGTCTACCCTTCCAACCAGTTGATCTACATTCGCACCTGTAATATTATTTTCTGTTTTCGATTGTACTATACATGAAAGGAATAACATTTTGAAAAATTGTTTTATTATTCTGTTTCCAGATAACTCAAGTTGAAAACATAAGTAGAATGGACTTCGATTACGAAGTTGCCTACGAGTCAGACTCTTTCGCATGCAATGTTTGTGGTAAGAATAAAATATATTTTTTGAAGATTAACGAATAGACCGTGTTTGTTAATTATTTTTGTATAATTACTTTTTGGGTTCTGTAAGAAGATTATGGATCCATATATAATATATTATTACAGCATTACTTCTTCATTTTTTTTTTTTTTTCATTTTTAAAAAGTAGCAGTTACAAACGTTTCGGACATTACTGCCATCATTAGTGTCTATAATACATTTAGGTTAACTATTCTTTCTGTCAATTAGAATCTTTCTTTTATAGAACATATTTATTAAGTGAACTTCTACACGTTTTGTCTTGGTGTTTAAATATAGGAGACGACTCAAAATGTGTTCTATAAAAATTGACAGAAAGAATAGTTAACATAAAGAACACATGTATTATAGATACTGATGATGAGATCTCTTCCATACACGTCTTTATTTGCTATTTTACGGTAATGTGAAGTCGACTCAATAAATATGTTTTATAAAAGTAAGATTCTGATTCATAGAAGGAATAGTTCGGTATGAATCCGAAAACCTAGCAACGAAATAAACTAGGTACACTTTTTCATTATTTCACTTGTCACATCCTCCCTGCTGTATAGTTTTTGCTTTTCAAAAAATGACTTAAATTTTCAGTGAGATCTGATCGAATTGTTTATTGTTTACTTTGCGAACTGTTCTCTGCTTTTATTCATATTATGAAATCGTTATCACCAGTGTGGATTCAATTTTTTCTAAATATTTTTCAGTGAACTTGCTAATTAGCTTCACAATAATACTACTACTACCAGAGTATACAATGTAATTAAACTGTAGGAAAATTAATTATTATTGACTCCTCTCGTTTTGACGATGTGTACATAAATTCATACTATCAGTCATTCTGTCTTCCTATTCTGGCTGATTATAATAGGCTAAACTTAAGTGTATTTTTCTCTGAAATCTTCATTTTTTAAACTCTGGGAAGCTAACCTTAGCCAATAAAATATCGTGTTTTAGATCTTTTTTTTCCTTTTTTATAATAGAAAAATATAAATAGCAATAAACACTTTCAGTAGTTTCACAGGTTGACAAATAAAATGTAGTCTGACCTCTCACAGATTTTTATTAGTAGTAGCTAGCCGGCTTTCGAGGTTTCCCTTATCATCAGGCAGTCTACAAAAGAAACCATCCTTAATTCAATAAAAAGGCAACAAAGATAAATATGAATACATTAAATTATAAAAAGTTACAAATTTTTTGAAATAATCATATCTGAAAAAATAAAAATTTGAATGAAAACTAAAATAAAGAACACATGTACGATATTATAGATACTGATGTTTGTAATTGCTATTTTTCAGAAGGCAAAAATTAATGGAAGAATTGATACTGTGCTAATATTTTATAAATAAACTAAGAATCTCCTTACACAAACCAAAAAGTAATGAGTTTTTGACGTGAAATGTCTTTCATTTCGGTCAGTAGGTGGTCGCTTGCTAAAACCGCATGTAACACTAATATCGCTTATATATTTGCAACAGTACCCGCGCGCCTTACTTTGGTATCGTTGTGTAAAGGAAAGAAGCCATTACTCGATCACGCATGGTCGCGTGCGCAGATGGCGCCGTTATCGCGCGCTGCGTTCACAGAGGCATAGCTCGGCAATACGTTTGTCGATCCATGCGGGAATGGTCGCGTTTGAGAGAGCTCACTCTGTCGTAGTAGGTATAATCCATCAAACTCAAACCGGTGCTCTTCAGGAGTTATAAGGCTTACAAGTGTGTAATTTGTTGCAGAAATTTGACGGTTGCTCGGATATGGCGCCCCCGCGTTCGACATGTGTATTTGGTTACTTCATTTCACCCTATATTTCCTCTGCAGCACTCACAAAACGTTTCACGTACCCCACTGCGGCTGCGTCCCCGATATAGCCTGTGTTATTTATTTTTTTTTTTTTCGTCAAACACTCGATTTCAACATTCTCACGAGGCTGTTTTTGTTCCACTGTAAGCAAACGCGGCACCCATCTTGCGCACAGCTTTCTCATGTCCAAATTTTCAGTCAATATGCGAAGTACGGCACTTTTTGAAATGCCTACCTCATTTGGACGATCGCTGCGATGTTCGTCTTGGCAGCTCATATGGCCTTGTTTAAACTCTGCCACCCAATATTTTACAGTTGTAGTTAGGAGCAGACTCTCCCAGAGTAGGATCTAGCTCGGCTTTGATATTGGTTGGACTGAGACCTTTCAAATGAATGTATTGTATCACATAATGATGATCAATTTTTTCCATGTTTACAAATTCATTGAGAGCGTTCACTACTGATGGCTGACAAACAAATACTAAACAACGTAGCGTCTTCAAACTTCGAACTTGAGCTTTATAAGGTTCGTACTTTGTACCATAGTAATTGTTTTCAAACAACTACCGCCATCTATACGTCAGCTTGGGTACTTCTGGGACTACCCTCGTATCAATACATTCATCAGGACGGTAGTTATTAGAATTTTTGTGCGCAGCCTTCCCCATATAATCCCTTACCGGGCCGATTTGGCTGAAAATCAATAAGTGTCTTCCTTAGAAGGTTTTCTAAGGACTTCTGGAACGTTTTCCCTGGATCGTATTACATACATTATTATTTGTTTGTTCAGGTGAAGACGAATGCGACGGTCATGAAGAGAAGTACGAGTGTACTCCTTGTGGTCGACAGTTCGAGAAGGTGCGACAGTTGAACGCACACAACCTGTGCCACTTCGTACGAAGGAAGGGAGGTGGACGGGACGGGAACCGGTCAGAGGCTATGTGCAAACTATGCAAAAAGGTTGTTTCTACCAGTAAGATGTCCCTGAACCAACACATGCTTACCCACTCCAAGATGCGGAGCTACGTCTGTATGCTCTGTGACCGCCCTTTCTACAACAAGGTACACCAAGATTTAGTTCTAGACTAAATTTCAAAGAATAAAATGTATACTCTATAATATATCGTCTTTGAACATTAAATTAATAAATGTATACAAATTATTTTTATTTTTGACTTTTTAGTCTTATTTTGTTTTATAATAGATTATTCACCATTATTGTCAACTTCTGTAATTGTATGTATACGTTACGGCGGTTAGTGTAATGAATGCCGTAAGTATTGATAATTGCCGGGAACGTATTAAAAAATACACATGATTGGATGAAACACAATGAAAATTTTCAAATTGTGGATATTGTCTTGTGATGCGATCCGGAATTGAAATGAACAGATTTTATTTATCATCATACGGAAACTCACTACATTTTGTACCAACCAGATGTTATTGCACATATGGAGCTTGTGGTTCATATTTCTTGGAACTGCTAATTACTCGTGTTTAGTTTAGTCGATATCGTCGCATACGATCCAGCTCTGTCAAAGCGTTATAACATGGTTTCTTTCCAGTGATTGTTTTGCAGTCGATATATAAGCTCCTTCATGAGACCCTAGTTACCATTTCTTATTAAATAATTTACACAACCGGTGTATGTAGGCTCCTTCTGGCTGAAGAATTGCTACCGTCATTATCGATCATTTGCAGGGCGATTTCCACGCTATTCAAACTATTTTTTTAAGCACTTTCAGCAGATTAGATTCACAACTTGCACTACTAAACATTTTTAATAGTAATTTCCACCTATCCGCCATATTGCAGCCGCCGTCTTTAATTTTTCGCAATTAACACCGGAAGCATATATTGTCATTAGAGTTATGTGACTGTACTAAATTTCAAGTCAATCGGTTTATTGGAAATGGGTTAAAATCTACTTGCAAGATTTGTTGCAGACAGACAACAAAGCAAGCTAAATAAAATCTTGTAAAATAAAATCACAATTGGATATTATTTATTTTATTATAATTTCTATTTATTTCTTTATTGTTACTCATTTATTGATTTTATAAATAGGAAAATTCAAATAATTTTATATACTAAAATGTGTATGTATTACTAGCAGGCTGACTGTGATTTTAGAAATAAGTGGTCAATGATATTGAGGCAGTTACCCGCCCCTATTGGTATTAGATGTATCAATTAAGATTTTGCTCTCCCGCCAAAAACATTCAGCTAAAAATTGATAGTTGACTTACATAGAGGCTTCTGAATCGGCATACTAAATTGTGCCTATACATTTTTTACATCGACAGTAATTGTGTTTTTTCAGACGAGTCCCCCTCCGTGATCCCATCTTTCTCAACGACCGATTTCGCTGAAAACATTTGCCATCTTTATTGGGTTTGGATTTAAAATATAAAATTTCATGTTGATACATTCATTACATCGGCAGTTGTAGGGGGTTTTTGAGTTGAGCCCCTTCTCTGATCATCATGGGGTTGGGATTTTTGAATTTACACATGCAATTTTTTCTAAATACATTCATTACAATGGTCGTCCTCATGGGGTTCTGGATACACATAATATTTCTTGTCGATACATTCATTCTATCGGGAGTTATCGTGTTCACAGACACAGACATACAGATTTTTTTTCATTTATACTCATATTTTTACACATATGAAGCAGCTTTGTTACACATAATTCTAATTGTAAATGTACTAATTTCTTTGACTTTTCAGGTGAGTCTGGTCCAGCACATCAACAGCCACACCATCCACGCCAACTACCGATGTAAAGTGTGCGGTCAGTGCTTCGGAGCCGAGATAGATCTGGACCTTCATGTGAAGAAGCATCGAATCATGAAACAGGACTTTCTATGTCGAGAGTGTGGACAGAAGTTCCGGAACAAGCAGGAGTGTTGGGCTCACCTCAACTCGCACTTCAGGGCAAGATCGGCTCGACCAGGTGTCGCCTGTGAGGTCTGCGGTAGGGTCCTTTCCACCCGAGCCACTCTCCGAGAACATATGTTCATCCACTCTGGAGAGAAACCGTTCGAGTGTCAATTGTGCGGACGGAAGATCCGACACCGGGCTAACTTCATCATTCACGTGCAGGGACACTCCTTGGGTCAGCCTCATCTCTGTAGTCTTTGTGGGATGGGCTTCTCCAAGAAGATGGCTCTCGGCTCCCATATTGCCGCCGAACACCCTCTGGACCGTCCCTACCTCTGCATCATCTGTGGGATGAGGTTCCGCTCTGAGGCCAAGTTTCAGAAGCATGCCATCTCTCACGATGCTAGTCTTGAGGACGAATTATAACATCTACTTATCTCTCGTTTTTTACTTTACGTTTCATTTTCAAATGTATAAATCATTATTTAGCTTTTGCCAATCTTACGTTAGTATTAACTGTATGATTTCTGTGTACAAAATAATTTAAATAAATCTTACAAAAATCAAAATGTTATTTATACTACGATTTTTTTTAACATAAAAAATATTTAATGTTTTATTTATATTATAGAAATGTGAATTCTGTTTTGAGAATAAACAACAAATAGAATATTGTAAGATGCACCCCTTTTTATTCTTTTACAGCAATTTGTCGTGGGGCGTTGTCTACGCTGCATGTAAGACAATCTACACAGGAGTATTCGCGGCCGTAGCAAGGTACGCTGCTGTTGGTAGATGGCATCGCCCCACGAAGCGGCAGCGCATGATACCGTTGCGGAGAGCAGCCGTTTTTAAGATTAAAAGAGCTTATCGATCTGTCTACAGGAGCCCCCCCTTCCCTGACCACTGGATATCCCAGATATTATCACGTCACGGAGATTTTAACTCCAAACTGTTCATGTGCGGGCATCGAGACTGCAGCAAAACAGGTACTCTTCGATTGACCAGGCCAGGGTGGAGTTAATTCGTGGGACTGGATCTGCGGCAGCTGGTGACGGAGACCGGCTACCCAGTGTTCAGTCCGTTTGTCGGCTCCGAGCTGAAAAAAGCGGTGTGACTGCCCGCCCGCCAAGACAGTAAGAATATTGACTTGCATCTCAGTGGTCACAAACATTCCATCTACTTTCCAACTGGAAGTTGAAATAAAATCCTTCAGGAGACGCCGGTAGCTCACAAGTAGCATGCGTGATAGCCTATTGAGCTCAAGATCGCGAGTCCGATACCCGGCCAAGTTGTGCAAGCTTGTTTAAAACTGTTTCAGGATCTAGAATGTTATGTATTGACATCAGAGCTAATCCATTCAACCAGTCTTGGTTAGTACTATTTCTGATATAGCTTTTCTTACGTCTAAGGGTGGAGAAAGACCGGTCACTTGTTTCTACAGAAACTGTAAGTTTTAAAAAACCTGTGAATTGTTGGGTAAATGTTCTTGTCACATTGTTATCGGCTTGAAATAAAATATTTTGCTTTCTCGGCTTTAGATTAACATTCTAGTCACTTCCTCTTCCACAAGGATAGTTCTTCAAATGTCATTGGGTTATGGACAGCGTCAGGCCAAAAGTCTGACAATGCTGAAGAGGCTGTTTGCATTTCTTCTTCGATTAAATTATTATTTTAACAATTGAAACTATTCCATGCAAGTAAAAATAGTTTTATTATTTACAAACAGGACAATTTTGTTTTAAATTTCGGGATGAATTGATCCCCCCCCTAGGTACGCCGCTGCTTCCTTATACTATAGGTGTAAGAAAATAGAAAGAGACGCTGATGTCACCATTTTTTCAATTCTAGTATTCAATTGGGTATTTTATTCAGAAACATTTTAAGTAATGAGTTTTCCTGCTGTAAAAACAGCTCCTTCCTTCGATGAGAGAACAGGACACAATAAATCCTTCACAATTTTGATACTATATAAATAATGATTCCCCCCTTCTTAATTTTTTTTTCGTAACTTCGTTTTTACCCCACTTTAGGTCCGTTAGTTAATTATTTACTCCATTCGAAAAAATAATTATACGAAACTTTAAGGCTGGTTTGCTTTCTATGAATAATTATGCTGTATGACTAAATTATTTCTTCTGTCACATGGAGTAACGTAAGCATTTTTCATTTTCACTAATGTGACACCAATATTACAAATTCTGCTTTATTTTTACTTTTTTTGAGTGTAAATGAGTTATGCTATTGATATATTTTATAATCAGGATAAAACATTTTAATTAAACGTTTCTTTAATGTCAAAATATAATCTAATGTCAGTAAATGTGCAGTGGCAACACTGTTATGACTACATCAGAACCGGCTCATTAGAGCAGGTTATATGATTTATATTCGGTTTGGGAATCTGGTTATTTATTTAATTTCATTTTCATTTGATTTGCTTTTTCTTAAGCTGTAAGTATGGTTGTTAGGTCCTACAATGAAGAACTACAGTATCTTGAAAAAACATCACCAGTTACTTGGAGAATTAAGAAAGGATTTCAGCCGAACATGAACGTATGGATTTAATTTTATTAAACAAATATTTTTTTCTTAATAGTTACAGCAATTGTAGATTTTTTTTTAAATAATATAAATTGAATTCATAAACCTGTTAACTAATTATTTCATTTTTTAAGGTTGAAGGAATATTCTATGTCAATAATCACCTAGAGAAACTAATGTTAGATGAATTACGAAATTCTTGTCGCCCGGGTATGATTGGAGGTTTTTTGCCTGGAGTTAAACAAATTGCCAACGTTGCGGCACTGCCTGGTATTGTTGGGAGATCTGTTGGTCTTCCGGATGTACACTCAGGGTATGGGTTCGCTATTGGTATGTATATATTTTTTGAAATAGTTGAACAGTGCTTTAAATAATGAAGTATTGTAGGTTAGGTTAGGTTTTATGACTCATGCCCGGGCTTTAACTACGGTCATATCGCCTACTACCAGAGCGCTCTTTCGTCATATTGTTGTTATCAGAGAGGAAATGTCTATTAGTTTATCCAAAGAAGTGTTCTGTTTTATTTTTCTGTTGTGATTTGACAGTTGAGTTGCCTGGTTACTTTTTTCATGTATTGCCATCACAGAAGAAACTGGTAGATATTCTTCGTCCTCTGATGACTTAATATTGAGATAAATATTCTATAAGCACTCTCAAAATAGACGAGTTATGGAAGAAATTGAACGTGGTTCACGTCTGCATTGAGAGAATCAACAAAACCTTCAGAGATCTGACAAGAAATTTGTATTTAGCTTTTCAGAGAAGGACTTTGGATTTGGTTGTACAAGTCGGGTTTTCGACTAGTTTCTAGGGTTGGGCTCGTAGCCATCCAAAGGGTAAGAGCTTCAAAGAAGGATTTAAAGTCAGGATAAAAAAATCTTGTGTGTTTCTTGTTCTTTGTTAAAATAGGATGTTGCGTTGAAATTGAGCCATACTGTTGTGCAGACTACATTTATATACACATATAATTTAAAAAATATATATATGTAGACATAAAACTGAAAGTACGAGAAGACGTATTACGGCCAATATTTTCCAGAATCTCAATTCCATCGTAGCTAGAAACTGTCATCCCATAGCGACAATATACACACTCCCTTTGGTCAATTTTTTTGATTGCCCCCATGAAGTGTTACAGAAAGCTCCTTATATTAATCCGAACAACCCTTTCCAATCACTAGTACGGTTTAGGGCGTGGGAGGTTCAATTATAGCCTAGGATAAAAAATAGTGAAATATTTACTTTGTGGTGTCATTCTGTATGTAGGTATATGTATATATATATATATATATATTTTTTTTTTTTTATTCTTTATGGAATCCCTTGCCTAATATCTCGTCTTTATCTTTCACATTTATTTGTTTCAAGATACTTCACATTTGTATGCATGCGACACCCTGTTTTCACTCTGGCAGTTGTACTTATAAACATGAAATATATATATTGAATATATAATATAATATATGTATATAGTTCGGTAACGCGCTTTGACCGCCCATTAGTGCGATGGGCCATGAACACCCATCGCTTTCTTCCATTATTTCATTTTACGCCAAATCTTTGCTAGTTACATTCCCTCGTCTGCAATAGTTTCTTCCGTTCTTTTCGACATGGTTTATTCTCTAAATCTGTTTCCTCGTCATTCTGCTTCCCTTTTCATTACTTATTTATTCCGACAGTTTATTCTGTTCGTAAAAATTTACAAGTAAAATAAAAATTAAATTATATTATATAGTAGTAAAGTCTTTATTCAATTAACATAATAGAAAATTACATACAAAACATAATTATATACAATAATGTGACCTTTTATGAAGACAAACTCAATGGCCTAAGCCTAGAGGAGTCTAGATTTACATAAATAATATTATCTTATAAACTTATAATGTTATTTCTTATAAACTTTTTAACAACAAATTTTTATTTCTAAAATACAAATAAAAATAAAATAATATATAATATATATATTATTTTATTTTATCTTATATAATATATATATTATTTTATTTTATCTTATATAATATATATATTATTTTATTTTATCTTATATAATATATATATTATTTTATTTTATCTTATATAATATATATATTATTTTATTTTATCTTATATAATATATATATTATTTTATTTTATCTTATATAATATATATATTATATAAGATAAAAGGTATAATATATATTATATCTTTGTTCCTATTTATTTATTCATTTAATTCACAGTTTCCGAAATCGTAAGCCTTTTCGCAATAATTTACCAGTAGTTGCCAATCTTTACCATTTAATAATTCCAACATAAATAAAGTATCTATGTTGTTTTTAAATATTTTATTTTTGAAATCATCATATCTAAGGCAGGTGATGAGGAAGTGATATAGATCTTCTTTACAGGGGCTGTAACACATTGGGCATAAAGTCCCTATCTTCGGAGGTATATTGATTGATAGGTGTATAGCTTAGATGCAACAGTTCACCTCTAAGTTTAATTATTAATCTAATACTTGACAATGGTAGGTTAAATTATATAATATAAAAATATTTGAATTTACAGGAAACATGGCAGCTTTTGATATGGGTGATCCTAAGTCTATCATTTCTCCCGGTGGAGTTGGATTTGATATCAACTGCGGAGTGAGACTTCTTCGGACCAATTTGACTGAAAAGGATGTCCTACCAGTAAAGGTAATCAATCATTTTGACGTTCATACAATGGAAGAGGATCTATAGAATATAATGATTTGATTTGAAAGACATTTTTATTAAGTGTCTATTTGAGGTTATCTAATAATTGCCTTTGTAATAAATGTTTCGATAAAAAATTTCATATGTGAATTTAAAGCCCTATAAGGCCGACATCTATTGATTTTCACCCAAATCGGTCGAAGGGAAGGGACTGAAATGGACAAAACGCAAATAACTTTCTAAAATACCCAATGAACAGACAGCTATTCACTTATTTTATTTTTAAAGATTATTTCCATTTAGTTTTTAAAAATAGCATATATATATTCAGGGTAGTGTATGTAGTTACGTGTTTTGTACAGGAAGAGTTGGCACAGAGTCTGTTTGACCATATCCCAGTTGGGGTAGGTTCCAAAGGGATCATCCCGATGACGGCTCGGGACCTCGAGGAGGCTCTGGAAATGGGCATGGACTGGTCTCTCAGGGAAGGTACTTATAACCGGCTCGTTTTTTTTTTTTTTTTTTCAGTTATTGTAACTCATGCCCGGGCTTTTAACTATGAGGTCATATCGCCTACTACCAGAGCGTTGTTTCCTTCAAACCCTGAATGTTCGGATTCCTCTTTGATTAACAATCCTCCCTTTGACACAAAATTATGTGTTTTATTATTGCTCATAAATCATAGATTTATAAAATTAGTAATTATTCACTGGTTAATAATGAAAAAATTGGATCAAATCCATTCAGTACTTATCGAGTTAAAAAGTATGAAAGAAAAAGAATTGAGTGCGTTGCCACCCAAGTTTTACGTAGCTTGAGGCGCAATGCTGTTGATCTTTAAATGTTCACAATTTCATAATGAACAATTTGACTATAAATATATTAAACTCAATGAAGTAGTTCTCGATGAATCCTCTAAAATGTACAAAAAGTTTTAAATCTCAATTTTTTCGGTTTGTACAACGAGGATCAATCTGATATTACGCTAGGACCAGGGGACACTGGTCGAGACTGAACATGCCCTGTTTCATCAAAATCCATTCAGTATTTCCGGAGATGACGACACAATTTTCGCGTTACGGAGGAACGAATTGATATCCTCGAGATTTTTGTATTTTCATATTCTAGACATCTAGGTTTAAATATTGTTATGAAATCGAAATGTTTGACAATTTCAATATTTTTATTTGAAGGAAAATAACAATTTATTAGCCATAACCATGATACTAAGTAAACTATATTTATGGAATGTTTTTAGGTTATGTTTGGTCCGAAGACAAGGAACACTGTGAAGAGTATGGAAGGATGCTTAATGCGGACCCCAAGAAAGTTAGTTTGCGGGCTAAAAAGCGAGGGCTTCCTCAGGTAAATTTGAGAAAAAAAAATCTTAAGAGGCACCAGTGATAACTGCCTCAATGTACAACGTAGAACTACGTCAACTTTCACTTTGTCATGGCACTATCTCATACGTTCTGTCATTAAAGTATTCAGCTAAGGACAAGATCCTAGCTCTCGATGAGTCCAAAAAGGTTGAGGTATGTTAAGGTTCAGGACTCACAACAAACAAAGCCCGGGCGCTAGTGATGTCGCAACATCAACAAATCGAATCAAAATAAAATATAAAATTGACCAAAACAGTTATTTTTATTGTTTATTTTGTCACAAATAATGCCTGAATAATGGCAAAACGTCAATAAAAATAATATAAATATATTTTGGAGAGACGGAAAGCCAATTTGTTGTTTGTTTCAAATCGCCTTCATCAAGCAAACCTATTCGTTTTATTTTATTGATAGAGCAGTTATACATAATTGTTGCTATTATTAAGTATATCATATTATCAGAGCGGGATATAATATTCACTAGGGCCCCCAGTTATGATAATTTATATTTGGCCCCCCTCTCATCAAAATTCCTGGCAGCACCCATTTTGGCCACATCAGTTTTGATAATTAAACTTATTTTTGACATTGTTCTGACTAGTTGGGCACCCTCGGTGCTGGGAACCATTATGCGGAGATACAAGTTGTCGAGGAGATCTTTGACAAATGGGCCGCCAACAGGATGGGCATTGAAGCGACAGGACAGGTCTGTGTTATGATCCACTCCGGCTCAAGAGGATTTGGACACCAAGTGGCTACTGGTAACTAACGTTTTTTCTCTATTTTGAAATAATCTTTTAGCAACTCATTATTTTTTCTCCTTTAATGTTAATTATAAATAAATTTGGCATCGGCTAACACTAAAAAGAAAAATGCATAGTTTTTTTGTTGATATGTTCCTAGAGAAAAACACATTTTTTGCTCCGACATATCGCTTTGCTTCAAGTTACAATTAAAAGTGTTCTAATTCGTTATTATGTTGCGTAAAAGAAAAGTTTCTCTTTTCAAAATTATATTGGAAAAGGAATCTTACATATACTTCCTTCGGACAACTAAACAGACTTCTCAACAGAAAATCGAAACTGTCTACAGAGAACAAACTTCTAGTATGGACTGGAGCTATGGGGCTCATAGTAACATCAAGCGGATTGATCCTTCTTATCCAAAGTCCTTAGAACCATTATAGATGCTCCCTTTTTTGTTTCCAACCTTACACTCCATAACGACCTCAAAGTTCCTTTTGTCCAAGACCTCATCAAATTCCGTTTATTCCAAGTTCCACATGAAAATCTCCTTCCACAATAATCCTCTTATCATCACAATCTCATCCGCACAATCCTCCGAGACGGCTGATGCAGCCTTTGCCTCGCGACCTACTTTAATATGTATTTATATGTGTAAACATTTAAGCTCTCGGTAGGGGCTATGTCAAACTGTCAGAACGTAAGTCTCGTTGATGTGCATGGTGTGTGTGTATCGGGTGGTTGCGCGCGCAATGCATACATAACTACACACTTCTCTATCTGCGGTGTTAGCTGTTTTTGAGCACTTCTATGTTCATGGAATAAGGAAGTGTGTAATATATTTCGACTGCATGATCGTGTAATATATTTCGTCACATTTGAATGAATGTAAAGGTAAATATATAATAAAACCAATAACAATAAAACAACTCTAAAAAAACATGATTAGATATAATATTTTTATATAACATTATTGATAATATTTACCGTTGTAGTGAATTTAACTAAAATATCAATATTACGAACTATAAAATGATCTTTCGGTAAGAAACGTTTAGGTCAAGATGAGAAATTTGTCACAATAAATAAAATTTGTGGTAAAAGAAAATAATATAGCAGTGTAGATCTAAAAAAAATATACCAATTATTTTAGCTATCACAAACCTATAATTTTATGTATAAAAGAAATTGAAGAACAATAAATTTGAAAGTTTAATTCCTCAAACTACTTTTCTTATTGTAACATTATAAAACAAATTTTAATCAAAATCAGTGCACGACAGCAAATGTTTGCGTCACTCACACATGTTGTTTTTTTTGTTTTTTTCACGCCATATTTCAAGAGAGTGCTCGTGACCAGATTCTCCTCTCAGTCCTTTCGACGCCCCACCTCCGCCTTAATCTTCATTCAAAACTGTTTTGACTGGGTGTTCGATGTTGGAAGTAAACCCTATGATGTTCCATAAAGGGAAGATTCTGATTAAAGAAATAGTTGACCTAAGGAAAAGATATATTTACATTGATGATGATGGGAGTAAAGCCCGAAATGTTTGTAATCAATATTTTTTGAGAAGACAAATAAATGAGAGAATTGATGCTATTCTCATATATATTATATATGAATCAGAAATTTCCTTACACAAACCAAAAATGATACATTATAATATTTTAACAAATTGGTGGATGCAGATGCTCTGGTGGCGATGGAGAAGGCGATGAAGCGGGACGAGATAGACACGAACGACCGGCAGCTGGCCTGCGCTAGGATCAACTCTCCGGAGGGACAGGACTATCTGAAGGGAATGGCAGCCGCGGCCAACTTCGCTTGGGTCAACCGCTCTTCAATGACATTTCTTTCTAGGCAGGTCTGATATGACATGTTCCTATTATTCACCCATTTTACCTCATGATTCGCTTTTCCATTGGGAGATCTAAGTACTTTTGTGAATGACATTTTGGTTCATTTATGTTTGCGGTGCCACATAAGAGAGAGAGTATCGTAGTTAAACAGAGATGGGACATGAATAACTTTTCAGTAGGTTGGTGATTCGAGCCGCAGTTACTTCGTTAAACCATGGTTAGGATACGTTATACAAATGTACACATCAGGATATAGTTAGTGATGACTCATGTCGGGACTTTAACTACGAGGTCATATCGCCCACAACCAGAGCGCTCTTTCGTGGCTCAAAGTCCTAAATTTTGGCTACACAGTTTTATTCACCTAGGACACACTCTTTAACGAGTACCTGAGATCGTACAAGCTCGGGACCATCGCTTAATGTCCCTCGGACAGAGTGCTCATGGTTTTTTCACCTTACAGATTCACAAAAAAACCGGCGCACTCTGACAATTTCATTTTTTGTTGTAATTCTGTTTTTTGGTATCAAATATAGTTTAGTGCGCAGCAAATTTCGTATGGAATTAGAAAAGAAAAATCAAAATGCTTGGAAAACTGAAAAAATTTATTTTTTGATAAATTTAATTTTAAAAAAATTATCAAAAATTTAAAAAAATAAAATTTTGCTTATCTCTTTACATTTTCATAGCACATTTGTTTTCAGTACTTTATTGTACCACCTCTTGCCTGAAGAACTTCTTCTAGTCTCCTTGACATACTCCTTATGAGGTTTTTGAGGGTGTCTTGGGGTATGCCCTCCCAGGTGTCCACCAGAGCAATTCTTAGCTCTGCTAAGCTGCTGAGAGGGTCATGACGTCTCCTCAAATGTCGTCCAAGCTCGACCCAAAGGTGATCGATCGGGTTTAAGTCTGGACTTCGAGCAGGCCACCTGAGGCTCGAATACCGACTTCTTGTAGGTACTGCATAACACCTCGCAGCGACATGGGGCCTTGCGTTTTATGCGTTAGCATAAAATGTTCACCAATGAACGTAGCGTAGGGCACCACATAATGTTTTACGATTTATTTTATGTACAATTCAGCGTTCATTGATGCCTGGCTGAACATGTGGTGGTAAAGATTTCCACACCTCTGTTATGACTTCATTAGCTCATCAGAACTTTGTTCTAGCCAACAATTGAAGTAACTTATCGTTATACAGAATATTGTGCACATGCATATAAAGTTACACCATTACAATTTTTTGTAATCCTTGCTTGTAAAGATATCGCTCCCCATACCAAACCCGCCTCCAAATTGCAGTCTTCTGGTCATGGTGCATGGAACGCCCTCCAGGACTCCTGTAGACATAGAGTCTGGTCTATGGAGAGGATGTTGCTTCAATCTTCTTCTGTCCAATTACGGTGCTCTCTAGCAAACATAAACTTCGAATTTAATATTTCCAAAATTATTCCGGATTTTCTAATTGTGATTATATTGTAATTTACATGAATGTGGTAAATGTTGCCAAACATTTAGTTGTAACAAATGAATAAATCCTCAATTTGGAGACATCATATTCCACAGAACACAAAATTACAAAACAAGATTATAGCCATGTACACCCAGTATGTTCACATGTATCTCATTTTAGTTATAATGTTATATTAAAAAATTTCCTGTTGATATTTCTTTGTTTCCTTTTCTCTTACGCTGTTTACACATGACTGTGTGAGTACTAATAATTAGTATTAGTCCAATTATTGGACAAAAGATTTATTTTTTGTCATTGATGGTCTCCCATTTAGAAGTCGAAAATTGTAGTGGTGTAACTTTATATGCATGTGCACAATATTCTGTATAACGATAAGTTACTTCAATTGTTGGCTAGAACAAAGTTCTGATGAGATAATGAAGTCATAACAGAGGTGCGGAAAGTTGTAACTTTATGTTAACGTTAATGTTTCTTCGCCTTAACAAACTTAATGGTGATTTTTTTTTTGCTTTCAGGCGTTTGCCAAGCAGTTTAACATGGCTCCCGACGATTTGGATATGCATGTTATATACGATGTGTCACATAATATTGCCAAAATTGAGGAACATGTTATAGAGGGAAAACAGAAAACACTTCTTGTTCATCGGAAGGTAAGTCTTACAACAGACTTGTAAGTTCATTTTAAATATAAGCACGATGCAGTCCTTTAATGGATGGACCCTATAAATTTTAAATTTGTGAGTCATTCATTCAAACTTGAAACTGATTATATTTTCGCAAAAATTAAAAAATTTCTTCACGTTTTTATTACTTCCCCGGCTCTACGAAGTATAGGGGAAGTTATGTAGTCGGACAGAAATTCGATGCTGATTTTTCAACGGAATTTCATATTTTCAACTGCCTGTAAACATGATAACTCCCGGAAGATCGACATGAAAATGTATATGTGTATCCTGAATCTTTTAAGGGAGCCAAATCGGCCGAAGGAAAGGGGGAGATTTTTTTTTTTTTTTTTTTTTTTTTCATTTTTGGCCTCGGCAGACACCACACTAGCCGTTGCTATTCTTAAAACTACACTATAAAAGATAATTCTGCTAAAGACGGGATACTGGAGGGAGGAGCCCAGACAGAGGGCCCAAGCAAGCGGCCCCAGCCAAGCCGGGGGACAGCCGGAGGCACCGCCGGACCACATCACCCAAAACAATATTCATAGCGCCGACCAGTGACTGGAGTGGAGGCTCCTGAAGGAAGGTCTGCATGTAGTGCCTGCCGTCCAGACCTTCGGAGCTCCTGGGTCTATAGACCAGTGCCCCCCACAGACCCCCAGCCAAGCCAGCAACCCCAAGCCCAGGAGATTAGGAAGAGGCGTAACACAAAAACTCTAATGCCATTGTAATGAATGTATTGACACGAAATTTCATATGTATATTCAGAGCCCTATAAGGACAACACCAATTAATTTTTAGCGAAATCAGCCGATGGAGAAGGGAGCTCAACTCAAAAATCTCAATAACTGTCAATGAATGTTTCGACATAAAATTTATTTTTAAATTCAGAACTCTTTAAGGATGGCATCTATTAATTTTCCGCGAAATCGGTCTAAGGGTAGAGGGAGGACTTGAGAAAAGGTCTCGGCTCACCCTGATCACTGCTGATATAATGAATGTATCCATACATTTATTATGAGGATTCAGAAGCCACTATTTAAGTCAAATATTGATTTTTGACATGAAAACGTCTATTCGCTCGTTAAGCACAGTGATAGCCGGTCAAACTTTCTTGTGTTACAAAATACCGTCAGATTTCAATCGATAATAACTACGAGACTAATAATGCGATAACAACGGTTGAGGTCACAATGGATAGAGCATGTCTGTACGTGTTTGTTTTGCCTGTGACGTTATCGGGCTAGTGTGGGCGCCGGCGGATGATTGTTGCAAATTAGGGTTGTGTAAAATTAGAAATTAGTGTAGCGTGATAACGCATTTAGATAGGACGTTGATTCGGGTGTCATTGTAAAGAGATTGAGGAGCACTACCAGGACTCAAAGTGAAACAATGAAAATATTCACCGAAATATATGTAAAAATCGGTATTAAATTGAAAATTGCAAAAAAATTAAAGATGTCTCATATGAATCGTAAATATGCGCGGAATTATAGAAAACGCAAATCAGAGGAAAGCTCGCATCAAAAGGAATTTAAAAAACCTAAAAAGTCTAGTGCCGAGCAAATGCAAGAGCTACGGCAGCATCGAAAAGAAAATGAAAAATGATTTTATCCCGACGTTTTCACGGAAAATCTATGGCGTGGACCTTGACTACGTCCTAATGTTTTTGAGCCTAAACAGTCGATTGGCTTTGGATGGAGAGCGAAAATGTAATTGATTATTTCGTGCTATGGAAGAACATAGCCAGTGATTCGCCGGTGACTTTTTTTATACATTATTGCATCTATTCGCATTATTTAATTAAATATTGTGTTCATTTGTTACTTAATGTTAGTTATTTCAATGTTCTCTTGCTTATTGTTATTAATTTTTTAATTTATGAAACATGATTTGTTTAGGGTTCGACCCGTGCGTTCCCTCCGCATCATCCTCTCATCCCGGTCGACTACCAGCTGACTGGGCAACCTGTACTCATTGGAGGCACAATGGGCACCTGCTCCTATGTACTGACCGGAACTGAGACTGGCATGAAGGAAACCTTTGGATCCACCTGTCATGGCGCTGGTACTTTTTTTTATTTTTATGTGTAAACATCTTAGCTCTCGGTAGGGGCTATGTCAGAGCGTAAGTCTCGTTGATGTACGTGCGTAAGTGTGTGTGGGACGGTTGCGCGCGCAGCGCTCACACACAACTCAACTATACACTTCTTTATCTGTGATGTCAGCTGTTTTTGATCATTTCTACGTTCATTGAATAAAAAAGTGAAACAATAAAACAACTATAAGAAACATGATTAGATATAACATTGTATTTTACAACATTATTGATCATATTTACCGTTGTAGTGAACTTAACTAAAAAATATCAATATTACGAACTATAAAATGATCTTTTGGTAAGAAACTTTTAGGTTAAGATGCTTCGAGGTTTAGGTTAGGTTTTATGACTCATTCCCGGGCTTTAACTACGAGGTCATATCGCCTACTACCAGAGCGCTCTTTCGTCACTCTGGTGGACATATAGATGCTTCGATACCTTTTTGTCACAATAAATAAAATTGTTGGTACAAGAAAAAATATAGCAGTGTAAATCTGAAAAAATATAGTACGTAATATTTCAATATATCATATATATAAAGCTGAAAATGTCTGTGCGTTGTACCGCTATAACTCACGAACGGCTTGATGGATTTGATTGATTTTTTTTTAAATTTGTTCGTCATCGTCTGTGGAAGGTTATAGGCGTATTAGTACCTCAATATCTGGTCCATCCCAGCATCCACCCACGCAATCTTTGTAACTCAAAAACCACTGCAATGATTGATGAGGAATCTTTTTGAATAGATAAGTTTTATCTACCGGAAGGTTAAGGTCTATTTTTTAATCAACCCCTGGTCCATCCCAGCATCCACTCACGCAATCTTTGTAACTCGAAAACCATTGCAACGATTAATGAGAAATCTTTTTGAATAAATTAGTTTTAGCTCCAAAGCTAGCGTTACTACAGTTGAAGGACTATAAGCCTTATTCCGTATGAATAATTGAAAATTATAACATCATGAATGTACTGTCGAGGAACTGAATAGCCTTATAGGAGATATTGGGAGAAAAGTCAAAGTTCCCCGGGCAACGCCGGGTATTACTGCTAGTTATTATATAATATTGTTATTAATATATAGGTAATAATAATAATTGCTGAAAATATCGGCTACTAAAATAATACATTTGTTGTCATATCACAACAAATAATATAATGTTTTTACCCATTTCATTTTTAACTCGAACGGAATATTTGGAGGTTTCGTTGGAAATTAATAGAAATGTGAAAGGGACAAAGAAAAAACTCATATAAATAATGAAATAGACAACAAAAACACAGATACTGAAGATGGGTTTCCAGCCTGAAATGTTTGAATAGTAAACATAAGTTTTTTAATAAGGTGGGAGAAGAAAAGCTACAACAAAAAAAAATACAACATTAATAAAAATCTCCTTAAACATAGAAAACTGCAACTTTTGTTTTTAGTTCAAAGTCCACTGACACTAATAAATAGAAGGATGTTAACTATAGTTATGTAGTGATATAACTATGTTTTTTTGCTGAGACATATTTTACGAGTCGACATCTTTGATAATAACAATTATATAAAGATATAGCAGATACATTTGAGATACTGATGATAGGAGATCTTTCCGAAATGTCTATATTTGCTAGGTTGCAAAAAACAAAAATAAATGGGAGAAATATATATATCCTGAAAAATATATCAAAATTTAGTTTATTCAATGAACGGAAGTATGGCAACTACTGTATAGGCCCGCCCTTTTTTCTTTTATTTATTTTTTTACTAATAATTGTTATTAGTAAAAAAATAAATAAATCGTTAAGATTGTCTTAACGATTCAATAACACAAATGTCAAACTCTTCTTTACGAATTGATATAATTTGTGTTTTTAAAAATAATATTGGAGGGGCCGAAATAACTGAAATTTTCCCAAGTTATGAAGCTACATCTGAAGGTAAATATTGGATTGTGTGTGATTCAAGGTCGAGCGTTGTCCCGGGCCAAGTCTCGTCGAAATCTGGACTACACGGACGTACTCAAATCGTTGGAACAGTTGGGGATCTCCATTCGGGTGGCCTCTCCCAAGCTGGTCATGGAGGAAGCTCCTGAATCGTATAAGAATGTAACAGATGTGGTGAATACATGTCATGAGGCGGGGATCAGTAGGAAGGCTATCAAATTGAGACCTATTGCTGTCATCAAGGGATGAACATTAGCCCAGCCCTTCAACCTAACCTCATCTCAAGGGTAAGTACACCTTCCACCATTTTGGCGAAATTGTGATAAAAATAAAGGTTGTTCGGTTAATAACTTTGAACAGGTTAATGAAGTTATCTACCCTGTTAACTCTAACCGGGCTTACATGAATGCTATGCGTGAAATTTTATGTAAATCTGATTAAGTGTTTAAGAGCACTCATTTGGTCCTTAGAGACCCCCACAATCTCTCCATTTCTCTTCAAAATTTTGAGATGTCACCACTATATTCATATTAATTAGGAAAAGATTCACCAAGATATAATAATTGAAATGAGTTGCGTTTTCTGTTATACAGTAAAATCCTTTTATAACGATTCCTGATATAACGATGTAAAACCCGTATCTAGTTTGGTTTGCTATTTAAAAGTGAAGAAATAAATTCGGATATAACGATGTTAAGTATAACGATATTCCGTATAAAACTATCTAAAACATAAGAAAAAGTTGTTTTTTAATTCCGGTTATAACGATATAATATGTATGTATATACGCACATATATACATAATTGGGTAAAATAGTATGAGTTTTGAACGGATGAAAAATACGAACATTATAGAAAAGGGTTTTAAACATGGTTCTTGTTTACTCTTTCCGAGCGCAATGAGTCATTCCATTTCCCCCTTGTTGTATTTTCTTCGAACTCCCTTCTTCCCTTCTAGTGCGTATATTCCTAGTTTCAGATTAGTCTTTCTTTTGTCTCCGTAGGGATCGTGACTTCGGAACTTCATAACCATGTAAGCAACAATTTATACTTTAAAAAAAGCAAGCAAACTAAAATAATTGATTTTTTTGTGGAACGTTAATACATATGTAATCATGTGTATACATAATTTATCTATACAGTTACAAATGTATGTAAGTAAATTTTAAAAAGTAAATAAAAATATGTAAACTTTCTCGTTATGAACATTGTAAAACACCTTTTTTTTAAATAATAAGCCCACATACATTTGTATGTAGGTTTAACAGTTTGGTTTTGGATATAACGATTTCCGGATTTAACGATGTATTTTTCTTAGTCCCTTGAATATCATTATAACCTGATTTTACTGTAATTGAAGATACAACAATATCCCTGTCTCCGATCAAGTTCGCTATCTTGAGTTCCAGCTAGACAGAAGACTGACGTGGAATCCCCATACACGACTGAACCGACGGTTTGAACAGCTCTATCGGTTACTAAACAGAAAATCCAAACTTTCTGTTGACAACAAATTATTTACAAGAACTTGAATAATGGGGTTGTGCTAAGCCATCTAACATGAAACCATCGCGTAACGTCCTATCCGAAGGATGGCATGTTTAAGGTTTTTTCCGTCACCCAGATAAAGAATCCTAAGGGCCTCGACCGGGTTTCGAACCCGCTATCTTGAGCTCAGTAGGCTAGCACGCTACTTCTGAGCTACCGGTGCCCTCTCGATTTATTATTTATTTATAAATAGAATTTTTGTTTCTCATAAATGAACTCTACATACATCACTATATTTTCTAATTATGTCGTCACGTAACATAATAGTTTAAACTAATTTGTTTTGTTAGAATTATCGTTTGTATAAAATACATTCTTGACCTCATTTTCTCTCTAATTAACTGGTTTATCTTTTAAAATATGAAAAAAAAAAGTTTTATAGTCGTTTTATAAATTTTCCATTAATAGACTTCCTGTTTTGGCATTTCATCTTAATTTATTTTTAATATTATATTTTTGTATTTTCTAGCCATCGTTTATGAAGAATTGCATCACGAGTGACTTCTATTTTTTTTTGTTCGTTTTAAGTCAATTTTTTTTATTTATCAATTGTATCATGCTTTGATATAATTAGTGAGTTATATATTTATTATAAATTAAATAACAAATTTATGAGACTATATTTGCTATAATGTAACATATCTAATATATTGGATTTGTATATATTAAAATAAATATTTATACTTTGTAATTGTTTTTAAAAAATTATTATCACTCCTAATCTTACACTACGAGGAGTCCCAAAAGACCCCACACGAAGCTATACGAAACGAAGTATAGGGGAAGTTATGTTGTAATCAGTCAGAACTTCGAAGCAGTGTTTTCAACGGAATTTCATGTTTTCCTATCTGATTCCAAAAATGAAAAAAAAAAAATTCTCTGAACAGGAAAATTCTTGATAGCAAGAATTTACCGACAAGAATTTTATGTGTCCACAACCCTCTGAGGGCGACACTTACTGATTTCTTTCAGCCAAATCGGCCGATGAGAAGGGAAAGGCTTAACACAAAAACTCTAATAACTGATGTAATTAATGTATTGACACGAAATTAGATATGTATATTCAAACCGGACGACAGCTATTAATAAGTAAGTAAGGGCGTCTATAAAAGTGAGTAGTTGGCTGTCCTGTAAGAGTAAGGGCGTTTAAAAAAGTGAGTCGTTAGCTGCCCTGCTTAAACATAAAGATAACATGCAAGAAAGGTAAAGGATTATCTGAACAGAAGAAAAAAAAAACGTATTCATAATATCTATATATTTCATTATAAAAAAAAAAAGAAAAAATACATTTGGTTTAACTTTAAAAATAATATCGGAAAGGAAATAAATATTGGTGGAATTCTCGTCAATATAATGCCTGCGTTAAGTATGCTTCCTTCTTTTCTTAATTAAAAAAAAATTATTTTAAACATAAATATTTTTTTAGACTAGATTGCACTTAAGTTAGGAAGCTACCAATAGGAAGCTCAGACAAACCACATCTTGTTACAAGCGAAGACAAAATAACATAAATGTGCATTTAAATGATTTTGTATGAAGTCGAGGTTCTGTCGTGTAAATAAAAAAATTCAGTATTTGTCCAAAGCTTCTTGAACTATTTATTTCCTTGTTCAGGGCCTTATAATGACATGAGTGGATGTGTCTTTTTGACTCATAGTCGCACATACACCACTTTCACTACACACATCCACTCGTCATTATAAGACCTTGAAGAAGGAAATAGTTTCCGAAATGTTGGCCAAATACTACGTTTTTTATTTACATGACAAAACTTCGACTTCCCGCAATTTCAACATAGCTTTTGAATTTTTTTTTTTTTTCGATGTACATAATTTTCTTACACTAGAACAATCGGCCGAGATTTTCTATAATTTTTTAAAAAATATCCACTTCGCGAATGTCAGATAATGAAAATTTTCATATATGCATAAAAACATTCCAATGAAATTTGATCCGATGAAAATCGCGAAAAAAAAAAAAAAAAAAAAAACATTTTTGGCCAATTACCCTCCAAACGTATAAATAGCCAAAATTACCACTTTTTAAATAAAGTAAGATCCATTTATCACAAGACGTCCATTTTTGATCTCGGCCGGGATTTTGTTCCTAAAAAAACAGTTCTAAAATTGACTTATGACCTTGCTAACTACTGCTAAAGAATTTACAAGATCGTGAGTAAGCTTTGCGCGGCCTGGCTCGGCAACCAAATAGAATAATAAATAAATATTACATAAGTAAAATTTTGTAGGGTTCTTAGGCCAGCACAAGAAGAAAATATACTTATTATCAATTATATATCATTTATCCGTTCGCAGAGAAGTTGATAAGAAGCATGAGATCTCTACTACACTTGAATTAGCCTGTTTTTCAAAGTGAAAAATAGTATAGAAAATAGTGGCGTGAATAATGAATGCATTATGCAACTATGGAATGGAATAAGTTTTGCAACATGAAATTATTATTATTTTCTAAAATTTGTATTCTTTCGAAATAGTTGGCCATTGTAGTGAAGGGCTTACACTATATAGCAATGGGCTTCACCCCCAATGTAAATTTAAGACCTTCCAAAAAATAGGTTATATTAACTTTTATATTGTCCATTTCTACAAAAATATATGAATAAAGTGTACAGGTTTCGATTTACGTCAGATAACCTGAGGATTGTATAAATAGGATTGTATGAACAACCCAGCAAACTTAAAGCACTAAATTTGTGCTGTCGATGGCATAAACCAATAAGATGGAGGATATGGACCAATAGGGAACTGAGGGACTTGTACAAGAGTCCGCCTGGTGGCCTTAGCGAAGCAGGGGCGGCTGCGATGGCTGGGTCATTTATAGAGAATGGAACCAGACAGATTGCCGAGGAGGATACTGGAGGGACACCCGGGAGGACAAAGAAGAAGAGGTAGACCCCGCTTACGTTGGCTAGGACGACCTTAGAACAATGTGAGAAGATGGAGACGGGAGGCCGAGGATAGAGAATAATGGCAGAAGATCGTTGCGGGGGCCCAGGTTCTACAAGGACCGTAGCGCCAGGGAAAGTAAAGTAAAAGATGACACAAACAGAAACTGGTACATTTTTATGGAATTTGACAATAAAACAGTTAAACAATTTCTTTGTTCTTATTTATTTTATTAGCTTCCCACTATATTGACACCGATCGCAAAAATGTATTAGAATATTTTTATTTTTTCTTATGCTGGGCCCATTAACCGAACTAATTTTTTTCATTTTGCCTATGAAAGGGACAAAACTATGAACACATGGATTAAATATTACATTCCTAGAGTTAACTATCTAAATATAAAAGGAAATATTCACAAATCAATATACAAGTTGGAAAAAATAAGAAAAAATTCAAATTACATCAAAATAGGTGGTGGAAAACTTATTTATATTATTTTTTTAAATTATTATATATTTTTTTGTACACTTAAAGAAGGGACACCTTTGCGTCATTTTCGTTTTATTTTTTTATATAAAGGCGAAACGAAACAAAAATAATAATGTTGCAAAAATCCTGGAAGAAATGTTCAGTTGTGCCCCCGTGGAATCAAAGAGTGGTTCGAAGTGTTTATCTGACTTTGAGATGTTCCTCTGTAGCCGCTTTAGGGACCTGGCGGTAGTCGGCATTGAGCAGTCGCTGCAGTAACACGATGTTCATACCCATAATGATAGTCAGAGCTGTTAACAATACAATACATATTTTATTAATTCCAGAGAATATAAAATATTAAAATGTTCTTACATCTCTTAGACTAAAAAGTCGATACACTTTTCAAACACTTTAAATCAAATCTGGTCTGAGTTTAGTGGTACGGTAAAACCCCTCTCCTTACGGACAATTTTGCGATGTCCCGGGCCGGTGTGAGAAGAAATATAGGAAAACAATGTATTTTTACCCCCCTCGCAACGGACGGGACAACCAATTTTTCTTCATCAAGAGATAAATTTACCTCTCCTAAGCGGACACTTGTTTCAAGAATTAATTAAAAATATATGTAGAATCCTTTTGATTATTCATAGAAAAAAAAGACGTTGTCTTCCCACTGTTTTATTTTTGACCAAAACGGTTTTCAACGCAACAGCGTCATCGTCAGTGTATCCCACCCACACTAGCGTTGCGGCCTCCTTTAACCGTAGTGGGAAGACAAAGTTCTTTATTTCTATGAGAAATCTCGCCCCACAACATCTTGCTTTTTATTATTCGTATAATTTGCTGTTTATGAAACATACCTACTGTTTTATTAACTTAAAATCCATAATAACTATTATTATGTGTGTTTTATCTAATTATCTATTGTTCGTTACCTATATATGTAGTAAACATAAAAGCAAATTAAACGTTGTGTATATGTACCTACATACATATAATGCAATTTTTTTTTTTAAACAACTGACTGTCCGTTGCAGAGGGGTTTTACTGTATTTTACTTCTGCAGCTCTACCAAGTATAGGGGAAGTTATGTAATCAGTCAAAAATTCGATGTGAGTTTTCAACAGAATTTCATGTTTTCCGATCTCCACATTACAAATATAAAAAAAAAATCTGCCCACCTGTGAACACGATAACTGCCGATAGAATAAATGTATCAACACAAACTTTTATTTATACTTGTGACCAGAACTCCATAAGGACAACATCTATCGACTTTCAGCCAAATCAACCAAAGAGAAGGGGGTTTAGGGGAGATGCTTGACTCAACCCAAATAACTGCCGATATAATAAATGTATATAAAATATAGTTGAGGATTCAGAATCGCACAGTTGATTCATTTTGGAGAGAGCGAAACCTGAATTGATTAATTCGTTCTGAAGAAGTACATTGCCGCCGATTCACCGACAACTTTTTTTTTTTACTGTTTTAGGCTACTAAACCGAAATTGGGTTGTCCAGAGGTTAATCAGTGGGAGTAAAAAAAAAATCCAAATTGATATTTTGCTGGAAAATAAATTTTCCTGCGAATCTTATTATAATCCACTCAGGATATAACAGTTTATCTGGTATTGTATATATGAGAATGGTTGTTCCTACGCTTATCCATAACTAAAAAACGCCCATTTTTTTAGTTATGTCCTTGCAGCAAATGAGCGATGTAAAACACTTGATAAAAAATAAAGAGAAATGTATGTTTAAAAAAAAAAAAAATTGTCTCACAAAATATTCTTTCGGTTTTGCGAACGTCTTCAGCCGCGACTTAATACTCTACTTTTTTTAAGTCATGGCTGAAGATGGTAGCAATTTGAAAATAATGAACGTCGTCTATCCCAGCATCCACCCACGCAATCTTTGTAACTCAAAAACCACTGCAATGATTAATGAGGAATCTTTTTGAATAGATAAGTTTTATCTACCGGAAGATTAAGGTCTATTTTTTAATCAACCCCTGGTCCATCCCAGCATCCACTCACGCAATCTTTGTAACTCGAAAACCATTGCAACGATTAATGAGAAATCTTTTTGAATAAATTAGTTTTAGCTCCAAAGCTAGCGTTACTACAGTTGAAGGACTATAAGCCTTATTCCGTATGAATAATTGAAAATTATAACATCATAACATCATGAATGTACTGTCGAGGAACTGAATAGCCTTATTAGAGATATTGGGAGAAAAGTCAAAGTTCCCCGGGCAACGCCGGGTATTACTGCTAGTTATTATTATAAGTTCATATTTTATATTTTCAGCTATACGAAGTTTTGTAATCGGTCAAAAATTCGATGCAGATTTTTCAATAAAATTTCATATTTTTCGATCTCAAGAAAAAAACTAATTCTATCTGTGTTTCTGTGAACACGATAGCTCCCGATAGAATGCATTTATCAACGCGAAATTTTATGTGTATCCAAAACCTTATAAGGATCCTATTGATTTTGAGCCATATCGGCTAAGGAAAAGGGTTGGAGGTTAACACAAAAACTCATAATAACTGCCGTTGTAATGCATATTTTGACACAAAATTTCATACATAAATTCAAAGCCCTATAAGGATGACACGTATTAATTTTCCGTGCAATCATGGGACGCCCAACACAAAAATCCCATTAACTGTCAATGTAATGAATGTATCAACATGACATTTTATACTCAAATTCAAAACCTCATAAGGATTGTATCTATTATTTTCCTGTAAAATCGGTCGAAGGGAAGGAAGGGACTAGAGCAAAAGGGCTCCACTTTAATACTCTATTAACTGCCGATATATACGAATGTATCAACGCAAAATTATGCATTATTGTTTCTGGTGGACATGAATCCGACTCTACTATAGGAGGCCTACATTCTGCCTTCCCATGTTTAGTTACCTAAGTTAGGGGTCTACATCCCATTCAAAGGACGGCGTGCTCAAGTTTTATTTCAATTTCAGATTGTTTGTCGCTAATAGTTATTTACGATCGATCAGATATCAGAATATTGTCATTATGACGGGTAGGAATGGCACATTAGATAACATTCTCTCTCTTTATATTTCCAACCTCATTTCTTATTTTTTTTCAATTTAAAAAATGGACAGATATTAATTATCTCAATGTTTATCAATAATAATCATAATGGGGCCAGATCGGATAATAACTTTATTATATTCTATTAAAAAATGAATAGTATACAAATTCTATTTCTGTTCAGTCTTGATTTTTGGAAATATTTATTACTTCAGATATATGATCAGCCAAAAAATCAAACATACAACGTCTCCAGTCAATACAATCCATCATACTACACCACATTGCCGATGCGCCATTTTACGTTTCCAACCTCACATTACATAATGACCTCAACATCCCATTTGTACCTTCTGTTATCAGGACACGGTATCAAAATTTTCACGACAAACTCCATCATCATTCCAATCCACTTATACAAGAATTATCCACAAACTTCCCCTCAAATCCACCACGACGCCTCAAGCGGATATGGCAAAGGAGCCTGCTCCAGGACTAGTCGGGACTCCTCTTCGGTCACGTATCAGCAGTACAGCCACGCACTTGACACTGCATTAGTTATCGCAAACGCTAGTGGCAAATGCTATGCCGTTGTATATATATAAATAAATAAGATATATGAAGTACAGGGGAAGTTACTTAATCGGTCACAAATTCCTATGTCGATATGAAATTTTATATGTGCATCCAGAATCTCATAAAAACGTCACATATTTCCAGCCAAAACGACCAAAGAATAAAGCAGTTTAATACACGAAATTTTATTTGTAAATCCAAAACTCTAAGATTAAATTCCAGAAAGATAAATTAATGTGTATGTGATATGCGTGAAATATTGTTTGTACATTTAAAAAAATCATTACTGATAACGTAAAAATAAAAACAGATTTTTTTTCAATCTTTAGAATGAATAGAAGATATAAATTGACATATATAACAAAATAAACCATTGGCAATGTACTTCCCCAGTACAAATTCATCAATTACTTTTTCGCTCCACCTCCAAAACCAATCGTCTGTTTGGGCTGTAAATTAACCCAAAACTTACGTAGGCTCTTCTGAATTCTCGTACTAAACTTTCCATCCATACATTTATACATCGGCAGTTAATCGGTTTTATGGGTGTTATAATTTATATATAAAATTTTGTGTCGTTACATTCAAATACAACGGCAGTTATTCCGAGTTATTGTGTTCCCCCTAATCCGAATCCCTAAATCCCTCTAAAACGAATGCCCAAATACACAAATACATTTTTGCGTTTTGTGTCAATATAGTGGAAATACTAATAAATACAATTAAAAAGATGATAAATAAAGCACTTTTTTTATTGAACAGTTATAATTGTCTAATTCCACACACATATATATATGTTTCAGCTTACGCCATCGTCAGCACAAGGTTCAACAATAATGGTGATATGAGCTAGGCAGACATCGATGGTCCCTAAGAAGAAATTCGTTATTCAGAAAGCGCGTCTATAATTATTCGAATATTCTATCATTATTCAAAAATGTTATTTACAAAAGGTTGGCAACACCTTCAGAGGAAGAAAAATGTTTATTATTATCTGATAGTGATATAATTATTTAAAATACCTCCTAATTGATCTATCAAATCCAAAGAGACTCCTTTCTATTATATTTTTTATTATTTATAATTATTTTTAATAATAATAATTATATCAACACGTTCTATATTAACTCTTCAAGATAATAATAATAAAACAGTTTTCCTCTGAAAGTGTTGCCAACCTTTTATAAATAACATTTTTGAATAACTACCTTATTGATTTTTCCTCAAAATCACGACCTTATTGATCGACTATTCGAATAACGTGTGTAATTGACGCGCTTTCTGAATAACAACTTTCTTCTTAGGGACCATCCATATGTCTGCCTAGCTCATATCTCCATTATTGTTGAATCTTGTGCTGACCGTGAAACCGGTACACATTTATGTATATGTATGTGGAATTAGACAATATAAATGTACAATAAAAAAGTGCTTTATTTATCATCTTTTTAATTTTATTGAAGTTAATTAAGAAAAAAGAGAACTATGGCTTACTTGTTCCAGCGACGTAGATGTCGAAGGAGCTGAGGTCACTTCGATGTTGAAGAAGCCACCTTGTCATCCAGCCCAGGGTCAGGATTCGAAACACCACAAATGTGCCTAAAACCAACAGTAATATGACATTAGATTTTTTTTATAGTTGAAGAAAAATATCCTTGATTTGAGTATAATTTTCACTTGAAGGAGGTTTGAAACTAATAACAGATTGGCCTTCGGTCTCCCTAAAATATATTTATAATATTTTTATTAACGTATCGTCCTTATTCAGGCATTATCAAAACTTTTATTACAAAATAATATAACGATTATGTTTCATAGTTAGTTATTATGACTCATGCCCGGGCTTAACTGCGTAGTCATATCGCCTACTACCCGACTCTACTATAAGAGTCCTAAATTTTGCCTACCCTACATTTTATTCACCTTGGGTAGGGGGTCTTTAACGAGAACCTGACATCGTACAGGCTCGGGACCATCTAATATATTTCCTATTGTGGTCAATATTAAAATCTGATCAATTAAACACCATGTGACCTGTTAGGTTGGAAGAGCTTGAATGTTAGTAATAATGATACTCAACATTTTTTATAGAGATATTGTGAAACCCTTAAAAAAATAAAGAAAATATTGTATATTTCACAAAATATATGTAGTTAGTTATTATGAGTCTTGCCCAGGCTTTAACTACGAGGTTATATCGTCTACTACCAGACCGCTCTTTCTTCGCTCTGGTGGACATGAGCCCGACTGTACTATGGGAGTCCCAAATTTTGCCTACCGTAAATTTTTATTCACCTAGGATAGGGGTCTTTAACGAGTACCTGATATCGTACAGGCTCAGGACCATCGCTTAACGTCTTATCCGAAGGACATCCCGCATAAAATAAACTAAGGGCCTAGGCCGGGGTTTGAAACCGCGATCTTGAGCTCAGTAAGCAAGCACACATACCACTGAGCTACCAGCGCCCTTTAAATATAGTAATAATAAAAAAATAAATTAAAATAACAGTAGATGTAATATATGTATTAAAACTAAATTTAAGATTATTATAGGATAATTTTCCAACCAAATCAGTAGATTGAATTCACAGAGAGCGCTGAAACTTAGTCGATCAATTTTCACCGAGGAATTACATCGCCGGTGATTAACAAACGACTTTTTGTTTATTCCCTCTGGCTAGCTTTTCGAGAGAACAAAACTCGAAATTGTTCAAATATCAGTGAATTTCTAAGACAACGGTGGGTGCCACAGCTAGTACGTAAGTCTGAATGTCACCCTGCCATATATTTTCAGTCTGATAACAGACACTTATCCACATGGGAATTTTCCTTCCACCAAAGCTTTAAATTAAGTGCCAAAGGAATTACTAAGATAAGATAAACCAAACATTAATGCCATAGCTCTCAAACTAAACTAACTTTCTTAACATTTTATACCGAAGCCCTTAGGTTATTTTATTTGGGAGGTAAAATAAACTTAAGCACGCCGTCCTTCGGATGGGACGTTAAGTGATGGTCCCGAGCTTGTAACGATGTCAGGACTCGTTAAATTGGTTTTTTAAATGTCTTTTCATATTCTGATAGGTTTTTTTTTTTTTTTTTTAATTGAGATGAAGTCACTTCGTGTGATTCATATGTCCGTAACTTTGAGGTTATATCGCCTACTACCAGAGCGCTCTATCGTCACTCTGGTGGACATGAGCCCGACTCTAATATCCCAATTGTTTTGTTACGTAGGGTAGGGGAGTCTTTAACGAGTATCTGACTGACGTAAGCTCGGGACCACCTGTTCAACCACATAAACAAATTGATGAAGTCATTATTCTTCTGGATATGAGATATTTTTGTGACTCATGCCCGGGCTTTAACCACTCCCAACTATTATCAGCACTCGGAATTGTTATCTTCCCTTTCAAAAGATAAAAGGTAAATGCAATGGAAAAACATCAAGTTCTAAACAAAAAATTAAAAGAAAAAAAATGGTTTAAAAGTAATAGATCAAAAATAAAATAAACAACAAAACCAACTAGTGTGTCCTAAACTTTTTTACAATGTGTAAACTAAATGAAAAAAATATATAAGTGGCCATTACAGGACTTTCTTATACCAACTACGCTCAAATCAATTTTTTATTATAAAAAAACGGATGACCTGCGAATAATTGTATTTAATATAAAATATTAAATTATATTTGAGGGCGCCGGTAGCTCAGTGGTATGCGTGCTTGACTTCTGAGCTCAAGGTTGTGGGTTCGTAGCCCGACCGAGGCCCTTAGTTTATTTTATCTGGGAGGTCAAATAAACTTAAGCACGCCGTCCTTCTGATGGGACGTTAAGCGATGGTCCCGAGCCTGTACGATGTCAGGTACTCGTTAAAGACCCCTACCCTAGATGAATAAAAATTTAGGGTAGGCAAAATTTAGGACTCCCACAGTAGAGTCGGGCTCATGTCCAACAGAGTGACGAAAGAGCGCTCTGGTAGTAGGCGATATGACCTCGTAGTTAAAGCCCGGGCATGAGTCATAAAAACCAAACCAACCTAAAATATGTATTTCAATGTTCTCTACAACTATTACTTGAAAAGATTTATGATTAGGTCATAAACATAAGCGGTATCTTGTGAAATGTAGTTAGGTCCTGGAGGAAAGTGGTCTCAATTTTCGTCTGATTTCGGCCAAAATCTAATCAGATCCAAGTTAGTATATGTCCTTCTTACCAAATTTCACCCTAATAACTGTCGATGTAATTTATATATCGACATGAAAATCTCATAAGGAAGCTAATAGAGAGAGTGGAAACTTAGTTTATTCCAGATAATTCAAGCTGGGAAAGTATCAAATTGAAAAAACATCGTCGAATAATCACCGATTAGCTCCCAAACTAAAGAAACTGTCGACATTTTATTAAATAGTTTTCTTATTCACTATTTAAAGTACAAAGAAGTATTAGAATACTTATTTAGTAATTGTCACTCATGCCCGGGCTTTAACTAGGTCATATCGCCTACTACCAGAGAGTTTTTCGTCACCTGGTGACATGAGCCTGACTCTTCAGTGGGAGTCCTACATTTTGCCTACCCTAAATGTTTATTCACCTAGGGTAGGGGTCTTTAACGAGTACCTGACATCGTACAGGCTCATGTTATACATTTCCCAGCAAATAATGTTGAAATTCACAAACACAAAGCACAATATCTCAATTTGTTGAAATTCAGCATTCTGATTACCTTGAAATTGATTTAGTTAATAGAGAATGAAAATATATACATAGATTTATATACCAGGACACCGATATATCAGAAAGAAAAAAACGTTGAGTACGCTGTCCTTCGGACAGGACGTTAAGCGATGGTTAGGTTAAGTTTTATGACTCATGCCCGGGCTTTAACTGCGAGGTCATATCGCCTACTACCAGAGCGCTCTTTCGTCACTCTGGTGGGCATGAGCCCGACTCTACTGTGGGAGTCCTAAATTTTGCCTACCCTAAATTTTTATTCATCTAGGGTAAGGGTCTTTAACGAGTACCTGACATCGTACAGGCTCGGGACCATCGCTTAACGTCCCATCCGAAGGACGGCATGCTTAAGTTTATTTTACCTCCCAGATAAAATAAACTAAGGGCCTCGGTCGGGCTACGAACCCACAACCTTGAGCTCAGAAGTCAAGCACGCATACCACTGAGCTACCGGCGCCCTCGTTAAGCGATGGTCCAAAACCTCTGCGATGTTAGGTACTCGTTAAAGACCCATACCCAAGTTGAATAAACCTGGGTAGACAAAATGTAGGACTCCAATGTTTGAGTTGGGCTCACGTCCACCAGAACGACGAATGAGGCAATATGACCGCGTAGTTAAAGCCCGGGCATGAATCATAACAACTATTTTTCTACTTTAAATAGTGAATAAGAGAACTGTTTAATAAAATGTCAAGACAGTTAGTTAATTAAGTTTTTTTTCTAGGTTCGTTAGGTTAGGTTTTATGACTCATGCCGCTTTAACTACGAGGTCATATCGCCTACTACCAGAGCGCTCTTTCTTCACTCTGGTGGACATGAGCCCGACTCTACTCTGGGAGTCCTAAATTTTGCCTACCCTAAATTTTTATTCATCTAGAGCAGGGGTATTTAACGAGTACCTGACATCGTACAGGCTCGGGACCATCGCTTAACGTCCCATCCGAACGACGGCGTGCTCAAGTTTATTTTACCTCCCAGATAAAATAAACTAACGGCCTCGGTCTGGTTTCGAACCCACGATCTTGAGCTCAGAAGACAAGCACGCATACCACTGGGCTACCGGCGCCCTCGTTTTTTTTTTTTTTTTCTATATTATTTAGTTTTGATACATACCCAAGTTGAATGAGTTGTTGATGCGGTAGATAATGGAAGATTTTGTGTATTTGTGCATGAGGAGAAGTTGGCGGGTGTGCAGGAACACACTATTTACTTCGACCAGAAGCGCCATCAGTGTGTACCCAATACACTTCTTCTGGGTCATCGCAGTCGTAAATGCCAGGATCACCTGAAACAGTACAACAGTCGTTTTATCTTCAAACTCTCCTAAACATCTCTAAGTTGCGAAATGCGGACATATTGTGAAAACTCAAATAAATAAAACAAACTTTTATGTTTAAATATTGTCTATTCCAAAAAATGTTACACATGTGGCTGTACAGTTACGCATTTGGACTGAAATATTACTTCTCCAGGTAAACGAAGTATAGGGGAAGTTATGTGAGCAAGTTAAAATTCGATGCGCAGTTTTAAACGGAATTGCATGTTTTCCGCCTCTAGATTCCTACATGTTGTCTATCCTAAATATTTTATCACCTAGAATTGGGGTTAACGAGTATCTGATATAGTACAGGCTCGGGACCATTGTTCAACGTCCCATGTGTCAAGGTTTTCGAACTCCTCAGATGAAAAACCTAAGGGCTACCGTTCTCATACTTCTGCAGACGCAACATGTCTTTAGGGACAGATATTGATACGCTTAGCCCTGGAGGAGGAGATGCGCGGATAGTCCAGACCAGAGCTTTGCGAGGAAATCATCCAGAATTGGATAGTGCAAAAATGGCAACAACGTTGGTCAAGACAACATACGCATACTACCCGGGCGTCCGGGTACGCCTTGACGCTACATGGGTAGAGTCTGTTTACTGGATGTCTCAATTATTATCGTCATGGCGATTTCAACTCTAAGTTCTTCTTTTTAAGAGAAAGAACAACCCGAACTGTTAGTGGGGCGCCATGAGGACGATCCAATCGGCGCAGATTTTTCCGCCGATGGCCGGTCCTTGTCCCTCAATAATCCCGAGCTCCTCTCCCCAATTTAGACAGGGTCATATTGCCTCAGCAAGGTGCATCCTCCTTTAAAACAAAACTAAAAAAGATGCATCAGCCCAATTAAAACATTAGGATGAAAAAAGGTGAATTTACCATAAAATGATGGAGAAGAAGTTCGTATGTTCTAGATTTTCTGTCATTCAACGCCATGTCTACGAGATCATAAATGAAATAACCTGCAACATAACACAGCTTATTGTAATTATAAAGTAATTAGTTATTATAGCTCATGCCCTATTGTATGATATATATCGCCTACTACCAGAGCGCTCTTTTGTCGCTCAGATGGTCATGAGCCCAACAGTGGGAGTCCTAAATATTGTCTATAGGTTTTATAACCAAGTGTAGGAGTCTTAAACGAGTACATGACATCGCTTAACGTCCCATCCGAAGGACGGCGTGCTGAAGGTTTTTTTAACCTCCTGCTATATTAATCTCAGAAGGCATACTACCCCTGAGCTACCGTCGTTCCTTCTTGTTCAAACGCGCCGCTCAGTGACTACCATATTTAAATTACGATTTTAAATATTGTTTTGACTTTTCTTTATGCCAATAAATTTTCCCAATTTTGAAATAATTTCAATAGATGAATAATATGAATGAATAAATAAGTAATTACAAAATACAAATAACTTTTTTGAAACTATTATTTTTTTCTCTCCTGTTTTTTTGTCTATGAAGGAACACGGAAAACGCAAAATAAGGAAATTAAAATTAACTTTTATCTTTTATACTTTTCTTTAGATTAGATTCAATGCCTAATTAAAGTTGCAACGGAAGAAGGAAATAGATGGGGTGGGAAAATAAAACTATAAATTTAACGTTTTCTTCCGACAAGTGTTCATTATGTGTCAAGGTCTGCAAGTAGCATCAATTATTCTTAAAAGAACGCTACGAAGGTCTAAAAAAATGTAGATTTGATATCATACTTATAAGGTCAAAACAGGTCAAGAGAAAACTGTCAAAATGAAAAAAAAAAATAACATTCTTTATATTATCCAAATGAATTTAATAATTTATACAGAACAAATTAAGAAAAAAGGTCGTTGGAGAATCACCATTTACTTCGCTTTACTTTCAAAATTAAACTAAACTTAATATTTGATTCACATAGTGGCTTCTGGATCCATATACTAAATTTTGTGTCGATACATTAATTATATCGGCAGTTATTAGGATATTCGAGTCGAATTATCTTTCTCTGATCCCCCCCCCCCCCCCCCCTTTGACCGATTATGCGGAAAATTAACAGGTTACATCCTTATGGGGTTTTGATTTAAAATATAAAATTTCGTGTCAATATATTCATTACAACGGCGGTTATTAGAGTTTTTGTGTTAAGCCTCCCACTAATCCTCCCCACCCCTTTGGCCGATTTGGCTGAAAATCAATATGTCATTAGACAGTCGTGAAAACATATATAAAATTTCGCATCGCTACATTCATTCTATCAGGAGTTATCGTGTTCACAGACACACAGACAGACATGTTTTAATATTTTTGGAATCTCCTGATACGGAAAATATGAAATTCCGTTGAAACACGCATCGAATTTTTGACCGATTACATAATCCACTAAGTATACTTCGTATTGCAAGGGAATTCAAAATAAGGAAAAATTGAAATAAAAGAGTTTTAACAGGATTACTTTTTAAGAATCTGAAATTTGTAATAACATCAATAACGTTATAAAAAAATGTCAATAACAAATGACAGAACGAAGATATGACCGTATTCAGGAAGTGGGTAAAACAAATGCGAAAAGGCAATAGATAAGATGTACATAAATATTTGATGAAAACATAAAAAAAATCAAGGGTAAATGACGTGTAAGTACTTCATTTACGATTATATTAATAAATAATGCTTTATTAATTATTCATTGATCACAATCACAGAAAAAAATTCATTTTTAAAGTCAATTATCCAACGACCTAATTTCTTGTATATTGACACCAAGTTTTTAAACTCATCCAACTTTCTAACATTAGGAATGAGATATCTTCAAAAACTAGGAACTCTGAATGTAGAAATTGAACACAATTTATAACGAAATTCTTCATAATTACCAATGGAGAAAGATATAAGAGCATAGGATTCGGGAGTGAATTCTGATATGAGATCTCGCCGCATTTCAGGAGTCCACCAGAAACTAGAAAAACATAATTACATACAGCAAAATTAGAGAAAAAAATCCCAAAACTATAACCAATATTTGTTTATAAAGTTTTATCTTTTTTGTTTTATAAAAAAAATACATAATCAATGGTGATACTGACATGTAAAAATAACATTTAAACTTACCATAAACAAGCTCCACACCCAGTTATAAAGGAATGCAACAATGAATTCACAGTATTTCTCCATTTCCACTGTCTATTTGAATGGTTATCTATCACCGAAGGTGTACACACATTTAAAAGCCAATAATTATTAAAATAAAAAAGTCCTGAACTAAGTAATACTGCACCATAACCAAAATTGGAAAATATGAGACCAAAATCCATGGTTGATTTTACAATTTAACTAAAAAATTCAATAATATTATAAGATGTCAGGTCTGGTTATTTGGAGGACAAAACTGTATAATTTAGGGAAGAAGAATGGAAGACGAATCTTTATGATTACTTATATCTAACCAGTCCGGTAAACTATGAACCCTCTCACAACAGGCACAAACCACCGACCCGATCACCTCATCGAATGGTTTAATAGCGCACAATCTTGAAATCAGGTTAACCAATCTGTTCTAAAGCAATAAATACTAATCCCGTATTTATAAACTTCATTAAAACTTCGTTTCGAAAAAATATAAAATTTCAATTTTTATATATGAAAAAAACTATTTTATTTTTAGAAAACTAAGCAATGGCAAATTATATTTCAAAACATCTTTACAGTGTGATCATTCAACACTGTTGTAACGATAACATGGGGTGCTATGGTTAGTTTGTTACGGTTTTATACTTTGTGTAACTGATTGTTGTGTCACCATTGCAGTTATTAAAAAAAAAAATAAGTAAATATTTTATGCTTTACATATGGTTACACAATTAGCTTGCATGGGATTGAGGAATTTGTTAATATGAGGTCTCAAAATGAATTATTCTATTATTTTAAGCAGAAGTATTAAATAAATTAATGCGGACGGTCGAATTGATTGAACTAAGCGCTTGTATTTAAAATTGTATATAAATAGATGAACATTTAAAAATAAATGTATTGTCATCAGCAATAGCCGATAAGGGGAGGGGTAGCATTTTTCAGGATATACAGCAAGGTTTTTCAAACTGTAGATCACGATCCTTTAGTGAAATTAATAAAATAGGTCGCAACGAAAAAGTTTGAAACAGTGGCTCAACCAGGATTTTAGTTTGAGATGGGAGGGGGGGGGGTCTTTATTTACTGACAAACACTTTTAAATATTCACTCTTGAACGTTATTTGTCTGTGGTGCCACTGGGAATGCAGTATAAAATAAAACTTTTCAATTTTTGAGGATGAAAAAGAATATCCTTGATTTGAGACTAGTAGAATGTTCACTTGCTGAAGATGTTTTGATAGATTGGCCTTTGGTCTCCCCAATATAAATGCTTGTTTTCTTGTTAACATTTTGCAAAAACTGAAGGAACAACAAAATAGAGTTAACAATCTACTCATTATAACATATAATATCATTATGGTTACAATATCAGGAACACTAAGTGAAAACTGACATATATTTTTATAAATTAAAAAAATAAAAATATATGAAGATTATATCAGTTATGAATTTATTCAGACAATTTAACGTAATGATATGGATATCGCAAATATAATAGTGTTACAAATTAATCAATGAAATTAATACTTACATATTCAAAAAGTTATATGTAGTATTTTAGCTAATACGCACCTACTATTGTCTATATGAGTTTTTTATTTATACCACTATTATATTTATTTATAAATAACTATAACACTAGGTTAAATACAAAATTCGATTCCTGTAGTAGGTCACAGAAAAAAAAAAAAAAATAGAAAGACGCATCATAGGGTGCAAAGATAGACAGTCCACACTCTGCCTAGAATTCAGACATCCCCCCTCGATATCCCAAACACTAACATTTGTTTATGACTGCCTGAAAAGTGTATTTTAACTTTTACGTGAACATTTTTTTTACAATAAGCTGCAACATAAATACAATTTTATTGAAAAAAATATATGTTTGAAAAAAAGACAAGAAAAAATTAGTGGATTTTACCTATTTGGGTATCGATGATACCTGTCGACAATCGATTAGTGGAAGGTTTTTAAATGTTTACATCAGAACATCAATTTTATTTCTAGTTCTAAGTTTTCTACTTTTACCAGAATGGAATTTTATTGTATATACTGTCGTTGTTTTTAAAATAATGTCCGGTTTGTATATTAGAACACTCGGACGTAATTTATGGACTACAAAACTGAAAACTATTTGTGATACAGAAAATAAATTGTTTATAAATAAGGAGAGATATCATTTATGCAGTACATTACTCTCGCCGGGTAATATTGACTCCTCTAAGAACAATGAACCAACCCCTCCACTTAACAAACAAACCGCCCAATCGTTGATAATGAAATTGACTGAGGAAGAAAGAAGTGTATTGCTTGAATCTCTGAAACATTTTGATTCTGAAAAAAGAAAAGAAGAGTACAAAGGTATTAGAGTAATATAATAATATTACTCTTTTAGGAAAAAAAAAAATTACATTCAGTTAAGTAGATTCACTTTTTTAAAAAAACTAATAAAGAGCCATTTAGTAACAGTTTCAAAACACGAATTGTCATTATTAGTTACTTCACTGTTGCCAACTTTCCACGGATATTTTTTTGTAAATTCAATAAACTTAACAACTGAGTACACCCCAAAGAATATACAGCCATCCCTGAATCTTATGAGTGGATTACTAAGATAGGAATTTGGCATGTCGTGTTATCAGTCACTGTATTTAATCTAGTATATTCACCGAAATTGCAAGCTTTTCAATTTCAGTGAAATGCAGCAAAGACAAAAAATAATGTCTCAATCATGAAAGAGGACCAATTGTAATTGATATAAAATGGTACTAGTTTCGTTAGATAATAGTTAATATCTTACTCTCGATTGTGTGAGAAGATTCTTAATTTACATAGTTATTGTGACTCATGCCCGGGCTTTTACTATGAGGTCAAAGCGCCTAATACCAGAGCACTCCTTCGTCGCGCTGGTGGACATGAGTTCATCTATACTATAGGAGTCCTAAATTGTGCTTATCCTAAATGTTTATTCACCTAAGGTACTTTAACGAGTAACTGACATTGTTCAGGCTCGGGACCATCGCTTTAAGTCCCATCCGAAGGACGGCGTGCTTTTTTTCACCTCCCAGAAGTTAGCTAGCATGCTACCTTTGAGCTACCGATGCCTTCTTTAATTTATATATAATATATGTATTATTACAGTGTCACATCTATTAATTTTTAGCATTCTCAAAAAATAGTAATTATAAACGTTTCGGGAAGTACTCAGTGTCTATAATACAAGTGTTCTTTAGGTTTACATTTCCTTCTGTTAATGAGAATCTGCCTTTTATAGAACATACTTACCGAGTCGACTTCTATAATTAAACACCTAGTCAGAACAATTATATAAATTAATGGTAATAATATAAATATTAAACGAATGTAATTATGATAGGTGGGAGGGTCTTTGCCAAGAAAATAAAATGGTAGCAAAGCGTTGAAAGCTGAAACCAAAAGCTAATCTTTTTTTTAGAGCCATAGTTTGCAGTTCTATGTTCCTATTACATACATTTTTCAAGGGTGAACAAATACCTTATTAGTTATTCACCGACAAATTTAATTTGTATTTTATTCAAACTGCTAATCTTTATAAGTTATCCTTAATGTTCTGAATAGCTCAGTGAAATATGTGGTTCTAGGTCAACTAGCTGCATTTAAATGGAGATCCAAATTTGGACGACCATCAAAGGTGCACAGTTTGGGAGATGTTGATCCTACAGGCTCCTACTGCCCTGTTCCTGAGGACTGGCTTCTGCGCAAGTATGGTAAGAAGTTCTCGTAAATTCATAAATAATTTTTTTTTTCGGATCATATTTGTTATATCCCTGCCACTGTTTTTCGAACCTTACTACCATGGTTGGTCGATCGAAAATTATAAACTTTTTAAATGTCCTATATAACCATTGTTATAATAAACCATGGAGAGAAGTGTCGCTGGCGGGGGTATAACAAAATAAAGATTTTTATAATATATAAATAAATGAAAACTGACATTATTGCAGAGATATTGTGAAATAATTCAAATGGACTTGAAAAATAAAATAAAACTTGTTTATTTAATATATTGTCTAATTTCACTAACTATATATACATGGGAGTACTTTCGGTATTTCTACCATCCTCAGCCAAAAGCAGAGTCTTATCTCCTATGCTTTTGGCTGAGGATGGTACTCCCATGTATATATAGTTAGTGAAATTAGACAATATATTAAATAAACCAGTTTTATTTTATTTTTCAAGTCCATATAAATAAATGTTGAAGTGCTTAAAAGGAGCTACTGTATCTGAGCACATACTTACTGTAGTCCCCAACGCTGCTCGGCATATACTAGTTGTGTTGCCCAGCGTCGTTCGCCACATACTAGTAGTAGTGACCAACGCTGCTCGGCATATACTAGTTGTGTTGCCCAGCGTCGTTCGCCAAATACTAGTAGTAGTGACCAACGCTGCTCGACATATACTAGTTGTGGTGCCCAGCGTCGTTCGCCACATACTAGTTGTAGTGCCCAAAGCTGTTCGGCATATACTAGTTGTGTTGCCCAGTGTCGTTCGCCACAAACTAATTATGGTGACCAACGCTGCTCGGCATATACTAGTTGTGTTACCCAGCGTCGTTCGCCACATACTAGTTGCAGTGACCAACGCTGCTCGACATATACTAGTTGTGGTGCCCAGCGTCGTTCGCCACATATTAGTTGTAGTGCCCAAAGCTGCTCGGCATATACTAGTTGTGGTGCCCAGCGTCGTTCGCCATATACTAGTTGTAATGACCAACGCTGCTCGACATATACTAGTTGTGATGCCCAGCGTCGTTGGCCACATACTAGTGATAGTGCCAAAAGTTGTTCGGCCTTTTTTATTGCTTTTGTAAAAAATAATGTGAAAATATTAAAGAAACAACGAAATTGTTTTATGATTTCTTTATTTAAAAGCTCGCATTGTACTCGAGTTAGGAACTACACAGTTCTAGCCTCATTTATATATATTTATTTTAAAAAAAATTTTTTTTCTATCCAGTAAATACCTGCGGTGAATAAGATCCAAAATCATGGAATTTTCGTGACTCAATGCAGTAACGTACTAAACTATAGTTCAGACCGATATAATAATTAAATGTGTATCAATTAATACATCAACGCAATGTTGGTCTACGGAGCCCTGCAATGTATTTGATCAATTATCAATAATATTAATAATTTTTTTCTTTTATTCCATCAACGCTGCATAGATGAACTAAATTTTTGTAAGTAACTGCGTTTTAATTTATAAATTTCATCTCTAAATTTTATTTTCAAACTATATCACTAAAAATTACTTGTCATCATTATAATATTTGGTGTTCAAATTTACTGAAACTTTATTTATTTATTTTTTTTAGCCGAAACTGTTCCAAAGCCTTCTCACGCACAATTAATTCAAGGTAAGTTGTTGACATGTATCATTGAATCAAAATATTCAGCTGTGATTATAGGTTAGGTTTTATGACTCATGCCCGGGCCTTAACTACGAGGTCATATCGCCTACTACCAGAGCGCTCTTTCATCACTCTGGTGGACATGAGCCCGACTCTACTGTGGGACTCCTAAATTTTGCCTACGCTAAATTTTTATTCACCTAGGGTAGGGGTCTTTGATGTGTACCTGACATCGTACAGGCTCGGGTCCATCGCTTAACGTCCCATCCGAAGGACGGCGTGCTTAAGTTTATTTTACCTTCCAGATAAAATAAACCAATAATTTTAACTGGTATAGTCAAAATATCAAAAAGAACCGAAACCAGTTTTGTGACTTTATCAAATTGTTTTTTTTTTCTAAGTCAACATATTGTCTCATTCCTCAAACAGTCCAATAGTTCGTTCATATGAGATATATATAAAAAAAAAAAAGTCATAACAGCGATAGCTATAAGTTGGTGCGCCGTCCATCTGTGTGTTGACAGACTGGATCTGTACAACTGACTGGGACCCAAATTCGAGTTTTGGATATTATTAATGACAGTCGACTTTTGAAAACATGTACACTTTGAGAAGAGACGTACAATGTTGTACATTAACATAGCTTATAAAAGACATACATCAATCGATATTAAATCTTTGAGTGCAAGCACATATTATGACGTGAACAATAATAAGTTTTTTTTTTAGAATAAATAATAGAAGATATCAGGTTAGGTTAGTGTGTGCGTGCTTGTCTTCTGAGCTCAAGATCATGGGTTCGAAACCCGACCGAGGCCCTTAGTTTATTTTATCTGGGAGGTAAAATAAACTTAAGCACGCCATCCACACAGGTGAATAAAAATTTAGTTTAGGCAAAATTTAGGACTCGCACAGTAGAGTCGGGCTCATGTCCACCAGAGTGACGAAAAAGCGCTCTGGTAGTAGGCGATATATCTCGTAGTTAGAGCCCGGCCATGAGTTATAAAACCTAACCTAACCTACTTGAATATCAAATTTCTAATACAACAGGTACTATTTATATTATGTATATGAATCTTCTTTCAGGATGATATTTCAGTGCAGTCACGGGCCACTTCCTCAGGTCACACAGAGCGAAATACAGTTAACAAAAAAAGAGAGAAATATGCAAAAAAATATATACATATGAGGAGTTTGGAGCCAGAGCGGACCAACCCACAATTTTTCGGAAAATGAGTTATTACCATCCTGATGTTGGCATAGGTTCCCTTTTTTCAAAACCAGTGTGGATCACTTAGTTTCTTCACTTCAGTGATAGACAGCAGCACTTTAAGTTTAGTCGACAAATATTTTGTGCATATATTTTCAAAGTTACAATGGATCATACGGCCTTCAAAAACTTTATAGAATACAAAAAAGGGATCACTCATCCAATACTATTCTAAAATTTCAAATATAAATAAATATTTGGGGCCCATTTATGGAGATAAACAAAATGTACTCAATTTTCAATTGCCATTTTCTTCCTGTTCAGTTTAAACCAGTTGGTCCGCTCTGGCTCCAAACTCCTCATGTAAGTAAAATAATAATAAATTACTAAAGAAATTGTTAATTATAATAAAAATATTAAATAGAAGTAATTATGATAGAAATTATAGGATATTGGTGGAGGATCTCTGCCAATAAAATAAATATTTTATATACGAAACACGACTCTAGGGACCCCGAGCTTAAAAGGAGAACATTTCTGGATAATATCTGTATTTATGTGTTTGTTGATTGGGTTGAGTTCAGAGAAGAGGGGCTTGACTCAAAAACTGCTGATCTAATGAATATATTGACACAAAATTTTGAAACTCTAGGGAAATAGATTTCACCTTTATATCTGTATTTATTCATTCACTTTATTTTAGTATTACATCTGTTTCTCTGAAATCAATATTATTCCAAACTATCCTCCCTTTTCTTTTATTTTTAATTTATTTCCTTTTCTTCTTCCTGTACTTTTATAGATACATTTATTTCTAGTTCATTTAATTTTTTATCTATTAATATGTGCATTAATCATTCTACGGTATTCTCTAAAGTAGTGATTTATTTTACTTTTTCTCCTTACTGATGTTTTTTTTTATTTTTCTTTTTTTATTTTCTATGTATTTATTCTTAGGGGACCTCGGTCCCATAATAAAATTTAATTTCATTCATATTCACCGACAATTTTCTTTTAAAGATCATGTATTGTAATTATTTTTTCTATCTTTGTCAATAGCATGCTTATCAGGGACTGAGAAAGACGAAAGAATTTAATGCAGAATTATTTTAATTGTTGCAGTCTTCACACACAATGCAATCCCCTTCGTTGGTTTTGGCTTTCTTGACAATAGCATCATGATACTTTGTGTAAGTATCCATTTATATATAATGTTAAATATCAGATTAAATTTAATTTTTTGAATAGTTGTAGTTCAATGGCGAACATTAGGGGAGACGAGAGAACACAAACAGTAACAAAAATACTGAGCTATTAGATGGAAGAATCATAGGAGGGACATTTGTCCCTCGTCTGAGTAGGGGTGTAAAACTATCGATGGCGATATCGATAGTACTATCGAAATATTTTTCACTCTACGCTCATGTATATGCACACATGTACCATGTATGTAATTTAAGGATTACAAATAAACAAGATGTCGTACAATGTAAATAGGTACCTATATTTATTTTAGTAGCAAAAAAGGTCAACAACAATACGTACTTCAACTGATCAGATCGGTTCGTTAACGCAATCAGGAACTAAACTACAAACTTCAATTGCACATAAAAATATGAATTCAAAACTCGTATATATATATTATATATTGACCAGATGAGTTTCCATTGTTAGGTACTAAAAAAAATTATCACATCAAAAACGATCAACTGAAATCAAACACTAGAACATCAGAAACCTCAACAGAGTAAAATAAAAACAAAAAAAACAACAAGTGATCCTTCAAATTGGAAGTGTTCCCGGAAGTTCTGTATTCGGCACTGCAAAAACCACATTTAGCCAGTTTTTTTGGACCTACAAGAATAGGAAATTTTCAGTTCAAAGCAACGAAACACTACAAGAACAGTAAATGTAACCTTCCTTCGATTCAGTGGATCCCAGAAATACAAAGTCCTTAAACTATCGATAGTTTAACGCCGATAGTATCGAAACTATCGTTAACATCAACTATCGATGGTTTTACATCCCTATGTCTTAGTCTGTGTCAGCTGGGATCGGAGAACACTGGCGGATCTTCTCATCCTTCATATCAGTTGGCAACTGTATCTCATTTATAACTAAATCCTTTATTGCCAAAACCGGTAATATATTTATAACAATTTTGTAGAATAGACAATATTTAAAAAATAAGTTTTGGTTTGTTAAGCAGTTGAACCTGTGTGAACGTCATTATTGTGAACAATAAAAGCTACCAATAAAATAAGACGTCGAGTTAGTCATTGTGACTCATGCCCCGGCTTTAACAACTAGGTCATATCGCCTACTACCAGAACGCTCTTTCTTCGCCCTGGTGGGCATGAGCCCGACTCTACAATGGGAGTCCTACATTTTGTTTATCCTAAATTTTTGTTCACCTAGTTTAGTGGTCTTTAAGAAGTATCTGACATTGTCCCATCGCTTAACGTTATTTATCTCCCAGATAAAAAACCTAAGGGCCTCGACCAGGTTTCGAACCCGCGACCTTGAGCTGAGAAGGCTAGCAGCCTACCTCTGAGTTACCGGCGCCCTCAAAAATAAGACTTCGCTATTTATTAAATCTACCACATTTTCTCATAGGAGAAGAAGGTGTTCACTGCATTGTGTTGACTGTTTAGGGTGACTCGATCGAGATGGGGATGGGTTCGATAATCACCATTTCGACGATGGCTGCTGCTGCTCTCGGTAACACTCTGTCCGATATTGTCGGACTCGGCTCGGCCTACTATGTGGAGCAACTAGCGGCCAAGATCGGCTTCAAACAGCCCTCTCTCACTCCGATACAGCTCAACATGCCTAGTTCTCGGCGAGCCTCCAATCTGGTAAATTAATTTTTTTTTTTTTGTTTTCAATTTTTTAACCAAGTGAACTTACTATGTTACACATAATTGGTGTAGGAAGATTTTAATGTTTAATATATTCTGTTACGAACTAAATCATTTATGTTGATCAGTAGGTCATTCCATGTATTCATAGTTAAAAAAAACAATAAATAAAATTGAAAAGAAGGTCAAAAATCATAATTTTAGGAACAAACTGACCAAATTAGAAACACAAAATAAAGTTTATAATAGATGGATCAGCTTAACTTACCACGGAAAAATTTCAGAAAAAATAGGTAGTATAAAAAAAAAAAAAAATTTCAATATCGGGTTTAAAACTATCAATCCCATAAGCCAGTGCCTAGAGAGAGTTAGGGACAGAACAGATATTGAGAATAAAAACGGAGTTTATAGCTTAGAGTGCGCGACGTGCAGTCAATTATACATTGGACAGACGGGACGTCGTTTTAAGGAAAGTATTAAAGAACACACGGCCGAAATAAAGAACCGAGGAAACCGTTCTACATTCGCGACCCACATAATTGACAATAGCCACACTTTCGACCCATCTACAGGCATCAAATATCTCCATTATTGCTCAAAAAGCAGGCTACTTGATAGCTTAGAACAATTAGAAATAAATAAAGCTACCAAAAGGAACATTTGTATGAACGACCAAATTTATTTCAACTATTCCCCTTTGTTAACACCCTGCACCAGTTCTGTTTCCACATATATGTTTGTATTATCTGTTATTAATATTTGGTTCCACATATATATTTAATGTTATCTAAATCTTAATATTATTATTAATTTTATTTATATTTATTTTTTTGTATTTTTGCTTATTTATTTGTTATTTTTCCATGTATTAGTCTAGTGATATTGTTTTATGTAAATTTAGAACTAAGTTTTGTTAGGAAATATTTCATGAGATAGCTAACGGTACAGCCGGGGGACTCCCAAGTTTTAATAGCACCCTTTCACCTGAGATGTATTCGAAGGGTCGCTCTCTGCAAACTAACTTTGTTCATAACTAGACCTGACGATGGTGTAAGGCCGAAACCGGTAGTTATATATATTTATATCTTTAGTGGAATAGACAATATTTTAAAAATAAGTTTGTTTTATTTTACTATTACAAGTTTCCACAATATGTCCGCGTTCCTCAACTTGGAAGTTATTCATAGTTGATCTGCCGGAATGGTTCTCTTGTGTTCATCTGTTTATTTTTATTCCAATTTTGTTCGTTTTGTGTTTATAAGTAGTTTTCTTGATTTTTCAAGTTATTTTATGTTGTTATTAATCAAAAATGATATGTCTTATATCAGTTATCACTTGTAGACAGTTTCAGTTAAATTAAGACCATTAAGAATTCATAGAATATTCTAGAACCGTAAAAATTTTATATATCGGAGATTGAAGAGTCAAAGTAAGTCAGCTGATTGACTTAACGATTAAGTTTTTAGTTCCCAAAAATTACTTTTGGTATCTGAGTCACTCTCTGTATAATGAAAGTAAAAAATCCGCTGACGCCAACACATTACCATCATATACCCATTAATGCCAGTATGAAATGGATTTGAGACGGGGAGGGAGAGGTGAAGGTAATTGGTATAAGAAAGTCTTCTTATGGACACATATTTTCTAATCTTTTTACAAGGATTAGTATTAGGTTTATAGATGCTCAACATCTAGGTCATAAGCATCTAAGTACTTTGACGGTAGCTAACGGTTAAGCCGGGGGATTCCCTAATTGAAGTGGCACCTTTCACCAGAGAGGTATTGGAGGGGTCGCACTCTGCAAACTAACTTAGTTCATAACTAGACCTGACGATGGTGTGAGGCCGAAACCGGTAGTTGTATTTTTATAAATATCTTTAGTGGAATAGACAACATTTCTAAAAATAAGCTTGTTTTATTTATTTATTACAAATTCCACAATATGTCCGCGTTCCTCAACTTAGAAGTTGTAAATACTTTGAGATGGAGACAGATGCATATCCATGCACATACACACATCTATACATATATATACACATATACAGACATGCATCCATATACACATATTTTTTTTAAAATGTATTATTGTATACTTTTACATTTTGCAAGAATTATAGCTCATCCATTAGCTTTGTATCTCTAAAGAAGTCTATAGTCCTTTGGAGTGCCTCTCGGTGGTTGCCCAGGGCTGCTGGCAGTGCTCTGGTGATGCCTCTCCTGGCCAGCTCCTCCTGATAGAGTGGATACTCCTCCAGGATGTGCCGCACCGACAGATCCTCCTCACACACTTCCTGGCTTCCTCTTTTCTTATCAGGTGGCCGTGGCTCAGCCGACTATACAATATATAAGTGTTATATATACATATATTTTTTTTTTTTTGTTTTAGGGTCGCGTCTTTGGTGTGACGATCGGCTGTCTTCTAGGAATGACCCCTCTTCTTATCCTGTGAACTGAGTTACTTCAAAGGGAAATGAACTGTAGATATTTCTGGATATCAATAGTTTTAAACATTAATACTCATAACGACTAACTCAGGTTAAAACTAGGAATAGTATCCACATAAACGTCCGTTTGTACATAACCTACACGAAAGAAATATATAAAGATTTTAACATTTATATTTTTATTCATACTATTTGTTATGTAAATTTATTTATTTATTATTGTTAATATTATTTTTCAGTTATTGTTATTTATTCCGTGCTTTAAGATTTTTAATAAATTTAGATTAACTAATATTAAAATAACTAAATTAATTTTATTGTACCATAAACAGTTAGATATCTAAAATATTTCTCTTGTCGACTTTTTTTTTTAGGGTTCTATAACCAGAAATTCGTAAACGAAACTCTTATAATGAGCATATGAAATGTTTAAAGTATGTACAAAGTAGTGATAGTTTTTAATTAAATACTGAATCTAAGTAGGATGATGGCATTGATAACTGAAAGGAAAGATGTTCCTTATTAACTGTTTATGAGTAGGTATGACCCAGTGATGAATGGGCGCATTATCGATGAATAACATGAAAAAAATCACCAGCACAAATAATTCAATTACGTTTTCGGCGGAATTGGCAGAAGGTAGGGGGCTCAACTCAAGAACCCTAATAACTGCCGATGTAATGAATTTATCGACACAAAATTTAGTTTGAGGATTTAGGAGCCCCAATGTAAGTCAACTGTTGAGGGGGATAGAAATGTTAATTAATTCGTTTTGGGGAAGTTCATTGTCGGTGATTTTCCGATTTTTTTTTTTCATTTTTAGGTAGTGATAGTAATAGAGTAATATAATAGTATATCGATTTTAATAACTAGTTTTCAAGTAGCTGATTTCTATAAAGCTGTGAATAGTTTCATTAGATATTCTACGTTGTGGGCAATTTGCTTTCGATTTTATCTCTATTAATATATAAAGAGAGAAAGTTTGTATGTGGGTTTGAGGTAGTCTCATGGTCGTAGGCCATACATCTTTATGCTTTATCAAAATGGAGCTGAGCAGTCATGGTAAAAGTGAAGCAAGTCGGATGGTGACATTTATTGTATATGCTGCCTAAATAGTTGAAGATATATCAAAATGATGTATGGAGAATTTGTTGGCAATAAAACGTCCTACAAAAAAGTCCACGATAGCATACGATTATTCCTATCTATAACATATTCCTTTCCCAAAAAGAAAGAATGGTCCTTACGAGGTTAAGAATCGGACACACTTGGCTAACTCATGTCCACATTTTGCGAAGACGCCCACCGAGATGTCCACTATGCAAGGAAGAACTCACTGTCTTCCACATATTAGAATTCTGTGAAGCTCTCAAACCCTACCGAGAAAGAGATGGATTGCCTCACGATTCTCGAACAGTGTTGAAAGGTAGCTCGGCCTACACATCTCAGCTGCTGCAATTCTTGCGGAACACTGGACTGGACAGGGCCTCTCCCGTGGAGGCTGGAAGAGAGCCACACTACCAGAAGGATGGAGGTGCGGTGGACAGGAAGCTCCCCACTCTGCCAGTTGGAGCCACCTAGAGAGATAGCCTTAGCCACATTATGTCACCCCATATACTATAATAATAGTTGTGCTGGCGCTAATGGTCTCTACAGTCGATGCGCCTAATAAAAAAAATAATAATTACCAAATTTTTTTAAAGGGAGGAGGGATTATAAAATGAATTCTACCTTTTTAAGGGTTGATCGGAGTTCGATAAGATTTCACAAATAGCATCTTTATAAGCCCGGTTCAAAAAATCAAACCGTCGTTTGCTCACTTGGATATTTGATTTATCTATCTACATATTGGGAGGCGAACATTGTTTTACAGGTCTTATGTAGGTCGTGGGGCATACTATATTAATATATTAGTTTGAACTTATTTTCTGTAGTTTTAAACTAGTTTTCATGACACCAAAAATTGCCCTCTTCGAAGTAGAAATAATATTTTTCCAAGTCTTCCACAACTTTTTTAGTAGTCTAGGAGAATTTATTATGCTTATATTTACATTTCTAAGGAGAAAATCAAATCAAACTCACAATCTCTATTCTCAATTTTTTTCTGTATTGTGTACATCATTATTTCACAGGCCCAAGTTAAAACAATTTGGACTTCAGTTAGATTTTCGCAAATGTAATCTTTGCTTATCTTTTAGAAAAAAATATCTTCAAAATTCTATTTTACATTTTAGTATTAAACATAAATTCCATGAATCAGGGTCTAATATTGTTTGTCATGTTTTGATATTTTGGGAAACATAAAATGTACATAAGCATTTGTTATTGTAAAACACCAACTTATAAGTCTGCATGTTTTTTTTTGTTCTTGATTTTTTTTTATCTGGAATAACAACTGTATTGCTTTGCAGGCAATAGTTTTTAGTTATTCTATTAAAATGATGTATTGTCTGTCCGGGATTGGAAGGCAAGGTTGACCATAGCGTTCATAATTGACAGGGTTAGAATCAAAGTGGTCTAAGTGATATTTTTAAAACTTTGAAGAAACGGTGCATTAAGTTCTTAACTGATTTAAAAAATCTATAATTTATCGAGACCGGAAATATTTTGTCTTCTGCTTTTATGGTGAAAGTTGCTGTTAGCAAACCATAAAATTAATTAAAAATCTTAATTTCAAGGTCACTATTGATATGTTTTAAGTTACTTGTTCCATGTCACCAAAATAGTATAAGTTATTTGCCACTAGATCTCAACACTGGCTAGGATTTCATTTGTACAACTTTTTTCCTGAACAGAACTATCATTTTTGTGCCCGATTATGCACTTAACGAAAAATTTTCATCAATGTCACTTGGACCATAACACGCTTATGACTTAATGTTTTTGTTAAAGGTAATAGAACAGATCCCACGTTTCCCTTACACTTTACTCATCCCCTGCCTTCCAATCTATGACAAGGAGACCTTTTTGTATTTTTCTTTCTATTTATCTTGGCGTTATTTCATAGCTAAATTTCACCTTGAATAGGAAGAATAAGTAGTCTATTTTATTATATCCAGTCCACAAGACTTTTCTTATACAGGTCTATTTAAGTTGACCTAAAGCACAAATATTTTATGTTCATGAGTGAAATGGGCATTTTCGACTGAACGAATTTAGGATCGCCACATAAAACTATTAGTTTAATACTTACGTATTTATGTATTATTAACAAATGGAAAATATATTTTATTGATGACAAAGGAATTAGATTTTAAATAAATCGATTGTATGATCAATAACTTTTATTTATTTTTTTGACTAATGACATTATAGTACTCAGTATATCATTAACATAATAGATTAAACATTTTATAAAAATAATTTAAATATGTATTCATTTTATTAGCATAGTAAATTTATATTTTTTAATGTACAAAATCTATTTAAATGCATATCGTACTGTAATTTTACACGATTTGTGCTGATGATAAATAAAAATTGCTTGTGAAAAATTTATCCTGTTGAAAGACAGCAACGATTCATTTTCATTTTACCTTACTTCAGTAACGTGTTCCTCATCATGAAAACAACCAGAGACGAGGCATGAGAGCAAACAAGGCAAGCTCTGTTGTCATACCTTTCGAATCGAAAGCGCTCGACCAGCAGCCAGTGACGACGGTTTCCACCGAAAGTTATGACAACAGTAATATATTTACTGGCGGAACTAACCCCTTAGAAAGCAAGCTGTTTGCCTTTGTTAATCAAGAAAATTATAATTATTTCTACTAAATATGCATTTTGAATTATAGCCAGGAATGTCATAGAGAAAAATCTGTATTGGTTGTCGAAAAGACTAAATAATGAACAGAAGAGTGGGAGAAAATGAAGCGGGCTAGCTGGGAGCTTGCTAAGAGATGTGTATCTAAACCCCCGACTGAAATAGGTTTGTTATCTGTGAAGTGAAAAATCTTGAGCACGCCTTGGAACATTAAGCGATGGTCTCAAGCCTGTACGATGTGAGGTACTCGTTGAAAGACCCCTGCCTTAGTTGAATAAACCTGTTTAGGCAACATTTAGGACAGCGGTAATAGTGTCGGGCTCATGTCCACCAGAGTGAGGTAAGAGCTCTCTGGTAGTAGGCGATATGATCTCGTAGTTAAAGCTAGAACATGAGTGACAATTTTGTGACGAGTTTCTAACATATTTCATTATTATTGTAGAATGTATTTCTAGTATAAATTTTGAAAAAAATTACCGCCAGTTTTTTTTTTTTAATAAATAAAATAAAATGAACTAGTTTCAACTTTTATATTGTCTAATTCTACAAAAAATAATAATATACATAAAGAGTACCGAAATTTTTACATCGGCTTACGATGGCGTAAGATAAACTTTATATTATTGTGGAATTAGACAAGGTTAGGTTAGGTTAGGTTTTATGACTCATGCCCGGGCTTTAACTACGAGGTCATATCGCCCTACTACCAGAGCGCTCTTTCGTCACTCTGGTGGACATGAGCCCGACTCTACTTTGGGAGTCCTAAATTTTGCCTATCCTAAATTTTTATTCATCTAGGTTAGGGGTCTTTAACGAGTACCTGACATCGTACAGGCTCGGGACCATCGCTTAACGTCCCATCCGAAGGACGGCGTGCTTAAGTTTATTTTACCTCCCTGATAAAATAAACTAAGGGCCTCGGTCGGGGTTTCGAACCCACATTCTTGAGCACAGAATGCAAGCACGCATACCACTGTTCTGTTGAAGTTTTTGGAATTTTTAACTATTTAACACTAACTCAGAATAAAACTAAACGTATTAAATTAATAATCAAAGGTATTATATTATATTATCGCATGTTTAGGCAACATTTAGGACAGCGGTAATAGTGTCGGGCTCATGTCCACCAGAGTGAGGTAAGAGCTCTCTGGTAGTAGGCGATATGATCTCGTAGTTAAAGCTAGAACATGAGTGACAATTTTGTGACGAGTTTCTAACATATTTCATTATTATTGTAGAATGTATTTCTAGTATAAATTTTGAAAAAAATTACCGCCAGTTTTTTTTTTTAATAAATAAAATAAAATGAACTAGTTTCAACTTTTATATTGTCTAATTCTACAAAAAATAATAATATACATAAAGAGTACCGAAATTTTTACATCGGCTTACGATGGCGTAAGATAAACTTTATATTATTGTGGAATTAGACAATATAAACGTTAAACAATTTCTTTGTTCTTATCGATTTTATTACTTTTCCACTATATCGACACAGATCGCAGAAATGTGTTTGGACATTTACTATTTTTTATTATAACTAATTAGTTCTAACATAACAAATCTTATCAACTATCCTGAATTCTATAACATTTTTACAAAACAATGTAAAAAAAAGTGTGTTGAGATATTTGGAGCTCAGTCTGCAGCTAAGAATTTCATATTACATATGTACCATAACATTAAAAAATGTTTGTTATTCTCTTTGAATGAGCAAGGTTATATTTGCCTCATTTTAAAGGTAATAAAATTGGTCATATTATAAAAAGGTAAATAAACATAACTCATTCGATCGAGAAAAAAAATAAAAGTTCCCTGCTATTAACATCGTCTGTTTGAATATTTTGTATACGGGGAAATTTTTTCAGTTTGTCCCAAGCGAAGTTGAGTAAATGTTGTGTAAGTGCAATAAACAATCGTGAAAATAGTCATAATTAACAGATTTCATGGAAATTAATCAACGGTTTTGTATTGTTAATTTACAAGTAACAAATTAAATCAATGAAGAAGTAACAAAATATATGTAAAAATAGATAATAAACATTGTGAAATAAATGTTATTCTCTGCAATCATAAAATTAAAAATAATGCAATAATAAATAAATAACAATCAAAATAATTTTAAACAATAAATAACAAATTAAATCAATGAAGAAGTAACGATAACTCTCAACAGAATGAATATAGACAAGAAATTTTTTATGTGTGAATCCAGAATCTCATAAGGTCCCAGCCAAATCGGTCATTGGGAAGAGGGGAGTACCTCTTCCATTAGGAGCTACCATAAATATCCATCATGTTTTTATTTATTTATTTTCAAAAAGGCATGTTTTAGTATAATGATTGCCACAATTTTTTTCTTTTTGCCGTAATTTCATTTGCAATTAGTTAATTGCATTTTAATGTATTAATGAAATAATTAATAATAGCTAAACTCTGTTTCAGAGGTGTCTTTATCCCCTTTTAGTACCATCCACTTCATAGTGAACGCGTAGTCGTTTCGAAATATCATCAGAAAGAAAACTTCTATGGAAGAATTTCGAGAAAAAAAAGTGAATCTTATTTTGCCTGAGAATGTCATGGAAAATAAAATGAAACGAAAAAGAGAAGAAATTTAAAATAATTTAAAACTAAAAATGAAAATACTTCCAACGGGAATCTTGTCCTGGATTCATTTCGTTTAATTTTACGATACCGGATGTGTTTTCCGTTATTTTGAGATTCTCGCTTCGAAGTTACCACTGAGGAAGAATAATTTTTACAATAAATATTTTATTGTTATATAATATAACATATATTATGTTGGTTGTCTTTATCTGGAAACGTGTTAAATTGGATTAATTTTACGAGTTATGTACATTTTTTATAGTGTATTAAATATTTATTTATATTTGCATTGACCTTAATAAATAAATAAAATTCTTTAATTGCATATATAAGTTTTAAATCCCATTTTACTCATATTAATAATAATATTTATTTCCGTTAAACCATAACATGCTAATAGGTTATTTTATACATAAAACTGCTTATGAATAGTATACATCAACCGATATTAAATCTTAGAATACAAACATTCATATTGATACAGTAGTTCAGAAATGGGACGTATGTCTCAGAATTATTGATTTTTGAGAAAACGCATTTGAAAGTTTCGTTCGCTTCTGAACTGGGAAAAAATGAAAATTCTAACAGGTTATGTACATTTCAAGTCCTCAATTTTGTATTTTCAGTTATACGAGTTCAGAATATGAAAGAGGGTGAAAAGATTGGTTGTATAAGATAAAATGAGTTTTTTTGAGTTGTCCCATTTCTGACCTACTGTATGTGGATATATGAGATGAATTATATTAAGATTTAATGCCATTGATGTATACAATTTATAAGCTGTTTTTAACTATAAAATTGTACGAAATATCCAATTACTATGTTATGGTTTAACGGAAATAATATTGTAATTATTAATAATATAAGTAATGGGATTTACAAACTTATATAAATTCCCTCCTGGTGATCCACTAGTCTTCCAGCAACTTGGTATCTACTCTAGTTGGGGCTGAAAGTACGGATCCCACTAGACAAGCCAACAAAACAGTAGGATCCCTTTCAGCCAACTTTTCAGCTATATCGTCAGACAATGTTTCTTTACTCACATTATACAAATTCTCATTTTGTTTCCCTCAAACTGTAAACTGTCTCGATTATACTCAGCATTAATTGATTAACTTATAATAAATTTACAAATATTATAATTTTATTAAGTACATTTTTTAATCTTCATTTACTTAAAAATATAAAATAAACAGAAAGACTGTGTTACATTAAGATAAAAATATTAGTGTCTTGTATAGTTTCCATATAGTTTGTTATCAATAACTTATAACTAAATTTAAAGGAGCATAATTCACTTGGTTGGTGAATGTCTTCAGGTGATGTGAAATTGAGGCTAGATAGTGTTCAGTCAGATAGGAGATGTTTTCTGCAATAGTTTCCTTACCGAATTGTGACCAAGACTCACCACAATTGGGAAAATCTTCCATCATCTTCATTTCGTTGGATCCACAAGGAAAAGCGGATTCTACAATCATCAAAACAAACATAATAGACTACATATTTGTGGGTTGTGCAGCGGATGGAACCAAACGCCATACCTGAATATATAAGACATCCACACAAATGACCGACTTACGAAAATACGTTCATATAATTATAAGAATTTCATATGGCAGATTATTAAATTGGGACTGCGATGTCAGGTACTCGTCAAAAACCTGTAAGTCTAGGTAACTAAACCTGGATAGGATACATTTAGAACTCTACAATAGAGTTCGGCTCAAGTCCAACAGAGCGCTCTGGAAGTAGAAAGTAGTGGCGTCTATTAAAAAAATTACCGTTTTATCAAATACACGAATTGTAAACCTATTTAATGTTTACCAATAATTAATACTCTCTTGTAGAGCAATATCTAAGCTTGTTTATGAAAATTCCACTGGCTCAATAAAGCCTTAGTTCAATTATTTCTGTTGAAAAAGAAATATGACGGTTTCTTAAGAAATTCTCGTTATTTTGAGACATTAATGAAAAAAAAAAAAATTACAGCTGCTTCAGCAACTCCTGAAATTGTTGAAACGGAGGGGGAAGGCGTCGTTGGTTTGAAAATTTCAACAGTGGAGATACGTCCTTGGAAAGGAAGAAGGGCTCAGGGCGACCACGAACGGATATTGATGAGGTTCTACAGCAAGCTGCAGAATCAAATCCAGCCACAAGTACTCGCATACTTGCCAGCGAGTGTGGAGTGTTGAAAGACACCGTTAGTCGCCATCTACACGACATGGGGAAGCTGAAAAAGAGCAGTAGACTGGACCCGCATGAACTTACGCCTCAGCAATCAGCTAAGCGGGTAGAAACTTGCAAAAATCTACATGAAACGTTTGAACAGAAGGCAAAAAACCACTTTATAAAATACTGAACTTTGCTTTGTCTCTAACTTAAAATTATTTTACTAGGCACATTATCCTCACACCGACTTTTAGTTTCGTTTTCGATTATAGTGAAGCAATTGAAAATTTTACGCCGAAAAAGACTAGAAAAGACGTTGAAACCATTCTTTAAATTTTCAATGTAATATTTCTTTTGCGTCGTCTCATCATTTAAACTGACATATTTTATTCTAAATGCGGTAGTGTAAAGCATCAAGCTGCTCTTAACCTAAGCGGTAAGGAGGCCCGCCAGCGTTCCTGGCCTAGGGGCCCGCGATAAGATGTGAGGACCATAGTTTTACCAATCGGATATATATTCATTACCCACAGCTCAGAAAGTAGAAAAAAAAAAATAATAATAACATTAAACAAATTAATTTTGTGGATTTCATACCTGTGATGCGGCTTGGCAGAAAAATACTATTGTTGTCAACACTCTCATTGGCAAGATCTTGACATGAAGTTGATATGCTCGGCAAGTCAGCAACTATTTTACAATGAAAAAAATTATATATCATTCTAACTGAAGTTAACAATCTTTATAAAACAATAATATATTTTTCGGGAGCTAGATTGTTCTCCCATTTATTTATTGTTTTTATTTTTTTTTTACAACCTAGTAAATACAGACGTTTCCTGAAGAACTCGCATAATCAGTATCACAAATGTATCTGCTGTATCTTTATGTAAAACCTTTTCTTTATTTCAATATAAATATAATATTTTCTTTGTATCTTAGCCAAAAATATAAACAAATTTTTACATAAAGATAAAATTAAAAACAGGAAACAAATTTAGGATACAGATGCTGGGAATTCTTATCGAAACTTGCTATAAACATTTGTTAGATTGTAAAAAAAAAAATAAAAAAAATAGAGAAAATAATATAGCTACCGATATTATATATTTTTTTGTGAATTTCAAAATCTCCTTACACAACCGAAATGTGAATCTTTATAAATTAAACTGTAAGGGGATGCAAATCGGGCGACCTTCGAAAAATTATTTTATATAAAATTGGCCTTTCAATTTGAAGAGATTTTTGATTGAGTCATAAATATAAGCAGCATCTTGTAAAATGTACTTAAGCCCAGGGGCGAAGTGGTCTTAATTTTCTTCTGATTGCAGCCAAAATCCAATCAGATTTAAGAGATATCTTCTTATCAAATTTTAAGCTTTGCTATTTGCTATAATCGTTTCCGAGTTTGAGCGCATACAAAGTTTTAGTTACATGTAGACATAATAGCGAAAATGATCAAAACATATTTAGGGGACCTTAAAAAGTAAAATTAGAAAATTTGATCTCGGATTTTTACATGATTATAATACTTCCACATACCGAAGCTATAATAAAATAAAAATTGTTGATAAAATTACCATTGGTGAAGGTGAGGTTAGGAGCGGGTTGAACGGGGAGATGCTGAGGGTTGTAGAAGAGCTGGGAGGTTGCCTGGAGTAAAACTGGCAGTTGAGCAACAATGGCAGTTGAACCGACCATAGTCAACATGCCGGCCGTATAGCTAGCCATCAACACTGCAGTCATCTGATCAATTAACAAATATTAACATCATTCAACTTATTTACCATCACTTAATTTTATAATATAATAAAATGCGGATATATATATATAATATGTCATCCTTAGAGGGTTCTGGATACACATATAAAATTTCGTGTCGATTCATTCATTCTACTGGCAGTTATCGTGTTCATATACAACATTTTTGGAATCAGGAGATCAGAAAACATGAAATTCCATTGAAAACTCCGCATCGAATTTTTGACCAATTATATAACTTCAAAAACCTGTTATGACTATTGTAGCATATTTTTCAATACTCTTATATAAGGCAAGAAGCCTGCAGAAGAAGAACAGACAAGGACCATTTTGCTGAAATTCAAATAATTTATGGTTTCCATATTTACTTTGTTAAGCTGCATTCTAGGAATAGATAATTAAAATATACAATTTCTTTGTCAAACTTCACTATATATTCTCAAATACTCGCCGTGTTAAGGCATTATCAAGTGTCACTTATACACTGAGAATCACCAACATCTCACAGAAATAGGATATACCATAGACACAACACAAACCAACTATAATACATATCTGCCAAAAAGGTCCACTTTTGAATTTACTGGAAGCGGTAGAAATAAATAAACTGAACAAAAATAACGATATTGTAATGCTAAATGAACAAATAGAACTGAACCATTCCCCCCTTCTTAATTTAAATATCAAGTAGCTAAGAGTCTGATGATTGTAGGAATGTTTTGTCAACTCACATTTAGAGAATACTATAATTTTCATTTGATGTTTTAATTTGTCTTTAAATTCTATGTATTTGTTTTTATTCACTTTAAATTCTATTTTACATTTATATAATTCATGAGTCATACCTATATAAATACCAACACTTTACTGTTAGATTCACTTTATTAGATTTTATATATATTTTATTTTTTATTTTATATTTATTATTATCTTGTAAATATCTGTTTATTGAGTAACAAAAACAAGGGATTCCCCGTCACTACCTAAAAAACTCCCTCCATAACTGTACCTTCTATCCTGTCAACCATTTCTGGTAGTTTATAAGTGACTCTTGATAATGTCCTAACACAGCGAAACTAGTTGAGTATTTGAGAATATATAGTAAAGTTTGAAAAAGAAATTGTGTATTTTAATTATCTATTGCTGATGTGAAATTTTTCAAGTCCTTTGAATAAGTATTATATAACACTCACCATAAATCATTGATATAAAGCTTGTCCTTGCGCAAAGAGGGGAAACAGGCAAGGTCATCGGCAATATAAATATAAAGACCATTGTATTGAGCGAGATGATAACCTGTTTTACAATAATCTGGATTATTCCAAAGTTACATTTATTCCCTTGCAAATATATAATGCGAGTAACCTATAATATAGAGGAGTAATAACAAATCACAGCAGGCACAATACAAGAATTCGGAGAAGCAGAGAAACAGGGTCTTCATTTGAATGTAGATAAGACCGTGTACATGAAGACCTCACGGAACCCTGTGCAAGGCGCTCATGAGGTGATTTCTATCAATGAGCACCAATTTCCAGTAGTCAAGGAATTCAATTATCTTGGGGCTCTGATCAGAGAAGATAATGACGTTAGCCACGAAATAAGAGCATGCATTGCTGCAGGAACAGATTTGCTGTCCAAAGCTAATTGTATATAAAACAATTGTCCGCCTAATTGTGACATACATTGGTGAAACTTGGGCCTTGACAAAAGAAAATGAAGAGACTCTGCTACTGTGGGAACGAAAGGTACTCAGAAAGATTTTTGGATCTGTTGTCGAGAACGGCAAATGGCGCATCCGGAAGAATAGAGAGTCCTCTAAGGGAAGTCCGACCTGGTGACTGTGATCAAGCTGGAGAGATTACGTTGGTTAGGCCACTTAGAAAGAAGACTCCCTAAACAAGACCACAGTAGGCCAGGTCATGCCAGGAGGGGAGGACCTAGACTCCGTTGGCTGGGCGACGTCGAGGCGGATCTCCGAGTGTTGGGCATCAGAGGATGGAGGGAGAAGGTTTTAGATCGAGACGAAGGTTGGGGTTCTTTCAGGACCGTAGCCCCGCAGGAAGAAAAAGTTATAGTTGTTTAGTTATTATCACTCATGCCCGGGCTTTAAATACGAGCTCATTCGTCGCTCTGATGGACATGAGCCCGACTCTACAGTGGGAGTCCCAAATGTTGCCTACCCAGGTTTATTCATCTAGGTAAGATAGGGGTGTTTAACAAGTACCTGACATCGCACAGGCTCGGGACCATAGCTTAACATCCCATCCCAAGGACGGCCTCCCAGATAGAAAAACCTATGGGCTTCGGCCGAATATCATGTTTTCTCAGCTACTGTTGATCCGACATGAAAAAAGACTGAATCCGTATGGAAGACAGTTTAATTTTAAACATTTTTTGTATTCTAAACACTTTTTGTTAAATGTTTCAAGTTCCCATCACATTGTTTGATGTTTGCTCGTGACATAATCATGACAAAAATCGAAGTAGAGTTTTCACAGAAATTTAATGTTTTCCGACCCCCTGATTCCAAAAGGAAAAAAAATAAGAATAATTTTTAAAAATTGGAAAAAAAGTTGAATTACCGGCAATGTACTTCCCCCGCGCGAATTAATCGACTATTCATTCACCATCTGAAACCAAATTATCGATTTGGTTGAAAATCTGAGTGTCTTCGTGTTGAAACATTCGTTACATTGACAGTTATGAGAGTTTATAAGTTGCGCCCCCCTCCTCTGGACCCTCAATGTATATATATATATATATTTCATTCTATCGGGAGTTATTGTGTTCAAAGAAACAGGATTTTTTGAATTTCTGACTGATTATATAACTTCCCCTATACTTCTTCTAGCTGGTGAAGTATATATATATACTCTTTAAGTCGAACCTCGATAATCGAAAACCTCCAAAACTCGAAAAAAAGTTTTGTTCCTTTCCCTTCAAGCCCCAAAACCTCCATTACTCGAAATCTCAACCCTCTATTAGTCGAAATAATCAGTGAGTCCCTACAAGCCATTCTGATACATATTTTCCCTCTATAACTCGAAAAAATAAATTGGACCTCTGTATCTCGAACATAGCAATGTTTTATTTTACGACCTTTACAACTCGATTATTTGAAACTTATTACCTCTATAGCTCGAAGAAAAATAAGTTACCGACTTAAAGAATTTGCCGAAAATGTACACCATTGTTTCTTAGAAAACAATTTAGGAGTATACAATAAATAGGATTACCAATTATCTAAAGCAAAAAAAAATTTACTGACTTTTTTTAATACTTACATATACTACGTATCTTTTATTTTAAGGATGTTTTGAAATAATGTTGATTTATAATAAATATAAATATGTTTGTTACCTCTGTAACTTGAATTTTTATTTATTTCACCTCTCTAACCCAAAATTAGTTAGAATGAATCTTAACCTCTACAAGTCGAATCAAGATCCGCCTGTCGAAATCCTCCATAAGTCAAAAACTCTATAACTCGAATTTTTTGGCATCTCCCTTGATGTTCGACTTATAGAGGTTCTACTGTACTATATAATATATGCTTTGATCAACTTACAGTAAACAGAGTCTGAGCTAGAACGAAGGCTTCCACACCGTCCAGAAGGTTCTCAAGTTCAGTGTAAGAGAACCATCCCCTCTTGTTTCCTTCCTTAAGGGAGATATCTTTTTCTATTGCTCTAAGTTTTTTCCAAAACTCAGGTTCTTTCACAAAAACGTCCCATTCCTGAAAATTAAAAGTAATTACAAATTTATATATGAGGAGGTGAGATTCAAAAACAGGTTTCTCACATTTTTTTAGAAAATTATCTTAACATGGCATTTTTTTCGACTCATTGAGAGCTATCGGTATGTGTAACTGTAATGATTCAAAAATAGTTTTCTCTCATCTTATAACTACTTCAAAAAAATGGATTTGGTTCAAAATTAGGTTTCTCCAACAACAGTTGTGCATCAAAGGCAAGATGTGTCTCGTGTTTGGTGAAAACTGGGAGACGAATGTTGAAGAATCTAGTCTGGAGTATTACCGAAGAGTTCTCTCAATGGATGGACACCAGAAAGAAGAATGCGATTGTCTCGAGCATGAGGTGGCTGTCCGTGTTTAGCTGCTTTTTTGTTGATTTATTTTAATGATTTTAGGTTTTTTTTAAAACAATAACAGACATTTTTCACTTGCACGTTTTTGTTTATTTCCTATTCCATATCAGTCGACTAACTGAATTGTCTATCTGCTGCTCATAAAAAATAATTTAAAGGACAAATGAAAATTTTTATATGCAGATATGAAGTGTTTCTCCTAAACATTTCTCTGTTTATTTAAAAAAAATACTAAAAATATTTTTGAAACCTATTGGCACTGGAAAGACAATACTAAAGTACACATCTGGAAAAAAAATTAAGGTCACAATCTGAAAGAAAAAAAGAAAAAACGTTTTTCCTGATTTCCCAAATTTTTGTCTTAAGTGAGAAACCTGTTTTTGAATCCCACCTCCTCATATATGTGGTCAATATTTAAAGATAATAAGTAAAACAAAATTGCTTACAATGGCGTCTAAAAATTCTTTTTCTTGTCGGTTTAAGTCCTTAAGGCCCATTCCTGCTGAAGTGGCCCATTCGCTATTTAAAACATCATCTTCTCCGCCACTATCATTCAAAAATTTGGTTGCAACCATCTGAAAATGAGAAATTAGTAACCATGCAAGAATATATTTTTGCAAAAAAATATACACTGTAGTGCTGATCCCCTCATTTTCAATCTATGTAGATTTGGCTGAAAATCAATAGGTGTCTGGATTATCATTTAAAATATATTCTCGATACATTCATTCATTCTTGAAAGACACACACACTTTTCTTTTCATACTGCCATAACAATATCTGTTCATATTGTTGAACGTTTTCACCTTTTTATTGGACTTTTTTTATTTTTTTTTGCTGCACGAAATCCGGGCTCTAATTATGAGTATATATTATATTATTAGTAGACGGTGGCCTCGAGATCTTAGTGAAATGTAAACATTTTTACTATTTTCTAGGGAGTGTCAGCTCTGGGTGACCTCCATTATGTGACATAGACACTTATAATCATGTAAATAGTCAACACATTTGCTTATTATATACTTTGTATATAATTGCAAATAAATGAAAAAAAAACAAACAAAAAAACATTTATTGAAATGAAAACAACTTACCAGAGAAACAACGAACAAATCGGAAGGAGTAACATTGTCAATATATGCTGGATTTGAAGTTTTAAGTTGCTCCAAATAAAGAATGGCCAAGACGAGGGAACATGGGGAGACGCAACTATTTCGACTGATTTCGGAGGCATCTTCAAGTCGAAGTCTTTCTAAACTGCGACCTGCCTTCACTTCGGAGTAGAGCTCAGCTGCCAGCTCTAAAAATAATAAACAATAAATTAGAAAATACATGAATAACTAGGGTACTACTGATAGCAACACTTCGGGAGGGAGCTCGTTTGAACAGAATCATAATATTGACTCAGCCCTCCACCAGAGGCGCTTTATGTACATTAACTTTAAAATCTTAAAAGAAATGTGAGCTTATTTTCTAAGTCATTTTCAAGGGTTTACAAAAAACAAAACATTAAATTAAAAAATCCCCGAAAAAAAAAAAAGTTTTTGTTATTTCATTTGTTTTTTGTTTACTAAAACCTTGGTGGGGAGTTTTTTTGTTTTGTGGGGGAGCTTGAAGGGCTTAAGGGGAGGCTTGGGGGGGAGCTTGGTTTTATAAACATTTGAGTTCAAACTCCAAGTCTCTAGCTGTAATAGAGGCCAAGATCCCTACACAGGCTCTGATGAAACGTGAAGATCATGGACACGGCATACCCGATTTCGACAAAACATGGCTAAGAACCATCTCGCAAATAGCAGCTTTTTTTAACGAAAAAACAGATTTGAAATCAGTTCAGCCGTCTTGGAGCTACGATGCCACAGACAGACACACACACAGACAAAGGCTTCAAATTTATAACATCCCTCCTTTTGCGTCGGGGGTTAAAAAGAAGCAACTTTTGTCAATATATTTTTTGGTTCTCATTGTTTCGGGATGCAGAATATAGCTCTTGTAAAATGTTTTAATTAATGAAATTGAGGGATCGAAAAATAATTTTGTTTGGTTTTAGAATGCGCTGGGGAGCGGTAACGTCGGGAACATGGATACAGTCAAAACATGTCATATAAACACTAATAATCGTGAAGTAACAAATTATATATCATTATGTAGCTCACAGAGCTCTATTTATAACATAACAAATTTGAAATCTTCTTCCCTTAACCCATCGATAATAACGTCAGAAAGTTAAGTTAAACTCGTCATTTTTTCTTTCACCGAACGTCGTTTCAGGGTTGATATCTAGTGAATAAACAATGTAAGCGATGACCTAGGCTCCGCACAGCGGACGGTCAGAGCGAACGGACGTATGTGAAAAGACAAAAAGAAATGTAAATTCAATTGCATGTGAGATAGTGCCGTGAAATAGTAACACTTTATATGTGATAGTGAGAAGAAGTGGGAAGAGATACCTCATAGAAATAAAATACGTTGTCTTCCCACTGTTTTATTTTTGACCAAAACCTGTTTTCAACACAACAGCGTCATCTTCAGTGGCACATTCCCCCATTATATTCTACTGATAGAATTTGAAAGTGATATTTTTGTAAAAATTGAAAATTTCTTTTCATTCTCTCAACAAAGTGACCAGTAGCGACAGTGACGCAACCTACAACGTAAATTGTTACTCATATAAATAAAATACGTCTTCCCATTGTTTTATTGTTGACCAGAACCGATTTACAAAGTGTCATCAACAATGGCACATCCCATTCGTACAGCGTAAAGGCTAAAGGGCTATTGGTCACTTTGTTTTTTGTGCAGAGAATAAAAAGATGTAACAAATGGTACAAATGGAGGAGGTGTACCCGTATGTACCGTTAGTAAGGGTACATTAGCATTCCAATGAGCTCTCTTTCAAAATTATATCAGTAGAACCCAAAATACTCAGATGTTTCTCAACTTTTTGAACAACCGAGATGTGTACAAAATATTCAATAATCCTAATATTTTTACTTCCTCAGTTATACAAATTAGTGGGAGTTATGCAATCGAGCAAAAATTCGATGTATAGTTTTCAACGGAATTTCAACTCAATTACAGGTTAATTGCATTTATTTTGAAATCGAAGATGTGAACTTTAAACGGCAATTTTGTATTTGACTCCAGCTGTAACTGATGACTCATACAACGTCAAGTAGGCCATAGAAGGAGGTCGAGTCATCAACAATAATTATAAAAATATATTATTTGGCTAAAGTTCCGAAACAGAAATTTAATTTGTTTTCTAAAAAAAAATGTTAATCCTAATGTGCTACTATATAAAATAATATGTGATAATAAACAAATACAAATTAATTCTAGGCTTTCTATTCACAATAAATAAATAAAAAGTTGTTAAAAATCATGTTATCATTTATATTCATTCTAAAATTCCTTCAATTATTTAAAAATAATTTTTACAAAAATTTATCTTTAATTAAAATATTATATTTTTCGTGGTTCCAGGAAATGTGAATATAGAAAAGAATTAAATGGCGAGTGATCAGCTTTAATTCACAAGCTACATTTTGAAGAGACTTAAATAAGATACGATATTATGAGACGCAGTACTGTTATTAACTTTGAATAAAAATATTTACATGAAAGTTATATCAATATAAATATTGAGGACACAATGAAATAATGGCTCTTTATATTTTATATTTATATAAAAACTATATTGGCAATAAGTTCCATTAAATTATAAGTTACTTTACCTGTAACTGGTAAACTAAACCTTTCGGTGAGTGGCAGTTTAGAGTAGTATAATGTTTTACTGATTCGTTTCAAAAATTCTTCATGGTCGCCTAGTGACTAGAAAAAATTAAACTAATATTAGAAACAGAAACATAACATTATTAATTCTCACAAATAACTGAAAGCTTTCTTACCTTAAATTTGATTTTGTGACTATCACGCCGTCTTCTTCTTTGCGAGGAATGTACGGACATTTTGATACTTCAGGCCTAAAAATCAGAATTGAAATAAAATGATTCAGAATGAATTTTATGAACAAATAAATGTTATTTTAAAGAAATTTATCTTTTTACCTCCAAAATAAAGACTACCAGATTAACCTCTCACCAAACCAAACTAAGGCGTAAATTTTTGAAAGATTCTAAACATCGATAGCTTCTTAGATTAATCGAGTTTTGGATTACCTTATAGTTTTTAAGAAATGTATGATTTAAAAAAACATTAATAATAATAATACTTGTTGCTGTATATATTTTGGTTTGTCCACCATAGGAATATAATTAGATATTTTTTAATTTATTTTGTGTTGAGTAGGGGGGGGGGGGGATATTACGGGTAGTTATTTTATAGCAATAGAGAATGTATCAATACACCAAATTATTCACTTAAAGTTAATTCAACAATATTTCTATTTTTTTCTTATAGGCCTCTTCTCCCAATTTAATGATATTTCATTATTTATTTTTTGATCATAATTTTACATCAAACAGTTTCGGGCCTTGCCCATTATCAATGACATCCCATTTATTCATCATGAAAGCTCATTCTTATGTAATTTTTGAATCCCATAAAAAATTTTTCAAGTATAATTACGTACATTAATAATATGAGAATTTATTCATGTAACTTTTTCTTTATTATGTGCTTTATGGGTTCCTCCATCTTCGACTGCTAAGCACATAAAAAAGAAAAAGTTACACGAATAAATTCTCATATTAATAATGTACGTAATTATACTTTTAAATAAAATAAGTAAAAATTTTTTATGGAAGTCAAAAATTACATAAGAATGAGCTTTCATGATGAATAAATGGGAAGTCATTGATAATAGGCGAGGCCCGAAACTGTTTGATGTAAAATTATGATGAAAAAATAAATAATGAAATATCATTAAATTGGGAGAAGAGACCTATAAGAAAAAAATAGAAAAATTATTGATTTTTAAAAGAAACTCTCCTTACACAAAATATCAAAGAAAATTAAAGTTAATTGTTTATTTTAATTCAATCTTTTGAAAATTTAAAATTTGATTCAGTTTTAGCAACATTTATGCAATAATAGAGGTATAGGACTCATAAACTCATTTAAGTTGGGAGAGAAAACCGACAACCCAAACTGTTCATGTGGGAGCATCGAGACAGCAGAACATGTAGTTCTTCATTGACCGCTGTATGACCAGGACAGGATGGAGTTGATTCGCGGGACGGGATCATACCTGGGACTGAATCCAAGGCAGCTGGTGACGGATCGGTTCTCAGCGGCAGCAAAAAATAGCGGTGTGACGTTGGTCGCCCCCAGCCCAGCATAACCTCACTTTAAGCACTAGTCAGATCCCGAGCTCCCTCTACAGACACGATGGTTGATATTGCACAGCAAGGTGCACCCAAAAAAATTCCCTTAATGAATCGTTGGAACAATTTTTTTGCTGTCCCAATCTATGTAAATAATAGTAATATATTTGTATTTTAAGAAAATGTAATGTAAATAATTCATATTTTATTTATATAGAAATATATTTTCTCAAGAAGTGACCACAAAATCTTATATAACCCATTGGTCATGGTCCATTTCCAAGAACGGACATACAACCTGCGTCCTTCAGATAGTGCAGTTTCTCATTTGAAATAATTTGTGTTAGATATTTTATTTTATTTTACATCTTGGCACAAATAGTCTCTAGATCCAACAGTATTTTTATTTACAACGGCATAACATTTGCCATAACATTTTGCAATTGCGATAAATAGTGCAGTGTCAAGTGAGGCGTCGTGGCGGATTATGTGGGGGAGAATTATAAATGGATTGGCGTGATGATGGAGTTTGTAATGAAAGTTCGTGTCTTGATGACAGAGGGTACAAATGGGATGTTAAGGTCATCATGCAATGTTAGATTGGAAACGTAAAATGGCGCATTGGCAATGTGGCGTAGTATAATGGATTGTAGTGAATCAAGGCATTGTATATGGTCCTTTCAAAAGTTCTGTCTTTTTTTTTTTAAATAAAGGAATGTTTTCTTTGACTATAGCGTCTTTGTTATGATTCTAATTTCAAAGCGACGTTTGCTAATGTAAACAGCATTGTTCACTATCTGTGAAAACAGTATAATATTTTAATCCAGCCACTGCTAGACGTTTAAACGAATTTATTAAAATGGTTTGCATTGAAATTCAAATTCGGTCGATTTTACATTATGAGTTTAAACTCGGTTTAAAAGCTACTGTGGCCGCTCGAATAGAGTATATATTGAATAGAGTATATATTTCAGAAGCAACAGCCTGGAGATACCTACATCAAATGGGAAAAATAAAAAAGCTTGACAAATGGGTCCCTCACAAGTTATCGAATGCCAATAAGATGATTCGATTAACAACATCTTCATCTCTAGCATCTCGATTAAAAAAATGATCAATTTTTAGACAGAATAATGATGAAGAACCAATAAAATTTCCGAAACCTGATCTTCACCCGAAAAGAAGTTTTTGAATGTTTTCTGGACAGGCAAAGGCGTCGTGCACTATGAGCTTCTAAGACAGGGGCAAACCATCACTGCAGAGGTCTACTGGACCGCTGTCAATCTAAACTTGAAATATTCGATCCAGGACTAGTGAATAGAAAAGGACCCTTGCTCCTTCAGGACAATGCTCAGCCACATACTGCAGGGTTGACCAGGGATAAATTGATAGAGATTGGATGGGAAACTTTACTCCACCCGCCATATTCCCCAGACCTATCCACCACTGATTATCACCTTTTCAGATCTCTGGACAATAGCCTCAGGCAGAAATGCTTTGATAACCGACAAAGCACAGAATCTGAGTCAAATAAGTTTTTTGGCAGCAAAAATCCATCGTTTTAAAAAAAGATATTTGGGACCTTCCGTCACGTTAGGATAGGGTTGTTGATTGTAATGGCGATTATTTTGATGCATAAAATGGTTTTATATATATTACTTTCTTTAATTTTTAATTACCTAAAAAAACGACAGAACTTTTGAAAGGACCCGGATATATTTGATTTTTCGGCTGATCCCCATATCTCGATAACGTAAGTCAAGATGGATTTTAGTATGGTGTTGTATATGTGAAGTTCTCAAGAGATGATGTTGATCATCGTCCAATGATTGACTTCAGTTGTCCAAATCGTCTTTTAAGGTCTGTTACTTTCAGTCTGAGGTGGGTTGTCAAAGTTAAACGTTTGTCTAAATGAGGACCTAGTGTCGGATGTAGGAATGGGCTGGTTGTTAAGCTTAAATGTCCCGGTTATAGTTCTCAGCTCGGCCACCACGTCGCGCTCTAAATTTAATGAAAAGCATTAAAGGTATTTTGGCTAAATGGCTTAACTTTTTAAAAAAAATTTTCCTTCGCACTCATGACACCAAATTTCATTCACAAATCACTTAAATTCACAATTCACCATGATTTCAAACTGAACGATGTGTTCGAAGACAACATATGAATTAGTATGAACATAAAACGGGGTGGGGCGGACCTACAGATGTAAACAAAGCCGCTAGAGAAAAGGGATTAGTGTTGCGTTCAAATCAAAACAACCCTTCCCCCATCACTCATTTCGAATCCCCCGGACACCCAGTACAAATTTCGTATTTTTCTGTTTCAATTTCAACTATTCATCCGACTTTCGGTGCCGTACATGTAAATTTTAAAAAAATTAAAAGATAACATGTAAAAAATTAAAGAAAAATACACAAAAACCTAAAATTGGGAATTTACAATTAAAAAAAAAAACGGAGTGTTATCAATTCTACATTTTTAGGTTAGGTTAGGTTTTATGACTCATGCCCGGGCTTTAACAACGAGGTCATATTGCCTACTACCAAAGCGCTCTTTCGTCACTCTGGTGGACCCATGAGCCCCACTCTACTGTGGGAGTCCTAAATTTTGCCTACCCTCAATTTTTTATTCACCTAGGGTAGGGGTCTTTAACGAGTACCTGACATCGTACAGGCTCGGGACCAACGCTCAACGTCTCATCCGAAGGACGGCGTGCTTAAGTTTATTTTACCTCCCAGATAAAATAAACTAAGGACCTCGGTCGGGTTACGAACCCACGACCTTGAGCTCAGAAGTCAAGCACGCATACCACTGAGCTACCGGCGCGTGTTGTGTCTCAGAGTGAATGTGGTTTGCAGAGATTTGTCTCTATTAATTGTTATTCCCCATTTGTTGGCCCATCTATAAAAATAACGTAGCATAGTAGTTAATTAAATGTATACATGTATATAAGATCTAAGATAAATACTGTTCGAAAGTAAAATAACACAAAATACATAGGTACATACTGTCTACAAATTACTATTAATGCCTCTAAAACAAAACATAAAAGGTAAATAAATAAATAAATAATAATATAAAAAAGTCGTCGGCAATGTACTTCCCCAGAACGAATTAATCAATTAAGTTTTCGCTCCTCCTCAAAAACCAGTCGGCCGTTTGCTTTAATATTAAACAGTTGACTTACATAGGGGCTCGTACATCCTCATACTAAATTATATGTAGATAAATTCATTACATTGGCAGTTATTAGGGTTTTTGAATTAAGCCCCTCCCAGAACCACTCCTACACCACTCCTCCTGAAATTTGACAAGTTATGTCCAGATTGGGTTTTGACTTTACATATGAAATTTAATGTTAAAACTCGACATTGAATTTCTGAGCCATTTCATAACTTAACCTATACTTCGTATAGCCGGAGAAGTACAATCTAAATATTATGTAAATCCACCATTGATGAAACTTCCACTTTCCTGTTTGTTAATTCATGAGCTTCTGAAAAATTGAATTGAGGAATTTTTCGTGCTATACCCTTCTGGCTTTTCCGATGATTCACTCATTCAGCTTCTAAGAAAGTGAGTCACCGGTAAAACTGATTTGATAGAGCCTCAAGATTTAATTTATATGGGCAAGCTCTGTAAAGTAGATACATAGGTAACTATTTTAATTTTTTTAAGCCTTTTTTTTTTTCTTGTTAACTGACGATTAATTCAGACGATGCATTCCAGGAACTCCAATGTTTCTCTTGAATTCATTGTGCTCATATTGCAAATTTTTATTCTGACTTTGTTTACTTCAATAATTTATTCTCGGAACTGATTTTTATGCCCATTTTCCCCCTTCTTTCTTATTATTTTCTGTCGATCAGTTCAGTTTTAAACGTTTGGGTGAAAAAAGTGGAGGTTTTTTAGACGATTAAGTTTTTCTCCGTTCAAATAATTTTTTTTAACACTATATTTTTTTGCTTATACAGTAGACTCTCCCTGATCCGACGTTCTGTTAACCGGCGCGCTCCCTTATCCGGCGCTCGCAAAATAATATCAAATTTGTTAAACTAAAACTAATGCAATTATTAGATTATCAATTACCTATATGAGCCACGTGTAATTACGAGCACATAATAATTCCGTAACTCACGAATCTTTTCGTATTTTTATTGTACATACATACTGTATGTACATTGTATTTATAATGAGGGGAACGCTGTATATTATTCCAGCATCACTTCTATTTATTTTTTGCCTTCTCAAAAAATAGCAATTACAAACGTTTCGAGAAGCACTCCCATCAGTATCTATAATACACGTGTTCTTTAGGTTAACTATTCCTTCTGTAAGTCAGAATTTTCATTTTATAGAACATATTTATTGAGTCGACTTCTATATTGTAAAGTGTCTCCTGGTCAGTTTTTGGAATCCCTAGTCCACCCCCGGTCCAACCTAGATGAAGAAAAGAACCTGTACCATGTGTTTGATGGAGTGTCCAGTTCAGGTACCTGCAGAAGCACCCAGACCCAACCAGATCACTCACCACAGGTTCCTTCAGATCCTGAACATGACCACCAGAGTTGTGCAGACCCTTTGGCGAAGGCGTGCGCGGCAAGGGCGGCAGCCCTAATTTTTGTTTTTCTTATTTTAAATTTATCGTTGACAAAGCAAAATATAGACAAGAGAACAAAAAGAAACCGAAACCAAGGGGAAAAGCAAGATAAATTCATTTGAAGGGATGGGAAAAAGGGAAATATGGGTAATCAAAAGGCAGCCTGCTTTTGTAGAGAGACTGACTGGCCTTTCGTTATTATCCATCGAAAGTGATCTCTTGAATTATATTGACACAAAACGTGCTGTAGAATATTGTGCTTCCATTAAGGCCAGAAGAGCCATGCTTTGATTACAATTTACTTTTATTTAATAAATAACTATTTGTGATAAAAGTTTTTGGTTTTATTTGAAAAAACAAAAATTGACTTGTGTTCCTTAAAAACTACTTTACTAAATGGTATTTATCCCGTCTTTGGCAGAATTATCTTTGAGGTATTGTGAAACACTTGATAAAAATAAAGAAAACGTATGTTTTTTAAAAAATATTGTCTATTTCACAAATAATATATAATATGGGAGTACTTTCGGTATTGCTACCATCTTCAGCCACAGTATTTGTATAAGTTTGTACTCAGTATTTGTTAAGTCGTGGCTGAAGATGGTAGCAATACCGAAAGTACTCCCATATTATATATTATTTGTGAAATAGACAATATTTTTTAAAAAACATACGTTTTCTTTATTTTTACTTTACTAAAATAAAAGTTGTGTTCTTAAAAAAAATCTATTATTATTTTTTTCAATATTACCTGTACCAAAGTTATCCGAGTACCAATCTTATTAATTTTAGATGTACATATATGTAAATTTTATTAGGTACCTATCATTATTATGTACATAGGTAATAGTTATGTTTAGTAGTTCACCCCGCCAGGACATCGGCGGCGATTTCGAGAATTCTGCCCAACGTCGGTGGCCCTAGGCAGAGCAGGAGAAGACTGCTGGCAGGAGTCAGCACTTCCATCCTTCTGCACGGGGCCCCGACATGGGCAGATGCAACGAGGATTCCCTCATACCTGAGGCTGATCGCCCCCGCTCACAGGCGAAGCGCACTGAGAGTCGCATGCGCCTACCGAACAGTTTCTGGCGACGCTGCCTATGTAATTGCTGGGCTGCCCCCCATTGACCTCTTGGCACGGGAACGTACGCGACACTTCAAAAGGAAACAAGACCAGGTTCAGGTGGAAGAGGTGGTGCAGCGCTTCGACCACAGGGGAAACCGGGTCTTCTATCAGGACGCGGGGGCCAGCCCTGGTCCAGCAGAGCCAGAGAGGGCCAGGACAATTAGGGAGTGGCAGGAAGAATGGGACAAGTCCACAAAGGGACGGTGGACCCATCGGCTCATCCCTCGAGTCGAGCCTTGGCTCACCAGAAAGCATGGGGAGGTGAATTACCACCTCACCCAGGTACTCACGGGACACGGTGGGTTCCGGGGGTACCTCCACAAAATCGGGGCAGCAACAACACCAGACTGCCCCGCGTGCCTTGGTGAGACGGAGTCGGCGGAGCATGTCCTCCTCAAATGCCCCAGATTTGAGGAGGGAAGGAAAAATCTGGAGTGCAGCATGGGCGCCCCACTGACTGCTACCAGTTACGTGGACGCTATGCTGCGCTCCCAGGAGTCGTGGGATGAAGGCTGCGATTTTGCAGCGCTCATCATGGGCGGGTTGGCCCTTCAGGAGAGGGCTGACAAGGAACAGTAGCGGTAATAAAACAGAAGAAGGGGCGTTACCAGCCACCCTTCCTCCCTTCCGCGAAGTAATGACAGACCGTCAGTTCCGCGGAAGGGAATCAGGATCGGCAAGGAGGGGGTTTTAGTGGGTATGGTGATGGTGAACCGTCTCGAGTCCCACACTATCCAGGGCTACCTTCCCTGGATGTGCGTCACAGCATTTCCCCCTCCAATGTTCACAATATAATGTTTGAAAATAAAATATTGTTGTCGTTACAAATATTATTAATTTCCTTGCTCAAGTATTTATTTGGAAAATAAAAATCATTAACTTAGTCAAAATGTAAGAGGAAATATATAAAAACATTCGGGTACTTTAACTGTGGGGGGGGGGGGGGGGGGGGGGGGGAGCAGCCAATCCTCGCACGGCCTTGATGACCAACATCATAGGTATCAGAAGTCTACTTCTTCTTCATGAAAACATTTGGACAATTCACAAACAATTGAGTTCAAACTTATTCTTACTATTATTATCATATTTGTCTCTTATTATTGTAGTATTTTTTTTTTTCTATTCTTTATAAGGTGTTATTTTTGATCTATTTGTGATATTTAATTAGGGCTTAACGTGATTTACGGGAACTTTATAATCTTCTATGTGATCATGGTATTCAGATGTGTCACTTTAATTTTAAATTACACCCTAAGAACAGTAGTGACGCTTTTTTAAAATTATCTTTCACCTATCAAAAGTTATTAAGGAAAATATTTTAGTTTAGTTATTACCTTAAATTTAATTAGAACAAAATCAATTTGTTGAAAATTTATTTCGGAAGTTTTAAACAATTTTTTTTATTTTTAATAATTTAAAAAAAATTGAATAACTGAATCGTTAATTTAAATATTTTTTCTTAATACCTTTGATATATCTATGCCACATGTTGGGAGAGGCCAGCCAGCTCTGACACTCCCTAGAAACTAGTACAATGTTTAGATTTCACTTAGAAGATCTCGAGGCCACCTCCTATTCAGACGGCGTGGAGGATTGTCAGGATGAGATTGAGAGGATAGGACTTGTGCAAATGGGTTAGGATGGGATGAAAGTTTATTGTGGAAATTTAAGAATCGGGATTGGACGAGTTTTTGGACGGTTGGGATGTTTAGGTTTTCATGGAGTAATTTATTGGTGACGTAGAAGGGAGCATTTACAATTCGACGAAGGACTTTGGACTGGAAAACTTGAATGCGGTTTATATTGGATTGTTTGGCTGTACCCCATAGGCCGTAGGTGAAAGATAATTTTAAGCATTGGTTACTCAAAAGGGAGTTATCAGGTTCACAGACGGGAAATTATATTATCGGTTAGAAATTCGATGTAGTGTTTTCTCACAACATTGGTTACTCAAAAGGGAGTTATCAGGTTCACAGACGGGAAATTATATTATCGGTTAGAAATTCGATGTAGTGTTTTCTCACAACATTGGTTACTCAAAAGGGAGTTATCAGGTTCACAGACGGGAAATTATATTATCGGTTAGAAATTCGATGTAGTGATTTCTCACAACATTGGTTACTCCTGTAGGTATTCCTGAAGGCCCTAAATGGTGGCGTCCCTAAATTTTGAACGGGAGGGGGTGTTGTGGGGGCCTAAGCATAAATATAGTGCCAGCTAATTAACGGATGATCGGATTGTCATGGAATTTCACATGCAATATTCTTAAGGGCTAAATAGAAAAATATGGTGCGAGACGTCACAATTTTGTGAACGGGAGGGGGGTTGTGAGGGTAGACCTAAATATAAAAATGGTGCTAACACATTAACGGATAATCGGATTGTCATTAAATTTCACATGTAATAGTTACAAAAGCAAAATATGAAAATTGGTTGTGACGTCTCAACTTTTTGAACCTGAGGGCAGGGGTGCATGAAAGCTAAAGGAATTTCACATGTAGCTCTCTCTTCTTCCGACCGCCGTTGCAAAGTAGATACTAGCTGGGGTGTCAGCCGTTGAAGGCCTATAAGCCTTATTCCATATGAATAATGGAAAATTATAACATCATGAATGTACTGTTGAACAATTGAATAGGATTCGAATGAGAGATATTAGGCAAAAAGCCAAAGTTCCCCGGGCAACGCCGGGTATTACTGCCAGTAGTAATTAATCCGAGCGGGAAACTTACTTGATTTCCGACTTTTTTAAAATTAGTAATTTATTTAATACGATATAAATTAATAATTATTGAAAAAATTATAAATTTTGAGTTATTTTGTTGACCTAAGGAAATCAGGCTGGTGATTTAATTGTAGTGTTATTCCGTGAGATAATTGCAGTTCATCGAACCTGTTTACCTAATATTTCATATTTAATTTGTAATAATTGTAAGGTAATGATCCGTCGTTATTGTAATGATCCGTGACATGGTTTCCCTTGTTACTATCCCTTGTTAAGTTGTGAGTACATAGCTAGTCCTATAAGATACCATGACTTAGCCATGTAGACCACCACTACCTCATATAATCGCTAACAAGCTTGGTGTTTGTTTTACATTATGTAAATCGTAGCTAATAATTGTGAAGCAACAGCAGACCCAACCTAGTACAGTAAAATCCTTTTATAACGATTCCTGATGTAACGATTTTCCGGATAAAATAATCCGGATGGAAAACCCGTATCTAGTTTGGTTTGCTATTTAAAAGTGAAGAAATAAATTCAGATATAACGATGTTAGGTATAACGATATTCCGCATAAAACGTTCTAAAACATAAGAACAAGTTGTTTTTTCATTCCGGTTATAACGATATAATATGTATAATACGCACATACATACATAATTGGGTACAACAGTTTTGAACGAATGAAAAATACGAAAAGGGTTTTAAACAGGGTTCTTGTTTACTCTTTGCGAGCGCAATGAGTCATTCCATTTCCCCCTTGTAGAATATTCTACGAACTCCCTTCTTCCCTTCTAGTGCGTATATTCCTAGTTTCATTTTAGTTTTTCCTTTGCCTCCATAGGGATCGTGACAGTCTAAAAATTGAATTGAAAATGATTTCGAAGTCACGCATTTTCTATTGAAGAAAAAGTGAAAATCATAAATAGGATTGAGAAAGGAGAAACAATCAAAAATTTAGTGTCTGAGCTGCGAATTTCCCTGTCTACGATATCGACAATCTGGAAATCCAGAGGCAAAATCAAAGAAATGTTGAAGCATGTGACTTTGAAAAAAAAAAACTTAGAAGCAGCCAACATCAAGATCTAGAAGACGCACTTCTTATAACAGTTTGGTTCCGGATATAACGATGTATTTTTCTTGGTCCCTTGAATATCGTTATAACCGGATTTTACTATATGTGCTGAGCAACAATTGGCAATCCAGCTATCCAGCATTGCAACGGCGGACAACCAAATTAAAGCGGTGTGCAGCGCTGGTGACCACAGCAAGTATTTGACTTGCGAAAACTATATGGGATATATGTATAGTTACATTCGAACGTTGGGCACCCCAGCTATTATTTCCGGTGTGACACTGGTCACGCAGGTATTATGCGCAGAGCAACGGTATTCACCGAGCTAGGACGTACTTAGGGGCGCTGGGCACCACAGCTAGTATTTGCGTGGCAATGGCGAACACCGCAGCTAGTAATTGAGTTCAGATTTATTCTTAATATCGCTATTATTCTTGTAACCTATTATTGTAGTATGTTTTTTATATATTTTTTTCTGTTTTTCAAAAGTGTTATTCTTGTATTATCTTTGATATTTGTGTTAATGAGGCCAACTTGACTACAAAACATATATCTTAAAGTAATAACAACTTATATTCTATTATAATTGGTAATATCATAATTTTTCATTGTAAATTTCTCTATTTTCACTATTCCGAATTTTGTTTTTCGATGTGTAAACATCTAAACATCTTAGCGCTCGGTAGGGGCTATATCAGAGCGTAAGTCTCGTTGATGTGCATGTGTAAGTGTGTTTGTGTCGGACGGTTGAGCGCGCAGCGCACACACAAACTACACACTTCATTATCTCTGATGTCAGCTGTTTTTGAGCATTTCTACGTTCATGGAATAAGAACGTTTATAATATATTTCAGGTGCATTTGACTTCTTATGTGGTACTTTTAATGTTGTCATCATGGAAGAAACTGTAATATAAGTATTTCGACTGCATTAAAAGTAAAACAATAAAACAACTCTAAAAAACTTGATTAGATATAACATTGTATTTTTACAACATTATTAATTTATAGTTGTAGTGAATTTAACTTAAATATCAATATTACGAACTATAAAATGGGAGCCATGGTGGCCGTGCGGGCTAGAGCGTAGGGTTTTAGTCGCATGGTCTCACCTTGGTTTGCGGGTTCGAATCCCGTCCGGGAGTGAGTTTTATTTCGTAGATAAAACTCCCTTCCGGGGCCATGGATGTTGTAAATAATTAGGTAAAACACCATTATAAGAGTCATGGCTAATATGCATCGTACATGAGGCCAAAAAAGAAAAAAAAAAAAAAAAAAAAAAAAAAAAAAAAAAAAAAAAAAAAAAAAAAAAAAAGTCCCGACTTAACGCCCATGAAAAACTAACGTTTATTCGCAATCTGTAAACACGATCATATTTACCGTTGTAGTGAACTTAACTAAAAAATATCAATATTACGAACTGTAAAATGATCTTTCGGTAAGAAACTTTTAGGTTAAGATGCCTCGATATCTTAAATTTGTCACAATAAGTAAAATTTGTGGTAAAAAAAATAATATAGGAGTGTAAATCTAAAAAAAAAATCATTATTTTAGCTATCACAAACCTATAATTTTATGTATAAAAGAAATTGAAGAGCAATAAATTTGACAGTTTAATGTTTTTTTTTACTTACGCTGATTACGTCTCTGAACAACCCACATAATAATATTGTAACCCTTGTCAATTCTTCATTTATTTATTTGTTTTTGCAACTTCGTAAAGTTGTACAATAGTTTACAATTTTGTTTTTTTACCGTAAAGATAATGGGAGAGGTTAATGTGACATAAATATAAATGGTATATGGTGTAAACTAGAAGTAAGTAAATATTATGTTCCAGATAGGAGCTAAAACGCGGTAGTTTCCCTTCATTTATCTCAACTCTTTGAGTGATAATGAATCCCAAATTTAGAAACCTAACTCTTTTTGTACTCAAGCAGTTTCTTTTTGACTCTTCAAATACTTTTTCGCAATAATGAAAGAGTGGAAATAATTGTATTTATAACATCTAAATTCCAACTGACTAAATGTAATTCAATCTAACTGGGAGCATTGTTCAAATTTACCAAAGCTCCTTCTTTCCCTATGTGAAGGTTCCGTGCAGCTTCGACCTTCTATTTTTACTATTGTTTTCCTCTATTTTTTTTGTGACTCAACAGCAAGATGGTGTGGCGCTATACAATAGCATATTCTCTAGACCAGCGTATACATTTCCTAAATGTCTTTATGTAAATCCCTCCTGAGAAAAGCGATTGTTTTTTTTTCTATTTTTGCAGTAATGTCCTTGTGCGCTCTCAACTCAGCCAGAAAACAGGAGAAGAGCGGAAACATTATTCACAATTGTATTCTTTATATGCAATTTTATTTTAGTTTGTGGAGGAAAAATATGAGTAATACTTATTAAAAAATCTTTTTGAAATTTAGATTTTGTTTAATTATGCATATGATAAGATAAGATTAGCTTCATTGAGGTAATGTACATTCTATTAATTTAAAGCCACAATGCTTTTAAAAAGAATTGTCTGTGAATCAAAATTAATTATGCAGAAGGAAGAAATAAGTTTTGAAACACAGTTTTTTTTTTTTATTTTTTTTTATTTTTTTTATTTATTTATATATTTACAACGGCATAATAACATTTGCCATTAGCAATTGTGATAAATAGAGCAGTGTCAGGTGCGTGGCTGTACTGCTGAGGTACGTGACCGAAGAGGAGTCCAGGCTAGTCCTGGAGCAGGTCCCTCTGCCATATCCGCTTGAGGCGTCGTGGTGGATTTGTGGGGAGAATGTTTGTAGATAATTCTTGTATAAGTGGATTGGCGTGATGATGGAGTTTGTCGTGAAAATTTTGATATCGTGTCTTGATAACAGAAGGTACAAATGGGATATTGAGGTCATTATGTAATGTGAGGTTGGAAACGTAAAATGGTGCATTGGCAATGTGGCGTAGTATGATGGATTGTATTGACTGAAGGCGTTGTATGTTTGATTTTTTGGCTGATCCCCATATCTCGATGCCGTAAGTCCAGATGGGTTTTAGTATAGTGTTGTAAATGTGAAGTTTGTTTTCAAGCGATAATGTCGATCGTCGTCCGATGATGGATTTCAGTCGTCCAAATCGTCTTTTGAGGTCTGTGCGTTTCAGTCTGATATGAGTTGTCCAAGTTAAACGTCTGTCTAAATGAAGTCCTAGATATCGTACAGTGTCGGATGCAGGAATGGGCTGGTTGTTAATGTAAACTGGTGGACAAGTGTTGTGTCTGAGGGTAAATGTGGTTTGCAGAGATTTGTCTCCATTAATTTTTATTCTCCATTTGTTGGCCCAATCTGTTAGCTGGTGTAAATGTTCCTGTAAGTGTGAGCTTGCTTGTGTTGGGTCTGAGTGTGTTGAGAGAATGGCTGTGTCGTCTGCGTACGTAGCGAGTAGTGTGTTTTCGTGACTGTGGCATCAGACAATGGGAGGTATCCACCAGTGATGTCAGGGCTCACCTCGAGAACTATGCGGTACGTAGATGGCAAGAGGATTTTTCCTCCCAGAGTCAGAACAAGGGTAGATATTACACCCTTATTCAGCCCAAGATTCCCACCCAACCATGGTTCAAGACGTACGACAAGCCCAGATCATTTTTCACAACTATCATTCGCCTTCGTCTTAATCACAATCGGCTCCCTTGTCACCTTCACAAGATTCATATTCTTCCATCACCATTCTGTACCTGCCAACAGCAAGAAGAAGCGGATGCGAACCATCTCCTCTTGGCTTGTCCACTTACCAACTCAGAACGTGAAAATATGTACAGTGTCCTCATTCAAAACAAGATGGTGCTCCCCACTACAGTGCAGTTAATAGTGTCGCGAACCAAAAACCGAGAAATTCTTGATACATTGTTTAGGTACATTTTTGTTAACCATATTGTTGTATAACATATCATTGTAAATAAATGGCTGATATGCTTAGACCATAAGGCCACAAACCAAAAAAAAAAAAAAAAACCTTGTGACATCATAATAACATATTTGTTACATTGCAGCTAAGCCCCGTTCACACGATGACAGAAATCACGATAGTTGCTGCCGAGACAGCGACGGTCGTGATTTCTGTCATCGTGTGAACGAAGATACTGTCAGGACAGTACGACAGTACGGTCCTGTCGCACTATCAAGTTTGGCTTGATATTGCGACAGTGCTGCCGCGACTGTGACAGCAACTGCCATCGTGTGAACGGCTTTGACAGTTCACTATCATTTCAATTCTGTTATCAGCGGCTAATAATATTATTATTTCTGTTTATTTATTGTTGTTTGTTTCAATAATGTCTGAAAGGTTTAATGCCTATGAATTTTAGGAAGAATATCAAAAATATTCTTGCTTGTGGCTGAAATGTAGCCCAGAAATTAAAAATCGTAACAAACGTGATGCCGCCGAACAAGCGCTTCTTCAAGTGTCCATTCTACGAATCCATTCACGAGTCCACTTTTTTTACACTTTTTAATACATAAAGACGCATTAATTTTCTTCAAAGTTTCACCTACAACGACAAGGCCTGCAGCTCCCTCCATGGCACAGCTGTCACTGGGCTGACAAAATTGTCACAATGTCATGGAAGTGAACTGCCATGGCAATACTATCATGGCAGTTACTGTCATCGTGCGAACGGGCCTTTACATATATACATGTGACATCAAAGCAACACTACTGTTACCCCGTATGTGATATAACATTGTGACATTACAGTAACATATTTTTTACGTTGCAGTTATGTATTTGAAACATAAATGCAACATTAGTGTTATATAACAAATATGTGTAAGCTCAATAGTAATAAATTTGAATTAATTCATAAAATTTATATATTCATTTATTATTTCCTAATATTACAGTAATATCTTAATTTAGACATGATAATAATAATACTTTTGGAAATAAATATATATGAATAGATAATAATTAGTTACAATAATTTAATTTCCTTATTATTATTATTATGGTCTTCTTCACTGTGTATATATGTTACTGTTAATTTGATAAATTGGGTTATTATACATAATAACTGGTTATTATGTATAATAACCACCGTTCTTGGTTAATATGACAAATTATTCACAGTTTCTTAATATTTATCATATTAACCAGTTATTATACATAATATAAAACTCACCTTGTTAATATGATAAATTTTGCTTTCACAAAAACCTGATTGCCTCCGAGTTTTGAACGACGGGAGGGGCAGATATATCGTTCCGCCGGCCGTACGCCGGCACACCTTCCCCCTGAATTTGGTACCATCTATTGTGATTTATTTGTCTCCAAATAATATAGCTTAAATTCCTGGATGAGTTCAGTTGCAATAACCCTTTGATGCGCTCTTGTCAATTTATCAAAATTGTAAGACATCAAAAATCTGAAACACGATATATCTGCCCCTCCCGTCGTTCAAAACTCGGAAGCAATCAGGTTTTTGTGAAAGCAAAATTTATCATATTAAGAAGGTGAGTTTTATATTATGTATTATAACTGGTTAATATGATAAATATTAAGAAACTGTGAATAATTTGTCATATTAACCAAGAACGGTGGTTATTATACATAATAACCAGTTATTATGTATAATAACCAAATTTATCAAATTAACAGTAACATATATACATTGAAGGTCTGTTTCTGTGTATAATATGTCTGATCGTTTAACAGGTTTGGTGGTAGTCAAAGAGGTTGAGGATCAATACTGTTATCGTTCTCTTTTTGTATTTGGAAGCGTGCTTGCTTACTGAGCTCAAAATCGCAGGTTCGAAACTCTGCCCTTGGATTTCTTATCTGGGAGGTAAAAAAAAACCTTGAGCGAGCTATCCTTTGGATGGGACGTACTCGTTAAAGACCCCTACCCTAAGTGAATATAAATTTAGGGTAGAAAAAATGTAGGTCTCCCATGGTAGGATCGGGCTCATGCCCACCAGAGCGACGAGAGAGCGCTCTGGTAGTAGGCGATATGACCTAGTAGTTAAAGCCCGGGCATGATTCACAATAACTAACTATAAAATACATGGAAGTATTTACGGTATTTGTACCATTAATAGCCACGACTAATACTACTATACTTAAATACTTCAGGTAGAAGTAAATACTTAGTATTTGTAAAGTCGTGAGATAATTTAAATGTAAACAATAATTACATTACGGCACTGAAAATGGGATATGCAGACACATAATATATGTTCATAGCACAAGATCATGGGATCGAAACCCGGCAGAGGGCCCTTAGCCTTAAGTTTTTTTATCAGAAGAGAAAAACCTTGAGCATGCCGTCCTTCGGATGTGACGTTAAGCGATGATCTCTATTCTGTACGATGTCAGATACACTTAAAGAACCCTCATCCTAGGTAAATAAAAATTTAGGGTAGGCAAAATTTCGGACTCCCACCAGAGCGACGAAAGAGCGCTCTGATGGTAGGCGACATGACTTACTGTACATATTAACTAACATAATGAAGAAGCTAAAATGATAAAACGTACAGAGGTAGTTTTTATAGATAATATTTCTAAAATAAAGAACACACCCGAGTTGATCCTCTGAGAATATGGGTTCCAATAGGTAGTTATACTAATAGTACACAGAAGGTCCCATAAAAGTTGTCCACCATAAAGACATCTGTCTGTCTATTTGTTCGTCTCTCTGTCGTCGTCCCGACCACTATTTGTGGCCAGAGAAAAACCAAGATAAAAATTGAATAAACCAAAAAAATTGTTTTTATTAAATATGGATTGCTTGCAAGTTACCAATAGGGTCTTCAAATTTCCAGTGCGTCTGATTCCTAAATCAGCAATCAGCTGTTACATAAATGTACATATACAAAAGAAGTCATATTACATTTATTTAAATATACATGAATTCGATCATTTCATTTCCTCGCTCAAAATCGCCATTTCTGTTATACTTTATACTCTTATAGCTAATTTTACATGCGCAGTAAAAATGGTAAACGCAGCAGCAGCAAATGCACGCTATTGGATGTGAGTAATTTAATTATATAAGCACAGAAACCACAGCGTGCATTTGGTGCTGCTGCACTTTGCATTTTTGCTGCTCATATAAAGTTAACTTAAGTATTACAGTCAGTGGTTACCTCAGGGGAGCTTCTAGGGGTCCGAGTCTCCCAAATTAATAACAAAAAGTCTGCAAAGCTAACCATGGAAACTGCGGGCTGTGCCCCCGGGAGTCTATACCCCCACCCTCGTAGCCTAACTTTGCCCCCTCTCCCCTCCCCCCCCCCCCCCTGCTCTAAATCCTGGCTACGCCCCTTCCCATATTCTACATATATTTTGTGAAATAGACAATATTTGTTGTCTTTATATTTTTTACAAAAGTTTATGACGATTCAGAGATCCCTGAAATTTTTTATCATCAATTTTCTACAGAATCTGTAAAATGGTTCCAGAGAGAGATGAAAACTTAGTTAATTGCGGACGATTCACCGACGAATGTTAAGTAAGTATAAAGGCTTTTAAAATCTAAGTTGGATGTCAAGGATGGGGTATTTTGCAATGTCGTACATAGTGTTTGGCAACAATCTATAGAATCGAGTGTGTGACCTTCGTCCAACAAGGCTAGTCTATCCGTTATAGTTTTTTTTTTTTTTTTTACACTTCTCCCACTACTCTACTCAAAAAGGTAGAGAGAGAGAGGTAGGGTTTAAAAATAAGAAACGACAAAAAAATTGTCATTATGTATCTCGGGTCTGTACAGCAATGATCTCCTCGTCAGTTGTATTGTGTCTGCTTCATTTGGGTTTTGCTGCCAGCTTCCTCAGTCTCCCTGAGGTTAACATCAGACAGGGGACTCTTCGAGGTGTCTTCGACAGGACAGTCAAAAATCGACAAATTGCAGCTTTTTTAAGTATCCCGTATGCAAAACCGCCGATTGGAGATGATCGTTTTAAGGTGAGCAATTGACAACTATATAGCTAGTTATCTGAAGTTTGATTACTTAATTTATCATATTTTTATTATTATTCAGTTCCAATTTGTAAATGAAATGTTCATAATAAATACAATTTTGAACTTAATGACAAAACTTACTAGAAGAGAACATTTTATTTATTTTTATTGTTTAATATGTAATAATAATCAAGGCGTAAAAAATACTTATTATACACTTATTAGTTGGAAGCACAGAGGGCGGTTAACAATCACAAATTTCAATTAAAATTCGTAAATTGATCAAATTTTAAGATCAAATAATGAAAGAAAAAATTATGTATTTGTGATTGTGAACACGATAACTTCTGACAGAATGAATATATCGACGCAAAATTGTATATGTCAATCCAGAACTCCGTAAGGAGAACATCTATTGATTTTTAACAAAATTGGCAGAAGGAAAGGCGGACTCAGTGGGGGTGATCCACCGATTTTTTTTTTAAGTAGCTTAAATAGCATTTTCATAATTTATTTGATTCTTTTCTCCAAAACGGGGGGGAGGGGGGGGGGGAGCGCTACATTTATTTATATATATATAGTATATACTATTAGATTTTTATTATAAGTATTTAACATTTTAAATTAGGTAAATTTTAGGTTAATAAAGACAATAAAAATATAAAACCTAAAAATATTTAAAAATTATATTTTATGTACTTCACTGTTACAAATGTTACCAGTGGTTTGTGATAACTAAAGTGTGATATAGTTAAGTGACACCTAACTACAAAAAGCATAGACTCAGCATCAGCACTTTTAGAAACAATATAACGGCGTTCGACTGCCGCGCGCTCAGTCTATTGAGTTCCGTCTTGCTGTTCACAACACCTTTACTTTGTAATTTTTCTGTATTATAATAAAAGTTATTTTTTAAAAACTACTTTGTTGAATTCAGAACTTAATTGGCGCTGCGGACAGGATCTCGCGAGTGATTTTAGTGGTGTTTCTCCATTGATCATTTGAATCTTAATTCTTCACGCGGGATTCGAACTTATTTCAGTAATTGTGATCTTAGTGACAGTGCTTTGGCCCATTGGTGGAAATTCATTATTTCCGGCGACCAAACAGAAGACGGACAACTCTACTTTAGACCCAAGGACCTCCGCAAGGGTATCTGCGATGTACATCATCCAACTCCTGTAAGTCCTTGCCTTATTTATCCTTAACTTTAGGTAATCATTTTGAACCAAATTTATCCATTTTTTATAATCTTGAATAATTAAAAAAATAAAATAAAATAAAATAATAATAAAATAAATACTTAATAATAATAATATCTTTTAAATTTTAAATAATTCATAACTAGATAGATAAGTTTCTTAAATTGTATAGAAAAAAAACATTTCTTATTTTAATAGACAAACTAAGGAAATCTTTAATCTTTATTTCTTTATTTGCACATGAATTCAGCACAAGTAAAACTAATTGCAGATAATACCCAGTTACTTGAACAAATTAGAAATAATTCAAATAGACCGCTTGTTCAACCTGCTAAATTTATTATTAATAAAAATCAAACTAATACAAATATGTCTCCCCCAGTACTCGAACCAACACCTATCGCCCCCTCACAAACCGAGCTTCAGTTGCTTATCAATTCTCTACCTCAGTATTCACCCGGAGATAATTTATCGATTTTTATTACGGAAGTAGAAAACTTGAATAAACATTTAGAAAACAGACTGACACCCGACTTACAGTACATAGTAAATTGCTCGATCAAATCAAAAATAAAAGGTGAAGCTAGGGACTTTTTAAGTTACCTTGCTGCTGACAACTGGACCGAAATCAAGAAAACTTTGTTACAAAAATATGGAGATCAGAGATCGGAGGACGTACTTCTAACCAACTTGAAACAGACTGTACAACAACGAAACGAGACGTACATGGACTTTTACGCTAGACTCGTCAAAAATTATAACAATGTATTACAAAATATAATGCTTAACGTAGAAGAGCCAAATTACTTAGCCTTTAAAAAATTTGAATATACCAAACTAGCAACAAAGACATTCCAAATAGGATTGTTAGAACCTTACCGGTCCTTCCTCAGTCATTTTGAGCTAAGCTCACTGGAGGGATGCATAAATAAATGCCAACTCCTTGACAATCGTCAAACCGAATGGGACTACACAGAATTCATTCGTAGGACCCAGGGAAGTTCAAAGCCTCCGCCCCAACTTAAACCTATTCAGATTCATTCAGTACAACCGCCTGGATATCCAAACCTTTACGGATATAATCCTAGACCAAATCCCAACGTGCTAGGGTATCGTATGATGCCACCTATGCAACAACGGGCCATCCAACACCCACAATATAAGCAAGGTCAGCAAAACCTAGTTAGACCTCCTCCACTTCCTCCCAGACAAGGTCAACAACCGTTTACCCCAAGATTTCCTGTTAGACCAGCATCTGGAATGTACCAGAATGCTAGACCAAAACCAACCCCTATGTCTATTCAATCCAGGGTAAACACTCAACAATTTAACCGTAATAGACCTTGGACTAACACTCCGCCCGTGCCAATGGACGTAAATACATTGGAAACGGACCTCACCGATTATAATCCTTATTTTTATTATGATGATGGAAATTACACATACCAACCCTATGGAGAAGGAGACGTAGGTCAGAGCGAAATAGACTTAACCAACCCTCACTTGACCACCCCCCACATTGAGGAACCAGACGAACAAACCGAACAAATTGAACCAACTGAAAATGTAAATTTTTGGGAACCAGCCTCAGAACTGCCGACCACGTAGACCTTAATTGCTTAAATTCAAAACCCAAACTACCTTTTCTATATTTACCTCAGTCTAACTTAAAAATTTTAATCGATTCAGGAGCCTCAAACTCAGTCATTAATACACAACCTGCTTTTGAAAAATTCTCTCAATATCTGTTCAAAAAACCATTCAGCATTACTGGATTGTTAAACAAGAAATCAGCTGATGACAACGTTCAAGCCCCTCTATTATCAGAACTTGGTATTCATGAATCAATCAATTTTCACGTAATTGACTGGCACAAACATTTCGACGCACTAATAGGTAGCGAAGATCTAGAAAGACTTGGAGCGATCATAGATTATAGAAATAACACACTCAAAATCGCGAATCAGGAAATTCCATTCCTCCTAGGATATACTTCCCAGTCAATCAAACCTTGCAAAGTGCTTGTAAATAATTATGTCAGAATACCGGTGACGCAAGAACAAGGTGATGTATGTCTCCCAGAGATAAAACTTACCAACGACATTACGATTCCCGAATCTTTAGTTACTATACGCAATGGCTTTTGTCTAGTACCTATAGATGTAAACAATACAGAGATTTATTTTGACGAACGAATTCCCGTCACACCTATCTCAGTCACAGATATAGAATACCCACAGCCTTCTAAATCTTCCAAATTAAACGTCTCTGAAGCAATTAGGATGTCACACTTGAATGAAGAAGAGAAACGAGCCATACTCAATATTTGTAGACATTTCAAAGATACCTTTTATGACGATGAAGAGGGATTACCTTTCTCCAATTCTGTCAAACACAAAATTAGGACAACAGACGAAGACCCAGTATACGTAAAATCTTTTAGACACCCATATCACATGATGACCGAGATTCAGAGACAAATACAGAAACTTTTGGACAATAAAATCATTCGACCGTCAATATCGCCTTACAGTGCTCCCGTATGGATCGTACCGAAGAAAATGTACGCATCCGGTGAACGAAAGTATAGAATGGTGATAGACTACAGAAAGCTTAATGAGAAGACAATTGAAGATCGTTACCCCCTCCCGCGAATAGACGAAATTTTAGATAACTTGGGTAAATGCCAATATATTAGCACTCTTGACCTAGCTCAAGGATTTCATGAGATAGAGATGGACCCCGGATCAATTGAAAAGACAGCCTTTACAGTAAACAATGGACATTACGAATACCTCAGGATGCCATTTGGTCTCAAGAATGCACCAAGCTCATTCCAAAGGGTGATGGATAATGTATTACGCGAGTATTTATACAAATTCTGTTTCGTTTACATGGACGATATTGTAATTTTCAGTAAATCTCTAGATGAACATTGTCAACACTTGAGAAATGTATTTCAAAAATTACGAACATTTAATCTCAGAGTCCAACTGGACAAATCCGAATTCTTGAGAAAAGAAGTTCAGTTTTTAGGTCATGTCGTGACCCCGGATGGTATTAAACCAAACCCAACAAAAATAGAAGCTATAGAAAAATATCCCATACCGCGAACTACGTCAGCAATAAAATCATTTCTAGGACTAATAGGATATTACAGACGTTTTATTTCCAATTTTGCCAAAATAGTAGCACCAATGAGCAAATGCCTTAAGAAAGGATCAAAACTGGACCCAAATGATCCAGACTACGTACAAGCCTTCCAACAATGCAAAGAATTATTGACAAATTCACCTATTTTAGCTTACCCTGACCTGTCAAAACCATTTCTTCTTACCACTGATGCATCCAATGTTGCAATAGGAAGTGTTCTATCTCAGAATAATAGACCTATTGGATTTTACTCCAGAGTCCTCAACAGTGCAGAAAAAAATTACTCCACAATTGAAAAAGAACTAATGGCTATCATAGACTCTACAAAACATTTCCGACCATACCTATACGGTAAGAGATTTACAATAGAAACTGACCATAAACCTTTAGTTTGGCTGTACAAAATAAAAGAACCAAACTCTCGTCTTATCAGATGGAAAATAAAACTAGAAGAGTTTGACTTTGAGATCCAGTACAAGAAAGGGAAAGAAAACTTTGTAGCAGACGCCCTATCAAGAATTGAAATTAATAACTTTGATGACGAAGAAGCCGACGATTCAATGTCAATCCAGGTATGTTTGGACGAAGGGGACGCCAATCAGCTGCGCAGAGAAGCTCAGGCACTCTCAAACAATGATCTGGATGAAATACTAAATCAACCCCCAGATAACAGTGAACAGTATCAAGAAATAATACAAGATCTTGAAAAAACATTAGACGAACAAGACAATGACACTGATCTGGAAACCGTGCACTCAACTGATGGAGACACTGGAAAAACTGTCCCTATCAGCGAAAGACCACTAAATGTTTTCACCAACCGAATTATATTTAGCATCGGAGAAACTCGTAAAAGTAGATTAACTAGACCTTTCAATAGGATGACTCACTTCGCAACTATCAGAAGAAGCGCTATGGAAGAGGACCTCTCCATTCTCCTCAAACAAATCATAAGACCAGACCAAAATTTCGGTATATATTTTAAGGACGAAATAATTCATAAACCGTTCCTTGACCTTGTATACAAGATATTTAATAATTCAATAAAAATATTTATCTGTACGAAATTCTGTCAAGATGTAACCGATGAAGACAGACAAAATAACATTGTAATGGAATATCACGACCAGAACCACAACGGTATAAACGAAACCCTGAACCAATTAAAGGAAAAATATTTCTGGCCAAAAATGAAAAATACCATCAGTAGTGTCATCAATATCTGTGATCTATGTCAACGATCGAAGTATGAAAGAAGACCGTACGACCTAAAACTTTCAGGACCAATGACGGCTCAAAGACCATTTGAGGTCATCCATATTGACACCTTCTCTTTCGATGGCTCAAAATTTCTAACAATAATCGATTTATTTTCTCGCTACGCTCAGGCATACCTTATCAAAGATGGAACTAGTCTGACAATTCTAAATAAACTCCGACATTACTTTTCACATCATAATCTACCTAAGAAAATAGTCTGCGACGAAGGGAGAGAGTTCAAAAACAAGACTATGATAGAATTCTGCAAACTAAACAAGGTAGAACTCCACTTCACAACAGTCAACAATCCCAATTCAAACTCGCCCATAGAAAGACTACACTCGACAGTGCTAGAAAAATTAAGAATTATAAAGTTAAAGAACCCACGTGATCTTCCATCCAATCACATGATAACTGCCATTCTTATCTACAATCAAGCAATACACTCATCAACTGGATTCTCCCCATTCTATTTATTGTATGGACCATACGATCGAGCCATAGATTTCGACCTAGGACTCACGACTTTCGAACAATATAACGAAAAACGTAAACAGGAAATAATGCCCTTCTATGATAAAGTCCATAATAAAGTCAAAGAAAAAGCCCAGCAGGTACTAAATAAAAGAAACCAAAATAAAGAGAATAACCCGGACGTACAAGACCAAGAAATTTACATTGAAAGGAACAGACCTAGAAAAACTGACCCTCCATTTGAAAAAATAAAAGTCACAGGACAAACCAAAGGTAAAATTCAAGGAACTACTAAGAAAGACAGACCAACTACAGCCCACATAAGAAAGGCAAAAAGACTAAGGAAAAATGTTTCTTCTGTGCAGGTCGATCCTGATCCCGACCAGCCTGGCCCTCCAAATAACGAAGCTTGAAACAAACGGATACTTTATAGAACCACTGTCAAATGTTAGCTTACTAGATCATTACCACAACTTTCTATTTCATGTTAATGTCTCTAAATACAAAACAAGCTATAATACACTCATATTGAACTCTAATACATTAAAAACAAATGTAGTCAACAATACTATAATGAGTAGAATTAGTAGCCAATTAAAGGGAACTATTTATAAGATAAGGGAAATTTTAGATAAGTTAAGTAATAATAGGCGTGAAAAACATGGGATAGTAAACGGACTCGGAAGTATAATTAAATTTGTAGCTGGAAACCCGGACAATGACGATTTAAATACTATAAATAATAATGTCGATGCTCTCTTTAAAAATCAAAATAATGAAATTAATAAGATCTCTCAGTTTACATCTTTCGCTAATCATGTTAGTAAAAGAATTGAAGACGAAACACAAATATTCAACCAAAACATTAGAGATACAAAAGTCTTTTTAGAGAAGTTGAAATCTTTTGAAGATAGTCAAATTATTTTACAAAATGAGGTTTATCAAGCCGAACGTATACTGAACTCCCTACTTGTCCTTGAAAGGACCATTAGCCTAGCATTCAACAATATACCTAATCTAGAAATAATTAGCACAAATGAATTAATACAAATACAAAACTATCTTAAGAAAATGTATAGGGATAATCAATTAATCCCTTTAGACAAAAATCATCTATTTAAATTGTTAAACGCTTCTAAATTATACATATTTGGTATAAATCAAATGATTACCTTCCTTCTCAAAATACCAATCCTAAAACCTTTCCAAGCAACCTATTCCAAAAATTTACCCTGTACCTAATAGTGAAGAAATTATCATTCTACCACCTAAAAGATTTCTCGTCATCTTGGAGGACACTGAACTCTGGTCTGATGAAGAATGCAAGGTAAATAATGGAATCACCCTGTGTACTCAGCAGCCTAGTCAAGAACCCTGCACCACCACTAGCCTCGCCGGCTGCAACTCTGCCAAAGTCAAAAACTCGTATAAAATAGTGACTGCACTATCTAATAAACAAATATTAGTTATGTTTCACCAACCAAATGAAATCATCGAAGACTGCGAAGGCATACCCCGCACAAAGACTATACAAGGAGCCGCTCTACTAAGCTCATCCTGCCGACTTATAATCGGAACATTGGTATTTACATCAGCCGAACCATCCTTCGAGATCACACCACCTAAACTAAATCTAGTGCATTTGGAAAGCAGTCATGAAATCAACCTACAACTTCGTCATCTAAGCCCGTCAACTGATCTTCATCAAGAAGCTGTGGAACTGGCCCAACAACCCATCCTACTGTCACCAATAGCCCAATTTTCTTATTTAATCTTAACCATAACATTATTAATTTGTATGTTACTTGTGTTAGTCGTGTTATTCAGATACCGACATAGACTACATGATCTGTTCTGCAAATCTAGAACAATCATCACGGTGCGCCCCTCAGACGACCAAGAAGCTGGACCCCCCATGGTGAGCTGCCAAAATTCGAACGGGCCGTTCGAAAAACTTAGGAGGGAAGAGTTAAGTGACACCTAACTACAAAAAGCATAGACTCAGCATCAGCACTTCTAGAAACAATATAACGGCGTTTGACTGCCGCGCGCTCAGTCTATTGAGTTCCGTCTTGCTGTTCACAACACCTTTACTTTGTAATTTTTCTGTATTATAATAAAAGTTATTTTTTAAAAACTACTTTGTTGAATTCAGAACTTAATTATATAAATATTCTTGTATCAACTTTGTGGAGATATTTTGTAAGAACAGCATCTATAGTTGTATCATGTTTGGTTGTAGATTGTTTTGGGTCGTTGTAAATTGTTAAATCAAATTTTTCCTAAAAATAATTTTAATGAATTTTAATAGGTAATTTAAAAATATAAATGGAGCGTAATTATTAAAAATTGCCTTTATTTTGACTTTCTTGTTGGTGAATTAGGTTTTGTCTTGCACGGAATTATCGAACACGTTCCGTTGAGGTTTTTGGCATTTTTAACACTAAACGCATTAAATTAATAATCAAACGTATTATTTTAACGCATTAATCGTATACAAACAGCTGATGCATCGACACCGACCTAAACTCGTAGTTGACTTGTACGCATGCGCTATTCATCCCCCAGTCCTTAGCGTTTCATGTTAGATTTTTTATGTCGAGATAATTTCGATTCACTAGTCTCGCTAAAGAAGTTTCACTTCAAAAACATTTATATGTATCCAGAACCTCATAAGTATGACATCTATTGGTTAATAACCAAAATCGCCAAAAGTAAGGGGGGATGAGGATGGGGCTTACGAAATTTCATATGTAAATTCAAAACTCCATAAGAACGACACCTATTAATTTTCATTGTGGGGAAGAGGCGATCAGAGGAAGGCTCAACTCAAAAACCCCCAATAACTGCCGAAATAAAATGTTGTATGTCGAAAAGCCGCTATGTAAGTAAAATAGTGATTTTTTTAGCCAAAATGGTCAATTGGTTTTGACGGGAGAGCAAAACTTAATTGATTAATTCGTGCTGGGGAAGTACATTACAGTGATTCACTGATGACAGATTAAAAAATAATGTATTACTCAAAAATAAATATTTGTTAATATTTTTGCAGGAATCGAGTCCGAGCAGCCCATGGAGAGGTGTCTATAACGCGACTCGACAACCTCCCAGCTGTCTTCAGTACAATCATTTGACCTATAAGACAATGTTTCCTGTACATGGCTCAGAAGATTGTCTTTATCTTAATGTCTACACACCTAAGGTAAGGAGGGCGCAGGTATCTCAGTGGTATGCGTGCTTGTCTTCTGAGCTCAAGAACGTGGGTTCGAAACCCGACCGAGGCCCTTAGTTTATTTTATCTGGGAGGTAAAATAAACTTAAGCACGCCGTCTTTCGGATGGGATGTTAAGCGATGGTCCCGAGCCTGTAAGATGTCAGGTACTCGTTAAAGACCCCTTCCCTAGGTGAATAAAAATTTAGGGTAGGCAAAATTTAGGACTCCCACAGTAGAGTCGGCTCATGTCCACCAGAGTGACGAAAGAGCGCTCTGGTAGTAGGCGATATGACCTCGTAGATAAAGCCCGGGCATGAGTCAAAAACCTAACCTAACCTAACCTAAGGTAAAGGTATATCCTTTAAGGTCTTTAGAAATAAAAATGTATTTCAAAGAATCAAGCTCGAATCTAGGTATATTATTTTATTTTATTTTTTTCTTCCTCCGACCTAATATTAATGTTTTCATGTTGCTGTTGGTTATGCGAATAACTAAAAACCAATTGGGCGCGATTTGGGGTGGATTCGGAATAACTAGGTGTGCAATACATTCTGCTGTTTGCAAAAACTGAGCTGTGTCAGGCATATCTGTATAAAAAAACTCAGTTAATGTTTTAATAATTATCAGTAACTTCTCACCTTGTATGTTCTTTATGAATATATTAATACTTTAAATAGATTTCAATTGAATTCAATGGACGTTTTCTAGCCTTTTTGTAGACAACAACAGCTGTGAATATTTTTATCGAAAAAAAGTCGAAGTTTGTACGTTAAAACACTGAAAAAAACTGCTCAAAAAAGCGGTGTCCGATGGTAAACCGAAAAGGGCTATGCCCGGTTTTTTACATTTAAAATCGAAAAATTCTATTTTGCGCGAGAATTTTGTCTCTCAATTGATTTCAAGGGGGATTTCGTTTTTTGGTGATTATTCCTCCGTGGTAAGTTCGATTTCAGATTTCTTTGGTAGTAAACAGTGGCAAATTTCAATGTGATCGGTAAAGGGGTTTAGGAGGAGTATGAGTACAACGAAATACATGAGTCGCCTAAGAAAGAGCTTCGTAAACTCAGTTAAATTACCACATATTGTGATGTATAAAAAAAAATGCACACATTAAAATGATTAAATTATTAATATTAAAAAATCCATCAGGCCAAAAGGTAAAAAAAAAAAAATAAAAAAATAAAAAAAAATTAAAAAATTAATTATATTTATTTTTCTATAAAAAGCAAATTTCTTTTAAAACAAATGAGTAAAAAAAGAAAACACGGCCATCAGCTGTTTCTTTAGTGAGAGTAGAGTGTGTCGAGGTTTGAGTCAATGGAGACGGTCTGAGTGAAAATGAAAAGTGGTGTAAACAACAGCCTAAAGGCTTAAGTTGTAATGAACTAAATAGAAGTGAATTGACGGTGAAATTGATCCGCAAAGAAGGTACTGTAGTTTGTTTATATGTACAGGATATATGCCTAGAAATATATAACTTAAATTTAAAGAATAGCCAATGTAGATTTAAGAAAATAAACCCGATATTTGTTCTATTCTATTCATTTTCCCTGTTGGCCCAGTAAGGTAATTTGAAAACCTTTGGATTAGATTTAATATTATTTAAAATGATTAAAAATGGCATCTCTTAAGAAATCCAAATGAAAAGTTATTTAATTGAATTTTTTTTTAATGACGTGCACGTTCTTCAAAATTGCACCTCTCGAACTTTTGATATTTTTTAGGGCCATTTTCAGAAATTACTTTAGAAATCAAAATTAAATAGAAGACCAGTTATAAAATTTCTACAGGAAATGTGGTAATTTAACACTATTATTAATCTAGGTATTTATTTACATATACATAATTATTATTTTCACAATATATAGTGTTCATCAATTTCGGTAATTATAAGCATTGTTGTATTTTGCAGTTGCCCGATAAGAAGGCGTCTAAACTGATGGATGTGATTGTGTTTATCCATGGAGGTGCCTTCATGATGCTAAGCTCGACCATGTACACTCCTCACACACTCCTGGATCACGATGTGGTCTTCGTCTCCATCAACTACAGGCTTGGTCCTCTAGGTAACTTGTAATCCTACCGCTCTATCCATACTGAGTATATTCAGAGAAAATGTTTTATATAAATTTACATGGATGGTGTTGAAATATAATATATATAGGGTGTAACAAGTCGAGAGGGCGATACTTAGGGATCTTGTAGTAAACTTAATTCTGAACAAAAAAGTTCCTATAAACACAGGTCCGCAAATGCTTTGTTTAAAAGTTATAATAAAAAAACGCTAATACAACACTAATCACTTGAAAGTAAAGAGTAACTACAATAATTGTTCAAAATGTCTTCCCTGTTGTCGTACACATAATTGACACCTCCGGGCAACTGAATTTATGGCTGTTACATACCTCTTGTTCCTGTCCTCTCATTTCGTCACAAGCGCTCTGAATCCGTTCTCCCAGTTCTTCCCTAGTGTTTACAGATTGCGAATAAACGTTAGTTTTCCATGGGCGTTAAGTCGGGACTTTTTTTTTTTTTTTTTTTTTTCGGGCTTATGTACGATGCATATTAGCCATGTCACTGTGTAATTTATTAGTTATTTACGACATCCATGGCCCCGGGAGGGAGTTCTATCTATGAAATAAAACTCACTCCCGGACGGGATTCGAACCCGCAAGCCATGGTGAGGTCGGGACTTCTTGCAGGCCATCTTACTGGTCCAAAGCGTCCAATCTATCTCCTTGAATAATTTCTGTCCATCCAATCACGAATGACTCTGCCATTATGTGCTGGGCATCCATCCATTTGAAACCAACTATGTACTCGCAGGTTCAATAGGATATCCTCGAGGATGTCCAATAGATCATTTTCCGTTAGATTTAGCATTGCACCCGAATTGAATCGGCCAGGAAGAAATATTGGCAAAGGGATAGCGGGGAACATTCGCTGCATTTTATGCAAAACTGATTCACAATAAATGAGATTAGTTGCATTGAAGTAGAACCCAACATTCATAAACATGAATGGTATTGAACCTTGAACCCTATTCAGACCCTAATCCCTTATACCAATTCCAGGTATTTCTTTCTTTGCCCTGCAGTTTTTTTGATTATAACTTTTATACAAAGCATTTGCGGACCTATGTTTATAGGAACTTTTTTGTTCAGAATTAAGTTTACTACAAGATCTCTAAGTATCGCCCTCTCGACTTGTTACACCCTGTATAATGTGTGGCATCTGTAACGTAACACGACAACGAAGTAAAGACGCCGCCGTCAGAGCTAGAGCAAGTCACGATCACTCTACGAAGAAATTCACCTATCCTGGCTTAGCTACGGAGCGCAATTGACGTAAGTAGTGGAGGGGATAGGTGAGTTTCTTCGTGGAGACGTGATTGACTCTAGTTCTGACGGCGTATTTACTTCGTTATTGTGTTACTGATGCCACACCAGATTATGCGCTATTCTATCAAGTTTTATGAAAATTCTTTCTGAATTATTGTCAACTATTTTTAAGTAATAAATGAGCCGTAAAATAATTTAGTATTTCCAAAATTATTCTGGATTTTCTAATCCCAAAAAATGGCTTTGTTGTTCTTGATGTATATCCGTTCGCTTTTTCGTCACAGTTTCATGTAAAATTTAATTTAATTTAATGTACTTTTTATGGTCCACTAATTTTTAATGCCCTTTATCACTATTCTACTTAAGAAAGGGGGCTTAACTACAAAACCCAACTAACTGCCGATATAATGAATGTATCGACATGAAATTTCATATTTAAATTCAAAACCCCATAAGGACGGCACCTATCAATTTTCGACAGAATCGACCGAAGGGAAAAGGGATCTGGGGAGGTGGCTTAACTCAAAAACACTTAAACCTACCGATAGGGAGCCATGGTGGCCGTGCGGGCTAGAGCGTAGGGCTTTGGTCGCATGGTCTCACCATGGTTTGCGGGTTCGCATCCCGTCCGGGAGTGTGTTTTATTTCGAAGATAGAACTCCCTCCAGGGGCCATGGATGTTGTAAATAATAAGGATAACACAGTGAGACATGACTAATATGCATCGTACATAAGGCCACAAAAAAAAAAAAAAAAAAAAAAAAAAAAAACCTACCGATGTAATTGATTTTTAGCCCAAACGCACTACTGATTAAGGAGGAGTAGCGAAAAGTTAATTGATTAATTCGTTCTGGGGAAGTACATTGTCGGTGATCCACCAAATAATTTTTTTCTTTTGTGGTTTCTTATGTAGGTTATGTTATGTTATCCCATTCAGTCTTTTTTAATTTATGTTTTATTTATTATTTTTACATATATTCGTATCATATTATATAAAATAAGAACTGAAGTCAACCCTTCTGTGGTCAATAGACAAAGAGCACTGTCTTTAATAGTTATTATCTTTATTTTATTTATTATCTTTAATATTAAAAAAATAAAGCATCTATTTTATAAATAACGTTTGATACTTGAAAAAATATTATAATTAATTAATTTTAAAAAATTGAAATATTTTTAGGGTTTTTGAGCACGGAAGACAGCGTAGTGCCCGGTAACAACGGTCTAAAGGATCAAGTGTTGGCCCTGAAATGGATCCAAGAGAATATTGCAGCGTTTGGAGGAGACCCAAACAGCGTCACTATATCAGGGTACTCGGCAGGTGGAGCTAGCGTTCACTATCATGTACTGTCCCCACTCAGTCGAGGTGAGTTCGTTTCATATTAAAAAGTTGAGTTCATTTCGGTCATATCGACACCTTCCTGAAGGAACTAGCTAAGCGCCAAACTATAACTTTTAGAAATTAAGTCTTATTTTTCTCATATATTATAAGATACATTCCTATTCCACAGCACCATTCCTATTTATTTTTTGTCTTCTCAAAAATAGTTATTACAAACGTTTCGGGCATTACTCCTATCATCAGTGTAATTATGTGTTCCTCAGGTTAACTATGCCTTTAGTTAATCAGAATCTTCCGTTAATGGGACATTATAGTATATCGTCGCTTAAGCAGCAACACCGCATAACTCAATTTTTACTCAAATTGAGTTATGCATATCGTTGGATTCGTATTTTCGCGGGAAACAAGCTCAAATTACTAGTTTCACTCTACTGGCCACTAGGAGCGTGAAAAACGTAAAAAAGACAACACCACACATCTCAACCCTACCTGCAAACAGCGCATAACTCAACACCATAAATACCAGCCTTTTTAATTAAATTACTTTTGGTTCAAACAAATAATAAATATTTGATCAAATAAACATTGAATCACTCGTTGATAAAGTAACATTACTACAATAATCATTTAAAATAAGTGTTTCCTCTTTCCTGTAAACCTCGCAAAATTGAGATATGTCGTGTTGCTGCTTAAGCGACGATATGTTCCATCATCGAACCAGTTAAAAATTGATGATAACTGGAAGTTCGATGATGGAACATATACAGTAAAATCCCTTTTTACGGACATCCCTCTCCGACGGTCACCTCTCCTTATAGACAGTTTTGCGATGTCCCGGGCAGAAGTATAGAAAAACAATGTATTTTTACTCCCCTCGCAACGGACAACAAATTTTTCGTCATCAAGAGATAAATTGACCTCTCCTAAGCGGACACTTACAAAACAATTCATTTGAAAAATGTATTTTTGAATGCTTTTTATTATTCGTATAATTCGCCGTCTGTGAAACAGACATACATACTTACTGTTTGGTTTATTAACTTAAAATTCATAATAACTATTATTATGGTTAGGTTATGTTAGGTTTTATGACTCATGCTCGGCCTTTAACTACGAGGTCATATCGCCTACTACCAGAGTGCTCTTTCGTCACTCTGGTGGACATGAGCTTGACTCTGCTGTGGGTCCTATATTTTGCCTACCCTAAATTTTTATTCATCTAGGGTAGGTGTCTTTAACGAGTACCTGACATTGTACAGGCTCGGGACCATCGCTTAACGTCCCATCCGAAGGACGGCGTGCTTAAGTTTATTTGACCTCCCAGATAAAATAAACTAAGGGCCTCGGTCGGGTTACGAACCCACCATCTTGAGCTCAGAAGGCAAGCACGCATACCACTGAGCTACCGGCGCCCACCTACTATTATTATGTGTGTTTTATCTAATTATCTATTATTCGTCACCTATATATGTAGTATTAAACATAAAAGCGAATTAAACGTTTTGTATATCATCTACATACATATAGGTCATGATTTTTTTTTTTTTTTTTTCAACATTCTCAACGGACACCCTTCTGCAACGGACAGTTTTCTTGGTTCCGCGACTGATTAACTAAAGGCATAGTTAACCTGAGGAACACATAATTACACTGATGATAGGAGTAATGCCCGAAACGTTTGTAAATCACTATTTTTGAGAAGACAAAAAATAAATAGGAAATTTGATGCTGTGATAATGTATTGTATAATATATGAGAAGAAAAATACATAATTGTCCTTGAAAATAAAGATGAAAACAATTTTTTTCAGGAGATTCTTCTCCATGATTAGTTACTAATCATGGTTAGTTATTATGGCATGAGTCATAACTAAATAATAACGCACAAGTACATACACATGATTTTATTAATTATTTTTTATTCTGTGATATGTACAAATAAATATATTGTGGACATTCACACATACAATGAAACAGATTCTCTTTCTGCATTAAATTACAAATGCATCAGATAGTTTCTGCATCGATGCTGTTAGTGTTTTATCCTGTATTCAAGATAAAAATCTTCCATTTTTAGTTTTAAACATTATCCCCATCACATATTTTTTTGTGTTTATATGCAATATTCATTTCTAATATTAATAACTTATTAAAATCACTAATATTTTTTAATTTTTAGGTCTTTTTAAACGGGCCATATCAGCAAGTGGTACCGGTTTCTGCCCTTGGGCTCTCACTGAAAAATCAAGAGAGAAGGCCTTCAAGGTTGCTACAGACTTAGGATGTTCTACTGAAGATACCGTAGAGATGGTACAATGTCTGAAGAACAGACCTGCAGATCATATTGTAGGTCTTTCAAAGACTCTTCAGGTATGGTATTTTTACAAATTTTAAATGGTTTGCCCGAGTATCGCACGTTATAAGCTTCAGTTGAAGTAATATAACGCAAAGTTACATCCGGACAACTAGATACTACTAATTAGAAAAAACGTTATATGAAAAAATGAATAAAAAAATGTATATAACACATACATAAAGATGTTTCCAATCGTTATTTATTCATCGGCAGTGTACTTCCCCAAATCGATATATTTGTAATCGATTTATCAGAATTTTAATATACGTCTTACTTAGGGGTTTCTCAATCCTCATATAAAATTCTTTAAGCCCGTTTTTTTTGGAATTAAGGCCCCACTTTCTAAGTCTTCTTGATAGTTTGGCGCATGTTGGAATACATAACCTTGTAGTTATTTATTTTCAAAAGGGATGTGAAACTATCGATGGCGATATCGATAGTACTATCGAAATATTTTTTCAAGCAGAAGTGACATTCAGTCTACTCTATGCTCATGTATATGCACACATATACCATGTAAGTAATTTGAGGAAGACAAATAAACAAGATGTCGTACAGTGTAAGTAGGTACCTATATTTATTTTAGTAGCAAAAAAGGTCAACAACAATACGTACTTCAACTGATGAGATCGGTTCGTTAACGCAATCAGGAACTAAACTACAAACTTCAGTTGCACATAAAAATATGAATTCAAAACATGTATATATATATTATATATTGACCAGATGAGTTTCCTTTGTTAAATGCTAAAGAAAAATATCACATCAAAAACGAACAACTAAAATCAAACACTAGAACATCAGAAACCTCAACTAAATAAAATAAAACAAAAAACCAACAAGTGATCCTTCAAAGTGGAAGTGTTCCCGGAAGTTCTGTATTCGGCACTGGAAAAAAGGCATTTAGCCAGTTTTTTTTGGACCCACATCCTTATCGAAGTAACTCCACACATCGGACTTCCGTTTACGACTCATTTTTCAGTTCAAAACAACAAAGCACGCGAATAGTAAATTTTCAGTTCAAAGCAAGGAAACACTCTACAAGAACAGTAAATGTAACTTTCCTTCGATTCAATGGATCCCAGAAATACAAAGTCCTTAAACTATCGATAGTTTAACGCCGATAGTATCAAAACTATCGTTAACGTCAACTATCGTTATCGTCAACTATCGATAGTTTTACATGCCTAATTTTCAACAATTCTAATGTTCTATACTTTTTTCAGCCATGGTTGTTCAATCCGTTTTCACCATATGGTCCAGTGGTGGAACCTCCAGGCCCTAATTCATTTTTACCAGATTTTCCTGCCAATCTAGCAGCTCAGGGTAAAGCACAAGATGTACCCTGGATGTTATCCTTTGCGAGTGAAGAAGGCCTCTATCCTGGAGCAGGTATTTATTTTTCCATTCAATCCAGAAAAAAAAAAAAAAAAACAGCTCTTAACCAGGGTGTAGAGTAGAACGGAGAAGAGATGGCTGGTCGGAGGGGAAATGGGCGGTAGGGAGGGTTCCCGCACCTCTCCTCCCAGTCAGACGTTCCCAACCTTGCTGTAACTCAGAAACGATTGTAGCCAGGGCTGGCCTTAGGTGAGATAGCGGCCGGTGCGAGTATGAAAAAATGCGCCCCTTCATAGATTTTTCTTTCAATTATCACTGGTTATTTTTGAGGGTCGCCAAAACTTATTGATCATTCTACATTCAGTTTAGAACAATTTTTTATTGTCAATTTACACACTATTTCTAGCCACATATTTAAAATCTATTACTAATATGTTTCGAAAACTTCGCATTTTTCATCCAAAAATATTGTTTGATTTTAGAAATACAGTGTGTATATGAAAAGTGTATTTCGAATACTTTTCTGAATGCGATAAACGCTGATTGGAAGGAAGATTTTTACCTGCCAATGACAGACAATAGTTGATTTTTCGTGATTTAAAAATTTTAAGTTTTAATTTTACATTAAACACGAAAAATTCAGTTTCTGTTTTTATTACATATCGCCTATTGCTAATCAAGTTGAAGAGTATGCTCAATTGTTGGTCAATGAAAACTTGACATGTTCACGATTGATCACAATTATTCTTACCTCTTTTCAGTTTGAGACACGAAAAGATTCCAGTATGGTGGTTATTATCACACACAACGTAATTCAATAAATTTTCCAATTATGGATAAAAAAACGTCTACAGTTTTTTTCGAATTCCTTGGAATAATGAAATGTCATTCATTGACATTTGTACGCAAAAGAACAGCAGCGCTTGTGGTGGAAAATACGCGAACCGACGTTATAGACCGCAAAGTTTGAATTTGATATTTTATTTTTATATATATATATAATATATATTTTTATTTGATAAAGTCAAATCAAATTTATTCAATCACTATATTGACTAACTTAAATGATTGTTACAGTTTTACACTTTATGATACTAATTGCAGAAGATAGAAAACAAAAAATTTTTTTTTTTTTTTTTTATTTTTTTTTTTTTTTTGTGCTACTCAGAAAATGGCGTCACAACACCATGGCGCCCTGTGCGACTGCACTGCTCGCACCGCCCTAAGGCCGGCCCTGATTGTAGCTATGAACTCGAAATTTGAAATGATGATGTCTCATGTGCTAACATAGATCTAATCAGATTTTGATCAAAATCGAACAAAATTCGAGATAACTTTACTTCGTTGCCTAAGCACATTTTATAACGATACCGCTTATATTCATAGCCTAATCAGAAATCTATTCAAATAAGAGTTGTAGAAAAAATAAAAGGTACTTTTTTGAAGGCGGAATGTGTCTTTAACAAGTACCTGTTCGGGACCATCGATTAATGTCCTATCCGAAGGACGGCTCAAGGTTTTTTTTACCTTCCAGATAGCAAGTTAAGTTTAGATATACCGGGTGATTCATTTAACCTGAAAAACAAGAATAAGTCGAAAAATAAGCTTTATCGAAAAAAATTGTTCAAACAAAAGTTGCAGGGTTTAAAGGGGGACATATAATGGTAATACGAAATTTAACCTCGAGTGGCGTTTTCAGGGTTAAATCAATGGCAACTTCGATTTTTTCAATGGGAACCCATAGTTTTAATTGCATAGTTGTATTCTACCTGAAAAAATACGTATCTTTTGTAGGAAAAGTTTTGTTTGAAAATGTCAATTTTTTATGGTTTGGAGAATTTAAAAACACAAATTTGATGCACAAAGAAATAAAAAATTAAATTAAAATGAATGTTATTGTAACAAAGAATTAATATTTTACACAAAATTTTGAAAACAAATTTTAATTGAATAATTTCACACCACTTATCAACAATTAATTATCATCTTAATAAATGTTCAAAATGATGTCCCTGAACTTCAATACATTTTTCAACACGTGTAATGAAACATTGTCCTTAATAAAGTTTTTCTGTCAATTTCTCGACATGCATTTCTGATTCTCTTCTGTTTTAGAGGACAGCTGTTTTAGCTATTAAAAGTTAAACACGTGTAACATTTTGTTAGCCTTTAATATTAATTTTTTCTAATTTTTTTGAAGTTTAATAATACAAAAAAAGTGTCAAAGACACTAAGTGGTTCACCCTCTCTTCGAGTGAGGATGAAACCCAATGTTTCGAAGCCAGAAAAATGCAATAACTTTGATGTTCCGTATTCTAACCTAACCAGCAGACAAAGTGATATTACGAATATGGACAGTGGACATCCAGCGGAGACAGGTGAGATGCCTATTTCATTGTTACCTGCCAAAAGGCAGCTCATTTCAGACACATCGATGTTAGTAGACGCTAGCCAAGTGACCTCTGTTAACAGAGCCACCTCCCAGGAGCCTCAACTAAAGCGAAACAGATACACTCTACATATCAAACCCACACCTACACCAACACACAATAGGTATGAGCCACTGCTCACTCTCCAGGACGAACAGGAGACAACACAACCGACAAAACCGGACGCACAGACTACCCCTAACAGACTGACCAAGATCCCTCCTATCTTTCTTTGTGAGGCTGATAACTATCAACTGGTTATTACCGAGTTGAAAAGTTTGATTTGTTCACCTTTTGAAACCAAACAGTGCAACAAAAAAATTAAGATCAGCCTCACAACGACTGACGACTACCGCAAGGTGACACAATTTTATGACGAGAACAAAGTAAAATACTACACCTTCGTTAACCCCGAGGACAGGAAACTCTCAGTAATTATACGGGGAGTTCCTTACTCACTAACAGAGACAGAAATAACCGACGAACTGACCCCGACTTATCCTATTATAAAAGTGACCCGCATCTTGAACCACGACAGACGTCCCACACCTCTCTGTGCAGTTGAGCTGGAAAACAACTCATCTGGAGAGGCCATATTCCAGCTGACGCGGCTCTATTATACAGTCGTCAAAGTGGAGCCACGCCGACGTTCCAGCAGAGCCGTGCAGTGCACGAACTGTCAGTCTTTTGGCCATACCAAAAACTTTTGCCGACTGGACCCCAAGTGTGTGAAGTGCGGGGGAGACCACCACTTCACAGCATGCCCCTCCAGACAGAAGAAGATAGACTCTCCCAAGTGCGCCAACTGCCAGGGCAACCATCCAGCCAGCTACAGAGGTTGTGCATCATACAAGACCTACATAGACAGAACTACCAGACAGAGACAACCTAAACATCAAGACCCAGTAACCCCCAGTGTACCACCCCCAAGACAGACCCCCGACGGACCGAACTGCTGGTTCGACCAAAGTAGACCCCGACCCTTCCAACCTCGACCTCAACCTAACTTACCCAGCAGCCAAGACACCCAACCAGCTAACGACATGACTGACCTCACCAACGCTGTACTCACCTTTCTTAAACCATTCATCCCTATCATAAAGTCATTTTTATCTAACCTCCTCACCCAAGTATTTTCATTTAACAATGGTGGACCCTAACTTAAATATTTTTCAAAATTTATCCATCCTTAACTGGAACGCTGACGGTATAAAAAACAGACGAACGATTCTCTCGGACTTCCTAACTCGCTACAACATCGACATCATTTGTATCACAGAAACTCACCTCTATAATACCGACAAATTCAAGTTAAAAGGGTACACCATATACAGACAAGACAGACAAACCAGATTTGGAGGCGTCGCTGTTTGTATAAAAAAGAACCTCGTACACTCTCAGCTTCTCTTACCCACACTCCAACAGCTGGAAGCCGTTGGGGCCACACTCACACTCAACAACAACAGAACACTTAACATAATTTCAGCATATCACCGACCAGGCATCAGAATACACCAGACGGACTTCGAACACATATTCACTGGGGGGCCGACCATATTACTAGGTGACTTAAATAGTAAAAATACAATTTGGGGATGTAGACGGACAAACAACAACGGGACAAGACTCTTAAACATAATTAACAATTTAGGCGTACAGATATCAGCACCAGACGAACCGACATTTTACCCTACACAACAGAGATACCTTCCAGACATCTTGGACATTGGACTCGTTCAAAATTTTACATTGCCCCTTTATCACGAACCACTGACAGAACTCGACTCAGACCATCTTCCAGTCATATGTACCTTCAGAGTGAACCCGAAACCGACAGAATATCTCCCAAGACTCATAAAAGGGAAAATTGACTGGGAAGTATTTAGATGGGAGATGGACAAAAACATAGACATCCCTTTGCATTACGACAATACTGAAGACATAGACGACTCATTGAAAGATTTCACTGAAGCTATTTACATCTCGGTACACAACTCAACACATAATCACTACAAGGATCAACGTATCATCCGACTAAATAAGACCCCTACACGAATACTTGACATGATACACGACAAAAATACACTCCGTAAACACTGGCAACGAACACGTGACCCACAAGAGAAGCGAGAACTGAACCGACTGACGAGACAAATACGATGGGAACTGGACAATGACAGAATCAACAGATACCGACAATACACCAGCGATTTTACGCCTGGAGACAGCAACCTTTGGAAGGAAACACGACGCCTCCTCAGACAAGATCCCGGCCTCCCGCCCCTGACACACGGACAGAATACTGTGACAACAGACAAGGACAAGAGAGAGCTAATGGCTCAGCACCTTGAACAGAAATTCAGAACCCATGACACACAAGATCACGAAACACTCCACACAGTCCACGAATTTCTTTCCACCCCACTCCACACCGCAGAACCACACATACAGTACACGAACCCGTCAGAAATTACACTATACATCCGGAGACTCCCCAACAAGAAGGCCCCCGGTGAAGACCTCATCCCCAACATCGTCCTCAAGAACCTGCCTCCAAGAAGCATCGCTTATCTTACAGGGCTGTTCAATGGCTGCTTAAGAAGAGGATACTTCCCTGACGCTTGGAAGAATGCACTCGTGGTTGTCTTTCATAAGCACGGCAAGCCGAAACAAGACCCCAACAGCTACAGGCCGATAAGCCTTCTAAATTCATTGTCCAAGGTTTTTGAAAAGATAATATCCAAAAGGCTTACTCAGTACCTGGAAAACACCATACCGTCCCACCAATTTGGCTTCAAAGCCAAACACTCTGCGGTCCAGCAGCTACAACGGGTGACCGAAACGATTGTCCACGGCTTCGAGGCGAAGAAGTACACCACCGCCGTATTCTTGGATGTAGCCGCAGCCTTTGACACCGTTTGGCATCAGGGGCTGTTGTACAAACTAAAGAAAAGCCTGGCACCCAAATACATCGTTGGTCTTATATCATCTTTTCTCCATGGCAGGACGTTCCAGGTGAGAGTCAGTAACGCACTGAGCACCAAGAGAAGGATTACAGCTGGGGTCCCTCAAGGTGCTATTCTGAGCCCCCTCCTTTTTAATTTGTACACACAAGACATCCCCGAAACTCCCACTGCGACATTAGCCACGTATGCAGATGATACAATGATCGCATGTCAGCATAGTGTCCTCTCCGTCGCCATTGAACAGCTCCAGGAAGCCCTGACAGAAGTTTCCCTCTGGTTTTCGAAATGGAGACTCCAACTCAATGTAGGGAAGACTGAAGCTAAAATCTTCGCTCTCCGCAGATTCTCTATAGAGGAACAACGTCAGCTGCAAATTGATGACCTCCCAATTCTCTGGAATCCTAAGGACCAGGGTGTGCGCTATCTTGGAGTACTTTTAGATACACGACTCACATGGAAACTACACATTAACAGAAAACTACAGCTAGCATATTCACGACTTAACACCCTCTACCCTCTCATAAACAGAAACACGCCACTTAAACACACATGTACTATTCTGCTATACAAGACACTCCTACTTCCACTTCTAACATACGCCTGTCCAGTCTGGATCGGTACCAGCAACACTAACATGAAACGACTACAAACATTTCAGAATAAGGTACTCCGAATAGCAACAAACGCACCCTGGTTTGTCAGGAATCACAAAATCCACGAAGAATTGGGAGTTCCTCTTTTTGCAGCTCACATCGAGAAACTAGTGAAGAACCACCACGAAGCTCTTGTGCATTGTTCGGGGGCTGTACACTACAGTCTAGGAGCGCCTACACCTGGGAGGCGACTCAAACAAAGACTGTACCAGGACTTTCTATTTTAAATCCTTTATTTTATATATTTGTGTATAGCACCTTTTTTTGCTGGTCCAAATAAATGTTATTGTTTTTTTTTTTTTTTTTTTTTTTTTTGTACGCAAAAGAACAGCAGCGCTTGTGGTGGAAAATACGCGAACCGACGTTATAGACCGCAAAGTTTGAATTTGATATTTTATTTTTATATATATATATAATATATATTTTTATTTGATAAAGTCAAATCAAATTTATTCAATCACTATATTGACTAACTTAAATGATTGTTACAGTTTTACACTTTATGATACTAATTGCAGAAGATAGAAAACAAAAAATTTTTTTTTTTTTTTTTTTTATTTTTTTTTTTGTGCTACTCAGAAAATGGCGTCACAACACCATGGCGCCCTGTGCGACTGCACTGCTCGCACCGCCCTAAGGCCGGCCCTGATTGTAGCTATGAACTCGAAATTTGAAATGATGATGTCTCATGTGCTAACATAGATCTAATCAGATTTTGATCAAAATCGAACAAAATTCGAGATAACTTTACTTCGTTGCCTAAGCACATTTTATAACGATACCGCTTATATTCATAGCCTAATCAGAAATCTATTCAAATAAGAGTTGTAGAAAAAATAAAAGGTACTTTTTTGAAGGCGGAATGTGTCTTTAACAAGTACCTGTTCGGGACCATCGATTAATGTCCTATCCGAAGGACGGCTCAAGGTTTTTTTTACCTTCCAGATAGCAAGTTAAGTTTAGATATACCGGGTGATTCATTTAACCTGAAAAACAAGAATAAGTCGAAAAATAAGCTTTATCGAAAAAAATTGTTCAAACAAAAGTTGCAGGGTTTAAAGGGGGACATATAATGGTAATACGAAATTTAACCTCGAGTGGCGTTTTCAGGGTTAAATCAATGGCAACTTCGATTTTTTCAATGGGAACCCATAGTTTTAATTGCATAGTTGTATTCTACCTGAAAAAATACGTATCTTTTGTAGGAAAAGTTTTGTTTGAAAATGTCAATTTTTTATGGTTTGGAGAATTTAAAAACACAAATTTGATGCACAAAGAAATAAAAAATTAAATTAAAATGAATGTTATTGTAACAAAGAATTAATATTTTACACAAAATTTTGAAAACAAATTTTAATTGAATAATTTCACACCACTTATCAACAATTAATTATCATCTTAATAAATGTTCAAAATGATGTCCCTGAACTTCAATACATTTTTCAACACGTGTAATGAAACATTGTCCTTAATAAAGTTTTTCTGTCAATTTCTCGACATGCATTTCTGATTCTCTCTTTCATATTTTCAGTTGAAGTTGGCACATTTTTGTATTCTTGTTCTTTTAAATATCCCCATAGAAAAAAATCTGGCGAAGTTAAGTCCGGTGACCTAGTTGGCCTGTTTACTGGACCACCTCGATCAATCCATCGGTTAGGATAGTCTCGTTTCTTATATTCTCAAAACCATAAAAAATTGACATTTTCAAACAAAACTTTTCCTACAAAAGATACGTATTTTTTCACATAGAATACAAGTATGCAATTAAAACTATGGGTTCCCATTGAAAAAATCGAAGTTGCCGTTGATTTGACCCTGAAAACGCCACTCGAGGCTAAATTTCGTATTACCATTATATGCCCCCCTTTAAACCCTGCAACTTTTGTTTGAACAATTTTTTTCGATAAAGCTTATTTTTCGATGTATTCTTGTTTTTCAGGTTAAATGAATCACCCGGTATAGTATACTGAACCTTGGCCGAGGCTCTTATGTTTTTTTATCTGGGAGGTGAAAAATCCTTGAACACGGCGTCTTTCGGACGCTAAGCGATGGTTCCGAGCCTGTAAGATGTCAGATACTTGTATCCAAGATAAAATCACAGTAGAGTCAAGTTCATGTCCACCAGAGCGACAAAAGAGCGATCTTTTAGTAGTTAAAGCCCGAGCATAACTAACTATAATATACTGATGTAAAAGTTCATATTTCAAGTGTATTTATTGTTTCAGAAATTATAGCTAACACCGAAAATATAGAAGAAATGAAAAATAACTGGGAAAAACATCTTCCGTATTTGCTTGATTACAACTACACTGTCTCAAATGAAAAAGACAAATCTACAATCGCAGAAAGTATTAAAAATCATTATAAAATCAATATGGAGACACGGGACGGCAGACACAACTTCATAAAGGTTCTGTTTATTTTATTTTTTTGAATATTACTGTAAATTTATATTGTAACGCATGACAACAGTCTAAAATGTGTAAGTAAAGTCTGGACACATGGCATTCAGTCATATTAAGCCCTCACACACCAAAAGAATTCAGGCTATTCAAAATAAAATACTCCGAACAATCACACAATGCCCATACTACGTAACAAACATGACATTACATCACGATCTGAACATATCATTCTTACACGAAGTTATACAAGAAATTGGCATAATACGTTCATGACACACCCGAACACACTGCTGAGAGTTGTGTCAGTCTGGTTCTTACCGGGCAGCCCTCCTCGAGGCCTCGTGACCTCCCACCTGAGGAGGACCCCTTAGGAGGCGATGGTGCTGACCAGCCGCATCAGAGATGTTTGTTTCTAGTCTTTATCATATTTCCTTGTTGTGAATGTTCATAGTTGAATATTACATAATCAATGCGAAAAAAAAAAAATCATTTTAATGATGTGTAAACATCTTAGCTCTCAATAGGGGCTATGTCAGAGCATTAGTCTCGTTGATGTGCATGTGTAGGTGTGTGTTGCCCACACAAACAACTACACACTATCTGTGATGTCAGCTGGATTGGAGCATTTCTACGTTCATGGAATAAGAAAGTGTGTAATATATTTCGACTGCATTTGACTTTTTATGTGGTACTTTTAATGTTGTGATCATCGAAGAAAGGGTAATATATTTCTACTTCATGATCGTGTAATATATTTCGTCACATATGAATGAATGTAAAGGTAAATATATAATAAAACCAATAACAATAAAGGAAAAAAATAAATATCTATGAACAAAAAAAAAAAAAAGTCGAATATCTTAATACATCAAGACCATTATACGTCCCATCTGGACGTACGGACTCGAACTTTGGGGCGCAGCTAAACAGTCGAACATCAATCGAATCCAAGCATTCCAGTCCAAACTCTTATCATTCAAATCCTCTCGCTCAAGCCCTATCCTATCATTCCCATCCTGACAATCCTCCCCGCCACTTGAACAGGAGGTGGCCTCGCGATCTTCTCTGAGGATAGTGAATGGTGAAAATTAACTTTCGAGGGAGTGTCAGCGCTGGCTGGCTTCTCCCATCAAGTGACGTTATTTTTTTTTTTTTCTTTTGTCCACATATTTGCTCATTATGTATATATTGTATATAGATTGCAAATAAAAAAAAAAAAAAATAATAAATAAATAAATAAAAATAATCTTAATACATCAAACAACAACTATAAAACAACTCTAAAAAACATGATTAGATATAACATTGTGGCCCTTAGTTTATTTTATCTGGGAAGTAGAGTAAACTTAAGCACGCCGTCCTTCGGATGGGACGTTAAACGATGGTCCCAAGCCTGTATGATGTCAGGCACTCGTTAAAGACCCCTACCCTAGATGAATAAAAATTTAGGGTAGGCAAAATTTAGGACTCCCACAGTAGAGTCGGGCTCATGTCCACCAGAGTGATGAAAGAGCGCTCTGGTAGTAGGCGATATGACCTCGTTGTTAAAGCCCGGGCATGAGTCATAAAAACCTAACCTAACCTATAACATTGTATTTTTACATTATTGATCATAATTACCGTTGTAGTGAATGTAACTAAAATATCAATATAACGAACTATAAACTGATCTTTCGGTATGAAACTTTTAGGTTTAATGCTTCAATAGCTTAAATTTGTCACAATAAATAAAATTTGTGGTAAAAGATGTTAGCAGTGTAAATCTAAAAAAAAGTTTGTTTTATAATGTTTATTATATATTTACTTTATTATGTATGTTTTTACGGCTTTATTATATATTTACCTTTACATTCATTCATATGTGACGAAATATATTACACGATCATGCAGTAGAAATATATTACCCTTTCTTCGATGATCACAACATTAAAAGTACCTACCACTTAAAAGTGCAACATAAAAAGTCAAATGCAGTGGTAATGTATCTATTTATTTTAGCAATCACAAACCTACAATTTCATTGTTAATGGAAATCGAGGTTCTGTCGTGTGAAAGAAAATGCAAAATTTGGCCAACGTTTCGAAAACTATTTATTTTCTTCTTCAGGGCCTTATAATGACTTGAGTGGATGTGTGTGGTGACGGTGTTGTGAGTTTGTGTCCAGTGTAGTGAGTAAAGACTCACTACACTGGACACAAACTCACAACACCGTCACCACACACATCCACTCAAGTCATTATAAGGCCCTGAAGAAGAGAATAAATAGTTTTCGAAACGTTGGCCAAATTTTGCATTTTCTTTCACACGACAGAACCTCGATTTCCATTAACATTGAAAAGATACTGTCGACTCTATAAATCATTTTCTACAATTTCATGTACAAAAGAAATTGAAGAACAATAAATTTGAAAGTTTAATTTCTCATACTACGTTTCTTACTGAGTAACATTATAAAACAAATTTTAATCAAAATCAGTGCACGAAAGCAAATTTTTGAGACTAAAGCAGATGTTTACACATCAATTCGCGTGAGTTCCGTGTCACTCACACATGTTTTTTTTATTATTAAAGTTGGAAAGATAATGAGATAAAAGGTAAATTGTTGTTCAGTTGAGAAGAAAAACTCTAAAAAAGCTAATTCAGTATTTGTTGGGTAAGGTGTTTCTTCCTTAGGTATGTCTTTACAATATTTTTGATTTTTCAAAATAATATAATTTCAGGCAGTGGGTGATCGTCTCTTCATGCATGGTATTGTGAAAACTGCCAAACTACATTCATCGATATATACTTCACCAATATACATCTTTGAATTTTCGTACAAAGGCAAATATGGCGGTAGTTCATTCTTTACCAACGAAGACGTAGGTATGTATAATAAATAAATACTGTAACTTCATGTTCTTTTATAGAATATCTTTCATCAGCTAATCTTGGTAACATAAGTTATGATCAAATGTTAGAAAACAGATAACTAATATATATATACATTTGTGTAAAAACAATTTTAAATATTTTAGGTGTGATGCATGCCGATGATTCATTTTATATTCTTCGTAATGAAAATTTTAATACCCAAGAAGATGAAAGGGACAGACAACTTTCAGAAAAAATGATCAGGCTGTGGGTAGATTTTGCAAAGAATGGGTAAGTCTAGCCTTAGGCCTCATTCAGACGAGTGACATTTGTCACGGTGACTTTTCTGAAAATGTCGCCGTGACATTGAGGTATTCACACGGTGAGGCGACTGTCACGGTGACTTTAAAGAAAATCTTGAGACCAGTCTAAAAATGGATGTCGTCGAGGTTGCAGCTATTTATGCTCTGGTTATAAGAAATCGTAAAAAAATCGTGTCAGGAAATAATTTTTCACATACTTCTGTCCAAAGCCTTTTCTTGATGACAACATCAGAGTATTCTTTCAGATTTTTTTAAAATAGAGCTGCCCGTTTTTCTATTTCTTCAATTAATACCTCGTTTTGTATATTAGAGTCATCCATTGTAGAAACAAAATGCACAAACAATTGGTAATATTTACAAATAATATATTATTTATTGAAATACAAAGATAAAATATTTTCATAAAGTTTTTTTCCAAACAACAGAAAAGAATATAACCAAATTACAACCTTCCTTGGCGACAACTGTCACTTTGCATGTGAACAGGACGGGAGTGACTTTTTTGTTACGTCGAGGCACCTGCTCAAGGTGACTTGTCAGCACAACAAAGTCACTCGGCTGTCACGTCGCCTCGTGTGTACACCACCATTAGGCTTCAATGCTCAAGGTGGAGAGTGACAAAATGTTGCGTGACAAAAGTCACTCATGTGAATAGGGCCTAACTAAATTAAATTCTATGGTGGAGGAATTATGTTCATAATTTGAGATCAGTTGTAACTTCAATTGTAAAATTTGTTTGATAACAACACTTAATTGGTCTTATGATCTCCAAAATATATTTTTTCCTGTGACTAAATAATTATTATTATGAGTAAGACATAATATCTAATACACAATTTATATTTTCGTCTTCATGATTGATAAAAATGTTTATGGTTGAAAAGTACTATTTGTTGAACCTGGCGGAATCTTTGGTTCCGGTTCCATAATTTAAAAAAAAAATAAACAAATCAAATGGAAAATAAATATATATTCGGTACGTAAGAAACATAAATAAATTGTCTCTGTTTTGGATGAAGTGGTTAGAAAACATAGCTCACCCTGCCTGCGCAAGTATACAAGCAATTACTGGTCAATAATGCAAACTAGTGTTGACACCGGAGAGAAAAAAAACACAAGCAGACAGTCGAAGATGTTCCTGGGAGGGGGAGTCCAAGGTGCTGAACCTCAAAAGGAACGAGCTTCGGCAACTAACTGGAGTTCTCACAAGACACGGTCCGTTCAATAGACACCAACACACTGTAGGAGTCAAGGACAGTCCTACCTGTGATAGTAATGGAGAAAAAGACGAGACGGCGTCACACTTCCTGGGGCTCGGGATACGCGCGGATCGTTGGTAAATATTTATTCAAAGAGGAGGACTTTATGAAGATTGGAATGAAGATCTCCTATGTTATAGAGAGGGCTTCGAGAGGGTGTTTTTTGTTTTTTTTATAAAAATAAAAATACTCTTCGAGAGTTTCAATTTCAGAACAATAAACAAAAAAATTTAAGAAAGATATTTACTGACGCAAACACTATTATGAGTAGTCATAGACGTTTAACAGAAATGGTCTCAAAATAATTTTTATTTATTAAAAAAATATTTTTTTTAGTAATTTTTATTAGAATTGCTATAAAAAAAAAAATAAATAATAAAAATACGTTAAAGTAGGGGAAGTTCTTAAAGAAATGTTTAACAATCATAAAAGTCCTTCACATAGCAATATTAATATATATTTTTCGCACTGAAATTACTACATTTGAATAAGCTAACTATTTTAAAATGTTTACATTTCGTTGAATATCTTCAAAGCTTAATATTATGAATGAATAAAATGTCGTGTTGACAGTTTTGTGTTATAATACACTTCAAATATATTTTTTTCCAGTTTTTGTACAATAAGACGCTTTTCTCTTTTCAGTACCCTGCTGAACCCATGGATTCCAGTTAAAAGGCATCTACCAAAGATATCATACGTAAATATAAAGGATTCAAATAATTTTCAACCTATGATATCTAATGATTTAGGCGAAGAAAGTTACTGGGACTCTTTAAATATAAAAGACAAAATAGTGTTGCATAAAAAATATGATGAACTTTGATTTTGTATATAAATAAATTGTATTTATCTAAAGTAAATGTTGTTGTCTATTTTTTTTTTTTAATAAAAAAATGTTATTTCTTTAGTTTATTTTTAAGTTCGCCAGTCCACTTTTTTTTTTTTTTTTTTCCCCATAAGCAACTCAAAATTCAATTGTAGGAGTATTGAGGGTCAGTCAAAGATGGGAAAAAAAAAACACTATTCAGATGCCAACGTTTCGATATATTTTATATCATCATCAGGGCCTACAAACATGGGGGAGAAATCAAGATTAGAATCAAAAATAAAAAAACACAAAATTTTTTTTTTTTTTTTTTTTTTTTTTTTTTTTTTTTTTTTTTTTTGATAAACATTACTGAACGTTAAAAATACACTATAAGAAGTTGAAAATTGAAACTGACTTACTATGAATAATTATTAAACATTAAAATATGATTACATTACTAAACATAAACATTAATAATGGAAATAGACAAATAGGTGGAACATAATAAAGAGTAAACATTAAAATGACTTACTATGAATAAGCAGGGTTGGGGAGAAGGCATGTACACTGGATGGAGTCTTACATTGCAATGAAATGGTACACAATAATACTAGGGTGCTAAAGGAAACAGGTACAGTGAGCTCGGGAAACCCCGTCATAACTGTCACATTACAGCAGAAATGTTGAAAGTAATATAAATATGTATTAATATGGTTGTTTGTGTCTGCATACTCTAACACATATCTATAGATAATTAATAAATAATTAAAAAAAATATATATATATAAACTAAAATAAAAAATATAGATAATTTAGATATTGGAGACAGAACTATGGTGTCAGCTCTTGCTAAGTAAATTGGCATAACAATTACTTAGGTTATTAGTGTCAGTGCGGAAGTTGACTGTATCAAGTGTTTTAGCTATGTACACCATTTCCAATGTCAGTCTCTTATGATAATTGTGTTCTCTATGGAGTATTTTAGTGTTTATGTAGTCAAAATTATGTTTGTTCTGACTATGGTGTCGGACTAGAGCGCTGCAGTTATCAGCATCAGTTTTAGTTTTGCAATCATACTCGTGTTGGTATATTCTCTTTTTTAAGTATTGGGATGTCATACCTATATAAGATGCTGGACAATCTGAGCATGGAATCTGATAGATAAGATCAGGTAGGTAGGTATCAGTGTCGGATATTAAGATGCTCATTTTTATTCTCGTACTCTGATTTAATAATTGCAACAGTTTGTTTCGATTTGTCAGTTGATATTATTAAAATGTCGGGATTATTACGTAAAAATATTTTTGCCGACATAAAGGCTTTACATAAGGCATTAGGTTTATTGATATTGGCTTGTTTATTTTTGTTAATGTAATTAGTAATAGCATTAACACATCTTGCTCTAGTAGGATCTTGAGCATCTTAATATCCGACACTGATACCTACCTACCGCTAAACAAAGATCCGACCAATAAAATAAAAAACATTACCAACTCCTTGATAAAGGCGGCCCATAAATCTGGTTACATTGACACATACACGATGAGAAGACTGGTTAACTTCACCCCTCAACCTCCCAAAATATATGGACTAGTGAAAACACACAAAGCCGGTAACCCTTTACGCCCCATTATTTCTTTCATTCAATCCCCAACCTATGAACTCGCCAAGTATTTAGCCAACAATTTAAAAATCCTGTCTGACAGTCCTTACAATGTTAAAGATTCATTTGACTTTGTAGAAGCAATAAGAAATCGCGTCGTCCCAGCTGGTTTTCAACTAATTTCACTTGATGTTGCCTCATTGTTCACCAACGTGCCAATTTCCGATGTCATTAACATAATACGAGATAACTGGACAAAACTAGAACCATTCACCCCCCTACCCAAATCCAGTTTTATCGAATTAGTCGAACACTGCTGTTCTAATGGGTACTTTGTATATAAGAACACTTTTTTCAAACAAGTATTTGGCACAGCCATGGGTAGTAGTCTTGGACCGATTTTAGCCGATCTCATCATGAACCAACTATTAGACTCCACTATACCCAAACTCCCCTATCAAATTCCCTTTTTGTTTAAATACGTGGATGATATTATTACTTGCATTCCACCTAATTACTTGACCCAAACCCTTGACATATTTAATTCTTTTCACCCCAGATTACAATTCACCTACGAACTTGAAAATAATAATTGCCTTCCTTTCCTTGACACCCTAGTTATTAGAAATACTGATCACTCATTGTCTACCAATTGGTTTATCAAAACCATTAAATCAGATAGGTATTTTCACTTTTTTTCACATCACCCATTCTCCCAAAAAATAAACTTTGCCAAAGCGCTAATTAGTAGAATGATAAGACTTAGCTCCACAACTTTTCATAGTGAGAATTTAGATCAAATTAAAAACATTTTGGAAAAAAATGGATACCCACGCAAAATAATTCAAAAAATTCTGACAAATAATCTCACCACACTCTTTAATAACCAACTACCCATTGAAAATCCTTCTACCACTGTTAAATACTATTCCATTCCGTACATTGCACAATTGACTGAAAGGTTAACAAAAATACTAAAAGCTGAAAACCTTATAATTTCACCAAGAAACTATAAAACCGTTAAATCCCTATTCTCCCAAATTAAAGATCCTACCCCTAAAAGTGACCAATCAGATCTTATCTATCAGATTCCATGCTCAGATTGTCCAGCATCTTATATAGGTATGACATCCCAATACTTAAAAAAGAGAATATACCAACACGAGTATGATTGCAAAACTAAAACTGATGCTGATAACTGCAGCGCTCTAGTCCGACACCATAGTCAGAACAAACATAATTTTGACTACATAAACACTAAAATACTCCATAGAGAACACAATTATCATAAGAGACTGACATTGGAAATGGTGTACATAGCTAAAACACTTGATACAGTCAACTTCCGCACTGACACTAATAACCTAAGTAATTGTTATGCCAATTTACTTAGCAAGAGCTGACACCATAGTTCTGTCTCCAATATCTAAATTATCTATATTTTTTATTTTAGTTTATATATATATATTTTTTTTAATTATTTATTAATTATCTATAGATATGTGTTAGAGTATGCAGACACAAACAACCATATTAATACATATTTATATTACTTTCAACATTTCTGCTGTAATGTGACAGTTATGACGGGGTTTCCCGAGCTCACTGTACCTGTTTCCTTTAGCACCCTAGTATTATTGTGTACCATTTCATTGCAATGTAAGACTCCATCCAGTGTACATGCCTTCTCCCCAACCCTGCTTATTCATAGTAAGTCATTTTAATGTTTACTCTTTATTATGTTCCACCTATTTGTCTATTTCCATTATTAATGTTTATGTTTAGTAATGTAATCATATTTTAATGTTTAATAATTATTCATAGTAAGTCAGTTTCAATTTTCAACTTCTTATAGTGTATTTTTAACGTTCAGTAATGTTTATCAAAAAAAAAAAAAAAAAAAAAAAAAAAAAAAAAAAAAAAAAAAAAAATTTTGTGTTTTTTTATTTTTGATTCTAATCTTGATTTCTCCCCCATGTTTGTAGGCCCTGATGATGATATAAAATATATCGAAACGTTGGCATCTGAATAGTGTTTTTTTTTTCCATCTTTGACTGACCCTCAATACTCCTACAATCAAAATTCAATCATTTTCTATTCCAAAAGATTTTTTCTATACCATCAGAGTTTATTTTTGTAGAAATAAAAGAAGACATTGTTTACTGTTTTATTCACTACTAGAACCCAAGGGGGTCCGGGTCCAGTCCTTTTTATTTTTTTATTTTAGTAGATTTTGCAAGGGATCATAGCTTAAAAAGGCAAAATATATAATTATAAGAAAATTTAGTATAATAGATACATATTCTAGTTGTGCGAGTTATTAAGTTATTATTTAATTAGTTGCGTGCATGGATAGTTACTCTTGTTTGCAAATTACTAGTATAAAACAGTCCAGTCGGCACGAGACAGGTATAGACGGGCCCCACGCACTCCCTCAACCCTCCCCCACTCCTATTTCCCAGCCTATTGTCCAGCTGTTTCCCCTCAGAGCAGTGTTCTAAAAATAGACGCATCGACGCATAGTATCAGTTTGACTGATTGAAAATGAATTGGCCAAAACTATTGACTTTTCAGATGTTATTGAAAAATTTAGTCAAAAGAAAGCTAGGAAAGCTATGATAATTTAGGGCAGTTAGGCTATAAGTAAGCTTTTGTTGTAGCCAGTGTATTAAACACACACAAACATCGTAATTTTTAGAGCTCTTAATGTTATTTTTTTTTAGATCGTAATACTAGTTTTTGTCAATTTTTATTTTAATGTTAGTGAGTCAAAGAAATCTAAAAATTTAAACGTTAATTTCAGTAAAATAAAAGTAAATGATATAATCACGGTAGCAATTGATGTGTGAAATAATTTAATCAATAAAGTTTGTTTTTAAAATCTAACTGATACTGTAACAGTAATTATACCTTACAATCTGTTTTTAGTTTAAATAAAATTGTAAAAGGGTTAAAAAAATAACCATGTAATTATAATATAGCACATGACTATAAGATAGCCCGACCCTGATCCTGGTTACAGGGCCCGCAATCGAATGTGGGGGCCATGGGGATGTGCCACTGATGATGACGCAGTTGCATTGAAAACCTAATGAAAATAGTTTTTATTTATGTCACCTTATCCAACATCAAGCGAATTCAGGCGCTTCAGTCAAAAACCCTCTCAGACTGATAACACAGTGCCCCCCATACATAAACAACAGAACACGTCATAACGATCTTATGATACACACAGTACCCGACACAATACAAACTGCTTACATACGGTTTTTTAGAAAACTTTACACACATACAAACCCAGAAATACGTACTTTATCTTCACAACATTTACCACAAAACCCCCCACGAAGGTTGAAGAGAAGATGGAACCGAGACTTACTGCCACCTTTTTTACTTTTATCATCTCTCTTACCCATCCATCAAAATTGTCTTTCAATTTATTTTTATTTATTTATTTTAATTATTTATTTTAATTTTTTTTCTGTTTTTGTCCTAATAATTAAGATAAATTTTTCATTTCACCACTGGGTGGCCTTCCTCTCACATGCCCTTCACGCAAAAATATCAATACCATCATAGATGCTGGTTGTTACACCCTAGCAGCAATTGTATCTTTATAAATAAAAGACAAAAAAAAAAAAAAGTATGTCACCTCAGCCATAGGCTGGCCCCTGTCTATGGTCAAGCTCAGTTTTCTATCCCTCAAGTCTTCCAAACCTTCGTTTATCCCCGCTTTTCCTTTGATGTCCCGCATGTTTTTCCCTTTTTTTGCAGAAGAAATCTATACGTAGCCCTTTTTTCTATTAATTTTGATTCCCCTTTACCAGATATTTCCCCGTCTGCTGCATGTCTGTACCAGAGATAATTATAACTTTATATACGATGCACAGTGGGGCAATTCACCAACTTAGCATGAAAAAAATTCAAATTATGAAACTCTCACTAGAAAGATGGGAACAATTGGTATTGGAAGTAGTTGAAGACAATGTACCCAAGAGATGGGCCTCCGTTGTTTACAATAAGTGAGCAAAGCCGGCATGTAAACATAGGAACGACACGTCATTATCTTTTCACATCAGTTACAGACAGTGGTACAGTGCAGTATTAATTTTGATTCCCCTTTACCAGATATTTCCCCGTCTGGCTGCAAGTCTGTACCAGAGATAATTATATCTTTATACACGATGCACAGTGGCTTAGCACGAAAAAAATTCATTATTTTTCAAACCTTCGCTAATATGTCTGATTCAGGAGAAGATAAGTGAATAAACTATATTGTTTATTTTGCAAAATAGTGCAATGCATAAAGTTGTTTATTGGAAATTTTACATTCTGAAAGCCGGCCAAAAAATTGCAGGCGATTGCATGCATACTTAGCATTTTCCACTTGGTAATTTAGTATTCTAATTGTAAAAGAAGCAGAACCTTAGCTCTCCTTGATAAGCCACAGTCTTTTTTTCCCCTTTTACAGGAAGTTCTGCTGTAGTGAAGAACTCTTACATGTTTTCACTATGGTTGAAATTCAAGAGTCTTAAACGAAACGTAGCGTTTCGGGGAATGGCGGTTGCACTTAAAAAACGATTATCCAACAAAATCTATGAAAAAGCTCTTCCAAGAAAATTTAATAATTTCATAAAAAGTGCGGAATTGCGTTGGAAGCGCTCTGTAAGTAATTTATCTAATTATAATTATCAAAACCAAGTTTGGCTACAGAAGGACTTCGATATTCCTTTTCGAACGAAAGTCAGTTCCCGTGGTAAGGTTGGCCGTCCTCTTAAACCACCATCTATACATATTATACACTATACTACTATACACATACTATACATAAAGTTTTGATCCACGGAGGAGACATAATTAGGGACGCTATTGTACCTATGTCATCTTTGAGAGAAAGCACAAGAAGCTAAAAATCACTATTTTAAGTTCATACGAGAACCCGGATTCCAGAATCCATAAGAACCAAGATTAAATTCATCATCATTTATATTCTGACCCTATAATTTCTCTAACAGGTCGAAAGTATCGTTCTACAAGATAATATTTTCCGATGGATGTGTTATTGCTGCAAAGAGAACCCAACTTGTAGTTACCAACCAATTCATCGGATGATTCATCGTATTATTTTTAAAAATTCTGGGGGTATTGAGGGTCAGTCAATGATGAAAACACTATTCAAATGCCAACGTTTCGATATATTTCATATCATCATCAGAGCCTAACAAACATGGGGGAATCAAGATTACAAAAATATAATGAGTGATTGATTAAAATTATATATAGGTACATAAATATACATTCACACATACACAAATCCACATAAATACATATATATATACATACACATACATATACACATTGATGAACAACAAGGAAACTTACTATGAATATAGATGGTTGAGGAGAAGGCATGAAGACTGTGAAGTCTTACGTTCAACTAAGGGTACAGAAGGGTCGATGGTAACAGATAATAAATGCGGGGAAAACCCCAGTTAACGGCACTTAAATTTGAAGAGAACTAGCTATTGGCTAACAGATATTTTACTATGTTAAGAAAAAAAAAAAAAATCACTGCTCACCCACTGCTCACTGCTCACCCACTACTCACTGCTCACTGCTCACCCACTGCCCACTGCTTGTATCTATTACCCTCAGCAAAATATCTGTTACCCTCGACCCTTCTGTACCCTTAGTTGAACGTAAGATTTCACAGTCTTCATGCCTTCTCCTCAACCATCTATATTCATAGTAAGTTTCCTAGTTGTTCATCAATGTGTATATGTATGTGTATGTATATGGATGTATATTTATGTATATATGGATTTGTGTATGTGTGAATGTATATTTATGTACCTATATATAATTTTAATCGATCACTCATTATATTTTTGTAATCTTGATTCCCCCATGTTTGTAAGGCCCTGATGATGATATGAAATATATCGAAACGTTGGCATTTGAATAGTGTTTTTATCATTGACTGACCCTCAATACCCCCAGAATTTTGAATTCTACAGTCGCTAGCAAACATCTACATTGAATAGAGGTACACAGTCCACCAAATACAAACATGGGATTTTATCAAGATATCCACCGAACCTATGGTCTTCAGACTTTCCAACACCTGAAATCACTTGCCACAGACCTCAAGAAACTAGCGTGTGCCTACAACCAACGCATTTTCTTACTTAAATGCAGAAGACACCAGGTATTTCCACCCCATATTCAACAAAATTACAATTTTACCTTACAATTCTTGTGCAAGAAACCGAAACATTGTGATTTAGTACAAAAAGCAGTTCTCAAATTTAAAAAATCAATTTTAAATATCGAAATAGACGCTTGTATATCTAACATTAAAGATATAGAGAATAGGATAACATCTCACAAAGATAGTTTAAGAACATTGTTACCAGTTGATATTTTTAATAACTTTGTAGAGAGGCAGAATCGTGCATTCAGCAGAGTACATTCTGCTATCCGTGATTCCCAAACCCGTAAAATAGATAATATTATTCACCAACAACACCCCTTGCCGTCTTTCAATTCTCATTGATTTGTTAATTTAACAGGCACACCATTCCCAGTAGAAGTCAAAACGATTCTATCATTAGGACCTAAGTTTTCCATTCCCTATAAACACAATGACATTCCCGTACCAAAATTAATTGCAGATGTTGAATATATTATTAACTCTATGCCCAATAATGAAGAAAAAGATCCCATTAGAGCACGCTGTGTTAACGCGATTACTAATCACATCAATAAAAATAAACAAATAAATATTAATAAACCGAATGTTTTGGGTAGAGCCTTTGAATCGTCAAAAAAGTTTTTACGTAATAATCCTGACATTTTAATAATATCTGCAGACAAGTCCAAACAAACCGTCGCAATTAATAAAACAGAATATGAGAATAAGATGAGCTCGTTAATATCCGACCCTGCTACTTACCTACCGCTGAACAAAGATCCCACTATTAAATTAAAAAACACTACTAATTCTTTGATTAAAGCTGCTCACTCATCAGGGTATATTGATACGCACACTATGAAAAGATTAGTTAATTTCAGCCCCCAACCTCCTAAAATATATGGGTTGGTGAAGACTCACAAACCTGGTAACCCTCTACGTCCCATTATTTCATTTGTTCAATCCCCCATGTATTCACTGGCCAAGTACTTAGCCAACATTCTAAAAAACATGTCTGATAGTCCATATAATGCTAAGGATTCATTCAATTTCGTAGAATCAATCAAAAATCTCTCTGTCCCTCCTGGTTTTCAATTGATTTCATTGGATGTGGCCTCACTGTTCACCAATGTTCCCATCTCTGATGTCTTAAACATTATAAAAGACAACTGGTCAAAAATAGAATCATTTACTTCCCTTCCTAAATGTACATTTATTGAGTTAGTTGAACTTTGTTGCACTAATGGATACTTCGTATATAATAATACATTTTACAAACAGATATTTGGCACTGCCATGGGGAGTAGTCTGGGTCCCATTCTGGCTGATCTCATTATGAATAAACTCTTAGACTCTATTATTCCTAAACTACCCTATAAAATTCCTTTTTTATTCAAATTTGTAGATGATATTTGTACCTGCATTCCATATAATCTTTTGACCCAGACCCTTGACTTATTTAATTCCTTTCACCCCAGGTTAAAATTCACCTATGAGCTTGAAAATAATAATTGCCTCCCTTTCCTGGACACCCTAGTTATTAGAAACGATGATGGCTCTATATCTACCAATTGGTATATCAATTCCATTAAATCTGACAGATACTTTCATTTTTATTCTCATCACCCCTTTTCCCAAAAAATCAATTTTGCCACTGCAATGATCAATAGAATGCAAAGACTCAGTTCTACAACTTACCATAACGATAATTTAAATAACATCAAAACTATTTTAAGAAAAAATGGCTACCCATGTAAAACCATTGACAGAATAATATTAAACAACCCTATCACGCTCATTAATAACCCAGAACCCACCAATAATAATTTTAAATATTTTTCTATCCCTTATATTGTACAACTGACTGAAAGATTAATGAAAATACTAAAATTTGATAGTGTGAGGATTGCTCCTAAAAATTTTAAAGTTGTCAAGTCACTATTCTCCCAAATTAAAGAACCTACCCCAAAAAACAACCAGTCTGACCTCATCTATCAGATACCCTGTTCAGATTGTTCATCATCTTATGTTGGCATGACATCTCAATATTTAAAAAAGAGATTATACCAGCATGAGTATGATTGTAGAACAAAAACTGACTCCGATAATTGCAGCGCCCTAATCAAACACCATAGCCTGAACAAACATAAGTTTGATTTCGCTAACACCAAAATTCTCGACAGAGAAATCAATTACTATAAAAGGCTGACACTGGAAATGGTGTATATTGCCAAAACCTCAAATACTGTCAATTTTCGCACTGATACCAATAACCTGAGCAACATTTATGCCAATTTGCTTCAAAACTGCTGAATCCATAGTTCTGTCTCCAATTATATTTAATATTTAAAATTTAGATTAATTTCATTGTGTGTCTATTTATTCTTTATTATGTATTATTTCATTTTCGGTTAGTGTCACTTCTGTCTAAAATTCTTCATTTAATTAATAAGTTAAGTTATGTTACTATTTATATAAGTATAGAGTTTTTATTTTATTTTATATTTTTTCTCAACATAGTAAAATATCTGTTAGCCAGTAAGTAGTTCTCTTCAAATTTAAGTCCCGTTAACTGGGGTTTTCCCCGGATTTATTATCTGTTACCCTCGACCCTTCTGTACCCTTAGTTGAACGTAAGACCTCACAGTCTTCATGCCTTCTCCTCAACCATCTATATTCATAGTAAGTTTCCTTGTTGTTCATCAATGTGTATATGTATGTGAATGTATTAGGATGTATATATGTATTTATGTGGAGTTGTATGAGTGAATGTATATTTATGTACCTATATATAATTTTAATCGATCACCCATTATATTTTTCTAATCTTGATACCCCCATGTTTGTTAGGCCCTGATGATGATATGAAATATATCGAAACGTTGGCATTTGAATAGTATTTTCTTCATTGACTGACCCTCAATACCCCCAGAATTTTGAATTCTACAGTCGCTAGCAAACATCTATATTTATACTTTGGTCCCCCCACAACCCCCCCTCCCGATCAAAATTTTGGGACGCCACACACCTTTTTTTCCTATTTGGCTTTTAAAAATACTACATGTGAAATTTCATGACGATTCGCCCATTAGTTAATGAGTTAGGTCTATATTTATACTTAGGCCCCCCCACAACCCCCCCTCCCGTTCAAAACTTTGGGACGCCACACACCTTTTTTTCCTGTTTGGCTTTTAAAAAGACTACGTGTGAAATTTCATGACAATTCGACCATTAGTTAATGTGTTAGCACTATTTATATACTTAGGCCCCCCTTACAACCCCCCCTCCCGATCAAAACTTTGGGACGCCACACGCCTTTTTTTCCTATTTGGCTTTTAAAAATACTACATGTGAAATTTCATGACGATTCGCCCATTAGTTAATGAGTTAGCTCTATATTTATACTTAGGCCCCCCCACAACCCCCCCTCCCGATCAAAACTTTGGGACGCCACACACCTTTTTTTCTTGTTTGGCTTTTAAAAAGACTACCTGTAAAATTTCATGACAATTCGCCCATTAGTTAATGAGTTAGCACTATTTTTATACTTAGGCCCCCCTTACAACCCCCCCTCCCGATCAAAATTTTGGGACGCCACATAGCCTATTATTCAATCGGGCTCAAAAGAATGCTACATGGGAAGTTTCATGAAGATCCGTCCAGCGGTTTGGGCGTGATGCTGGAACAAACATACATACAAACAAACAAACAAACAAATAAACCCCGTTTCAGCTTTATTAATATAGATTATATCACAATGTACACAAGTTTTAATTTGTGTTCATATCTATACATACATCTTTTTTTTTTTTGGCATTTTTCTTCCATAGTGGATCGGTGTCACCATATTTAAAGTCAGTCTGAACGTTGTGCTGACGTTGGCATAATCCGAAACCAGCACACTCTATGGCTCTGTCAGTTAACAAATATTAAATCTATAAACCGTTAAAAAGCAAGAAATTTGAAGAATGGAGTCTACCGAGCTCAGGATCGCCACTTAGAAATCTAGCTGAGGCACTTAGGTCAGATGTTTTAATCGGGAAGTGAAAAATAACTATGAGCACGTCGTCCTTCGGATGGGACTTTAAGCGATGTTCCAGGACTTTTTCGAATGTGAGGTACTCGATAATGAGACGTATGTTATGTAAATAAACCTGGGTAGGTGAAATTTCACTTAGGTTGAAAATAGCCTTGAGCACGTCGTCCTTCGGATGGGACTTTCCGGATAAATCTGAATCTGTCGTATCAGTTTTAACAATTATTAAGCCTATAAACCGTTAAATAGCGCAAATTTTTTGAAAAACATTTTTATTTTGATTTTTGTGTAGGATTCAGATAATCCGGTCGTTCTCTATCAGTTTTAACAAATATTAAATCTATAAACCGTTAAAAAGCGAGAAATTTCGATAATGGAGTCTACCGAGCTCAGGATCGCCACTTAGAAATCTAGTTGAGGCACTTAGGTCAGATGTTTCAATCGGGAAGTTAAAAAACACTTTGAGCACGTCGTCCTTCGGATGGGACTTTAAGCGATGATCCAGGGCTTTTTCGAATGTGAGGTACTCGATAATGAGACGTATGTTATGTAAATAAACCTGGGTAGGTGAAATATCACTTAGGTTGAAAATAGCCTTGAGCACGTCGACCTTCGGATGGGACTTTCCGGATAAATCTGAATCTCTCGTATCAGTTTTAACAATTAATAAGCCTATAAACCGTTAAATAGCGCAAATTTTTTGAAAAACATTTTTATTTTGATTTTTGTGTAGGATTCAGATAATCCGGTCGTTCTCTATCAGTTTTAACAAATATTAAATCTATAAACCGTTAAAAAGCGAGAAATTTCAAGAATGGAGTCTACCGAGCTCAGGATCGCCACTTAGAAATCTAGCTGAGGCACTTAGGTCAGATGTTTCAATCGGGAAGTTAAAAAACACTTTGAGCACGTCGTCCTTCGGATGGGACTTTAAGCGATGATCCAGGGCTTTTTCGAATGTGAGGTACTCGATAATGAGACGTATGTTATGTAAATAAACCTGGTTAGGTGAAATTTCACTTAGGTTGAAAATAGCCTTGAGCACGTCGTCCGTCGGATGGGACTTTTCGGGTATATCTGATTCTGTCGTATCAGTTTTAACAATTATTAAGCCTATAAACCGTTAAATAGCGCGAATTTTTTGAAAAACATTTTGATTTTGATTTTTGTGTAGGATTCAGATAATCCGGTCGTTCTCTATCAGTTTTAACAAATATTAAATCTATAGCAGTTATACCCGGCGTTGCCCGGGGAACTTTGATTTTTCTCCCAATATCTTCTATAACGCTATTCAGTTCCTCGTCAGTACATTCATGATGTTATAATTTTCAATTATTCATACGGAATAAGGCTTATAGTCCTTCAGCTGTTCCGCGACGGCGGACCCAACAGCTAGTACGTAGTTAGGAACGCTGGTCACCACAGCTAGTATGTGCCTCGCAACAGCGGACCTCACAGCTAGTACGAAGTTAGGAACGCTGGGCATCACAGCTATTAAGTGCCTTGCAACAGCGGACCCCACAGCTAGTATGTAGTTAAATACGCTGGGCATTACAGTTAGTAAGTGCTTTGCAACAGCGAACTTCACAGCTAGTACATAGTTAGGAACGCTGGGCACTACAGCTAGTAAATGCCTTGCAACAACGGACCCCACAGCTAGTACGAAGTTAGGAACGCTGGGCACTACAGCTAGTAAATGCCTTGCAACAACGGACCCCACAGCTAGTACGTTTTTAGGAACGCTGGGCCCTACAGGTAGTAGGTGCCTTGCAACTGCGAACCCCACAGATAGTATGTAGTTAGAACCACAGGGCATCACAGCTAGTATGAGTTTTGCAACGGCGGACCCCACAGCTAGTACCTACGAGTGAAATACGCTGGGCCACACTGCTAGCGCCTTGCAACAGCGAACCCCACAGCCAGTACATAGTTAGGAACGCTGGGGCTGAGCACTACAGCTAGTAAGTACCTTGCAACAGCGGACCCCACAGCTAGTACGATATTAGGAACGCTGGACATCACAGCTAGTAAATGTCTTGCAACAGTGAACCCCACAGCGAATACATAGTTACTACTACTACATGTGAAATTCATGACAATCCGATTCATGACAATACGATCAACCGTTAATGAGCTAGCTCTATATTTATACTTAGTCCCCCCCCCCCCCCCCCCCTCAACCCCGCCACCCGTTCAAAACTTCGGGACGCCACACTCCTTATTTTTCTATTTGGCCTTCAGGAATAATATATGCGAAATTTCGTGACAATACGACCAACCGTTAATGAGCTAACTCTATATGTATATTTAGCCCCCCCCACAACCCTCCTTCCTGTTCAAAATTTTGGGCCGTCACACACCTAATATTTCTATTTGACCTTTAGGAATACTACATGTGAAATTTCATGACAATTCGACCATTAGTTAATGAGTTAGCACTATTTATATACGTAGGCCCCCCTTACAACCCCCCCTCCCGATCAAAACTTTGGGACGCACACACACCTTTTTTTCCTATTTGGCTTTTAAAAATGCTACATGTGAAATTTCATGACGATTCGCCCATTAGTTAATGAGTTAGCTCTATATTTATACTTAGGCCCCCCCCACAACCCCCCCTCCCGTTCAAAACTTTGGGACGCCACACACCTTTTTTTCTTGTTTGGCTTTTAAAAAGACTACCTGTAAAATTTCATGACAATTCGCCCATTAGTTAATGAGTTAGCACTATTTTTATACTTAGGCCCCCCCACAACCCCCCCTCCCGATCAAAATTTTGGGACGCCACATAGCCTATTATTCAATCGGGCTCAAAAGAATGCTACATGGGCAGTTTCATAAAAATCCGTCCAGCGGTTTGGGCGTGATGCTGGAACAAACATACATACAAACAAACAAACAAACCCCGTTTCAGCTTTATTAATATAGATTACGTCAAAACCTTGTATAACGACGTACCGTCTACAACGACGAAATACCGAGAAAAAGTTTGGTTCACCATTACAAGTTACAGGTAAAATATCCCTTATTACGACAGTGGATATAACGACGACATCGGCTGTAGTAACGCTCGTTTAGACAACTTGGAGAATTAAAAGTCGTCTATAACGAGAGACAGAATGTGAGGAGCTTTTTATCAAAAGTGAACATTTCCATTTTGTAATATTTTTCAGGAACTAAAAAAAACGAATAGCTTTAACCTCATGCATTTTTTTTACACTTTTCTCCCAAAAATATTAAACACAACGCCACTTATATTATAGGTATACAACAAATGAGTTATATTTTTTGTCATCCAGGTTATTCCATGGTTTCAATTGGAGATGTGCTGTTTTGATAAAAAAATATGGAGATGTTAAGTTTTGAAAAAAAAAAATAAAATAAATTAAAACTTAATTAATAATAGTACTAATGAATAATAAAGTACTAATGATCGACTAGTATGTTTGAACATGATAATAATAAAGGTGTCTGATTTTACACACGAAGATTAAAAACCTAAAAACTTAATTTGAATTACAATAAAATTTTGATTTTTAATTGGTAAAAACAAAACGACTAGTGCTAATAATGGAATAGTATGGTTGACTTAGATTAAGTAAAAAAAGTAAAACAAAACAAAAAAACGTTTGCTGTCATTTTTACACATGGAGTTGTAGGCAGTCTTCCTCTAAGCAGTCACAACTCTCGAGTTGTACGTCATCTTCATGTTGTTCAGCATCCTGGGTTATATTAATGGCTTGCATATACCACTTGAGCTCGGCCTGCTCGTGCCAGTTATCACCAAAGTGTATTCCTAAAAGGTGGGCAATGTCACATGCCTTTTCTTTTGTTATAGTATTATTCAAGGCGATTTCAGTAAAAATAAGTTTTTCCTCGTTTCCTCCTCGATCCACGATTTAGTTCGGAGACACATTTGTCCATTTTAAACAGTTTTTATTCACGACAGAACAAGTTGGAACAGGCACAAGTTGTAATCGGAACCGCTCAGGAAACCTCGCCGCAACGAGTGGCGGAAAGGTGCGGACCTGCACGAGCGGCACCTATCGGTAGGGGCGGGGATCATACATGTGGTGGTCATTCACAAACCATCATTCGAATGCCGTCTAGTGAGGAAACGACATAAGCAATGGATGTAGGCTGTCCTGTTATCAGGCCATGAAGAGAAGTACAGTTTTGAAAAAAAAAAACTACTTTTAACGAAATATGGCTTTGGAAATGTTCAGTTTTGAAGGAAATTCGGCACATTTTATTAGGGATGGAAATGTTCGGTCTTGAAAAAAAAACTTGTTTTCAGATTCATTTTTCATGAGGAAATAATTACTTTTGACAAAAAAGGAGCACATAGCGGAGCACAAAAAAGTGGAAGTGTTCACTTTTGATATAAAGCTCCTCATGTAAACAAAACATCAAGTTAGAGATAATTGGATACATAATTGTTTCGAGACCTATGACTTCAGTTCATAGAATCACAAAAGACATGGTAGGTTTTTTTTAACTTTATTTTCAATTACCCTCAGTTGTTTGTGTTTACTAAAAAATGTCAACATGACGTGTAAAAGAAAATCTTTGGTCATAGAAGAAAAAGCGAACATCATTTGGCGGCTGGAAGAGTATCAAAAGAATTCGGTGTATCCCACTCGGTAGGAGTGGGGCAATAAAGAAAAAAACAGAATAAGTTTTGAGGAAGAAAATTCGGACCCAACATACTCATTTAGACAATGCTTTGCTGGAGTGGTTTAAGGCTCATCGAAAGAAAAATGTTCATATTAACGGGCCGATTTAACTTTTTTCGCTGTGGTGTACACAACAACTTTCCCAATATATCTAAATCTGTCTATGGTTGACTATCATCTTTCCTGGTTGCTGCCTACCAACCGACATTGCTGTCCTAATGTATATAACATAAATAATGTGTTTTTCAAAAAATATGTGAAAACAGCATAACGAAACCCACCCATTTCCTATATTTCTTCCTCAACAATTTTTGTTAAATCCAACTCGAATCTTTATTTTTTCTTTACATATGGTGTCTAATGAGTTCAGCATAGCGAGTTCGAAATCTTGCCGAAGCCTTTAGGTGTTTTTACTTAGAAGTTTAAAAAAAACCTTGAGCACGTCGTCTTTCGAAATGGATCTTAGGCGATGGTCACGGGCCTTTTCGAATGTCAGGTAATCGTTAATGAGCCGTATCTTATGTAACTAAAACCTGGGGTAGGTAAAATTTTGGTCTCCCGCTGTAGAGCTAACAGGGAAGGGACAAGAGCGTTCGATGCTTAGATCCCTAGATGTACACAAATATTCAGGAAATCTAAAATGGCTGCCGTTAGTTGTTTTAACTGGGAAGCGAAAAAAAACCTTGAGCACGGAACTCCGTTTCAGCTTTATTAATATAGATGTATTACTCTACTGGCAAATACTTTATAAGAAATGTTAAATTGACCAAAATTAAGATAACATAACAAAAAAATAAATACTAGAAGATTATCTACAAATTTAGAAGCCCCACATTGCCCCCTCTTATTATTTTAAAAATGTTTTTCATGTTGATTTTTAGTTGCAAAGTATTATCTTGAAATAAATTTATATAGATAGGAAGAATGTTTTTAGCTTACAAATTTTCCTGTACTAAGCCATTGTCTCCTTCATAAAAGTTTTTGTAGTTGGCATTACTGTCATTTGTCTTTCTCTATTAAATAACCTCCCTTTAGTTTATATCTGAATTTTGAAATTGTAATATAAACATGTTTTTATCCAGTGTATTTTAAATATTACATGAGCAAAAAGTACAACAATGGACCTACCAAGTCATGAGATTGAATCATTTCTTCCCTCTGAAGTAGCCCGGCTTGTCTATGGTATTTTGTTATTTTAGTTTGATTTTCCATTTGAAATATTACAAGTGATATAATAATTTTACAAATTTTAATTTGCTCTAAAGGATATCTTGAGGAAGAAGATTGTCCAAATGCTGCTCAAACGTTCCTCGATACGTCCGTTCATTTGAAAGAATGTTTGACTGTTGCTAGAAAAGGGAAAAAATTTAATACAAAGATCCTTGGTTTGAATTTGGTAGATCTTCTAGATCTATTATCGGAGGCCATCTGTTTTGGTATTTATATAATCTTTTAAATGGTGATTAATTTATTATTTATATTTTATACATAAAATGTTTTTTTTTCTTTTAATAGCAAAGGCGCATCGTAAAGAACTCCTTGAAAGTATATCATACAGAAAAGATTCGAAATTAAGGCATCTTTTGCAAATCGAAGTTCCTATTGAAGGGGAAGATGTGAGCACTAATGGAATGGAAAAAGAAAATGTAAGAAATTTCTATACCATAATTGTACTTAAACACTCTTAATCTAATTCTGTTATGTTAGTATAGTATATAGTATAAATATTGTAGTAATGCATTTTTTTATTTATTTTTTAGAATACCTTCAAGCCAGATAATTATGAAACGAATCAACTTTCTTCTTTTGACTTGTGTCACAGTTCGAAAGGAGGTAAATATGTGTTTTAATGTACATTGCATTGTGGGGCAAAACGCATAATTGGCGCGAAAAAATTAAAAAGTACGCAGAGCGCTTCCAACGCAATTCCGCATTCAATTTTCTTGAAAGAGCTTTCTCATAGATTTTGTTGGATAATCGTTTTTTAAGTGCAACCGCCATCCCCCGAACCGCTACGTTTCGTTTAAGACTCTTGAATTTCAACCATAGTGAAAACATGTAAGAGTTCTTCACTACATTAGAACTTCCTGTAAAGGGAGGAAAAAAATACTGTGGCTCATCAAGGAGAGCTAAGGTTCTGATCCTTTTACAACAATTAGAATACTAAATTACCAAGTGAAAAATGAAGTAGAAGGCATGCAATCGCCTGCAATTTTTCGGGCGGCTTTCAGAATGTAAAATTTCCAATAAACCACTTTTGGCAATGAATTTAATTAATTTATGCACTATTTTGGAAAAATAAACAATATACTTAATTCACTTATCTTCTCCTGAATCAGACATATTAGCTAAGGTTTGAAAAATATATGAACTGCACTGTACCACTGTCAGAATGTAACTGATGTGAAAAGATGATGACGTGACGTTTCTATGTTTACATGCCGGCTTTGCGCACTTATTGTAAACAACGGAGGCCCACCTCTTGGGTTCAATGTCTACACCTAGTCTACTTCCAAAACCAATTGTTCCCATCTTCATAGTGAGAGTTTCATAATTTGAATTTTTTCGTGCTAAGTTGGTGAATTGCCCTACTGCATTGGCGAAAATTGAGAATTCAATCCCTGACTCTTCGCTACACTGCTTTTCACCCAAACTTTTAAAACTGAACTGATCTACTTAGAAAAGAATAAGAAAGAATGGGGGAAATGGGCATAAAAAACAGTTCCGAGAATAAATTATTAAAGTAGTCAGAATAACAATAGTACTCATGGGACTACTGGTGCGGGTTCGAATCCCGTTCGATAAATGTAACTTTTGAACTTTAACGATGATTTAATCAGTTCGGTTCATATATAAGATTCTATAATTTGCAGCATTTTATTGTTACCTTATTTTATCATTCTATATTTCGTATTAATTAATAAATAGTAAAAACATTATCGTATAATATATCATTTTTCTCTGTTATTGTTTGCAGGCGTTCAAAAGGAAAGTCACAAATCACAGTAAGTATTTGAACTGGATTTGAAGGGCTTTAATTCTAAGGAACTTGAAATTTGAAATGAAGATGTCACACCAAAACAGTTCAAAATGAACAATATACTGCTTATATTTATGACCTAAATGAAAACTTCTTCAGATAAAAGTTGTAGAGAAAACAAAGGCACATTTTTTGATGGCTGGTTTGCGAAACCCATTTTTTAGGCGTTTTCTCGATTTACGCAAAAAACTTTCATCCTGTCGAAAAAATTGTTCATGCCAAAAATGTTCCGTATTAAATTTCCATCTAACAAAATACTCTCAGATTTAAGATAGGAATGCGATCTATGTTACAAAGCCCCAAAACAACTTTGAGGAATAGTTCGAAGCACTATTTTAATTTTAACGCAGACAACGAATTATAAAATGTTTTTATTATAGGTAGTGTTATAGAGGACGCCGGTCGCTCAAAGGTAGCGTTCTAGCATACTGAGCTCAAGATCGCGGGTTTGAAATCCGGCCCTTAGGTTTTTTATCTGGAAGTTGAAAAAACCTTGAGTACGCCGTCCTTCATATGGGACGATAAGCGTTGATGGTCCCGAGTCTATACGACGTCAGGTAGTAGTTAAAAACCCCTGTCCTAGGTGAATACAAATTTAGGACTCTCATAGTAGAGTCAGGCTCATGTCCACCAGAGTGGCGAAAGAACGCTATGGTAGTAGGCGATATGACCCTCACAGTTCAAGCCCAAGCAAATGAAATATATGTGAAGATTATTCATTTCATACTGGCATTACTAATTGTTTGTATCTACATTTGTTGTGGTCAAGGCGAGTAGATAATCCCAATCTTACCCCCACTCTCTGGACCAACTAGATCCTGAGACCAGTTCGGCCCCGGCGTCAGCTTGTATAGGTTGACCCTAGCCGTTCTCGTGTATGTAAAGTTGGGCTTCCAAAGTCAGCTCGTGTGGTTAGGCTCAAGAATTTTTCTGCAACTGTTGTGTGAGTCTAGGACCTGTAGTGCCCAAATAGCTCTTGTGTGAGAAAGACGATCCTACAAATCGTCTCATGTAGAGCAGTGTGATTTGGCTACTCCGTTTGTGAAAGTACATGTGGTACTTCGCTTCTTATGTAGTTACAATCGTAGGAAACCGGTCATAATGTGTTAATTACGTTTTTCTCAGTTTATGTTTGCTTATAGACAAACGAGCAGTCAAGCCCTGTTCTAATTAATATAAGCCTGGCCAGGCAATATATATTAAGTCCATATATCATTGTTTCCCTCTTTATTATGTATCTTATAGATGCAGCTAAATTCAGTTTCAAGAGTTACACCTATCCGTGAGTATATAATAGTGTTTAAGAAATATTAACAGAAACACAGTTTTAATTATTTTATGTTATGATATGTAAAAATGTAGTTGCTACAAGAAACCTCTCTTATGACCACTGAATGTTCATTTTGTCTTAATTTTAATTAATGCTCTTCGTAACTTTAAATATTAAGCTAATTTTTTGTTTCCACACCCATTCCCAGTCCCTCGTAAAATGTTCTGTTTTGTTTTGTTTCAGATGTACAATCGAAAAGCAGACTTGTACGAAAATAAAAGAAGAATACGATTTTGAAGGTTTTTTTCATTCTTTCATTTTTATAAATTAATTTTCATAGACAACTCCTAGTGTAGGGTATCGCCAACCAAAGCCCAATAATCTGAAAGGGAAACACAATTTTCAAAAAATAAAAAAATAATTATAATAAAAGTAAATACATTTTGAAGAAGACATATCCATCCCTAACAAAATTAATATTTTTACTTTTAAATTCATAGTCGTGCCGACATTCAGACGTGACCTTAGTAACAAAAGACAAAAGTCGTCCCGCCACCAAAATTTTAAGCCCGGCCCTGCATTGGGCAGTGCTTTCCTTATCGTCAAGGTATATTCAGACATGCCACCGTCTGCGGCGTGCGAGGCTGTGAGACAATACACGACTGCGACATATCTTATGGTTTTCAGTTTCCTGTAAACTCATGTTATGTACTATAAGTTCCTCAATCTTTGTTACTCTGCTAAGGCTGATTTCTCATGGGGACAATTAGTTTCTTTTTAAAGGTTTATTTTTTGTGTCGTGTTTTTTTTTTTTTTTTTTTTTTAATATTTTGTTTGATTATAATTTTTATTAGTTTTTCATAATTTTTTTAACTATTGACATATGAAGTTGTTTAGGTAACTTGATGTATACATGTGTAATACGTAAATATTTTGTTGGCCAATGTATTTGTGGTTGTAGATATGACTGAGGAGGATGAAGATAGACTGGCCGACATGGAGGGGTTTGAGCCGCCCCACCAGTCCACCCCGCCGCACCACCTGCACACCACGCCGCCCCACCTGCACACCACGCCGCACCATCCCACCACCCTTCTACAGGTGCTACCCTCCTCCTATCTAGGATCCGCCTTACCCACTGTCTTCATGCAACACCCCTCAATCTACCCTTCTTCCATATGTAAGTACTAGAGAATTGGACCAAGTGACGAGTTTTCAATTATGAAAGGATAAACATGGTCTTTGCCAAGCTTGAGAGACGAAGCAACTTCATTGGAACGTCCCGGAAAGTTCGATGTTCACTTCTTGTACATAACATCTTTTGGTTCATAGCCCTTCATTCAATAATTTGAAAGATTTTGATCTGGAACTCCATATTGTTCGGATCAAGAACGATACATTTCTTTCGTAGGTAAATACGAGAAAAAATACTGATACAACGCCAGCTTAATTATTTATTGTTAATAATGGTTAAATTAGCACCGAAAAATATATCATATTGATATAGATCATGATATCTGCCGCACTTTTTCAAAATGGGGTGTGTCCATTAAACAAATATCTTGTCTCAATTTAGCGATAATGAGAAACTTTTAGTTTAAAAAAAATAGAGGGTACCGGTAGCTCAGTAGTAAGCGTGCTTGTCTTCTGAGCTCAAGATCGTGGGTTTGAAACCCGGCCGAGGCCCTTAGTTTATTTTATCTGGGAGGTAAAATAAACTTAAGCACGCCATCCTTCAGATGGGACGTTAATCAATGGTTCCGAGCCTGTAAAAGACCCCTGCCCTAGGTGAATAAAAATTTAGACTCTCACATTAGAGTCAGGCTCATGTCCACCAGAGTGACGAAAGAGCGCTTTGGTAGTAGGCGATATGACCTCGTAGTTAACTTTTCATAACTAGTTAGTTCTTGTGACTCATATATTTTTTTTTTAGTAATTGGAATAACTTTATTAAACGTATATAGTTTTTTACAGTGCTGCTCATATCACATTGTGACTCATGCTCGGACTTTATCTACAAGATCATATCGCCTACTACCAGAGCGCTCTTTCGTCGTTCGGGTGGATATGAGCCCGACTATACTATGAGAGTCCAACACTTTTATGCACCTAGGGTGGGTGTCTTTTACGGGTACCTTACACCGTACAGGCTTGGGACCTTCGCTTAAAATCCCATCCGAAGGACGGCGGACTCAAGGTTTTTTCACCTCTCAGATAAAAGAGTTGTTCATTTATTCATTATTAATATTATATTAATTTTTCTATTTCAGTTCCTGATTCTACTGTAGATTCAGCATTATGTTCTGCACCTCCTCAAATGCCTATGGGATGGACCAAGCTTAAAGCAATAGCTCCGAAAATTCATACAGGTGAGAAGAGTACACTGTTTCAAAATTAGTAATTGAGGCGTTACCAATGAAACTCCTTTTCATTGGCTTACCTCCTGTATGTGCCAAATTCAAAATTTTATAGGAGAGTGAAGAAACTGTTTGACGCTAGGAAAAATAAGAAAAACACAGCCGTTTCAAGTAAAAAATGTGGTTTATTATTATTATTGAGTTAAAACAAAGATGACATAATGTTTTAAAACATATAGAAAAAAAGTTTGGAAAAGGAAATTTTTATTTAAAAAAAATATTTTTATAAAAAAAGAATAAAAATGTAGTAAATCTACAACAGTCACATTATTGATAAGATAAGATGTAAAGTCATAAATAAAATATATTTTAAAAAATTTTAAAATTTGTCACAAAAATAATACAGGAACTAAAAAATGGATGGGATTACCATATTTTTGGAAATTTTCAGGACAGATAGGCATTATACATAAAAAAGAGGACACAAATTATAAGAATACACTATACAAACATCTCAACAACACTAAAGACAAAATAAAAAAAGAAGAAAAAAGTTGAAAAGATTTACCAGCTAGCGAATGTAGTTCTTATAATTTTGTTTCTTAGGTGAAACTGGAAGACAATTTAAAAAGAGGGTAAAAGAACAATTATCAGAAATAGGGGTAAACACTGACATAACATACAACTCAGTAAAATCAACTTTCTCAAACACATCAACGAAAATAAACACCATTTCGATATAAATACTGGCATACAATAGCTACATTTTTGTGACAAAGGTACATTACTCAACTCACTGGAACAACTGGAAATAAACAGAGCGCTACAAAAAGGAAATTTTATGACAGATCAGACCAATGTCAAATTGATTCAAAATATTCACCCCTTTTATCGCCAATAATTTAATCCTGCAATATTTTTATAAAAAATGAGTTTTTCTTTATTTTTTTATTATTTTAAATGTTATAACTTCTCATATATTTTCGTATGTTGCAGAAGATGGGAAGATATTAGATAAAGAGAAAAAAGAAAAGATTGTATATAAAATGCAAGAGAGAAACTCAGGTGAAAAAAACAGATCGAGAATGGTTTACCGTTCGAGACCCGGCTCAAAACTTCGACCTATTGCCCCTAAAGTTAATCAGGTTTAACTTTTATTGTCTTTTTTTTTTTTTGTGATTCCCTTCATTAGTTTGTGAAATATATACTTTTTATATTGTAGTCCAAGATCTGCATCCAAAAGAGAACTCTGAGGTCATCCTCAGACCCAATCCACAGGGGAAGTCTTCAGTCACTCCGACACTTCAGTCGCGAACCTCTGGAATGTCAAAGACTACACTGGTCAATGTGGGTGTTATTCGGAAAAAATTAGTTCAGTGGTTGACAAGAAGTCAAGATCGACATCCAACAAGAACACTAGCCACTCATATTTGACTCAATCATTGATCTACTGTTGATCTCAAGTTGAAGAAAATTCCTTAATTGATATTGATACTTTCAATATTAATAATATAAAGTGTCATTATTTGCTCCTTACGAGAGAATGTTAGAAATGTGATATATTTCTCACATTCTCTCGAAAAAAATATAAAAATGAATATATGTGATGTGGAAAGCGATGAGGGACCTCTTGTCTGGAGAGTGAAATGTTTAGTATAATCAGAGTAAGGTGTTAGGGTCAAAAAATTGCATTTTCTGTTTTCTTATGAATTATAATACTCTACTATCTCCTTGAAAGTTGTTTAAAAAAAGTAAATTAAAAAAAAAGTGTAGCTAGTTCGTTCCTTAAGTATGAAAATTCATAATTTTGTAGCATTTCAAAATTTTCAAACGCGTTTTCCCACAAAAGCCACTTTTACTAATAACATTTTTAAAATTCCATAAAATCCGTAATTTTTGAGATAATCCACTCCATTTTTTTTGCAAAATGTCTATTTTTTAGTGTTAAATTAGAAAATATCAAAAACTCAAAATCGAAATTTCCGACAATCTTCGCTTTCCACATCACTCTCCCAATTTCTTTTTGGTTTTTACAACCTAGCAAATAGACGTTTCTTGAAAAACTTCTATTCATTTTTGCCTTAAATTAGTCATATTCTTTATGCAGAACGTATTTTATGAGTCGACCTCATTGTTATCCCTTGGTCCAGACTGAAATGTGATCAATATAAAGAAAAAAATTATTACAATAAAGATCAGAAAATAAATTAAAGATACTGACGATGAGAGTTTTTCCCGATCTAAAATAAATTGGGAGAATAATAAAGCTATGAAAGAATATATATTCAGAATCTCCTTACATATTTTTACTTCCGCAGATATTCGAAGTATTGAGGAGGTTATGTAATCGGTCAAAAATTCGGAGTTTTCATGTTTTCCGACCTCCAGAACATGTGTCTATGTACACGATAACTCCCGATAGAATGAATTTATCAACAAGAGATTGTGTATGTGTATTGAGAACTTTCTAAAGACGACACCTATTGATTTTCAGCCGAATCGGCCAAAGCGAACGGGGAGATTATGGGAGAGGCCCAGCACATAAACTCAAATAACTGCCGCTATAATAAATGAATTGGCACAAAATTGCGTGTGTTTATTCAAAACCCTATAAGGATAACACATATTGACCTTCAGCCAAATTGGCCAATGGGAATGAGTGATCATCAGTAACTGACGATGTTTTAAATGTATCGACACAAAATTTAGTATGAGGATTCAAAACCCCTTATTATGTAAGTAAGTCAAACTATTGATTTTTAGCCCAGACAGTCTGGTGTTGGAAAGGGGAGCGAAAAGTTAATTGATTAATTAGTTTTGGGGTTAATTGATTAATTAGTTTTGGGGTTAATTGATTAATTAGTTTTTGGGGTTAATTGATTAATTAGTTTTTGGGTTAATTGATTAATTAGTTTTGGGGTTAATTGATTAATTAGTTTTGGGGTTAATTGATTAATTAGTCGGTGATTCACCGACAATTTTTTTCTCAGAACCCACTATTTTTATTATTATATCCAACGTCCGAAGAAAGATAAATACTTCACTATAATACACTATTTGAGGTCTGCAGTTTTATGTTTATTTGTAGCTTGACATTGTAACGTGTCAAATGAATATAGTTAATTAAATTAAAAAAATAATTAGTATAAGCATTATAATTTATACGTATTATTAAACAAAGTATGAATGTGTGTAATTTATCTGTATAATATATAATAACTGTGCATGCCTTTCGTGGCATTGATACTTTATTTTTTGCAGTAAAACAAAGAAAAATGTATGTTTTAAAAAAAATATTGTCTATTTTACAAAATATATAGAAATACTTTCGCTATTGCTACCATTTTCAGCCACGACTTAACAAATACTAAATGGAAGTTCAACAGGTTTACATTCCGAACTGTCCCTTCTCCAGCCCACACGGGGTTTATCCCTATCCCTTTCTCCCGTTAAGTCTTAAAAACATTAAAAATAAAAATACATCTCAAATTGAAAATCTAATAATAAAAACTTGATGTAATAAATACAGGCAATAAAGTACCTACTCACATATTACTCAACTCACTGGAACAACTGGAAATAAACAGAGCGCTACAAAAAGTTGTATGAACGATGAGACCAATCTCAAATATTCACCCCTTTTATCGCCAATAATATAATCCTCGAGTCTCTGTGTACATGAGCTCAAAACGTGTATTTTTTAATCCTATATTTATTATTGTCATCTTTGATATAAATCAAAGAAAATGCATGAAAAATGTGATCAATATATGAGTCGCCCAATTGCAAAAGGGAGTATGTCCTGATGATCAAATTTTTCACCAGAGGCAAAAAACTGTAGTTAGATATGTTTTAGTGTTATGAATGTAATTTTTTTTTTTAAAAAAAGCAGAAAAAATGTTCTTTTGTTTCCCCAAAGCCTACCAAATCTATTTATTACGTAATTTTGAAATATTTGATTTTTTATTTTGGACTTACTCCGTTTTGCAACAGTATCAGGGACATACTCCCTTTTGCAACAATTTGGTACAAAGTTACTCCATTTTTTTTCAAATGTAAAGTATGTAATGCTGGAACATTATTTTTTTGGAAGTAGGTATACCTACCAATATTAAGAAAATTATAATAATTAAAAGAAAGTTTTTATTAAAAACAATAGAAAAAATACAAAAGTAATAAACATTATACATTTTAGATTCAGACTTCATTGAACCCTTTATTATGATCACTTTCACACCACTTATAAAGGAAGGTGTTGTCTTTCGTCTGTCTAGATGAAGATAAGCCCTGACATATCGCAAAATTGTAACTGTGCGAATGGAACAGGCATCAGTGGCTGGTGTGCCAAAACCTATGTTGTAGTCGAGACAAAAATGTTTCCTAAAAAATGCATATTTTACTTCCTCCTTGATTGTAGGTTTTCCAAAGGGTTCTAATGCTTAGATCACTGGGCAAATATTGGCGAAAAACATTTTTGGCCCTACAGTAGTGGTTTTCTAAGCTCTGAATGCTTTCTATAAAGGCTTTTACAGCAGCTCTGTGACCAGCATATTTATTGCTGATCTCCATTGGTGATTTTCCGGTTATAAAATGTTTCTTACAAATATAATTAATCCTTTTATTTGTTATACCCAAAATCGTAGAAACTGCCCTTTTGCATACCTGCACATTATCTTTATGATGATCGGGAAAAAGTTTCGGAATGAAAATGTTATTGATATCTTCTTCGAGGACGAGGAAGTCATAGTGTTTTGACGAGAACGTTTCCTTTGGACGGGACTTATGATATCTGTCTCAAAATTATTTCATCCTGCTTAATCGTATCTGTTACTGCATAAAACATTTGGTTGAATCTTCGGACATCTTGCATGCTTAATTCCTGGCATTGGAAACATGAGTTACTATGAGCACAGGTGGGCCGCGTCTGAAACCCCGTTGCAGAGTGTCTAAAATGAATTGAAAGGTTTGTCTAAATTTATTGCGAAAAAAAAAAAAAAATCAAAAGACTGAAATAAAAAGAAAATGAATGGTAAGCTAAGTAAATAAACGAAAACATGCCTCATTCTTTTTCCTTCACACGCTTCCACTCTCCCGCCTGGCCTTTTTTTTCTGCCCTTTCCCGGAGAAACTGCTCGTACGACTTCGAATTCCATTTCACAACTTGAAGTAAAAGTGTCAAAGAAGATAATTAGTTAGTTTTTAAGGACTAAAAATAAGTTTAAAACATTAAAATAGCTTGATAAATACCTTTCCTATTTCCGGTCAGGAGATCAACAGGTAGCCGTGATCGGTCTGCGATTATAAACACTAGGGAGGCCCCATTAAAAAACCATCATTACCCATCGATTCGTCACTGTTTAGCCAACATATAAATACGGTATAGCAGAGAATTCGATAGAATAAAGGCATGAAAAATAGGGAAAAAACTCGAAAAAATGGGGACATACTATGTTTTGTTGCAGTAAAACAATGCCCGGTAAAGTCAGGCCTTGGACTTGCTCCGTTTTGCCACGATATGGCGAAAATTGGCAGCCATTTTTGTAGTTACAACCTTTTGCAATGGGAGGTGCTTGGCGTTTACTCCCCTTTGCAACAGTGCGTGATTTTGAATCGAAGATTTGAAAGACTTTTACCCGATTTTGAAGTATAAAACCTGTCTTGTAGGACGTGTGACAGCGAGCTTAATCGAAAGGTACCAAAAAATCGATTTCCGTTTTTTTGGACATACTCCCTTTTGCAATTGGGCGACTCATATAGAAAAAAATTATTACAATAAAGATTAGAAAATAAATGAAAGACTGACGATGAGAGTTTTTCCCGATCTAAAATAAATTGAGAATTATAAAGCTGTGAACTGTATATATCTATAATAATTCAGATATACATAATATATATATTATGTATTTGTATTTTAATCAGCATTGATTCTTTTCAAATTTTCCTTTATTATTAAGTTTTCAATTTGAGACAAGATTTTATTTTAAATGTTTTTCAAGGTTTTAAGATTTTACAGGAGAGACAGGACAAAACCCGTGGAGGCTGAAGAAGGGACAGTTCGGAATGTGAACTTGTTGAAATTCCATTTAATATTTGTTAAGTCGTGGCTAAAGATGTTAGCAATACCGAAAGTACTCCCATATATTTTGCGAAATAGACAATTTAAAAAAATATATACATTTTTCTTTATTTGTTCATGTTATATATTATATAATAAGTCATATATAATTTATTATTATTACGTTTGGGATCTAGAGGCTGGTTTTTGCCAAAAAGCTGTTATCCATTACCATTAAGTAAGAACTCATATAATTTATGTGATGTCAAAAAGAGCAAATGAGCTGTTTCCGTACTGTTTGTTTAATTTTGTAATAATATTTTTGATGTTCACTTTGTATATAATGTGGGAAATTTGTAATTATAAAACATTAACTTTACCAGAATTTAAATGTTTTACCATTCCTACTACTATAGGTCAATTTTCCTTTTGAAGCCTAGAAAATGACGGGACCACAGAAAATGCTTATGACATTTTATAGAGTATACTGGAACAGGGGGAGATATGTAAGTCAAAAAATATTGTGGCTCACAGTTTTTGTGTAAGCGATACTTGGGAAAACTATCCTCTGGCAGAAGATTTGCGAATCCCCCTCCCCATGCAGAAATTTTTCATTCGAGCTCTACTATAGGGGTCAAACAGTTGATACCCCTGTAGCACCCTGAATATTAAGAGATGGTAAATGGCCAATATGAGACCCTTGATAGCCCTGAGAAGGGCCGTGGATCAGTGAGTCTTGGAAAAGACTGGCATATTCTCTGGCTGGTTTGAGATACAGCCGCATTCTTAGAAGGTCGGGGGACTGTGGGCAGAGGAGCGGGACTGTTCTCCATTAGAGTGAACGCCAGGTTCGTATTTTTTATCTCTGTCGCTCTGGTGGACATGAGTCCGACTCCTACTGTGAGAGTCCTGAATATTGGACATTGCCTACCTAGGTTTAGCTACCAAAGGTTTCTTTAAAGAGTACTGAATTAACTACGAAACAATCTGGGATTTGTTAGTACCAACTGTCTCCGCTACGCTGCACTACACGCGGCTATGTAAAATTCCGTTCTATCTGGTATCAACCTCTAGGACTCGATTCCCGAATTAGAATTCCGTAGAATTAGAGTCCTGCTTTCGCTATTCTCCATCTATATTCTTTACAAATGTACTCATACAAATAACGTATTTCTGGGTTATTTTCGGGAAGAGCAGCCGTCCATCGAACCTCTTCAATAACGACAATACGCTTAAAATACATATAATAAAAGTTGAAAAAGGGGGGTCTGGTTGAATTCTGGACTATTTGAACTGACAAGCTTTTTTGCTTTGCGCAATTTGCTTTATTCAGACATATATAAAAAAACTACTTGAATGGGAAAAGTTATAAGGCTCTCCCCCCCTTCCACGAATATACTTTCTAGGTTGCTTTTCAAATCTCTAAATTACGGAATATTATAGCTAAATTTTTTTATACAAATAATATTCTAAAAAATATCAAAGAAACTATATAAAGCGAATTTCAATCTAAACGTGTCTTCCCGCCTCTATTATCAGCTATACAGATGGCGGGAAATGGAAGGTAACTAGTGTTTGTGAAGGTTATAAGATAAAATAAATATAAAATGATACCATGTAACAGTGTTAAGGATTATAATACATAGTTTATTAGTACGATTTGTGATTTATTGTTTCATTATGTTGGATTTGTAAATATAGGACTTTAAATTTTATATTTTACAATCAATTGTGATAATGGAATCTTTGTTACCCACAGAAATAGCAAGATTGGTTTATGGTAATAACCAATTATTATACTTATTTTTTTATACTCTATGTTCAAATATGAATATGTCAATATTAATTCAACAGTATGTGCTGTATGTAATCCTATATGTCTCCTAAGTGATTTAGAACCTTATTTTGTTGCTTATCACTTCTCTCTGTTCAATTAAAATTTAATTATTTTTTTTCTATTTTAGGTTATTTAATAGATGAGAAATGTGAACAGACAGCCAACTTGTTTTTAGAAAATTCGCAGAATTTGAAAGAATGTCTTGAAGTTCATAAGAAAGGTCGTAAATTTAATACACGTATAATGGGTTTAGGTCTTGTTGATATTTTAAATCTTTATACAGATGCGGTTTGTATACGTAAGTTATACCTTTCATGTTTCTTTATTAAATATAATAGTATTTAGTTTTAATGTTTATAATTTTACATTAGATCACAAAAGTGGGGTGTGGGGTATCATTGAAAAGGTCTTGCAAAACTTATCTGAAATATATGTTTGTTAGGCACATTAAATTCGGGTGCACCGGTCGCTCGCTGCAAAAATGTGTTCCTTCCCCATCGTATCTCCATATTAAGACTTTAAAATCTAAAAATATCCCTCTAAAAACGTTTTTTTTACCGTTTTATAATTTTTAAAGAAATCAACAATATGACCTGTTTTTTTTTTTGGTGGTTTGAAGTTCACACATTGTTCCAAGACGAATATAATTGCAATATAAATAATAAGTTAATAAACTTTGCTTTTTTTGTTGATAATTGTTATTATAAGGTTACTCTCCAAAATAATGATATATACTGTATAATACAATCCAAGGAGACCATAAGCTCTTACTGGCGAGTCCATACAGAAGTTTCAGTTGCTAAGCCTAAACTTCTGTACAGGTTCGCCCTTTTTTATTTTATTTCTAATCATTGTATTCTACTTTTAAACAATTGTATAAACATAAATTCAAACTCATATACAAATTAGTATAATTTTTGACCTAAAAATGGAATTAAGGAGGCCAAAATATTGAATTTGCACGCCCTTACGGATGACAAGGTTTATTCATCCTACGAAAAATTTAAGCTTTTCCTGCTATATTTTAATTTTTAAAAATAACAAACAACTGATCCTTGTTGATTTATTTTATTTATTTTTTTTTGCAGTGAAATGTTTTAAAGATAGGAATTGTTCATCGATTTCATCACCAAATGACCTTCTGAAACAATTAGAGAACATGATTCTTCTAGAAAATAAGGATGAGAGTCAACATAAAACGTACCTTCTCCGAATATCATTACCTAATAAGGTGAGTTATATCTACTCCCGATTAATCGGTGTAATGATAGCGATGTGTACCACGTTTAAAGTAAAAGTTGTCGGTAAGTCACAGTCGATCGTTTGCGCTAATATTTCTAAAAATCCTCAGACTAAATTTTGTGTCGATATATTCATTATTAGAGTTTTTGTGTTAAGCCTCTCCCCTAATTCCTCCTTCCCTTTGGTCGATTTGGCTGTAAAACAATTTGTGTCGGTTCTGGTACCACTTATTAAATTCTGTGTCGATACATTCATTATTTCTGGAGTTATCGTGTTCACAGACACATAGACAGATATTATTTTTAATATTTGTAATCTAGAGGTCGGAAAACATGAAATTCCTTTAAAAGCTCTGCATTGACTGTTTACATAATATCCCCTACACTTCGTATAGTAGTGGAAGTGAAATCACTGTTACCACAAAGGCAACAAACAAGGATTTGATGAAATAACGGTTTCGATTTTTTTGAAATGTTATTCAATAATAATTAAGGGACGTTTCGATCCAAAAGGCCATATTTATCCCTTTCTTAACTCTGACCTTAAGTTGAATGTTATGTTGATATGTATTGATTGTTTTGTTTTTTTTATTGTAGAATAATAACAAAACAACTCCATGTGCAAATACAAGTAAATTAGTAGAGAATAAAAAAGTTCTAAGTAACGTTTCAACATCACCAAACAGTGTGAAATCGTTTCCTGTTGAGAGTCAACCTAAAAATGCAGCAGAGAGTACAGTAGTTTGTAAGAGAAGTGAACCAGGAGTTTCTTCGGATGTGAAGGGCAACCTCGAGTCTGTTCAGTGTGGAGAGGTTGAGGATCCGGACAAGAGTGCTTCAGCACTTGACGACTTTGACTTAAATGTAAGTATAGATAGCGTCATGAAGGATTCAATTTGCTAGGAACTATACAGAGGAACCTCGCTTAACGATTATAATTCGTTTCAGAATCTTACTCGTAACGCGAAACAATTTTTCCATATAGATAAATTATAATGTAAAAATACTCAAATATTTTATGTATAACGTTATTCAAAGAAATTTGTAGTTAGTTATTATGACTCATGCCCGGGCTTTAACTACGAGGTCATATCGCCTACTGCCAGAGCGCTCTTTTGTCACTCTGGTGGACAGCCCCTAAAATTTGCCTGCCTCTAAATTTTTATTTAACTAGGGCAGGGGTCTTTAACGAGTACCTGACGTACGGGTTCGGGATTATCGCTTAAGGTCCCCTCCAAGGCGTGCTGTTTATTTTACGTCCCAGATAAAATAAATAAAGGCCTCGGCCGCGTTTCGAACCCGCGAATTTGAGCTCAGTAAGCTAAGTGAATGTTATATATTCAGTAACTCTTATATATTATAGATAGGTATATGTTGTCGCGTTTTTTTTTTTTGTAGAATTTTTTATTGCTAACGATTCCTCCATACATTATTTGATGGCAGCGTATGCCATAAATGGCGTCCAGAAGGCTGTTTCTCCTCCGACTTGCTTCACTTTTACCATCACTGCTCTGCTCGTAAAGCGTGAAGATGTATAGTTTATGTTCACCGGAATGGAATAAGATTAACTCCAATTCACAAACAACAAAATTTATATGTTTATACATTTTAGTGTAGATAATAATATTAATAATTATTCAGATGCTTCAAACCCTGTTGGACAATAGAGCACTTCATGAGAGACTGGCAGAAAATATTAACAGAGCCATTGATTCAAGTAGTGAAAATTTACCTCATAATAAAACTGATGTGAAGAAAATTATTGAAACCATTCTTCACAACACTGAAGCAGATCCCATATTTGATGAGTTATTACACGACCTTATTGGTAAGTTTTATTATGTTTTTCATATTTTCGTAAATAATTGTTACTGGTGGAAATCGATTATGTCGTGGAAAATCAATATCTTGTTTGTCATTTCGAGACGAAATATCTTATTATATTCTACGTCTAATTTTGGTATTATAGAAATTTTTTTTTTGTGGATATATAAAAAAAAAAGAAAGTGTAATTTGACTTTCAATGGTAATTTTATTTATTTAGTAATTTTATTGTTTTTCTTTCAGCTCCAAGAGCGGAAGATATTACAACTCCTGAGGACACTGACAGAGAGTAAGTCAATTTATGTATATATCGGGTGGTCAACTATAAACCCGTGCGGGCTAGAGCGTAGGGCTTTGGTCGCATGGTCTCACCATGGTTTGCGGGTTCGAATCCCGTCCGGGAGTGAGTTTTATTTCGTAGATAGAACTCCCTCCCGGGGCCATGGATGTCTTAAATAATTATATATAACACATTGACATGGCTAATATGCACCGTTCATAAAGCCAAAAGAAAAAAAAAAAAAAAAAAAAAAAAAAAAAAAAACTATAAACCCGAAAAAACATTTTGGGTAAAAATACATCAAAAAATAAGTAAAACGCCACAAACCGCAGCTCTCTACCTCAAACCGTCCAGATATGGTTTGTTTAATGTTTATTCAGAATTAACAATACTTGATACCGAAATAAGCATTTTTATCAGCTTCTGAAACCATATTCATGAGTGCAAATTCATCACTCAGAAGCTGAGAAAAATTCATATTTCGGTATCAAGTCGTGTTAATTCTGAAAAAAATCATTTCTCTGGACGGTTTGAGATAAAGAGCTGCGCTTGGTGCCGTTTTATTCCTTTTTTGATGTAAAAAAATAAAATAAAAATAGCTTTATTGACATTCTTTTATAACAAAAGCCTCTCCTTTTGGTGGTTTTGAGTCTACTGCTCTTTCAACAGAAGAAATCAGAAAAGAATTCAACGAATTTTCCCAAATTAAATTAAATTATTTCTTAAGTATAACTGTTACTTCTTGATTAAAAATAAAATAAAAATAAAACAAAACAGAAGCAAAAAGTAAACTTTTACTTTTTGCTTTTTGATGTAGTTTTACCCAAATTTTGATTATGGGTTTATAGTGAACCATCCGGTATAGATAGACGTATCTATTAACTAATGGAATATGTTTAAATAAAACATATTGTTTTTATATTTTATTAGAAACGGAGATCCGCCTGTAGGTACCGCGGTACCCGCCATTCCTGTCGCAGGAGTTACACCACATCTAGAAGGTAGGTTTCTTCACTTCTTGATATTAAATATTGATTTTACACAAAACAACAATAATAATTAAAATGTTTTCTGAATTCTAGAGTATTGAAAAAAATATTGATTTAAAAGCCTAACTTATTCGAACTTATTCACGATTTCTAATTTGATCAAAATATGTTCCACAATTAAGAGATTGAATACCCTGGTTTATTGTGAAGTTTGTTTTTCTGTGTAACTAACTAGTCAATTATTGTATGTTTAAGATGATGCATTTAAAAAGCGACACGAAGAAGCAAATAATTTAGCGATTCAAGGTATCCTGGCTGGTAATAAAATGATTCAGGAAAAATCTGAGATCGTATTTGAAGAGGCGAAGACACCTCAAGCAACAGTTCCTGTCTCAACTTTTACTGTTAGTATTCATTAATTAATTTAATTTTTTAAACATTTTATATATAATTCAATAAAATTCAATCTGTTTCTTTTGTAGAGTTAGTTATGTGACTCATGCCCGGACTTTAACGAAGTCATATCACCTACTACCAGTGCTCTTTCGTCGCTCTGGTGGTCATGTGCCCGACTCTACTGTGAGAGTCCCAAATTTTGACTACTCTAAATGTTTATTCATCTAGAGCACAGGGGTCTTTGACGAGTACCTGACATCGTACAGGCTCGGGACCATCGTTTTTAATTATAAAACTGCTCAGTTGAATTTAACAGTTGCTATGTTTTATGTTTCAGCCTGTGAGTGAGGGAATGTCCTTAGTCCCGCTACCTCCTGGCTACACTATACTTCAGCCAACCTCAACGCCTGTCCTCTCCAGGAGGATCTGTCTGCCAATTCTGGGATCCCAGCCACCGCCACGAGTTGTCATGCCTAAACTTGCTCCCAATCTTGGTAATTTTTTCATTGGTAAAGGTTTATCTCTGTTTATATATTTGTATTTAATATATTTTTTATGGGGAGGAAGAGATGAAGCTTGTGATGAGTAAAAAATAAACTCAGAGAGTTTTTGCCACACTTCAGGGCCTGTATTAATAGCGATAAGCTAAAATTAAGTAAAGAAATAATTCTCAGTTCATCACCGGCAATGAACTTCTTCTGATCGGCAATGAACTCTGAGTCAAGGCCTCCTGGATCAGCCTTCGCCAGTCGTCTCGGTCCTGTGCAGCTGCTCTCCAGTTCCTGACTCCAAGTAGGATCCTCGCATCATACGCAACACGCAGCTTCGGCCTCCCAACACGTCTGGTCCCGTGGATTTCCTCGAGTAATGTCATCTTTGGCACATCATGGTCCCCCATGCTTGCCAAGTGTCCTACCCATCTTAGTCTGTGAAGTCTTACAAACCTTACTACGTCCGGTTCTTGCGACAAAGCGTATAGCTCCTGATTTGTTCTCCTCCAGTCCTGTCCGTCGTAGACACCTCTATAGATGCAACATAGGACCTTCCTTTCGTGAATCAGGAGTGCTTGTTCGTCAGTCTTTGTTATTGTCCATGTTTCAGAATCGTAAGTTAACACTGGTCGAATCAAGGTTTTGTAGAGTTCCAGCTCTGTTGCCCTAGACAGCAAGTTACTTCTGAGGTGACGCCGGAGTCCAAAGAAACAGCGGTTGGACTTGGTGATCCTGCTTCTGATTTCATTTGAGAGGTTATTGTCCACATTAACCTGACATCCTAGGTAACTCGTTCACTTTTCCGAAGAAGTATGGGCTAATATGAACTTCTTCATTTGGTCTTACCTCTTGACCCGTGACCATATACTTTGTTTTCGAAGAATTCACCAATAGTCCCAACCGTTTTGCTGCTTCATCGAGCGCTAGGAACGCCTCCTCCATTGCTCTGAAAGATCTCCCTACGATGAACTTCTTCAGAACTTATAATTTAATTAACTTTTTGCTCCTCCAAAATTAGTCGACCATTTGGCTAATAATCAATAGATGAGTTATATAGGGGCTTCTTTCACAACAATTAGAATACTAAATTACCAAGTGAAAAATGCTAAGTAGAAGGCATGCATTCGCGTACAATTTTTTGGACGGCTTTCAGAATGTAAAATTTCCAATAAACAACTTTATGCATTGAATTTAATTAATTTATGCACTAATTTGGCAAAATAAACAATATAGATTATTGTCTTATCTTATCGAGTCTTATCTTAGTACTTATCTTCTAGAGAATCAGACATATTAGCTAAGGTTTGAAAAATAAATTAACTGCACTGTACCACTGTCAGAATGTAACTGATGTGAAAAGATAATGACGTGTCGTTCCTGTGTTTACATGCCGGCTTTGCTCACTTATTGTAAACAACGGAGGCCCACCTCTTGGGTTCATTGTCTAGAACTAGTCTACTTCTAATACCAATTGTTTCCATCTTTCTAGTGAGAGTTTCATAATTTGAATTTTTTCGTGCTAAGTTGGTGAATTGCCCCACAATGCGATGTAATGATTGTTTTAACATGAAGTTGTGTTTATTGTTCAAACACTCTTATAGCTGCCAATGTAATGAATGTATCTACAACAAATTAAAGCGATCCGTCGGCATTACTCTGCTTCAGTGGTCTATCAGAACAAACCGTTTTTTGGCTAACATGTGTATCTTTCTCCCACCCTGTTTTTTTTAATTATAAAGCATATATAAGATCTTGAGAGCAAAGCCTAGTCATCAACTTAGTCAAATATATGTATATATATTTTTTTTAAAGTACGTATATGAATTTTTCAATTTTCAGTCACCTCCACTCGAGCTGCCCTCCAGCCTCAGAGGAAGAGGATAATAGCCCCAAAAGACAAAACTCGAATTGTAGCGCTTCAAGGTAAACAAATTGTATAATCTTAAGGAGTAGAGGGCGCCGGTAGCTCAGTGGTATGCATGCTTGCTTATTGCGCTAAAGTTAGCGGGTTCGTAACCCGGCCGAGGTCCTTATTTTATTTTATCTGAGAGGTGACATAAACTTCAGCACGCTGTCCTTCGGATGGGACGTTAAGCGATGGTCCCGAGTCTGTACGATGTCAGGTACTCGTTAAAGATCCCTACCCTACGTGAATAAAAAATTTAGGGTGGGCAAAATTTAGGACGCCATTGTAGAGTTGGCCTCATGTTCATCAGAGTGACGAAAGAGCGCTCTGGTAGTAGGCGATATGACCTCGTAGTTTAAGTCCGGGCATGAGTCATAAAACCTAACTAAAATAGAGGGTGCCGGTAGCTCAGTAGTAAGCATGCTTGTCTTTTGAGCTCAAGATCGTGGGTTCGAAACCCGACCGAGGCCTTTAGTTTATTTTATCTGGGAGGTAAAATGAACTTAAGCAAGCCGTCCTTCGGATGGGACGTTAAGTGATGGTCCCGAGCCTGTTAAAGACCCCTGCCCGAGGGGAATACAATTTAGGACTCCCACAGTAGAGTCGGGCTCATGTCCACCAGAGTGACGAAAGAGCGCTCTGGTAGTAGGCGATATGACCTCGTAGTTAAAGCCCGGGCATGAGTCATAAAACCTAACCTAACCTATAAGGCAGTGTTGAAACCGTTGAGAACTTACGGACTTCAACTCTAGGGTTCTGCTAAGGTTTCCAATCTGCAGAGCAATCAAACCAAAATCCTTCGTACAATAGCCAATGCTACTTACTAAGTTTCCAACAAGACCCTCCACATTGATCTCAGCATTTCCCTCATCATCAATGTAGCTAAATCCAGGTTAACGAAAAGTTATTTTCCTCCCTGAATTTGAGTAATTCTATAGACCTTTGACCTCCATTCTGCTACACTTCCCCAAAACGCCAATGGCAACAGTGACAATGAGGGCAACTCAGTGCCTAAGGAGTGTCACCACTGGGTGATTTCTTCCCTCTTGACACTGACAATTCCATATTTTACTCTTTTACCATATTTGCTTGTTTATATTATTTATACAGTTTTACGGATTTCTAAATTTAAAAAAATATATATATATTGAATATATTTTCTCATCGTACGCTTGAAATTCCTAGAGTTCAGGGTTTTTCTTGTAGAATTTTGGTTTGAAATGTATTAATTATATTATTTTTTATTAATTTTCAGTTCCCAAAGTTAGCCCACCACTGGATGAACTCAGGCCTCCTCACTCTCCTGAAAGCAGTAAGTTGTCCTATGTTACTAAATGTATTAATGGTTTCCCATAAAATATGTCCATTCTTTTATATTCCCCTTTTACTTCCCCATCTATCCGAAGTATCGGGGAAGTTATGTAATCGGTCAGAAATTCGAAGTTGAGATTTCACCGGAATTCTTTGTGTAACTGCCGATAGAATTATTGTATCGACACAATATTTTATATGTGTATCCAGAACCCCAGGATGATTCTTATTGATTTTCAGCCGAATCGGCCGAAGGGAAGGGGGACTCATCTCAAAAAAAATCGAAACTTCCGATGTAATGAATTTATCGACACAAAATTTAGTATAAGGATTTAGAAGTTGCTATGTAAGTGAATTGATTGTTAGCCCAAACGGTCGACTGGTTTTTGAGGGGGGGAAGTATATTGTCGGTGATCCAACGACTAGTTTTTGTTTACTTTCACTTCTATAATTATTTATATTGTGACAAACTACCTTACCTGTGACTTATTAATAATCTATACTGTAATAATTGCAATTATAATTAAATCAATAATTATTGATAAAAAACCTAAGGCTAGGGCCCTCGGCCGGGTATCGATCCCGCGATCTTGAGCTATGAACGTATATAATGTGTCTGCATATCCCATTTTTAGTGCCATAATGTAATTATTGTTTACATTTAAATTATTTCTTGTTAATTTGTTTTCATCTGGCCTGATGTTTTCAGGTTCGCTTTTTTGTCTTCCATCTCATTATTGCATTATTTTAGTTCATTTTTGTTTTTATTATCCATTTTTTTTATTGACCCTCTGTCTGTGCATTTAAATTCATCACCATATTAGTATAGTTTTATATAAAAAAATAAAAATTCCAAGAAATAGTAAATGGAAATTCAGAACGTCCTTAGTTCTTGTGGGTGAACAACAGTTGTTGTATTTATAAGTTATTTTAATGAGTTTCAGATGTTCCAGAAGTTATAAAACGATCGAGGGTTCGAACGAGAGGCGGTCTCCAGAAGTCAGTACCCAGACGGGTCAAGTCGTTGACACCCAAAATTACCCGGGTCAGTGAAGACAAAATAGACGTTGTCTTCGTCGAGAAGGAGGTTAGGCCTGGAATAAAAACAAGGTCGATGGCGAGGAAGGTTGAGGATAAAACTGATGAAATAGGACTGATGGGAGAGCCTCAGTTGCTGACTCCTGCTGTGGAGGAGCCTAGCGGTGAACAGATACAGGAGGCACTGCCGACACAGGAAGCAATGCCGATACAAGAGGCAGTGCCTGTGGAGGAGAGCACCCCAGATGCTGCTCACACCACAATGGTAGTCCACAAGAGGGTGAGTCTCAGCACTCCCCGCCGTGCAAGCCACATCAGAACATTAGACTTCGATACTCCTGTCAGAGAACTTGTCACTCGAAAATCCATGACTTCACCCAAGTCAATACCTCAAAGATTCAGAGACGAATCTATAGACAGTATCAAGAGAGGGATATTTACATCACCGCCCAAGAAGGATGATTCTGTTGCCAAGGCAGCAGCTGAAAAGAAAAAAAGAGACTGGGACTCCGATCTGAGGAGGTTTATGTCAGAAAAAATGGACATTCCAACTTCTGTGGGACTTAAAAGAAAAAATGGACCAAAAAAAGATGAAATTAAAGAGAAAAAGTGCATCGGTAGAAAGAAAAGAGGCAGACCAAAGAGACGGAATGAGGATGGATCTGAAGAGAAGAAGGATGGGGAGTTTGCTTCCAACGATGATTTGGTGGATCGCATTGAAAAAGAGGTATTAGATGCAATAGGGGAAGAGGATATGGCTTTGGACACGAGCAGAACCAGTGAACTGGGTGGCGTCAACCTGGACGGTTTGGATTCATCAGACCCAGAGAATGCGTTATCGTCAAAATGCAGTCAGGATACAGTGGTTGAGGCCAGTATATCTGATAATGTAGACAGTCGAAAAGATAAACCGGATGATGATATCCAAAAGGAACAAGAAACACCAGACGCAGCTGATCAAGAAGATCTTGGCAACACTGCAAACACTGGTCCTCACCCATTCCTCAATTCATCAACACCTTTAAAAGTGTCTGTTTCTCCAACTTTAAATGAAATAGGTCAAATGACACCAACAACAAAAATTATACTTGGCCATTTAGGCAAAAGCCCTAGTGGCTTATCTAGTTTCCCTTCTATATTCAGTCCCTCATCTCAGTCAAATTCACTAGAATCCATTCTGATCAGGGAGTGTAACAGAATGGAATCCGAAAAAAATAATTCAGAACAAATGAAAGAGGATTCCATGAAAAATGTTTCAGATGATATTGTGAAACTTTCACCACCACAAATTATTGTGAAAGAATTTTCTTTGCCTGATATACAAATAAGTCCAGCAAATATTTTAGAACATCAGATTGATTTAAACGTAGCATGCATGGGTTCTGCCAAAAAAATCTCTGGAACTCGGTTGCAAACCCCTGCAAAATCTGAGTTTGATACACATCCAGGCTTTCCCCTGGAAATGACTCCTTTAACAAAGGTTATTTTGAGTGAAACAAGTTTTCTGAAAACAAATTTAGTAACACCCACACTACCACCAACCCCAAAAAGTCCGGTTCATAGTCCTCAGAAGTCTAGAGATAATTCAATAACAGACCTTGAAACACCCAATTTTAAGATAAATTATGAAAAGGTTCAAATTTCAGAAAGTGTAATTGAAGAGAGATCGCTAGAAGAAAAATGTCCTGATGAAACGGAAGTAAAGGGCTGTGATACGAAAGAGGAAGGATCTATATGCGAGAGAGAGCCTAATCAAAGTGAAAATCAGATTTCATCAAACATACAGACTGATAACGAAGTGCCAGAGAAGGAAGAAGAGATTAAAACTGTTCTTGATCAAGAGAAAGTTTCTAAAATGTCTAACGAAGAAGACATTTCGAAAATCGTTGAAGATCCTATTCCAAAAGATTCGCCTTTTGGCAACGATGCCATTAAGAAAACATATAAAGACGAAGACAAGGATACGACTAGTGCCATGGGAAAACGTAAGAAAATTTTCTTACGCTTAAAGAAAATTTCTCCAAAACAAACAAGGAAGAAGTTAACAGGGAATAAACGCTCCGCAAAACAAAAAGTTCACAATATTTCTAAAGGCCCTTCGATTTCCACGATACAGGAAACTGAAGAGAAAGGCGAAGACGAAAGCGAAATGAAAGCTCATGAAGTCGGTGCCTCCCAACAAGAAGCTTGCGAGACAAAGCGTAAAAAATGTATTAACTCTGAATCAAATTCAAAGCAGAAAGACCTCATCCACAGGTGTCTTAGTGATGTGAAAGCCAAACTTGGATTGGGGTCTGATTTCGATCTTGACACTAGTTCTGACTCGAGTGAAACAAACGAAACGAAACCTCGTAATAGCTCACAAACATCTGATAAAGGGGCGTCTACTATTAAAACATCATTGACCAAAGCTCAGTACGATGAGTCTGTTTCATTGAGGAAACATGCACGAGACATTTTACATAAATTGGAAAAAATGGAGAATTTACAAGCCTTGAGTTCTGATGATGATAGTGATGTCCATGTACCTGAACCATGTTTGAAGAAGGGAGTACCTGAACCTGATCCGGGATACAGTAAAGATAATGTTGATATACACAGCAGACAAAGTGTGTGTGAGGGTGTTGATTCTGAAGTAAATAATCTAAGTATTCCCGTAAAGGACTTAAATCGCCACGAAAAAAATCCACCTCGTAGTCCTGCCGAAAACCCGAAAAAAAATGAAAGTTATCAGGTTCATAAAGAATCAAAAGAAGTTACTGATTCTCATTCTTCGTTTATCTCAGACAAATCTTCCTTGACAGATTCTTTTGAGAGAATACCTTCCAATGTTTCAGAATATTTGGATAATTTTGTTTTTAGCTTTACTCTAGACATGGACAAGACGGGGAATTACGTGACAAAAGAATTGAAAACTAGTCCATTCTTGAATATTTTTGAATCTTTTGGACCTCCGAATTCTCCAGAAGATCATCACACGAGAAGGAAAGAGAAAGAGAAAAAAATAACGGAAAGGAAAAAAAGAAAACGATCGAGGTCACGCAGCGGTGAGCCACGATGGGTTCAAGGGGAGAGTTCTAGACCAAGAACTACGAGGAGGGTGTCTCCACACAGACAGAGGGAGTTGAAGATGCGAAGTAAGGAGGAGTACCTCAAGAAGAAGTATGGACGACTGTACAGACCTTCAAGGTTCAGGTCGAAGGGATCTTGGAGGCATGGCTCCCCACCCCATGGCAACAGGTACAGGTCAGTCTGGCCCTTTATTCCAGTTATACCAGAAATGTCTCTTAAGCGGCAGTTTTACATAGCAGCATTGTTATGTTGTGTTTGTGACAAAATTTGCAAAAGTGTATAGAAGTAACATTTGCAAGATGGCGCCCAACATCTGCTTTAGTTTAAATATTTTTAGGTTAGATTTTATGACTCATGCCCGGGCTTTAACTATGAGGTCATATCGCCTACTACCAGAGCGCTCATTCGTCACCCTGGTGGACATGAGCTCGACTCTACTGTGGGAGTCCTAAATTTTGCCTACTCTAAATTTTTATTCACCTAGGGTAGGGGGTCTTTAACGTGTACCTGACATCGTACAGGCTCGCGACCATTGCTTAACGTCCCATCCGAAGGACAGCGTGCTTAAGTTTATTTTACCTCCCAGATAAAATAAACTAAGGGCCTCGGTCGGGTTTCGAACCCGCGATCTTGAGCTCAGAAGACAAGCATGTATACCACTGAGCTACCGGCTCCCTCTAAAATTTGTTTTATAATGTTACAATAAGAAAAGTGAGGAATTAAACTTTCAAATTTATTGTTCTTCAATTTCTTTTATACATGAAATTATAGGTTTGTGACAGCTAAAATAAGATATATACAACTGTGATTGTAGTGTCTAAATACCGCGAGAATACAGCGTCGATGGGTTTTCGAATTTGTTGTTAAAATGCTTCGATTAGTATTCATTTGTAGATTAAGTTTGTCATTAAAAATGATATAAGCTCTTTGGTATCTCCTGAAATGGGTAAAAACGTTATATTATTTGTTGTGACAAAATGACAACGAATATATTATTTATTGATGGATATTTTCAGCAGTTATTATTATATATTTACAACAATATTATATAATAATAATATATTATATTGAAATATTATTACTGATTTTTAGATTTACACTGCTATATTATCTTCTTTTACCACAAATTTTATTTATTGTGACAAATTTCAGCTAACGAAGCATTTTTTTTAGGTTTGTGACAGCTAGAATAAGATATATCAAATGTGATTGTAGTGTCTCTAAATACCGCGAGAATACAGCGTCGATGGTAGCTTTCGAATTTGTTGTTGAAATGCTTCGATTCGTGAATATAGAAGAAAATATATAAAATTTAATAATTATATCTTTAATTTTAGATGTACCACTATTATTATTCAATAATAAGGGAAGAAAATATTTCAGTTCAGATTCCTAACAGTACAGTTACAGGGGTTTCCAAGTTGAATTATTAAATTTTAACATGATTATTATAATATATTCATTATGTTATATGTATGAAATGATGATTTAAATTCCTTACCTGAAATATAAGAATGATTCGGTGCTACGATTTTTCAATTTCGTGTATGAATATAAGCAATTTTATTCGTTATTTAGAAAAAACATTTCTTCAATTCTGTTTCAGGTTCGAAAGTCCGGAGATCCGATCTCCTGGAGGCAAACACGAGAGACATTATCATCATACGTCTTTCGACAAGTGGAGTCGACGATCGAGTCCGTGTCGAAGCCCACCAAGATCGTCGAGGAGTAGTGTTTCGGACCATCGACACTCAGAGCGCAATCTGAGCCGAGGCTCTGAAGAGAGACATCTGAAGGAGAAACTCCAGAAGACGGAGAAAGTGTTTCATACATTTGCGAGCCCCAGCTGTAGTAGTCCCAAAGTAGACCACCGGAATCCAAGAGCGCTCCGGAGGGACGATCTGGAGGACGGAGAACTGACCGATTCTTCCTCAAGGGAGAGGGTGTCTTCTGCCATGTAAGTAGGCATGAAGTTATCGATAGTACTCATTTCATTAGTTATTAGATATAGTTATTTTTACAATTTATATATACAAGGTCCATTTCAAGCGTACAAGGAAAAAAAAAAAAAGTCTCCAAACTTTGTGAGAATGTTCATTTAGTACACCTACCTATTTGTGTAAAACTTTAGATTTTTAGAAATTAATGGTTCCGGTTTACTTAAAAGTTAGACAAAAACTTGATATCTGCTAAAATCGCGGTTTTTCAATTCTAAATCGCGCGAAAACGAAGCAAAAATTTGAAAAAAATTCAAGATATATTTTTTGTTTAGCAATTTTCCGGTACTTATTAAAAAAGTTATCATTTTGACCTTTTATGACCTTTGAGATACATTTGTAGCCATTTTAATTGCCAAAATTGGGTGCCGCCATTTCTTTTTTTTTTTTAACTATGAAAAATGGATTCCTCTTTCAAAAATCTTTAGGATCCTACATTTTTAGAGTGGGAATATGAAAACTCTTAAAATTATAGTTATTTTACTAAAAAAAACATAATTTCGTTATTTAATTTAAACGCAAAAAATATAATTTCCAAACTGAAATAAAAAAAAAAAAATTACCTCAAAATTCATTTATTTTACATATTATAAATAATTTAATATTTTTTTGTTTAATTTTCTTGTTTTTAAGAAATTAAGTAAGTAAACCTATGTGTATAAAACTCTCCACCGGACGGGATTCGAATCCGCGCCCGGAATGAGTCCATGCGGGATGCCTTATACTCTGACACACATGGCCATCATTTTATATTAAATACGGAAATACATGTCGTTAGTATGCAGAGGTACTGACTGCTGAGGTTCAGCAATTTTGTTTAATACCCAGCGATACTAGTAAAACGGGAATGTTCTCTCAATTTATAAATTTATTGTAAATTGATTTTGGTTTTGTTTATCATTTCAGAGTGTTATCTTAAATTTTCTCTATATACTTTGATTATTTTCAGGAAGAGGAGTCTAAATCGAAATTCTCAAGAAAAAAAGAATGCGGCTCCTTCCCAGGTAAGTTTTTCTCAAGATAAATTTAGGAACACAATTTTACGGCCTTTCTGTCTCCTAGAAATATTTATATTTGTGGGCATTTTCAAGACTCTTTAATTCAGTAATCATAGAAATTCTTTTTTGTACAGTCCCAAAATGTCAACAATTCCATGGGTATAATAATATATTTGATTTGCTTTCTATCCAAATTGTGGCTATTTTCTATTTTTTTTTTTTTTTTTTTTTTTCAGTTTTGTGTTATGTTAAAGAGTTATATGTTAGGTTATAACCGAATATTGTGAAGCACCTTCACATTATCATGTCTTGAGGTAATATTAGATTTTTCGCCCGAGGCCCATAGATTTTTTATATGGGAGGTGAAAAAAAACAGAGTATGGCCGTCCTTTGGATGGGACGTTAAGCAATGGTCCCTGTACAATGTTAAGTATTTGTTAAAGTTTATTATTTCCCCAGCTTTACGAATTATAGGGGAAGTTATGTAATCTGTCAAAACTCTCCACATTCTGTATGTCTTCTCCCTCCAAAACCAATCGATAGTTTGGGATGAACGTCTATAGTTGTTGACTTACATAGGGACATCTAAATCATACTAAATTTTGTGTCGATACATTCATTACATCGTAATTTATTGGGGTTTTTGAGTTGAGCCCCCCTCTGACCCCCCCCCCCCCCCCCCCCCCCCTTCTCTTCTTCCCATTCCTCTGAAAATTAAGAGGTGTCGACCTTACGTGGGTTTTGAATTTATGTATGACATTTCGAGTCAGAACATTTATTACAACGGCAGTTATTAGAGTTCTCGTGTTAAGTCCCTTTCCCTCATTCATTCCTTTCGATGGCTTGACTGAAAATTAATAGGTGTCCTTATGGGATTCTGATACACAGATCCAAAATTTCATGTCGATAAGTTCATTTTATCGGGAGTTATCGTGTTCACAGACACATACACACCATTTTTTTTTTCTTTTTTTTTTTTTAACTTTTGGAAACCACCTCATTTACACTACACCATCTCACACAAATCGAAAACTGGTACAACACATCGAAAATAAAACTTAATACAAAAAAATCACAGCACATCACATTTACACTTTGACGATGACAGATATACGGTTCAGCAAGAACTTCCAACATAAAATAATTCAGGCGTTTCAGTCAAAAACCCTCAGACTGATAACACAGTGCCCACCATACATAAACAATAAAACACTTCATAACGATCTCATGATACAAACAGTACTAGAAACAATACAAACTACTTACAGTTTTTTAGCAAACTTTACACAAATACAAACCCAGAAATACGTACTTTATCTTCACAACACTTACCACAAAACCCCCCCCACGAAGGTTGAAGAGAAGATGGAACCGCTACTTACTGCCACTTTGAATTATATTTGTTATTAATATTTTTCAACATTATTTTCCTTTATTTTTATTATCTCTCTTACTATTCATTCTCCAAAATTGTCTTTAAATTCCTTTTTATTTATTTTATTTTATTTTTTCTGTTCTTGTCCTAATAATTAAGATTAATTTTCGTCCCGAGGACCTACCACTGGGTGGCCTTCCTCTCACATGCCATTCACGCCAACATAACAATACCTACCATCATGGATGCTGGTTGTTCCACCCTAGCAACTGTTGTATCTTTATAAATAAAAGACAAAAAAAAATTGGAAACAGGGTTTCGGAAAACATCAAATTCTGATGAAGGCTAAGCATCGGATTTCTGACTGATTACCATAATTTCCCGTATACATCATATAACTGGGAAACTAACATGAAAATTAATATAGTTAAATAATTGTTCTTTTTTTTCCAGGTTCATGATGTCAGTAGAACGAAACTTTTGAAAAAAGTCGACCTCGATCATTTCCTTTCTATTGTTCATGGGCATGAGAAGTAATTTTTTTTTTTTTTTCATCTGAATACTGTAAATTTTATAGATATTGTGTAAATACTGTAATTATATTGAAAAATCACAGAATAAACTGAGGAGTTCAAATCAGTTAATTGTACAAATTGTTGTTATTTTATGCACATTTCTAAAATAACTTGCTTAGTGTTATTACTAGGGCTACGATTTATATGCAATCAAAACAGCGAAATATGCACATATATATGCAAATATATTTATCAAAGTATGCAATTAAATCTAAAAATATGCGAAAGACTGCAAAGGAAAACAGTAGGTACCAATAAAATAAATTAAACTACAGAAGTAATATAAAATCTGTACAGACCTAAAATTTATTAAATAAAAAATATATAAGCAAAAAAATATAGATAAAAAATCTGTGAACGGAGAAAAACTTAATCGTCTCTAAAACTGTATCAATTACACACAATAACTTTTTTAAATTTTTAAACAAAAAGGATCGCCTCAAAATTGATTTGTATCGGCTGAATGAGCGCTCCACATCAATTGAAGTAACGAGCATAATTAAAAACCCCAATATCCATTGGACTCCATTCAACCCTTGTCTCTTCGCTCACCACCTCCACTGCTTTTCACCCAAACGTTTAAAACTGAACTGATCGACTTAAAAGAGAATAAGAAAGAAGGGCGGGAATGGGCATAAAAAACAGTTGCGAGAATAAATTATTAAAGTAAACAAACAGTCAGAATAAAAAGTTCTCAATATGAACACAATGAATTCAAGAGAACCATTGGAGTTCCTGGAATGCACTCATCTCAATAAAGGCGCGCCAAACAGAAGGAAATTTAGTGGGAAAAACTTGAAAAAAGTGGGATTAATTTTTATTAATCGTCAATTTAAAAACAAATTGCTTAAAAAAAATAAATAAAATAGGTGTGTACCTATTTTACAGAGTATATCCTTGAGCCGAAAAAACTCAAAAATAAAAATAAAAATGTGGGAATAAGGTTCAGATATGCAAAAATATGTATTTTAGCGATGTATGCAAAATAAATGTAGCTTAAATTGATTATGTATGGGTAGTAAGATATTGTTTAAACAGGATGCTGAGTGTTAAAAGAAAAAAATATATAATTGCATATAAATCACAGCCCTAGTTATTACTAAAAGTACAAAAAAGAAAAATGTATTGTATATTTATATTTATTATTTTTTATAAAAAATACTCCATTGAATGAAATAGTATTGTGCTTTTATAATATATAAATAGAAAATAATTTTGTTTCATTTTACTTTTTGATCCCCATCACCAAAATGAGATAAAGAAGAAACTCAATATTTAATAAAGGGCGAAGGGGGCTCAGATATAGCGTCCTAGACTATTGAACTCAAGTTCGCGGGTTCGAAACCCTTAGATTTTTGAAAAGAGCTTCCTCCTGTCATTCGAGACGTTAAGTGGTGGTCTCGAGCCTGTACGATGTCAGGTACTCATTAAAGGCCCAGGTAATTAAACCTGGATAGGCAACATTAGAACTCCCAGAGTAGAGTCGGGCTCAAGTCCACCAGAGCGACGAAAGAGTGCCTAAAACATTTTCTTGAAGATAGATGTAAAATATGATTGAGATATGTACAAGCATTTTCTCAAGATATGCCAAACAGACAGACAAACTTGTAAGCTACAAACCCCTTGTTTTTTTGGCATATTTACAATTATCTACAAGAAACCATAAGTAAATTTGATGTCAGTGTATTTACAGTATAATATATGTATACAAAATAATGTAATTAATATAAAATAAGTATATACATAAAATTAAAAAAATTTAATAACACCCGACAATAAAAGAAATGTTTTGTTCGTTCTCTTTTTTACTGAAACCTTGGTGGAGAGAGCTTTTTTATTTATTTATTTTTTTTTTGGGGGGGGGCTCGGCTTTATAAATATTTGAGCTCAAACTCCAAGTCTCTAGCAGTAATAGAGGCCGAGATCCCTACACAGGCTCTGATGAAACCTGAATATATTGGAAACGGCATACCCGACTTCCACCAAACATGGCTAAGAACCATCTCGCAAATACCAGCTTGTGAAACGAAAAAACGGCTTTGAAATCGGTTCAGTCGTCTTGGAGCTACGGTGCCATGGACAGACACACAGAGCTTCAAACACCCCTCCTTTTGAGTCGGGGTTAATAATACAAATAATAATGAAAAATAAAAGTAAGACGAAGTAAATAAATAAAATAAATGACATTGAAAATAGTAAAGTACATAAATAAATCATGAAACAAAACAAAGAAAAGTGATAAATCGTAATAAGAACAACTATTCAGCTCTGAGACCCCCCGGAACACCCCCACATGATATTGTCCTCATTCCTACAACTAAATAGATGTACAGGTCACAGGGGCGCGGGTGGTCCCACCCCATGTACCCCCGGATCTGCCTAGCCTCTGTCTAGCAGTGGAGACAGACTGAGATGGATAGGGTAGCTGATCACTACGAGTACTCCCGCGACCCTATCTTATCATAGAAGGTCTCTCGGTCTTCGGAGAGGATCGTCTGGTTGCGCGAGCCTTGGGCAAAGATGGTGCGCGGTGGTTAAGGCTAGGTTTTAGTGGTTGGAGCTGGGTCAGCGGTTGCTATACTTTCTCCATACATCCACCTCACTGGATGACGTCACTTCCTGTTCCAGGACATAGATATTATACCTACTGTCCTTGTTTTGATTTGAAAGGGATCAAACTTAGTTTAAAAACACCCGACATACAGACAGTCATCCTCTTACAATTTCTTTTATAAAGATTTGACATGGAATGGACCTGAATAAGGGAGAATATCATAAATTGGCTAAATTTCAGCGGAACCAGCCGAAGGGGGATCAGAGGGGGCTCAACTCAAAATTTAAATTCAAAACCCCAAACGGTCGATTGGCTTTGGAGGGAGAGCGAAGGCGTAATTGATTCTTGCTGGGGAAGTACATAAGCGGTGATTCACCGAAGGCTATTTTAAATATAAACAATAATATGTCCTAATTAATTAACAATAAACATATACTATATAAACTGTATTGTAATGTAAACCGCGTATTGTGTGTGTTCATTTATCTCTCCTTCCACCCCTCCACCGCTCTTGCTGCTTACGACAAGATGATGGAGGACATCCTTGGTATCACAGACTGGGCTTCCAAGAATGGACTGACACTGAACGCTGAGAAGACTAAAGCCATTGTGATAGGTAACCATAAACTACTAAACTCCCTTACTGACTTACCTCCATTAAGACTACATGACTCCGATATTGAATACTGCACCAGTGTAAAAAATCTTGGATTGATCCTTGATCAAACCCTCTCCTGGAAAGACCATGTTTCTCACATCTCCAACCGCTCCTTCAAAACCCTCTACTTCCTCAAACGCCTTCGTCACTTTCTTCCCACGAAAACCCGTCAGCTGTTGGTATCCTCTCTTGTTTTCCCCTACTTTGATTATGCTTGCCTCGCATATGGAGGACTGTCTGGTGAGCTCGACATGAAACTAAAGCGAGTCATGAACTCCTTTCTAAGATTCATCTTCGGGCTCCCCAGACACTCCTCTATTACTAGTTCCTATACCGACCTAAAATGGCTCTTCCCATCCTCTCGTCGACAATATTTCCTAGGCTCCTTCCTCTATCAAACCATATCTTCCCAAAAGCCCTCCTACATCTTCCAAATGCTCCAATTTAAATCCCATATCCACCAGAAAGTCACTAGATCCCGCCCCTCGGATCTTTACCTCCCTTCCCACAGGACAACAACCTACCACAACTCTTTCCTTATCCAAGCTAACTCCCTCTGGAACTCTCTCCCTCTCCAGATCCGCCATGCTCCTTCTCTTCTTTCATTTAAGTCCTTACTTTTCCATTATCTCCTAACTCAACAAACCTCTGATTCCTAAGGCGGGCTCCTATGAGATAGTTCTAGTCTTCCTATAAGTCTCTCACTCCACTGGACAGATTGTCACGCTCCAGTTTCATCTGCCCAGTTTTTTTTTTTTTTTTTTTTTTTTTTTTTGCGATTAAATTCATATATAACTCACTATTGTTATTAGGTTTTACATTATTATTCATACTTTGTTTTATTCTTATTTTTATCACTAATTTTCACCAGTTTTTTATTGTTTTAATCATTGCCTCTCTCTAACATTTTATATTTATTACTAGAGACCTCTTTTCCTTTATTTTTATTCTGTCTCAATGGGTCGATACTTGTACTCTTTTATCTACTTCTTATGTTATTATTCTTAGGGGACGAAAGTCCCAGAATAAAGATTATTTTTCATTTCATTTCATTTCATTTCATTCATTATTAATTTATATTTTAATTATGACACATGCATACGATTAGTGATTATGGTATATGTTAGGTTTTATGACTCATGCCCGGGCTTTAACTATGAGGTCATATCGCCTACTACCAGACCGCTCTGGTGGACATGAGCCCGACTCTACTGTGGGAGTCCTAAATTTTGCCTACCCTAAAATTGTATTCACATAGGGTAGGGGTCTTTAACGAGTACCTGACATCGTACAGACTCGGGACCATCGCTTAACGTCTCATCCGAAGGACAGCGTGCTTAAGTTTATAAACAAAATATACTTAAGCACAGCGTACTTCGGATGGGACGTTAAGCGATGGTTCCAAGCCTGTACGATGTCTGGTACTCGTTAAAGACCCCTCCCTACCTTAGGTGAATAAAAATCTAGGCAAAACTTTTTTTTTCCCGGTATCATAATTATGTCTAGTAAGAGAAAATATTTTTATTTTTTTTTTTAATTACTTCAAATATAAACAGAACAGGTAATGGCAAGATTTGAAGATTTTTTAAATATTTATCTACAGCGTTTTCTTTTGAAGTCGGAAAATATTAACATGGGGGAAACTAGAAGTTTCCCAGTATAATAAACCATATTTCATGTTTCCTTTAGTACGATCTTTTTCGGATTACCAAGTAACTAACTAACTAACGGAACTCAGTCTTGATGAACAAACTTATTCATTCAAATAATAAAATAAATAATTTTGTCAGAAGAGTGGGAGAACTAAATATAGGAAAGCAGAGAAGGAAAAAGAAACAGAAAAGTGGTTATATATAAGCAGAATTCTCGGATTCCTGTTTTGAAAAGATCTGTAGTGATCGGCAGAGACTAAGAAGGGTGGGAGGCACGTGTTCTTTCGGTGTGCTCATGTACGATTTTGGTGATTCAATTTATTATATTATTATATTTACAACAATGATTATTATACATTAGGGCTTCTATGGCATCTTATATGTATACTACATAATGTATTATTAAGACAATGTATTATAACAATGGCTTGTATAGTGTCTTATATTTACTGTATAGTATATTATTAATGCAGTGTATATAATAATGACTTCTATAGTGTCTTATATATACTACTAGCAGTAATACCCGGCGTTGCCCTTGTAAGTTTTTTTTAATACACTTTTAAAAAATCTGCCCTAGAACTTTTTGATGACCCCTCGAATGTATAGATAGCAGTATCATCTCCAAAGGTGTGGAGTTGTGTTGGTGGATAGTTGAAGATATCAGCTGTGTATACAGTAGAACCCCTCTTAACCGGTCTGGTCGGGACCGAGACCATGGCCGGTTAACCGTTTGGCCGGTTAATCCAAGGTTCCCGGGAAAAATTGATTTTCGTTCAAAAAGAACTTATGTATGTACATATTTCATCAGGTATCATGAATAAAGAAGCAAATAAGACGTTATTGCAACTCATTTTATTGTACATTTTGTACATACAGACATAAATGAACATGACAAATTTAAACATTAAGAACTTACATAAACTTTGAAAACTTAATGTACATTGTACATATAATTTTTTGGAAGCCATGTCTCCCTATTTTCATCGCGTCCAATGCCGCTGAATCTTGTTGCTGCTCAACATATTGCAATACAATTTCTGCAGCTTTTTTTACTTCTTCGAGACCTTTTTTTTGCAAGTTATTTTTTGCGCCACAACACAAAACACATTGCACAGCTAAACGTCGCGTCACCCCGTTTTATTTTCCATTTCCAGGAAAGGCCCATCAAACAATCAATGTTTGAGTCACTTGCCAGCTATTATACGCTGAAAGAGAGAGAAAAAAAACATTAAGGCGTAGTCAAGGTCCATTTTTCATTTTCTTTTCGATGCTGCCGTAGCTCTTGCATTTGCTCGGCACTAGACTTTTTAGGTTTCTTAAATTCCTTTTGATGCGAGCTTTTCTCTGATTTGCGTTTTCTATAATTCCGCGCATATTTACGATTCATATGAGACATCTTTAATTTTTTTGCAATTTTCAATTTAATACCGATTTTTACATATATTTCGGGGAATATTTTTATTGTTTCACTTTGAGGCCTAGTAGTGCTCCTCAAGCTCTTTACAATAACACCCGAATCAACGTCCTATCTAAACGCGTTATCACGCTACACTAATTTTTAATTTTACACAACGCTAATTCACAACAATCGTCCGCCAGCGCCCACACTAGCCCAATTACGTCACAGGCAAAACAAACACTGCACAACAAACACGTACAGACATGCTCTATCCATTGTGACCTCAACCGTTGTTATCGCATTGTTAGTCTCGTAGTTATTGTAGATTGAAATCTGACGGTATTTTGTAACACAAGAAAGTTTGACCGGCTATCACTGTGCTTAACGAGCGAATAGACGTTTTCACGTCAAAAACTCTGATCCATGGGATAGGCCGGTTAATCCGAGACCGGTTAAGAGGGGTTTTGTTCTATTGTACTGTGTAAAGGATATTCTTAGTTATGTACTTCGAATAGCCCTGGAAGCTATGTACAAACCATTATTTTAGTCACAAAAGGATTTCATATTATGTTTTAAATTATTTTGTTGCTTTTAAACTGTAAATAATTAATTTAAATACTTGTGTTGTAATTTAGAATAATAAATTATTAATGGTAATGAATTTAAAAGAGGTACTGGAGGGGGGGATTAATTAGAACCGGTTGTGCATTACCGAGGATTGGAAGGCGTAAGAGAGGGGAGAATAGAACTGGTGGGGGACGGAAACGCGCGCAGGAGCCACTAGCCTCAGTCTCAGTCGAGCCAGGACCGTGGTAGGACACTCTGTTCAACACTGGTTCAGTTTGTCACTCCCCGAGTGGTGTAGCGTGAGTGAGTGGTACGAGTGTGTGTACTGGGTCAGTCTCTCTCTAGCAATGGTTCCACGGACTCTTCTCTTCAGCTGACCTGCTGCTGGTGTTCTGGTCTTCTTCACATTGGATGGGACTGCCATGGCAGTAGTTGGACCCACTCGAGGACTTAGGGGCTCTTCGACGAGCATGTCGTTAATGCAAGGGGGTGGACAAGCGGTTGTCTCCGCAGGAGCTCAAACCTCTTATTATCATCATCATCAGCCCGCAGCACCTCCTCAGGATCTTCAGTTGGATCGGCCCATTGGGTATGGTGCTTTTGGAGTTGTCTGGTAAGTGAGAAATTCATCTAAAACGCCTTATTTACCTTAAACCCCAGTAAGAAAAGAAATTATATCAGCTGTTTTTCCTGCATCATGGAACACGCTCTAATTTTGAAACTTTTCCATAGATAATTGACCCATCATATCAGAAACTGTACAACATTTATCGTTATAAAGCTCGATTGGTCGATATATAAATAAAATATAACATTGTCAACTATTATATCTGAATACTCCAAGGAAAATTATGTAATTTTCCTCTTAGTTATTGTGACTCATACCTGGGCTTTAACTATGAGGTCACATCGCCTACTACCAGTCCGCTCTTGCGTCACTCTGGTCGACATGAGCCCGACTATTCACCCAGGTTAGGGGTTTTTAATGAGTACCTGGGATCGCTTAAGGTTTTTTCATCTCTTAAATAAAAAATTGAAGGGGCTCAACCGGGTTTCGAACCCGCGATCTTGAGCTCAATAGGCTAGCTCACTACTTCTTCTTAAACATATGATTACTTAATCTATGTATGGAATGATCGTTCAACCTGATTTATATGACTATCGATTGTCCAAATATCAAACTATACAATTCTAATTGGTAGATATTGTAAATTTATGTTTAAATGTAAAGAATAGGTCTGTTTTATTATTTTACAATCAACTTGAAACTGATAACCTTGGTCTCATGTTATTCAATCGATTTTATGTAATCCTGTTCTTAATCTCCTCCAACAATTTTTAATTTATGTGCTGTTCAATTTCCATTTTTTATTATTGGCGCAAACATTTTCATTTTATTGTAAGGTCAACTGCTCTCATAACTGAAAATTTTAACTAAAACTAACCCAAATATTCTTACATGCTAACCATTTAGGGCTTATTTTGGCAGCTGACTCGTCTAGATATTCGTAATAGTAGTCAGATAGTGTAAAAGTCATTAATTCATGTCAAAACAATTGGGAAAATATCCAAAAATTACAAATTCACCCAATGAACGAAGACCGCTGCCAGAGAATGAAACTAGTTTCCATTTCCATCTACATAATATGGTAGAAATTTTCAAGAATCTTTCCATACGCTTTCCAGGAAAATCGGCCTTAAAATTATTCATACTTTGATATGAACAAAACATTTTTAATTAAATTTGAAAAAAATTATTTAAATTAAACATTTGAATTTTTAATTTTATTGAGATAAGACTATAAATATTTAAATTTTATTGGTAGAGTAGATTAAACTGGCAACACTGTATAACAGACCTGTCTGTATAATTCAATATGGTCTGGTACCATACCATGGTCTTTATTTTTGTGTAAAGACTTAATTTATACAACTACCCTATAAGAACGTATATAGGCATTATTATAAAACAATATATATTCTCTAATAAGTTAAAACACTGCATTGATTACTTTTGTTGTCAGTTTTTTTGTATACATGATGGAATATCGTTTCCTTCTTTGTACTATAATTATGATTTAAACACTGCATTGATTACTTTTGTTGTCAGTTTTTTTGTATAAATGATGGAATATCGTTTCCTTCTTTGTACTGTAATTATGATTTAAACACTGCATTGATTACTTTTGTTGTCAGTTTTTTTGTATACATGATGGAACAGCGTTTTCTTGTTTGTACTTTAATTATGATTTAAACACTGCATTGATTACTTTTGTTGTCAGTTTTTTTGTATACATGATGGAACAGCGTTTTCTTCTTTGTACTTTAATTATGATTTAAACACTGCATTGATTACTTTTGTTGTTAGTTTTTTTGTATAAATGATGGAATATCGTTTCCTTCTTTGTACTGTAATTATGATTTAAACACTGCATTGATTACTTTTGTTGTCAGTTTTTTTGTATACATGATGGAATATCGTTTCCTTCTTTGTACTGTAATTAGGATTTAAACACTGTATTGATTACTTTTGTTGTCAGTTTTTTTTGTTTACATGATGGAATACTGCATTGATTACTTTTGTTGTCAGTTTTTTTGTTTACATGATGCAATTTCGTTTCCTTCTTAGTACGATTTAAACACTGGATTGGTTGTCGTTAGTTTTTTTGTTTACAAGATGGAATATCGTTTACTTCTTTGTACTTAGAGAAATCATTAAACATTTCAAAAATTAGCCTTAAGAACGTTTTCAAAAACCAAGAGTACTTTTGGTTACAAGTACAACATTAACCAAATTGTAAGAAATTGTTAGCATTATTTCCAAAGGCAATACATAAATTAAAACAAGGTGCTGAATGTGCAATGAAATACTTTGGAACCACGAAAAATTAATTAATAACCTGTTTTTTTTTTTTTTCAAAATTTGACAGAAATGTATGAAATATAAGCCAATTTATGGTTTTTAAAAAAAACGCTTTTCAAAGTGTCTGATCAGTATCGGCAGTAAATATTATCTTGTGACAAACCCGTTTAGCCAATTTTATATTAATTTTTTTGAGAGCGATCGAGTGGACCTGGGGGAAACTATAAGACCATAAAAAATATATTAGCAATGCAGTGCCAGTGAATACTCGACGATTGAACCCACTAAGTAAATCTTAGTTAGTTATTATGACTCATGCCCGGGCTTTAACTACGAGGTCATATCGTACGACATCGCTTAACGTCTCATCCGAAGAACGGCATGCTCAATGAGCCGGGTTTCGAACCCGCGATTCTGAGCTTCCGACGCCCTCTGAGTAAATGAAGTAAGACATGTTGTAAATGTTGTTTATTTAATAGCGATTATTTTTTTTTTTAAGATTAGAGATTATAAATATATATATTTTTATCCCTGCAGATAGCCCATCGCTCTTAACAACATAGCTGACATTAAACCCACGAAAAAACTAAGAGATAAATATGTATTTCTGAGAATATGTAGTTATAATATAATAGATTATTACACTTAACAAGGATAAAATACAATAAATTTAATTATAATTAACAGTATCTTATATTTTGATGAAAATAATTTAGAATGGTTTTGTATGTTAATTAAAATCTTTATACCAATAATTTGAGCTTTGACGTAAATGTTTAAATAATCATTCTTGGAACAATATCGTGTCGCAATGAGTGACGTAAATGGAAACAATTGATGATTTTTTGGAGTTTATTTTCAATCAAATATTCAGCAATATCAAAAAAATGATTTATAATGAACATAGAAGGCTGATGATTTTGTATCGATACTTCCCTGCTATCGATGATTGATGAAACAATGGTTATTTGTTCGAAATTTTGTTAATTTTTGATGATATTATGGATACAAAATATGAATTATTAACGTACTCTTTGTACAGTTCATACTTTTCCGTTCGGAATAATAAAATAGTTGAATTAAGTTTAAATTATTGAATCGCCCTAATAAGGGGGCGCGTGAACAAATTACCCCGTCTTTTATATTTATATTCAAAGATTTAGCGTGGTATTAGTAGGGTGGAGAGACATGGTTTTTTTTTAGACGTAGGAAAGCTGTAGCTCCATTCTATAATTGAAAATACTAGATAATCAAATGGGTACTACATACGTAACCAAATGGATAGTATATAGGTAATCAAATGGCTACTACATAGGTAACCAAATGACTACTACATAACCTCGTCTTTCACGGATAGTATCTTTTTTAAAATTTCTACTTATTCTCTAAAGCAAGCCAGTGGATAACAGAGACTAGAAATAGGCTCGAGGAAATGTTTTCTTAATAAATAATAATAAATTAGTTATTATGACTCATGCCCGGGCTTTAACTATGAGGTCATATCGCCTACTATCAGAGCGCTCTTTCTTCGCTCTGGTGGACATGAGCCCGACATTACTATGGGATTCCTAAATTTTGCCTACCCTAAATTTTTATTCACCTAGGGTAGGGGTCTTTAACGAGTACCTGACATCGTACAGGCTCGGGACCATCGCTTAACGTCCCATCCTAAGGAATAATAAATTGTGTATGTGGTTAAGTTAGATAACAATATCAAAAATTGTAATTCTTGTTTCTTTCATTTTTTACTTTCTCTTTCTCTCATTTTTTACTTAACCAACTACACGAAGTAAAGGGGAAGTTATGTAATTCTCAGTAATTCGAAGTTGAGTTTTCAACGGAATATCTGACTCCCTATTTCCAAAAATGTAAAAAAAAATCGGTGATAGCCTGTGAACGATAACTCCCTATAGAATGAATTTATGGACACGAATGTTTATAGGTGTGTTCTGAATCCCATGAGGGCGACACCTATTGATTTTCAACCAAATCAGTCTTAGGGAAGAAGGGCTCGAGACAAAAATTCTAATAACTGCCGTTGTAATGAATGTAATGACACAAGTTTTCATATGTTGATTCAAACACCTATAAATTTTCACGGTAATCGGCCGAAGGAAAGGGTGGTTAAGGAGGCTCAATTCATAAACCCTATTAACTGCCGATATAATGGATTTATCGACTTGAAATTTTACATATAAATTCAAACCTCAATGAGGATAGCATCTATAAATTTTCATGGGAATCGGCCGAAGGAAAGTGGGGTTCAGGTGAGGAGGCTCAATTCAAAAACTCTAATAACTGAAAATCTAATGAATTTATCGACTTGAAATTTTACATTTAAATTCAAACCCCAATGAGGACAGCACCTATAAAGTTTCATGGGAATCGGCCGAAGGAAAGGGGGGTTAAGGGGGCTGAATTAAAAAAACTCTAATAACTGACGATATAATGAATTTATCTACTTGAAATTTTACATTTAAATTCAAACCTCAATGAGGAAAGTACCTATAAATTTTCACGAGAATCGGCCGAAGAAAAGTGGGGTTCAGGAGAGGAGGCTCAATTCAAAAAATCTAATAACTGCAAATCTAATGAATTTATCGACTTGAAATTCTACATTTAAATTCAAACCCCAATGAGGATAACACCTATAAATTTTCACGAGAATCGGCCGAAGGAAAGTGGGGTTCAGGTGAGGAGGCTCAATTCAAAAACTCTAATAACTGCAAATCTAATGAATTTATCGACTTGAAATTTTACATTTAAATTCAAACCCCAATGAGGACAGCACCTATAAATTTTCATGGGAATCGGCCGAAGGAAAGGGGGGTTCTGGGGGCTGAATTCAAAAAACTCTATTAACTGCCGATATAATGGATTTATCGACACAAAATTTAGATGTTTGCTAGCGACTGTAGAATTCAAAATTCTGGGGGTATTGAGGGCCAATTGACTGACCCTCAATACCCCCAGAAATTTACAAAATTTAGTATGAGGATTTAGGAGAAAGTTGAATATTTGCTTGAACGATCAACTAGTTTTGGAGGGGGAGCAAAAAAGTAATTGATTAATTCGTGTTGGGAAGAACATTGCCAACGATTCACCGTAACTTTTTATATTAGCAAGAATAAATAATATATAATATTATTAATATAAGATATATAATGTTACTATATAAGAAAAAGTGATCGGAGTAATGTATATGTTCCCTTATTGAACCTGTATGCATGTTGAGCCTGGTGGACAAGTGCATCCAAGATGGTGGTCCGTAGTTCATGTTTTTGCCCCCACATCTGGGCTCTGTGGGGGAGTGGTACCTTCCTGTCACGTGATCCCCTCCCTAGGGGGCTAGTTTTTGTTCCCGACTAGGTCCCCTGGTTCTCTTCGTTTCTCCACGGTTGAGGGTCTTTTGCTATGGAATTCCCTATGTCACTCGACCCAACTAACATTGTTAGATTATATTCTGAATCTACCTATATGTTTCACTATTTTTACTTCACTAACTATTCAATTTGTATGAGATGTTATATAATTCCCTATGTCACTCGACCCAACTAACATTGTTAGATTATATTCTGAATCTACCCATATGTTTCACTATTTTTACTTCACCAACTATTCAAAATTCAATTCTTTATTTTTAACCATTCGTTACATTTTGTACATTTATACGCATCTATTGCACATTCTCTTACTATAATTTTGTTCATATTGGTCCTATCTCAAGTCTACTTTGTTGGACAGATTTAAATGAAATTATAACGAGAAGAGAGAGTAAGATAATGGTTGAGTTAGGGGCTTCGTGTGTTGGCGTCACGAACCTTACCTTTCCAACAGTTCTAGTCTCGTCTACTTACAACATACTCCGGTTCTGCGTCAGGAGCTTCAACAGCTTAGTGGTTAGAGTGACTCGGCTTTCAACCTGACTGTTGCGGCTTCTAAATCTGATTTTACGAGATCATTTTATTTTTAAAAAACGTTAGTAAAACATATATTTTAACATTTCGATATATTTTCATTGATCGTTCTTTGAGGCGCTATAACTTTGTTCCAATTGGTCCTATCTTAAATCTGAGGGCACTTGACGATTGGAAATTTAATAAGGAACATTTTCGTTAAGAATCAATTTTTCGATAGGATTAACCGTTTTCGCGTAAATCAAGCAAACATTAAAAAAAAAGTTTCAAAATGACATAACGGTTTTTGTGGACATTTTAAATCATTGAATTTTTATGTGCGGATCCAGAAGCTTATATGCAGGATGCATATCAATTTTCAGTCAGATCAACCGAAGGAAAGGATGATACTAGAGACGTGGAGGTTTAAATTCTAAACCTTATAACTATGGTGGATATGTGTCAAGAGAGCAACTTAAAGACTGATCGATTTTCAGCTAAATGAGTCTAATAGGATGAGAGATTTAGAGGGAGAGTTGAAACTTGAAGGAAATTATAGAAAATATAATTAAACAGCTGCAACAATTTTTTTGCTGGGAGCAAGTTATCGGTATTCGTGGTTATCGTTGTCTGATACGGAGATACAACTTGCAGGAAGTCTTCTTTCATGGAGAGACATATCTATATATGTGTATGTGTATACATACACTAATTGTTTTAGGGGTCATTACAAAATTAATTCAAGTCTTCTAACTTTTGATTGTGCAAGCTTTTTTAAAACTGTTTCATGGTTTAGATCATGTATGGGCAACCTTTGACATGTTGCGGGCCAAACTTTAGTGTGCAAATACGTTCGCGGGCCGCGTAGATGGTTCAAAATAAAATAACGTCGGACTTTAAAGTAGTGTTCATAATTTTTAGCGATAGATATCAGACATGAAATAATAAGACAATGTTATTATAATACAATTTATTAAAATAACAAAATGAAATGAAAAAAAATAGGTACAATATTATAATTAAATCGTGAAGTTTGGAATTATTACAAACTACGAAAGTTAAGTAGCGACACCGAAATCAATGAGACACTTGAGCTTGAATTTGGGAAACTAATCCATTGATGTTTGGATTAATTCCACTGATACAAAGACGTAAAGAATTTTCCAAATAATCTTCAGTGAGCCTTGTACGATGTTTTGATTTATTAACTATCATCATTGAAAAGAACTGTTCGCATTTATAAGTACTGCCAAACGCACAAATCAATCTTCTTGCGAATTTTCTAAGCTGTGGAAAATGGTCTTCTTCGAGGTATTTTTTGTAGAAATCGCTCCAATAATTTGAAGTGAGTGTGAGTAAGTAGTGTAATATTATTTTTTTTTTAAATTGGGTTTTTCAAAATGTCTCGCGGGCCGGACCAAATCTTACAGCGGGCCGGTTGTTGCCCACATATGGTCTAGATGAATGTCTCTGTGTATTGACATCAGAGCTAATCCATTCAATCTGTCTTGGCTAGTACTACGTATTTCTGATATAGCTTTTCATACGTCTAAGGGTTGCGAAAGACGGTCACTTGTTGCTATAGAAACTGGAAGTGTAGCTCCAATTTTTAAAAACCTGTGAATTGTGAAAATGTTCTTGTTACATTGTTTTAGTCTTGAAATAAAATATTTTCAAACTGCTTTCTCTGCCCAAGGTCAAGCTTCACCAGGATCCGCACGATCTCTAGTATGAAAATGTTTTATGTCAATAAATTATTCCATGCAAGTAAAAATAGTTTTATTATTTACATAGAGGTAAATGTTTTGTTAAATTTCGGGGGGATTGATCCTCCATATCCCCTTCCTAGGTACGCCCCTGTGGAGAGATATATATTACTTCCCAAGTATAGAGAAAGCTATTTTATCGATTAAATATTCGATATTGAACATGATAGCTCCAAATAGAACGAATATATCGGCACAAAAGTTTGTATGTGTATTCAAAACCCCATAAGAACGACCCCTATACAGCCGAATCGCTTCAAGGGAAGGAAGAAATCAGAGAAATGGGTTGTAATAAAATTTGCTGTCATGATTAAAATTTGTTTTGTAATGATACAATAAGAAAAGTAGTTATGAGGAATTAAACTTTCAAATTTATTATATAATATTTTAAAAAAAAATAACGTAAAAGTTATTTTCGCCCACTGCACGAAAGAATCCTTCTGGACATAATGGTCCAATGAATGCGTCTTCTGAACGAAATATCACCAGTCATCTAAGGGTAGTTTGTTCAGCGCGAGTGTACCCTTATGCTCTTGATGTTGAGATGCCATGTTTGAACTCATTAAGAATGTTGTAGAATCATGCTCGAAGAAAAAAAAAAAAAAATTAGTTGATGGGGATAGAATTGGTGTCAAGATTATGAAAATAGACTTTAGAATGGTGTCTGTCCGGGATTTGGAGACGCTACTGGCTGCCTCCAATCTTCCTATCAGGCTGAGCTGAGATGTTCCGGCCTGGATTTGGAGACGCTACTGGCTGTCTCCAATCTTCCTATCAATCTAAACTGAGCTGTTTCGGCCAGGATTTGGAGACGCTACTGGCTGTCTCCAATCTTCCTATCAGGCTAAGTTGAGCTGTTCCGGCCGGGATTTGGAGACGCTACTGGCTGTCTCCAATCTTCCTATCAGGCTGAGTTGAGCTGTTCCAGCCGGGATTGGGAGACTCTACTGGCTGTCTCCAATCTTCCCATCAGGCTGTGCTGAGCTGTTCTGGCCGGGATTTGGAGACGCTACTGGCTGTCTCCAATCTTCCTATCAATCTAAACTGAGCTGTTCCGGCCGGGATTTGGAGACGCTACTGGCTGTGTCTAGTCTTCCTATCAGGCTGAGCTGAGCTGTTCCGGCCGGGATTTGGAGACGCTACTGGCTGTCTCCAATCTTCCTATCAATCTAAACTGAGCTGTTCCGGCCGGGATTTGGAGACGCTACTGGCTGTCTCTAGTCTTCCTATCAGGCTGAGATAGCATCTATTAATTTTCCGCTAAATTGGTTAAAGGAAAATGGGAATTATGGGTGGCGTAGCACAAAAACTCTAATAACTGCCTTTGTAATGAGTGTATCGTCGTGAAATTTTATATTTAAATTCAAAGGCCCATAAAGGCAGCATCTATTAATTTTCCGCTAAATTGGTTGAAGGAAAATGGGAATTATGGGTGGCGTAGCACAAAAACTCTAATAACTGCCTTTGTAATGAGTGTATCGTCGTGAAATTTTATATTTAAATTCAAAGGTCCATAAGGACAGCTTCTATTAATTTTCCGCTATCAATCCAAATGGTCGATTGGTTTTGGAGATGGTTAATTCTGGGAATGTATATTGCCGGTGACCCATCGTCGACTCAGGGAGACTGTAGAGTGTCCCATTATCCCCGGGTGAGGTGGCCTGCCTGGTCATCACGTAGCTAGTCACCTCCACCTAATCAGTCTCAGTCTCACCTCCATCCTAGGTGTCTACAATTGCCAAGAGCCGCCGCCGCTGGTGCTGCCCTCTACAAAAAGGATCCATTACAATGGAAGACCTCGTCACGCCTATCCTTAGCTCCTCTTCTTCTCATTTAAACTATGCCCGTCTCTATGGCCTTGGACTCATATGTCTTCTTACAAGGGTTGATGCCTTCCCCCCTTCTTTTAAAGCTCTTCTTAGATTAACCTTGAGCACATCGTCCTACGGTCTATGTGTGTGTTAGGAGAAGAGTGCCGAAAAACGGAGATCCTCCCAGGCCGACAAGCAGGAAACATCGAGGTCCGGCTCCTGTTTGCTTGGGGTCTTATTAACCAATTGAGGGGGTTAGAAGCAAAAGGATGTAAGTGACAATTCGGCTGAACATATTATATTATGTGTGTTAACATCTTCCTTGACACCTACCCTGACTACTGGCTAATGATCAGAACGATTGTTAGTACCAGTAATGCTATCTAGTGGAAAATACCTGGGTAATACCTGAATTTACGATTGTCTTATTAACCAGACAATCTTGAATCTAGTCTCCATTTGTCCAGGCGGGAGCATTACGTGATTCTAGGCTTTGTGGAGGGAGAAGAGTGCCGAAAAATGGACTGGTAGATACCGCGAAACAGGTTTGTGGTTTCCTCCCAGACCAGCCAGCAGAAAACATCGAGGTCGGGCTTCTGTTCGCTTGGGTTTTATTAACCGGACAATCTTGAATCTAGTCTCCATTTGTCCAGGCGGGAGCATTACGTGATTCCAGGCGTTGTCCAGTAGTTAGCGCAAAGCTATTCTGTGCTTCTCTATTTTCTTCATTTTCTCATCTTGTTCTTCATTTGGATACTTTTACTTCGCCTGCTATACGAAGTATAGGAGAAGTTATGTAATCGGTCAAAAATTCGATGCAGTTTTCAACGGAATTTGTCTGTGTCTGTGAACACAATAACTCCCGATAGAATGAATGTATCGGCACGAAATTTTATATGTGGGTCCTGACCTCCATAAGGACAACACACATCGATTTTCAGCCAAATCGGCCTAAGGGAAGGGGGAATTAAGGGAGAGACAACTCAAAAACTCTAATAATTGCTGTTGTAATTAATCTACTGGCACAAAATTTCATATGTGAATTCAAAACCTCACAAGGAAGTATTAATTCAGCGGAATCGACAGAAGGGAATAGGGAGGGGGGGGGGGGGGGGGGGGACTTCACAAAAACTTCAATAACTGCCAATGTAATGAATTTATCGACACTTTAGTATAAGGTTGTAGGAACCCCTAGGTATGTCAACGATTGGATATTAGCGCAAACTGTCGACTGGTTTTGGAGGAGGAGCGACAAATTAATTGATTAATTCGTTCTGGGGAAGTACATTGTCAGTGATTCACCGACGACATTTATGAATTAAACTTCTTTCAATAAGAGAGAATTCGAAATTCTTCTTTCTTCCTGGTATCATAACCATTACCATTAATATTTCTAATATAAACCGAGGCCCTTAGTTTATTTTATCTGGGAGGTAAAATAAACTTAAGCATGCCGTCCTTCGGATGGGACGTTAAGCGATGGTCCCGAGTCTGTACGATGTCAGGTACTCGTTAAAAACCCCTGCCCTAGATGAATAAAAAATTTAGGGTAGACAAAATCCCACGGTTGAGTCGAGCTCATGTCCACAAGAGTGACGATAGAGCGCTCTGGTAGTAGGCGTTATGACCTCGCAGTTAAAGCCCGGGAATGAGTCATAATAACTAATATAAACAGCGCAGGTAATGCCACTATTTTAAGTTACGAGTATATCTTAAGGGGAAGTGATAAATTGATAGCTAATTTGGCAATGTGGGCGCCTTTAACTTGCAGCCAGACAGTACTTTTACCTGTTAAGGTAAGGTATCCATGTATCTATAGGTCGCCACCCTGTTCCAAAGATGCATGGTTACGTCGTCAGTTTGCTGAGAACTGGTTTGTGGCATCCTCTCAGGCTGTCCGACAGGAAACTTGTTAGGTCCACCTTTGGAGATGGGGCAACCTCATGAACCTACCTGTTCGCTTTCCAGCCCAAAACCATCTCAAATATCTACTCTATGCATGTATTCCTTCAGGAACATTTGTGCTAAGAATACATTTTTTGATAGAACTAACAGTTTTTGAGTAAACGACTAAAAATACGAGGTATGTTCAAAAAATACGCGGACTGACGTCATAAAACAAAATATACTTAATTTATGTTAGATGTGTGGGTCCCCTTCAAAGTACTCTCCTCCCCAACGCACACACTTATCCCAACGGTATTTTAACTTGTTGAAACAGTCCTGGTACGCTTCTTTTGTAATGTCCTTCAGCTGCTTCGTCGCATTTGCCTTAATCTCGGGAATCGTCTCAAATCTTCTTCCTTTCAGCTTTCCTTTGAGTTTGGGGAACAAGAAAAAGTCACAAGGAGCAAGGTCAGTTGAGTAGGGGGGTGGGGAAGAACAGTGATCGAGTGTTTGGCGAAAAACTCACGACTTCTGAGGGCTGAATTTCGCAGCAACGCGATGCATCTTCAAGTTTTTGGTCAACATCTCGTGACAAGATCCAACTGATATCCTACACTCTTAAGCAAGCTTCCTGACGGGCAGACGTCGATTTGCCTGGACCAGGGTGTTGATTTTGTCGACGTGTGGGTCGTAAGTTGACGTGGAAGGACGTCCAGGACGCTCATTGTCTTCAATCGACTGTCGACTACCCTTAAAACGTTCATGCCACTTGAAACATGCCGTAAGCCGTGTTGAGCATAGCAAATGTTTCAGTCGCAGATTTTCCAAGTTTAACAAAAGATTTCACAGCAAGTCGTTGCTCATTCAGGTCATTCATTCTGAAATCCGACAAACGAAAAAATCGCACTTCACTAAAAACTGCGTAGCTAATCAACAAATGAAGATATCTGCAAGCGGGAAACAGCGTTATCATCAGCTGATCTTTACAAACCTAGCGACACCAAGCGGATTCCCCTGGAACCAACTGGAGCCTCGCAATTCAAACCGTCCGTGTATTTTTTAAACATACCTCGTACGTGTTTAAAACTACATTTCAAGATGGTTTTCAGCATGTATCTCGAAAACTGGACGACCTGTGAAAAATGTTATTTTATATAAATTATGTATTTTAATAATTGCTACAACTATTACTTGAAAAGAGTTTTGATTAGGTCATAAACATCAGCTGTATCTTGTAAAATGTAGTTAGGTCCCGGGAGAAAGAAATCTAATCAGACCTGAGTTAGAACATGTGACCCCTTCATTCCAAAATTCAAGTTTATATTTACAATCGTTTTAGCGGTAGAGAGCTCACAAGTTTTCAATCACATACACACAGACACCATCACGGATGAAAACTCGATCTCAGATTTTCGCACGATTAAAATACTTCCTTATACTATAAGTATAATAAATTAAGAACAATAATCCCGATGTAATAAATGTATCGACACAAAATTTAGTATGATTTCCTATGTATGTCAACTATTGATTTTAGCCCAAACGGTCGATTGACTTTGAAGGCAGTGCAAAAACAGTGGAATAATTCTTGCTGGGGAATGATTGCATTTGTTTTAAAATAAAATAAATATATAGGTGAGGTTTTATGACTCATGCCCGGGCTTTAACTACGAGGTCATATCGCTTACTACCAGAGCCCTCTTTCGTCACTCTGGTGGACATGAGCCCGACTCTAATGTGGGAATTTGCCTACCCTAAATTGGCTCGGGACCATCGCTTAACGTCCCATCCGAAGGACGGTTGGCTTAAGTTTATTTTACCTCCCAGATAAAATAAACTAAGGGCCTCGGTCGGGTTTCGAACCCACGTTCTTGAGCTCAGAAGCCAAGCACGCATACCACTGAGCTACCGGCGCCCTCTAATAAGTATACCTATATATATATTAATCAGTTATAAATGAATAAATAAAACAATAACGTACATTCTACTGACCTTTAAGATGTGGAGGAACTCCGCCCAAAAAATAAAAATGAAAGTTTTGTATCAAATAATGTTTTTGGATATGAAACATGATTCTTTATTGTGATTATATTATTCTTTTTGAACAGTGAGAATAAAATTCCGTTTCCGTGTTAAGGGTACATAAACATTTTTAGTTGATGTTTAAAATTTTTTTATTGTATCTATTGACTTCAAGAAGTGGGGAAGGGCATTAAATAAATTATTCCTTTATGAGTTATACTTTCTTCAAAAAGAGAAGAGCAATGTTTAGTTATTCGAAAGTCTTCTTTCTTCCTGGTATCGTAATCATGATTAGTATTGTTGAGAGGTAAAATATATTTTTTTTTTCCTAATATCCATTAATGTTTCAAATATAAACAGCGATGGCAAAGGCAGGATTTTAAGTTGTTTAAATATTTCTCTGCAGCTTGTTCTTTGAGTAGTATTGTTTATAATTCTTAATGCCTCTTTTGAAGTCTGAAAATATTAATAATCGAGCTAAATGCGCCCCAATGTACATATATTAACTCGTATTGGGGAAGATCAATGATTTGGTACCAGGATTCACCTCAGTGAAAACTGAACCTTCAGGCTCAACTGCACAGGTATGTTCATATTGTCAGGCGCCTGATTTCGGGAACGAAAAGAGGAACTATAAATAGTGTCCAAAGTCAACCTCGGGACAACATGTAACTGATCCTACCATAACTGCACAGGTATGTTCATATTGTCAGGAGCCTGATTTCGGGAACGAAAAGAGGAACTATAAATAGGGGACGAGAACATGTAACTGATCCTACCATTATCCACTTGTACATTCACGTTTTTACAGACCAGTTTGAACTTTCACTCTAACGCAAGATTTATTGCTTAATCTACCTAGATATTTAATTTATATAAAATAGTTTTAAAAATAAAATTGAAACTATCTATTTGCAACGGAGAGACGCGATGGGAGAATATAGCTGAAACCGAGGGATCCTAATGAACTGAAGCCACACTAATATGATGTAATATACGAAACAAAAGAGAATATATCACTAAAATAGTTGTTGGTGAATCACAGATAATTGGTTTTAGAGAAGCTAAAACTTAAATGGATTAATTTCATACTGGGGAAGTATTTATGAAAAAGAATCTTCGGCCTCGGTCTCAGTTTCGGCCGAATCCGAAACCGAAACTTATTTAGACATGTTAAAATTTCCATTGTATACTGAAATTTAGTGTATTTTTTACAAATACACCTACCTATAGACAACAAAAATAGTTATTTATTTATGTTACATTAACAATTTAACATGAACAAAAATAATATACATGTTAAAGTAAAGACCTACCTTGTAAGTAAACTTTGTCAAAAATCAACACTTAGATTAGATATAAAGTACAGACTCCTTAATTAAGTAAGTACCTATTTTAATTTTGTTCACAATATTCTTAAGATTAATTTATTTTTTACTGAGATCTTGTATTTAGCACTTAGTGAATTACCTAATTATCAGTCTTAACAACGATTACAATAATTTGTATGACTATCAAGTAATTACTTAATTTAAAAAAAACAGTTATAAAATAAAAAAAAAAAAAAACGAAATATTATTATTAGATTACTAATTAATTTTATTATTCGTATGGCAACCACACACGACTCACAAGCCACGAACTCATCCGAAGTTAGTCGAACGACGCACGACAAGTCATGAAAACTGAGTTTCGGCTGATTTTTGGCCGAAACTAGATTTTTTGGCAGAAACCGAATCTTCGGTCGGTCGGTACTTTTTAACATATATATTAATACTGCTTCCCTAAGAAAGCTTCTCTAAAAAGAAATACATAGTTAACTTACATAGAAGCTTCTGAGTCGTCATACGAAATTTTATACTCATACATATATTCTTTACATCGGCAATTATTAGAGTTTTTGAGTTTTATTCCTCTTCTAATCCCTCTCTTCTCTTCTGCCGATTTAACGGAAAATTAATAGATATCAATGTAGAAGGAATTCGAGATTCTGTCGTCTAAATGAAAATTCAATATTTGTCCAACGTTTCGGAAACTATTTATTTCCTTCTTCAGGGTCTCCAGAATAGAACAAACAAAGTAGTCATTATGGACAATGATATAACTAGATACTTAATAATAATGTTAAAAAGAAATGGAAACAATTTTTATAAATAATTAAAAATAAAAAAAATAATAATAAAAATAAATAATTTTTTTTTGTTTTTGTTTTTGAAAGTAGTATCTAAATAACCTATATATAACAATTTATATATCTCAATAAATAATAAATAAAATTATTTTATTTAGATGTATGTATATTGTTATATATAGGTTATTTTATTACTACTTTCAAAAAAAATAAAATAAAAAAATATTAATTTTTTATTATTTATTTATTTATTTTTCTCTTTTATTTTATATATCAATTTCAATTTATATATGTATTCAGAATCCCATAAGACGACATCTATTGAATCACTAGCAATGTACTTCCCCACCACGAATTAATCAATTCAGTTTTTCGTTCTCTCTTCAAAATTAATCGACTGTGCCCAAAGGCAGTTTTAGGATTTTTTAGTTGAGCCCCCTCTCCTTCGGCTGATTCCACTGAAAATTAATAATTGTCGTCTTTATAGGGCTTTGAACTTCTATATAAATTTTCGTGTCGATACATTAATTCCTGCGGAAATTATTGAGAAAATTTATTTTGTAATTTTCACGTGTTAATGGACGAAAAAAATGGTACTGGCTTCCTTCGAAAAAAAAAAAAAAAATCGACGGGATTCACGGCATTTTATTTCTTCAGAACGAATTAATCAATGATCTTTTCGCTCTACCTCCAAAACCAATCGGCAGTTTTGACTAAAAATCAATACTTGACACAGGGACCCTTTCCTTTGGTCGATTTGACTGAAAGTCACTAGGTGTCATCGTTAGGGGATTCTGGACCCACATATTAATCTTTGTGTCATAATCATTTTTTCGAGATATATCCTGTTCTCAGGACACATAGAAACTATTTGTTTTTTCCTTTTTCGTTATCAGTGGTCGGTAAACAAGAAATTCAGTTTGAAAATTCAACATCGATGTTCTGACCAATTATATAATTTCTTCTATACCTCGCATAGCGCTGTAGAAATTAAAAAAATGAGAATTCTCCCCCTTTTGGTGCACAAAATCAATTTTTTTATTTATATTCCACATAGATGTATTCATATAGATTAACTGCATTTATTTATTCAGTTAATGCATTTCTATTTGGTGCACTTAGCCAATGTTAGTCTGATTAACTATAAGCTCATTTGTTATTCTCGTATTTGTATGATAATGGGTGTGATTAAATGTGAGTTGATTGTTCTACTAATCTAATGTTTTATCCGTTAAAAGCTTTTGTATATCACTATATAAAAATCTGGGAGGTCTTGAGTACGCCGTCCTTCGGATGGGACATTAGGCGATGGTTCCGAGCCTGTACGATGTCAAGTTCTCGTTGAAGACCTATGTAATCTGGGTAGGCAAAATTTAAGACTCCCAGAGTGAGTCCGATGAAAGAGCGTTCTGGTAGTGGGCGATATGACTTGGTATTTAAAGCCCGGGCATGAGTCAATATATATATATTTGTAGAGTTGATGGTAGTGGGCCGCGCGAATGTCAAAGACCGGGAGTGACGGAGAGACCTGAGCTATAGAAGTCAATGCTCCGAGGCTCATAACGGACACCACCAGCCTGACTGGAGGAAGCGCAGTTACCATCTCCAACTGTCTGTTTCCCTTCCCGTCTCCAATCTACTTCCCCATCTCCAAAAATTGGTTCATTTGCGATATTTTTTTTGCTTTCTTTATTATTACTTCCCCACGAAGTATAGGTAATCAGTCAGAAATGCAATGTTTTCAGAATTAAAATTTTTTTTTTTCAACTATAAAAGTTTATGGAAAACCATCTTATCAGCAAAGATATAGACGCTGCAATCTCCAGCTCCTTCAACACTTTTTACAGAAATTACAGTTCTTTTGGCAATAGCGGAAGTTATTTTAAAATGAGGAACCATATAAGCAAACAAAGAATTATTTCACAATTACGGTATCAGAAAAATATACAACTCATTTGAACTATACAAATTACCCAGCTAAATTTCAGCTTGACTCTGTTTGTCCACTTTGTAACAGATCACACTTGATAATGATCACATACTCCATCTTCTCATAACTTGCCCAATGTGAAACCAATCCAGAAAGAAATTTATCAATAAATATATTTCACACTATAATGCAATCTCCGATAAAATAATTAATTTGTTAAGAACTGATGACGATGACGATGAAAAAATCAATAATATATTTATTTTCGTAACTAATACTTTAAAATTTAGACAAACATTTTTATTATGATTTGCCCTATCGTTTACCTTATACATTATACATTTCAATATAACACATTTCACAACAGTTGGTATTTTTCTTCTCTTTACTTCGGCCCATATTTATAATGTTGTATTTTCCAAAATTAATTTTTTGTTTAAAGTTCAAAGCCCTCTGAGATCGACAATTATTAATTTTCAGCGGAATCAGCCGAAGGAGAGGGGGCTCAACTAAAAAAACCTAATAATTGCCTTTGGGCATAGTCGATTAATTTTGAAGAGAGATCGAAAACTGAATTGATTAATTCATAGTGGGGAAGTACGTTGCCAGTGATTCACTGACGACTTTTTTCTATTTCATTATAATCCTTTTGATTATATTTCCATAATTATAATCTAAAATGGATGCTAAACAATATCGTAATTGTTCAAGTGCAAAATTTTTGGCTATTATCTTAAGATATTTTTTGGTTTGGATCTGTTTAGATTTCGACTTGATGAGTCGACAGAACAAACAATTCGACACCAATGAAGTGCAAAAAAATATAAAACAGATTGAATAAACAATTCCATTGTTGTACGTATTAAGAAATTTTTCTTTTAAACAATACAATATTTCTTAAGAGAAAATCAGGCTGCTAATTTGCTTTCTAGAATTCTCTGGAATCCTATTCCTCTTGTTCTTCGTCCGTCTGTCAGTTCGTCACTACTAACTTACAAATTATAAATGCTATATGTATGAAATTTGCACTAGCTATGTAAAATAATAATTCAAAGCTAGGGGCGGTGTTATTTTTTAAATAAAATAATTAAAGATGGTCCAGACATACGAAGGGAGGAAAGTTTTGTATTTGGTCAAAACATCTATGTTGAGTTTTCTGGATGCTTAGGTCCCTAGGTGTAAAACACCTATATATATATATATAAAATCCGGTTATAACGATATTTAAGGGACTCGTTATATCCGGAACCAAACTGTTAAACCTACATACAAATGTATGGGCTTGTTAGTGAAAAAAAATATGTTTTACAATAATCATACCGAGAAAGTTTACATATTTTTATTTACTTTTTTAAATTTACATAAAATTTACTTACATCCATTTGTAACTGTATACATAAATTATGTAAACACATGATTACATATGTATTAACTTTCCACAAAAAATTGCTTGCTTTTTTTAAAGTATAAATGTTTGCTTACATGGTTATGAAGTTCCGAAGTCACGATCCCTACGGATGCAAAGGAAAGACTAATCTGAAACTAGGAATATACGCACTAGAATGGAAGATGGGAGTTGGGAGCCATGGTGGCCGTGTGAGCTAGAGCGTAGGGCGTCTCACCATGGTTTGCGGGTTCGAATCTCGTCCGGGAGTGAGTTTTATTTCATATATAGAACTCCCTCCTGGGGCCATGGATGTTGTAAATAACTAGTAAATTATGCAGTGACATGGCTAATATGCATCTTACATAAGGCCAAAAAAAATAAGGGAGTTTGAAGAAAATTCGACAAGGGGGAAATGGTATGTTTGGAAATGGAATGACTCATTGCGCTCGGAAAGAGTAAACAAGAACCATTTTCTATAATGTTCGTATTTTTCATCCGTTCAAAACTCATACTGTTTTACCCAATTATGTGCGTATGTACATACATATATCGTTATAACCGGAATGAAAAAACAACTTTTTCTTATGTTTTAGATCGTTTTATACAGAATATCGTTATACCTAACATCGTTATAACCTGATTTATTTTTTCACTTTTAAATAGCAAACCAAACTAGATACGGGTTTTAAATCGTTATATCAGGAATCGTTCCTGATATACATTTAAAATATCGAACTTAAAATACGGACGGCAACTATATGTTTTCAGCACAAAAACTTGTAATAACTGCCGATGTAATGAAAGTAGTTGATCAATTAGAGCTGGGGAAGTACATTGCATTTGAAATAAGCGCTCATTGTGGAAGGAAGTGTGTGACATTTAATGTCCATCGTGGAAAGGAAATGTGTGACATTTAATGTCCATCGTGGAAAGTAAATGTGTGACATTTAATGTTCATTCCTTTTTCTATTTTTCAAATTAGGATTTGGATATCTCAAACAATTTAGAAGATAACTCATTTTTTCTCCCTTTCCTTTGGCAAATATGGCTGAAAATTGATTGATTTTTTCCATATGAGTTTTTGAATTCAACATATAAAATTTCGTTTCAACATCATTCAGTCCGGGAGTTATGAGGTCGGAAAACATGAATTTCCGGTGAAAGCCATCGACGATTACATTATTTCCTCTACAATTCGTATTGCTGTGGAAATAAAATATATATATGTATATACATCCTGGAGGAGTGCCCTGGATATGAGGAAATACTAAAGGCCATGGGTTTGCGAACAAGAAACTTACATGAAATGCTCGGAGACAACTCGTCTATCGAAGCCGTCCTATCCTCAATGAAGACAAGTCACCTCATCGAATTAATCTAATCACGTGTACGGCGTCAAAAATCTAGGACATTGAACGCTGACAAATAAAACTATTCTATTCCATTCTATATATATATCTGTGGGTTACAATTTTCGCCTATTATGATTTCAATAGATTCTGATATATAAATGCACATTGCAGTATCATCGGAAAAATTAACTTTTTGAAAAAAAGTATAACGCATAATGGAATTAATTTATTTAATGCCCTTCCCTCCCGCTTTCATTTATATAGCTTTCATTTTTATTCTTTTGACAAATTTCCTTCGCAGATATCCGCTTTAAGGTTGAATCTGCGTTGTAATAATTATTTTTTATTAATTATAAACTAATTTATGTTATTTCTCTTATATTTCTTTTTTTATGCATTTTTATTATCATTTTGTTTATTTTTTTATTTTATATATATATATACATTTTTTATAATTATTCATGTAATTTTGTTTACTTTTACAAACGTCCCGAAATGTAATCTTGAAAAAGATACTTTCGGAAAAGTTATAAAAAATTATTGTCTTAATTCTAATAAAATTATAAAATTTATCTACTATATTTATTAATATTATTATTTTTTTACTCATAATTATTTATTTATTAATTTCATGTTATTTTTTAGTAGTTTAGTAGTATTGTTAATTCTAATCGAAGTGTCTCAGTCTCTAAGAGTTAATATCTGTTTATGTATCCAATTTATAAACTATCTTGATGATACAATCTTATGACGTATCCTATTACCATTTTATGTATTATTAATATTCCGATTATAATTAACGCAGGCGGGACTAAACATATAGAAAGACTCTTATAAAGACCCCCCCCCCCCCCCCCCCCCCCCCCCCCCCTTCTGGGCTTGATGCAGTGGGGGAGAGAGAGGATACAATATAAAGAATAGAGATCATTATAGTTATCGATCGGTAAAGCGGAGGTTCTGTACAAAGGACATAACATGCTTTAGAAGAACAGCTGAACCAAATGATCGATATTGGTAGGCGTTAGCAAAGCTGGCTCCAGTCTACCAAAAACTAACTAATAAAATGAATACAGGTTAGGTTTAGGTTTTATGACTCATGCCCGGGCTTTAACTACGAGGTCATATCGCCTACTACCAGAGCGCTCTTTCGTCACTCTGGTGGACATGCGCCCGACTCTACTATGGGAGTCCTAAAGTTTGCCTACCCTAAATTTTTATTCACCTAGGACAGGAGTCTTTAACGAGTACCTGACATCGAACAGGCGAACGATCGCTTAACGTCCCATCCGAAGGACGGCGTGTTTAAGTTTGGTTAAGGTCGATTTGGCTGAAAATTAATAGGTGTAGTCCTTAGAGGTTTCTAGATACACATATAAGATTTCATGACGATATATTCATTCAGTGGAGAGTTATCATGTTCACAGACACACACAAACATACAGGCAGACAGATAATTTTTTTCATTTTTGGAATTAAGGGTTCGGAAAACATGAAATTACATGTTATTTCCCCAGCACGAATTAAACAATTAAATTTTACCACTCCCTCCAAACCTAACCGGTCCCCTCTGATCCTCATTTCCCTTTGGTCGATTTAGCTGAAAATTATTCGTCTTGATTCTATCAGAAGTTATCATTTTGTTCACAGACACACAGACAGACGACATTTTTACTTTGAAATTGCGGAGTTTTCAACAGAAGTCCATGTTTTCCGACCACCAAATTCGAAAAATGAAAAAAAAACAAAAAAAAAAACAAAGTTTGTCTTTGAACACGATAACTCCCGATAGAATGAATGTATTGGCACGATATTACATATATATATCCAGAACCCAATAAGGATGACACTTATTAATTTTTAACCAAATCGGTCAATGGGAAGAGGGTATAAGAGGAGGCGTGACACAAAAAGTCTATTAACTGCCGTTGTAATTAATGTATTGATACATAATTTCATATATAAATTCAAATCTCCATAAGTACGTTACTTATTAATTCAGCTGAATCAGCCGAATTGGAGAGGGGGATCAGAGGGAGGCTATCGACATGAAACCCCATAAAGATGGCATCTATTAATTTCCTCCGAAATCGGTCGAAGGACACAAAAACTTTAATTACTACCGATGTAATGAATGTATCGAGACAAAGTGAAGTATTAGGATTCACAAGACTTGTGAGAGAGCGAAAACGTAATTGATTAATTCTCACTGGGGAGGAACATAGCCATTCGACGCCATTTTTTTTTTTTTTACATTGAAATAAAACATCAGAAAACATCAAATTCCGATGAAAATTCAACATCGAATTTTTGACCGGTTTCTTAACTTCCTCCATGCATAAAAGCAAGCAAAAGAGAATAGCTTTTTCACAGTGCCTTTTTTTTAACCAAAAGAGACCTTCAGTATTCAATTTGAGACCGCAAATTATGCTCAATTATTCAAGCAGTGGAAATAGAGGTTGAGCACTAACCGCTTGCATGAGCAGTGCAGGGCAGAGCACGTAGTGTGGATATTTCATTGGAAAAGCGAGCAATGGAAAACTCTAGTACAGAGAAAATTCAGATCGTTTATTAAACTGGTATAAAACCAGTGACTGGGGTCAAAACCACAGAACAACCTCAATATTTCATTTTGAAATCAGATTCAAAGTTTCATTATTTCATATGTTCACAACATTGCCTACCGTGATCTGTGGAGATACGAAAGCCAGCTATATGAAGTATACCCGACCGAGGCCCTTAGTTTATTTTATCTGGGAGGTAAAATAAACTTAAGCACGCTTCGGATGGGATGTTAAGCTATGGTCCCGAGCCTGTACGATGTCAGGTACTCTTTAAAGACCCCTATCCTAGGTGAATAAAAATTTAGGGTAGGCAAAATTTAGGATTCCCATAGTAGAGTCGGGCTCATGTCCACCAGAGTGACGAAAGAGTGCTCTGGTAGTAGGCAATATGACCTCGTAGTTAAAGCTCGGGCATGAGTCATAAAACCTAACCTAACCTATATGAAGTATAGGGGAAGTTATGTAATCTGTTAAAAATTTGATGCGGAGTTTTCAGTGGAATTTTATGTTTTTCCACTTCTAGATTCCAAATATGAAAAAAAAAAAAAATCTGTCTGTGAAAACTATAACTTCTGATAGAATGAATGTATCGACACCAAATTTCATTTGTGAATAAGGATGGCACTTTAATTTTCAGCGGAATCGCTAGAAGGGACATGATTCAGAGGTCGGCTCAATTCGAAAACCCTAATAACTGCCGATGTAATGAATTTATCGACACAAAATTTAGTATGATTTAGAAACCCCTGTGTAAGTCAACTGGTGAATATTTGCACCAACGGTCGATCGACAACTTAATTGATTAACTCGTAATTAAGAACATTGGTGATTCATTCATGACTTTTACTTTTTCATTTTTGATATCAAGGAGTCGGAAAACTTGAAATTTCGTTTAAAACTCAATTTCGAATATCTGACCGATTGTACAACTTCCCCTTTAGCTGAGGAAGTAAAACTGTCAACAAAGATGTCTGATGAAGGCTCCCGAAACAATTCTAGCTTGGGCTGAGTCTGTAGAAGTGGGAGGCAATATTTGGGGGTCTGGCTGGCAGCTGTATGAATGGGGGTGGTTGGAGTGGTGACGTCACAGCTCGATACAACCCCGCCCCAGCCCCCCCACCCCATCCCACCCCCATTTAAATGTTTATATTGGGGCCCTATTTTTTGTGGGGCCTCTCATCTAATCACAAGACTGTTCTACCGATTTGGTTCAAATCCAAATTTAATATTGAATCTTTTCTAACGTTAAGGATCTGGTGGCCATGCGGGCTAGAGTGTAGGGCTCATATGGTCTCACCATGGTTTGCTGGTTCGAATCCTATACAGGGGAGAATTTTATTTCGTAGAATAGAATAGAATGGTTTTTATTAAAAGAAGAAAAATAACATCATTCCAAGAAATATACAAAGAAAAAAACACTTAGACTATAGCCATTTAGGCCGTCAGTCGGAGTTGGCATTACAGATATATGATAATGAAGAACAGAAAATATTAGCTTATATAAATAGATGAACAGAATAAATAATCATCGTTAAATTCTAAAAAGATATGTAAACATAAAACAAACAAAAATAATAATGCGAATAATGAGAAAATAAAATAAAGACATGTATTAAGGCTGAAAACGAAATAAGATAGATAAACATGCGTGGATGGAAATATAATATAAAACTACAGATAATAATACAATAAAAAGTAAAGAGTTTGGTGGCTAGAAACCAAATAAAACTAACTAAACAACCTGGGTAGATGGTAATAATCACAAAGTTACATGAAGGAAGGAGGTTAGTTTGGGTCCTAGAAATTATATTGCTGAATGAGCATGTTTCTATATTTGGATGCTGCCCTTGCATAGTTATAGATCCGATTCCAGTTAGGCCCATTCATTAAAGCGATGAGTTCCCCTCTCCCTAAGGGTTTATTCGTGGATAAAACTCCCTCCCGGGGCCATGGATGTTGTAAAAAACTATATATTACACCGTTAGAGGCATATCCATCGTACAAGAATCCCTTAACGTTAGAAAAGATTCAATTATAAATTGGGATTTGATTTATTTGCCATTGTAGCATCCATACGTTCTCAGAGCTGCTGGTACAGGAAGCCTTTGGCAAGTGCCCAGTCTGTCCTATATAAATCCAACCACAATTGTTGCTACACTCCTCTTCAGCAACTCTGGTTATGGTTGATGGCTTGTGGAACTGTTTCCTGGAAGTACGCTGTTTAGTGTTATCATCCGGCTTATTCTGTTCATAGATTAACTATTGTGTTTCTGCCCTTATGTAACCCACCACAGGGGTACCCAGTTCCAGGGACCACCCCCCCCGGATTCAAGGGAATAGTTAGTTATTATGACTCATGCCTGGGCTTTAACTATGAGGTCATATCGCCTACTACCGACGAATACCTACCAACGTCCTATCCGAAGACCATTAAATACCTCCCTGACAAAAAGTCTAATGGCCTCGGAAGGATTTTGAAAACGCGATCGATCTTGAGCTCCTCTGAGCTACCAGCGCTCTCGAGAATATACAATATTTCTCGAACTCTCTAATGATCTTTTTTTTTTGTCTGGTTTTTGCTAATATGTGTAGTGCTTTCCTCCTTTCATTTCAATACTCTCTTCGGAATTTGCATACTAAAGAGGAATTGAGAAACAGAATCGTTTTACTGACACTCATTGTTCAAGAAGAGAATTCGTTTTCTATTAAGGGAATCATATTGTTACGAAATGAAGCAATTATTTATATATTCCAATAAGTCATTTCATGAATTCATTGTTGATCTAGATTGGTCTCGGTCAAGTTCCATTTTGTAACTTTAATATTAGATCAAAAAGTGTTTCCTTTTATAATAGATTTGTTTTATTGAGTTCAAATTGTTTATATTTATTGAAATAACCTGTTTTACAAATTAGTTTTCTTGAGGTTTTTAATATACAGTAGAACCTCTTTAAGTCGAACCTCGGATGTCGAAAACCTCCAAAACTCGAAAACAAAAGTTTTGTTCCTTTCCCTTCAAGCCATAAAACCTCCATTACTTGAAATCTCAACCCTCTATTAGTCGAAATAATCAGTGATAATTATATTTTCCCTCTATAACTCGAAAAAATAAATTGGACCTCTGAGAATTTGCCGACAATGTACACCATTGTTTATTAATTTAGGAGTATACAATAAATAGGATTACCAATTCTAAGAAATGATGAAGTATATTATTATTGATTTCATTTGAACTTTAGCGAAGCAAGTCATTTGTTGTCGATTGAAAAATTGTCAGAAGTAGTTTGGTTCTACCGCAATACACATCAATTTTTACAACAGTTTATGAATAAAATTGTTAAAACATGAGTGCTGTGAAACGTAAACTGAAAACTTTGAGTCTCGCTGAAAAGTTAGAAGTGCTCGAAGCTGTGAAGAGCTGTCAAAAGAAGAAAGATGTTGCTGAACAATTTGGCCTACCAATGAGTACTCTGTCAACAATAATAAAAAATGAATCAGACATCATGAAAAAAATTCGTCCTGCAAAAGACGACGAATTGCAGAATTTCCCGGCTTGGAGGAGTGCTTACTTAAATGGTTTGAGCAGAGTCGGAACCAAAATACAAGTCGAATCAAAAGTCGAAATCCTCCATAAGTAGAAAACTCTATAACTCGAATTTTTTGGCGTCTCCCTTGATGTTCGACTTATAGAGGTTCTACTGTATTTTAATGTTATTTTTTATTTATAAGATTGTTTTCGGTCAAGTTACCACGTAGAGGTTTCAGACAGTTCCTCCCTTTCCTCTGGCTGATCTGAGCTGAAAGTCAAAATGAGTCGTCATCATAATTGGAAGAGGGAACCGGAAAACATGAAATTCCGTTGAAAACTCAACATCGAATTTCTGACCGATAACATTTGATGACTGAGTATATACATAAAATAATATGATAAATCTTAATAAAAACGAGGGCGCCGGTAGCTCAGTGGTATGCGTGCTTGACTTCTGAGCTCAAGAACATGGGTTCGTAACCCGACCGAGGCCCTTAGTTTATCTGGGAGGTAAAATAAACTTAAGCACGCCTTCCTTCGGATGGGACGTTAAGCGATGGTCCCGAGCCTGTACGATGTCAGGTCTCTTTAAAGTCCCCTGCCCTAGGTGAATAAAAATTTAGAGTAGGCAAAATTTAGGACTCCCACAGTAGAGTCGGGCTCATGTCCACCAGAGTGACGAAAGAGCGCTCTGGTAGTAGGCGATATGACCTCGTAGTTAAAGCCCGGGCATGAGTCATAAAACCTAACCTAACCTATTAATAAAAACAAATGTTCAGCTCCGAGACCCCTCCGTCCTCATTCCTACAACTAAAAGAAGGTGGAGGTCACGAGGGCGCGGGTGGTCTGTCCTCCCGGATCTGTCTAGTCTCTGACCAGCAGTGGAGGCAGACCCAGAGGGACATGAGAGCTGAAATCAGACGACAATTAGGGAAGAGACTGGTCACTAACAGCACTCACAAGGCACCTGCTTTATCATATACACATACATACATACACCGTCTCAGTCTTCGGGGAGGACCTGGCTAAAATTGCAATGACAAGGGGCGGGACTTAAGGTTGGAAAGATACTTGGGAGCATCAACGATAGTTCTTAAGGACTTTGGATGAACTGCTCATGAGATCCTCCATGGAACCCTTCAACGAGGGATCAGATCTCATACTCTGTGCCAATGCACGATATGGCTGAGTGGGTGGTCCTGTTGCTATCGTTGCTACATTGATATCGGTCTACTATCGATCCTGGACCCGCCTTCTCCGCTCAATAAAGTATTATCAGGCGCCTCTTTTTTACACCCTGCTGACGTCATACCCTAATTCAACCATACTATACCCATTGTCCTCTATTTATTTTTTTTTTCATTTTACAAATAGATATTTACAACTGTATAAAAAAACAAATACAACAAGAAAATGTGCTAAGAGAGAGATAATGACAACTATACTGCTAAGAAGATCTCTTGGCCATTGACGCTTAAGCTGTCTTTAGAGATGGGGAGCACGGACTGGAAAATTATTGTGGGAACTAAGATAGGAAAATAATTTTTTACATTTGGATTTAGTGACTTCGGTGACAAAAAGTACGTTAAGGTCATTGTGAAGAGTTTTGTTGGAGACGTAATTAGAAGCATTGGCTATCTTACGAAGGATTTGAAAAAATAAAAAAACTTCAATTTATTGAGATATACAAAAGTTTCAATTGGCGCAACTTTTTATGACCACTTTTTTGAGAAATCTGTATATTTATTACCATACATGTTTATGTACGTGTTCATGCCTACATATGTACATCTTCATGTACATATGTATATAGAAATATAAGTGGGGGTATGTGTTACTCTGGTTAATAACATGATGTGGTGGGTTAAAAGGGAATAATGAAATAATATTTTATATATATTTTTATTGCTTTCATAAAAAGTCGTCACAAATAAAAAAACTTCCCCATCACGAATTAATCAATTACGTTTTCGCTCTCCCAGCAAACCAATCTACCAAGTTTTTGAATTGAGCCCCTCTGATCTCCTTTTTTCCTTTTGACCGATTTGGCTGAAAATCAATAATTGATGATACCAATTATTGGTATCATCTTTATGAGGGTTCTGGATACAAATTTAAAATTTCATGTCGACTAGTTCATTCTATCGGGAGTTATCGGATTCACAGACACACAAATATGCGCACAGACAGACATTTTTTTTTTTTCATTTTTGGAATCAGGAGCTCGGGAAAATGAAAATTCTTCATCGAATTTTTGGCCGATTAAAAACTTCCCCCGGCAGAAGGGGGTCAGAGGGGGCTCGACTCAAAAACCCCAGTAACTGCCAATGAAATGAATGTATCGACATGAAATTTCATATTTGAAGTCAATACCCAATGAGGACATAACCTGTAAAATTACAGCGATATCGGACGAAGGGAAAGGGAGGTTCAGGGAAGAGGCGCAATTCAAAAACCCTAATAACTGCCGATGTAATGAATTTATAGACAAGAAATTAATATAAGAATTTTGGAACCCCTATAGAAGTCAACTATTGAATATTAGCGCAAGTAGTCGACTGCTTCTGGAGGGGAGAGTATGATTAAAGGCTAGTACAGACATGCGAGCAACGAACCGAGCACTGTTCGGCTCGTTTTCAGTTTTCAACGAACACACTCCAAGCCGAACAGAGACGAGCCGAGCATTTGGATGCTCCACAACCATACTAACGAACATAACCTGCACAAGTTAACCTGCAGATAACAAATTTACGTTTATTTGTATTTCATTTTATTATTATTTAAAGTCTTCATTCAGAAAATACTCAAGGTAGGTAGCTACTTACGTAATTAATTTACATATTTGTAGTACAATTAATACGGATACGAATTTATTATGATACGTAATTTATTTTTACATGTAAATTGTTTAAAATGAACACTTTTTTAGGAAAAGTGTTTGAATAATTCCTCCCAAGCATCCAATCTCTTTATTTTATTAAAATGTAATTTGTGTTTTAAATCCCATATGACTGGGTACTGTCTCATAGCCTGAGCAAACTGAATTTGAAGCTCCTGAGACCAGTCTTCAGAAGCCATAATAAAATATAATTTATTGAATAATATTTAAATATATATTTAATTAGAAAAAAAAAAGAACGTGCACTTCCAAAACCCTAAATATTTGAGAAGGTTATAATATTGGTTATAAACAGTGCTCGGGTCAAGTCGGGACGGTCGCGTGTCTATACGCCTCTTAATACATTCTGGGGAAGTACATCTCCTGTGATTCACCCTTTTTTTTTAATATTGGAAAATTTGATATTTCGGTGATTAAATAACTTCATTTATCCTATATTTTAGGGTGAACCTTAAAACTGAAACTCGTGGAGACGCACGAAACTGATCAGTCGTAAGAAAGAAAATGCTTCGACTTTCCAACACTAATGTACATTCGTGCTTGTTGTACCATTATTCACGTTATGTTACGACATTATCTCCCGCCGTGAGGTATTACGTTTTTTTTTTCTTATCTACCTATAGCCGTCCATTGTTCTTTGAAGTTATCGTGTAAATTTTTTGTTTAAGACCTACAGAAAATATATATATTGAGGTCAATAGGAAATGACACTCGATGGTACATAATATATATATTTTCGTCCTTGGCGGTTTAAGTCGATAGACATAAAACCATATCGAATTGTGTTTTAATGTCGATATATGTAACAATACGGGTCAAGGGACCTGCCTGACCTGACCTTCAACTGTACCAAGTGTACCAATATCGAGACCTTTGGCGCCAGTAACTGGGTAGCGTGCTAGCGTACTGAGCTCAAGCTCATTGCTGGTTCGTAACCCGGCCGAGACCCTTAGTTTATTTAATCTGGGAGGTAAAATTAAATTGAGCACGCCTTCCTTCGGATGGGACTTTAAGCAATGTTCCCGGGCCTAGATAAACACCCCTATCCTAGGTAACTAAACCTGGGTAGACAACATTTAGGACTCTTTCAGTAGACTTGGATTCATCTCTACCAGAGCGACGAAAGAGCACTCAGGTAGCAGACGATATAGTTAAAGTCCAAAGTACGGGTCGCAATTTTATTTATAAAATAGACGCAACTCTATTTATTTATAATAAAACCTAATTTTTTATATTATTTTTATTTATTTTTTAATATTTTTTATTATTATCGTTATAATTATTTTCTCATTGTATATAATTTATTATTTTGTACATATTCTTCATGACTTCTCGGAGAAATTTTTATTATTATTATTATTTTGTTTTAATTTTTATTTTTTTATTATTTTTTTTTTTATTATTTCCTATTTTATTTATTTTTTTCTCTTGTATTTAGTTATCATTGTACATAAATTGTTCCATTACCTATTATCAACAAATTTACTTATGGTCTGTCTGTACCGATAGTAAATATGCATAATAAAATATTTCAAAAAAAAAAAAAAAGAAGTTGAAGTCCGGGCATGAGTCACAGTAAGTAACTAGAGACCTTTGGTCCTCTTCAGGTTAGTTATTATGACTTATGCCCCGGTTTTAACTGCAAGGTCATATCGCCTATGGTGGACATGAGCCCGACTCTACTATGGTAGTCCTAAATTTTGCTTACCCTAAATTTTTATTGACTTAGGGTAGGTCTTTAACGAGCACCTTACATCGCATGTCACTACATAATATCTCACTTTTTAGCTTAAAAAATAAACCTTGGGCAAGCCGTTCGGATGGGACATTATGCGATGATGCCGTGCCTGAACGATGCCAGGTACCCTAAATAAGTAAACCTGAGACCATAATTAACTAACTGACCTGAAAAGGACTAAATGTCTTGAGTTAGTTATTGTGATTCATGCCCGGGCTTTAACTATTAGTTCATATCACCCGACTCTACTGTGGGAGTCCTAAATGTGTACATCGTACAGGCACGACATCATCGCTTAACGTTCCATCCGAAGGAAAGCCTGCTCAAGGTATATTTTCATCTAAAAAGAGAGATATATGTAGCTGTAAAGATACTCACCTCCCAGATAAAAAACCTAAGGGCCTTGGCAAGGTTTCGAACCCGCGATCTTGAGCTCAGAAGGCAAGCACGGCAATGTATGACGCCCTTTAAATAATAGAAAAATGTCGTCCAGTTCGCGAGATACAAGCATGAAAACTGTCCTGAAAATAATATTTTTAGTAATTTCCTTGATTTACCAGAAAACGGTTTGTGCTATCGAATAATTGGTTCTTACCAAAAATGTTTGTTATTTTTTATATATATTTTATTGTTATTATATTATATTTTTTTTTTATTTTTTTACCTATTATTTTGTACATAATCATATGCATTCGTTGTATATATTTTTAATTTTTTTTTTTTTGTTTTAATTTAATGTATAATGTCATTCATCAAATTTACTTATAGTTTATACTGATTGTAAATATTCAAAATATAAATATAACATTTAACTATCAAAAAAAAAAAATTGACATCAATCAATATGACGAATGTTTTAGCGCCTTAAAGAATGTTGATTCGGGCCAAATATTAACAGCAATTTCTGTAGCGATTACTTTAAAAAAAATGTTTAAATGGTATTTTTTTTTATTATTGATAGTTTTTTTATTATAAAGGACAAAAAAAAGGAAAAAATATATGTGATGTGAACAATGAAACAAAGAAACATGCCATACTGTCGTTAGATATTCTTATATCTAGTAATGCCAGTGTGAAATGAGTTTGAGAGAGTGCTGGGGGTAGGGAGAGAGTGATCTGCACTGTACTAAAGAGGTTGGTACAAGAATGTGAACTATTCGTTGGGAGTCCTATAGGTCTGTAATCTAAGTTCTTCTAGGTCATATTGGAGATTTAGGGTGTTGAAAAAGGACCGTGGGAGGTTGGTTCAGACCTGGAGCACGATCCGTGTCTAGTACTGTCTTACCTGATTTTCGTGAGACTCGAACTCTCTGTTCACGAGAAAGTTTTACACTTTCACACCCTCTTACATGTTAATTAACATTTTCATGTATTCTGTATAACAAATACATAATTATAGTTCATTGTTTTTATCTTGGTAGATAATGTATGCCGGAACGTGTACTTTTTCATGTATTTCTACAGAGGAATTGAGGATATAGAAGGGAGTGTACTGATATATAAAGAGAGAAAGTTTGTGTATTTGAGGTAATTTCGAAAACTATTAAACCGATTTAGTTAATTGTTTTACCGTTGGGAAGCTTATTTCTTTCCGATGGACAAAGACTATACATCTTCACGCTTTATCAAAAGGGAACTGAGCCGTGATGGTAAAAGTGACGCAAGTCGGAGGAGAAACGGCCGTCCGGATGACATTTATTGCATAAGCTGCCTGAACCGTTTAAAATATATCGAAATGAAAGGTTTTTTATTTTGGTTGTAATAAAACCTTGACCACGCCATCCTTAAAGCGATGGTCTCAAGCCTGTGGTGTACTCTAGGGTAAATAAAAATTTAGGATAAGCATTTAGGACTCCCATAGTAGAGTCAGGCTTATGTCCACCAGAATGACGAAAGGGCCCTAAATCTTTATATATCCAAAATATAAAATGACTTCAACTATTGATTTTCATGAAATTTCATAAATAGCATCCTTTTGAGCCCGGTTCAAACGTAACCGATGTGGCATCTCCAAATTTTGAAGATTTCCAAAATTTGATAATTTTTTTTTTGGCTTTATGTACTGTGCATATTAACCATGTCAATGTGTTATATCTAGTTATTTACAACATCCTTGGCCCCGGGAGGGAGTTCTATCTACGAAATAAAACTCAATCCCAGACGGGATTCGAACCCGCAAACCATGATGAGACCATGGCGATTAATTGTTGTTAATAAATTAATTTTGTTTTAAATCATAATTTATATTATGTTTTCTTTAGTAAATTTAATGATAGCTATTAGATACAAATGACAGTGAATAATAATAATTATTATATGAATAAAAAATAAAAAAAAATTGCGTGGAATTAATTTAATATTATTCAACTAATGCATTAAATTATTTAATTGTACATATTATTGGTGTGGTGAAGGCCAGTGTTTGTCGTTCATTTTGGTGTGTTTTGGGTTAATGAACTTACCTCTAGGAGTGGGGGTTTTCAAGGTTTTGATCATCAAATGTGACCAAGGTTCAGGTACGTTGACCAGTCGTGCGTTCGGAAACTAGTGACCCGTCGTATTGAGTATGTTGAGCTCCTGCTGGACTACATAATAAATTTCAGTAAAAACTTTTTACTTAAATGTGACTCAAATCATAACGTTTTGGTAAAGAAAATAGGGAAAACTCAGGGAGGGAAACACAAAAATATCCGTTCACGATTTTAAATTATAACCTCTGTTTTTGAATGTTTATTAATTTATTTTCTATTCATTTCACTTTGTATTTTTTTTCTTTTTCCTTAAGAGCTTTTTAAAATTTACTCTTAAGCAGTAGCATTGTTTTTAATTTATCTGATTATTTTTGATTTATATTTAGTGTATAATGGTAATGGTTAAGGAACCTTATTGTATAATTGTACCTCTGTAAATGCGACTGTTATAGTAAACTCTTCTTCTTCTTCTTATAATAACTACCAATGTAATAAATGTATTGTGATGTACACTACGGAACATTTTTTTTTGAATAAAAAGAGGTAATTTTTTTTATTATAATATAATATATATTATATATATATATATTAAGGTGTTTAAAAAACAAAACAATAAAAACATATAAAACAGCTGTGAAATGGAGTCGAGAGCTAGCTCTGGAAGAGTGCACGTAAAGTAAAGATGTTTGTTTGTGAGGTTGAACAATTACCAGAAAGTTGAAGGATCGAAGTCTAAATTGAGTTAAGAAACTTCAAAAAGGTACATTTAATCAAATACTTTTTTTATATGCCCGAACCAAAGATAAAAAAAGAAATAGTTTTTAAGTAATTAATTTAATGATTTTGTTCCTTTTTAAATTTCTTGTTTTGATTAATGTTTAGTTTTATAACCAAAATGTGTAAATAAAGCAAATAACCCTAATATTTGTCCTCTTCAAATTCTATTCTATTCATCTTCCCTGTTGTCCCAGTAGTATCATTTGAAAAACCTTTGGATTAGAAATTAATATTATTTAAAATTATTAAAAAATTGGTATCTCTTTGTGAATCCAAGTGTAAAGTTTGTTTAATCGAATTTTTTGTTGTATACATGTACTTTCTTAAAAATTGCACGTCTTTAATTATGGATAATATTTTTTAGGGCAATTTTCGACAAACTACTGTAGAAATCAAAATTTAAATAAACAAAAGAGATCAAATTTCTACAGGAAATGTGGTAGCAAAGTAAGAAAATTACCACAGTATCTACATGAAATTTTAGTTAGTTATTATGACTCATGCCCGGGCTTTAACTACGAGGTCATATCGCCTACTATCAGAGCGCTCTTTCGCCGCGCTGTTAGACATGAGCCCGACTCTATTATGGGAGTCTTAATTGTTGTCTACCCAGGTTTACCTAAGAGTTTTTATCTACGCTCGGGAACATCGTTTAACATCCCATCCGAAGGACAGAGTGATCATGTTTTTTTTCACATCCCAGATAAAAAAATCTAAGAAGAAGGGCCTCGGTCAGGTTTCGAACCTGTAAATTTGAGCTCATCAATTTCGAGCCAAATCGGCCGAAGGGAAAGGTGGGATCAAAGAAGGGCTCGACTCGAAATAATTTGGAGGGAGAGCGAAAACGTTTGATAATTTTTTTTTCCATTTCATTATTTTTATGTAAATTTGGTAGCACATAAAACTTGCATTAGTTCTCTAGGGTTGAAAAAAATCCTTGAATAAATAAATACTGAAAGAAAAAATGTATTCATTAGCCATGATCATGAATAATAAATAAACTTGAATAAAAACAAAGAACTGGTTTAACATTTATACTTCATATTTCCACAAATATATCTATATATCTTAATTGTGGTTTCGGCCTAAGCCATCGTCAGCATAAAATTCATAGTAAGTTTGATAGGTTACATAAATTCTCCTATTTTTCGTATAACTGGAGAAATAAAAATGATTAATAAATTGCTAGTTTAGATACGTATTGGATAATTCTTCGTTAAATTGGTTATTACAGGTTAGGTTAGGTTTTATGACTCATGCCCGGGCTTTAACTACGAGGTCATATCGCCTACTACCAGAGCGCTCTTTCGTCACTCTGGTGGACATGAGCCCGACTCTACTGTGGGAGTCCTAAATTTTGCCTACCCTAAATTTTTATTCATCTAGGGTAGGGGTCTTTAACGAGTACCTGACATCGTACAGGCTCGGGACCATCGCTTAACATCCCATCCGAAGGACGGCGTGCTTAAGTTTATTTTACCTCCCAGATAAAATAAACTAAGGGCCTCGGTCGGGCTACGAACCCACAACCTTGAGCTCAGAAGGCAAGCACGCATACCACTGAGCTACCGGCGCCCCTTTGGTTATTACATATTTTTAATTAATTTTATACAATATAATATAAGTGGTTATTGTACTAGGTTGGCGGTGTCATGAGAGCATCTAGAAAGTTTAACTTATGGTCTCTACTGTATCTCTGTCCGTTATAAGCATTTTGTAGCACTCTACATATTTAACCAAAAGTAAAACTGCTGATTGATAGGGAAAAAAATCACGTCAGTTTTGTTCTATTTATAGCCGTCAACAGCTGATATCGTCTGGAATGGGGCGCCATTTTGTATCAAATATGTTTTTGCATTTTTTGATAAGATAGAAAATAAATGAATAAAACAAACTTATTTTTGAAATATTGTCTATTCCACTAAATATATATATATATCTTTAGTGGATAAAGATATATATATATATATATATATATATATATATATATATATATATATATATATATATATATATATATACAACTACCGGTTTCGGCTTTATACCATCGTCAGGTCTAGTTGTGAACGTCAGGTCTAGAGTTCACAACTAGATCTGACGATGGTATAAAGCCGAAACCGGTAGTTGTATATATATATATCTTTAGTGGAATAGACAATATTTCAAAAATAAGTTTGTTTTATTCATTTATTACAAGTTTCCACAATATGTCCGCCTTCCTCAACTTAGAAGTTGTAAGATAGAAAACATTGAGTGAGTACAACAGTTATTCTTGTTAAATACATTATTACTTTCTTATATTCTATAGTATAATAAAGTATTGTAATCCTGCGAAAATCCGAGATCGAGTTTTCAATGGATTCTCATGCTATGTGTGTATGTCATGGGGACTTAGTGGAGTGCTCTAACTCATAAACCATTGTTGCTATGAACTTGAAATTTGAAAATTTCAAATATATATTATCCCAAAATCTCATTTTTGTTTTCCATTTCCATTTACAAAATAAAATTATTTTTTAAAATCAAAATTCATTTATTACTTTAAATAATTTAATATTTTTGTTGTTTGATTTTCTTGTTTTCAAGAAATTAAGTAAACCTATGTGTAGGTATACTTATATACATATATTTATCTTGATAAAGTAGTAAATATTAATAAAGTAATAAATGAATTTTGATGTAATTTTTAAAAATAATTTCAGTTTGGAAATGACTTTTTTTTGCGTTTAAATCAAAAAACAAAAATGGGATTTTTTAGTAAAATAGTTATAATTTAAGAGTTTTCATATTCCCACTCTAAAAATGTAGGATTCTATAGAATTTTGTTAAAAAAAAAAAAAAAAATGGCGGCACCTAATTTTGGGCAGTTTTGGCAATTAAAATGGCTACAAAGGTATCTCAAAGATTATAAAACGTCAAAATGATCATTTTTTTAAAAAGAACGGGAAATTTGCTAAAAAAAGATACTTATCTTGAGTTATTTTTGCTTCGTTTTCGCGCAATTTAGAATTGGAAAAACGCGATTTTAGCAGATATCACGTTTTTGGCTAACTTTGAACTGCTGTACATCGGAACCATTAATTTCTAAAAATTTAAAATTTTACACAAATACTTAGAAGTGCTAAGGGAACATTCTCACTAAGTTTGGAGACAAATTTTTTTTTTGTTTGACATAGACTCTCCCTCTCTCTTCTCTCTCTCAAGATACTAGCATTACTGTGTATAAGAAAGTCACACTCATAATTACGCTGTACAATATGACAAAGAAAGCTGCTGAGGCCAACATTATTTTCATATACCATATATTGAAATAATGAGAGGGGAGAGAGAGAAAGATACCAAAGTGGTTAATAATTTATTATGTATAAGAAAGTCCTGTAATGGCACATATTTTAAATTAAATTTACAGTTTATATGTAAAAAAAAAATTGTCGGTGAATCATTTTTTTTTCCTCCTAGAATTGTATGTAATAAACTAATTTTTCGCTATCTCCCTCTCTCTCTCTCTCTAAACCCTTCTTGCCATAAATACTTTTCTTGGCTTAAGATTTGAAGAAGTTTATGTACTGTACCTCCCCAACAGATGCCAACCTTTTCTTTGCCAGGTTAAAGAAAAAAATTATAAAAATAAAGGAAAAGAAAGAAAGATGTGGACAGGTAGATCTGGTCTTTACCTGAACAGACCCTTGTCTCCGGTGGTTCAGTTTAGAGGAAATAATGTGAGGAGTAGAGGGCTCAACAGACATCCTTGGAATCCTCCTTAGTTAATGGCACATTTCACTTTCATAATAATAATAAATTTATTTCCGTTAGAATTTATACATTTAGATAGCTTATAAATTCGATTTATAACTACTTGAGTCTAACACACTAAAAATGAAATTAATAAAAACTGAATAAATAAATAGGTACTTTAAAATATATGAGTATATAAAAAATAAATAAATACATAGATTCAATTATAATAAGTAGACACATTTTTCAATTTAATAAAAATTAAGATAACTATTATTTTTTTTAAGTTTTCGGAGGTGTCTTTATCCCAACGATGTTTCGGGACGTTCTTACGTCCCTTTATCAAATCCCAATGTGCGAGATATAGAAAAAAAAAATGAAAAAAATGTAAATATAACAATATATATAAAAATAAGGGGCGCCGGTAGCTCAGTGGTATGCGTGCTTGTCTTCTGAGCTCAAGAATGTGGGTTCGAAACCCGACCGAGACCCTTAGTTTATTTTATCTGGGAGGTAAAATAAACTTAAGCGCCCCGTCCTTCGGATGGGACGTTAAGCGATGGTCCCGAGCCTGTACGATGTCAGGTACTCGTTAAACACCCCAGCCCTAGTTGAAATAAAAATTTAGGATAGGCAAAATTTAGGACTCCCACAGTTGAGTCGGGCTCATGTCCACCAGAGTGACGAAAGAGCGCTCTGGTAGTAGGCGATATGACCTCATACTTAAAGCCCGGGCATGAGTCATTAAACCTAACCTAAAAAAAATAAAAAAAATAATTAATATAATAAATTATAAATGAATAAATAAAACAATAAGGTACATTGGACTGACCTTTAAGGTGTGGAGGAACTCTGCCCAAAAAATAAAAATGAAAGCTTTGTATCAAATAATGTTTTTGTATATGAAACACGATTATTTATTGTGATTATTTTATTCTTTTTGAACAGTGAGAATAAAGTTTCGTTTCCGTGTAAAGGTTTTCCTCTAACATAAACATTTTTAGTTGAAGTTTAAATTTTTTTATTATATCTATTGACTACAAGAAGTGGGGAAGGGCATTACTAAAATTAATTCCTTTATGAGTTATAATTTTTTCAAAAAGAGAAGAGCAATGTTTTGTTATTAATAGGTGGTATTTGTGAGATAGAGTCCCTTGTGTAGATATTTAAATTAATTTATTAACTCTTTTTATTTCCTTATTACAGTTGATACATTTATTCTGTCGCAATTTATCGTGTTCACAGACACACAGAAATGTTATTATTATTCAAGAGGTCGGAAAAAATGAAATTCCGTTGATAATCCTCATCGAATTTCTGTCTGACTATATAACTACCCCCCTGCACTTCGTATATCTGGAGAAGTAAAAAAATGGAGTCCTGTTTCGTTTGTTGTATAAGGGAAGAAGATGGATGTAATACTCTCTGAAGTAGACCTTCTCCAGTTTCCTTCCAGAGAAAAAGATAAAAAAAAAACCCTTTCTTCAACCGCAGAGGTCGTCTACAGAAGGTAGAACCACCACCTTGTTATAAACAGTGGGAAACATTATTTGTCGGTTTTGATTCAGGTGGGAATATTCCGAGTTGGGCTCATGTCCACCAGAGCAACGAAAGAGCTCTATGACCTCATGTAACAATAATTGACGTGCTCATTGTGACTCATGCCCAGGCTTTCACTATGAGCGTTCTTTCGTCGATCTGGTCGACATGAGCTCGACTTTACTATGGGAGTCCTAAATTTTGTCTACAGTGAATTTTTATTCATCTAGGGTAACAGTCTAGGAGTCTTTAACTATAACCTCACATGGTTTCTGTTCGGGATATGTTCTAAAAAAACGTTAATTTATATATATATATATATATATATATATATATATATATATATATATATTTTTTTTTTTTTTTTTTTTTTTTTTTACACGCCATAATTCAAGGGAGTTGCATGTAATGACCAGATTCTCCCCTCATGTTTCTCAGTCCTTTCGAGGCCCCGCCTTCTGGTCTTTCGTCTTTGGTAGACAGTGGCTGGTTGGGAGGGACAGTGCAGGTCTGTCCTCCCTCCTCCGAAGGACGGCTAGCTCAATGTTTTATCACCTATTAGGTAAAAAACCTAAGGGCCACGACCGGGATTAAGGCAAGCACGTTACCTTTGAGCTATTCTGCTTTCCATATCATCATATATATAAAGCTGAAAATGTCTGTGCGTTGTACCGCTATAACTCACGAACGGCTTGATGGATTTGATTATTTTTTTTTTTAATTTGTTCGTCATCGTCTGTGGAAGGTTATAGGCGTATTAGTACCTCAATATCTGGTCCATCCCAGCATCCACCCACGCAATCTTTGTAACTCAAAAACCACTGCAATGATTAATGAGGAATATTTTTGAATAGATAAGTTTTATCTACCGGAAGGTTAAGGTCTGTTTTTTAATCAACCCCTGGTCCATCCCAGCATCCACTCACGCAATCTTTGTAACTCGAAAACCATTGCAACGATTAATGAGAAATCTTTTTGAATAAATTAGTTTTAGCTCTAAAGCTAGCGTTACTACAGTTGAAGGACTATAAGCCTTATTCCGTATGAATAATTGAAAATTATAACATCATGAATGTACTGTCGAGGAACTGAATAGCCTTATAGGAGATATTGGGAGAAAAGTCAAAGTTCCCCGGGCAACGCCGGGTATTACTGCTAGTTATATATAAATTCAGAATCTACTTACACAAACCTATGGAAAATTTACTGAATAAGTTTATGCTCTCGACGGTTGTTATATTATGATTTTTCATTCTAATATAGATTTAAAAAATCAATTTTAATTTGAAGTCAAATCCCTGGACTGCATCAGATCATAATGAGAAACCGGTTTTGCATAGCTTATATGACATCTGCTGCAGACGAGGGCTTGCAACCAACAATGCAGGGGTGCGACCCTTTTGTACATCAGCTATTACTTCCCCATCTATACGAGATATAGGGGAAGTTATGTAATCGGTCAGAAATTTAAAATTTTCACCGGAATTTCATGTGTTCCAACGCCCTGATTCCAAAAATTAAAAAAAAAAAAAAAAAAAAAAAAATGTGTAAAGAAAAATCAATACATATTACATTACATTTAATAGTATTTTACTATTATAATATGTATTTACTAATAAAGTATAAAATTTACAAACAACAAACATTAATATTGATACAAATAACGCTTATAGCATATAGTCTGTTATCTTCGTCTGACGTTTTTTGCTGCTCCAGTATTTTAATTGTATTTTCTTATGTATTTTATTCATATCTTGGGATACTGTGCGATCAACATGCCGTGCAAGGTAATCACAACAAACAAAAGAACGAATTTCTTAGAATTTTCGGTACATATGATGCCGACAGTCGAGGTAGATACGTGCTAGACCATAAAGCAACAAAATAACAAACAAAACAATGTACACAGCTGCAGTTCTTATTAATTTGGGCAACTTGAAAGTACTGTTTATTGCTTAGTAATGACGTATTGTCGTTATTTAGAGTGGGTGTGATGCTACATAGAGTGTATCATTGTATGGACAACAAGGTAAACCAACCAGATTCAAGTAATTTCGATGTTTTAGGGAGTTTGTTGTTAAATCGAGTGGCGTTAAATGGAGTTTACACTGTATTTGGGATGAAATTTTATATACGTATCCAAAACTATTAATTTTCAGCCAAATGGGCCATAAATAAAGGGGGGGGGGATTAGGGGAGGCTTAACTCAAAAACTTTAATAACTGATGTTCTAATGATTAATAGAGTCGACAGTATCTTTTCAATGTAGAAGGAATTCGAGGTTCCGTCTTGTAAATGAAAAATTCAAAATTTGTCCAACGTTTCGAAAACTATTTATTTCCTTCTTCAGGGCCTTATAATGACTGAGTCGGTTTGTAAGTTGGAAACAAACTCACAACACCCTCACCACACACATCCACTTAAGTCATTATAAGGCCCTGAAGAAATAAATAAATAGTTTTCGAAACGTTGGCCAAATTTTGAATTTTTCATTTACACGACAGAACCTCGAATTCCTTCTACATTGATGTTCTAATGTATGTATTGACACAAAATTTCTTATGTAAATTCAATGGACTACACCTTTTCATTTTCAGTAGAATTAGTCGAAGGGGAACGGAGATCAGAGAGGAATTAACTAAAAAAAACCAATAATGCCGATATAATAAATGTATCGACATCAAATTATTTATTTAAATTTAAAACCCCAAATCAGTCGGAATAGAACTTCCATTCGAGTGAATATATCGACACTATTAATTTTAAATACAGTATGAGGATTGACACCTGATTTTCTGTTGATTACGAATGATTCGAATTGGTGAAGTATACTAACTGTGATCTTTTTTTTATGAAAAAAATTTTACTCGTATGTTGGTGTTGGGTGAAGTATGGAGACTTGGTATACCCTCAATAAATGCATTAAGTTGCTTGGTTGTTGTCTGCATCAAAGAACACCCGGAATGCACAACAGCTGGCATTCCTGTGGAAGTTTCACTTTGTTTTCAGAACTCTCATAAACTGACAAGTGCATACCATATGTATACTTCTTCATCGTTCTCAGTATATTTGCAGTTTCTACGATAGAATGAATGTATCGAATACAATTTTATATGTGTATTCAGAACTCTCTTAAGAAGACACCTATTGATTTTCAGCTAAATTAGCCAAGGGGAAGGGGGGATTACGGGGGAGGCTTACCACATAAATTCATGCCATTGTAATGAATATATTGACATGAAATTTTATGTGTAAATTCAAAGCCGATGAAGCGCAACACCTGTTGATTTTCCGAACGGCCAAAGTCTCAAAAATCCCAATAATTGCCGATGTATCGTATATATCGAAAATATAGTACCTTGATAGAGACCGATTATTAATTAATGCATTCTGGGGAAGTATATAGCCAGCGATTCACCGACGATTTTTTCTAATCTTGGTTTCAGCTATATTCCAGCTGGAAACACAAGGAGACATGACGAGATGGAGTGAAATGAACCAGCTGGGGGGGCCCGGAAACAGGACGAACCAAGACCAGAAGGGATCGTTCGGAAATGGACGGTTAGACGGTTGTCTCACTTCACTGGGTTCCGGTTATTAATCAGTTCAACCTGAAAAAATATATATTAAAACTAGCAGTAATACCCGGCGTTGCCCGGGGAACTTACTTTTCTCCCAATATCTCCTATAAGGCTATTCAGTTCCTCGACAGTACATTCATGATGTTATAATTTTCAATTATTCATACGGAATAAGGCTTATAGTCCTTCAACTGTAGTAACGCTAGCTTTGGAGCTAAAACTAATTTATTCAAAAAGATTTCTCATTAATCGTTGCAATGGTTTTCGAGTTACAAAGATTGCGTGAGTGGATGCTGGGATGGACCAGGGGTTGATTAAAAAATAGACCTTAACCTTCCGGTAGATAAAACTTATCTATTCAAAAAGATTCCTCATTAATCATTGTAGTGGTTTTTGAGTTACAAAGATTGCGTGGGTGGATGCTGGGATGGACCAGATATTGAGGTACTTACTAATACGCCTATAACCTTCCACAGACGATGACGAACAAATTAAAAAAAAAATTAATCAAATCCATCAATCCGTTCGTGAGTTATAGCGGTACAACGCACAGACATTTTCAGCTTTATATATATGATATCTCTGATGTGACCATTACAGGACTTTGTTATACCAACCAGCTTTCAGATCACTCTTTCTCTCTCCCCATTTCAAAAGGCTAGGAATTAAACGTACAGTAAAAAAAAAGCAGCTTTCCAAGTAAAAAAAGTTAATTACTCAGTACAAAATGATAAATACACTGTAAATAAAATTTTAACCTAATAACTAAAACTGTATTGTCTAATAAGTTAATCCAATATCATGGTTAGCAAGGTACAGTAGGAAATTTTAGAACAAAATTACAGTTTACCGAGTAAATCTAGTTGATGTATCCGACGAAATAAAATGTTGACCCTTCGGTCTTTTTAGTGAAACAGTGCAGGTTCTCCTGATATAAAGAAACCCCATGAGGGAGCATAACAAAAATATCCAATTGAGAACAGACTAATTTATTTACTGTAAATATATCCTTTTTACTCTACCTTCATTTTGTTTACCAAACGTTAAATATTATTATACTAGCATTTAATTTATTTACTTTGAATATATCCTTCTTACTGGGCGTTTATTTTGTTTACCAAACGTTAAATATTATTATACTAGCATTTAATTTATTTACTTTGAATATATCCTTCTTACTGGGCGTTTATTTTGTTTACCAAACGTTAAATATTATTATACTAGCATTTAATTTATTTACTGTAAATATATCCTTTTTACTCTACCTTTATTTTGTTTACCAAACGTTAAATATTATTATATTAGCATTTAATTTATTTACTTTGAATATATACTTCTTACTGGGCGTTTATTTTGTTTACCAAACGTTAAATATTATTATACTAGCATTTAATTTATTTACTTTGAATATATCCTTCTTACTGGGCGTTTATTTTGTTTACCAAACGTTAAATATTATTATACAAGAATTTAATTTATTTACTGTAAATATATCCTTTTTACTCTACCTTTATTTTGTTTACCAAACGTTAAATATTATTATACTAGCATTTAATTTATTTACTTTGAATATATCTTTCTTACTGGGCGTTTATTTTGTTTACCAAACGTTAAATATTATTATACTAGCATTTAATTTATTTACTGTAAATATATCCTTTTTACTCTACCTTTATTTTGTTTACCAAACGTTAAATATTATTATACTAGCATTTAATTTATTTACTTTGAATATATCCTTCTTACTGGGCGTTTATTTTGTTTATCAAACGTTAAATATTAAATAATTTATAATTTATGGTTTCCAGATTTACTTTGTGAAGCTCCATTCTAGGAATAGATAATTAAAATACACAATTTCTTTGTCAAACTTCACTATATATTCTCAAATACTCAACTAGTTTCGCCGTGTTAAGGCATTATCAAGAGTCACTTACAAACTGACAGAATTGGTTGACAGGGTAGAAGGTACAGTTATGGAGTTTTTTTTTAGGTAATGACGGGGAATCCCTTGTTTTTATTCACTTTAATATTATTATATTTTACATTTATGTAATTCATGAGTCATACCTATATAAATACCAACACTTTACTTATTAGATTTTATATATATATTTTCTTTTTTATTTTATATTTATTATTATCTTGTAAATATATGTTTATTGGAATGTATAGAGTAACAAAAACAAGGGATTCCCCGTCATTACCTAAAAAACCCCTCCATAACTGTACCTTTTACCCTGTCAACCAATTCTGTCAGTTTGTAAGTGACTCTTGATAATGCCTTAACACGGCGAAACTAGTTGAGTATTTGAGAATATATAGTGAAGTTTGACAAAGAAATTGTGTATTTTAATTATCTATTCCGTTAAATATTATTCTACTAGCATTTAATTTATTTACTTTAAATATATCCTTCTCACCATGAGATTCTTTTTTTACAATTTTTTTTTACAGTGTTATAAATTTATTAATCTGAATATTGTAAATGTGAATTAATTTTGTTATTTTGAATATTATGTTTTCTACTGAACTTTAATTACTGTAGATGTTGATTAGCGACTGTGGATTCTAATTGTAGGAGTATTGAGGGTCAGTCAAAGATGGAAAAAAAAAAACACTATTCAGATGCCAACGTTTCGATATATTTTATATCATCATCAGGGCCTACAAACATGGGGGAGAAATCAAGATTAGAATCAAAAATAAACAAACAAAAAAGAAAAATTTTTCTTTTTTTTTTCACTTTTTCACACATCACCCATTCTCCCAAAAAATAAACTTTGCCAAAGCGCTAATTAGTAGAATGATAAGACTTAGCTCCACAACTTTTCATAGTGAGAATTTAGATCAAATTAAAAACATTTTGGAAAAAAATGGATACCCACGCAAAATAATTCAAAAAATTCTGACAAATAATCTCACCACACTCTTTAATAACCAACTACCCATTGAAAATCCTTCTACCACTGTTAAATACTATTCCATTCCGTACATTGCACAATTGACTGAAAGGTTAACAAAAATACTAAAAGCTGAAAACCTTATAATTTCACCAAGAAACTATAAAACCGTTAAATCCCTATTCTCCCAAATTAAAGATCCTACCCCTAAAAGTGACCAATCAGATCTTATCTATCAGATTCCATGCTCAGACTGTCCAGCATCTTATATAGGTATGACATCCCAATACTTAAAAAAGAGAATATACCAACACGAGTATGATTGCAAAACTAAAACTGATGCTGATAACTGCAGCGCTCTAGTCCGACACCATAGTCAGAACAAACATAATTTTGACTACATAAACACTAAAATACTCCATAGAGAACACAATTATCATAAGAGACTGACATTGGAAATGGTGTACATAGCTAAAACACTTGATACAGTCAACTTCCGCACTGACACTAATAACCTAAGTAATTGTTATGCCAATTTACTTAGCAAGAGCTGACACCATAGTTCTGTCTCCAATATCTAAATTATCTATATTTTTTATTTTAGTTTATATATATATTTTTTTAAATTATTTATTAATTATCTATAGATATGTGTTAGAGTATGCAGACACAATCAACCATAATAATACATATTTATATTACTGTTGTCATACCTTTCGGTGGATTCCGTCGTCACTGGCTGATCGAGTACTATGGGCGAGCGGTTTCGATGTGAAGACATCATCTTTGTACAACATTAACAGTGGCTTGAAGATGATGTCTTTACATCGAAAGCGCTCGCCCACAGTACTCGACCAGCAGCCAGTGACGACGGTATCCACCGAAAGGTATGACAACAGTAACATATTTACTGGCGGAACTAACCCCTTAGATTATATACCATATTTATATTACTTTCAACATTTCTGCTGTAATGTGACAGTTATGACGGGGTTTCCCGAGCTCCCTGTACCTGTTTCCTTTAGCACCCTAGTATTATTTTGTACCATTTCATTGCAATGTAAGACTCCATCCAGTGTACATGCCTTCTCCCCAACCCTGCTTATTCATAGTAAGTCATTTTAATGTTTACTCTTCATTATGTTCCACCTATTTGTCTATTTCCATTATTAATGTTTATAGATGTTGATTAGCGACTGTGGATTCTAATTGTAGGAGTATTGAGGGTCAGTCAAAGATGGAAAAAAAAAAACACTATTCAGATGCCAACGTTTCGATATATTTTATATCATCATCAGGGCCTACAAACATGGGGGAGAACTCAAGATTAGAATCAAAAATAAACAAACAAAAAAAAAAAAAAAAAATTTTTTTTTTTTTTTTTTTTTATAAACATTACTGAACGTTAAAAATACACTATAAGAAGTTGAAAATTGAAACTGACTTACTATGAATAATTATTAAACATTAAAATTAAATATTGAGTTCTCCCCCATGTTTGTAGGCCCTGATGATGATATAAAATATATCGAAACGTTGGCATCTGAATAGTGTTTTTTTTTTTCCATCTTTGACTGACCCTCAATACTCCTACAATTAATGTTTATGTTTAGTAATGTGATCATATTTAATTTTAATGTTTAATAATTATTCATAGTAAGTCAGTTTCAATTTTCTACTTCTTATAGTGTATTTTTTAACGTTCAGTAATGTTTATCAAAAGAAAAAAAAGAAAAAAAAAAAATAATAATAATTTTTTTTTTTTTTTTTTTTTTTTTTTGTTTGTTTATTTTTGATTCTAATCTTGATTTCTCCCCCATGTTTGTAGGCCCTGATGATGATATAAAATATATCGAAACGTTGGCATCTGAATAGTGTTTTTTTTTTTCCATCTTTGACTGACCCTCAATACTCCTACAATTTTAATTACTGTGCACAACTTTTTTGCTATTGTGCATTTAATTTTCATCGATTTTTCAAAATCATATCATACTGGGTATATGAAAGAGTAGGTATGTGAGTTGGAGTCAGCGGTGTTTTTTTTGTTTCATTGAACAGCGTTATTCTGAGAGAGAATTTCTTATAACCAATAATGCCAGTATGAAATAATTTTGAGAAGGGGAGGGAGAGAAAGTGATCTGTAAGCGTGGTTGGTATAAGAAAGTCCTGTAATAGCCACATCACATATACTTTATTTTTTTTATAATTCGTTGCTACGCCATAGAATTTAAACATTATTTTGTAGTACTTCCGGAAGTTTATCTTTCCTTCTTTGAGGCGCTCTATCTTTAGTCGAATTGAACATCTCAAATCTGAGGACTAGTTAGCTATTGGAAATTTTATTAGGATCGTTTTTGGTGGGTACTAATTTTTCGATAGGACTAACCGTTTTCGGGTAAATCAAGAAAATGTCTAAAAATATGTGTTTCAAACCTACATTTCAAGACGGTTTTCGGCATGTATCTCAAAAACCTGCGAAACGTCGTATTTCATATAAAATACGTATTTCAATGTTCCTTACTATTACTTTTTGATTAGGTCATAAACATAAGCGGTATTTTGTAATGTAATAATAATGTATTTAGGCCCGGGATTAAAGTAATCTTTTCTTCGGATTTTGGATAAATTCTAATCAAATTTATGTTAGAACACGTGACCTCTTCATTTCAAAATCATAGCTACAATCGATTTTTGCGGTAAAGCTCGCAACTTTCCACACGCATAGACATTATTTTGAGAAAATGGTCAAAATGTATTCAGGGGACCTTGAAACGTGAAAATCCGTTGAAAACTCGATCTCAGATTTTTGTACGATTACTATACTTATACTATAGATATAATAAAGTAAAATCATTAAAATCCACACTGACTACCTTTATTTCGAAGTCGTGAAACCAGTTGAACTTGTTTCATAGAGGCCCATCCTCTTGCTGTCAAGGTCCTCTTGGCTGAGAAGCCAGACTGAGCCTGTTGGACCTTGTGTTTCTACACGTGCCACTCACTCAAGTACAAGGTCGCTATTCCCTAAAACTCAACTAGGGGGTGTAGAATTAGCCTAAAAGTCAATAAATCGCCAAAAATGTACTTCCCCACCACGAATTAATCAATTAAGTTTTCACTTCTCCCTCCATTCCCAATCATTTGTGCTAAAAATTGATAGTTGACTTACAATTGAGGAGTTTGGAGCCAGAGCGGACCAACTGGTTGAAACTGAACAGGTAGAAAATGGCAATTGAAAATTGAGTACATTTTGTTTATCTCCATAAATGGGCCCCAAATATTTATTTTTATTTGAAATTTTAGAACAGTATTGGATGAGTGATCCCTTTTTGTGTTCTATAAAGTTTTTGAAGGCCGTATGATCCCTTGTGACTTTGAAAATATATGCACAAAATATTTGTGGACTAAACTTAAAGTGCTGCTATCTATCACTGAAGTGAAGAAACTAAGTGATCCACACTGGTTTTGAAAAAGGGAACCTATGCCAACATCAGGATGGTAATAACTCATTTTCCGAAAAATTGTGGGTTGGGCCGCTCTGGCTCCAAACTCCTCAATTGAGGTTCTGAATCAATATTAAATTTTGTGTCGATATCATTCATTACATTGTTAGTTTTTAGGTTTTTTTAGTTGTGCTCCTATAGTGTTTTGAATTTACATATGAAATTGTATGCCGATATATTCATTACATTGGCAGTTATTACGATTTTTCAGTCGAGCCCCCTGTCATCGTCTTACTCATCGGCCAATTTCGCGGAAAATTAGTAGATGTGGAATCAGTGGGTTGCACATGAGCCCGACTCTACTATGGGAGTCCTAAATTTTGCCTACCCTAAATTTTTATTCACCTTGGGCAGGGGTCTTTAAGAGTACCTGTCTTCGTACAGGCTCTGGACCTTCCGAAGGATGGCGTGCTTAAGTTTATTTTACCTAATAATATTTTAAACAATAAATTACCGCATTTCCTGTAGAAATTTTATCTCTTTTCTTTTACTAAATTTTGATTTCTACAGTATTTTTTCGAAAAGGGGCCCTAAAAAAGTATCAAAAGTTCAAGACGTCCAATTTTTAAGAAAGTGCACGTATTAAAAAAAATGCTATTTACAAACTTTTCACTTGGATTTCTAAAGAGATGCTATTTTTAATAATTTTAAATAATATTAAATCTAATCCAAAGGTTTTCAAATACTTTTACTGGGCCAACAGGGGAAATGAATAGAACAGAATTTTCGAGAACAAATATTGAGTTTATTTTCTTAAATCTACGTTATTAAAATTAAAAAACTAAATATGGGAACAAACAAAAGATCAAAGGAAAAAAATCTTAAAAACTAAGTTCTTAACACTAATTCAATCTTTTTGTTTTATATTTTGGGCCATTCTCTAAAATTAAGTTATATATCCCATATATACATATAAACAAATAAAAGTACCTTCTTTTTGGATGAATTTCACCGTTTGTTTTAAAAGAAATTTGCTTTTTATATAAAAATAAATATAATTAATTTTAAATGTTTATAATTTAATCTTTTTATTGTGTGTATTATTTTTATACATCACATTAGATGTAGATTGAGCCAAAATTATCAGGATTAAAAAATTCTATCGCGATCAATTGTAGATCTAATCTACAACTGCTGAACCATTGGTTTAACTATTAATAATTTAATTGGGCGGCTGATGGCACAGAACACTAATTGTGCAAGTATAGTTAGCACTTGACCAATTTTTTCTTCTACAGCTAAGTGTTACTGAGGTTCGACTGAATATTTGTGTAAATGTGAAATAATACATTTCAGGATTACCATGGTAAGAAACCGTTAGGCATGATAAGGGTGATAATGTGCAACTGTGCAGATGCGAGGGGTCCGTATAAATTTATTAGGTAGGGGAATTGTTCAGTTTCAGGAGCGTAGAGGGTCGTAGGGGGGGAGCCCTTATAGAGGCCATATGTCGGCATGACGCCAGGCTGTCCCTTCCGAGCGGGGGAGCGCCCCAACACCCCCTATAATTTTTGTTTCAGCCCTTCCAAAAGGAAAGCATGGATGAAAACCTTTCACTTTCTCCAATTATTTTCCATTTTACTTTCCCAGATATACGAAGTATAGGGGAAGTTATGTAATCAGTCAAAAATTCCATGTTGAGTTTTCACCACAACATTCATGTTTTCCTAATTCAAAAAATTGAAAAAAAAAATAAAAATAATGGAGCCGGTAGCTCAGTGGTATGCGTGCTTGCTTACTGAGCTAAAGATAGCGGGTTCATAACCCGGCCGATCTCATACGGATAACTATTTTCCAAAACAAATAAATAACAATGAAGAACACATTATAATAATAATTGTTAAAATTTCTAAACAATATTATTTTTTTAATAATTAATAATTGTGTTTCCCTTTGTAATTATGCATTTTAATTAGTGAATGACAGGAAAATCAATAATGAGATTGCATGGCTGAGCAAGAATTTTACAATCCCAAACATGATTTTAAATATTGTTTGTTAATATTCAGTTATTATGACTCATGCCCGGGCTTGAGTCATAATAACTACTAGGTCATATCGTCTACTACCAGAGAGCTCATTCGTCACTCATGGGTTAACGAGTACCTGACTGGCTCTATCGGCAGTTATTAGAGTTTTGTTTTTTAGAATTTTGTAGGAAACTTATTTTTACGACATTTTGATGTATACAAGTCAATATTGACTATTTTCTAGTTATTTACAAAGTATAGGGGAAGTTATGTAATCGGGCAGAAATTCGATATTGAGTTTTCAATGGAATTTCATGTTTTCTAACCAACTGATTCTAATAATGAAAAAAAATCAATATATCGACACAAAAGTTTATATGTATATAGGATAGGGGGCTTAACGTCGGAAGGACGGCGTGCTCAAGGTTTTTATCTTCCAGGAAGTATTTTGGAAGTTAGTTTGGATCTTGTGAAGACGATAACTGACCTCCACTCTCCACTTTTTGTGTGTACTCAGCTATGTGGGCTTGAACTTTCAATCTCCTGTTCATATAATCCCTTCAAACCGAAATCCTTCTTACAATAGTCAATGCTCCTTACTACGTTTCCAACAAAACCCTCCTTACTCTCAGCATTCCCTAGGTCACCGAAATAGATAAATTCAGGTACAAAAAGTTATTTTCTTACCTGAGTTCCCTTAGCAATCGTGTAGTCCATGCCCTCCATTCTGCCATACTTCCTCAACGACGCCTTGTGTCAATGGCCTAGAGACCTCCTTAGTAGCAGCAATGACAGTGAGTTATAAATGAGTGCAACTCAGTGCCTAGGGAGTGTCATCACTGAGTGATTTCTCCCCTCTTGACATTTTCACAGACCTCGATTAGGCCGGTCCCTGCACTGTGAGATCGGATAATGCAGTGAGAGCAGTGGCTGCTCGAATCAGGAGAAATCCTATCCGGAAACAAAAAATCATGTCTCGGGAAATGGGAATCTCTATCAGATAGATGTCTCGCATAATAAAAAGTGACCTTAGGATGGGTACATTCCGAAGGATGACCGGACAAAGGCTGACCGCTTCCCTAAAAAGAATTAGGGTGTAGAGATCAAAAGTACTTCTTTGTCGTTATGCTAATGGTCTCCATCGGAAAATTTTGTTCAGCGATGAGAAAATTTCTACGATTTAACAGAAATGTAATAAAATGATCGTGTGTACGCGGACAGCTCTAAAGAGGCTCAGGAAGTGATTGGAATTGGAATTGCCATTGGTGACTGGCCACGGAGACTAAAAGCTTCGTGCAAGCATCAAGGCAAAAGGGGGACATTTTGAGTAATTTTCTTTTTCTTTTATTTTATGTTTATAACAGTTTATTTTCTAATAAAGTTTTTTTAAAGAATTCGTTTTTCTGTTGAATGCGGTATATATTTCCTTGTAACAATATTTATGGCAGGACTAGGTATTATTTATATAGTTGTGAATATTGATTTGTAAATTTAAAAAAAAAATCATACTTTTGATTATATTTCGAGACACTCCTTGAAAATTACAATTTTTGAAATGAACCAACTTTTTTTCATGATATTTCATTGATGACACGAGCCTGCTCGTCTTCAGAATATCTTATAAATCTTTTTGGAGTGGATGCTGTGTGTTATCTCATGCATATAGATGGGAGGTGATATTTTTTTATTTTATTAATTTATTCTTGATAGAACATTTATTCAATCCTGTTAACAAGACAGTAGACAGTAGCACGAGAGAAATAATAAGAAAAAAAACTTATGTACTTTTGTTCCTCACGGCGATAGTAACAATTACTTTGTCTCTGTCGGATGCCATAACTGTGAGCACAAGGAGAAACAGAATTCCATGCGGGTGTCTCTCTGAAATTTTCCATTTTTTCGTTTAGTATAACTTCTGCTAAAATGCACCGAGTTGAATGATTGTTTTTTTTTTGTAAAATGTGTGTCACATTGAATAATCAAGGCGTGTCGTTTTTGATGTCGATCGATTCGCAATCTTTTGAAAATTACTTTCACTCTCAGACGACAAACCTGTCTCCAGTTCTGTAATGCACCAATTCATATTTCCAACCAAGTATGCTATCTTGGATTTTACCTGGACAGCAGACTAACTTGGATATATACTTGACTGAAACAAGAACTGATACTATTTGGACAACTATACAGACTACTTAACAGAAAATCTAGACTTTATACAAAATACAAACTTAATATACAAGACAATTATACGACCGATATGTACCAAGCATTTAAATATCAAGGGGATCCAATCCTTTCAATCCAAAGTCCTTCAAGGAAATGCTGGTAATGACCAGATTCTCTCCTCATGCCTCTCAGTTCTTTCGACGCTCTCAGTCCAAGTCTTCCACCACTGCTGAACAGCTCATAGCTATTATTTTTGTTTTAGAGCGCTCACAAATTTGCAATTACACACACATACAGTCAAACATAAAAATGCGAAAATGGGGAAAACGTATTCAGAGTTCCTTGAAACGTGAAAATCCATTAAAAACTAGATCTTGCTTATACTAAGGGTATAAAAAAGTTAAATAAAATCGTATATAATTCATTACAAAATTATATAACATATATAAAATGCCAACTATTACATTATTTATATACTGAGATTTACTGTAATCATATATAATGATATATAACCAATAAAGTTCTCACTTATTAGTGATAATTGTTTACAATAACGTGTTTCATTAAGTTGTAACTAAACCTGACGATGGTGTAATGCGGAAACTGGTAAGAACTTTGAAAATATTTCAAAACTTTCTTTTATTTATTTATTCTTCGTCTACTCAGTTTTATTTATTGATTTATTCCTAAGTTTTATTACTTATTATAATTATTTTTTTTACTTAATTTTTTGTTTGTTTTTTCTGTTATAGGTAAGTACCTTCTCGATGGAAAATATAAAGTTCTGCCGTGATTAGCTGCAGGTTGTATTTTCTTGCTTTTATTTAAACATCATTAGAAACCCGGCCGAGGCCCTTAGTTTATTTTATCTGGGAGGTAAAATAAACTTAAGCACGCCGTCCTTAGGATGGGACGTTAAGCGATGGTCTCGAGCCTGTACGATGTCAGGTACTTGTTAAAACCCCTACCCTAAATTAATAAAAATTTAGGGTAGGCAGAATTTAGGACTCCCACAGTAGAGTCGGGCTCATGTCCACCAGAGTGACGAAAGAGCGCTCTGGTAGTAGGCGATATAATCTCGTAGTTAAAGCCCGGGCATGAGTCATAAAACCTAACCTAATCTATTTATGATAATAACAATAATATTTATATCTGTTACATCAAAATAGCTTATATTTTATATACAAACTATATCAAATCTTAGTATAGTTAGTTATTAAGACTCATGCCCGGGCTTTAACTACAGGTCAAATCGCCTACTTTCAGAGCGCCCCTAAATTATTATTCACCTAGGGTAGGCAGAATTTAGAACTCAAAAAAATATTTACCTGGTTTGCGAGATACAAGGCGAAAAATGTCCTGAAATGTTTGGAAACACAGGTTTTTAGACATTTCCTTGATTTACCAGAATATGGTTAGTCCAAAAAAAAATGTTTCGTACCGAAAATGTTTGTTATTAAATTTCCAATTGCTCGTATGTCCTCAGATAAAATAAATAAATTTTTGTAATATAAAATATAGTTTTTATTATTGGTAGTGAGTGCCCCGGTAGCTCAGAGCTCAAGATCGCGAGTTTGAAACCGTCTTGAGCACGTCGTCTTTCGGATGTGCGTTGTCAGGTACTCATTAAAGACCCAGGTAATCAAAATTTAGGACTCCTATAGTAGCGTCGGGCTCATTTCCATGAGAGTGACGAAAGAACGCTCTGTTAGTAGGCCCTCCTCAGAGTTAAAGCCAGTACCTGAGTCATAATAACCATCTCTCAATTGATAAACTCGTAAGTTATGTAAAAGTCATCTAATGTTTCCCATTTTCTGCGCCCACATACATAACCGAACAAACAATAAATGGTATTAACATAATAAACGTAATTATGTTAATAGAAATTTAATATTAACATAGAATAAAGAATATTGACCCAGTTATCCTGTGACCCCCGTCACGCAGTTGAATGGATCCCAGCTCACGTGGTCAACTAAAATATTGTCGCAATACACGAAGTCACAAACTCATCCTCATAACCACTTTTAGTTTTTATATACATTTTTCACTTCACCAGCTATACAATGTATAGAAGAAGTTACAAAATCGGTCAGAAATTCGGTGTTGAATTTTCAGAAATTTAATTTAATTTCACGAATGTATTAATACGAATCTAAAACCCAGTTTTGTAATTAGTTTGTAAGATTTTTTTTTTGTAAAATAATTTCATTTATTTTTTTTATTTTTTATATTAATTTCATTCATAATGTAGGTTAAGAAAAAATAAACCCAATATTTGTTCTCTAATTCTATGCTATTCATTTCCCTGTGAACCCAGTAAGATAATTTATATCTTCGGATTAGATTTAACATTTTTAAAAAAGAAACAAGATGGCATCTTATTATTAGATTTTGAAGAAATCCAACTGAAATAATTATTAGTTGATTTTGTTTTCAAACACGTGCACTTTATTCAAAATTGCACGTCTAGAACTTTCGATATTTTTTTAGGGCCCTTTTTGGAAATTACTGTAGATATCAAAATTTAGTAGAAGACCAGCTATAATTTCTACAAGAAATGTAGTAATTTTATTATTTAATTATATGAAAACTGACATTATTGCAGAGATATTGTGAAATAATTCAAATGGAGTTGAAAAATAAAATAAAACTTGTTTATTTAATATATTGTCTAATTTCACTAACTATATATAACTAAGAGTCTTATCTCTTATGCTTTTGGCTGAGGATGGTAGAAATACCGAAAGTACTCCCATGTATATATAGTCCATTTAATTATATGTTTATTATTTATTATTTGTTCATTCATTATTAATTCAATTATTATTTTTATATTCATTTATTTAACATTTTTATTTTTTAAATTATCACACATCTTATTCATTTTCAAATAAATCGGCGAAAGGGAAGGAGGTTATTGGGTGTGGCTTAACACAAACGGTGGCTAAAACACACAAAAAATAAAATTAAAATAACTGCCGAAATCTTATATTTCGCGCTATAGTGATACAGTGATGTTTATTAATTATCTAGTATTGGGCCCTAAAAGAAAGTTTGCTTTGGTTAGGTTGGTTGGTTATTGTGGCCCATGCCCGGGCATAAACTACGAGGTTCTATAGTAGTAGTGCCTATTACCAGAGCTCGGTACCATCACCTAATGTCCCATCCAAAGGACGGCGTGCTTAAGGTGCTTCGGTGTTGTATCCTTTGAAGTTTCATAGATTTCTCAACGATTTGTACCTTAATTGTTTCGCTATTTCAAATATTATTTTTAGCTTGTTATATCATGCTGATCGACAAAATGTAAAAAAAAAAAAAAAATTCCAGCAAAGAAATTAATTTAATCGGCAAAAACGTTGAACGTATCGAGATCAAATTTTCCAATGAGGATTATCGATTTTCATCGAAATATACGGAATTAGAAAACTAGAATAATTGTCGATGTATTGAATGTATCTACAGGTTTAGCATGAGGATTTAGACATATCTATATATTTTTAACCAATTTGATAGATTGATTTTCAAGGGAGAGGGAATACTTCGTGATTAACTCGCATTGGGGAAATACAGTCCCTCTGATTCGATTTTTTTCTTATCGATTGCGTTTAAAACTGAATGTTTTATGGGACCCGCACTTGAATGGCTTGGAAATGATGCAGCCCGGAGCTGCAGAAAGGTTGCCGACCCCTGGCCCTAGCAGGACAACAGAGGTATAATCAGAACTGAGAATGGACGGCAGATTCCACTACTTTAACTCCGAGGCTATTATACCATTCCTGAAGATGATGTTGCAAATTTCATATTGATCGTCATTGGCCTTCACAGACACACAGACTTTTGGATGTGTTTGTGCTTTATCTTAGCTTTCGGTAGAGGCTATGTCAGAGCGTAAGTCTCGTTGATGTGCATGGTGCGTAAGAGTGTGTTTCGGACGGTTGCGCGCGCACACACACAACTACACACTTCTTTATCTTTGCTGTCATCTGTTTTTGAGCATTTCGACGTTCATGGAATAAGAAAGTGAAACAATAAAACAACTCTTAATAACATGATTAGACATAACATTGTATTTTTACAACATTATTGATCATATTTATAGTTGTAGTGAATTTAACTAAAATATCCATGTTACGAACTATATGCACGCCGTCCTTCGGATGGGACGTTAAGCGATGGTCCCGAGCCTGTACGATGTCAGGTACTCGTTAAAGATCCCTACCCTAGATGAATAAAAATTTAGGGTAGGCAAAATTTAGGACTCCCACAGTAGAGTCGGGCTCATGTCCACCAGAGTGACGAAAGAGCGCTCTGGTAGTAGGCGATATGACCTCGTAGTTAAAGCCCGGGCATGAGTCATAAAACCTAACCTAACCTAACTATAAAATAATTTGATAACAACACATGGCTAATATGCACCGTACATAAAGCCAAAAAAATAAAATAAAATTAAAAAAAAAACTATAAAATGATATTTCGGTAAGAAACTTTTAGGTTAAGATGCTTCGTAACAATAAATAAAATTCGTGGTAAAAGAAGATAATATAGCAGTGTAAATCTAAAAAAATATATATATAATACTTCAATATATTATTATTAATATATAATAATAATTGCTGAAAATATCGATCAATAGGTTAGGTTAGGTTTTATGACTCATGCCCGGGCTTTAACAACGAGGTCATATCGCCTACTACCAGAGCGCTCTTTCGTCACTCTGGTGGACATGAGCCCGACTCTACTGTGGGAGTCCTAAATTTTGCCTACCCTAAATTTTTATTCATCTAGGGTAGGGGTCTTTAACGAGTACCTGACATCGTACAGGCTCGGGACCATCGCTTAACGTTCCATCCGAAGGACGGCGTTCTTAAGTTTATTTTACCTCCCAGATAAAAGAAACTAAGGGCCTCGGTCGGGTTACGAACCCACGACCTTGAGCTCAGAAGTCAAGCACGCATACCACTGAGCTACCGGCGCCCTCATATCGATCAATAAATAATACATTTGTTGTCATATTGTCACAAAAAATAATATAATGTTTTCACCCATTTCAGGAGATACCGACAACTTATTTCATTTTTAAATTACAAGCTTAATCTACAAATGAATACGAATCGAAGCATTTTAACAACAAATTCGAAAACTACCATCGACGCTGTATTCTCGCGGTATTTAGAGACACTACAATCACAGTTGTATATATCTTATTTTAGCTATCACAAACCTATAATTTCATGTATAAAAGAAATTGAAGAACAATAAATTTGAAAGTTTAATTCCTCGTACTACTTTTCTTATTGTAACATTATAAAACAAATTTTAATCAAAATCAGTGTTACACATCAATTCTCGTGAATACCGCGTCATTCATACATTACATTTTTTTTTTAGTTCACCAGCTATACGAAGTATTGAGGTATCATCGCTTAGCGTCCCATCCGAAGGACGGCGTGCTTAAGTTTATTTTACCTCCCAGATAAAATAAACTAAGGACCTCGATACCACTGAGCTACCGGCGCCCTCTAAATAAATTCAATAATATAAAATTGAGAAAATAATTTTGATAATTTTTCAAGAAGTATCTTTTTCATGACAACATTTCGGGATGTTCTTACGTCCGTTACTCACAATGTGCGAAATATAGAAAAGAGAAAGAAAACAAAATAGAGATATAGAATTGAGCGTTTGTGATTTTACGAAGGATACGGGATTGTAGGGTTTGGATTCTATAAGAATTCGAAGGTTTAGTTTAGCCCCAGAGTTCAGCTCCATACTGGCCCATATTGGCTTCAGTAATTGGTTGTAAATGAGTCTTTTATTACTTAATTTAAGTTTCTATCTGTTGTCTAAAAGTCGTAATAAGAGTTTGTATCGTCGGTTATGTTCATGTCTTTAGGTCTACGAGGATTGCATGTCAGGCGTCTGTAAATAAATAATCCAATGTAGCGGACCCGATTCGCAACGTCTTCGATTTTATTACAATAATTTTTTTGAACTGTTCAAAATGGTTGCTGTACTTCTTTTATTAACTCTTAACCATAATTAACTTCCTGTTCCTGTCTTCTCTTGTTATTTCAGATTCTATTAGAAAAAGCGTCAGCCGTGAAGCGTATGCACGCAACTGCATGAGTACTAAGTACAGGATACGTGGCCTCTCCGAAAGCAAAAACAAAAAAATGGAAGATAACAATCGCAACCAACCGAAAAAAAAATCATTGGTAGGAAAACAATAATATTTCCGGAGATGCTTTATTAATATGAATTAAACCAAATACAGAAATTATCTTGGTAAGCGTAGAATCGAATCATCTTTGCGCGGATACCAGGACACGTAGGTATCCAATGGAATGAGGCAGCGGACAAAGATGCCATGGAAGCTGCAATAATGCAGCTGCAAGCATGCCAGTCCGTTCCTCAGACATGAAGGAAGCAGTTAAGTCCTCTGATAAATGCACTTGGCAAAAACAAAGGGATGAGAGCAGCATAGCTCTGAAGAAGTTCAATGAATTGTTTTGTCAAGGTTGAGATCGGACACAGGAGGTTAACGCACGTCTACATTTTAATGAGAAAGGGGCCACCGAATCCTCTCTGCCGGGAACCACTGTCTGTCCTGCACATATTGGAAACTTGCGTAACACTCAAATCGATGCAATTACTGCAATTCTTACGTAATATTGATTTATATAATGAAATATAATAGGAGATGGGTACTCTCCCCCTTCTGCCGCTCTAGAAGTAACAGGGGAAAAAGGAGTACGGAGCAGTACCAGGGGCTACTGCTCTCTGTGCTCTCACAGTCAGAGTAGTCAGGAGAGATAGCCGCACTGAAGGAGCCCCCCTGAGAGAATATGTTCTGCTGGCGCTAATGACCTCAGTTGTCGATGCGCCAAGGTTTAAATAAAGAGAAGCAGGTGTGCCTCACCCACATAAGCGCACGGTTGACGACACAGTGGGAAGTCAACGTATTTTATTTCTATGAGTACCTGGACATCCTTCAGACTCAGAGATAAAAATCCTAAGGGCCTCGGCCGGGTTTCGAACACGCGATCTTCAACTCAGTAAGCAAACACACTACCTTTAAGTTACCAGCGCACTCGATTATTATTATTATATGTATTGCGAACGTACTGTTTTAAACAGTATTTCAAGAAACACGGAATGTCTCCTGTGCTGCCTTAAGCCTAGTACACACTAGTAGACCATGTTGCGCGATTTGTCTATAGGCGGTCTCAAGACAAGAACTGTAAAACTTTGGGAAATAACTGTAAAAAGCCAAACCACACCACTCGGAAGTTGGAGACAGACTGGGACGTGTCTCGCCTCTAGACGCCGAGTGACGTCCACACTGTCAAAATGTTGCACAATATGTCTAACGTTGCATGCAGTCTCCCATTCCGATCGGGAGACTTTAGACCTGCGATTTTTGGTCTCGCAACAGGTCCATAGACGGGGATTGGTCTATAGACATGTCTATGTAGACAACCTGAGACACGTCTCAGAGACCAAAATCGCGCAACATGTCTACTAGTGTGGACTAGGCTTTAGAGTTGCCGAAGAGACCTTGATTCGTCACTAGCCCCATTTGCCCCCACACTTCGCCACTGAGATGTGTCTTGTTGTGTACACCCCTTGTACAAACGACCTTTCAGGAATACATCTCCCAAGTCCGGAATGTCTCCTGTGCTGCCTTAAAGTTGCCGAAAAGACCTTGATACGTCACTCTCCCCATTCAGGTCATTCATCGCATCTAATGAATGACCTCATCCAACCTGTGTAATTTCCTCGGAACAATCAACTCATTAGCTATAGACAGACCAAAAATTTAATATGGTGTTCCTCCTGGTTTTTTTGCCTCTATGGATAAAAAAATAATACAAAAAAGGTCGTCAGTAAATCACCGGCAATGTACTTCCCCAGAATGCATCAATTAAGTTTTCGCTTACTTACATCGGCAGTTATTAGCGTTTTTGAAATGAGTCTTCTCCCCAGAAACTTCCTTTGACCAATATCGCTGAAATTTGACAGGTTGTTAAGAAGGAAAATATTTTTATTTCACGATCTTATGATACACACAGTACCCGACGCAATACAAACTACAGTAAAAATCGTTTAAAAGAACACCGGTTGCAAAAACATATCGATTATAAGAACGAAATTTCTAGTTCCCGGCCAGCTTTAATGCAACTTAATGTAAAAAATATCTGGTTATAAGAACATCGTTAGTAAGAATATATCATAAAAAATTCGTACAAGTTCTCGAAAAAGCTCTGTTCAAGTGGTTCAAGGTTCAAATGAACCAATTTTGCAAGCAAAAGCAATTTTGTAAAACTGTTGTTACTAAATGCGGTTGCTAATTTCAACCCCTTAAAAGTAGTTCCAGAGAAAAGAGGCTTCAACTTTCAAAAAATGTATCGATAATTAAACAGAAAAAAATGGATTACCTGATATAGCAACTATCGGGTTTAAGAACCAAGTTCAGACGGTCCCTTGGATGTTCTTATAAACGATTTTTACGGTACTTACATACGGTTTTTTAGAAAACTTTACACACATACAAACCCAGAAATACGCACTTTGTCTTCACAACACTTACCACAAAACTCCCCACTAAGGTTGAAGGGAAGATGGAACCGCGACTTACTGCCACCTTGAATCATATTCGTCCTTAAAATTTTTTTTTTTACATAATTTTCCTTTACTTATATCATCTCTCTTACCCATCCATCAAAATTGTATTTCAATTCCTTTTTATTTATTTATGTTTCTAATTTCTTTATTTATTTTATTTATTTGTTTATTTATTTTCTTTCTGTTCTTGTCCTAATAATTAAGATAAATTTTCGTCCCGAGGACCTACCACTGGGTGGCCTTCCCCTCATGCCCTTCACGCCAACATATCAATACCTACCATCATAGATGCTAGTTGTTTCTCTAGCAGTTGTATCTTTATAAATAAAAGACAAAAAAAAATAATCCTAATAACCATAAATATTGGAAATATAGCGCTGGCAAAGGCAGGATTTTTTAGTTTTTAAAATATTTCTCTGCAGCTTGTTCATTGAGTAATATTATTTATTAACTCAAGCACGCCGTCTTTCGAATGGCACGTTAAGCGATGGTCCCGAGCCTGTACAATGTCAGGTACTCGTTAAAGACCCCTACCCTAGGTGAATAAAAATTTAGTATAGGCAAAATTTAGGAGTTCAATAGTAGAGTCGTCCCTGTCCACCAGAGTGACGAAAGAGTGCTTTGGTAGTAGGCGATATGACCTCATAGTTAAAGCCCGGGCATGAGTCATAATAACTAAAATACTTTTTTTTCGAATGTCACTCGATTTGCAAGATATATGCTGAAAACCGTCCTTAAAATGTCGTTTTGAAACTCATTTTTTTATACGTTTGCTTTATTTATACGAAAACGGTTAATCCTATCGAAAAATTGATTACTGTTCCTTATTAAATTTTCAACTAACGAAATGCATCCATTCTATCATTGAGAAAATAAATTGTGTATCATATATAGAGAAATACAGTTGGTGTAGAAATGTGAGGAATAATGATTTGTTTTAAAGTGACAGATGCGAGTTTAATAATCTACTCGGTTTGACATATACACAAAGGGGAGTTATATTATATATGCATAGTCAGAGAGGGGCTGTAATTTATTTCCTACATATACTAGCTGCCTTGACCAGCGTTGCTCGGTCAGTAATCCACAATGAACCGGTTTCCCACATAGAATTATCTCTAATTAACTGAGTTTCTGTATCTACAAACCTTCGTAGTTGTACTTTTCACTTACAAAATTACATATCGAAGGGTTTATTTAAGATTTGTTAGTTATTGTTACCCATGCCCGGGCTTTTGGAGGACATGAGCCCGATTCTACTATGGTAGTCCTACACATTTTGCCTACCTAGGTTTGTTAACCACTCGGGACCATCTCATCCAAAAGACGGAGTGATCAAGGTTTTCTTCATCTTTCAGATAAAGTAGCACGCTATCTCTCGGCGCCCTCAAGATTTAAACATAGCCTCGTTGCTATACTAGCCCCGTTCATTAGTTTGACCTTATTTTAAGTCCCATTAGTTATAATAAAGCGATGGGGCGGGAATAGGGCGGTACAAGGGTACAACGTACCCCAAATAGCTCGCTATATCTGCGCTACCGGCGCCCTCAAGATTTAAACACAGCCTCGCTGCTATACTAGCCCCATTCATTATTTTGACCTTATTTTAAGTCCCATTAGTTATTATAAAGCGTACCACCAAATTTGGCCATATAATTGCCTGTACAAAAACGGATATTAATTAATGATGAAATGTCCTTTTATTTTGCTTTATTTAAAAAGTCACTGGCAATGTGTACGCGAATTAGTCAAGAAATTTTCTCTCTCATCTGAAATTTACTGATTCGGTTGGAAATCAATATCTTACTCAGGGATTTTTGAATTTCGTGTTGATTCATTACTTCGGCAGTTATTGGGGTTTTTGTGTTAATCCCCTCTTTTATCCCTCCCTCCTCCTTGCTTGATTTGTCTGAAAGTCAGTGGTGTTAGTCCTTACTGCAGTTTTGCATATAAGATTTCCTTTAAATGTTTTTCATTTCATCGGTTGTTATCGTGTTCATAAATACACAAACTGGAAAACCTTTCACTTTTTTTTTTGGAACCAGGGGTCGGGAAGTATGAAATTCCGATAAAAACTCAATATCGATTTTTTTTTCTATAGGTAGATTACATAACATCTATAGGTAGGGAAGGAACCATTGTGAAGATTCCCAACGTTATAACACCCAAAACAACATGTCCAGGTGTGAACGGTGTTTTTTGAAGCTCGATTCCGAGGTTGGTCTTGGAGAGCAAGAGAGAGGTAGTGTTGTAATGGTTTGGGATGCGGAAATGTTCCCTACATGGTGGAGACAAGGCCGCCCGCAACGACATAACGTCTTGATCTGACATACTTAGGTTGGCTAACTGCACTCACCTCTCCTCTTCTCCTGGTTCAAGGACAATCACATCTACTTACCAGAGTCGTTGCGTGCAGGAGCTCTATCCCGACTCGTCGCAGGAGCATTACTCTGAGTCATATCTGTAGAAGCTCTATCGCTAGTTGCTTGTAGGAGCTCTGTCCCGAGTCTTGTCTGTAGAAGCTCTATCGCCAGTTGCCTGCAGGAACTCTGTCACGAGTCTTGTCTGCAGGAGCTCTACTCCGAGTCTTACTTGTAGGAGCTCTATCGCTAGTTGGCTGCTGAAGCTCTGTCCCGAGACTGGTATGTAGGAGCTCTATCCCATCTTGTCTGCAGGAGCTCTACTCCGAATCTTATCAGTAGGAGCTCTATCGCCAGTTGCCTGCAGGAGCTGTATCCCAACTCTTGTCTGCGGGATGTCTACTCTGAGTCATATCTGTAGAAGCTCTATCGCTAGTTGCTTGCAGGAGCTCTACCCATCTTGTCTGTAGGAGCTCTACCCTATCTTGTCTGCAGGAGCTCTACCCCATCTTGTCTGCAGGAGCTCTACTCCGAGTCTTATCAGTAGGAGCTCTATCGCTAGTTGCCTGCAGGAGTTCTGTCACGAGCTTTATCCCGCATCTTGTCTACCCCTGGAGAATCAGGATTAGGATTTCAGACTTTTAATAATTTTACTTAAACTGTTTGGAAGTTAAAATTAGAGATTAGAATTTCAAACAACTTCTCTTAACCTTCTTAAGTTAGAGTGTAATTGCTTCGAGACAGTTGGGCTCGCACTAAGTGCCTGCCTCGGCTGAATTTCACGAAAATCTGTCATTGGGAAGAGGTTGTAAAATAACTTCATACATTCGTCTGGACATCAGGACGTAATTTTAAAATATAAGTATTTCCTAACGACATTTATTGCCTGTTTTATGAGGCGCTATAATTTTGTTCATATTGGTCTTCACTCCCTTATTGGGCAATTCGTTAGTTGGAAATTTAATAAGGAACATTTTTGATTAGGACACATTTTTCGATAGGACTAACTGTTTTTGCGTAAAACAAGCAAACGTCTAAAAAAAATGGGTTTTTAAAACGACATTTTAGGACGGTTTTGGCTTGTATCTCGCGAACTCGGCGACCTTCAAACAAATGTATTGTGTATAAAATGTGACTCAGCTTTCTCTACAACTTTTATTTGAGAAGATTTTTGATTAAGTAATACATATAAGCGGTATCTTGTAACTCCAATCTTCTAAAGTCTTCCTCTGCGATTACATCTCTGCCAAAGATGTAGAATCTCATTCGCGCATATCCCGAGCAGATACGGCCGGCAGAAAGTGTGCCGCCGTTTCGTCTTCTTCCCCACATCTACCGCAGGTAGGACTGTCCTTGACTCCCGCAGTGTGTAGGTGTCTATTGAACGGACCGTGTCTTGTGAGAACTCCAGTCAGTTAGTTGCCTGAGCTCGTTCCTTTAGAGGTTCAGGATCCCGTCTTTCAGAACCCTGGACTCCCCTCCCAGGAACATCTTCGACTGCCTGCATGTGGTTTCTTCTCTCCAAGTATGCTCCAAAAGGTCCATTCTTTGATTCGGGTTCGGTATGTCTTTAGCCAACTAACGTAATTGGTTAATTCGTACTTCCCCATTACATTGCTTGTGGTTCACCCACCATTTTTTGATATATAGGATCATAAGTAACTATGGTTATTTGCAGAGAGTGGTTATGGTTATGATGGTGAATTTACTGGCAGTTTGCCTAATAACGGTTGGAGCTAAGTGTTTATACCCTTGATGAGAGTTGTGATTGCCTCGTCCAGAGAGTTGACAGACCTGTCAGGATGGGCCAACTCTCCAGGCTGGGCTGGCTTTAGTCTGATGTGTTCTCTCATTACTCCCTGGCTTCATGAACTCATTAGCTGCCTCATCTTTCGACCTTATCGGTTCCATCTCATGACAGTTCGTAAATTGGGAAACCCTAAATCCAAAAATATAAATAAAAATGGGTCAGTGAATTACCAGCTATGTACTTCCCCAACACGAATTACGTTGTCGCTCTTCCTTCAAAGCCAATCGACCGTTTGCTAAAACTCAATAGTTAACTCATATGTGCCCACTATTTATTTTTTTTTTATTTTTAAATAATCTTTTAGGAAACTTCTCTTAGTGACTCATTCTAACTGGGAAAAATGTTTAAAAAATTATAGCTGTGCATTTAGTATACAAATTAGGCTGTTGCGAAAACGCAATACTGGGCATTAGGAGAGTGATTTTAGGGGCCATTCATAAATTACGTAAGGCTTTTTTAAAGCTAATTTGACGACCCCCCCCCCCCCCCCCCCCCCCCCAAATGACAATTATTTTTCAAAATTCAAGCAATAGGGAAATCCCTAGTCAGCGAAACAATAGAATAAAAAAATGTCTAGAAGTACTGAGACCATATGATTTCTGTAGGATTCAATACTGAATTTGAGAACTAAGTACAGATGGCGCTATCCAATAGCGCGAAAGTAGTAGATTTTAAATTCAAAAACTTACATAAAATCAAATTCTTTACCCCCCTCCCCTATAGTAAGAATTAGTAATTTTGAGCGTAGCTGTTAAAGTACAACTGGCCAATGTATTAATCAATTAGTTCCCCCCCTCTCCTCCAAAAACAGTCAATCTTTTGCGCTAATATTCAATAGTTTTCTTACATAGGGACTGCTAAATCATTATACTAAATTTTGAGTTGATAAATCATTGGCAGTTATTAGGGTTTTTTAAATTGAGCCCTAGAAATTTCCTATCGATATTTCGTATAGCTGGGAAGTAATATATCTGTCTGTGCGTGTATCTGTGAACACGATAACTGCCGATAGAATGACTGTATCGATTGTATATCCAGAACACCAGAAAGACACCTATCGATTTTCAGCCAATCTACCACAAAGAAGGGGGGAATTAGGGTGGAAGCTAAGGACGATACGAATCGTGGTGGGGAAGTACATGGCTGGTGATTCACCGACAATTTATTTTTGGTATCAACATCTAATTTTAGATCATTACATATCTTCATATAGCTGAGAAAATCAAGTCAATTATTTTTCTTCACAATGAGACCCTTTGAATATATATTGATGGAAGCCATGTTACATGATTGGTTCCTTTGATTGTCTAAAAGCGTGGAGTTCGATTTCCTGTTTTCCCTCCTCGACTCATGAAGACTTTCAACTGCCCTGAGAGATCTGTCAATTTCCCTCAAGAAGAGGCCATTTTTCTTGTCATTGAGAACTAGGGATGTAAAACTATTGATAGTTCATGTTACCGATAGTTTCGATAATGTCAGTGTTAAACTATCGATAGTTCATGTTACCGATAGTTTCGATAATGTCAGTGTTAAACTATCGATAGTTTAAGGACTTTGTATTACTGGGATCCACTGAATCGAAGGAAGGTTACATTTACTGTTCTTGTATCGTGCTTTGTTGTTTTGAACTGAATCATGAGTCGTAATCGGAAGTCCGATGTGTGGAGTTACTTCGATAAGGATGTGGGTCCAAAAAACCTATTTGGAACACAATTTGAAGGATCATTTGTTGAGAAAACATCACAGCGATTACAACGAGAACGCCTTGTGCGCATCTATAGATACAGAAGAGAATAGAGGTAGTGGAAGTGGAATTCGTTTTTTCTTGAACTCAACAAAAACATACGAAAGAAATCTCTTAAATCGTATTGTTTCATACATAGCCATTGATTTTCAATCATTCAGCGTAGTCGAATTCGTAGAAGAAATATAGGTACTTACACTGTACGACATGTTGTTTATTTGTCTTCCTTAAATTACTTACATGGTACATGTGTGCATATACATGAGCATAGATCGACTTGGTCATTTCTGCTTAAAAAAGTATTTCGATAGTACTATCGGTGATTTCAAAAACGATCGATACTATCGATATTACCATCTATAGTCTTACACCTGTATTGAGAACTTCTATACCTGATTATACTGAAAAACGGAGTGCAGTGACAAACTAATATGTGATATCTCGGGTCCACGGTAACTAGCATCAACTCGATGCTGGAGGAGGTGGACAGGAGACTTCTGCAGGCCCAAAGAGCGTATTTCTCCGTCATCAAGCTGCTACGGTCCAGAGCCTTGTCAAGGAACCTGAAGTATAGGATCTACAGCTCCAAGTAAAGCCCGTTCTGATCTATGGGTGTGAAACCTGGACCCTGACCTCACATCTGGAGAAACGTTTCCAGACGTTTGAAAATAAAGTGCTGAGGAAAATAGCAGGTCCGGTCAAGGATAGAGAAACCCAAGAGTGGAGGATCAGAACCAACAGGGAGCTGAGAGACATCTTCTGGCAACACCCGACCATAGTTGCAGATAAGAAATCACGGCGCTTAAGATGGGCTGGACACGTGGTGAGAAGCGGACAGCAGACAGCCATAGGACGCATCATGGACACTCAGGTCCAAGGAGCCAAATCACGGCTGAGGTGGACTGAGGATGCTGTGGAACACCACGTGGTGAACTGGCGACCGGTGGCGCACGACAGATCGCGGTGGAGAAGGCTAGTGTGGGCGGCTAAGGATCTTCAGGGTTCGTCGCCAACGGAGTAAGTAAGTAAGTGACAAACCGTGTGCAGATTGGGGAAGGGTAAACTGTCTGTCCGCGATTAGATGGCGCGTCTGACCGTCCCTTCCTCTACCTACCTTGCTGTAACAAAGTAGCTAGCTGCTGCTACGAATGCAATAATATAATATTATTTTAATAATAATATAATATAAAATATTATTTTGTTTCGTTGCTACGATTTTGTGTATGGAGGCTGTCCACAGACAGACAGACATACGACGCTGTTATTAGGGTTTTTGAATTGAGTCCCCTCTCCTGAACCCCCCTTCCCTCCAGCCGATATCGCTGAAATTCTACAGGTTATGTCCTCATTGGGTTTTCACTTAAATTAGGAAATTTCCTGTCAATACATTCATCAAATGGGCAATTATTTGGGGTTTTTGAGTTGAGCCTCTCCCCTAATCCCCCCTCCCCTTTTTGGCCGATTTGACTGAAAATCAATAGATGTTGTCTTTAGAGGCTTCTAAGATACACATATAAAATTCCGTGTCGATACATTCATTCTATCGGGAGTTATCGTGTTCACAGACACACATCCAGACAGAAATTGTCAGAAAACATGAAATTCCGTTCAAAACTCCGCATCCTATTCCATAACTTCCCCTATACCTCGTGTAGCTTATTCTATTATTTTTGAACAATAAAAAAAAATGTATTGAAGTATAGTTGTGTAATTTGATTTTTACCAGCAACCATATTGGATCTGTCGGCAGCCTTTATGAGGGCTACACTGAAATGGATATGATACCCCCCTTCATTTGAATTCAAAAAGGAACTACGTGCTTTGGTTTTTCCCAAGTTCCTTTTAAAATTGCCGCAATATATTTTTCTCTTTGTATCCCGGAAAAGGAAATTCACGTTTCACAAAAGAATTTAAATAAATGTTAAACTCAAATGTTTTTTTTCATAAAGTCTTTAACTTGATCATAATATTGTTATTAAAGTTTAAATTGAAAATATAACACCAAGGAGAAAACATCGGTTTGGGTTCAAACTCCATCAAAAATTAGTTATTGCTAAACAAGGAAGAAGGGCTTACTTTTACCGAACACTTTTTTACAGATCACTCTCCCCAAGTAATGAAATGATTTTGAGAAGTGGAGGGATAGGTAGAGTTATCTGTAAAATCGTGGTTGGTATATATTTTAATATTTTTATAATTTGTTATAAAAAACTATTAATAATAGAAAATTTCTATTATTAATAGTTTTTTTATAACAAATTATAAAAATAAAAAAAATATATACCAACCATGATTTTACAGATAACTCTATCCCTCCACCCTTATAGAGAATTTCTATTATTAATAGTTTTATAACAAATTATAAAAATAAAAAAAATTATTAAAATATATACCAACCATGATTTTACAGATAACTCTACCTATCCCTCCACTTCTCAAAATCATTTCATTACTTGGGGAGAGTGATCTGTAAAAAAGTGTTCGGTAAAAGTAAGCCCTTCTTCCTTGTTTAGCAATAACTAATTTTGGATGGAGTTTGAACCCAAACCGATGTTTTCTTCTTGGTGTTGTTATATTTTCAATTTAAACTTTAATAACAATATTATGATCAAGTTGAAGACTTTATAAAAAAAACATTTTAGTTTAACATTTATTTATAATGCAACAATTTTAAAATATATTTAATATATTTTAAAATTGTTGCATTATAATTTAAACATTACTTATATATATTTCTATTACCCACGGAAATTGTACATTCTTTCCAACGTATAATTTTGGTCGTGTATTTTCCTATATCAAATCTGAGGGCATAGTCTTTTGGAAATTTAATAAGGAACATTTTTGGTAAGAACCAATTTTTTGATAGGACTAATAGTTTCCATGTAAATCAAGTAAACGTATAAAAAAATGTGTTTCAAAATATTTTTGTATCGTTTTAGGCATGTATCTCGCAAACCTCAGATTTTAGATAGAACCAATATGAACAAAGTAATAATGCTCCAAAGAATGTACAATCATTTCTGTAGGAAATATTTATGTGTAATATGGAAATTGGAACGAATGGTAAAGAATTTAAAAATATTTTTTCAAATTGAATTTTTTTTATATAAGTGCACTTTTAAAATTTTTCTTCAAATTTCTTTTTTTTTTATAAGCACCTTTTTTGGAAACTATTATAGAAATGAAAATCATATATATAAAGCTGAAAATGTCTGTGCGTTGTACCGCTATAACTCACGAACGGCTTGATGGATTTGATTAATTTTTTTTAAAATTTGTTCGTCATCGTCTGTGGAAGGTTATAGGCGTATTAGTACATCAATATCTGTTCCATCCCAGCATCCACCCACGCAATCTTTGTAACTCAAAAACCAGTGCAATGATTAATGAGGAATCTTTTTGAATAGATAAGTTTTATCTACCGGAAGGTTAAGGTCTATTTTTTATTCAACCCCTGGTCCATCCCCGAATTCACTCACGCAATCTTTGTAACTCGAAAACCATTGCAACGATTAATGAGAAATCTTTTTGAATAAATTAGTTTTAGCTCCAGGATGGTTGAAGTCTATGTTTTAATCAACCTGGTAGTCACAAGCGTTCTCAAGTACGCACTGGCTAGGACGTCCACTGATGCTAAGTATTCACTAGCTGTGGTTTCCGCCGTTGAATGGCGCGTACTAGACATGGTGCCCAGGGGTCCTAAAAACTTACTAGCTGGGATGTCTGCCGTTGAAGGACTATAAGCGTTATTCCGTATGAATAATTGAAAATTATAACATCATGAATGTGCTATTGAAGATTTGAAATGGAGAGATATTAGGAGAAAAGTCAAAGTTCCCCGGGCAACGCCGGATATTACTGCTAGTTTAGTATAAGACCAGCCAAATTTCTACAGGAAATGTGATAATATTTGTTTATTATTTTTAATAAAAATTATTATTGTTTATTAAATTATTTAATTTTTTTTATTATCACATAGAAGTCACTTTCAGAATTTCGTTGTTGCCATTACATTATTTTGTTATCCAGTAATCTCAAGTTGAATAACTTATCTTAGGTACTATTGGAAACATTGGTTTTTTTTATAAAGGATTACTAAAGAGTGAGTTGATGATTGTGAAAAATCATGTAAAAAATATAAATACTAATTTTTGTAAAAAGTTTATTGTCTCAAAAACAAAAGAAATAAGTTAAAATTGTACAAACAAAACTAAAAAAATGTTTTAAGAGGAAAGGGTGGGGGGTTTTAAGCACAATGGAAATAGAAGTAGGCTCTTAACATCCCCGGCTCTGGAATTGTGGAGAATGGCCCACAGGGAATTCCAGAGTCTCTTTGTCTCGTTCCAGGGAATCCAGAACAGCGGGGGAGGGACGATGGAGAGAAAATGAGGGAGCGACCGCCAAAGACTGAACAGACAACTAAAAATATCTGAGGCATCTCCCGAGGGACGAGGCTATTTGGAGGAACTTGTGAACGAATGCTAAACTCTGGATATAGATAGGCCTATCATTCGTCCAGTTTTCGCCTGGGCAATCCGGGTTTTTAGTTTTGGTCCGGGTTTACTAAAATTTTTAATACTCAACTTACAAAAATTATGAATATCTCCAGTCATATAAACAAAATGAGGGTATTATAAATCTATAAATCTGCATAACGCGAGTACAAGCAGCAGTGGCGCGCTTGGTGACGGAGTAGGGAGGCAGGTTGTGGGAATTGTCTCGCTCGATGATTTATTCGATGAGTTTATATTAGTCAATCAAATCATAAAGAAAGAAAAATTAAAAAATCAAGAATGGTGGGTGACAATGTCTACAGAAGAAATGTGGATTCAAATCTTTGAAATATCTAAAAAAAACAGTGACAGAAATAAGAAACATGATAAAGTTAGTTGAGTTTGTAATCAGTTTCATGAATGAGTTCATTAATGAAAAACATGAGGACGCCCAAAAGAAATCTCAAAACTCTAGTAGTCAGAGAATTGCTAAATATAAAAGTTAATTCTGATTTCAATTGTAGTACTTTTTATGATAGAATATGACAGAATAAAAATTTCCTTATAAAAATCACATCATCTGAAAAATATGAATGATATGAGATTTAATTAACTCTTTTCATTTCATATCAAAGCCTGACTATTAACGAGTACCTGACATAGGGCTCGGGGCTATAGCTTAACATCCCATCCGAAGGACGGCGTGCTCAATGTATTTTACCTCCCAGATAAAAAATCGGGCTCAGCCTCGACCTGGTTTCGAACCCGAGATCATGAGCTCATGCTACTCAGACGCACAAGTCATCTATATCATTAAACTATCGAACCTAGAGTATTTGTAAAAAAATTGATAATTCGATTTATCGATCCTCAATGTTTGTCCCTCTTATCTAATTAGGGTCGGCACTCTTCTTAGTGATCGTGTTCGCCATCACTCAGTCACTCTGTCTATCTCTCCTCTGGTATCGTTCACTTTAGTATCGCTCTGATCAGTGTAATCAATGGCGCACGGACAGTGGAGCCAGTCGGTTTTTTTTTTTTTTTTTTTTTTTTTTTGCACAGTATTCTACACGCACGATGTGATATCCAGTGAAGAGGGAGTATGCTAATTCTCGGAAAAAGGCAAGTCTGTGCTGCATGGAACTTCCCCATAGGGCACATACCTTGAGCACACCGTCCTTTGGATAGGACGTAAATCGTTAGTTCCGAGCATTTCCGATGTCAGGTACACGTTGAAGACCTCTAGCCGAATGAAAATTTAGTGTAGGCAAAATTTAGCATCCTACAGTAGATTCGATATAACCCCCAATAAAAAAAAAAATGTATATCTGAAAAATACAAATAAACTTTGTGTAAATATAGTTAGTTATTACCTATGTACCAGTCTGAATGAGAGAAGATTTATAGGAGATGTAAGAGTGAAAATTATAACATTAGAAGTACGTAGAAGAGAAAAGGTACTTTTTATTTATATATAAAAATGCCCAAAATATAAATGAATTATAAATAGTGGGCACTGTAGAACAGAAAAAAAAGACTAAAGTAGATGTAGAAATTAGTTTGTAAGATTTTTTTATTGTAGGTAATTTGATTTATTTTAATAGATTTTAATATATTTTATTTAAAATATAGGTTAAGTAAAATAAACCCAAATATTTGTTCTCTTATTCTATGCTATTATTTTCCCTGTGAACCCAGTAAGATAATTTATATTTTTGGATTGGATTGAACATTCTTGCAAATTTAGAAAAACAAGATGGAATCTCATTAGTAAATTTAGAAGAAATCCAAATGAAAAATTTGTTAATTGAATTGTTTTTAAATACGTGCACTTTCTTCTAAATTGCACGTCTTGAACTTTAGATATTTTTTTATGGCCCTTTTTATGAAATTACTGTAGAAATCAAAATTTAGTAGAAGACTAGCAACCATTTTTTTACAGAAAATGTGGTAATTTTATTATATGTTTATTTATTATTAATTTTATTAATTCAATTATTATTTATATATTTATTTAATTTTACATTTTTTTAGTTATCACACTGTCGATGTATTAAACGTAGTTGATTAATTCGTTGTGGGGAAGTACACCGCGGATGATTCACCAACGACTTTGTGGCATTTTATTTACACTTAATATGTTTTTGACTGTTGTCAAATCAGTGATGGTTGATGTATAGTGTGACGTGAGTGTGGATCCGAAAATAGGAGGGGATGAGTAGTCAAGGCTAGTTCAATTGGTTGTTTGACCTTTGTGTCTCGTGTGACGTACTGACCGGACAAATTTGACTCAGTTTTGTTTTATCACCTATCTCTCTACAGGCTCCGGACCCTCTTCTGAGTTTAGGTTGGCTACCTCTGGTGTAGAGATGAGCATTCATTGAAAAACATTGCTTCGTTCTAACCTACAACCTTTGCTGTTTTAAGCTTGTATAATATGAGGAGACTTCACTAGTCGCTGGTAACAATTAATAACTCGCCGCTACTAGGAACAGCGACTAATAGCAGTGACAAGTTAACCGTTAATAGTAACTAAAACCATTATTGGTAACAATGACTAACACGCCGCTACTAGTAACAATGACTAACAGCGGTGACTAGTTAGCCGCTACTGACAACAATTACTAACTCACCGCTACTAGTATCAGCGACTAATAGCTGTGACAAGTTAACCGTTAGCAATAACTAAAACCATTTTTGGTAACAATGACTAACACGCCGCTACTCGTAACAATGACTAACTCGCCGCTACTAGGAACAGCGACTAACAGCGGTGACTAGTTAGTCGCTACTGATAACAATTACTAACTCGCCGCTACTAGTAACAGTGACTAATAGCAGTGACTAACTTACATCTTAGTTTAGTCAATTTTTATTGATTTAATTATTTATTCCTACGTTAAATTACTTATGATTATTTTATTTCTCTTTTCTGTTACAGGTAAGTGCCTTCTCGAAGGAAAATATAAAGTTCTGCCTTGATTAGCTGCAGGTTGTATATTCTTGCTTTTATTTAAACATCATTATAAAGTTTTCTGTTGTTATATTGTTTCTGATTATATAATAAATATTAATTAGGTGCCTGACAAGTATGAAATTGTTGATATCTCACAGTTGTGAGTTCCTTGTTTTCATAATAATATACTTATGCTTATAATAATAATATTTATATCCTTTACATCAAAATAGCTTATATTTTATATACATCAAACTATATCAAATCTTAGTATATATATAACCACATATGAGATGAATTATTTTAATTATTTAAAAAATAAATAACTGAACATAAATTAATATAACATTTCTAATATTAATAAATATATATTATTATTTTTTATAAGATGAATCTTCTTTTATGCGAAGATAAATATATAATAAAAAAAATTATGTATCTGGTTTTATTGTCCATAATGACTAATTTGTTTGTTTGTATTCTGTAGGCCCTGAAGAAGGAAATAAATAGTTTTTGAAACGTTGGCCAAAATTTGAAGTTTTCATTTACACGACATAACCTCGAATTCCTTCTACATAATAAAAGAGAGGCCTTCATCTATGGATGATGTTTGGTGGGTATGGAAGGAATAATTCATTATAATTGTTTTTAATGTAACCAATCAAGAAAGAGGTCTACTGCCAACAACTGACCATTTGATGTTAGCATTGCAAGAAAAAATGACCTTCTCTGGTCAATATGCACTGATTTTTTCTTCGACCAGAACAATGCCAGACCTCACACTGCTGAAACCTCACAAAAACTACACCATTTCTGTTGGTACATTATAATTCAGCCATGGTATTCTCCCCTTCAGATATCCCTCCTGTTCCAGAATCTCTGGAACTACCTAATTGGACAGTGGATGAATTCATTGGGAGAGGTAAAAAGAACAGTCGTTTTATTTTTCGGATCAAAATGTAGAGTTTTTGTAAAATAGGAAATTGAAAATTTAGTTATAAGATGGAAAAATGTTGTTGAAAATGGTGGGAAAAAAAAAATTATTGAATACAAATTAACAGTAAGTTTTTTATTACTTTGTATCCGAGAATACAAAAACCGACCTTATTTATGGGATGACCTGATAGTTTGATTCTAAATAGACATTTTTGCATCAGTTTGCAGACCATTATACTGAGTTTTTGAAGAAGGATCCCTAAAAGTTCAGGGATTTCTACCTATTTTTGGTACCTGTTTAGGGTAGCTACCCACAAAGCTTGTTTCGAACCTAGGTATTTTCAAAGCAAAGAGGCTGTAATTTGTTCTCCCTTCAGACCAACTTGGACCACAGGCTGTGTATTTTCGACAGGTTCAGGTAGACAAAAGGTTTTGTGGTTGTTTTGGCGAAAAATTCAAAATTAAACAAAATTAGAAGAAACGTGTGAAACGAGTATTACGCTTTTAGTTGCCCAGCATTAATTTATCAAATAAGTTTTCTCTCTCCCACTGAAACTAATAAATAGTTCACTCAAACACAGACGTCTGAATATTCATACTAAATTGAAAAATGAAAGGTAAATATATAATAGAACCAATGACAATAAAACAACTCTATATTACTTTTTTTTTTTACTTTTATTTATTCTACAATCTGTATAAACAATAACAATAAGCTAGAAACACAAACAAATATATCGTAAAAAGTATATAAATAAGCGCTTACCTTTTTACAACACGGTGTGAAGAAATGACATCTGAAAATGTAAATTTAAAAAAGTTTTCCTTTAAAATAGCTTTAACAAAAAATCTCATCACTCACACTCCGGTCTGCCATATTTTTTAAAAATCAATATTGCCAACTTCTGAAAACAATAAAGCTGTGTTCAATATAATTCAAAATTATGCTCTAATTCTCCTGTTACACAACTGTGAGGGAATGACTCGTTTTTAAGGACAAATTTAAAAATATATATTATGATTTTTCCGTTTGTCGTTTTTGAACTATATACACATTTATATACAACCAGTACTATTATATACTAGCTGACCCGACAGACGTCGTTCTGTCAAAAACTATTGGACCGGATTTTTTTTTTTTTTTTACCACTTGGAACCACAGCTAGTTCCTACTTAAGAACGCCGGGCACCTTAGATAGTATGCGCCTTGCAACTCCGTGCAACCAGGTATTAAGTTCTTAGGAACGCTGGGCAACACAGATAGTATGTAGTTAGGAACGTTGGGCATCGCAGCTAGTATGTGCCTTGCAACAGCGGATGTCCTAGGTATTTTGTGCTTAAGAACGCTGGTGATAGCTATTATTTACCGTGCAACGGTGGACCTCCTAGGTAATACATGCTTAGGAAACCCACCATATTAAAATTAGAGCTATATCCCATCTTTAAGAAAGCTCCATGTGAGATTCATTCTGCATTAATGCACCCCCGCCCCTCCCGTCCAAAAGGATCACAGCCAATTTTTAAGTATTGCTTTTGAAACTACCATTTAGGTATATGCTTGCCCCCCCATACCCCCCTCCCGTTGACAATTTTGAGACGTGACCTATCGTTTTTTGTTTTTGTATTTTAAGAATACTACATGTGAAATTCCATGACAATCCGAGCATCCGTTAATGCCAGCACTATCTTTATATTTAGGCCCCCCTTACAACGCCCCCTGCCGTTCAAAATTTATGGACGCCTCATAGCCTATTTTTTAACTTGGCTTTTAAGAATACTACATGTGAAATTTCATGATAATCCGTTAATGCGCTAGAGCAATTTTTGGGCTTAGCCCCCCTCCCCCCCCCCCCTCCAGTTGACCGCTAGGAACTCTCTTCATAAGAACCTTCCTCGGACTTCAACGAATATTTGAAAAAAAAAATTAGCCAAATTGGTCCAGCCGTTCTCGAGTTTTGCGCTTAGCAAAATTAGCCAGTCATTTTTATTATATAGATGAATAAATAATAAGATAGCAGATAGTTTTTTAGAAACTTTTCTTGATGCTTGAATCTATTCGAATTTATCGTTTGAGACACAATGAGGGAATGATTTTTAGGGTATCTACTTAAACATATATTTTTTATTTATGATTAAAGAGATACATTTGTTTCATAATTTGGTACGCCTTCGTAGTTTTGTAAAAAAAAATTAACTTAATGATAACTTACGATTCCGTTTGACAAAAATCATCAAAGACATAAATTTCGAGTTTTTTTGAGAATCAGCGTTATATTTAACCATCCGTATGATGCTCTGTATATTTTTATTAATTTATTTATTTTTTTTCACGTATATATAGATTCTTATTCCTTTTTCTTCATAATTAAGCTGTTAATTTTATGTTTTTTCATGTTAATTATTTATTTATCTATATGTACTCATTATTGTCTAGTTTTTCTCCGCTGTAGCACTAATTTATTTATTTTTGTATTTATTCTTTGTACGTCATACTGATACTTTATTTCTTTTTGATTCTGTATGTATTTATTCTTAGGGGATTTCGGTCCCAGAATAATAAAATTTATTTTCATTTTCATATCACTTACACATTTTTTTCATTTTGAAATTAGGATATTTACAATGAAATTTCTTCGAAGTTCCGGTACACTTTGTACAGCTGGGGAACACTCAGCGCTAACGATTTTCCATCATTTTTGATGTAATAGAGAACTAATTGATTGTTGTATTGAAAGGCTCAAAATCCCATTTAGCCCCTTGAGATAGAGGTAAAGGGTAGAGGTGGTGATTGGAAGAGACGGCAATCTTAGTTTAATAGCTTCCCCTGTAAGTAATTATAGTTGGAAGTTATAGAAAGCAGCTATGGAAGTTATAGAAACCAGTTATGGAAGTTATAGAAAGCAGCTATGGAAGTTATAGAAAGCAGCTGTGGAAGTTATAGAAACCAGCTGTGAGGTTCCATGGTCTTTCAGCAACGGATGTCTATATATCTGTGGTCACAGGGAATAAGTTGTTAACTCGTAAAATGGCCAAAATGAGTTAAGTGTACTGTGATGATCTCCCAAGGCATCTGCGCACTGTGAAGAAGTTGGGAGCTCAGAACTCTAATACTTTGGAATTATAAAGATGTGGGTTTCTTGGTATCTCGTAAAATTGTGTATGTTCTCGGTTAAATCAACTTAATTTACTTCTTTGAGGAATCATTCTAGAGAAAACTGCATTTAATCACTACGGCAGACTATTCCAAGTGAAGAGGGCTTTTTCGGTTAAATCAACTTTTAGAGAGGCATCATTCATGAATATTTCAAAAAGTATGGTTAATAAGTAGGTAAGTGATGGGGAATGATTAGGTAACTAACTAATGTAACAGCTGATTGCTGATTTAGGGATCAGACGCACGGGAAATTTGAAGATCGTATTGGTAACTTGCAAGCAATCCATTTTTAATAAAAACTATTTTTTTAGTTTATTTAATTTTTATCTTGGTTCGTTGCTCTGGCCAGGGTCTACGCCTCTGGGATTTGATGAATTCACAAGCAAGGGAATGAGTTTTGGTAAGGTTGTCATACTATTCAAGTAGTGACTGATATGAAGGGCGCAATGGTCCCCTCTCCAGTGGTAATATCCGGAGCAGGATGTGACATCCGGCAAGAGTGGGAGCTTACTACCATTTTGAGAAGGCTTCTCAAAATCCCAACAGCAAGAGAGAACCTTTTTAGAGGTAAAACTCCCTCGTATTTGGCACTACAAGCTGTCTTTCCTCTCGATTCATGATCTTATATTTCCGGTACAACTGACGATTGTTGAAATTACGATTATTAGTTGTCTTATTCTTGGTATATGTAACGAGATTATTTATTCACATACAATATATTAACAGAGCATCAATTCATCCATTTATTTTTTATATGCTCAAAAAATGATTACAAACGTTTCGTGAATCAGTAACATCATTGTCTGAAATATTTTTTACATTTAAATAACTTCGCATATGATAATGTTATAAGTCACCACAAAATATATGAGATTAGGCCATTACAGAAGTTTCTTATACCAAGCACTCTATCCCTTTCTCTCCACCCAAAGTCGCTAAATCCTAGTATAAAAAATTATTTTCTCTTAGTTCCCACAATCATCCGCTCGTCCAGTGGTCGCCAAACTTTTAAGCGACTGAGTTACCTTACAGCTCGAAAACTTCACTGTGAGCTACCCAACAAAGTAGTGATGTACAAAGTTGTTTATTACCTATAAATATACATTTCTAGTTTATATTAATTCTAATTAAATGCCATTTCTAACATTGCAATTAATAGCATAAGAATTTATATAACAAAATATGCGTAGTGGGGATGAGTAGTGCAGATTAGCCAACCCAAGCGCTGCGTCTGAAATTTCCCCGCAAGCTACCAAAAATTTCCCTGCAAGCTACCAAAAATTTCCCTGCGAGCTACCAGTAGCTTGCGAGCTACGGTTTGGCGACCACTGCTCTAGTCCGTGCCCTCCATTCTGACATACTTCCCCAACGACGGCTTAAGCGTCAATAGAGACCTCTCGCAGTAGTGACAGTGATAAGTTACAAACAGTGAGAGTAAATAAGTGACTAGGAAGTGTCACCACTGGGTGATTTCTCCCATCTTGACATTCCCATTATTTCTATTAGCACATTTGCTTGTTGTATTTTTTTTTATACAGTTGCGCAACACATATTTCTGAGGAAATGATTGCATATTTCATGCAATTAGCAATTTCAGATTATCATTAGAAAATTCGTACGTTAACACGATTATGTTAATCTAAATTACATGTGATTCCTTTGTTTTTTAGACCACAATTTAAAATTCCATCATGTTTTACAAAAAAGTTCAAAAACTCCCTAATAATGGGTTATTAGTTTTGAGTTGGAGATGTTACACTAACTTGGGAGGGATGGACAGACGTGAGTGTAACGGCCGAGGAGCATCGTGAGATTGTCGATCAGGTCAGAGGTCTGGTATCGGTAGAAGGACGGCATCGTAATAGCGGGGGTGTCACAAGGCTCCCTCCTCGGCCCTATCACATTCCCTCTTATCGGACCCTGGCAAACCATCTCTATGTTAAATAAATATACCGTCCTAAAAGCCCTATTCTCATACTTTCTCTTATTCAAGGCCTTTTCGTTCCCAGACCGCTATGTCCTATTAGATGCTGTCGGTGAATCACCGGACCTTACAGTGTGTGGGTCGCCGATTTCAATGAAACTTTTTCTCATGTTTCTACATTGAAAAATAGTAGTTACGTATCCGAGCGTTCATGCCAATGGGCCTTCTGAGCAAACAAAAAAAAAAGCTGCCGAAGCTTGTACAATTGTGCTTCTTTATATGAACTAGAATCCCAGAGAGTTACAAATATCTATTATTTTTTTTTTGAACCAAATTTTCGATGAAGTGTTACTGATAATGCTATTTGAAGAGGAGATATAAATGATCGAGGACGGACTGCAGACATTATTGCATGAGCTATTGAGCTGCATTTAGCTTCATAAAATAAGGCGTAGTCAAGGTCCACGCCATAGATTTTCCGTGAAAACGTCGAAATAAAATCATTTTTAATTTTCTTTTCGATGCTGCCGTGCCAAATGCTCTTGCATTTGCTCGGCACTAGACTTTTTAGGTTTTTTAAAATTCCTTTTGATGCGAGCTTTCCTCTGATTTGTGTCTTCTATAATTCCGCGCATATTTACGATTCATATGAGACATCTTTAATTTTTTTGCAATTTTCAATTTAATACCGATTTTTACATATATTTCGGCGAATATTTTATTGTTTCACTTTGAGTCCTAGTAGTGCTTCTCAAGCTCTTCACAATGACACCCGAATCAACGTCCTATCTAAACGCGTTATCATAATCTATTTTATTATTTTTACTCAATTTTACGTAACGCTAATTCGCAACAATCATCCGCCGGCGCCCACACTAGCCCGATAACGTCACAGGCAAAACAAACACTGCACAACAAACACGTACAGACATGCTCTATCCATTGTGATCCTCAACCGTTGTTATCGCATTATTAGTCTCGTAGTTATTATCGATTGAAATTTGATGGTATTTTGTAATACAAGAAAGTTTGGCCGGCTATCACTGTGCTTAACGAGCGAATAGACGTTTTCACATCAAAAAATTAGGCGCGAAAATGGTCAAAAATTGCGTACACAAAGCTACCACTGCTCCTAGCTCGCTTAATCAATTTCAATGAAATTTTCAGTGATATTTATACATCAAAAAATATCAGACACATGGGGTTTGTTCAAATTAACCCCAGGATGCCCAGAATAAAATATTCATTGAGGGTTTACTCTGCCATTATAGAGGGCTAGAAATCAACTACAGGATCTATCCGATAAATAGTTCCTTTAATTTCACACCTCAAAAAACCCTCACATTATCAAGTATTTTAGATTTCAATAAAGCAACTTGCACGCTTGTTTCCAAAAATGGAGTTTTTCTCAAACAGTGAAATGATAAGAAATTCCGAAAGCCGACCACAGAATGAATCAACATCAATGTGAAACTAACTTCTGAAAGTATTGGGGAAGTTATGTAATCGGTCAACAATTTGTTGAGGAGTTTTTAACGGAATTTCATTTTCCGACTTCTAAATTCCAAATATAAGAAAAAAGTCTGTCTGTGTGTGTGACTGTGAACACGATAACTCCCGATAAAACGAATGTATCGACACGAAATTTTATAGGGAAGGATTGGGAGAGGTTTTAACACAGAAACGCTAATAACTAACGATGTATTTAGTGTATCGATACTAAATTTTATTTGAGGATTCAGTAGTCCCTGTGTCAGAGAACTATACATTTTAGTTGAAAAGGTCCATTAATTTTAGAGGTAGAGCGGAAAGTTAATTTACTCACACTAGGGTACACTGCCAGTGACTTTTTTTTGTTTAAAGATTTCTTTTCTTATTTTTTTTTACTCCAAAACTGTACACAGTTTGAGATTTTCCAACGGATACTAAATCTTTGCTGAATTGAACAAAAATGCGGAAATAGAGTTACAAAACGTTGTCAAAACATCAAAATTAAAAATAGTTGTAAGTTTACAACTGAGTCGATATTTTTAGTTGGTTGTCTTTGACCCCTACTGCTATGAATAGACGATGCGTTCTTGAAGGGCCGACGAACTTCACTTTTCTTTAATTAGTTATATTTTTTATATTAATTTCAAACAATACAGAAAGTCTCTAGTCAAAAAGATCAAGACTATGGGGGTGAGGGGGGGTTCCCGCTAGTACCTGTAGCGCAGCCGTTGAGGCAGTTTGATAAGCTCTTGTAACCCTTTAGGTTAGGTTTTATGACTCATGCCCGAGCTTTAACTACGAGGTCATATCGCCTACTACCAGAGCGCTCTTTCGACACTCTGGTGGACATGAGCCCGACTCTACTATGGGAGTCCTAAATTTTGCCTACCCTAAATTTTTATTCACCTATGGTAGGGGTCTTTAACGAGTATCTGACATCGTACAGGCTCAGGACCATCGCTTAGCATCCGAAGGACGGCGTGCTTAAGTTTATATTAGCAATCAATTTATGAATAAACAGTATTATAGAACTTATTCCCTTATGTTTGTTATTATCATTACAACTTTTTGAAAAACTCACCGTTTTTTATATAATATATAAAAGACGGTGAGTTTTTCAAAAAGTTGTAACTATAATTTTTGAACGACCATATTGTGGTTGTTCAGAAATTATAGTCACCCCTGTTCTGATATTTACATAACTAACGATTATAATAATGAGCTTTAATAACGACTTTTAAATGTATTAAGTGTATACCATAATGGTTTATGGGGCTATGGTGGCCGTGGGGGCTAGAGCGTAAGGCTTTGGTCTCATCATGGTTTGCGGGTTCGGATCCCGTCCGGGAGTGAGTTTTGTTTCATAAATAGAACTCCCTCTCAGGTCCATGGATGTTAAAAAAAACTAGATATAATCCCGTTATTGAGACATGACTAATATACATCGAACATCAGGTATATGTATATATCTTATTGTATATTATACTATATAGTACAGGATATCCGCGCATTCTTCCGTCAGGCGCCTGTTTCCAGGAACGAATAAAAAATAAAACGAGGTACCTTTAATGGGGACTTCAATCCATCATTGCTAGCCTGGAACTGTTAGAGACACAAAAGAGGTGATGGGTACAATACTGAACCAACTTTTGTGTCCACAACCATTGTGCAGTCCGCATTGTGTCCAACGGAGGAGGGAGGGGGGGGGGGGGGGGGGGGGGGGAGAGAGAGACAACTTGGCGTGGGCATGTTTCTTATATCTTTTAGGTCACCTTGCACACAAGTTTCCAGTGCATCCCGATGCACTAGATTCGCATTTTGAATACAAACTTTATTATTTCCCCAACTATAAGAACAATAGTGCAAGTTATGCAATTGGTCAGAAATTCAATTTCAACCGAAATTTCAATCATCGGCAATGTACTTCCCCATATCGAATTAATCAATTAATTTGTCGCTCTCCCTCCAAAATTAGTCGACCGTTTGCGCTAAAAATCAATATTTGATTTACATATCGGCTTTTGAATTGTCATACTCAATTTTGTGTATCTACCTCAAAACATCCTGCTATAACTAAATAACGAAGTTACACTTCAAAAACATCCTGTACAGTAGACTCTCCCTTATCCGGGACCGACATGACGCCGGATAACAGAAAACGCCGGATAACGGAAATCATCAATTAATGAGAAAAAATATATCAATTAAAGCATTAAAAAAAAGTGTTTTTAGGTGAGCTAAGGAATAAAACACGTATGTATTTTGTTGATAACATTTATTGTTCATTTCCCGATAAGACGATATTGTTGTGCCACGGACGGGACGGTACCTTTGTTTTTCTATTCTAGGAAACATTTTTTTTAAATGTTTGACTTTCAACTAAGTATTTATTATAATTTATTTATAGGATATTAGTGAAGTAATAAAATATTGTAAATACAACATTAGCGTTCCCTTCATTATAAATACAATGTACATATGTATGTACAATAAAAATACATAAAAGATTCGTGAGTTACGGAATTATTATGTGCTCGTAAATACACGTGGCTCATATAATTGATATCCTAATAATTGAATGTTAATTTTAGTTTAACTTGATATTATTTTGCGAGCGCCGGTTAACAGAACGCCGGATAAGGGAGAGTACTGTATTTATGAGTGTATATTTTATATTTATATATTTTGACTTATGTGTTGACTTTTTTTTGATGTAAGCTGTAAAACTTTTTTTTGTTGTTTAACGAATAGATAACGGTGAAAAAGCTGCTAATTTTTAGGGAAAATATGCTAACGAAGTCCCTTGTGAACTAGTTGGGCATTTTAAGTAGGTTTACCATAAGTAAACAGACTGCCATAACGTTACTTCAAACAAAGCTCCTTAGCTTGTCATCAACTTATCTCTTCCTTATTCTTAGTGTATAATGAAGTATTGTAATCGCGTGAAATTGACCATTTTCGCGATGATTTCTATTTGTATGTGATTATACATTAACTCAAAAACTATTGTAGCTATGAACTTGAAATTTTGAAATGAAGATGTCACATATGCTATTTTAGATCTGATTAGATTTCTTGCAAAATCGGACAAAAAATGAGACCACTTTCCTTAGGGGTCGAAGTACATTTTATAAGATTCTGCCTATATTTTTGACCTAATCAAAAATCGTTTCAAATAAAAGTTGTAGAGAAAATAGAAAGGGACATTATATGCAATACTTTTTTTTTTCTCGGGTCGCCCGGTTTATGAGATATTTACCGAAAATCATCCTAAAATGTCGTTTTGAAATGAAAATTTAATATAGAAACAACTGCTGAAATGCCCTCCGATCTGAGATGGGATCAATATAAATAAACCAAGTCATAGCGCCCCAAAAAATGTAAATAATTAAATTCAAAGTGATGTTCAAATTGTTACGTTTAGAAACAAATTTTAAATTATTTTCGTTTGTATTAAAAAGGTTAAAAAAAATTAACAAAAAATATGTTATGTGGCCTTAAATTTCTATAACTTTCTTATACCAACCACTTTTGTACAGACACCTGTACAGTGTAGAGGCTAAAGGTATACTGGCATAGTACAGACACCATTGTACAGTGAAGCAAAGAAAACTGCTAATGCTAAGCATGAAGTGATTTTAAGTGGAGAGAGAGGAAACAACGTTGTCTTTCCATTGTTTTATTTGCGACCAGAACAGGTTTTCAATGCCGCCATCATCAGTGGCACATCTATAAATGAATACGTCCCATATTCGTATATACAGAGTAACAAAAAAACTTGCTTACCCCACCCGTACAGTGTAGAGACTAAAGGTATACTGGCATAGTACAGACACCATTGTACAGTGAAGCAAAGAAAACTGCTAATGCTAAGCATGAAGTGATTTTCAGTGGAGAGAGAGGAAACAACGTTGTCTTTCCATTGTTTTATTTGCGACCAGAACCGGTTTTCAATGCCGCCATCATCAGTGGCACATCTATAAATGAATACTTATAAAATATAAATAATAAAAGGTAACTAGGAAAATCTTAAAGCATCAGGATACAGAATAACAAAATAAAATATAACTTGCTTGCCCCACCCGTACAGTGAGAGACTAAAGGAATACTGGCATAGTTCAAAGGGGTAGGGATAGCAAGGTTAACTCGTATATCTACTTACATACACAATAACTAAAATAAATATCCACAATTATAATAAATTAAATGTATCTGCAATAGTAATGTAATAATATAAGAAATGTGCCATTGATGATGACTGTTGCGTTGAAAATCGGTTCCTTTTGCCCCTACCCTATACGGGCAAGTTATATTTTATTTAGTTACTTTGTAACCTGATGTTTTAAGATTTTGCTAATTACCTTTCATTATGTATATTTTATATTTTTCAATCATAGATGTGCCACTGATGATGACGCTGTTGCATTGAAAACTGGTCGCAAATAAAACAGTGCGAATACAACATCTTTTATTTTTATGAGAAATCACGTCCCACATATGAAATAAATGTTGTTATTACATATTAGTGTTGGTGCTCGGCGTTGCTCAGCACGTACTAGCCGGGGGGTCCACGCTCGGCTGTATTTAGACTCCTAGTTAAAAAAAATTCTTGGAGAAAAGTTTAAAAATGTTTCTTCAGAAGCATTGCTTTTCTAAAGCCCTTTGGCTATTACAAAGCCAGGAGGGGCCTTAGGTCTTTGCAAAAGATCTTTTCTAAAGCCAGCTGTTTTGTAAAAAAAACAGCAGGTGCTGGCTGGTCACCTGTCCCTAGCTTTGAAGGCACCTGCTGTGGCTCCCAATCTGTCAGATCCTCTCTCCTCGTTTTTTTTAACGTCTCCAGCTATACGAAGTATTGGGGAAGTTATGTAGTCGGTCAAAAATTCGATACCGAATTTTCTAAAGAATTTCATGTTTTCCGAACTCCTGATTCTAAAAATGAAAAAAAAAAAATTGTCGGTGAATCATTTGTTAAAAAGAAAATTGCCTTTTTATAAAAAAATAAATATAATTAATTTTTTTTTATTATTAGTAATTTAAATGAGTGTTTTTTTGTTTTTTTTTACATCACACGTCATTTCATAGTTTTTACATCCTTACACGAATATTTATATTTGAATACGAATAACGCTTACTGATTTACGTACAGTCAAGTATGTACTAGGCGAGGACCGTTTCCAGGAGTGTTTAATAGTGGAGGTCATGTTTAGGGGCAACGTTCTCGTAAAGACAGGTCACTACTCCACGGTCGGAGGTCGTACCTCTCACACTGTGCCTATCTTTATAAATCCTACCTCGGCTTTCCTTAATATTAAAAAAAAAAAAATCAATCAAGTTCAATTAATTAGTTGATTCTGTTGCTAATTGTTAGTTCTAATGAAAAACGTGATATAAAGCTTTATGAGATAAATTTAAAAGTCTAAAATATGATTAGGATTATGTTTTGCAATATGAAACCTGTTATATGGTGTTCTGGAATCCTGTTCATTTTTTTGTATAGTTCTTGCTATTAGCTGAGAGCTATATGGTATCAGTTGATCTAGATAGGCTCATCTAGTCCAGTAGATCAATTATATAAAAATATGGGAAACACCGGCTCGTATTAATCAATTAATTTTTCGCTTTCACCCTTCAAACTCATAGTCTAGCAGTTACTAGGGTATTTCTGTCGAGTCCCCCTTCTCTGTTCTACTTCGTCTGATTCTGATGAACATTGATAGATGTTGTCCTTGTAAGGCTTTGAATTTATTATTATTAGGGTATTTCTGTCGACTCCCCCTTCTCTGATCTCCTTCCTCTCCTTCGTCTGATTCTGCTGAAAATTGATAGTTGTTGTCCTTGTAAGGCTTTGAATTTATTATTATTAGGGTATTTCTGTCGACTCCCCTTTCTCTGATCTCCTTCCTCTCCTTCGTCTGATTCTGCTGAAAATTGATAGTTGCTGTCCTTGTAAGGCTTTGAATTTATTATTATTATTAGGTTATTTCTGTCGACTCCCCCTTCTCTGATCTCCTTCGTCTGATTCTGCTGAAAATTGATAGATGTTGTCCTTGTAAGGCTTTGAATTTATTATTATTATTAGGTTATTTCTGTCGACTCCCCCTTCTCTGATCTCCTTCGTCTGATTCTGCTGAAAATTGATAGATGTTGTCCTTGTAAGTCTTTGAATTTATATATGAAATTTTATGTTAATACAATCATTACAATTGGCAATTATTCCAGTTTTCTTTGTTTAGCCTCCCCCCTGATCACCATTTTCCCTTCGGCCAATTTGGCTGAAAATCAATAGGTGTCGTCCTTAGAGGATTGAAAATGAAAAATGATAGTGAAAATAAATTTTATTCTGGGACCGAGGTCCCCTAAAAATAAATACATGAAAGTCCCTGAACAGAGCAACAAATACAAATAAATAAAATATCAGTAATGAGATAAAAGTGCTGCAGTGGATAGAAACAAGAACAAAATAAGAAAATACTATAAAAAATTAATAAATAAATTATTATGAAATAAATAAAATAATACAAAAATAATTAAATTAACAGATTCATTATGAAGAAATCATTAGAAAATAAATGTTACTTTACTTTACTTTCCCTGGCGTTACGGTCCTTGTAGGACCTGGGCCTCCGCAACGATCTTCCGCCATTCTTCTCTATCCTCGGCCTCCCGTCTCCATCTTATCACACCCATCGTTCTGAGGTCGTCCTCCACGTCCTCCAGCCAACGTAAGCGGGGTCTACCTCTTCTTCTTTGTCCTCCCGGGTGTCCCTCCAGTATCCTGCTCGGCAATCTGTATGGTTTCATTCTCTATAAATGCCCCAGCCATCGCAGCCGCCCCTGCTTCACTAGGGCCACCAGGTCCGGGCTCTGGTACAGGTCCCTCAGCTCCCTATTGGTCCGTATCCTCCATCTATACCCCTCTGGAGTAGGGCCGTATATCTTCCTCAATACCTTCCTCTCCCACATATTGAACAAGACTTCGTCCCTCCTAGTCAGGACCCAGGTTTCACTCGTATATGTGACGACCGGTCTCAGGACTGTTTACGAAAATAAATGTATCTGAATAAATATATAGAAGATAAAACTGCAGCAATACATTCTGCTGTTTGCAAAAACTGAGATGAGTCTGTCTAAATGTATTGAATCATACTGTTAATGTGGTCGGTTAACATACAAGTAGTGTATTTGAAATGGGGCATATGAACCGGTTTGTAATCACTGGATGGAACCGTAGGTTTTTTTTTCTTCGCCCGTATTTTTACATTTGAAATAGAAAAATTCTATTTTGCGCGAGAATTTTGTCTCAGCACGAGGGGATTTCATTTTTTCGGTGATTATTCCTCCGTGGTATGTTCGATTTCAGATTTTTTTAGTAGTAAATTATCGTCACCATGTCCACTACCATCGTGGCAAATTTCAATGTCATCAGTAAAGGGGTTTAGGAGGATTGTACGAGTACATCGAAATACATGAGTCGCCTAAGAAAGAGCTTCGTAAACTCAGCTCAATAAGTTTAAAAAAAATATATCTTACAAGAAGAAGGAAATCTAGACCAGGCTTGCAATAAAATTAATTTAAGGAAAAGTGATGAAAAAAATAAATAAAATAAATGCGAAAAAAAAAAAAAGTTCTGGGTATGTGTTTATAAAGTTTCGTGTCGATATATTGACACATGCACATATATATTTTTTTTCATCGGATAACATGAAATTTCGTTGGAAACTCACCTTCGAATTTCTGACCATTTACTTAACTTCCCCTATACTTCACTGTGGAATTAAAATTCTGGTGTATGTCTGTGAACACGATAACTTCCGATAGATTGTATTTAACTTTTATTTGTTTATCTAGAACCCCATCACAATTTCTATTGATTTTCAGTCAAATCCGCCAAGGGGGGAGGGGGTTAAAGAAAAAACTCTATTATAATAACTGCCGATGTAATAAATTTATGCTCAAGTTAGAATGAGGATTTACATCTCCTTGTATAAGTCAACTATCGGTTTTTAGCCAAAATTGCCTATCGATTTTAGGGGGAGAGCGAAAACTTATTTACGAACATTTTTTTCTTTGAAAGTACATTTTTTTAAAATTTATTTTTGAATTCAGGGGGAATTTCATTTTATTCGATTATATAACTTCTCCTATACTTCCTATAGTTGGTGATTTAAAATTTATTAAAAATTATAAAATATTAACTATTATTAAAATAGCAATAGTTATTACAATGTATACATTTTATTGGTTACGTCGTATAATTGTAATTTGGTCTCCCGTTAAACGAACGGCCAGGGTAGCGGATGTTGTAACGGTAGTCAACTGAAAAAATGCATGTTGCAGATGCATTTGTACGGTATTTATTATTATTTTCAAATTCTCATTAGACTTATGAAACTATAATATTTGGTATTTGTCTATTTACAGTTTTCATTTGCTGTAAAATATGCAGTATACATTAAATTCAAAAAGGTTAGTTGAAATGAGGTGCCTTGTTTTAAACGTTTTCTCTTAGGAAAATAATTGAGGGGGCTGGTAGGTCAGAGCTAGTGTGCTTGTCTACTGAGCTCTAGATTGCAGGTTCGAAACCCGGCCGAGGCCTTTAGGTTTTTTATCTATGAGGTGAAAAAACTGAGCACGACGCCCTTAATAATGGTATACGAATGTTGAAATAGCAATTATATATATGTATATGGCGCGTGCCCCCCCCCCCCCCCCCCCTCCCTGGTTAGAGCGAATAACCAAGATAAAAATTAAATAAACTAAAAAAATAGTTTTTATTAATAATGGATTGCTTGCAAGTTACCAATAGGGTCTTCAAATTTCCCGTGCGTCTGATTCCTACATCAGCAATCAGCTGTTACATAAATTTACTTGTACAAAACAAGTCATATTACATTTATTTAAATATTTAATTTCCTCGATCAAAATCGTCATTTATGTTTTACTTTATACTCTTAAAGTTGATTTTTTATGCGCGGTAAAAATGCAAAGCGCAGCAGCACCAAATGCACGCTATTGGATGTGAGTCATTTAATTCTAAAAGCACAGAAACCACTGCGTGCATTCGCTGCTGCTGTGCTTTGCATTTTTGCTGCTCATGTAAAGTCAACTTAAGTATTACAGTCAGTGGTTACCTCAGGGGGAGCTTCTAGAGGTCCGAGTCTACCAAATTAATAACAAAAAGTCTGCAATGATAACCACGGAAACTGTGTGGAAACCCCCCCCCCCCCCACACTTGTAGCCTAACTTTGCCCCCCCCCCCCCCCTGCTCAAAATCCTGCGCCCCTGTATATATATGTATATATGGATATACATCGATTCAACCTTATTGTAGGAAATTAAATACATTTAGAATACATAGGATCTGAAGAGTTACAGGGGAATATATTTGAAAAAATCTCCAAATGGGTGATTGTATGAACTCTCGGAGTAACAGTTTTTCCACAGTTGAAAAGACATTTCGGTCAGCCATTGAAAAGACTAGAGTGAAAGTAGGCATACACGGTAGGAGAGTGCGTGGAGCAATAGTGTATGTAACTGGGATAGCCTTGGCACGATTTGAGTGTATGTAGTGCAACGCGTGCAAAAACTAACCAAAATATTGCCCAGAATTCCCTTCCTATTAAGAAAAAAAAAAAAAGTGATCATTACAGGACTTTCTTATACCAACCACGAATCGATCACTATCTTTCCCTCTTCTCAAAATTATTTCATACTGGCATTACAGGGTATAAGAATGTCTACTCTCATGATAACTCTGTACAAAGAGACAAAATGAAATTATTTTGAGAATGGGAAGGCGAGAGAGAGTGACCTGTAAGCGTTGTTTGTATAAGAAAATCCTGTAATGACTACTTCACATATATCTTTGACATTTTTACAGTTTTTCAAAAAAAAACTACCATGTATTGCTAACCATATTTTAAAGTTCGTTGCTATGAGTTACGATTTAAAAATTACATCAGATATATTCGTTATAGACATTTAGTTTACATTTTTCGGGGGCTATAACTTTTGTCGTATTGATTCTATCTCAAATCTTAAGCTTATTAGCGATTGTAAATTTTATAAGGAACAATTTTGGTAAGAATCAATTTTTCGATAGGATTAACCATTTTCGGATAAATCAAGGAAACATAAAAAAATATGTGTTTCAAAACTACACTTCAAGATGTTTTTTGGCATATATTTAGAAAACCGGACGAGCAGTAAAAAATCATTTTTTACATAAAATATGTACCTTAGTTTTCTCTACAACTATTATTTAAAAAGATTTTTGATTAGGTCATAAATATATGCTGTATGTTGTAAAAGTGTAAAATATGTTATTGTCAAAATGTCAAGAGAGGAGAAATCACCCAAGTGGAGACACTGCGTAGACACTCATTTTAAACTCACTGACACTCCTGATTCTAAGGAGATCTCTAGGCCATTGCCGGGTAAGGCGTCGTTTGGGGGAATTGTGGCAGAATGGCCTGGACTGGAGGATTATTGTGGGAACTAAGGAACGAAGATAACTTTTTGTACCTGGATTTAGCTAATCCAGTGACGAGGGGAGTGCTATGGAAGGTCTTGTTGGTGACATAGTAAGGAGCATTGACTATTGTATGAAGGATTTTGAATTGAAGGGATTTTTGAAGATTGGAAGCCTTGGGAAGCCCCAGGTCTATTGTAGTCTATATATTCAGAATGTTCTTACACAACCCAAAAGTAACATTATATTCATAAAATAAAATAAACATTATTTGTAATTATATATTTTAACCATATCAACTTAAAATAATAAATGTCTTATGCCACTAAAGTTTCATGTAAAGCTGGTGGAACGCTTGTCCTAAAAAAACAAGAAGAAAGCTTCATGGAAGGATGTTGAGTAAGGGTGTCCTCAGAGGTGGTTCTAGACGAGTGAAGAAGGGTGACAGAGGCGGCCTCCAAGACGGGGGACCAATCAGGCGGAACCCCTGGGAGGCCGAAGGTACCTTGAGTGACCGAAGAGAGAGCTGGCTGGATCACTTCGGTTGTATCAGTCCGTATCGGGTGTAGTCCAGCCGACCAGGGCTGTTGGAGGCTGTGGGAAGCAGCTTTATCGGATCGCAGGTCTTTTCAGCTCCCCCCCCCCCCCCCCCCCCCCACCCCCTCTGGAAGAAGAGAGAGGAAAAATATTTTAAAGAGATAGAAAGAAATATAGGGGTTCCTCATACGAAAATTTCGTGTCAATACATCCATTATAAGGGCAGATATTGGGGTTTTTGATTGGAACTTCCTTCTCTTCTGCAAATAGCGCAGAATATTATTAAGTGTTTGGGGTTTTGATTTGCATATGAAATTTTGTGTTAAGTTTTTGAGTTAAGCCTCTCCTTTAATCCTCCTTCTCTTTGGCCGATTTGGCTGAAAATTAATGAATGTCATCGATGGAAGGTTCAAGAGTCACTTATAAAATTTCTTGATGATACATTCATTCTATCGGGAGTTATCGCAAACAGAATTGTTTTTAATTTTTGGAATCTAGGGGTTTGAAACCATGAAATTTCGTACTTTTGGGGAAGTATCTATCTATCTATCGTGGCGCTACAACCCGGTGACGGGTCCTGGCCTCCTCCACCAACAGCCGCCAATTGTCTCGATCCTGTGCGGCTGCCATCCAGTTCCTGATGCGGAACATGTTTCGGGCATCTTCTGCCACACCATCTGCCCATCTCAGCTTAGGTCTTCCTCGCCGTCTTACTCCATGAATGGGCTCCATTTGCAGCTTCTTCGGCATTTCCTCAGCTTCCAACCTGGCGACATGTCCTGCCCATCTTAACCGCCCAATCTTCATAACTTTCAGGACATCTGGTTCTCTATATAGTTTGTAAAGCTCCTGGTTGTTGCGTCTGCGCCATGCATAGCCTACTTGCACTCCTCCAAATATTCTGCGCAGAATCTTCCTTTCCAATAGGCTCTGTTTGCTCATTTTCAAAGTTGTCCAGGTTTCTGAGCCATACAGAAGAACTGGGCGGATAAGGGTCTTATATAGAACTGTTTATGTGGTTGCTTCTGAAGTGCTTGCTGAGACCATAGCTCTTGTTTGCCGCAAAGACTCTCTTCCTTATTTCAGTTTTGTTAGCAATGTCTTGTGTAACTATGGAGCCCAAGTACGTAAACTCTGCGACCTTCTCAAATTTGTGGGGACCTATTTCAAGCGTCTCACCTTGGGTAGGGGCTTCTCCAGTGACCAAGTATTTGGTTTTGATGTTGTTTTGATCTGGGGAAGTAAAAAACCTAAAATGATAATCGTGGTTTACTGCAGGATTAGAAGAGGACTGAACGACTCAACGAACAGGCGATAACTTCATGTGTAAAGTGCAGGTTACCCAGAATTTTCTGCTCTATTCTGGGGCTTGTGAAAATAGTAATGGGGATAAATTGTGATAGATTGGAGCTCACTTCCTGGGTAGACGCCCGGGTTATGATCACCCGAGATTTTCTTTACAGATATGATCATAGAGGAAGATAAGACCATGGGAGTATTCTTAGATTTTTAAGCCCAGTGCTTCCAGGGAATGAATAAGAACATTGTTCACTTACATAGGGGCTCCTAAATCCCTTAAATTGATGTCCCACATATCCTTATGGGGTTATCCTTATGGAGTTTTGGTCACACATATAAAATTTCGTGTTGATGCATTTATGCTAACGGCAGTTATTAGAGTTTTTTATGTTAAGCCTCCCCCTAATCCCCCCTTCTCTTTGTCGGTTTGGTTGAAAAACCAGGAGTCGACGTTTGAGGTTTTTGGTTCACATATCAAATTTAATTTCGATACATCGATCCATCGGGAGTTATCGAGTACACAGACACACTGACAGAAATTTTTTCTTTTCATATTTGAAATCTAGAGGTCAATCTAGAGTTGAATATTAGCACAAACCGTCGACTGGTTTTGGAGAGGGAGCGAAAAGTTAATTGATTAATTCCTTCTGGGGAAGTACATTGCCGGTGATTCACCGACCGAAGGTCATATTTGGTTTTTTAACAACACACCAAACGGTACAGAGGAAAAACATTAGATTCCACTAAAAGTCGTGTTTGAAAACATGTTGCACAGTGGAAGAACGGTGAGACTCCCGCGCCCGAGGAAGAACGATGAGGATTCCTCTCGTTCTCTAGTGATCATCATCGATGAGACGATGACTTGGGAACATTCTGCTACATAAATACCAGTTTCAGTTGTTAATAATAATGTAGTTCCTACTTTCAAGCAGTAATTTTAATGTGCTGTTCATGAAGTTATTCATTTACTATTAATCTGAATTTTCGGACCATAGATATAATTTTAGAATTGTCTCTTCACTTTTATTTTCATTTTTACATCTTTGAAATGAATAAAAAAATTGTTTTTACATGATATTGTTATTGTTCATGGTTTGAAAATGAGTTTTGATCATGAAAATTACTCAGAAAGAACTCAGTGGTCATGAAACATTAGATTTAGTTTTTCTCAAAATCTGACAAAATGGAACCTCATCGTTTTTGCAGTGGACCCTTCATATAGTTCAATGGTATGCGTGCTTGGCTTCTGAGCTCAAGAACGTGGGTTCGAAACCCGACCGAGGCCCTTAGTTTATTTTATCTGGGAGGTAAAATAAACTTAAGCACGCCGTCTTTCGGATGGGACGTTAAGAGATGATACAGATACATATATACAGATGATTACAGTAGAGACGGACTCATGTCCACCAGAGTGACGAAAGAGCGCTCTGGTAGTAGGCGATATGACCTCGTAGTTAAAGCCCAGACATGAGTCATAAAACCTAACCTATAAACTATGATAACTATATATATATATACTATGATAGATCAAGGCAACGGTTTCACAAGTCCTATTGCTATGGAAAACTGTCTACCTGCTTCTGCTTCAAGCTATAATCTATTATCTTCGACTCTTTCGTTCAATCTCCTTTTTATTTTCCAGTGGGCTATTCTCATTATTCGGACTATGTCTTCTGCAAGTCAGTGGAGATACCGGCACCACTTAGGATGCCGCAGCCTTTTTTAACCTTTTAGCAGGTTTACCTCATTCCTTTCTCTATCTTTATTGGTTTTCAAGATAACCTTTCGACACTTAAAGAGTGGAATTTTCATTTAAGTTAATTAGTTATTATGACTCATGCCCGGGCTTAAACTACGAGGTCATATCGCCTATTACCAGAGCGCTCTTACGTTGCTCTGCTGGACATGAGCCCGACTCTTCTGTGGGATTCCTAAATTTTGTCTACCTATATTTATGTACCGAGAGAGGGACCATCAGTCCTCTCATAAGATCCACTTTCTGTAGTCGGTCTTGGCCACTGTAAAACGCCCGTTTGAACTCTCCAGTACTTTGAAGGTTAGAGCTGGTTCCTCTGAAGTGTCCGTTGACTCTGACAAATCTCATTATTCTCAGTGGGAGGTACTACCTATACAATGTATGTTTCCAGTAAGTCTTCACTACAAAGTATGTCTCACCAGCAGGGGGGGTCCTTTTGTCTTCATACTCTCCTGGGGGCCGTTCTGTTACAACGGCTTCATATGTTTAGAAAAGGGTAAGGTTCGAAAAAGACAAATTGACGATTTTCTAATTTTGAAAAAAAAAAAAAAAAAAAAACGAACTAGCTCGTAGTATTATTATACTTTCATAGAACCAGCTCATATTATTATACTTTCATAGTAATGTCAGTATGAAATAAATTGGAGAGGGGAGAGAGTGATCTGTAAAAGCGTGATTGGTATAAGAAAGTCCTGTAATGGTAACGTCATGCATATATTTTTATCTACGCATAACATTCGTAAACATGGCACTTTCTGAGTGGACTGTATTCGATGGGTGCTAGTTCATAAGAAGCTAACTTAACATAAAACAATGACAATTATGGTTCTTTTAATATTTCTTAAACACTATTTATGTAATCACGGTTTCGTGGCTCTCTTGAAACTGGATTTAGCCGCATCTTTAAGGTACATAATAAAGGAGGAAACACTGATATGGAATTAATATATAGTGCCTGGCCAGGCTTATATTAAATAGAACAGGACTTGACTGCTCGTTTGTCTATAAGCAAACATAAACTGAGAAAACGTAATTAACACACTATGAACGGTTTCCCACGATGGAAACTACATAAGAAGCGAAGTACCACATGTATTTTCAGACACTGAGGAACCAATAACTGCACGCAATACGGCTTGTAAGGCAGTACTTCTGTCACGAGAGCTATTTGGGCACTGGTTCGAGACGGGCTTGGTCGTTCGAGAGTGGGGGGAAAATCACTCATATCTATCCGCTAATCCCTAGCAAAAATAGGCCCAAACAATTTTTATAAAATAATCAATATTAGCATCTTTAGTTAGTTAACTATAGTATTAACTTCGAGGTCATATCGCCTACTACCAGAGAGCTCTTTAGTATTAGCTTAGTATAAGTTCGAATTTGAAGTGACAAAGTCTATAATATGTCCATGTTTTAGACAGTACGCTCAACACACAAATATAACTGCCGTTATAATGAATATATCGACATGAAATTCATTCAAACACATCCCCATGAGGGCGACACTGATCAACTTTTAGCGAAATCAGTCGAAGAAAGTGGGGATCAGAGGGGCTCAACTCAAAAACCTAATAATATTAGAATTCAGAACTATTGATTATTGGTGATTCACCGGTGCAATAAAATTATATGAGATGTCAGTAACTCTCTGTTATAGCCGCGTATGCATTCCTAATGCAATTTGGGTAATTCACTTTCCATGTGCACTCAAATCTCATCTAGCTTCTGTCATCATTTCGAACAAATTATGCATTTTTAATGAATTTATGATGCCCAAATTCATGTATAGATCACTCTCAGTTCCCCTTCCAAATTCATTTCGTACTGGGTATCAGTGTGACACTCGTGACTGAGAGCCAGAACTAGGAATATCTCGGGAAGCATGCCGAACCCGGATCAAAAAGTGGACTAGAGACCTTTCGGAAAAGTCATCGAGAGATTGCAAACAGTCTGATGGGATCTTGAACCTCAAATAAGCGCGCTTCGACAACTAACAGTTCTCACAGGACACGGTCAGTTCAAACTGTAGGAGTCAAGGACAGTCACACTTGTGACAGATGTGGAGATGAAGACAAGACCGGTATACGCTCGGACGAAATTCCAAATATCGATAGAGATATGATCATTAGAAGATTGGACCATGGACCATTCTCAGATTCGTTATGGGAGACTTAGTATAGGTAGTGTGTACGTACAGCGTAGAGGTTAAAGGACTACTGACATAGCTCAAAGGGGTGGGGATAGGGGGGATAGCTAGGATTATTCACTCTACATACAAAAACATTCATTTATATACACACAATAACTATAAAAACATCTACATAATACTACATAGTCAAGTAAATGCCTCTGCAATAGTATAAAACTCACCATACAGCCAAAGGAATTTTGTCATAAAATATAATTAATAAATTTTTTTGAAGTGAAACTTATTTACGCACACTGAGCAACTTGGGGACTAAACTGGTAAATGAGTTACGAAGTTATGTGACACTCTGACGAGAGAAGCGGAAAGTTAGAAAAAGCGTGCGTGCGCATACCCCAGTTTGAAACTTGAAGCAACGGAAGCAGTTCCTTCCACCCCCACCACACCACACTACATCAAACCGATCTGAATATATCCTTAATGATTTCTTTATTTTTCTTCATGTTTTTTTTATAACACTTTATTATTCAAGTCGCACTGAACATTATTTACTGGATATATAGTTTTTTAAATATTAAATTAATACATGTTTATGAGTACATTAAGTATGTATTTCTGGCAACACTGGTCGTGGCAGTGGTATTATAATTGTGTTACCGAAATTAGTTTATTTATTTTTATAGTATTTCCCGGAGGATCAGTACTGCAGTTATGTTTAAAAATAAGTATACTGTTAAATTAGAATCATACTGCTTTCGTTTTAACCTTTTTCCAGTAGTCTCTCAAGAGTTGGGAGAGAATTATCTTACATTACCGCTTATTTTAGCTGGAGATTTTAATCTCAATTTCTCATTACACCCTTGTTCAATTCCTCTACGATAAATTTCAATTGCAAATGAATAATAATCCGAATGAGCCTACAAGATATGGCACTACAATCGATGCAATTCTTTTTAGGTATTTAAAAATTTGCGTTCAAAAACCTACATTTTTTATTTCTCTTTATTGTCTCTACTTTGGAATCAAATGATTTCTGATTGTTCCTAACAATGAAAATGATATTGATTTTAACAAATGAATAAAAATAAAATAAGAAAATAAATAAAACTGTTAATTGAGAAATCCCATACAACATAAAAATAATATTTATGGATCAAAAAACAAAAAATTAAAAATGGTTCTTCATATAGACTTTTGAGTATTCTTTATTATAATTATAAGTTACAAAAGAATTTTTACAGTCTGCTGTAAGACTAGCCTTAATTGGGAACTACTCCCTGCGGTGCTATCCAGTCTCTGAACGTTATATACCCCGTTAAGCGTTCTCTGGGGCCTTCTTCACTCCACAAGTAAATAAGAATAAAAAAAAAAAAAAAAAAAAAAAAAAAAAAACATAAAATTTAACTATAAATTTGAATGAGAGTGTAAATGGATGAGATATAAATTTTATTACAACTATAAAGAGGACTAACCGAATAATGATCCTCGATAATAAACACTAGTAGAATTGGTTTATTTACAATGTAATAATGTGTGTATAAATGTTTATGTTTGTGAGAAGCTGACATGACCCAAGGAAAATAATAAATATAAAATAAAGTTTGAATACATTTCTACGATCTAATAAAATAAATAAAAACAAATAAATTGTACAACTTTTATATTGTCTAATTACATTTTTAAAAAAATTTTCTAGGTTCGTATTTATACAATCCTCAGGTTACCTAAGGCTGAGACACCCTGTCCCCTAGGAAGGGGTCCTACATTAACATAATAAAGAAAATACAATAATAAAATAGACTATAATATTTTTTTTAAAATTTTTATAAATAGATATTTACAACTGTAAAAAAAATAAATACAACAAGCAAATGTTCTAAGAGAGAGATTATGGCAATGTCAAAATGTCAAGAGGGGAGAAATCACCCAGTGGTGACACTGCCTAGTCATTGTGATACTCTTATTTGTAACTAATCACTGTCACTGCTGCTGCTAAGGAGGTCTCTAGGCCATTGATGCTTAAGCCGTCGTTGGGGAAGTATAGCAGCATGGAGGGCACGAACTAGAGGATAATTGTGGGAACTAAGAGTCCTACCTGCGATAGATGTGGGGAAGAAGATGAAATCGCGGCACACTTCCTGGGCATCTGCTCGGGATATGCGCGAACGAGATTCCACATCTTTGGTAGAGATGTAATCGCAGAGGAGGACTTTAGAAGATTGGACTATGAGATCATTCTCAGATTCATTAAGGAAACTGGGAGACTGAGTACTTCATGAAGGGCGTGGTTCAGGTAGTATAAACATACAGGTAATATAATAAGGGGGAAGCCCAGCGCTTCCAGGGAAGGGATAAAAGCACTGGATGCTTAGGTCCCTAGGTGTAAAACACCAGCCCACCATATATATATATATATATTAGCAATAGTGATGGAATGATAAAGTAATGAGGAATTGTTTTTGTAATAACGAGTTGTGTAATTTATTATTATTTTTTAAAATATAATAAATGTATCGACACGAAATTTTACAGAGAACTCCCTGAGTAAGGTTTGTTTCTCAGCATGCTTCTACTCCTTGCTACTCCTCGCCTCTTTCGCTACTCGAAAATGTTATTCAGATCCATTATTTCTAACCTTAGCGAAAAAATGTATAGAATATAAATTGTTTAAAATAAAAATTCGTCTTCTATATTGATTCAGTCATTTTTTTACATAAGATCAATAGTAACTGAGAAAACATGAAATAACTGGTTCTTTCTTGAGCGGAGAGTCTGATCTTCCGAGGCCCATGTCGCTTTAGCCATCTCAGAGGATATTGCGGATTTGGCATGAGGATTATTGTGGAAGGAGACAAGGGGGGCATGATTAAAGATGAGAAGAATTCCAGAGATTTGAAAAGTTGCGACATTTGTTACAGAAACAGGTATGGGGGACAAGTTCCTGTATTTCAAGTTGTGTATTGTAAAGTTGGTAGCTTGCCAACATAGTTCAAGGTGGCACACCTGGTCCAAGACTAGGAAGTGAACACAGCACAAGGGTCTTTAAGGCCACAGAAAGATACGCAGAATCACTGAAATAACAGGTTTGTCAAGAAATGCCAGTAACAATGTACTAGGATCTACTTATTCTCACACCTGATGGAAATAACAACGACTTATACTTCCACAGGTGGGATTATGAAATTAAATTAAAAAAAAAATTATTATTCTGGTATCGAGGTCCCCTAAGAATAAATATATAAGTAAAAAAGGAGAGGAAACAATGAAATAAAGTATCAGTATGACGTACAAAGAATAAATACAAAAGAAAATAAATTAGTGCTTTAGTGAAGAAAAACTTAATAATAAATATAGATAAATAATTAACATTAAAAACATAATAATGAAGAATAATAATAAAAAAAAGAAAGAATCTATATAAATATGAATAAAATTAAATAAATTAATAACAATAGACAGAGGATCGTAGAATGATGGTTAAATATAAAAGAGAAGGAAGGATGCACAGACGAGGTTTGAAATAAAATTAATTTTAGAAACTAGGGGCTAGATAGAAAAAACGTGAAGAGAAAGAAGAATGAAAATAAAAATACTAATAATAAAATAAAAAATAAATGAATGAATGATAAAAATAAATAAATATGTAAAATGAACAGAATAGGAATAATATTTATTATGATAGAATAATTTAAGATTAATGGGGAAATAAAATATAATAAAAATAAAGAATAAAAAAAATAGATTAGTAACTTAAATAATTTGAAATAATTATGTAATTGAAGAAAACTCAATTCTTATACCAACTACTTTTGTACAAATCACTCTTCATCTCTCTAAAATTTATGTAATACAAGCATTAGTGGGTATAAGAAAGTCAGAAGACTTCAGAGAATGATTATCTTAGATCTATGGTCATAAGGATTTCAAAAAGTATAATTTAAAATTAGGTAAATGTGGTAAATAATTAGGTAAGTGATGGGGAATGATTAGGTAACTAAGGGAAAATCCAAAGAAGGATTAACAATATTCATTTTTATTCACTCCTATAGATTTAGAAGATATATGATTAATAATGATGCAAACATAATTTATTTATTACAAAAACTGGATTTGCACGATTAATGCAAAAGTAAAAAAGTGCTGCCCTGAAAAGTTACGAATTTAGACTTACCAATTTATTACCTGTGACCAGAGATATATTCTGTGAAATTGACCATATTTTTAAATTTTTTTTTTTCTTTATTACCCGACTGCGGAATTGTTTTTCACAATTTTGAATGTATGTATTTAATGTTATATGTTCTTCAGAGAGCCTAAACGGCTGGACGAATTTTAATGATTTAAATTTTATTTTATTTGTCAACAAATGAACGAATTTAGATTTAGATTAATATTCTATAGAAAGGGATATGAAGAGAATTTGAAAGTAAAATGAAAGTTGTATTGTATTTTGTATTAGTTGTGGGATTGTGACAGTGATTGTATTTGCATATTTATTGAGAGGAATACAATATGTAGGGAAATATAAGAGAGAGGCAGACAAGATGGCGTCTATGTCTGAGTAGGGTCTTCTAGTCTAGCTTAGTGATATCTGACAGACGAAATGTAAGGATACGGGACAGCGAACATGTATCGTAAATTTGTAGGAGTCTACAAATAGGAAATTACCATGAAAACGTAACATAGAATTCTTTGACCGATGACATAATGTCTCTTTACTACAAATAATAATATTTCTATTGAACCAACATGGTAATTGGATACGTCATACAATTGTATAAGTGAAAATTTTTTTTTTTCTGGGAGGTGAAAAAACTTTGAGAATGTCGTCCTTCGAATGGGTTCTTAAGCGATGGCCCTGAGCATGTACGTTGTCAGGTCCTCTACCCTAGGTCAAAAAATTTAGGTACAATTTTGCCTACCCTAAATTTTTATTCACCTGGAGTCTTTAACGAGTACCTGACATCGTACAGGCTGGAGACCATTGCTTAACGTCTCATCCGAAGGACGGCGTTTTCGAATCCGCGTTCTTGAGGAGCTGTCAATATTATACAGTAGAACCTCTATAAGTCGAACATCAAGGGAGACGCCAAAAAATTCGAGTTATAGAGTTTTCGACTTATGGAGGATTTCGACAGGCGGATTTTGATTCGACTTGTAGAGGTTAAGATTCATTCTAACTAATTTTGAGTTAGAGAGGTGAAATAAATAAAAATTCAAGTTAGAGTGGTAACAAACATATTTATATTTATTATAAATCAACATTATTTCAAAACATCCTTAAAATAAAAAAATACGTAGTATATGTAGGTATTAAAAAAAGTCAGTAATTTTTTTTTGCTTTAGATAATTGGTAATCCTATTTATTGTATATGTACTCCTAAATTGTTTTCTAAGAAACAATGGTGTACATTGTCGGAAAATTCTTAAAGTCTTATTTTTGAACTTATTTTTCTTGGAGCTATAGAGGTAATAAGTTTCAAATAATCGAGTTGTAAAGGTTCTAAAATAAAACATTGCTATGTTCGAGATACAGAGGTCCAATTTATTTTTCGAGTTATAGAGGGAAAATATGTACCAAAATGGCATGTAGGGACTCACTGAGTTTTGGAGGTTTTCGAGGTTCGACTTAAAGAGGTTCTACTGTATATATATCATTATATAATCTTCTTAATAAATGTATTTTAATATGACTGGAGGGTTATGACCTCATTGGAGAGTCCACTCGTGTCATAAATGTACTGATAATGTTTATCAGTTCCTATTGATAGGACAGCCTCAGGATAAGCCATGTGTCCTTTATCAGTACTGGTGACCCCCGTCTTGTTATCACTACTGCAGAAAATGGATTCAAAAGAAGGGGCTATTTATGCGTCTTTAATTTTTGCTTCATCAGTGTATACTATAATGCCTTCATCCACATTCGAAGGACGGCGTACTCAAGGTTTTTTCACATCCTAGATAAGATGCTTAGGAGCCTCGGCCGGGTAGGACATGAAAGTATGTACCAAAAAAATAGGATTTCCACAGTTTTAGCCCTATAGATCCATTTGCTCCCTCCTGTGGCCCTTAAAAGGGCTAAAGATAGCCTATTCTTCAATAATAGTTTTCTCAGCGTTGAAAACAGGTATAGACATGTAACTGGCGGCAAATGAATTGTTATTCTATGTATTTTTCTCTTAAAATGTCGCACTTGGAGTTATCTTGTTAATACCTTGATCTAGACCGCTTATAATGTTTACACTTTAGATCGAAGTATTAACAAGATAACTCCAAGTGCGACATTTTAAGATAAAAATACATAGAATGACGAATCATTTGCCGCCAGTTATATGTCTATACCTGTTTTCAACGCTGAGAAAACGATTGTTGAAAAATAGACTATTTTTAGCTCTTTTAAGGGCCGCAGGAGGGTGGAAATGGATCTATAGGGCTAAAACTGTGGGAATCCAATTTTTTTGGTACATACTTTCATATCCTAAAATTTGGCGCTATTACGTGAACCCGACTTTTTCGAAATTGTATAAAAGTAATGGAATTACCCATATATATATTTTTTATATACATTAATGTTGCTGGTGTGTGCGTATAGTGGCGTGAATGGCGTGTGAGAGAAAGGACACCCAGTGGTAGGTCCTTGGGACGAAAATTTCTCTTAATTATTTGGGGAAAAAAAATAATAAAATAAATAAATTGAAAGACAATTTTTATGGGTGGGTAGTAAGAGAGATAATAAAAGTAAAGGAAAATAATGTCGAAAAATATTAATAACGAATATGATTCAAAGTGGCAGTAAGTCGCGGTTCCATCTTCTTTTCAAACTTCGTGGGGGTTATGTGTTAAAATGTTGCGAAGATACTGTACGCATTTCTGGGGTTGTATTGTTTCGGGTACTGTGTGTATAATGAGATCGTTATGAAGTGTTCTGTTGTTTATGTACGGTGGGCACTGTGTTATCAGTCTGAGGGTTTTTGATTGAAACACCCGAATTCGTTTGATGTTGAATGTTTTTGCTGAACAGTATATCTGTGATCCGTATGTCCATAACGGTCTAAGTGAGAAAGTGTAACAGTTCCGTTTTTGTGTCATGTCTAATTTTGATCGTCTTTTTATAAGTCCGTTAGAGTATTTTGAGTCGACGGTTCCAGCGTCTTGCGTGTGAGACATATGTGAGGGTTCCATGACAGTCTTCGATCTAATGTCAGTCCTAGGTATCGTACAGTATTAGTTTGAAGGAGTCACTTGTTGATAAAAACGGGGGGGCATGTTTCTCGTCGAAGTGTAAATGTTATGTGCTGTGATTTTTCTGTATTAAGTTTTATTTTCCATGCGTTGCACCAGTTTCAGATTGTTGCACCAGTTTTGTGCGGGATGGTTGTAATGTTAATGAGGCGTGTATCTGAAGTTCAGCCGCAACTAAGATGACCGTATTGTATACATATATTTTATTTTTTTGTAATTGAAACTTTTTATCTATGTCATGATAGTATGATGTTGTGGGACGAAATTTCTCACAGAAATAAAAAGACATCAATGGCACATCGCCCCTGTTAGTTTTTTTTTCTTTCTTTATTACTATTTTTATTCCTTAATTATTATTGTGTACATATTATTTATTATTGTAACTATATTCGTGAGGGGTTGGCAGGGTATAAGGAGTAAAAAAATGAGCCAATGGACTGGAGACTCCATTAAATTGGAGTAGTTATTGATTGGGTGACATACGGCCTCGTCTCCCACTACAGTCTAGACCAGGGGTCGGCAACCTTTTCTACTCTTGTAGGCCGCATTGCGCCCATAGATTATATATGCATTATAGTTAGTTATTATGACTCATGCCCAGGCTTAAACTACAAGGCCATATCGCCTACTACCAGAACACTCTTTTGTCACTCAATTAAAATTTTGCCTACCTTAAATTTTTATTCACCTATGGTAGGGGTTTTAAAGAGTACCTGACATCGTACAGGCTCGGGATCCTTATTTTTACCTCCCAGTTAAAATAAACTAGGGACCTCGGCCTGGTTTCGAACCTGCAGTAATACATATACCTATATATATAGTTTTAGAGGGAGAGCGAAACTTAATTAATACATTGCAGGTTGCAGGTGATTCACAGACATCTTTTTATTTATTTATTTAATTTTTTAAATTATTGCCCAGTTTCGCATTTATTTTTAATTTAATTTTTTTTTTTTTTTTTATTCTACAATTTGTATAAAAACAATAACAATAAGCAGAAGTGATGACAATAAGAAGACATGATAAAATAATAAATAGTACAAAATATTTGAAACATAATATGAAGCAAAAAATAAATAAATAATACAAAATAATAGCAAACTTATACAAAAATAAATAGATAGAATACGTAATAAATCAAAGGTAAATGAATAAACAGAAAGAATAAAATAAATGAGGTAAAAAAAAAAATAAATGAAAAAAATAATTACATAAAATATTTGAAAATATATATATGTTTCGCATTGTGGTTGCTTTTTTTTTGAAATTATATATATATATATATATATATATATATATATATATATTTGAGGGCGCCGGTAGCTCAGTGGTATGCGTGCTTGACTTCTGAGCTCAAGGTAGTGGGTTCGTAGCCCGACCGAGGCCCTTAGTTTATTTTATCTGGGAGGTAAAATAAACTTAAGCACGCCGTCCTTCGGATGGGACGTTAAGCGATGGTCCCGAGCCTGTACGATGTCAGGTACTCGTTAAAGACCCCTGTCCTAGGTGAATAAAAATTTAGGGTGGGCAAAATTTAGGACTCCCACAGTAGAGTCGGGCTCATGTCCACCAGAGTGACGAAAGAGCGCTCTGGTAGTAGGCGATATGACCTCGTAGTTAAAGCCCGGGCATGAGTCATAAAACCTAACCTAACCTATATATATATTTAGAGGTAGAGCGCAACTTAAATTATTAATACTGGTACATTGCAGGTGATTCACAGACATATTTTTATTTATTTATTTTTTCATTGTTATTGCCCATTGTTTCGCATTGTGGTTGCGTTTTTTTGAAATAGTTCATCGTACAATGGAATCGTAAGGCCTTGGCGGAACTGAGCTCTCGCGTATTATCATGTTTCGAATGTTCCACTAACCTAGTTTCGATTTTATCTCTGGTTTTATGACGGTGGTTTTTCATAACATTGAGCTCACCCAGCCATGGATGAAGCAAGACCATGGCTTAGAAGAGAACTTGGCCTGTATATAATATCATTTCTAAATCGCTCGCTTCGCTCAGTTATATAGTTATTGTGATTCATGCCCGGGCTTTAACTACGAGGTCATATCGCCTACTACCAGAGCCCTCTTTCGTCACTCTGGTGGACATGAGGCCGACTCTACTGTGGGAGACCTATCTAGGTTTATTCACGGGTACCTGACATCGCACAGGCTCGAGACTATCGTTTAACATTCTAACCGAAAGACGGTGTGCTCAAGATTTTCCACCTCTCAGATAAAAAACCTTGATTTTGCCTGAAATACCTTAATCCGATGACTTCACCCACGGATATGTTGATATGTTCTCCTCATTGATAGAAAACCTTTTTGTTTTTGTCCCTGTTTACACTCCCAGCTCAGCTAGAAAACACATACCCTATACAGATTGCTCTTCTTGTTTAAGTCTTTTTAAATATATAATTTACATATATTTCTGTTTTCAGGGCTGTTACGGATCCTCGAGATGGTAGAAGAGTTGCCCTTAAGAAACTGCCCAACGTATTCCAGTCTCTTGTTTCGTCGAAAAGGGTCTTCAGGGAACTCAAAATGCTTCTATTCTTCAAACACGAAAACGTAAGTAGTTTGAATTTATTACTACCTTCTTATAACTATAGTATAAGAAAATAATGTAATGGTACGAAAATCCGAGTTCGAGTATTGAACGGATTTTCACATTTGAAGGTCCTTTGCATACTTTTTGAATGAAATTGGACCAAAAAACTTTATGAATATAACGAAAATTCACCTAAAATGTATTGAAACCTTATATAATATATATATATATATATAATACTTATATAACTTAAAGTTACCAACCTGCTTGGAGATAGTAACCAGACAACTCCAAAGTAACCTGCTAGTTATTTTATACAAACAATGGTGTATTTCGTCTTACTCTCTCCACTTCTGGTGGGGACTCAGGAAGTTTCTGACTTATTAAAATAGGTCTCATTGATTTTTCAGTTTTCTTTTGTAGTTTTTCCTTTTTCTCTCCAAGTTTTCTTTCCCGAGTTTTTCTGCTAAGTTTTCTGTCGATCTTTCTCCACTGTATATGATACAACTCCCATCCATCAGAGCTCCAACGTGCTTCCATTCTTCTTGGTATAACATTCATTAAAAACTTTTCTTTCTAGTTCAAAATTTTATCTTTGAACAGCTGAACAAGAAAAGTAAAAAAAAGTACGAACAGGAAAAGAAGATGAAAAAAATCCCATAGCCTTCTCTAAAAAAAAAGTTTTCAATAAACTCGAATAGGAAAATTTATAATTTATTGCACTTTCTCTTTTGTTGTAGATGTATCGAGACTGTGAACATATTTCAAAAACTTTTTACTGGCTAACTTGATATTAGGATAGGATATTTCGAAACATTTCTACACAACTAGTAGGGGGAAAAGATAGCTTTTGGGACAATGGCTAGTGCGCAAGATGGCGGCCTTCCACCCCCTTCTTCCCATTTACTTTTAGTTCTTTTATACTGCACGATGTTCTTCGTTATACCCCCTTCCCCCCTCCTCAGATATAAACAATAATAATAATATTTATTTCCATTGAACCATAAAAATGGTAATTTGATACGATTTTGTACATACGAAATAGCTTAATATATATATATATATATATATATATATATATATATATATATATATATAAAGCTATTTCGATGTACAAAATCGTATCAAATTACCATTTTTATGGTTCAATGGAAATAAATATTATTATTATTGTTTATATTATATATATATATATATATGTATCTATATATATATGGAAGATACATGAATATCAAATTCCTTCTAGTACAGGTACTATTTATATTTACTTAAGTGAAAGTCCGAAAAATGCGTTTCAAAACATTTCAAGACGGTTTTTGGGCATGTTTCATAAAAACCGGATAATGTGTGAAAAATCGTACTCGTATTTCATATAATATGTGTATTTTTTTTTTACTTGAAGAGATTTTTGATTTGGTTATAAATATAAGCGGAATGTTACAAAATGTACTTAGATCCTGAAGTAAAGTGCGTCTCAATTTTCGTATTTCGACCAAAAATACATATAGTAATAGTAATCAGAACTAAGGTGGCCCTTGTGACTCCTAAATTTCAAGTTCATTGCTACAGTTGTCTAGCGTTCACAACTTTCCAAAGCGCACACACAGACATCATTGTGAAAATGTTCGATACGTATTCAGGGGATCTTGAAACGTGAAAATCTCGGAAGTAGTAAGTTTATTTTATTTATTTTCCTATTTGATTAGCATCTTGCTTCACAGGTTGCCACCCTGTTAGTTTGAAGGGAATATAACATAAATAATGCCACGATGATTGGTGTAGGGATGGTCGATAAAGTTTCCATAAATATTACAGTAGCCAGGAGCAAGTTCTCGTGTACTTTATCAAAGACCACTTAGGGCTCATAGCAGGACCTGAATAAATATTTTACTAATTTAGTTTCGCATACAATTATTATTCGAGGCAAAATACAACAAAATATAATAATCAATTGGGTTATGTAAAGAGATTTTGAATGTATGATTATAATATTTGGCCAGTAGCTCCATAGTCTTTATGGTGTTCGGTCGGAATGTGCCACTGATGATGACTCTGTTGCGTTAAAAGCCGATTCTGGTCAAAAATAAAACAAAAGTGAGAAGTCAATGTATTTTATTTCTATGAGATATGATAATATAGTTAGTTATTATGATTCATGTCTGGACTTTAACCTGCGAGGTCATATCGCCTATTACCAGAGCGCTCTTTCGTCACTCATGTGAGTCCTAAATTTGGCCTACACTAAATTTTTATTCACTTAGAGTAGGGCTCATTAACGAGTACTTGACATCGTACATGCTCCCATCACTTATCGTCCGATCCGAAGGACGGCGTGCTTAAGTTTATTTACATAAACTGCGTTAGACTGCACTATGACCGAGTTGGCTGAAAATTAATAGGCTTTGTCCTTATGGATTTCTGGATAGACTTATAAAAGTTCGTGTCTATGCATTCATTTTATCGAGAGTTATAGTGTTCACAGGCACACGTCATATTCTTTTTTTTCTGGAATCAGGAGTCGGAAAACATGAAATTCTACTGAAAACTCAAAATAGAATTTCTGACCGATTACGTTACTTCCTTTATGCTTATTATAGGTGGGGTAGTAAAATATGAACAATTTTGACTGATAATTTCTGCAAAATAATTTCTGTATGTCAAATTTGATTGATGACATTATTCTTCAAGTCAAATTGATCACTTGCGCAAGTCAATCAGTTTAGTTTATGTTGCTGAGGTAACCCCCAGAATGCTCTAAAATGCGTCCTTCAATTATTTGTTAAGAAACTTCTCGTAACCAGGGAGTCAAATTATTAAAATTTGTTTTTATCGTTTAAAAAAAAAGTATGTTTTATCCAGTCATGAAATCCATAAATTTGAGTTAAATTAAAAATTCAGAACATCATTGGAGGTGGGGTGCCAAAAAAGTTAAGGGATGCTTTAGGGATGAAATGGGCGTTGGGTAATTAATGTTCAGGAAGATGACTGAGGAATAAATTAGAAGAAGAAGTAATCTTAGTCTGAAAGTTTGTATCTTAATTTGAAACTTTATAAGCATTATATCTTGAAATTGTCCTGTTTATTAAATGTATACACTTTAGGGGATCCACAGGTCGACGACCTCTTAACGAAGGTATGATATTGTGAGGTTTCAGTAGCATGCTAGCTTGTGCTCAAGATCGCGGGTTCGAAACCTGGCCGAGACCCCTTAGGTTTTACTAAGTTAAGTTAGGTTAAGCTTTACGAAGTACAGGGGAAGTTCTGTAATCCTCATATGTGATAGTAAGATGTTGTCTTCCCACTGTTTTATTTTTGACCAGAACCGGTTTTCAACGCAACAGAGTCATCATTAGTGGTACATCTATGATAGAATAAATATAATATACAAATTCAGTGGTATGCGTGCTTGTCTTCTGAGCTCAAGAACATGGGTTCGAAACTCGACCGAGACCCTTAGTTTATTTTATCTGGGAGGTAAAATAAACTTAAGCTCGGACGTTCGGATGGGACGTTAAGCGATGGTCCCGAGCCTACGTTGTCAAGTACTCTTTAAAGACCCCTGGCCTAGGTGAATAAAAATTTAGGGTAGACAAAATTTAGGACTCCCACAGTAGAGTCGGGCTCATGTCCACCAGAGTGACGAAAGAGCGCTCTGGTAGTAGGCGATATGACCTTGTAGTTAAAGCCCGGGCATGAGTCATAAAATCTAATCTAGTTCATAAAAAAATATCTAGTTCATAAAAAGAAATTATTTCTCAATATAAACGATATAATATCGACGGTGGAAAGGTAAAAGATTGTAACTCTCAAAACTGGTAGACTTACCTATATGAAACAAATTTTTTACTCACTTTAATAGTCGTGTTACTCAACTATCAAAATCTGTAGCATAATTTAAAGTTTGATTTTGTGTCTTGCAACCTTTTTCCAGCCCATTTCAATATTCCATTTGTTATTCATTTATTTGTTTTTATAAACCAACAAAAATGTAAATAAACACAAAAAATATTATTTAATGATAATTTAAAAAAAATAAAAAAATCCCTGGCGCTACGGTCCTTGTATAACCGCAACGATCTTCCGCCATTCTTCTCTATCCTCGGCCTCCCTTCTCCATCGTTCTGAGGTCGTCCTCCACATCCTCCAGCCAACGTAAGCGGGGTCTACCTCTTCTTCTTTGTCCTCCCGGTTGTCCCTCCAGTATCCTGCTCGGCAATCTGTCTGGCTCCATCCTCTGTAAATGCCCCAGCCATCGCAGCCGCCCCTGCTTCACTAAGGCCACCAGGTCCGGGCTCTTGCACAGGTCCTTCAGCTCCCTATTGGTTCGTATCCTCCATCTATCCCCCTCTGGAGTAGGGCCGTATATCTTCCTCAATACCTTCCTCTGCCACGTATTGAGTAAGACTTCCTCCCTCCTAGTCAGGACCCAGGTTTCACTCGTATATGTGACGACCGGTCTCAGGACTGTTTTATAAATTGCTATTTTGGCGTCTCGGGACACAGTCCTCGATCCGAGCACCTTCTGCAGTGACATCTATTCCCGGCCGTTATTCTCGCTTTGATGTCTTTTTAACGTCGTTCCTTTCAATGATAACGGCCCCCAGGTACTTGAAGCTATCCACCCGGTCAAACCTGCAACGTCCAAGTACGAGTTCCTCGTCTTTTACTTGCTTCCTCGTGGTTCTCATGTTCTTGGTTTTGCCCTCGTTGACAAGAAGACCCAGCTTCCTGAACTCCTCGTCATATACCTGGAACGCCCCCGCCAATGCAGCTTTTGATCAACAACTTCGAACAAAAAATACAGTTGGCGGAATTCTATGAGTTAGAAAGGATGTTTGGCGCAGTTCAATAGTTTTAAATAACATAAACAAGGGCAACTTAAAATAACAGGTATCCCATTGGCGCAATTCAGCCCACTCAGTTATTACCTCAAATAGACAAAACTTCCATTTTTATTTCAATCTACTCGCAGTCCGATTTCAGTCAAATGCTCTAGTCAGTGTTCGGCTTCTTTATATCTCTGTGCCTCGTCAAGTTCTCCAAGGCCCAACACCATGTCGGCTTCTCTTATTGCGTGCAAGATGCTGAAAAAATAGATGTGGTGGACCACATCAGATGGAAACAGGTGGTTAAGACACCTGCAGACTGGAGACTGTGCAATCAGGTAACATCTGCCAGAGGAGCGTTTAATTCTAACATATGGACAACAGTATCTCAGGGCATAATGGACTCCGAGTTGAATAACTGACCAGGAGAGATATCCAGCTGCTAAGAAGGTTACGACAGCACTATCTTCAAGAGAGGCTGCGTTTAGTATTAACGACCCACCAACTAACTGAATAAAATGGCAGAGATCAAAGAAGAGTACAACGAGGCGGTAATAATTCCCCAGGGAAATGCCCGGGCTACAAATCGGCATATCGAAAAGAAAACATCGATATTTTATATTGGAAAAAGTTGTCGGTGAATCATTTACCTTTTCGATGCCCCACCAGTCGACCGTTTGCGCTAATATTCAATAGTTGACTTACGCAGAAGCTCCTTAATTCTCATACAAAATCCTTTGGCCGATTTGGCTGAAAATCGATAGGTGTTTTCCTTATAGGATTTTGGTCACATAAATGAAATTTCTTATCGATACATTCATTCTATTGGCAGTTAATAAGGTTTATATGCCTCCCCCCTTCCCTTTGATCGATTTGACTGAAAAATAATATGTGTAGTCTTGAGAGGATTCTGAATTCACATATAAAATTTCGTGTCGATACATTAATTCATTCTATCAGAAGTTATCGTATTCACAGATACACAGAAAGACTGACCAAAAACAGACAGACACATTTTCTTTTCATATTTGTAATCTAGTGTCGGAAAATATGATTCCGTATCGAATTTTCAGCCGATTACATAACTTCCCTTATACTTCGTATATCTGGAGAATTTATGTCACTCCTATAGATTTAAAAGATATATGATTAATGATGCAAACATAATTTATTTATTCCAAAAACTTAATTTATTTATTCCAAAAACTTTATTTATTTATTCCATACACGATTAATGCAATAGTAAAAATGTGCTGCCCTGAAAAGTTACGAATTTAGACTTTCTATCCCCTTTGACCACAGATTTTATCTGTTTCTTATATCAAATGACAAATTCGGAAACCTTGAAGACTGTTTTTTGACCGCAAATTATTATTTTTTAAACAAATATTTTGCCTAATTTCTAAATTTTTGGAACTGTATTACAAAAGATAGTTCGAAAACCCCTAACCCTCTCGTCGGAAGCAGGAGTTTGACTGGTTGCCTGTTAAAGAAGATCCTTCAAGTCAGAAAATTTGGTTTATGTAGTTATAGGGGTGTTTCAGTAACCCTGACAGAGAAAATCCCAGAGGAAAACCTGGTGTTGATAGATTGATGAAACTTTCCCGAACTGAAGTTATGTGTTGGGCTGCGTCAAACCTTTTAGTATGGTCTCATAACTTTTCATTCTTTTATTCTTTTCATGTAGTTTAAGTTAAATGACAGCACAGACTGCAACTGGACTGAAACTAGACACCTTTCATTGAGAAACAATCCTTCCCATTGACATTATATGAAAAAAAATTTATGTAAAGTATATGTGAAGTAGCCATAAAAGGACATTGTTATACCAACCACTTGTGTACATATCACATACCCTTCACCTCGCGGGGGCGCTACAGCTTTGTTTTTATTGTTCCTATCTCAAATCTAAGGAGACCTAAACGATTGCAAATATAATAATTAACTTAGAGATGTTTTCGCCAGAGATCTTGTGGAAGTTCATTGTGAATACTAATGAATAAAAAACTTAGAACGAGTCAAAAAATTCCACTTTATTTATATGAAAAACACAATATATATCGCTCGTTAGAGCATTCTCAAGTGTACAGACAGATACAGACTTATGACTGGTGGTAATATATTTTTTAAAAGGTCATGAGGGAGGGGGGGGGGTGTGGAGGGGTAGGAGGGGAAGAGTGAGGGAGGATGACAGAACAGGAGGGGGAGGGGGTCTAACATACTATATCAAAATTTAGTCAGAAAAATTAAAAAATAAATCTCAATATTAACCTATTAACTATATCACTATATTAACCTATTAACTATATCACAATATTAACCTATTAACTTTATCACAATATTAACCTATTAAATATGAACCGAGCATAAAAATAGTTAGCCAAGTCTATCTTAGAAGTTTCAAATTGAGGAGGGGGGAATGATTTAAATCAGTTTGTTCGTTGAGTAGTTTGTAATGTGTGTCTTTGTTGTATTTGTTGATTTCCATGGCTTCTAACAGAGATAACTCCCTTCCTTTAGAAGCCAAGTGTAGTATGTTGGGTTTAGTCTGTACACTTGAGAATGCTCTAACGAGCGAAATATATTGTGTTTTTCATATAAATAAAGTGGAATTTTTTGACTCGTTCTAAGTTTTTTATTCATTAGTATAATAAGTAACATTTTTGATGAGATTTTTTGTCAGGAGTAACAGTTTTTCGCTTAAATCGAAGAAACGTCTAAAAAAATGAGTTTCAAGATTACATTTCAGAACGGTTTTTGGCTTGTATCTCGCAAACCGGGAGACCTGCGAAAAATCCTATTTCGTGTAAAATGTGCCTTTTAGTTTTTTCTACAACTTTTATTTGAAAAGATTTTTGATTAGGTCATAAACATAAGCGGTATCTTGTAAATATAGTTAGGCCCCGAAATAAAGTGGTCTTAATTTTCGGCCAAAATTTAAGTTAGCTACATGCGACATCTTGATACCAAAATTTAAGTTCAAAGCTACAATTGTTTTAAGAGGGTTCACAACTTTCAAATCACACACACAGGCAGACAAAAATGGTCAAAACGTATTCGGGGAACTTTGAAACGTGAAAATCTGTTGAAAACTCTATTCTCTAGGAAAATAAAATAATAAATGATGTAGCCATTGCAAGACTTTCTTATCTCCTCCCTATAATAATTGTCGATGTACCGAATAGTAAATTTAGTGAGGACATCGGGAGTTCAGGGTAGCGTGCTTGCCTTCTTAGCTCAAGATCGTGGGTTCGAAACCCAGTCAAAGTACTTAGCTCTTTATATGCGAGGTGAAACGACCTTGAGCACACCGTCCTTCTGTTAAGCGATAGCCCCGAATCTGTAGGATATCTGATACTCGTTAAAGACCACTACCATGGGTTGGCAAATTTCAGAACTCCCACAGTCCACCAGAACGCTGAATGAGTCCACAATAGCTAAATCGTCACAATAACTAACTAATACAATTTAGTATGTTGATTCTGAAGTCTGACTAATAACGTAGTTCATCAATTTGCTCTGGGGACGTACATTGCCGGTCATTCAGCGACTTTTTTTTTTCTCCTTTCTATATTGTATTCTGCAGATGTATATCCTAGACAAGAACAGCTGGTAAATTTACAATTATATGCTCTATGGCATGGAGTCGTCCTTACTTTTACGTGATGTGCATTTTAACTAGTTCTTGTTATCAGGGAACCTGCATCACTCGCACCCCCCGGATGTTATCAGCTTTAAACGCCATCGCTAGTCTCTTGGAAAATGTTTATATTCAAAATCCGTTACATCCCAATGAACAACATGAATTATGGAGATCATATGATACGTTAAGTTAAGCACGATGAAGGCTCCCTCATAATAAATCATCTAAATATTTTTAGTCTTTTTTTTCATACGTTGGGACGACAGTTAGTTATTGTGACATGCCCGGGCTTTAAATATGAGACTAAATCGCCTACCACCAGAGTGCTCTTTTGTCACTCTGGTGGACATGAGCCATGATTGCTGTGGGAGGTTGAGTGACTTGGTACAGGCTCGGGGCCATCGCTTAACGTCCAATCCGAAGGACGGCGTGCTCAAGATTTTTTTACCTTCTAGTTGGGGGTTTTGAACCCGTGATCTTGAGCTCAGTAAGCTAGCATGCTACTTTTGAGCTACCGGCGCCCCTAGGATTCATTGTTTTAAGCCCCAATGTAAGTCAATTATTGATTTTTATGAATACAAAAATGTCCTGTCTGTAATGTGTATATATCGGTATATATCGCAAATAAATTGTATATGTACATCCAGAGAAATTTATGTAATCGGTCAGAAATTAGAATTTGATTTTTTACCGGAATATTTTAGTGTGTCTGTCTATGTTCACGATAACTCTCGATAGAATAAATGTATCGACAAATACATATATATATAATTTTATGTGTGTATCCAGAGCCTCATGACGATACCTATTATTGATTTTCAGTCAAATCGGCCAAAGAAGGAGCTTGAAATTCTACACGTTTATTTATTTTTTATTTTTCTACACATTTATTTATATATTATTATATATTTCTATAATATGTAATGATTATATCGTCATAATATTACATAGCATACATTCATAGGTGACATTCTTTAATGGATTCTGGATCACATTGACACGTATTAATTTTCAGCCATATCGACCGAAGGGAAAGGAAGACATAACTTAAAAACCTTTGTAACTGTTGATGTTTTGTGTTTAAATAATATTATTTAATTCTTTGATTGTGTGCCCCAAATATAGATGTCGTGTTGAGAAGTTTTTATGTATCGACGTCATGCAATGCGTATCTTCAGATATTTATATAAAAAAAAGCTTGTGACATAAAGCCATATTATTTACAATCTTATTGTGCTCTAAACCAAACTCTTGTTTTCAGTGCAACTGCATCGTCATCAGTCGCACGTATATTAATACACTTAAAAAGTCGTTGGTGAATCATCTGCTATGTACTTCCCCAGAAAGTATTAATCAGTTATGTTTTCGCTCTCCCTCTAAAGCCAATGGTCCGTTTGGGCTAAAAATCAATAGGTGACTTATATATTGGCCTCTGAATCCTCATACTAAATTTTGTGTCGATACATTCATTACATCGGCAGTTATTAGGGTATTTAAGTCGAGCCCCTCTTCGCTGATTCATCCCTTTCCTTCGACCGATTTTGCGGAAAATCATTAGATGTCGTTCTTAAAGGGCTCTGAATTTATTTGATATTTCTTGTCAGAACATTCATTAGATAGGTAGATCGATAAACTTTTATTGCACTAAAGATTACAACCTTTATGGCAATGAGGTTTTTTTTTTTGGTTTTTTTTTACAAAATACATATTCTTATAGTTATATAAAATAAAATAAAAAATATCTATGTATAGAATTGTACAAAATAGGCAATATAGCAATTAAATAAAAATATGTCAATAATATAAAACCGCCGAAGGACGGCGTGCTTAAGTTTATTTTACCTCCCAGATAAAATAAACTAAGGGCCTCGGTCGGGTTTCGAACCCACGTTATTGAGCTCAGAAGACAAGCACTCATATCACTGAGCTACCGGCGCCCCTGATAAGGGAAAATAGTAAAATTGTTGTAACCATAACACAAAAATAAAACATGAATTAAAAAAATTAATAAATAAAATAAAAAAATTATATATCCATCTTACATGCAACAAATTAAATTAGGTTAGGTTAGGTTTTATGACTCATGCCCGGGCTTTAACTACGAGGTCATATTGCCTACTACCAGAGCGCTCTTTCGTCACTGGTGGACATGAGCCCGACTCTACTATGGGAGTCCTAAATTTTGCCTACCCTAAATTTTTATTCACTTAGGGTAGGGGTCTTTAACGAGCACCTGACATCGTACAGGCTCGGGACCATCGCTTAACGTCCCATCCGAAGGACGGCGTGCTTAAGTTTATTAAATAAACTAAGGGCCTCGGTCGGGTTACGAATCCACGTTCTTGAGTTCAGAAGACAAGCACGCATACCACTGAGCTACCGGCGCCCTCTCAAATTAAATTATATTATTCTTTATTTTCAAGCCTATAGGAAAAAATAAGGGTTAGGTTAGGTTTTATGACTCATGCCCGGGCTTTAACTACGAGGTCATATCGCCTACTACCAGAGCGCTCTTTCGTCACTCTGGTGGACATGAGCCCGACTCTACTGTGGGAATCCTAAATTTTGCCTACCCTAAATTTTTATTCATCTAGGGTAGGGGTCTTTAACGAGTACCTGACATCGTACAGGCTCGGGACCATCGCTTAACGTCCCATCCGAAGGACGGCGTGCTTAAGTTTATTTAACCTCCCAGATAAAATAAACTAAGGGCCTCGGTCGGGCTACGAACCCTTGACCTTGAGCTCAGAAGTCAAGCACGCATACCACTGAGCTACCGGCGCCCTCAGGAAAAAATAAGAATAAATTGGTAATTTTTCTAACATCTTAGTTATTTAAAAAAATGCACAATTGGTGCATGCAGAGTCGTATTCTGGTCTGTTAGTGACAAAATTGTGGAGAAATGTTTGCCTGGGGATACACAAAGAGGGACAACAGAACAAAAAGTGTATGAGGTCGTCCTTTTCATCTAAGGTACAGAGCCTTCAGGTACTTTCAGGACAAAATTCATATCTAAACCCTCCAAGTAATATCCTGGAATTTCTATTGCTATTGTGGAGACGAATTTGAGCTAGAAGTCGGAGTTTTTCGATGTGGCAGTTTAATGAAAGATAGCTTTCCTGAGACTCTAAAGCACTAACCAATCGATAGAGGGAATTGTATTTCGAATTTAATATTGTATTTATATCTATACAGACCAGTACGAAAACTGTGGTTCTGTTAATATTTCTTAAACACTATTATATACTCACGGATAGGTGTAACTCTTGAAACTGGATTTAGCCGCATCTATAAGGTACATAATAAAGGGGGAAACAATGATATATGGAATTAATATATATTGCCTGGCCAGGCTTATATTAAATAGAACAGGGCTTGACTGCTCGTTTGTCTATAAGCAAACATAAACTGAGAAAACGTAATTAACAGATTGTGAACGGTTTCCCATGATGGAAACTACATAAGAAGCGAAGTACCACATGTACTTTCAGACACTGAGTAACCAAACTGTACACAATACGGCTTGTAAGACCGTACTTCTATCACGAGAGTTATTTGGGCACTGGTTCGAGACCAGCTTGGTCGGTCGAGAGTGGGGGGAAAATCACTCATATCTATCCACTAATCCCTAGCAAAAATAGGCCCAAACAAGCGCTTATAGCCAATATTTGTATGTATTTATTTTTTTGCAATTAGAATTGATGAGTTTTTTTCATGATGAGGGCAACCTCGAAAGCCGGTTAGGTAAAATCCAAATCAGTCAATGCAATTTTATTACGGAGTTCAATAAAAAAAAAACACATTAGAGTAATCAACTTATAATTTTCGACCCCATAAATCCGAATACATACTATTTGTCTTCCAGTGCTAACTATAAATGAGACAGTTAGTTCGTATAGTGACAAGAACTAAAGATAGAAGAAGAGATAGTTTGAAGTTTAGAGATGTGGTGGGTTGACCTCGAACGGTGCCTGTCGAGTGTTGGCAAGGCAATTTTGCGTTGGCACTCAAACGGGGAAATGAAACCTTGCCCTTGTCTCTAACAGTTATCCTTCAACATTCGCGAATTCGTTATTCGTGAGTAACAAATATTCGCGAATGATTCAATCAATTTTTACTTCCTCTACTATTCAAAGTAGATGTAGTGGGGAAGTTACCTATGTAATCAGCTAAGTGAAAAAATGCCATAAGGATAACAACTATTAATTTTCAGTCAAATCTGCCAAAGAGAAGAAGGGGAATTATAGGAGATGGTCCAACTCAAAAATATGCAAAATTATTAGACCTATATGTGTCATTCATATGAGGATACATACACAACCGATACACAGAAAATATTATTTTTTTTATTCAAGCGGTCGTTCAACCGGGAAAGTAAAAAAAAAAGATATTTGAATAGCTACGTCGCAAATCCACTAAATTTACGTACACGGACTTTTTTCTTTAATTTATTCAATTTTACTGAAATGTTAAAACTCATGTTTTTTTAAATGGGAATCGGAGTTTACTGGCACTCCTTTCAATAAATGTTAAGAGAATTTTTACTTATCCACCTATACGTAGTACAAGAGAAGATACAAGATACAAGAGAAGATCCTTCAGATAACCCTAATAACGAATGAATTATAAATTTTGAACAAAATCAGTAAAATAGTTTCTGAGGGAGAGCAGAACTTGCGCTGGGAAAAGTACATTGCATGTACATCCGACGACATTTTTAAAATTATGTTTCATAAGAGCGTATATCTTTGTGAGTGATAAGTTTTTCATTTATTTTAAGTAGGTTTTGAGTTGCTCAAACCTGTGAATCCCCCACTTTTTCCAGGAACTTTTCAAAACTCCCAACAAAAGATTTTCCAACTTAAGAACAGCTTCTCTCAGTTTTCACAGAGGTGGAAATCCTCAAATACAAGGACAATGACACTACTCAAAAAACTTTTAAACCTTTTTTTCTCAAACTTCATTAATTCCAGCTTTTTCAATTCTCAATGGACGTTTCCCTCTTCTAAACTTTATTAATTTAGGAAGCGCTATCGAAATTCCTTATGAACAAATTCATATAACAAAGTCCACCCCAACTATTCAGTGTCTTGTCAATTCTCAATAAACGTTTTTCTTTCCTTCGAACATTATTAATTTAGAAGAGTTATCGAAATTCCTTATGAACGAATTCATATAACAAAATCCATCCCAATTAGGTATTCAGTGTTGTCAATTCTCAATAAACGTTCTTCTTTCCTTCGAACATTATTAATTTAGAAGCGCTACCGAAATTCCTTATGAACAAATTCATATAACAAAGTCCACCCCAACTATTCAGTGTTGTCAATTCTCAATAGACGTTTTTCGTCTTATCTATATTAATTTAGAAGCGCTTTTGAACAAACTTATCTAACTAAGACAACGACAAATATTCATTGTTGTCAATTCTCAATAGACGTTTTTCGTCTTATCTATATTAATTTAGAAGCGCTTTTGAACAAACTTATCTAACTAAGACAACCACAAATATTCAGTGTTGTCAATTCCCAATAGACGTTTTTCGTCGTATCTGTATTAATTTAGAAGCGCTTTTCAACAAACTTATCTAATTAAGACAACCACAAATATTCAGTGTTGTCAATTCCCAATAGACGTTTTTCGTCTTATCTATATTAATTTAGAAGCGCTTTTCAACAAACTTATCTAACTAAGACAACCACAAATATTCAGTGTTGTCAATTCTCAATAAACGTTTCCTGTTTTCTGAACTTTATTAGCTCAGCAGCGTTATCCAAATTGAATTTGAACAAATTCTTACGACCACTTTCACCACAACTAGTGTTGAAGATACTTCACCCTTATGTATATTGTGTGTTTCCGCGTATATGAATATAAATGAGACCGCTTAATGGTGTTTTGTTCGACCCGCATGCTGACTCAATAAAGAACAATTACTAACCCCTATAAGATCTCTTCATCAATTCACTTTTTTGTCCGTTAAAAAATAAAAAGTGATTTTTTCTAAAAAAAAAAAAAAAAAAAAAAAGTATTGATATGTTCAGTTTTTTTGTTCAGTACATAAAAAGTGTCCCCTGAGACAGAAACGCTAATGGAGATAGTAGTCAATGCGTTAAAAAATATATATATATTGAATGTATTGATATGAAGATGGCTGATGTAGTGAGAAGTGATTATTTCACAGGATGTCAAATATAAGATAGTCTGACCTCTCACAAATTTTTATTGGTAGTAATAGCTAGCCGGCTTTCGAGGTTTCCCTCATCATTAGGCAGTCTGATAAAAAATTAAAAATTTTGAAAGAACTAAATAATATAATAAAAATAAATAAATAACAATCTAAAACATTAACAATTTAAAATATCATGGATGGGGACAGACGAGTTATCCCTGATGTCCATGATATTTTAAATTGTTAATGTTTTAGATTGTTATTTATTTATTTTTATTATATTATTTAGTTCTTTCAAAATTTTTAATTTTTTATCAGACTGCCTGATGATGAGGGAAACCTCGAAAGCCGGCTAGCTATTACTACCAATAAAAATCTGTGAGAGGTCAGACTATCTTATATTTGACATCCTGTGAATGTATTGACACAAAATTTCATATTTAAATTCAAAACCCCGTAAGGCATTTATAAATGCCGATGTAATGAATGTATCCACATAAAATTTAATATGTCAAATATTAAGTTATAGCCAATTTTTTTAAATGTATTATTATTTTTTATAATTTAAGTAGTAATCTATTGAATAATCTTGTTTATTGTAATTCAAATTCATTGCAGTTTCGATTTTACAACAGTGAGAAATTGTTGTTTGAATATTTATCAAGGGAGTGAACATCAATTTTGTAGCAAGTTACTCGACTGTCTCAGAGAGGAAACGGCTGGACTTGCCAAACTAGAGTCTGCTCATTACTCAATCTTAAGTTAAATTAATAGTAATTCAAATAGTGAGATATGAGATCTTCCTTTATGTAAATTAGACAAATCTTGTTCGTCTTCCAGATGAGACTTAACTTTATATTAATTTCTATAGCTATTTTTCCCTGGGCGCTCTGTTGCTATGAAATTTTAAATTTATTATTCCCTCAACATTTACAAAGGAATTTTCTACCTGTGTAGGCCCCACAAGCTCTGTACAGGCGTGAGCTCACACACTCTACGGTGAAACTGTGCAGGTTTCAGTTCAAATCATGGCATCGGAGAGCGATATGTTTGCAGCCCTTTTTGTGATAAAAACAAAAAAAACATCGAAAGAACCTTCAAAAATTGGTTGCTAAAAAGACCAACATTTAGTCATATAAACCTGCTAAATTAATTCAAATTTGAACCAAAGGATTATCGAAAATATTTGAGAATGAATGAAATGGTAGTACACCTTATTTTTTTATTTTCCATAAACTGGGTTCACTCTTATACGTCTCCTCCATAACTTTTAGTGACAAGTTTTGCTTAGACATGTTCTTTTGAACTAAAAACAAAACAAATGTAAAGAAATAAAAACCAATTAAAACGAATGTAAACAAAGAAGTGGACATGTAAAGAAACCTGCACTTCTGCAACCTGGCTAAACCTTGTCTCACTGCGCAGCTTATCTGCCCAACTCTGGCGCAAGTAAACATATCTTTTTCGATATCTTCTCCGGTCGCCTGCACAGGTCGAAAAACCTGCGCAGGTGGTTCCCATACACGGTCCGGTTTGTCTGAGCGTCTGTGGCCGCCTTTACTCTGCACTTCATTCTAAACTTACTTTTGTTATGAAGGGATAAGAACATTGGATGCTTAGGTCCCTAGGTGTACACACCAGCCCTACCAAAATTTATATACAATAGATTACTTCCCCTATACACTATTTCCGATGCATGTCCTTAGCCACAATAATAGGATATAGGATATTTGGTTGGAAGCCAACTATTCTTTTTAGGAGAAAAATATCTGGCCAAGATATTATGGGTTTATTTAAACCTGACTTTTATACAATAGTAGACATTCTTAATTCTTTTAGTTTCCTCAAAATTATTTTTAAAGCATAACTAACAAATACTTACAAATTGGCTAAGCCGCTCCTGAATCACCGACAGTGTACTTCCCCAGTGTGAATTAATTAACTAAATGTTCGCTCTCTCTCAGAAATCAATTTATTTTGTTTGAAAATCAATAGGCTTCTCAAACTACATTTTGTGATGATATATTGGCTATACTGTCTAGAGTGGTCCAAAAATGACAATTAAAAAAAAAAAAAAAAAAAAAAAAAAAGTGCACCCCCTAGTTTGGAAGAACTCGACGAAAGAAAAATTTTGGCGCAAAAAAAAAACAAAAAATATTTTAAATAACCCGTGCCCCACGACATTTGAATTTTAAATGGAATTTAACATGGGTTCTCATATGTATTAAAGTTGAAACAATATGGCGCTTCCACGTTTCATCAAAATGGGCTAAAAATGTCTCACATTATGGTTTGTGGGGTCGGAGAACACGAATTTGACGTCAAAAAGTTATTTTGACACATGACAGCTGTCAAAAACGCTGTCAGCGAAATGACAATAACATTTTTTATCATTTAACAATAGGTAAATTCATTTTATTAAGTGTTTTGGAGATCGCTGATTATGAATTTGATGTCAAAAAATAATTTTGACTCTTGACATCTGTCACAAATGCTGTCAACAAATCCGTGTAATCGAGAGGAAAATTCGAGTTAATACCAATGTCCTAAACACAATTCAATAATTTTTTCATTTGGTTTCTGGACATAATCAGAATACATAAATTCTTCCAGTCATTTTCAGTTTTGATATATTTTATTTACGAATTACAGCGACTTCAAAGACACTTAATAAAATGAATTTACCGATTGTTAAATGAGAAAAAATGTTATTGTCATTTTGTTGACAGCGTTTTTGACAGCTGTCATGTGTCAAAATAACTTTTTGACGTCAAATTCGTGTTCTTCGACCCCAAAAACCATAATATGGAAAATGTTTAGCCCATTTTGATGAAACGTGGAAGCGCCATATTGTTTCAATTTTAATACATATGAAAACCCATGTTAAATTCCATTTAAAATTCAAATGCCGTGGGGCACGGGTTTTTTGGTGCCAACATTTTTCTTTCTTCGAGTTCTTCCTAACTACCGTGCACCTTTTTTTTTTTAAATTGTCATTTTTGGACCACCCTAATACCGACAGTTATTTAGGATTATTGTGTTTGGCCCTTCTCTGATTTTTCATTTTCCTTTGGCCGATTTGACTGAAGAGAGGTATCGTCCTTATTTTCTTTCATTTTCGAAACCAAAACGTGAAATTCCGATGAAAACACAACATCGAAGTTGTGGCCGATTATAAAACATCTCCTATACTAGAGAAGGAGAAATGGAATGGACGAGTAGAGAGAGCACTGCTACTATGGCCAATTGCCAACTTCATCATTCCCTTATTTTCTTCCTATACTGGCCCTTTGAGAAAGTTACGTGCAACTCGACTGTTTCTTCTCCCTTTGATCCTAGTGTCTTAGTTGCCTCAGATCCTCCACTTCAACCTCTGTCTCTCTTATTCACACTCCTTTATCCTCGTTCCTCTTCATCCTTGGACCTCTGTTTCCGTCGTACATAGGGATCATCCTCTTGGGCTTCTTCCTTCCGGTCTCTGCTGCTCTATAATACTGTCCTTCTTTCAAGGTTAGTTGATGCTCTTTTAGGGTTTCTTTGTAGATCGCGATCCTTCCTCTTGCAAAATATAGCTCTGTGTGATACATGTATCGCGAGGGCGCCGGTAGCTCAGTGGTATGCGTGCTTGTCTTCTGAGCTCAAGATCGTTCGCGACCGAGGCCCTTAGTTTATTTTATCTGGGAGGTAAAATAAATTTAAGCACGCCGTTCTTCGGATGGGACGCTAAGCGATGGTCCCGAGCCTGTACGATGTCAGGTACTCGTTAAAGACCCCTACCCTAGGTGAAATTTAGGGTAGACAAAATTTAGGACTCCCACAGTAGAGACGGGCTCATGTCCACCAGATTGACGAAAGAGCGCTCTGGTAGTAGGCGATATGACCTTGTAGTTAAAGTTTGGCGTTACCTAGTTACCTTTTACTCCCCTATACTAAGTATAGGGGTGTGTTAGTTAAAAAAAATTATAAATGTTGTTAAATAAAATATAAATATATAAATAATAATTGAAAATAAAATTACCACATTTCCTGTAGAAATTATAAGCTGGTCACTGTCCACTTCCACATCTCAACTTCGGAATTGGCAGAAAGGAAGAGACGATCAGAGGTAGGGCTCAACTCAAAAAAATCAAAAACTGCCGTTCTAATGTATTGATAGGAAATTCCATTTAGTATATTCAATGCCTTATGAGGCACCTAATAACTTTCAGCGAAATCAGTCGGAGAGGAGAGGAGGATAATGCCAATATTATGAATGTATCAACATAAAATTTTATATTTAAATTCAAAACATGATAAGAATGGCACCTATTAATTTTTCGCGAATTCGGTCGCAGGGAAGGGGAAAGCAAAGAGGCTCGAATGCCCTAATAACTGCCGATGTAATGAATCTATCGACACAATATTTAGTATGAGAATTCTGAAGCCACTATGTAAATCAAATATTAAGTTTTAGCCCAAAAAGGGAAAACGTAATTGATAATTCGTGCTGGGGAAGTACATAGCCAGTGATTCACCATCTATTATTTTTCCGCCCTCTAGTGAGAAGGTTGTCCGAACTTTAAACGCATTTCCCCACCAAGATGGCCGACTCCTCCTCTCCCCAGGGGAAGTGGCGGGAGCTGGAATTCAATTTGCCCGCCTCCAATGGCCTCATCCTCAAACAACATCTCCTCTTTAATTGCTTTTCTTCTTCACTTCCTTCCTGCCTAGAAGGCTTTTCACACCCGAGGCAAATGACCGATTTAAAGAAGACGAAGAAACACCAGAACACATCTCTAAGTACTAGACAGTACGTAAGTGTCTGAACAGATAATAAACGATTTTGCAGTGGAATGAACTCATTGGTTCGCAGTAACAACCAACTCTAACGAAAATAAAAAAGTCATCGGTGATTCACCGCCATGTACTTCCCCGGAATGTTTGCGCTAATATTCAATAGTTGATTAACATAGGGGCTCTTAAATTTTGTGTCGATACATTCATTACATCGGCAGTTTATAAGGGTTTTTCAATTGAGTCCCCTCTCCTGAACCCCCTTCCCTTCTGCCGATATCAATGAAATTCGGGTTATGACCTCATTGGGTTTTGACTTTAAATATGAAATTTCATGTCGATACATTCATTACATCGGCAGTTATTGTTTTTAAATTGAGTCCTTCCTCCGAACCGCCCCTTCCCTTCTGCATCAATGAAATTCGGGTTATGTCCTCATTGGGTTTTGACTTTAACTATGAAATTTCATGTCGATACATTCACTACTTCTGCAGTTATTGAGGTATTTGATTTGAACCCCCTCCCCTGAATACCCTTCTCTTCTGCCGGTGTTACTGAAATTTGATAGGTTATTTCCTCATTGGGTTTTGACTTTAACTATGAAATTTCATGTCGATACATTCATTATATCGGCAGTTATTGTTTTTGAATTGAGCCCCCCTCTGACCCCCCTCCCCTTCTTCCGATTCCTCTGAAAATTTATGAGTGTCGTCCTTATGGGATTTTGTGTCGACACATTTATTCAGTGTTGCGAGACGTACGATAATTATCGTACATGTACGATAATTCAAGCAAAAATTAGAAAAATGTACGATGTACAATTATCGTACAATTTTTGTACGATAATAACAAAAAAAGTACGATATTGTACGATAAAAAATAAAAATTTTTACTTTATTCAAATTCAAACCATTTCAAAATTTCCCGCTTATTTTATGTAACTGTAGGTCTCTATATGCAGCGATAGATCGATGTTCAGAGTATCGATTCAACACTATCTTCATAGTTGTATTCAAAGAGCAAAGTATTTGAATGTCCTCTGCTAATCTTATCGTGTAGAAAAACCAAAACAATATTTCGAAAACGGTTTCTTCGGGCACGTGCTACTTTTTTTAATTTTAATAAGAAACTTGTATAATCATTTAGTACGATTTTTTTGTACGATTTAAAAAAAAATATACGATAAAACGTAGGATAATTTCATTTTTCACCGTACAATAATTGTACGATAATTTTCGATATCTCGATATGATATGTTGTAGTCAAGAATCTGGCAACACTGCATTTATTACAACGTCAGTTATTAACTACAGTTTTTGTGTCAACCCTATCCTCTAATCCCCCTAGTCGATTTGGCTGAAAATCGATAGGTGTTGTCCCTAATAACTGCCGATGGAATGAAAGAATATTTAAAGTCAAAACCCCATGAGGTCAATACCTGTACATTTCAGCGAAGTTGGCCAAAAAAAAGTTAATGGTCGGTGATATTTACCAACTTTTTTTAAATTTTAACATCCGGTTTCATGTAAGTAAAAAAAAAAACTAAAAAAAAACTAGTTCAATCCTTGATATTTTAAGGGAGGATGACTCGAAGAAGTTAGCTGTTTCTGAAGAGAGGTTTTTCACAAGATGGAGAAAGCGTGTCGGTAGCGAATGACGGAGAGTTTTTCTTCCTAGAGGAAAACATTTTCCAGGCAAAGTGAAATCATGGCTGTTCCTATTTCTCTCTTCTCTATTCGTTTCCTTCTACAGTTCGAATTGGATCCTTTTTTGTCAGACAGTTGACACGTTACGTATACATTGGACAGCTTCGTGTCGCATCCATTATGTCCCCTACATATACTACTTCTGACACCATTTATTTCTGTCATGACTCGTTTGTCGAGATTACCTGCTGAGTTCATATCTGTTCTGTTTTACGAAGAAATATTTTGTCTTTAGGGTTCTTTGTTGAGAGGTAAGTATTTCTATTTTTGGTGTAGTGTGTAACCCGGCCGAGGCCCTTAGTTTATTTTATCTGGTATGTAAAATAAACTTAAGCACGCCGTCCTTCGGATGGGACGTTAAGCGAAGGTACTCGTTAAAAACCCCTGCCCTAGGTGAATAAAAATTTAGGGTAGGCGGTAGTAGAGTAGAATCGGGCTCATGTCCACCAGAGTGACGAAAGAGCGCTTGGTAGTAGGCGATATGACCTCGTACTTAAAGCCCGGGCATGAGTCATACTATCTCGTGTAATTTATTCATATAGGTACTGTAATTTAATAATATGTTTTCGTTTTTCAGCTCCTGTCGGCGTTGGATATTCTGCAGCCCCCACATCTAGACTTCTTTCAAGAAATGTATCCTTTTCTGATAAATGTTGTTATTATGTACCTTGTAAATAATATAAAGAAAAACGTATGTTTTTCAAATATATTGTCCTATTTCACAAAATATATCTCACTAATATATAAAGAGACAGCGTTTGTTTGATGTTCCGGCTAGTCTTATAAACTACTGGACCTATTTTCAATATTTGTTTATCTATGAATTCCTTACGTTTCCGCGATGGTTATAGGCCAAAAAAAATCCTATTTTACATTTTTTTTAAAGAAAATATTTGATTTTTGTGTATACAGTATGGATAGGCATAATCGAATTTCTAAATAGTTCTTTTTTTATGGTTCCAAAGTCGCTATATGGAAAGCCTATTAACGAGTGTTTGTCCCTGATTGTGTTGTGTTTTCAATTTCTTTAGGCATGAATGTCAATTCAACTTTATATAAATATATTCTAATGTTACTTTTCGTTAATTAAGTAGCTTTGATATAACACCATTAACTTAAATGAAAATTGAAAGCAATTTAAGGACTTACCTATGTTGTGCTGTGGGTAATGTTCTACTATAACTTAATAGTTTGATTTTAGGTTCACATTATTTATCTGACTTTATGAAAAGTATTATAAGTTATAACACCTTATTTGGGTTGCTAAAGAAGTATAAGAAGGAAACGTTATACCAAGAATAACGATGGTTACATATACGCCTTCTTAGGTCACAGAATTAGTTGTACAAAAATCTTCATTAAAATTTGGAAAATTGCGAACAGAGCGTGAAGAATCATTGAAGTTAATAAGTTGGAGAAGTTAAGAACAATCGATATAGTTACTTAAAAGTTTGTACGAAAATATAGCTTCAAACTTGGAACGTCGAGCTACTAAAGTTTCTAGATTAAGTTCAAACAAAAGTTCCAAGTAATTTATACGGTTAGAAAACACTTTGGTTTGAAAGTGATTAATATACCTTAGAGAACTATGTATTTTTTTCAAGGGTTTTAATCAATGTGGTCAAATAACTTTTGCAATAATTTTATTATGCAATCTGTATACAATGTATACAGCAAATATATGATCACAATAGCAAACATGTAACAATGTCACTTGATGGGAGAAGCCAGCCTGTGCTGACACTTCTTTGAGTTTTCATGATTCACTATCCTCAGAGGGAAGATCGCGAGACCATCTTCTATACAAGCGATGAAGATGTAAGTCAACTAACTGTTGAATTTTCATCTGGTTTTGGATTGGGAGCTAAAAATTAATTGATTAATTCGTTCTGGGATGTACATTACCATGGTGATTTACCGACGACTTTTTTTTTTTTTTTGCGCAATTAGACAATATAAAAGTTAAATCTTTGTTTTTATTATTTGTCCACAATATCGACACAGATCGTAAACATATCGTATCGAAAACTGACATTATTGCAGAGATATTGTGAAATATTTCAAATGAACTTGAAAGAAATAAAACTTGTTTATTTATAGTATTGGTCTAATTTCACCAACTATATTTACATGGGAGTACTTTCGGTATTTCTACCATCCTCAGCCAAAAGCATTAATTTGTCTTATCTCTTATGCTTTTGGCTGAGGATGGTAGAAATACCGAAAGTACTCCCATGTAAATATAGTTGGTGAAATTAGACAATACCATAAATAAACAAGTTTTATTTCTTTCAAGTTCGTAAACCTATATTCAGACATTATTTATGAATTATATTGACTGAATGTTTAAAGATTTATTATTAACATGGAATTAACATTCTTTGTGAATGACACAGAAATGTTATAGATACAGATTGAGGAGCTGCGATAATCGTCTTCATATTAGGTCCTAAGTTATAATAGAGAGCTAGTGGTTATTTTTAAAAGCTTTAAATTGTCAGGATTAGGAAAGGACCGGGAATAATAAACCCTACCTGTTTTAGGGAAGATGCAGTTATCCCTGGAATAGTGCTGAGTTTCTGCCAATTCGGGAACGGTTTAAAGATTACAGTTATATAACTGTAGATTTATAGATTTTTTAAAATTATTTATGTCCATATATGACGTAGTGGTTATGCGTGTTGAAGGTGGTGAATGTTTGTGTCTGATAGTGAGGGTTCACAAACACTTATCACGTTTACCACACAAATCCACTTGAGTCATAAGATCCTGAAAATGAAAATAGTTTTCGACATTTTGTCTAAATAATGAGTTTTTTCTTAATTGTTCACTATATTCTGTTTCATCTGTCCAGTTTTTTACAATTCCTTCATATACAAGTCATTATTGTTACCAAGTTTCACATTATTATTCTTGTTTGTTTTTCTAATTTTTATTTTTTTATTTCTCTTTATTATTTTTCACTAGTTTATTATATTGTTTTACTCATTGCCTGTTTTTAACATTTAATATTTATTCCTAGAGACCTCTTTTTTTTTATTCTTCTCAACTGGTTGATACTTGTATACTCTTGTTTATTCTTCATGTTATTGTTCTTAGGGGACGTATGTCCCAGAATAAAGATTATTTTTCATTTCATATTGACAAAGATCGCAAATATGTACAGTAAAACCTCGATATAACGTTCCTTGATACGATTTTCTCGTTATTATGTGTTTTCTAGAGGTCCCGTCTAAATAAGACATAAAAACGTTTAATTATTTATTATCCGATATAACGTTTGTAGATATAACGTTTATATGCTATATAACGTCGAATTTTCTTAACTGTAAACAAGTTTTTACGTTTTTTACTTCCATAATTTATTAACAAGTACAGATAATCACTTCCCGCGCTCCGACTAGGGAAAAAATCTAGTATCTTTTCGCACAAAGTAAGCGCGATCTCTTTCCTCTTTTTTCCGAAATTGAAAAAGAACTCTATAACCATGAATCACAAAAACAAAAAATCATTTCAGATTATTTAAAAAAAAATTAATTTTACATAATTCGATAAACATTAAAAATTGTTTTCGTTTATTTTGTTTAATTCTCCAATTTTTTCGTTTTTCAATTATTACATATTTTAATTAATTAATAATATTATCAAAAATATTTTTACGTTTAACAAAATTTTTGTATGTACATATTTGTAGTTACAGACGACTATGTGTACATATGTATAAATAGTGACTATAAATTACATTGTTATACATCATAGCTTTCATTACTCCCATTTTGATTTGATGTAACGTTTTCCTCGACATAATGTTTTTTATGAAGGGTCCAAAAGAAATTTTACTGTATTCAGACATTATTTATAGATTACATTGACTGAATATTTAATGGAATTTCTTGATGAATGACAGAGAAACGTTATAGATACAGATTGAGGAGCTGCGATAATCGTCTTCATATTAGGTCTTAAGTTATAATAGAGAGAGCTAGTGGTTATTTATAAAGGCTTTAAGTCATTTAAATTATGCAAGGATCGGGAATTTGGAATAATAAACCCATCCTTTTTAGGGAAGATGCAGTTATCCCTGGAATATTGCTGAGTTTCTGCCAATTTGGGAACGGTTTATTGATTACAGGTTTATATCTATAGATTTATAGATTATTTTAATTATTTCTGTCCATATATGACGTAGTAGTTGATTGAAATTGAGCCTTTAAGAACTCGTGCTCGAGGGGAGATCTGTTAGCTTCGTGTGAGGCCTACAGCTGTTTTCTAGACCAAAGTCAGATGGTAGCAACTCCACAGCTGACAAGGTCCGTATATAGGATGTGGCGTATCCACCGTCTGGCAGATTGTCTTCAACATAGACAATTTATAAAATAGCCTCCATGTTAGTAGGTCGCATAGTGCAAGGAGAGTAGCCCTCAACGGGCAAAATGAACTGTAGTATTGTTAGTAACGTAACATACGTTTAGTATACTTGGCCCAGGTGAAGAACGTAAGCTTGTTTGGTCAGTTCGATGCACAGGGCAAAATAATAACAAGATGCGCTTTATACTGGTACCTCATTAGATGTGAATACTTTACAGAAGTGCACCAGAAGTTCATGGTTACCATTGACACTTGTTGTTTTGATGGAGTTGCTGCAAAGTGATTGAGCTCCTGTTTATATTGAAGTCTAAGAAGGGGATAGATGAGATGGGATAAAAACAGGATGGAATGATTCCCATCTCCTCCTAAAACAGGATGGGACTCCGGTTTACGATGTTCCTTCTGGGTCTCTTCATATCAGCCTGGCAGTCAACCAGCTTTCTAAACATAGGATCAATTTTGTCCAACGGAACTCTCCTAGCTCAGGTATCTGGAGCAACTAGCGATATCGGTCTATCGATCGACGGCTCTCACAACAGAGCAATTAACAACTAGCGATATCGGTCTATCGGTTGACGGCTCTCTCAACAGAGCAACTAGCGACATCGGTCTATCGGTCAACGGCTCTCACAACAGAGCAATTAACAACTAGCGATATCGGTCGACGGCTCTTACAACAGAGCAACTAGCTACTAGCGATATCGGTCTTATCGGTCGACGGCTCTCACAACAGAGCAATTAACAACTAGCGATATCGATCGACGGCTCTTACAACAGAGCAACTAGCTACTAGCGATATCGGTCTTATCGGTCGACGGCTCTCACAACAGAGCAATTAACAACTAGCGATATCGGTCGACGGCTCTCACAACAGAGCAACTAGCAACTATATTGATCATTTCCCGTCGAAGGTTTTTGAGTGAAGCCACCTCTATTTCCCCATTCTTATTTTTATTTTTTTATTTTTATTTTTTTATTTTTTTCTCATTCCAGTAAAAATTAATAGATGTCGTTGAGGGCGCCTGATGCTCGGAGCTTGCATACTGAGCTCAGGCAGAAACGACTCAGGCTCATGTCGACCAGAGCGTCGAAAGAGCGCTCTTGTAGTAGGCGATAAGATCTCGTCTCGGGCATGAGTCACAATAACTATGCACATTGGAAATGTATTCATTGTATCTATATTAATCGTGCCAACATACAGACATACCCAGATACTGCAGGATATATTATTTGACCAGACTGGCTTGTGTCAATGGGGGGTGGAGTGTCGGTAGTGGAAGGGAGAATGAGATCTATTATCTTAATAAATGTCTGGAGTCGCTTGGGCGTCAAAGCAAAAACAATGCATTTTCTCTTCCTCCAGCTATACGAAGTATAGGAGAAGTTATGTAATCGATCCAAAAATTTTAGTACAAGATAAATTTTATGAATTAAAATAAGATAAATTTCAAGAATTTTATGTTTTCCGACCTCTAGATTCCAAATATGAAAAAAAATATGTCTATCTGAGTGTCTGTGAACACGATAACTCCCGATGGAATCAATGTATCAATACGAAATTTTTTATGTGAACCCAAAACTCTCTAACGACGACACCTACTATTTTTCAGCCGAATCGACGAAAGGGAAGGAAGGATTAGGGGAGAGGCTTAACATAAAAATTGTAATAACTGCCTATAGAATGAATGTATCGACAAGAAATTTTGTGTGTGACCAATACCTCATAGGGACAACACTTATTGATTTTCAGCGAAATCGGTCAAAGAGGAGGGGGGATTAGACAAAAACTCTAATAACTGCCTTTGTATTTGATGTATCAACCCAAAATTTCATATGTGAATTCAAAATCCAATGAGGACATAGCCTGTCAAATTTCAGCGACAACTGCCGATGTAATGAATTTATCGACACAAAATTTAGTATGAGGATTTAGGAGCCTTTAGGTAAGTCAACTTTAAACGGAGGAACCTCTCTGAAGATTTTATCTAGAAGGTGAAAAAACCTAAGGCCTGGCTTCGAACCCGCGATTTTGAGCTTATTGAGCAAGCACACATATCACTGAGCTACCAGCGCCCTCGAAAATCAATAGCTATCGTCCTTTCCACGTAACTTTCATACATTACGTAGATTTAAATTATTACTATGATCTAATGCTATTATATTTTTCCTAATATTATAAATAATATTACTTATTACTATTTAATCCTATTATTATTTACTATTTATTAAACTTTTTAAGTCGTATTAATTTTTATTATCATTTTATAAAATTGATTATAACTAGGCTAAAATCTTATGATTCACAATTAATATCTGAAATTAATATTAGTATCCCGAAACAGAATATAATGATTTTTACGATTTAAATTTTAAAGGTCAAAGATATATATTTATATTAATAACATCCTTTCTTGTACTTGTATATTTTTCTTGTATTTTTAAACAAGTTGTAATATGTAAGTTGTAAGTGATAGGTGTACTTAATTTCTTCTTTATTTGTAAATTATGACGACTATACTCTGACGGTCATCTGACCAAGAGGTTGTCTTTGGTTTAAGATTTTTTATTTTCGAATTATTTGTATATGAGTATTTTATTTATAAATAAATAAAGACTTAATAATAATAATACACTATGGAGAACTAGTGAAGTATACAATTATTTTACGATATAACATTTTTCAAAATGTAAGTTTTTTTTCGGGTAATGAACTTCCTGTGGAACTTATAGAAGGGGAGGGGGTGGGATTTAAGGGGAGTTGTGAGTTGTTAATTTGAAAATAGGAAGGGTGCTGCTATGGAAACTTCACCCTTCTGACGTAGTACTTTGTTAATAACAGTGAGTAGTGGTTACTCACAACTGAAAATCTTCGGTAAATCACCGGCAATGTACTTCCCCTGTTCGATAATTTGTAATCAACTAATTTTTCAATATATATCTTACTTAGGAATTTCTCAGCTCGTGCTGTAACGAAAGAGGAGCTTATTGAACCCGATCCCTCAATAGGAATCAGAAAGGCGCATTTTTTTTGTTTTTTCATTTAATACCTTTAAATCATTGCAAAATGAGACAAATGATAAATAGGCTACCTCCTCCCAGAAGACGGAGTCTGAGTGTGGGAGGGGAGCAGTCAGCTAGGACTGTACAATCGATGTTAAAAATAATAATAAATAAAGTAAATATGTATCGATGGTGAAGGTACCCAAGCTCCTATGTCAAAAATAGCAATTTTACAGGAGAGCATTAAAACTGTTGTTTTGTTTACCTTTTGAAGTTAACCTTATTGTAATGTTCTAAAAGACTTATGAGAACGTTCTTCTTCAACAAGAAAAAACAATATTGGTCTTACATACGATAGATTAATTTTATGTCTAAGATATTTTAGTAAAAAAAACCGACAAATCGTAAAAATTGACATAGGAGGTTGGGTACCTTCGCCATCGATATACACTTAGATAAAATCAGCAATAATAATGAAAATAATAATATAAATGGATACGACAGTAAATTGATAAATTAATAAATTACATATTAAGATAGAAGAATCCCTAAGAATAATGAAAACTAATGAAGAGAAAAAAACAAAAAAATAAAAAAAAATAATAAAATAATAATAATAATAAATAATGGAGGATACAATTAAATTCTCAAAAGTCAGCGTTGGTGCCATTCACTTATCTATGGATAGAAGTAGTAGGCCCGCTTACCCTCAACGGAGCACAGTTCCACAGACTCCTTCCGTTCGGTACCTAAGACTCACCATGGACACCACGTTGACCTGGGACGAACACATCACCTCCCTGCAGCAGAGGCTAAGAAATCGACTCGCTGACACCTCTTTTCAAGAACTCTCAGCTCCCCCTCCATCTCAAGAGGCTTGTCTATACGAAGGCCCATGTGGCTTTATGGCTGTGCTATCTCCGATTCTCAAATCAAATGTATTCAGACATTCCAGAATTCGGCCTTAAGGATAATCACCAGTGCGCCCTGGTTTGTCCAAAACAAAACGATACACACTGATCTTCAGATCCCTGAGTTAAAAAAATGTTTGCCTATTTGTTACGCCAGTCTGCTGCGGACCATGCAAGATCATCAAAACCCTCTGCTACGAACCATCCCTCTCCACCTGCCTCCGCCAAGACCAGAACGTCGACTGAAGAGGAAGCACCATAGCGATTTTAACCAAGAGGACTGATGTTAGTCAGCCGCCTCATTCAAGTGCCAAATGTTTTGTTTTATTTGATTTTAGCACAATTGAATGAATATTGTATTAAAATTGCCAATAAATGAGAGATAAAAAATAAATCCATTAGAGAAGATGATAATAGTAAATATAAATAGTAATTAAATAAATAAAAATAGAATCTTTAGTAAAAAGAAAAAATGAGAATAGAAAAAGTGACTAAAATACGAAATATTCTCGTAATATAGAAGAAAAATAAAACAAAAATAGATGAATAATAAAGTGGTGATGGAATGAACCTGACGGTGACCGGAGCATTGCAAAACATTCGTGGAGAAATGAGCATTGCGGAAAGGAACCTCATCGGCGAGAACAATCGATTCATCGACATACAAAAAGATATTCAGACATTCATGCGCATTTCTTTTCGAGAAGTTTGGAACTGAATGTTTTTGGACTGGGGATGATTGGAGGGGTTGGCTAGGTTTCCAGGGTGACACAAGATACCCTGGGTGACACAAGATACCCTGGGTGACAGTTGAATTACCTTACAAGGATATATTAGGTTGAACCCAATCAGCTGATGGCACCGAAGAATGATTGCCTCGCCTTCCCATCTTCGACCACAATTTGGCCATCACAAGTTTGGTCTCAAATTGTAATTTAACCAACCAACTTGAATTATTTGTAATCAACTGAGTTATCGCTCTTCTAAATCCTTCTCGTCGGTCCATTTGGCTGAAATCGATAAGAAACTACTTGAAATTCACCCGATCATAGGCTGACAGACGCAGCACTTATTATTTCCTCAGCTAGGTATAGGGGAAGTTATATAATCGGTCAGAAATTCGATGTTGAGTTTTCACGGGAATTTTATATTTTCCGACCCCCACGTTCCAAAATTATAAAAAAATATCGATGAATCACCTGCAATGTGTTTCTTCAACACGATTTAATCAATAATTTTGCTGTTCATCTCATAGGGGCTCCTTTAAAATAAACTTAAGCACTCCGTCCTTCGGATGGGACGTTAAGCGATGGTCCCGTGCCTGTACGATGTCAGGTACTCGTTAAAGACCCATGCCCAAGGTGAATAAAAATTTAGGGTAGGCAAAATTTAGGATTCCCACAGTCGGACTCATGTCCACTAGAGTGAGAAAAGAGCACTTTGGTAGTAGGCGATATGACCTTGCAGTTAAAGCCCAGACATGAGTCAACAACCCAACCCCGACACGAAATTTCAATGTATATGTGTATCCTGAACCTCAAAAGACACCTATTTTTTTTTTTTTTTTTCTTAGAGGCATATCAGCCACGAATGTTCTAATCAGTAAGAGATCCCATAGAGAGACCGGGGGGCGCCAGAGGGGCACCCAGCCCAGGACCCCGGGGCACCCAGTGTGCGACCCAACCAGACCAAGCAGCGGCGCAACCGGGTGTCTCTCTGGAGACATTGGACTTAGGCCCCGGAGTAGCTACGCCAGTAGAATATAATATAATGGTTTTTATTAAAAAGAAGAAAAATAACATCATTCAAAAAAATATAGAGAAAAAAAAAAACACTTAGACTATAGCCATTTTGGCCATCAGTCGGGGGTTGGCATTACATATATATGATAATGAAGAACAAAAAATCTTAGCTTATATAAATAAAATAAATAAATGAACAGAATAAATAACCATCGTTAAATTCCTTAAAAAATATGTAAACATAAAAAATAATAATACGAATAATGAGAAAATAAAATAAAGACATGTATTAAGACTGAAAACGAAATAAGATAGATAAACATGCGTGGATGGAAATATAATATAAAACTACAAATAATAATACAATTAAAAAATAAAGAGTTTGGTGGCTGGAAACCAAATAAAACTAACTAAACATTGGTAAATGCTACGTCAGTACATCTATTTTGAAAAGATCCAAAACGATGGTTTTTTTTATAGACTGACTGATGATGAGTGCAACCTCGAAAGCCGGCTAGCGAATATCTGTGAGAGGTCAGACTATATCTTATTTTACAACTACAAGGTCATATCGCCTACTACCAGAGCGCTCTTTCGTCACTCTGCATGTCCATCAGAGCCCAACTTTATCATGGGAGTCCTAAATTTTTATTCACCTAGGATGTCTTTAACGAGTACCTGACATCGTACATGCTCAGGACCATCGTTCAATGGCCCAATCGAAGGACGGCGTGCTTACGTTTATTTAAAAATATAAACTATTGGATCTCGGCCGGGTAATAAGGCCCTCACTTATTTTTTTTCTTTATTTTGTTGCTGTGGTAACGATAACAAAATGATAGGAGAGAGAAATTAGGCCAACACTTCAGAAATTGTCTGAACAAAAACATTTTCCCTCGACAATAGACAACAAAGAACTATTAACAAAAAAATAACGTGACTTTCTATATGAGTGAGTGGGGAGACTCGGCTGCTACACTTCCCTACACAGAGCCTTCGGACTTCTAATAAATGGACTTGGGAAATTATACTTTCTTTGAGGAAGTTCACTGTCTTAATGTTACGAACATAAATGGGTGTGAAAAAAAAAAAACCAATCAGAAAAAAGTTAGACAGTTCCAATGTTGTGGGAAATCGAGGCTCTGTCGTATAAGGAAGTAATTTCAGAATATGGACATTTCAAAAATTATTTATTTCCTTCTTCATAATTGAATATAATAAACATTAAGAACAAAATAATTGAAAAAAAAGTTGTCGGTAAATCAGTGTACTTTCCCAGCAAGAATTAATCGATTATTTCACTCTCACTCCAAAACTAATCGATCGTTTGGAAGAAAAATCAATAGTTGACTTATGGGGTTTCTGATTCCTCATAATAAATTTTATGTCAATACATTCATCACATCGGCAGTTAGTTATTGTGACTCATGCCCGGGCTTTAAGAACTAGATTATATCCCATACTATCAACTCTTTGAGGAGTATGTTGTGCCAAGACGACCCTCAGAGAACAGGAGAGTAACTCTTGAAAAGATTGAAAGAAATAGATTCAAGAACTGTGTCACGAATTACTCAAAGGAACACCTCAGGGAGAATTATTCTCTGGGAAATATGAGGAAATGATGAAAATGGCTTTTATACTAAGTTCGTGGTGAGGATGAGGGCTTGCAGAGCTCTGCTCAATGAGCAATAGATCAGATCAGTGTAATGTTGCGGAGCTGCTGTTTTTCGAGGTCATATTGCCTACTACCAGAGCGCTCTTTTGTCGCTCTGGGTGGACATATATATATATATATATATACACCTAGGGACCTAAGCATCCAGTGCTCTTATCCCTTCCCTGGAAGCGCTGGGCTTCCCCCTTATTATATTAGTTGTATGTTTATACTACATAAACCAAGTCCTTCATGAAGTACTCTGTGATTACATCTTTACCAAAGATGTGGAATCTCGTTCGCGCGTATCCCGAGCAAATGCCCATGAAGTGTACCGCTGATCTTGAGCCTGACTCCACTACGAAGGTCTTAAATTTTGCCTCCTAAATTTTTTTTCACTTAGGGCAGTGGTCAGGCTCGGGGCCATCGCTGCACGACCCATTCGAAGGATGCCATGCTCAAAATTTTTTCACCTCTCAGATAAAGACCTAAGGACTTCGGCTTGGTTTCGAACCCGAGATCTTGAGCTCAGAACCTCATCATATATCGGCAGTTAATAGGGTATTCGATTGAATCACCCTTCCCTCCTCAAATTTGTGGAAAAGTAATAGGTGCCATCCTTATGTGGTTTTGAATTTAAATATAAAATTGAATGACGTTAAATTCATTATATCGGTAGTTATTAGGATTTTGAGTTGAGCCCCCATCTGATCCATTCTTCCCCTTTGGCTAATTCCGCTAAAAATTAATAAATGTCATCCTTATAAGGCTTTGAATTCACATATGAAATTTCGTACAATTACCCTTTCCTTTCCTTTGACCGATGTGGCTAAAAATCAATAGGTTGTCGGGGAGTTATCATGTTCACAGACACACACAACATTTTTTTTTTTTCATTTTTAGAATCAGAAGGTCTGATAACATGAAATTCCGTTGAAACTGTGCATCGAACTTTTGACCGATTGCATAACGTCTCCGATAGATACAGGTTTCTGGATCCACATACTTTTTGTATAGATACATTCATTAAATCGGCAGTTATTTGGGTTTTTGAGGTGAAAAAGAGTTAACTAATTTACAAATTAGTTACAATTTTTTTTTTTTTTCGCAGACAAATAGTTAATGGCAAGATTTTATTTTTTGTGGCACATTTTTGCACGTTTTTAAATTTTTTTAGTGCACGAATTGGGCTCTAGTTATGAATCATTGTGTAACCCCTTACATTCTTTGAGGACAACACTTAATGAAGAGAAGACAGCCGTTGGGGGACCCTCTGGTGGGTATCGGAGGCGAGTCACGTCTTTAGCCGATATTGGTCTCTCCCTTCTGGCACAGCCCCGGCAACTACTGATCACCGGTCATGAAGTCGCGACAATTACCTCTAACTGGGAACTTCCTTGTTGTCTCCTGTTGGTGACTTTATTCAGGTCGTCTGGGTTCATCGGTTCTCAATGGTTCGGTCTCAACATACTGGTCTCATACTTAGGGATCTATCGATACAAGTAAAGTATCGATATTTTTATCCGATACCAAGTACTATTGGTATCGATACTTCTCTTTCGGTACCAAGTAGGTATCGAATAGTCTCCAGTAGTTTTATATCCTTAGTAAAAATAAATTGTATGTTTATTTTATAAGGCTTTTTATTATTTTCAGTATGTTTTTAATAATATAATTTTATCTTATTCGATTTGATTTATTTGTTTCTTATGCCCACTACAATATCTCATTTACCTATATCTTTCAAATTGTATTGTGTTTTTTATTATTATTATATAGTATATATATATTATACATGGTTTAAAATTAATTATAACGAAGTAGGTACTCGATGCAATACGATTTTTATACAAATTTATATAGATTTATAAAAATTAATTATAACGAACTACTTGATTCAATTGATACGACTAGGTATCGATACTTTTTATTCGATACTACTCATCAGTAAAAGTATCGATACTTTGTGGTATCGATAGAACCCTACTCATACTTGACATTTTCTGAATATCTTGAATATTTTGTGAAAAGTTTAATTAAAGAACTCGTTGAATCATCGGTAATGTGCTTCCCCAGCACGATTCAATACAATTAGTATTCTCCTTCCCTCCAAATCAAATTAACCTAAAACCTAAGTCGTTCTAAAAATAATTAATCCTCACACTAAATTTTGTGTCGAAACATTCAATACATCGCAGTTGTAAATATTTTTGATTTAATCTCCTTCCCTTCGGCCGATTTGGCTGCAAATCAATAGGTGTCGTCCTTAGAGGGCTTTGAATTTACGTTTCGTTTAAATGTTCTCATACATTTATTAGAAAGGCTGTTAATAACAGTACTTTTGCGCATCTACTTCACTGTTATTTTCACTCCTACATGGTTCACTTCACCTTAACCTTAAAAACAACTCTCTCTCTAGACTGTCCACTTACACAACACGAGACTGTTTCACACTATTTAAAACAGCTGCTCGTCGTCTTTTGTTCTCTATTCATAGTATGTTCACATTTCGTTTTAAAACAAAATGCTACTAGTCCATCTTTATATATTTATTCACTAATTAAGTTACTTCACTCCTAACACCTGTTTTATACAAATAATAATAACTGATTTTATAATATAGATTAGGTTAGGTTTTATGATTCATGCCCGGGCTTTAACTACGCCGACTACCAGTGCGCTCTTTCGTCACTCTGGTGGACATGAGCCCGACTCTACTGTGGGAGTCCTAACTTTTGCCTACCCTAAATTTTTATTTACCTAAGGTAGGGGTCTTTAACGAGTACCTGACATCGTACAGGCTCGGGACCATTGCTTAACATCCTATCCGAAGGACGGCGTGCTTAAGTTTATTTTTACTCCCAAATAAAATAAACTAAGGGCCTCGGTCGGGTTATGAACCCACGTTTTTGAGCTCAGAAGTCAAGCACGCATACCACTGAGCTACCGGCGCCCTTTTTTATAATATATTAATAATCTTAATTTGTGTAAATTTTTTACATAACAACCGATAAGAATGGTTCGATTGACGCAAACCTTTTTTTATAACGAAACCTGAGAAGGGTATATTGACAAAACTGGTAGTTTATGTAAAAATTGTTTTGTAAAATTGACAATATTTCAAAAAACAATTGTATTTTATTTAGATCTAAGTTAGGGTTGTTCTCTGTTTCAACTTGATTTGAAAGGACACTCCGACTATCTACCACAGACTTAGTTCCACAACTTTCATTGTTAGCTCTACTTTTGAGCCCAAACTGTGATTACGATTCGAGAACTTTGTCTCTTTCATTTTGTCTCTGCTATCTTGACTAAACAAACTTTTGACGAGTTGCTTCTTTCAAATTCTATTTATTTTTGACTTACTTATATTACTCAACATACTTTTTTTTTTTGAGAGAGTACTTTACTAGTTCTATAACTTCAGTTTGCAGTTACTTTTCAAGTCTTATGAACAGTCGATGTTCCTATTGTTATATTCGATTGTATACGATTTTCAGCAGATTTTTACTTCTCTCGCTATACGATGTATAGGATAAGTTATGTAATAATCAGAATTTTATGTAAAAAATATTACAAAAATGAAAAAAAAATAGGTTTGTATGTATGTGCTTATGAACACGATAACTCCCGATTGAAAGAATGTATCGACATGAAATTTTATATGTGTATCCAGAACGTCATAAAGACGACACCTATTGATTTTGAAATAAATTGGACATAGGGAAGGGGGATTAGAGGGGGGCTTAACTCAAAAATTTCAATAAATGTCGTTGTAATGAATGTATTGGTTCAAAATTTCATATGGAAATTCAAAACTCCATAAGGATTACAGCTATTAATTTTGTTTTATGTATCGACCCAAAATTTAGTATGATTCAGAAGCCAATATATAAGTCAAATATTGAGAAATTAGGGGTGAGCTCAAACGGTGTAATTGTTTTGGAGGGAGAATGAAATGGTAATTGAATAAGTCTTACAGGGGAAATATCGACACGGGGAAATATCGCGTTTTACCGACGCTTCTACTGCTTCTGTAGTTATTAGCAACGGGCTGTCTACAGGTAGGTCACCCTATTCTGAGCATATGTGGGCAGTCGGCAATAATATATTGAGTAATATAACATTCTTGGGTTGTTTTATGAATCAAATGGGATAAATTTTTATACAGAGAATCTCCTTGTAAGCAGTCGTCGGCGTATCGGTTGACCTCTAAAACTAGGCTGGAGGGAATATTATCATATGATCCAGGGGGGAGGAGGGAGGGAGATTGCCAAGGGGGGAAGAGGGAGAGAGGAGAGAAGATTGGGCGGGGACCCCCCCGGGTTTCCATGACGACCCCGGTCGATCCCCGAGGGTGTGTCTCCCCTTCAAGTCTCTTTGTTTACCAACTCGGCTCCGATGACCATACCCTACCCACATCCACGTGCCCACCTCCGCTCTCCATCCCGAAGGACCCAGGTTAACCAGAGGTCGACCATCGGTTGATCCGATGTCGACTTGTCTTCTCCAATCCTAAGGTCTAAGGGAATTACAATGTTTGGGAGGCTTCGCGGAACATCGTGGCAAGCAGGAATCGCGTGCAGATGCCTCAGGCTCCCCCTCCACCACTCGAGCCATGATCTGTCTTCACAGGCAGTTAGCTAAATGGTAGAAGGGAGGAGCGATGGGGGGTTGACCCCTGGAGCTGGAGGCAGCTGTTCAAACAGAAACCCTTCCCAGCTATATCCTGTTAACATCAGACTCCTCCATACTCCAGGGATCCCCTCCTTATCCACACTTAACTCATAAAACTATTATTACTTCTCCAACTTATAGGGGAAGTAAACTGTCAAAACTTACATAGGAAGTTTTCCGAGCTCTGGATCCGAAATATGAAAACAAACAAAAAAACATTAAGGCGTAGTCAAGGTCCACGCCGTAGATTTTCCGTGAAAACGTCGGGATAAAATCATTTTTCATTTTCTTTTCGATGCTGCCGTAGCTCTTGCATTTGCTCGGCACTAGACTTTTTAGGTTTTTTTAAATTTCTTTTGATGCGAGCTTTCCTCTGATCGTTTTCTATAATTCCACTCATATTTACGATTCATATGAGACGACATCTTAAATTTTTTTCCAATTTTCAATTTTCACCGATTTTAACATGTATTTCTGCGAATATTTTTATTGTTTCACTTTGAGTCTCATTTTACTCAACGCTAATTCGCAACAATCATCCGCCGGCGCCCACACTAGCCCGATCACGTCACAGGCAAAACAAACACTGCACAACAAACACGTATAGACATGCTCTATCCATTGTGACCTCAACCGTTGTTATCGCATTATTAGTCTCGTAGTTATTATCGATTGAAATCTGACGGTATTTTGTAACACAAGAAAGTTTGACCGGCTATCACTGTGCTCGAAGAGCGAATAGACGTTTTCACGTCAAAATTCTTTCTGTGAACACGATAACTCCCGATAGAGTTAATATATCGACAAGAAATTTTTTATTTGAATCAAGAACCTTCTAACGACGACAAGTATTGTTTTTCAGCTAAATCGACCAAAGGGAAGTGAGAAATTAGGAGTGAGGTTTAACATAAAAACTCCAATAACTGCCAATAGAGTTTATGTATTGATTGACACGCAATTTTATATGTGGGATTAAAATACAGTAGTCAGTAGTACATTTCAGCTTAATCAGCCAGAGAGTGGAAAGGTTTAACTTATAAAAACTTATAATAACTGACGTTGAAATGAATGTATCGACATGGAATTTCATATTAAAAGTCAAAACCCAATGAGGACATAACCTGTCAAATTTCAGCTATATCGGCTGGGAGGTAAAATAAACTTAAGCACGCCGTCCTTCGGATGGGACGTTAAGCGATGGTCCCGAGCCTGTACGATGTCAGGTACTCGTTAAAGACCCCTACCCTAGATGATTAAAAATTTAGGATAGGCAAAATTTAGGACTCCCACAGTAGAGTCGGGCTCATGTCCACCAGAGTGACGAAAGAGCGCTCTGGTAGTAGGCGATATGACCTCGTAGTTAAAGCCCGGGCATGAGTCATAAAACCTAACCTAACCTAACCTATACTAGCAGTATTACCCGGCGTTCCCCGGAGAACATAGAATTTTTCTCATAATACCTCTCATGCGAATCCTAGACAATTCATCGACAGTATATTCATGACGTTGCAATTTACATTCACTCACATAGAAATGAGGCCTTCAAATCCCGGAAAAAGGCAATGTTTTTTTTTTGTTTTGGTATGAATAAAATTTTAGGCTGAGCAGCGATGGTCAACGTTGCTAGTAATAGCGAAGCAGTGACCCTGGGTACTGGGGTAAAGCAAGGATAGGGTAGAAAGAAGTCTGAAACAATTCCAGTGCTCTATATAATCTAATACAAAACATTTTATGCCAATTCGTTCAATGATATTTGTTCCCTAAGCGAATGCACGAAATGTGGGGGTGGGTGCATGGGTGGGGTGAGGGTGGGATAAAACTATGTTCTAAACCTTCTCGACGAACATAATTGCTGTTTATTATTTGTTAATACTTTACGTTGTTATATATTCAGATGCATATTATCCATGCACAGTTAATATATGACTGTATGCAGCTAATCGGCCGACTGTGGAAAATATGTAGGAACGAAAAAGGTTAGAAGACCTTTTAATAATAAAAGAGGTAGACTTTCTTCGGATGGTTCATAATTAATGGGGTAGAAAAGAGTGGGGTGGAGGATTTCCCCAGGGGTTGAAGATGATAAATCAGGTCTGGCAAAGCCGGCGAATACCCTCTTGGCGAGTAAAGGGTAAGAATGAGAAGTCGACTCGACTAGACTCGACGACTAATTAGAAGTGAAAGTCTACACCATCCACTAATGGACGTCTTATTCGAATTTTCCATTCAATGGACAATTTAGTATATAAATAAAGGGTGCCAGTTTACACACATTGACATATTCTGATAACTATATTTTCAACATATTTTTTTTTCTTATACCTTTAGTATGAGGAAGTATAATCGTGAAAATATATGAGATCAAATTTTCTACGGAATGTCACATTTCCAACATCCCCTGAACCTATTTTGACCATCATTACGATGTGTCTATATGATTAGATATTTTCCTGGTGATGATTGATTCCGGTTTGCGAGACTTTTTTTTTATTAAGCGTTTGCTATATTTGTGTGGAAACGGTTAGAGCTGTCGAAAAATGGTCTTTACCAGAATGTTCCTTCCATCTCATAGCTTGCTCGCTTTTTCTGTACTGTCATCCTTCTCTTCGTTTCGCTACTTTACCGATCCCTCCATCTCCTCATAGCTTCTTCGCTTCTTCTCTCCTCCCATCTTTCTTCTCTTCGTTGCCCTACATTACCGATTCCCCAACTTACACGAACTTCCACCGTCATCGATATCCCTTGCTTCCATCTCATAGCTTGCCCGCTTCTTCTGTCCTCCCATCCTTCTTCTCTTCGTTGCGCTACATTACCCATTCCCCAATTTACATAAATTCACCATTATCGATATCCCTTGCTTCCATCTCATAGCTTGCCCGCTTCTTCTGTCCTCCCATGCTTCTTCTCTTCGTTGCGCTACATTACCCATTCCCCAATTTACATAAATTCACCATTATCGATATCCCTTGCTTCCATCTCCTCCTAGCTTGCTTCTTCTTCTGTCCTCCCATCCTTCTCTTCATTGCGCTACATGACCCATTCCCCAACTTACATGAACTTCCACCGCCATGCTTCCATCTCATAGCTTGCCCGCTTCTTCTGTCCTCCCATCCTTCTCTTCATTGCGCTACATGACCCATTCCTCAACTTACATAAACTTCCACCGCCATGCTCCCATCTCCTCCTAGCTTGCTTCTTCTTCTCTCCTCCCTTCCTTCTCCTCTAGGTCGCGCTACACTACCTATCCAAGGCCATGGTTGAGTCCTCACATGTTTTCCACCATCATCATTATTCCCTCCCCCTCCCCCCTTCCATCTCCTAACTTACATCATCAGTCAAGCCTGCTTCCCTCATCAATTAGCCGCCCCTCCTTCTCCCAGAGTGCCCGCCTTTCCTACCACATGCCTTACTTCTACATGTACTCACCACATTTTTCATATTCAACTTGTGTACTTTGTCACATCTTGAATTGGTTATTTTTTTTTATACAGTATCAGAAAACGCAACCGATCTTCTTATCATTTATGAAAAATATAAAGAAAAACTAATGTTGTTTATGGGAGTACTTTCGGTACTGCTACCATCTTCAGCCACGACTTAACAAATACTAAATGGAAGTTCAACCAGTTTACAATCTAAACTATATCCTTCCTTCAGCCCCCGCGGGGTTTTTACGTCTCTCCTTGAAAGTTATGTTTTAAAATATGGAAAACATTAAAAATAAAATTTCAGTCTCAAATTTAAATCTTAATAATAAAAGAAAATTTTTTAAAATAGTATATGCTGATTAAAATACAAATATATATGCATATATGAAATAAATCGAAGATGACAATAATAAATATATGAATAAAAATAAAAATTCATAAAATAAGGATATACAGTTTTTTGAGGATGTAAATATGTATACACAGAGACTTGAGGATTATATTATTGGCCATTCAAGGGGTGAATATTTGGGATTGGTCTGATGTAATTTATATATCTTTTGAAATAGACAATATTTTTAAAAACATTTCTTTTTTCTTTATATTTTTTATTAACTGTTTCACAATATCTCTGCGAAAAATGTTAAGTATCTTATTATTTATCCCTCTAAAGACCATTTCTTCCATTTCTTATAGTAGTTCTTTAGTTCCCTGTATTTATAAATGTATGTCGTCTAAAAGTATCACTATTTTCACCTCAGTCGTCCACATACATTCATCTGGAAAATCATGACGTTTCAAATTTTCCTGGCGGCGGGGCGTATATACAGTAAACATTTTTTTTACTTCCCATCTATACCAAGTATAGAGGAAGTTATGTAATCGGTCAAAACTTCGATGCGGAGTTTTCAACGGAATTTTATATTTTCCAACCTATAGATTCCAAATATGAAAAAAAATGTACGAGATTTTATATGTGAATCCAGAACCCTCTAACGACGTCATCTGTTTTTCAGCCAAATCGGCCAAAGAGGGGGGGGGGATTAGGGGTTTAACCCAAAAACTCTTTGATAATTTCTTGGACATTCCACATTGTGACATTTTCGAGAATGTTCATCTGTGGAACCCTTCACTTCTTTCGCATATTTTTCAGATTAATTAACATTTGATTTCCATTGATGCAGATTTTCAATATTTTTTAAGCTATCATTCATCATTTTTTTTTTCATTTTTAATAATTTAAAAAAAACAACCTGTATTTAATTAAATTTTTTTTTTAATGTGAAGAACAACAGGAAGTGTTGGAAAAAAAGTAACGTTTCTTCTCGTTAGACAAAAACGCTATAAAAAAAATACATATATATATATTTTTTTTTTCAATAAGCGTTACTTTGAACTATGAACATTTATCTGTTATTATTACTTATTTTTTAATTTAATTTTTCTATAAATTAACTTAATGTCTATAATTATCATAGTAATGAATTCAGTATGACACTTAAGTAAGTTCCAGGCCTTTGTAACGGTTTTCTTATGAAATTAACAGTTATTTTTTTATAGTTTATTCGTATACGTTAAACATTAAAAAAATATATATATTGAAATAAAATAAGAAGTTAACTCTAATATATATAGGGGAAGTTATGAAATTTGCCAACATTTTAATTGTAAGTTATCGCTGGAAATCCATGCTTCCGACACTCTAAATCCAAAAACGACGAAAAAAAATATATATATATATGTCCGTCTGTGTGCAAGATAGCTCTCACATAGTCACGCAGTTTTATTTCGAAATCCTGAAACCCATAAAGTCGATATATTGATTGATTTTCATTCAAATTGGCCCAAGGGCAGAGGAGATTCAATTTAAAAAAATTAAGAACGAAATATTGAATGTACATTGGGAAGTTCATAAGTAAGACATTTACTGATTTTAGTCGAATCAGGCCCCTTCGAGAGGGAGAGCGGAAACTTAAGCAGATTACAAATAATTCTATGTCCCAATATTTTTTTAAATATCTGTGTCGATATAGAGAAAAAGTAATAATACTGTTGAACTCTCTACTAACGATGTACGCCAAGTGAACCTGTTTCGGCTGCGTAAGGCTGTTTATATTTTAGGCGAATTTCACAATATTAGGTTCATGAAGTTTTTTTTTTTTTTTTTTTTAATAAATCAAGGGGAGGTCTATATATTTTTTTTTATTTTTATAAACAGGAAAACAGGAATTTGACTGAAATATCATCCTCGAATTTTTGACCGATTACAAAACTGTTACTGTACTGCATATCGCTTGTGTTTACTGAAGAAACAGTGTTTTGTGTTATTGCCGTTTTAAAGTTACGTAACGCACTAATGCACAGCAGAATGCAATGGAATTTGTGCGAAATACATTTTTATTAGAAGGAATATATTCTAAATATATTAGGAAATCATGTGCTTTTCTGTTGTACAGAAACGTCCTTCATTTCGGTCAGTAGGTCGCTTGTTAAAACCGCATATAACGAAAACATGTAACACTAATATCGCTTATATCTTCGCAACCGTATTACATGGGCGTTACTTTGGTATCGTTTTGAAGCGGAAAGAAGCCATTACTTGATCACGCATGTGTCGCGCGCAGAGTTCACAGAGGCGTAGCTCGGCAGTACGTTTGTCGATCCGAGCGGGAGTGGTCGCGTTTGAGAGAACTCACTCTGCCTTAATAGATATAATCCATCGAACTCAAACCGGTGCTCTTCAGGAGTTATAAGGCTTACAAGTGTGCAATTTGTTGCAGAAATTTGACGGTTGCTTGTCTATGGCGTCCCCCGCATTCGACATGTTGTGTATTACGTCCTTTCTAAACCCTAGTGTCCCACTGCGGCTGCGTCCCATGTATAAAATTAATTGTAAAAATTGTAGTAGTTTTACATTGGACAAGCAGGCCGGAAGCTGACATTTAGAATTGGTGGGTTTTTCCTGAAGCTGTGGAATTTAAGTAAAGATAGGTCAGTAGATCTGGGGGGGGGGGGGGGGGAATTTCCCACAGGGCATATTTGGTGTATTTTCTCGTTCAATGGGGCGGGTGATCCTGGTAGGGGGAACTGGGGAGGTCACTCGATGGGTGAGTTAGTTACCTTGTGAGCCGGTTGTGTGGGTGTCTCTAGAACCGGTCTATCCCAGCCCAGGTCTCATCCCGACCCATCCCGGGTTACCGGTTCAGCCATTCTCTGTCCGAGGAGTTGGCCTTATCCAACATTGTCTTTGAGAGGGATCCCAAATGCATTGACAACAATGCAAGACGGGTTGTGATCGGGTGTCAGTGAATCCATTAGACCTGCCAACGTCTGGCGTGACAAGATGTCAGCTTCATTTTATTTTCTATAACATGTGGAATTTTAGATTTTACGATCCCATGATTCCAAAAAAAACCTGTTTGTATATCTATGAACTCGATATCTCAGCTTAATATGAAATATAGTATCGGCCAAAGTGAAGGAGGAGATTAAGGGCGGGCTTAAAACAAAAACTCCAATAACTCCCGTTGGAATTTATATATCGACGTGAAATTTTTTTTGAATTTTAAAACCCGATATGGATGACAGCTAACAATTTTCAGTCAAATGATAACGCGATAACTCCCGATTGAATTAATGTATTGACACGAAATTTTATATGTGTATCCAGAACATTCTAAGGACGACACCTATTGATTTTCAGCCAAATCGGTCAATGGGAAGGGGGGGGGGGACTTGACTCAAATACTCTTTCTCTATCAAACCATATCTTCCCAAAAGCTCTCCTACATCTTCCAAATCCTCCAATTTAAATCCCATATCCAGCAGAAAGTCACCAGAACCGTCCCTCTGATCTTTACCTCCCTTCCCACAAGACAACAACCTACCACAACTCCTTCCTTATCCAGACTAACTCCCTCTGGAACTCTCTCCCTCTCCAGATTCGCCATGCTCCTACTCTTCTTTCATTTAAGTCCCTACTTTTCCATTATCTCCTAACTCAGCAAACCTCTGATTCCTAAGGCTGGCTCCTATGAGATAGTTCTCATCTTTCTATAAGTCTCTCTCTCTCCACTGGACACTCTTCTGTTTCATCAGTCCAGTTTTTTACAATTCATATACAAGTCTTTATTGTTATCATATTTCACATTATTATTCATACTTGTTTTTCTAATTTTTCTATTTTTATTTTTTTATTCCTCTTTATTATTTTCCACCAGTTTATTATATTGTTTCACTCATTGCCTGTTTTTAACATTTACTATTTACTTCTAGAGACCTCTTTTATTTTACTTTATATTTATTCTTCTCAACTGGTTGATACTTGTATACTCTTGTTTATTCTTCATGTTATTATTCTTAGGGGACGTATATATTTCCCAGAATAAAGATTATTTTTCAATTCATTTCAAATAACTTTAATTATATTTAATATAATGAATGTATCGACATATAATTAAATATGAGGATTCAGAAGCCACTGTATAAGTCAAATATTGAGTTTTAGCCTAAACGGTCCATTGGCTCTTTCTCTGAGAAAGAGAGTGAAAACTTAATTGATTACCTAATTCGTGTTGGGGAAGTACCGACGTGTTTTTTTTTTACTTTCAAGTTTTCTTTAGGAAATGAAAGTCTGTTGATAGCATCGGAACATCATGTTAAGAAAAGTGAAGTAGTCAAGAAGACTTTTATTAAATAAAGGTTTGGATATGGATGGGAGGGACCTCAGGAATCAGGGAGGTAGTATCTGCCAACTTGAAATGAACATATATCTTCATATTGGTTTGAGTCAGAAATTGATTATGAATGCATTGTCTCCTATTGTTAATGTTCGATCTGTTTCCAAGGTGGCCCTACGTTACATAACAGTCTCTAGTCTCCATTATATTCTACAAGTAAGTCTAGTAACAGGATTCTAAGTCGACAAATAATCCTGGATTGTGCAACCTCAGAGGCCGAGGAGGGGGGGGGGGGGGGGGGGGGGGGTTCACAAAGTAAGTTCATCCCCTAACAAAGAATGCAGTGGTAGGGGACAAAAAATGTACTCTAGTATACCATGTACATGGGAAGTATGTTTTCCAAATTTCTGAATCCAAAAATGAAAAATATATATATATATACATATATAATTCTATGTATTTACATAACCGGCAATGTACTTCCCCATAACCGTTTAATTAAGTTTTCACTCTTCCTCTAAAATCAATCGACCGTTTAGTTTTTGGGTCAAGTCCCGCTTGATCCATTTCTTCTTTTAGGCCGATTTGACTGAAAATCAATAATTGTCGTAGTTATGAGGTTCTGGATACATATTGAATGTCATGCTGATAAATTCATTACATCGAAAGTTATTAGAATTATTGGCTTAAGCCCTCACAATTCTTCCGTTTGGCCGATTTGATTGAAAATCAGTAGGTTTCCTTAAGGAGTTTCGTTCACATAACGTAACTATATCTACCTGGGAAAGTAAAAATTCCTGTCTTGTATATTTGAGGTTATAAGCTATTTGTTAAGGTTATAAGCTATTTTTTTATGTAATTTCAGTGTTAAGTTCAAAGCTAAAATGTTTAAACAAATTGTGTTTCGCGATGGATAAAGGTGAAGAGCTATTTTTCAATCGTTATAATACATATTGTAAAGAATTTTTAAATCCTTATTGAAATATTTTTTGGCTTTAAATCGTCATTCCATGAAAAGCTTACGCTTTTAATGTAATTTCAATTCTCCTTTTTTTTTCATGAAATTACACATTTCACAAAGTTACTACGACATATATATATCCATAACCCCATAAGCGCTGGGCTTTCCCCTTATTTTGTTCCCTGTATGTTTATACAACCTAAACCAAGTCCTTCATGAAGTGCTCAGTCTCCCAGTTTCCTTAATGTACCTGAGAATGCTCCCGTGGTCCATAAAATGCACCCCATAAGCACAACACCTTTTGATTTTCAGCCAATGCAGTCAAAGGGAAGGAGGGGATTAGGGGGGGCTTAACCCAAAAACTTTAATACATTCAGTTATTAATCCTAAATTCCATATATTATAAAGACAACACGAATATTTTTTTATATTGTCTATTTCACTAGATGTATAAAATATATGGGAGTACTGCTACCATCTTCAGCCACCACTTAACTAAAACAGTATTTGTCATGTGGCTGAAGATGGTAGCAATACCGAAAATACTCCTATATAGAATTTAAGGGGTTAGTTCCGCCAGTAAATATGTTACTGTTGTGATACCTTTCGGTGGATATCGTCGTCAGTAGCTGCTAGTCGAGTACTGTGGGCGAGCGCTTTCGATTTAAAGACATCATCTTCAAGCCAATGTTAATGTTGTACAAAGATGATGTCTTCACATCGAAAGCTCACCCATAGTATTCGACCAGTGACGATGGTATCCACCGAAAGGTATGACAACAGTACTCCCATATATTTTATACAGGGTGATTCCCTCGTAACTTAAAAAAAAAATTGGATGAAACTAGACCGAAAGTGGAGTAGAATGCCGCCAACCGCAACTTTCTATTTCAATCCATTGCCGAGATTCGATTTTTTTAAGGTTTTTTCGAGAAAACCACGATTTTTGCCATGAAGTCCCTCATTTCTCCCCTTTAAATCAACTTTTGAACACATATTCGGAATCAGCGTTACATTTCCTATCAGACTAGTGTACTGGTAAAGATGCGGTTGGCGGCATTCTACTCCATTTTCGGTCTAGTTTCATCCGAATTTTTTTTTAAAGTTACGAGGGAATCACCCTGTATATCTTCTGTTACTAAACATTCGTGTTTTCTTTATAATTTATTAAGAGTTTCACAATCTCTCAGCAAAAATGTAAAATATCTTTAAATTCCATATGTAAATTCAAATAACGATGTGTTTTTGTCTGATAACGAAGTACATTGCCGGTGATTCACCGACGGATTTTTTCATTTTTGAGTTCAGAGAACATAAAATTGAGGTGAAAACTTACATAACTTTTTCCTATACTGCTGTTGTGGAGGTATATAAAAAAAAAAACCGAGATAAGAAAGGAGTGTTAGAAGATTATAGTGAGTCGGGATGGTTGTAAAGCCACAAAGACGAGGACGGGACGGTACGAAGAAGACGTGAGGAGACCCAAATGAGTTTTAACATTAAACTTTTTTTGTGTTTTTGTCTGTGGGAGTAATCTAATCTAATGCCGGGTGTGGTGTTTCTGGAGGGCTGAACATGCCTTGCTATTAGGAACATACCAGAGAGTGGTACTCCTATGTTCTCTACAGATCCCAGTTAACATGTAATCAATCCTCTTTCACCCATTACATTCTCATAGTTTTTGATGGTGATTCACTGAGAATGTACTTCCCCAGAACGAATTAACTTGTCACTTCCCCTTCAAAACCAGTCGACCGTTTGTGCTAATATTCAATAGTTGACTTACATAGGGGCGTCGATAAATTCATTACATCGGCAATTATTGGGGTTTTTGAATTGAGTCGACTAGTTGCAAAACTCGTTAAATCACCTTTTTTTCAATTTTGAGGTTATGGTATCAATGGATTCGTCTTTTCAAGAGCAATCGAGCTTTTCTTGGTTCATAACCCGTTAAAAGTCATTCAAAACTACGCAGAAAGTTGTGAACAGCTGCAAAACCCGTCATTTATACTTTATCTACAGTTGCAAACCCCGTTAAAACATTTCAGGTTCAAAACTCGTCAATTCCTCTCAAGAAAAGATAGCGCCCTATCCTTACAGAAGCAAAAACCGTTAAATATATGTTTTTAGACAATTATGGCAATCATTTTCCAGTTTAGACAATTAAATAACAATAAAATTTTCTTTTGTTAAACAACCTGCTGATTAGTGATATTAAATTCCAAAAATCAAAACATATAGAATTTCTTGTAATGCAAAAAAAACTGCCGTCTTAGTAAGAGGCGAGCCTTTTTACAGTTTCGAGGCTGGACAGGCTAAGAGCATTTCCAAGAGAGGAAAAAGTCTGAAAAATAATAGGACTCGAAAAAATGGGAATTGTTTAAACGACCAGACACTTTATCTAGGTTAAATAACTCCCTACATAGCTATATATTGTACATTTGTTATATTGTTTTATTGTAATGTTAGTTTTTAGTTCTATTTTAATTTAATTTTCTTGGTTTTCAAATAAGTGCACAGTTAGCTATTACAGTTAGAATATAGACTTCCACCTCCCTGGTTTTACCAGAGGAGGGGACCCTTTCACCTCAGGTACTCTTAGGTTAATATAAATATGTATGCCTGGCAAATATCTGAATTATTGTTGAACATTGTGCTGACGATGGCATAAGCCGAAACCGGTACACATTTAAGTATATGTTTGTGGAATTAGACAATATAAGTGTTCAAAAAAGTGTTTTACCTATAATTTTATTTAAAAAAATACATAGATACGAAGAAAACAAGGAACCAGAATCACAATTTTTCTAGGTGAATCTAAATTGGAAAAGTAGTTTAGAATCTAGGAAGGAAATGGAGATAGGGAGGGGGGGCCTTGTTGAAATTCAAATGAAGTCCGGCTCTGAATGTGAGAACCCAATGCACTTAGGGTAGCCTTTCAGAGAAGCTTTCAAAGCAATTGTACTGACCCCAACCCCTCCAAGGCAAAATCTATACAATACCTGAGAATATCAACATCGTTAACTTTTTTCGGATTCGAGGAATCCCGAAACCGAGATTAGAAACTTTAAAAATCCCTGAATATTCTTAAAATGAAGATGTCACATGTGCTAACTTAGATCTGAGCCATCTTCATTTCGTAGTCTTTAAGTACAGTTTACAAGATATCGCTTATATCTATGATCCAATCAAAAATATTTAGAAATAAAAGTTTTACAGAATAATATTTTATATAAAATACTTTTTTTTTTCAGAGGATTTATTTATTTACATATTTACAACGTCGAATTGTTCGTCATTAGTAAGTGAGATGTTGAGGTACGTGACCGAAGAGGTGTCCAGGCTAGACCTGAAGCGTCTCTCTGCCATGCCCGGTTTAGGCGTCGTGGCGGATTTATTGGGAGAGTGTTTGCGGATAATTGCAGAATAAGGAGATTGGATTGATGACAGTGGCTCATAAGTCACTTTCGTTATGGATAAAGAAATATGCACGTTAAAATGGTAAAGACGTTCTAGTGATGAGCGAAGGACCTCTTGCGTTCTTGCGCACAGACTTTAATGACTTCATTCGTTTACAGACTCAGACTGTTACTCAACCTGTTACTATTATAATAATATCTCAGTCTTGATTATTAATTCATGCGCTTCGTCAAACCAGCCATAATATTCGCCCTCTTGTCCTTCATCCTTCCAAATCTAGTGAATAGGGTACCTTAACATCCAAATCTTGAACCAACGAAATTTTACTCTTCTCTGATGAACATCCTGGATCCGCCCTTGATTGATGGGAGTTGGTACCGTGTCCTGGATAAGTGATAAGTGATGTGAAGTTTGTAAATGTAAAATGGCGTAAGGGCAATGTGGCGTAGTATAATGGACTGTAGTGACTGAGGACGTTGTATGTTTAATTATTTCGCTGAAAACGGTCGATTAGCATTAGGGTGCTGGACACACATACAAAATTTCGTGTCGGTTTACTTTTGGGTGTTGGAGAGGATTTTGTCTTCCATTCTGATGATTGGACTTTTGTTTCCACGTCGTACCCATAAACGCACGTCTCGTCCCCAGTAATGACACGTTCCAAAAAGTTTTCATCATTTGCCATTTCCAAAAGTTTCTGACATACCTGAACACGGTGTTGTTTTTGATCCTCGGTCTACAGTCTCGAGACAAACTTTTCCGCCACTCGGCGCATCTGTAGTTGTTCAGTTAAAATGTCTTGAATAATCCAAATGAAATATTGCATTTCTCTGCCATTTCACGGATGGTTAGTAGACAATCGCACGAGAACTTTCACTCTGGCAACATGATCGTCGTCAAAGTTGATGGGCGTCCTGAACGAGGATTGTCTTCTGACGATGTTTGGCCTTCTTTGAACCTTTTGTACCACTCATGACACCGTGATCGACTCAGACATTCACCCCCAAAAGCCTTTTGCAACATCTGAAAAATATCTGTAAACGCGTTGCTCTTCTTTTTGATTCATTTGTCAATCATATATATAAAGCTCAAAATGTCTGTGCGTTGTACCGCTATAACTCACGAACGGCTTGATGGATTAAAAAAAAAAATTAATCAATTTTTTCGTCATCGTCTGTGGAAGGTTATAGGCGTATTAGTACCTCAATATCTGGTCCATCCCAGCATCCACCCACGCAATCTTTGTAACTCAAAAACCACTGCAATGATTAATGAGGAATCTTTTTGAATAGATAAGTTTTATCTACCGGAAGGTTAAGGTCTATTTTTTAATCAACCCCTGGTCCATCCCAGCATCCACTCACGCAATCTTTGTAACTCAAAACCTTTGCAACGATTAATGAGAAATCTTTTTGAATAAATTAGTTTTAGCTCCAAAGCTAGCGTTACTACAGTTGAAGGACTATAAGCCTTATTCCGTATGAATAATTGAAAATTATAACATCATGAATGTACTGTCGAGGAACTGAATAGCCTTATAGGAGATATTGGGAGAAAAGTCAAAGTTCCCCGGGCAACGCCGGGTATTACTGCTAGTAGATCATAAAATAGCCAAACACAAAAAACGTGTTTCACAAAAACGTCTATTACTTCACAACAAAGTATCGTACAATCCAAAAAGTCCTGGAACTTTTTGATCACCTCTCGTATTCATTCTATCGAGACTTATCGTGATAACAGAAAGGATTTTTTTTTGGTTTCTGGAATCAGGGAATGGGATAGCATGAAATTCCGGTGAAAACTAGACATCGAGTTTCTGATCGATTACCTAACTTTCCCTATACATACTTCGCTGGGAAAGCAAAAACCGTGTTGTTTCTGAATTCCCTCACCTTATTTCTTTCTTCTGATAAAATTCCATTTGAATGCGTAAATCTAATTAAAAAAAAAAATGTATAGGTTGATTGGTATTCCCGCTTGGGAATGAGTCACGAATAGAAGACCTCAGACCTCATGAGTCAATCAATATACCAGTATGAGCGGTATATGTAGGGATCTATCGATACAAGTAAATATGTACAAGTAAAGTATACCGATACTTTTCTTTCGATACCAAGTAGGTATCGAATAAATAGTACTTGTATCGTTTCAAAGTACTCGTTTCAAATTTCAACAATTAAAAAAATTATATAAATTTTTTAATTCATCAAAATCGTTCACCGTTTAACTTCTTACAATTTTCTTTTATTTGTTGGTGCAATAAAATACTGAACTCAAATTACGGTCCACGGACAAGTGATATATATCGATGGTAATAACCTCATGTGTGATGTGATCACGCAGTCTGCATGATTCGTCCTTATTTCTTTCTTACCTTATTTACATTAAATGGTTTATCGTTTATGAAGATATACGATTAATTTAATTTTGAACAGAACCGTGTACAGGATTACGATTTCACCATTTTATTTTATTTTTACATTCTGTCAATTACAAATTATAATGCCTCGTCCTACGGCGAAAGTGTGGATTTATTACAATAAGAACGTTTCGATCTCAGCGACTTGCAAAAAGTGTTTTAAAAAAGTGAAATATTGTGGGAACACGAATAGTCTCCAGTAGTTTTATATACTTGGTAAAAATAAATTGTATGTTTATTTTATAAGGCTTTTTATTATTTTCAGTATGTTTTTAATAATATAATCTTATTCGATTTGACGATCAACGAAGTACTCGATTGAATCGATACTATTTTTATTAATATCTATGTAGGTTTATACATTTTTAAAAATTAATTATAACGAACTACTCGATTCAATCGATACGAGTAAATATCGATACTTTGTATTCGATACTTGAGTAGTATCATAAGTTTTATTCGATACTACTCATGAGTAAAAGTATCGATACCCTGTGGTATCGATTGAACCCTAGGTATATGAGAGTGGAGAGACATGAGATCAAAATTCATGGGACAGTTACTGTGTTAACTGATCGTTCCTATACCGGCTCTGTTTTAGATCGGTCTTGTAACCAAGACTAATTTCTGAACGGATATTCAGTTGGTATTTGAACCTAACCTTTTGCGTTTCTTGAACCGAATACTAAGTAAACAAATAAGAGAAGGTCATAGCTGCGCGCAACTTTCCCATAGGGCTATCAAATGGACGTTTATTTATGCGTAAACAAAATGCAGCATAGATCTCATCTCACAAACATCTTATTATATTTTTTACTTATTACTTTCTTATATCTTTTGTATAAGAAAATGTAATCATGCCAAAATCCAAGATCGAGTTTTCAACGGAATTTCAAGTTTCAAGGTCCTCTTCCCTTCGACCGATTTCGCGGAAAATTAATAGGTACCATCCTTATATGGGCTTTGAGTTTAAATGTATAATTTCATTTTGATACATTTATTACATTGGCAGTTATTGTAATTTTTGTGTTAAAATTTCCCCCAATCCTCCCCTTCTCTTTGGTCGATTTGGCTGAAAATCAAAAAGCGTCGTTTTTAGAGGGTTCTGGATACGCATATAAAATTTTGTGTAGATACATTTATTCTGTAGGGAGTTATCGTGTTATCAAACACATAAAAAGACAAAAATGTTATGCCCGGGCTTTAACTATGAGGTCATATCGCCTACTACCAGAGCGCTCTTTCATCACTCTGGTGGACATGAGCCCGACTCTATTGTGGGAATTTGCCTACCCTAAATTTTGATTCACCTAGAACAGGGGTCTTTAACGACTACCTGTCATGGTACAGGCTCAGGACCATTGCTTAACGTTCCATCCGAAGGACGGCGTGCTTAACGGGTTTAGAACCCACGACCTTGAGGTCAGCTTAGTATAATAGACATTTTCATATTTTTTCTCATATTTTCCAGAGAATGATTCCCTTGAGGTGTCCTTTTGAGTAATTAATCTTGTGTCACAGTTCTTGAATCTAGTTTGTACATTCTCAAGAGTTACTTGAGGGTCGTCCTGGCACGTCGTACTCCTCAAAGAGTTAAGGAGCGACTCTTTGTTGGGAACTGCCTAAAGAGTAACGCCTTTTATCTGCCGATGTCGGGTTGTTTGAAAGAAAGGTTTTAAAGAATGGAATCGTTTAGACAGTTTATTAAAGGACAAAGATCCTCTCCATGGATCTCTAAACCATCCATGAGAAAACAAATTGACGTCAATGAGTCTTCAATGAATATTCTTGTACTTCCCCAGCACAACCAAATAAGCTTACGCTCTCCCCCAAAAATCGAACATTTGGGCTAAACATCTAAAAAATGGAGATGTAGATTTAAATTTTCAAAGTCCCCTGAATACGTTTTCATTTTCGCGATAATATCTTTGTGTTAGTTAGTTATTATGACTCATGTCTGGGCTTTAACTACAAGGTCATATCGCCTACTACCAGAGTGCTCTTTACTCACTTTGGTGGACATGAGTCCGACTCAACTGTGAGAATCCTAAATTTTCCCTACCCTTAATTTTTTATTCACGAGTACCTGATGTCGTACAGGTTCGGGACCATGTTTAACGTCACATCCGACGTGGTCAAGTTTCGAGTTTTTTTTTAATGTTACGAACCCGCTATCTTGAGTAAGCAAGCACGCGTACCACTGAGCTACCGGTGCCCTCATGTCTGTGTGCGTTTATAATAAATTATAAAATTTTTTTTTTCATGAAAAATTATTAAAATAAATAAAAAAATAAAATATATGTGATGTGGCCGTTATAGGACTTTTTTTTATACAAACCATGCTTACATCCTCCGCCTTCTCAAAATCATAACCTACCGGTATTCAGGGGGAAAAATAGCAAAAAACCAAGATAAAAATTAAATAAACTAAAAAAATAGTCTTTATTAATAATGGATTGCTTGCAAGTTACCAATAGGATCTTCAAATTTCCCGTGCGTCTGATTCCTAAATCAGCAATCAGCTGTTACATAAATTTACATGTACAAAACAAGTCATATTACATTTATTTAAATATATATGAATTCGATCATTTCATTTCCTCACTCAAAATTGTCCTTTCTGTTATACTCTTAAAGCTGATTTTACATGCGCAGTAATGCAAAGCGCAGCAGCAGAAAATGCACGCTATTGGATGTGAGTCATTTAATTCTAAAAGCACAGAAACCACAGCGTGCATTTGCTGCTGCTGCACTTTGCATTTTTGCTGCTCATGTAAAGTCAACAAGTATTACAGTCAGTGGTTACCTCAGGGGGAGCTCGAGAGGGCTGTGCCCCCGGGAGTCTATACCCCCTACCCTGGTAGCCTAACTTTGCCCCATCCTGCTCAAAATACTGGCTACGCCCCTGCTGGCGTTACTGGGTATAAGAAAGTCACTCCTAGAATTTCTCTGTACAATGAAACAAAAATAGTCCGCTGACGCCAAATCATTACTTTCTGAAACCCAGTAATGCCAATATGAAATTAATTTGAGAAGGGTGATGGGGGTGTGATCTGTACAAAAGTGGTTGGTATTTGGTATAAAAGAGTCCTGTTATGGGCCACATCACATTATTTTTTTCTTGAAAATGAATTTTGCAATAGGCTTCTTTGACAAATGAACTCTCTTGGGCCTCTTTGTGCGCAATGAGGTATTATTAATTTATTATTTCTCATGATGAGATTTTTACCTATTCATTTTTCTTTTTCTTTTTTTTCTTTGCTTGGCTTCTCTATTTAATATTGATTAGGAAGAAAAAAAAAAAAAAGAAAGAAGGCAATTTCGTCTCTAAGAACCTTATTTTCTAGCCAACGCTAGAAAATGTGGTCTCTTGTAGAACTGTAAGAAGAATGTCATTTTTTAATACAAATTTTTTTTGGAAATTGGAATGTCTTAACTAGATCTCACAATCAGTAAAAAATGTTGTTGAAGCACCTGGAATGTACTTCCCCAATTGTTTGAGTTTTCGCTCTCCCTCCGAAATCAATCGACGTGAATCCTCATACTAAACATATCGATACAATTATTAGATTTTAGGATTTTTGAGTTGAGCCCCCTCTGATCCTTTTGGCTGATTTCGCTGAAAATTAATAGGTGTCGTCCTTATAAGCCCTCCTGTTGAGTTTTCTTATCCTCTGAATACAAAAAATAGAAATAAATGCTGTATGTGTGTGTGAGTGTGTCTGTGTACACGATAACTCCCGATAGAATGCGTGTATCGACACGAAATTTTATATTTGTATCCAGATCCACTTGAGGATGACACCTATTTATTTTCAGTCAAATCGGACGAAGGGAAGGGGGGAGGAGTAGGGGTAAGGCAACACAAAAACTCTAATAACTGCCATTGTAGTGCATATATCGGCACACAATTTCATATATAAATTCAAAACCTTATAAGGTTGCAATGCCCTATGAATTTTCAGTCATCAATCAAACGGAAAAGGGCATATGTGGGGGTCTCAACTCAAATACCCTAATAACAGCCAATGTGTCAACTATTTATTTTCAGTCAAATCGGCCGAAGGGATTTACAAGTAGAGCGACAAGTTAGTTCATTCTGGGGAAGTACATTGTCAGTAATTCACCCTCTTTTGTATTTTGCAATCTTAGGTTTAGTTTTTTCGGTTGTAGTCCCGATTATTCTTTGAGTAACCTATTAAATATTTCATAAATGATGCATACAAAGTACAAACGATTAACTTTTATTCAAAAAAACAACTAAAAAAATGTCTTTTCATAATTTTCTTCAATTATGAAAAATGTAAATTTTTTCTCAAAAATTAAATTCCTCTTTTCGTTAAAAAAAAAAAAAAAAAAAACTTTCCAACTTTTACTGTTTATTGTTTTAATGAGTTAATGCCAATTAACTTTCCTTTTAGTGAATACGAAGAGTTGGGAAACGGGAAGGTTACAAATTAAAAAATATATATGCATAATGTACGTACATAGTACCCGGGCTTTAACTCCAACCAGAGCGCTCTTTCGTCACTCTGGTGGACATGAGCCCGACTCTACTATGGGAGTCCTAAATTTTTATTCACCTTGGGCAGGGGTCTTTAACGAGTATCTGACATCGTACAGGCTCGGGATCATCGCTTAACGTCCCATCCGAAGGACGGCGTGCTTAAGTTTATTTCTTTATTTTAACTCCCACATAAAATAAAGTAAGGGCCTCGGCCGTTTTTTGAACCCTCGATCTTGAGCTCAGAAGGCAAGCACGCATACCACTGAGCTACCGGCTTGGAGAGACTTGGAGTTTGAGCTCAAATGTTTATAAAGTCAGGCCCCCACCCTCCCCCCTCCCCCAAGCAAAGCTGGTGTCGGGGGTTTTTTACATTTTTAATTTAACTTTCTTTTTAGAGTTATATTTATTGTTAAATATTTTCCTTGACCTGAACCCAATAAATTTAAATGATTTTACCTGACTAGATACATTTTTTTTTTTAGAATTATATTTATTGTTACATATTTTCCTTGACCTAGACCCTTTCAGTTATGTAATCACGGAACTTCTTCAGAGCGATCTTCACAAAATCATTGTGTCTCCTCAACATCTTCTGTCCGACCATATCAAGGTGTTCCTTTACCAAATTCTCAGAGGTAAGTTGTACTTTTTAATAACTCAGGTTTAGAAAAGTGGACATAAGCTTATTATAAATGATTAAAACAAACTTATTGTATTTTACAATCTTTTATTTAGCTTGCTTTGTTGTCTGTCTGCAACAAATCGATTACAAGTCGATTTTAACCTCTTTTACTTTCTTATGTGGGTCGAGATTTCTCATAGAAATAAAAGACGTTTTCTTTCAACTGTTTTATTTTAGACCAGAAACGGTTTTCAACGCAACAGCGTCATCATCAGTGGTTCATCTATGATAGAATAATAAAATATAAAAATAATGAAAAGTATACATAACTATTAAGGCATCAGGGTACAGAGTAACAAAATAAAAATTATAAACTTATTTACCCCACCCTCATAGCACAGCGGTTAAAGGACAACTGGCATAGCTCTCAAGGGGTGGGGATAGCTAGGTTCACTCACTCGGAATTTTTGTCATAAAATATAACGAGGTGCAAAATACATAAATTAAAAATTACTCCATGCTCATTTGATTAAATATATTTGTTATAAACATTCTTAAACTATATATAGTTGCTTATGGTCTAAAGGTATTTTGTTGCATTACGTTGCTCCTGGACCTCACTCCGGTGATGACTGATGAAGTGCGATAGCTGGGTGTGGCTCGCTCGCATCCATTTTTTCCCGCCGGAACTTTCTTGCTCAGCTATTGGTTGCCCAGGCCCCCACCCTTACATACTCCGGACTGCCTATGGTTTTCTCCCGACTTCCTCCCAAGTTCCTGCCTTCCAATTCTGATATTTCCATCTTGATGATTATATTTATTTAAAAATATTGAAGTTTAATATCAATATTTTTGGATATTACAATAAATAAATAAAATGTTTTAAAAATATTATCACAGTCTTGAAAAATATATAAAATAAAATACACATAATAAATAAATATCTTTATAAAAACCAGCCAAAAAACGTTTACAATACATCTCTTACAGGACTGCTACTTCCCTTAGTCTGGAACCAGTCTCTCACAGCAGGTAGGTCAGGCAGGAGAAGGGAGTTCTTAACCTCTATTTTTTTGTTAAGACTGTTCGTATCCTCATATAACGAAAGTCGGATCTCCAAGTCTTCTAAGATATCTGTACGTCTCCCTCGTGCAACAGTGCCACTCTATGGGTACCAGTATGGCCCTCATTTTGACAATGAATAAAGAATTCGGAATCCCTTCTTCATAGATGTTCTATGTTATTTGATTAGTTCTGGGGAGGTACATTGCCAATGATTCACCAACAACTTTTTTCCCCTTTAATAAGCTTTACTACCATTCCTACAATTATCATTACAGAGAATGTTTTTCATTTTATGGCTTCTGCGTTGGGGTTTGACTACTAGGACTCAGGGTTCTTGTTTAACTGCCATTTTCACAACTGATTACCTGTGTGATGGTGTTGGGGAATGGTTCAGCTTGGCGGTAGCTTAACACGCCTGCACAGATTGGTCTCGAGAAGACTGGGCAGGTCATTAACTGGCAGATGTCTGAAGGACCCACATAAACAACTTTTGCATGGTCTACCTCCACTGGAGGATGTATTAAAGCTTAGGAAACAAAAATATAGTCTGTGATAATAAAAAAAATTGTGTTAAATAAAATTAAATAAATAATAAAAATAAAAATAATAAACTATTAAATATTACCACATTTCCTGTAGAAATTGTAGCTGGTCTTCTACTAAATTTTGATTTCTACAGTAGTTTCCGAAAAGGGCCCTAATAAAAATTATCGAAAGTTAAATGCGTGCAATTTTGAAGAAAGTGCACGTAATTTTAAAAAAATTAATTTAATTTAGGTTTTTTGACGAAACATCAAAGGGTGTTCGGTTCGGCCTGCGGTGGTGTGTGGACGCTCAACGAGCATGGAGCCGAGCAGACCATGGATTGTAACAGTCTTGCAACCTTCTAAATACTTGTTTGCATATTTGTTGCCTTGGATCTTTTTAAATATTTATTATTTATTTTATTTTATTATATTTATAAATTATTATATATTTTTTTAAAGTCTTTTATAATTTCTGAACTGCCTAGTTTTTCCCTTTCGCAAAAAAGTTTTGTCATCCACCAACGTCGTTTATATTTTTTCTTATTATTAGCCAAGTGAATATAAATGTAGGCCAACGCCGCAATAGCTTTATTATTCATTATAACAAAGGTTAAACTGATATAATTAAACCACTAAAGTAAACTACTGAAACTGAAAAAATAAGAAATCACAAAATAACCTTATAACCTATGTTCGGACCTGTGGTCGTGTAGTGCTCGGCTCGGGGTGAACATTGGCACCGAACGCCGTGCCGAGCATTGCTCTGCATGTTGCTCGGTTCGTGTTCGCTAATCTGGACGCACCTTTAAATGTCTATGCGTGAGTCTGTCTGTGAATATGATTACTCGATTACGAATGAATATATCGACACGAAATTGTATATGTGTTTCCAGAATCCTATAAGGACGACACTTATTAATTTTCAACGGAATCGGCCGAAGGGAATGGCAGGATCTGATACTCCTTAGAATAGGATATTGTTTGACACAATCCCTCAAGATAGGTCCTACTAGGAGGAGAACAGGAAAGATGTGAAGAGATGAATGAAGGAAGACAAACCCCAACTAACGAGAAGGTGACAAACATAGGACGAAGGGTACTTCCTTGATGTGCGCCACACCATTCTTAGTCTAATGATGTACCCTGGAGTTCTTAGGTTAAATGGACTAACTTTTCCTATCTGAATAGAATAGTTAACATTTTCATTGTGTTGCCTTCCTGCTCTGCCTCTCATCTTCCAGACTACCTTTACCATACGACTGACAGCTAGACAAGAATAAAAAGTCTATAATAGTTCAGATTTCCAGGCTAGGTAACTTTTTATTTACGATTTCTGAACATTTATAACACTTTTTAACACGAAAAAAAGGAAGAAAAAAAAAAAGTGAGTGACTCGGTACTCACGAGAATTGATGTGTAAACTACTTTAGTTTCAAAAATTTGATTTTGATTAAAATTTGTTTTGTAATGTTACAATAAGAAAAGTAATATGAGGAATAAAACTTTCAAATTTATTGTTCTTCAATTTTTTTTATACCTAAAATTATAGGTTTGTGATAGCTAAAATAAGATATATACAACTGTGATTGTAGTGTCTCTAGATACCGCGAGAATACAGCGTCGATGGTAGTTTTCTAATTTGTTGTTGAAATGCTTCGATTCGTATTCATTTGTAGATTAAGTTTGTCATTTAAAAATGAAATAAGTTGTCGGTATCTCCTGAAATGGGTAAATACATAGGTTAGGTTAGGTTTTATGACTCACGCCCGGGCTTTAACTACGAGGTCATATCGCCTACTACCAGAGCGTTCTTTCGTCACTCTGGTGGACATGAGACCTACACTACTGTGGGAGTCCTAAATTTTGCCTACCCTAAATTTTTTATTCCTCTAGGCCAGACGTCTTTAACGAGTACCTGACATCGTACAGGCTCGGAACCATCGCTTAACATCCCATCCGAAGGACGGCGTGTTTAAGTTTATTTTACCTCCCATATAAAATAAATTAAGGGCCTCGTTGGGTTTCGAACCCACGATCTTGAGCTCAGAAGGCAAGCACGCATACCACTGAGCTACCGACTACCGGCGCAAACAATATTATATAATAATATATTGAAATATTGTATATTATATATTTTTTAGATATACACTGCTATATTATTTTCTTTTATCACAAATTTTATTTATTGTGACACATTTAAGCTATACGAAGCATCTTAACCTAAACGTTTCTTATCGAAAGATCATTTTATAAAAACAGCTGACAACACAGATAATGAAGTGTGTAGTTGTGTGTGCGCTGCGCGACACACACTTACGCATGCACATCAACGAGACTTACGGTCTGATGTTTACACATCAAAAAGTCATCGGTGAATCACCGGCTATGTACTTCCCCAGCACGAACTAATCAATTAAGTTGGCCGATTTGTCTGAAAATCAGTAGGTGGTGTCCTTAGAGGATTCTAAATACTCATCTAAAATTTCGTGTCGATACATTCATTCTATCAGGAGTTATCGTGTTCACACATTTACATTCTTTTATTATCATTTTTGTCAGGTCTGAAAATATGAAATTTTTTGGAACTACGCATCCAATTTCTGACCCATTTACATAACCCCGTCCTCAAAGTCCTCCCTTGGTGTAATTATTAATCAATTCCATAATAGGAAAAAAAGGTTGAGTTTTAGAGAGAGAGAGAGAGCGGAAACTTACTTTTTTTTACAAATTTTTCCAACTATAGATTAACCCTCAGCCTGCTCTTAGGGCTTGGAAGCAATGTATTTCCGTTGCCAAGCTGACCCCATATATCGATGCCCTAGTTTAAAAGGGCAACATCTCAAATTTTATTGAACTGAGAATCAATACTGTCTCGATCTTTCATGTAACCTAGATATTACATTTTACTTCTACATCAGAATCCTTTTTATATATGAGGTGTATTAAAAAAATGATGGGAATTTTCGGTTTTTGAAAATAATTTTATTTATTCGTCTACATCACTTATTCCCTTCAAAATAGTCCCCATTAGTTATTATAGACTTATGCCAGCGCTTCTTCCAATCCCCGAAACACTTCTGGAACTCGATCTTTGGGATATCATTTATTTATTTTTAATCTCATCCATGTTTGTGAAACGACGGCCCTTTAAGGTTCTCTTTATTGTTGGGAACAGAAAAAAGTCACACGAAGCCATGTCTGGCGAATATGGAGGCTGGGGCATCATTACAGTGTTGTTTTTGACCAAAAATTCACGAACAAGCAATGAAGTGTAATCAGATGCATTTTAACTTCGAGGTCATATCGCGTACTACCAGAGCGCTCTTTCGTCACTCTGGTGGACATGAGCCCGACTTTACAATGGGAGTCCTAAATTTTTATTCGCCTAGAGCGAGGGGTCTTCAACGAGAACCTGACATCGTAACGTCCCATTCGAAGGACGGCGTGCTTAAGTTTATTTTATCTCCCAGATAAGGGCCTCGGTCGGGTTTCGAACCCACAACTGAGAAGGCAAGCACGCATACCACTGAGCTACCGGCGTCCTCGATGTATATTATGTTGTCTACCTAGGTATTTAGGGTAGTGGTCTTTAACGAGTTCCTGACATCGCATAGGCTCGGGACCAAGCGAAGAGTAGCGAAAACATAATTGATTATGTTGGGGGTCGGTAAACATAACATTGGAAAGGAGGAAGAGAGAGTCCCCCCCTCCTCAACTCTAGAGAGGGGATGGGAGGTTTGTCCAGTCTCATGTACTCCGTTCTCCCAGTCGTGACTCATCTGTCCTCATCCATGAAATTTTAAATTGTTAAAGGTTTTATTTATACAGTTTATTTTTATTATAATTTTTTTTTTTAATTTACAAATAGCTATTTACAACTGTATACAAATAAATACAACAAGCAAATGTGCTAATAAAGAGGTAATAGCCATGTCAAAATGCCATGAGGGGAGAAATCACCCAGTGGTGATACTCCCTAGTCACTGTTTTTCTCTCGTTTATAGCTAATCACTGTCACTGTCACTACTTCTGCTCAGGAGGTCTCTAGGCCATTGACGCTTAAGCCATCGTTGGGGAAGTATGGCAGAATGGAGGGCACGGACTAGAGGATTATTGTGGGAACTAAAAAGGGAAAATAATTTTTTATATTTGGATTTAGCGACTTCAGTGATGAAAGATACGTTAAGGTCAGTGTGAAGGGTTTTGTTGGAGACGTAGTAAGGAGCATTGGCTATTGTACGAAGGATTTTGGATTGAAGGGATTGGATGTGCTGAAGATTGCAAGCCTTGGCAGAACCCCAGAGTTCAAGTCCGTAAGTCCACATAGGTTTGAGTATTGCGTTGTATATAAGTTGTTTTGTTTTCAAAGTTAGTTTAGATCTTTTGTCTAGTAGTCTTAGTAGTGAGGATTCCAAGTTAGTCGTTTGTCGCGTATGAGGCCTAGATAGCGGACTTCGTTTTTTAAAGGGATGGGATTTTTGTCAAGGTACACTGGATGGCAGGTATATTTTCGACGAAGGGTGAAGACGATGTGAATTGATTTTGTTATAAAAACATTTTAATTTTATTTACTAAAACATTGTAATTAGGTAAAAAAAAAATTATCGATAAGTTATTTCAAACTCAACTTGTTACTTTTTATAATTTAATGTATTTATATTTATTTAAATAGTTTTTGCCTTTATATTTTATGATTGTTACCAACAGAACCTGTTTTTTTTGTTTTTGTTTTTGTTGCTTAAGGATGGATTTTGTAGACTTGCCTGATGATGAGGGCAACCTCGAAAGCCGGCTAGCTAATACAAATAAATAATATGTGAGAGGTCAAACTACATCTTATTTGACAACCTCTGAAACATAAAATTTCGTTGAAAATTCGAATTTGTGATTACATTACTACCCCTATACTTTGTATTGCTGGGGGTGTAACAATGAAGGGTGGCATTGAACTATTTAACTTGGAGTTCTAAATTGAGCTACCAGTGAACTTCTCTCGTAGCTCTATGCCTACTGTAAAGTACAAACTGTGGTAGCCCGACCCTGAAGAACAAAATGTCTATTCCAATGAGATTGAATCTAGTCGTTCATCAATCAGAGAACACCATTTTTAAAGCTTCACACAATGATTCTCCTGAACATTCATGTCTTCTTTTTTTTTTAACCTTTTTTTTTTTATTGTTTCATTTGGTTCCTGTTTTGTGTTCAGGACTCTGTAAAAAAAAAAACCCAGGCCCTCCCTGGGTAGTCTTTTGTCCTTACAAGACAAAACATCACCTCAACTTCATCTCTTCTCTATCTTAACTTAGATTTCATTAAGGAACTCCGCGGATAGGAATTTAGGTCCCAGAGCACAGTGGCAATTTTTTTTTTTTTAAAGTGACCAAAAATTTCTTTCTATAGGGATTATATGGTACAGCAAACTTAAAGGGCGGAATCGAAATGTCAAAACAAGCTGAAAATGATGAGCCACCGCATTTTTTTTAAGGAAAATTTCAAAAATATCGAAAAAATGATGTAGATGTTGAAAAAATGAGAAAAAAAAAAGAATTTAAAAGAAAGCAGGTTGAATCGTTATTCATTTTGTTATATTATTCATTATATATCGTTATTATAACTATAAATACATAAATTTATGTGCATTTAAAAAAATACATATAATTTATATTTAAAATATAATATTATGTAATATTCATAATACCTCAAAAATTCTTATAGACAAATATTTTGTAATTTATTTTCTTTAGATAATTTAAAAAATATAAATATGCATAAATAATAAGGTGAACATACATTTATGTATTTATAGATATAATAACGATATATAATGAATATTATAACTATATGAATAAAGATTGAACCTACTTTATTTCAAATTCATTTTTTTTCTCCCCATACATAAACAACAGAACACTTCATAACGATCTTATGATACACACAGTACCCGACACAATACTAACTACTTACATACGTTTTTTTAGAAAACTTTACACACATACAAACCCAGAAATACGTACTTTATCTTCACAACACCTTAAATCCTATTCGTTCTTAATATTTTTTAATTTTTTTTTACATTATTTTCTTATACTTTTATCATCTCTCTTACCCATCCATCAAAATTGTCTTTCAATTCCTTTTTTTTTGTATTATTATTATTATTTTTTTTGTTTTCTTTATTTATTTTTTCCTTTTTTCCCGAGGACCTACCACTGGGTGGCCTTCCTCTCACATGCCATTCACGCCAACATGTCACTACCTACCATCATAGATGCTGGTTGTTGCACCCTAGCAACAGTTGCTTCTTTTCAAATAAAAGACAAAAAAAAAAAAATATATCATTTTTTCAACATCTACATAATTTTTTCGATATTTTGAATTGTTTCCTTAAAAACAGCGGTGATTATTTTCAGCTTGTTTTCACATTTCGATTCCGGCTTTTAAGTTTGCTGTACCATATAATCTCTTTGGAAAGAAATTTTTTGCCACTTTTTTGAAAAAACATTTCCACTGTGCGGGGGCTCCTGTACGTATTTTGAAGAGGGTAGCTCCCAGTAAAATGAATACATCGACACAATTTCTTTTTTTTTTTCCCCAAAAAAACTCCCAAAAACTCCCCCCACACCTATTAATTTTCCGCAGAATCAGCCAAAGAGAAGAGGGGGCTCAACTCAGGAATCCTGACTATGTAATGGTGTATCGGCATACAATTTAGTATGAGAATTCAGAAACTCCTATGTAAGTTAACTGTTGATTAGTCCAAAACTGTCGATCGGTTTTGGACTAATCAATAGTTGAGTGATTCGTCTGGGGATGTACATTGCCAGCGATTCCCTTTTTTTCATAGGTAAAATCAAATATGTTGAAAATTGTACTTTCGCGGGCCGCACAAGAGGGGGATGTAAAGTGCATGCGGCCCGCGGCCTGCGATATCTAACACAACCCTCTGTACTTAACATAACTCTCCCTCCCTTGTTATCAGTTTGACAGTCAGTCTCATTCTTCCTGCTTTTCTGTTTTTTGTAAAAATACTTTTCATCCCTTAGAGCTTCGTTAAAAAAAGAAAAAAAAAAAGATAATGATGAAAAAAGTATAAATAAATAAAATAACATTAGAAGGGAGGTAAAAACAGGGGAGAAAGATGGCTTCCTTGGGGTTGTTGTATAATGTCTTCCCCATAAATCTTTCAGCTTCTTTCTAATTATAACATGTTTTATGGTATTTCAACTTTTTAAACTAACTTTATACTTACTTTTTTTACTAATTCAGTACAAAAATTGTATGTATAGTATTCCAAAAAGAACTCGCAAAATTAAAACATTATTTTCACAGATTCACTATTCTATTCACTATTCTTTACATAGTAGCTGACGAAAAGCAATATACTCATTTAGGGACAAATACTCTAGCGATCCCATGCTGCACCTCATCTTAAGGAAACTGAAATCACTACATATCCTTAGAAAAGACATAGTCTTTGCCTGGATCCCATGGCATGTAGGAATCCACGGTAACGAGCTACAGCTGCCGTGCTAACAGAGGCCATAGCAGTCCGTCCTGCAGACATCAAGCAGCCACTCAAATTAGCCATAAAAAATAAATGGACATACTTTTCTGAAGTCGGTTATACCTCAAATCGACACTGCTGATGTGACGCCTCTTTCCCGAAAAGAAAAAAAATGGTCCTGACGAGGCTAAGAATTGGACACACTTGGCTAACTCATGTCCAAATTTTGCTGCGGAGACGCCCACCGAGATGTCCACTATGCAAGGAAGAACTTCATTGTCTTCCACATACTTCAGTCCTGTGAAGCTCTCAAACCCTACCGAGAAAGAGATGGATTGCCTCACGATGCTCGAACAGTGCTGAAAGATAGGTCAGCCTGCAGATCCCAGCTGCTGCAATTCTTGCGAAACACTGAATTATATCACCAACAAATTATATGGTGCCATTCGTGGAGGAATAGCTAATATCCAGAGTGCTGGCGCTAATAGCCTCAGCAGTCGATGCGCCTATTTTCTATAAGAGGCCAGAGGTTTGAAGGGACTAGACGAGAGGGGGGTGTAGTCAATTCCGGAAGTGGTGGGGGTGGTTCGCACAATACGATTCCAAGAATTCAACCTTTCCCGTTGTTTAGTCGTCTGCAAACGATGCCGACGATTCTATTGAACAGGACATTTTTGATTTAAACTTTTCCCTACAATTTTTTTTTTGCCATTTGACCACATAAAGAATTTTTTCACATCAATATTAATGACTTTCCACACTTCCGAAATCGATTCTTGATCCAAGTCATTTTCCTCAATGAAAAATCTCTGTAGCCGTGAAATGGATTTTACGAGAAAGCTCCTTTTTTTTTTTATTGTCATCCCTTTTTGCATTAAACAAACAACAATCAATCAATTAAACTATTAAATAAATATATATAAGAAAAAAGAATATTTTTTAAAAATATTGTCTATTTCACAAGATATAAAAAATATATGGGAATACTGTTGTCATACATACCTTTCGGTGGATTCCGTCGTCACTGGCTGATCGAGTACTATGGGCGAGCGGTTTCGATGTGAAGACATCATCTTTGTACAACATTAACAGTGGCTTGAAGATAATGTCTTCACATCGAAACCGCTCGCCCACAGTACTCGACCAGCAGCCAGTGACGACGGTATGACCACCGAAAGGTATGACAACAGTAACATATTTACTGGCGGAACTAACCCCGTAAATTCTATATAGGAGTACTTTCGGTATTGCTACCATCTTCAGCCATGACATGACAAATACTGTTTTTTATAAGTTGTGGCTGAAGATGGTAGCAATACCGAAAGTACTCCCATATATTTTATATATCTTGTGAAATAGACAATATTTTAAAAATACATTCGTTTTTTTTATATTTTTAGTAAGTGTTTCACAATATCCCTGCGAATGTTAAATATGGTATCAAATAAATGTTGCCTTCTCAGGTTTACTCAGGAACGAATACCTGAAATTCGAAGGGACGACATGCTCAAGTCATAAAAAATCCAAGAATCTTGGCCAGATTTCAAATGCTATTTATTTTTCAATTTCTTCTTATGGATAACAATTTTCAACTGAATTACTAAAAACTACAGTATTCACAATATTTTTTTCTGAAACTTTTAAAAACGAAAAATCTTGTTTAATATATATTTTGAAAAGTTTGATAATAGAGCGAAATAGTTGACCCTGTTTATTAACCTCTATCAGAACTCGTCAAAACTGCTCCTTGCCACATAGATTGATAATATCGGTCACAAGTGGCAAATATAAAGAATGCTTAACATGGACCTGAGTATATCCTGCATTAGCGTACATAGACAGATTTTTGCAACAAACTATTTTTCTGACATAAAAACATACGTACTGAAGAAATTTAATATAATTTTATTTCGCCTTTCTGAAGCCCGGACATGAGTCACAATAAATAACAATAAATTTCATATATTTATAAATATTTTCCTTTATTATTTATTTTTTTAAATTTATTTTATATATTATTATCTACCCCTAATTACGGACCGTTACAATATTTGTATAAATATATATATATATATATATATATATATATATATATATATATATATATACACATAAATTTTTGTTTAAAAAAAAAAAAAATTTAATGTTAATTTTGTTTGCAGGTCTGAAGTACCTTCATTCGGCGAGGATACTACACAGAGATATTAAACCAGGAAATTTGCTGGTGAACAGTAACTGTGTTTTGAAGGTAAATATATATATATATATATATATATATATATTATTTATGTTTATCTGTAAGTCATGTTTTCATTATTGATATAGCTCGGGTAAAGTTATATATATATTTTTTTTTTTGTATAATATTCGAACTTATTCGAACGACGATATAGACAGACTTTAGGGGGAAACAATTTTCAAAATTGTATTTCATATTGATAGTATAAATGTTCCACTTAGGAACCATAGTAATTGAAATAATCATAAAATAACTAATTGTTCCTACTCGTTAAAGACCCCTACCCTAGATGAATAAAAAATTTAGGGTAGGCAAAATTTAGGACTCCCACAGTAGAGTCGGGCTCATGTCCACCAGAGTGACGAAAGAGCGCTCTGGTAGTTGGCGATATGACCTCGTAGTTAAAGCCCGGGCATGAGTCATAAAACCTAACCTAACTAATTGTTCCAGACTCTTAATAAATCTTCTGTCTATTCAGGGATTTTGAAATCATATGTATTTTAAATCGTATTCCTGAATAGATAGATTCAAAATATGAAGTTTGAAATATGTTCAGCCATTTTGCTTTGATGAACGAATAATAATAATATTATATTTCCATTAACTATAAACCATAAAATGGTAATAGGATACATATAAGAATATATACAGTGGCTCACATTCAAAAAGATGCAAGGGATTTTTAATTTATAAATAGCGATTTTGAATAATAAACTATAATTAATTTCCAATGTAACTTTTATAACATTTAAACTAAACATTAAATTAATTAAAATAATATTAGAATATAAATAATTATCATTTTGTTAAAACGTAAATTTGAATGTTGGAACAAACTGCAAATAATGATCTCACAGTGAAAATGATGCAATGTTTGTTTTTGTTGTTTCTAATTACATTTATTGGAGTACTCCGTCTTGTAAAGAGCTTCGCTCCGAGTGTTTCCATCTAGTTTTAAAAATGGGTGCTCAAACAACAATTCGCGAACGAGAAATCGTCATAGCAAATTTAAAAAAAGGGAAGACAGAGAAATTGCCTCCATCATTAACAGGAGCTATTCAACACTCGAGCACATTATTGAACGTTATAAAAGCGAACATCGACTTATAAATAAACCCAGGGTAAGTGCAAAAAAAAGTTTTACTGCTACTGATGAGCGATAGATTTCACCCCAAATTAAAATAAATCCTAAACTGAGTGCTCCAAAGTTGGCAATAATGGTTGAAAAACATTTAAACAAAAAGTATGTGCTGAAAGCATTCGTAGGATACTTAGAAAGAACCAATTTCATGGAAGAGTTGCAAGAAAAAAGTCACACCTAAACAAAAAGAATAGAAAGATTAGAGTTGAGAGCCCAAGATTATTTACAGAAAGATTCGCACTTCTGGAAACGGATCAAAATTCAACTTATTTGGATCTGACGGAAGAGGTTTTGTATGGAGACGGGCCAACGAAGAGCTCAGGGAAAAAAATCTTCGCCCGACAGTCAAGCATGGAGGTGGAATGGCCATCACGGTGGAGGTGAACATGTCATGGTTTGGGGGTGTATGGCTGCCTCTGGAGTAGGAAATCTCCATTTTATTGAGGGGGCGATGGACAAATATATTTATTGTGATGTACTTAAAAAGAATCTGAAAGAAAGTGCAAACAAACTGGGAATTAGCAACAATTTTACATTTTATCAGGATAAAGATCCCAAGCATTCTTCATATTTGGCCAAAGAATGGTGTTTGAATAATTGTCCAAAAACTATAAAAACACCGCCCCAATCTCCTGATATAAATCTTATAGAAAATCTGTGGATTATATTAGAAATGGAGGTGAGAAAACATGAAATTACAAATAAGGGAGGACTGAAAAGAGCGCTCAAGGAAGAATGGGGGAAGATTCAGCCAAATTACACTGAAAAGCTGGTGGCGTCTATGGCAGACCGTTTGAAACAGGTATTAAATAACAAAGGACTTTCGACCAAATATAAGATAGATTTCTTATGTATTTTTTCCTTTGCATCATTTTCACTGTGAAGTCATTATTTATAATTTTTTCTATGACTCTAATTAACGTTTTAACTAAATGGAAATTTCTTTAAACTTGAATATTATTTAAAGAAGTTTAATGTTAAAGTTCAGTGTTATACAAGTTCCATTAGAAATTTATTAAAGTTTATTAATCAAAACGTGTGTTTCTATTAAAAAACCCCTTGCATCATTTTGACTCTGAGCCACTGTACTTTAAGATATCTTATAATTTAGATACTTAAACAGATATTGACGCTTAGAGTCAATAAGTAAATACTTGAAAATAAATGAATACAAAAATAACACTAATAAATACAGTAGATACATTTTTAATTTAATTAAAATTAAGATAAGTATTTTTTATAACTTTACAGAAGTGTATTTTTTACGACGCTATAGACAGACTTGAGGAAAAAATGTCCAAAATGAAATTGTTAATTTTTCATATAGGAACAATAGTAAGTGAAAAAATCAATAAATAACTAACTTTCGGAATTTCGAAATCATATGTCGATATAGTAGTTCAAAAGTGGGATATCTCAGAATTATTGATTTTTGAGAAAATGCATTTGAAAGTTTCGTTCGCTTCTAAAAAAGTAGCCTCTGAACTTCTTGTTTTCGTTTCATATTATTGGAATGCAACTAGATTTCTGAGGGTTCACAGGTTCATAAATCAGTACTAAACATTTGGGAAAAAATGATAATTCTGTAACAGGTTATGTACATTTTAAGCCCTCAATTATGTATTCTCAGTTATCCAAGTTCAGAATATGAAAGAGGGTGAAAACTTCTGAACTACTGTATACATGTATTCTAAATCCTATTCCTAAATAAAGGATATTCAAAATATAAAGTTCGTTTATTGAAATGGATAAATATAAAATGTATTGCGTACATAAAATACGTTTATATTCGATATTTATGGTGTTTGGCTTTAGTAGTTAATGTCTGAACATTCTGTTTTCCTTTGTTACAAAAAATAAAATCCACTAGGGAATTTCGTTCTATTTATCTTTATATTACTTCTCCTTTTATATTAAAATTGGTATATTTATTATATATTGCATAAATAAATATATTGTATATAAAATATTCATTTAATAGTCATTGGTCACACACTGTCACGGCCTTTCGGTGTCATACATTATTTTTTCACAATTTTCTTCGTGTCTCGCCCATTTGGGGCATTTTCAAAACTTGTTTTAGTATAATAATAATTTTTAATTTACACAACCCCAAGCCATTTAAACCATATAAAATAATATTTTTAGTAATATATATATATTTTCCACAGCTTTATTTTTCTCCCATTTACACTTTGGTTTTTACAACTTAGGAAATGTAGCCGTTTAGGGAAGAACTCCCAACATCTGTATCTATAATTTATTCTCTGATCTATATTGTAAACAATTTTCTATTAATTGGTAATTTTTATCTGTACAGTCCCAAGCCATGTCAACAGTCCAATATATAATAATATTATCATATTAGTTTATTTTATCTTATTTAAAAAAAAAAAAATAAGCATACCGTCCTTCGGATGGGACATTAAGCGATAGTCGCGAGCCTGTACGAAGTCAGATACTCGTTAAACACCCCTAACCTAGGTGAAGAAAAATTTAAGGCTAAATTTAGGATTCGCATAGTAGAGTCATGCTCATGCCCACCAGAGCGACAAAAGAGCGCTGTAGTTGTTAAAGCCCGGGCATGAGAAATATACATACTATAATGTGCCTTTTTTAAACTGTTTTTTCCAGATCTGTGACTTCGGACTGGCCCGAGTGGAGGAACCAGACAAAGGGAAACACATGACTCAAGAAGTGGTCACACAGTACTATCGAGCTCCGGAGATCCTGATGGGTGCCAAACATTATACAGCCGCTGTGGATGTCTGGAGTGTGGGCTGTATCTTCGGGGAACTTCTTGGTCGGAGGATTCTGTTCCAGGCACAATCGCCTGTCCTCCAGGTAACACACTGCATTTCTTACGTCTGCACCTCGGAAGGCAACTGCACTATGTGATAGTAAGATGTGGGATTAGATATTTCATAGAAATAATATACGTCCTCCCACTGTTTTATTTGAGACCAGAACCGGTTTTCAACTCAACAGCGTCATCATCAGTAGCACATCTATGAATACATATCTTACTAATATATAAAGAGAGCATTTGTTTGCTGTTTGGCTAATCTTATAATCTACTGGACCTATTTTCAATATTTTTTTTCTATAAATTTTTTCCGTTTCCGCGGTGGTTATAGGCCAAAAAAAAATTCCTATTTTACATTTTTTAAAGGAGATATTTGATTTTTGGGTATCGATAGGCGTAATCGAATCTCTCAATAGTTCTCTTTTTATGGTTCCGAAGTCGCTATATGGAAAGCCTATTAACGTTTGTCCCTGTGTATTGTGTTGTGTTTTCAATTTCTTTAGGCATGAATGTCAATTCAACTTTCTATAAATATATTCTAATGTTACTTTTCGTTAATTTAGTGGCTTTGATATAACTCACTATTATTTTAATCAGAATTGAAAGCAATTTAAGAACTTACCTATGTTGTGCTGGGGGAAAATTTGTTGTACTATAAGTTAATAGTTTGAATTTAGGTTCGCATTATTTATCTGACTTTATGAAAAGTATTAGAAGTTATAACACCTTCTTTTGGTGCTATAGAAGTAAAAGAAGGAAACTTTATCCCAACGAATAACGATGAGTTATTGAGTACATATACGCCTGCTTAGAGTTACCAACCTGTGTAAAGTTACTCCGGGTAACCTGCTTGTAAAATATAAATATGGAGAAGTAACTAGCAAAAAGTTTAAAGCAACGTTGCAGAGTAACGAAATAAAAAGATTTCTTTAAAATGTTTTTAGTTTTTTCTTTAAAATTTATGACTGTACGTATGTATTTTACAGTTGGAGCTGATCACGGACCTACTAGGAACACCCTCTCCAGAGGACATGCGCTATGCCTGCGAAGGTGCCCGCTCTCATATTCTCCGCACCCTCAAACCACCCCACCTCTCTCTCCTCTACACACTCTCAAATCTGGCCACTCCGGAGGCAGTTCATCTCCTCTGTCAGATGTTGGTCTTCAATCCAGACCGTCGGATCTCTGTGGTGGATGCACTGGCTCACCCCTACCTGGATGAGGGTCGTCTCAGGTACCACTCCTGTATGTGCAAGTGTTGCTTCACCTCCAGCAATGATCTCCGACAGTACACTGTCGACTTTGAGCCTGTCGCTCAACGTCACTTTGACGATCTCTGGGAGAAGAAACTCACCTCCGTCCACCAGGTCAAAGGTGTGTAGCATTAACTCTACTATACCCTTATATGGAATATAACCAAATTTTTCTACAATATTTCGTGAGTGAATAATTTTGTTGGTCGTCTAGAGATCAAAATTAGAAAAAAAGTTCTCATAAGGATCGGTCCTCTAAATTTTCTCCAAAATCAATCCATTTAGCTAAAAATCAATACTTACAAATACATAGGAGCTCCTAAATCCTCATACTAAATTTTGTGACGATACATTCATTACATCGGCAGTTATTACGTTTTTGAGCCAAGCCTTCCTCTCATCTTCTCTTCTCTTCGTCCGATTTCGCAGAAAATTAATATGTTTTGCCCTTATGGTGTTTTGAATTTAAATATGACATTTTAAATGCCTCAAAAATGTCTGTTATTAGAGATTTTGTGTTAAGCCCTCCTTATTCCCGATATAGGTATTGTCCTTATAGCTTTCTAGAGACACATATAAAATTTCGTGTCGATTTATTTATTTTATCGAGAATTATCGTTTTCACAGACATCGAATTTTTGGCCGATTACATAACTTCCCCTATACTTCGTATCGTTGGGAAGTAAAATGTTATTCTCTACATCATTTATTTAGATCTATTTTATTCGGAAATAAACTTTTTTACAGAATAGATGTACATATATAATATAGGTCCTGTATACATATATAATAAGAATCTATTTATGTACCTATATATTGCATATAATTGAATCAGGAATGGTCAAATATAATCCTAATGGAAATTATTGCTGGTAAATGCTACGTTATGAACTGCAATAAGTCCCAGTCATGGTACTAACGATATGTGACCCGGTGCGGGTGAAGATGGGTATACCGTGTGTTCAAATCAATATTTCAGGTTCTCTCTTTTTAAGAACAAAAATTATATCAATTTGAACAGAAAGGTTTGAAATTTATGTTTATACTATATTTTTATTAGTAAAAAAGGAAGAGAGAAAAAAAAAAAAAAGGGTTATACTTCAATATACAAGATTTAAGAAGAACAAAGACAGGAACAATACATAAACATTATTCAATAGGTCTCTACTATAATATTATTATCGGAAATGTTAACAATTTGGCCCTCCTGTACGTTATTATTAAGTAAGGATGTCACAAACACTTTAATTATATATTGATTGAATTAGGCTCGCAATTAGCCTAATTTATTTACCTATATATGTACTTCCTGAGCTCTAATTATTTTTAATAATTAAGTTGCCACTCACTCTCTAAAACCTTATTCTCATCAATGTATTATTTATTTATTATTAAATATTAATCTCGAATACAAATTTTCTATGTATTTAGATTGCCTTAGAAACCAAAATTAATGTCATTAACCATTAACTTTTTTTTTTTTGGTAACTATATATTCAACGTAGAAGGAAATCGAGGTTCTGTCTTGTAAAAAAAAAATTCAAAATTTGGCCAACGTTTCGAAAACTATTTATTTTCTTCTTCAGGGCCTACAGAATATAAACAAACAAATTAGACATTATGGACAATGATATAAACAGATACTTTACAATTTGAAAAAGAGATGGAAACAATTTTTTTTTTTTTATAAACATAAATGAAAGAGAGAGAAAAAAATAATAATGAATAAATAATAAAAATAAATACAAATTTTGAAAGTAGTAATAAAATAACCTATATAAAACAATATATATCTCTCTAAATAACTAATAAATAAAAATTACCTTATAATGACTTGAGTGGATGTATGTGGTGAAGGTGTTGTGAGTTTGTGTCCAGTATAGTGCTATAGTGTCGTGTTTATATTGTTTCCATCTCTTTTTCAAATTATAAAGTATCTGTTTATATCATTGTCCATAATGTCTAATTTGTTTGTTTATATTCTGTAGGCCCTGAAGAAGAAAATAGTTTTCGAAACGTTGGCCAAATTTTGAATTTTTTTTTTTATACGACAGAACCTCGATTTCCTTCTACGTTGAAAAGATACTCTCTACTCTATTAATCATTATATATTCAACATATGTGAGGTTAGGTTAGGTTTTATGACTCATGCCCGGGCTTTAACAACGAGGTCATATCGCCTACTACCAAAGCCCTCTTTCGTCACTCTGGTGGACATGAGCCCGACTCTACTGTGGGAGTCCTAAATTTTGCCTACCCTAAATTTTTATTCACCTAGGGTAGGGGTCTTTAACGAGTACCTGACATCGTACAGGCTCGGGACCATCGCTTAACGTCCCATCCGAAGGACGGCGTGCTTAAGTTTATTTTACCTCCCAGATAAAATAAACTAAGGGTCTCGGCCGGGTTACGAACCCACGACCTTGAGCTCAGAAGTCAAGCACGTATACCACTGAGCTACCGGCGCCCTCTCAACATATGTGATAGTAAGATTTTGTGGGACGAGATTTCTCGTAGAAATAAAAGATGTTGTCTTCCCACTGTTTTATTTTGACCTAACCCTGTCCAGTTGTCCTTTAACCACTGTGCTATGTGGGTGGGATGTACCACTGATGATGAGGCTGTTGCGTTCAAAACCGGTTCTGGTCAAAATAAAACAATGGGAAGATATTGATAAAAAAAAAACTGGAATTAAATGTTGTTAAATTCATCAAGAGACTCAAGCAATGTTTGTTTTTGTTTGTACTTATTTCCTTGTTGCGATGGGTACATAAATCACCGGCTATATACTTCCCCAGAAAGAATTGATCAATTAATTTTTCGCTCTTTATTCAGGACAAAACTCATATCTAAACCCTCCAAGTATTATCCTAAACTTTCTATTGCTATTGTACAGTCGTATTTGTGCTAGCAGATTTTTTCGATATGATATTTACATCCCGACAGACTGGATCAGGGGATTTGAAAACATGTAATTCCGATGAATTTCAGGCGGAGTACATAATTTCCCTCTACTTCGTTTAGCTGGAGAAGTAAAATACACGATAAAAGAGGTTATAGTTCTAGGTTGGCTAGTGTCAGTAGGGGAGTGGGTGAGCATCCATTCCCAGTATCTCGTGGCCCCAGCTATTCTAAATTATAGCCATAACTCTAAATATTTTATCAGTGACTGGCTGAACTGACAATACGTTTATACATTATTAGATTTTTGATAAATATGTGTTTTATGTTTCAGAGGAGATGTATAAATTTATCACGGAGAAGATCAGCACGAGCCGGATCCCTTTATGCATTAACCCACAATCGGCGGCCTTCAAGAGCTTTGCCAGGTAAGGCAAACGGACTGCCCGACCAGAGACCAGCCGCCTTCTTGCTCCAGGGTACTGTACTGCTTGCCTCCTTCACTTTCTTAGCCTACTACTCACTTAGTATCTCTTCTTGATTCACAAACACTCTCACGATCGATCAAACTATTGGCTATTCACACATCTGGAAGTGATCCGTTCGATCGAAAGATGATCATCGAATATTTCCGAGAACATGGGGAAACCCAGCCGAGGCCATTAGGTTTTTATCTGGGAGGTGAAGAAACATTGAGTACGTCGTCCTTCGGTTTAAATACATTCATAACCTATATTATTTAAGTGATATATATTTTTATAATTTATCATAATGAAATACATACATGTTCACTGCATGCCTTGAACTAAGCTCGAAGATTCTGTATCCTGTGCTGGACTGTTTTGAGATTAAACAACGAAAATCGCTTTGGAATGCATCACATAAAGTAATTTTATGAGTGATGACAAAAACATATACAATGACAATTTTACCACAAATTAAATAATGAAACATGGCAGCAAGGGTTCTAGGAGTGGGGAAGAGACGTGGAGAGTGATATCTAATAGAAGACTGTCCCTCTTTTCATAATAATGGGTCCCCTGACCTCAATGGTAAGGAGGGGATGCACGTTTTGGCAATGCTGCCTTACAACTAACCAGCCGCCATGTTTCACTGGTCCTACACTAGCAAATATGTCATTTTTTAATTCCTGTTAAAAGGCTCCTGACGATGCGCATATTTAAATTCGAGAGTCCGCCCATGGTCAGATTGTCAGCCAGAAAGGAACATATAAACTGGAAATTAAGAAAGAGTACTAAGTGGAAAATTGGCCGTTTTCCCACCCAATTTCCTCATGTATGCATTTTTTTAGTTAGCACATCTTTTATATTGCATTTTAAAAGTACTTAAGGTAGAGGTATCTTAATTTTTTTCTTAATTTCTTTCCCCTTTTGTTCAATTTTAACATTTTCAGTTCTGATTTAGACACTTATAATTGTTGGTGTAGAAGTTATTTCTACTTTTCCTTTACTCTGTAGCGTAGAAATTGTTAAAAAACATTCTTTTGTAGAAATTGTCAAAAAAACATTTTTTTGTAGAAATTGTCAAAAAAACATTCTTTCGTAGAAAAAACAACAGTCTCTTTCTCTTCCGCAAACTACTAATTTGCATGTTGGATCAAGAACATCTCGTTATTACTATTACTTAGAGACGTAGCAAAAATATAAGTTGTTATAGTATTTTACTACTACTACCAGAGCGCTCTTACGTCACTCTGGTGGACATGAGCCCGACTCTACTGTGGGAGTCCTAAATTTTGCCTACCCTAAATTTTTATTCACTTAGAACAGGGGTCTTTAACGATTACCTGACATCGTACAGAATCGGGACCATCGCTTAACGTCCCATTCGAAGGACGGAGTGCTTAAGTTTATTTTACCTCCCAGATAAAATAAACTAAGGGCCTCGATCGGGTTTCGAACCCACGTTCTTGAGCTCAGAAGACAAGCACGCATACCACTGAGCTACCGGCGCTCTCTCTCAACATTTGATTTAACTGATCAGTAATAGCCTAGCTTCATTAGCGCCTAGGTACTAAAAAAAATGCGCAATTTTCATAATTTTCAACTTGTCCAAGGGTAACAATTTAGGTTGCTACGTTGACATATTAATATAATATTGAGATAACCTGAGGCTGTGAATCCCCAGCTTCAAGAGAAGCTCCAACGAAAGAGGAAAGTCAATTTAGTTATTGTGATTAATACCCAGGCTTTAACTACGAGGTCATATCGCCTACACAAGAGCGCTCTTTCGTCGTTCTGTTGGACATGAGCCCGACTCCTACTATGGGAATCCTCAATTTTGCCTACCCAGGATTATTAACCTAGGGTAAAAGGTCTTTAACGAGTACCTGATGTTTTACAGGTTTCGGACCATCCGAAGGATGTTGTGCTCAACGTTTTTTCACCTCCTTTCCTTATTAACACAAACTGAACAATGTGCATATGTTTCTAATCTCCTCAAACATCAGAAAGGATAAAAAAAAACATGAAATATTATAAACTATGTTCTCATTTTGGTGGTTGATAAAATCTGAGGTTTGAAAATACAAACGCATAAAAATACCACGCAGTATGCTGATAAACTAGGATGCGAAATAAAAAAAACCAACCAATATGGCGAGAAATGACCCATGGCCCAATTACCTCATGGACTGTTACCCCAACGTATTGTGTACATAACTTTATTTATCTTTATAAATAAAATATGTTAAAACTGTAGTAAAAAGTTGTGTCGGTGAATCACTGTCTATGTACTTCCACAGCAAGAATTAATCAATTACATCGGTAATTAGAGTATTTACTTATAGCTCCTCTTCTCAGATCCCTTTCCCTTTTATCGATTTCGCGGAAAATAAATAGTAAATGTTTTATGCGATTTTAAATTTAAGTATAAAATTTCGTAGCAACATATTCATTACATCGGCAGTTATTGGGATTTTGATCTGCCTTTCTCTTCGTTTGATTCCGCTGAGAAATAATAGTTGTCCTTATAAGGGTTTGAATGTACATAAGAAATTTTGTGTAAATACATTCTTTATAATGACAGTAGAAATTTTGTAAGCCTCCCCCCTAAACCCCTTTTTTCCTTTGGACGATTTGGCTGAAAATCAAGAGGCTCGACCTTAGAGGTTTCTGGGTACACATATAAAATTTTGCGTCAATACATTCATTCTATTGGGAGGTATTGTGTTCATAAATACACACACACAGACAGACACCATTTTCTTTTTTGATTTTTGGAATTATTAGCTCGGAAAACATGAAATTGAAAACTCCGAATCGAATTTTTGACCACCATATAAGTAAAATTATTGAGCTGAGTTTACGAAGCTCTTTCTTTGGCGAATCATGTATTTCGTTGTACTCGTACTACTCCTAAACCCCTTAACCGAAATTTGCCACGATGGTAGTGGACACGGTGACGATGGTTTACTATTAAAAAAATCTGAAATCGAACATACCACGGAGGAATAATCACCGAAAAACGAAATCCCCATTGAAATCAATTGAGAGACAAAATTCTCGCGCAAAATAGAATTTTTCGATTTCAAATGTAAAAATCCGGGCGAAGCCCTTTTCGGTTTACCATCGGACACCACTTTTTTTGAGCCGTTTTTTTCAATGTTCTAACGTACAAACTTCGACTTTTTTTTCGATAAAAATATTCACAGCTGTTGTCTACAAAAAGGCTAGAAAAAATCCATTGAATTGAATTGAAATCTATTTGAAGTATTAATATATTCATAAAGAACATACAAGGTGAGAAGTTACTGATAATTATTAAAACATTAACTGAGTTTCTTATACAGATATGCCTGACTCAGCTCAGTTTTTGCAAACAGCAGAATGTATTGCACACCTAGTAAATTAATGAAAATTGTTAGTTTGTAAAGTTCTCATCCCTTTTTTCTGCCTTAGTTTCTTAAAGTCAAAATAACAATATTATTGGGATATTATCAGGGTACAACACACTAGATTAGACTCGAAGTTCGTGAACCTTCTTAGTGTTCGGAATTCCAACCTTTCGTGACCATCCAATTGAAAAGTGGTGTTTCGTGACTGATTCCAATGTTTCGGTATGATACATAAGAGTACACCTTCAAGAATTGTTAATATTATTTTAAAGTAAAACTGTAAAAGTAACAAAGAGATATTAATCCACCAAGAGGGCGCCGGTAGCTCAGTGGTATGCGTGCTTGCCTTCTGACCTCAAGATCGTGGGTTCAAAACCCGTCCGAGGCCCTTAGTTTATCTTATCTGGGAGGTAAAATAAACTTAAGCACGGATGGGATGTTAAGCGATGGTCCCGAGCCTGTACGATGTCAGGTACTCGTTAAAGACCCCTGCCCTAAGTGAATAAAAATTTGGGGTAGGCAAAATTTAGGACTCCCACAGTAGAGTCGGGCTCATGTCCACCAGAGTGACGAAAGAGCGCTCTGGTAGTAGGCGATATGACCTCGTAGTTAAAGCCCGGGCATGAGTCATAAAACCTAACCTTAATCCATCAATATAGTTTATTTATATGGAAACTAGTTTCGACAACCAACAGCCCATCATCATCAGGTAGTCAATTGTAGAGGAGAGGGTAAAAAGGAACTATATGTACGTCATTCTCATGTCCATCAGAGCGCCGAAAGAGCGCTCTGGTAGTAGGCGATATGACTTCGTAGTTAAAGCCCGGGCATGAGTCATAAAACCTAACCTTAATCCATCAATATAGTTTATTTATATGGAAACTAGTTTCGACTAATTAAATATATAACTGAAATATATAGAAAGTTTATGATGAGCAATTTTGAAGAAAGTGATAAAAAAATTTAAATTAACAATTACTTCATTTGGATTCTTCTAAATATATAATTCTAAGATGCCATCAAATTTCTTTAAATTTGCAAAAAATGTTCAATTTAATCCAAAGATATTTTCTTGTTTGGTTGACAAGGAAAATGAATAGCATACAATCAAGAACAACACATTGGGTTTATTAATAATTAACCTACATAATAAAAATAAGAAAAATTATTTGGAAAATAAAAAAAATTAAATTATATACAAAAATTCTTACTAATTTCTAAAACTACCTACATCAGTATTTTTTTCAGTGGCCACTATGCTGTCTAAATAAATCCTTGAGTGTTGCGGAAAGGGTGGATTTTTTTTTTTTTTTTTTTTGTAATACCTGTCTGATGCAGGTTCAACCAACATATTTACTAAATATATATGTGTGTATATTTTTATGTTGACAGTTGGACAGTGGCGCATCCTTCAGAGCTGCCCCCTTCACCACACCTGTGGGAGTGACACATGTTCCAACAGAGATTGGTGTTTCCTTGAAACTTTTCCCAATCTCTTCACCAGACTGAGACTCAAATATTCATAATTTAGAAATGGATGATATGTACGAAAACAAAAAAAACAAAACAGAAAGTTGGTATGCTTTCATTGTATATTTAACCAATTTATTGAATTAAAAAAGTAAAAAAATAAAGTTTATATGCTCTCAGATTTATTGTTTGAACCTCAGGGGATATTTGTCTTTTTTTTTTGTCGATTTGAGTGCAATTACGTCTATTATTATTGTTTAAATAAATTAATCAGACCAAATACAGGGGAATTAACTAAAACTAGCCACTATATGGGCGTTGTACTAATGTGCATTAAATAAATAATAAATAGCAGTGTTTAGACTATTGATGTATTTTTTGTGTAATAACATTGGATTTTAAAAAGCGTTGTAAATAATAAATATAATTAATTAAACTTTTAGTCCTTTATTATTATTATTATTATTATTAATATCTTATTTGCGTATTGTAGATATTAGAGTATCACTCGAGACAAGACTTTGCCCATTTAAAATATATTAATGTTTGTTTTACTTAAATTTAGATTACATTTTTTGATGTTTTTTTTTTTTTCTATTTATTAATTTTTTCTTGGCAATTCTTGAATTCCATTTTTGATATGTTTAAATTTTTACTAATTATAATTCTTTTATTTTATGGCCTAACATAAATTTTGTATAACACATTGTTCGCAACGATAGAATTATTATGAACATTTTTCTTTATTCCTGTTGTTTATACATATATCTTTTTACTAACTAAAGCTAACTTTATTATATATATATATAATTTTTTTAAATTTCTTTTGTGAGTTTGGATTGTGTTGCCCATGATCTGTTTTCTATCCCAAAGCGTTGACAGCATTTGTCGCTGTTTGTTTTAATTTTTTTAAAAATATTTTGTCGGCGGTGGCTCTGGTTTTTGAAAAGTTTTTTTCCAATAGTTTCAATTATAATCTTACTTGTTCTTCAGGTTATTTCAAGTCATATAAAAGTTACTAATATCAAAAAATAAATTATTGGAACAATTAAAAAATTGTTGAAAAAATTAAGAGCTTAGAAATGTGGTTTCCTGTTTTCACCCAAATCTTAGAGTTAACCAATTTTTGAGACTCATTTTTGCGAAATTTTCTGCAACAAGACAATTAGATTGAAAGTTATTTTAGTAATAGAATGCTGTTTCAACATTTGCGTTAGTTATTGTGACTCATGCCCGGGCTTTTTTAACTAAGAGATTATAACGCCTACTACCAGAGCACACTTTCGTTACTCTGATGGACAGAGCCCGACTTTACTGTGGCTAAAAGTCCGCAAGACGGCATGCTCAAGGTTTTTTTACCCCACTTAAATACCCTAAGGGTCTCGGCCGGGTTTCGAATCCGCGATCTTGAGCTCAATAGGCAAACAGCTCTGAGCTACCGGCGCCCCCTCGAGAAATAATAATTTTATCGATACATTCGTTTTCAATTATTATTTGTTTTATACCACATTGGACTTGACATAGTTTTATAGGATCAAAAATAAGTTGTGCTGGTATTGCTTAAATAAATTATATTTATTGGAGGAAAATTTGAGAAAATACAATTTATTCATTATTCAAGACCATGTCTAAGGAATAAAGAGCTTATAAATAAATAAATAAAATGTTTTAAATTTATATATTCATTGTTATTCATTCAGTTATTTTATAGATAGGAAATTATACTCATATCATCAGTAATCATTTTGTTAAATATACAATCAAAACGGAAGTAAATATTTCAGAACAAACAAATTGTTGACTGTAAAGCTAATGGGATTTGCTAATTCGCTATAAGAACAGTTCGAACTAACAAAGTTGTCTTAATTTATAACTAAAACTTACCACGCCGAAACCTGCGGTTTCTGAAAAGGGTTTTCTTTTCGAAAAGACCATATTTCAAAAATTTATTCTTTATTACATGTTTTAATGTGTCCTCGCCCTCGTTTCTCAACGTGAAATTGTGAGGAACTTATCTTTATTCTTCCGTTAATTAAACAGCATTAATTATTTTCGACTCTATAAACTTATGCAAGTTTCAATTAGCTAAAAAAATAAATAATGTTAATAATTGAAAAGTGTAAATAAATAGGAAAATTGCAAAAATAAAATACCAGTTATTCATTTATTTGAAACTTTTCCATGACTGGATTTGTCATATGAATAATAGAAATGTTGGTAGTTCACAAACTTCAGTACAGAAGCCGCTAACGTTTTTTGTTTATTATTTTTCCAAAGATCTCGAAATGTAATTTTTATTTGCGTAGTCAAGATTGTAGTAACCAAATAACGGGTGGTGGTTTTTTTTTGTTTCTTCTATTGTAAGGTCAGCCAAGTCCTATTTTAGTATTATTGTATAAATTAATTTAAGTTATATTGTAGCTTTATTAATTCATATTGTTGTACTAATTATATATATAAAAATGCATGAAAATTGTGTAATGAACACAATTTAAATTTTAAAATATTTTATAGGGTTTCGTAGGTTGGAAACTGGAATTTTATAGCGAAATATGTACATATGTACACATATGTCTCTCTTAAAACCAAACCATTTGAAATTAGATATGTTTTTGCCAGAGATATTGTGGAAGTTCATTGTAAATACTACAGAATAAAACACACGAGTCAAAAATTCCACTATATTTATATAGAAAACACAATATATTTCGCTGGTTAAGTGTACAGGATACAGACTTATGACTGGTCCAGTCACCACTTGACAATGCTCTAACCAGCGAAATATATTGTGTCTTTTATATAAATATAGTGAAATTTTTGACTCGTTCTAAGTGTTTTATTCAGTAGCAAAACATTTGAGTTAGAAAGTAACGTCATGAAATTTGTAAGCATCATTACATTTCCTCCCCTTGGAACCCAAAATTTTGGGGGTGGTAAAAACGTATATTTTCTGATAAAACTGACTAGGATATTTTGCGAGAAGATATGAAGTATATATTTTTTTCTCGAAGTTTTATATTTATTAAGGCTGCCTGTGGAGGAACAAATATGTCCTTTGTCTCCCAAAAAAGTTTATTCCACTTTAAAATATTTAAAAAAATATAAGCAACGTGCGGCAGTCATTCAAGAAAAGTAACTGAGTTGTGTTAGAAGCATTAATTTTATACTAAGTTGGGAGGCACAAATAAAAGATCGTAAAAAAATTATCTTATTTATTTTTTTTTTTTTTATCAAAAAATGAATTTAAGATAATGAGTAGAATCAAATATATTTTTTGAAATGATAGTATGAGAGGTGGAATGTGTTTTCCTCCTTCTCATCTAAATTGAAGAATTTTGATGAAAAATACTTAAAAAAAATCTGTTCATTGTCTCACAAGGGGTAACTTACGAATACAATTATATTGGATTGAAATATGACAAAAGGGAGATAATTTCTCTGAATTTTGTTTTTGCTTAATTTTTTAATACTGCTATTATTGGGAAATGAAAAGTACTCCATTTAGTAATCATTTCAACAATTTTGCTTATGAGCATAAATGGGGTGCCCTCAAATTTCGAGATGTGAGGAAGCGGCATGCTACCAATGGATTCCTCAAAAAATTTAATTTCAGGGTGTGGAAGTGGCAACACTTTAACATTTCACAAATAATTGACATTTTCAGTATGAATTATATAATTTAAATATAGTAAAATAACAAACCCTGCGGAACCCTTCCATGTGTCTTGCTTAGCAACATCTGTAATATTTTATACTATACTAATTCATAATCTATACCATTTCGATGGGCATTTCATTTATTGTCTGTATTTCGTTAGATGAGATTTGACATTTACAAGAGAAGGTTAAACCGATACATCCGATAGGATTGATAAATACTGTTCGTCTGCGATTGAAAGGCGCAGCTTTGCCTCTCTAGCAGGCCATGCTAAGGTTCCCTTATTTATTGTGTATTATTACATTTTTAATATTTTGAAAAAAAAATATGATTATTTCTACATTTTGCCAATTATTTTTTATTTGATAGAGCCTGCTGTATGCCATGTAATCTATATAATAAAAATGACTGGCTAATTTTGCTAAGCGCAAAACTCGAGAACGGCTGGACCAATTCGGCTAATTTTTTTTTTCAAATATTCTTTGAAGTCCGAGGAAGGTTCTTATGAAGAGAGTTCCTAGCGGTCAACTAGAGGGGGGGGGGGGGGGGGGGGGGGCTAAGCACAAGAATTGCTCTAGCGCATTAACGGATGGACGGATTATCATGAAATTTCACATGTAGTATTCTTAAAAGCCAAGTTAAAAAATAGGCTATGTGGCGTCCATAAATTTTGAACGGTAGGGGGGGTTGTAAGGGGGGCCTAAATATAAAGATAGTGCTAAGTCATTAACGGATGATCGGATTGTCATGGAATTTCATATGTAGTATTTTTAAAGGCCAAATAAAAAAATAAGGTGTGTGACGTCACAAAATAGTGAACGTGAGGGGGGGTTGTGGGGGTAGGCCTAAATATAAAGATAGTGCTGTCATTAACGGATGATCGGATTGTCATGGAATTTCATATGTAGTATTCTTAGAAGGTGAAATAGAAAAATACACTATGTGACATCTCAAAAATTTGAACGGGAGGTGGGGTTGCAATGGGGGCTAAGCATAAAAATTGTTTTGGCGCAAAATTGTGAACGGAAGGGGGGTTTCTAACTACATACTAGCTGTGGGGTCCGCCGTTGCAAAGCACATACGAGTTGTGATCACAAGCGTTCTTAAGTACGCACTGGCTAGAACGTCCAGTGACGCTAAATATTCACTAGCTGTGGTTTCCGCCATTCAATGGCGCGTACTAGCTATGGTGCCCAGGGGTCCTAAAAACTTACTGGCTGTGATGTCTGCCGTTGAAGGACTATAAGCTTTATTCCGTATGAATAATTGAAAATTATAACATCATGAATTTACTGTTGAAAAATGGAATAGGATTCGAAAGGGAGATATTAGGAGAAAAATCAAAGCCCCCCGGGCAACGCCGGGTATTACTGCTAGTTGGTAATAAAAAAATAAATAAAAGTATTATAATCCAGTTAGTTCTAGAAATTCTCTAGACCACATAGTTTGCATAAATGGACAAACAGGAAAAAAATAATAACAAAAAAATAGATGAAATAAAATAATAATTAATTAAAAAAAAAAAGATAATTTAACCTTTGAATAAAATATTAAATGTTATATGAAAAAAAAAATAATAAACAAAAAAAATTAGAATAAATAAATAAATAAAATATAAAAAACTATAAATGAAATGTTTAGTTACTTTGGGTAGAGGTCTTTAAAAAGCTACCTGGTATTGTACAGGCTCTGGCCATTGCTTAACGTCTCGTCTGAAAAACGGCGTCTCAAGGTTTTTTTACCTCACATAAAAACCCCTAATGGCCTCGGCCGGGTTTCGAATCCGCTATCTTGAGGTCAGTAGGCAAGCACGCTATCTGAGCTATCGGCGCCCTCAGTTAACATTTGATATTTCTGTTTTGGAAAGGCTATGTTAAAATTAAACATACTTCCTAATTGATATTTAATTTAATATAATAATAGATATAATTATATTGGTTGGTGTTTACACCTAGGGACCTAAGCATCCAATGCTCTTATTCCTTCTCTGTAGCTCTGCTATGAACTCATTAATTTTTTCTACCCAGTTTTAATTATGATAGGGGTCTTTAACGAGCACCTGAAATAGGCTCGGAACTCAAAACAAACCAACTCATAATGAAACCCCTTGAACCTCAGTTTGAACCCGCTTTCCTGAACTCAGTAGGCGAACATGCTACTCTGAGCTACTCGCGCTGTATAGTAACGAGTGTAAGGGTATAATATGAAGGCAATAATATTATGAATTCAAATAATTCTCGAATATATGTCTCATATTTACATTTCAATTTTCTCCTACATAATTCCTATGCATTGAAAATCCAATTTACCGCCACCGTCTCTCCTCTTAACTCAACCTTTGTTTTCCATTTGCGAACAGACAATAAATAATTTTGGTTAAATCTAATCTGATCTCTTATCTGTCATTCTTAACTAACGAAAAACTGATCATAATCTTTATTTATTATATATTTGTATTATTTTATTTATTTTTTGACTGATCCGAACCACTGCCAGCAATTATACATTATTCCTCTGTATTTCCTTTTTTTTTTTTTTTTTTTTTTTAAACACTATATATTTTCATTTGCTCACACCATATACACCTCGTAGCATTGAGTTTCTCTGTAAGAAGACAATGTATTTTTTTTTTATATATATATTTTTTAAATGTATTTAGTAGCTTTAGATTTAGGATTGGTGATCTGTACAAGGTGTATTTAAATGGACTGTGTAAACGTTTAGGAATATTTGTACAGAATATAAAACGTTATTATTAGCAAACGACTTGTTTAATTTTTGAAAAAGTCGATATCTAAGTAGCAAAGAATAAAAAATAAGATCTATTTTTGTAATAATAACAGGTCGTTAATTTTCTGATTATAATAATTTCATCCATTATAGTAAAGAGCTCGTTCTTTCTGCCCGAATAGGGAGTAGACAAGACGTTGAACATGACAAACTAACAAATAATAAGTTTGAAAATTAGATATTATTATTAGTAATAAATAACAGGTTATATAGCCAGGGGGTAAATTTTTGCGTTGTATTACTTCACCCGATGTTGAATGCTTGCGATATCTGGATAAAGAATAAAATCTCCCCACAATTTACACCACTCGACTCTTTCTGAGCTCAAGGTCGTGAAACTTGAGCACGCCGTCCTTCGAATGGGACGTTAAGGGATGGTCCCGAGCCTGTACGATGTCAGGTACTCGTTAAAGACCCCCTGCCCTAGGTGAATAAAAATTTAGGACTCCCACAGTAGAGTCGGGCTCATGTCCACCTGAGTGACGGAAGAGCGCTCTCGTAGTAGGCGATATGACCTCTTAGTTAAAGTCCGGGCATGAGTCATCATATATATAAAGCTGAAAATGTCTGTGCGTTGTACCGCTATAACTCACGAACGGCTTGATGGATTTGATTAATTTTTTTTTTTAATTTGTTCGTCATCGTCTGTGGAAGGTTATAGGCGTATTAGTACCTCAATATCTGGTCCATCCCAGCATCCACCCACGCAATCTTTGTAACTCAAAAACCACTGCAATGATTAATGAGGAATCTTTTTGAATAGATAAGTTTTATCTACCGGAAGGTTAAGGTCTATTTTTTAATCAACCCCTGGTCCATCCCAGCATCCACTCACGCAATCTTTGTAACTCAAAACCTTTGCAACGATTAATGAGAAATCTTTTTGAATAAATTAGTTTTAGCTCCAAAGCTAGCGTTACTACAGTTGAAGGACTATAAGCCTTATTCCGTATGAATAATTGAAAATTATAACATCATGAATGTACTGTCGAGGAACTGAATAGCCTTATAGGAGATATTGGGAGAAAAATCAAAGTTCCCCGGACAACACCGGGTATTACTGCTAGTAATAACTAAATGAAAAAAATAAATAAATATATATATATATCTGTCTGTGTATTTGTGAATCGATAACTATTATAAGGAGACGAAATGTATTATGAAATCGATTCTGAAACCACTATGTAAGTCAAATATTGAGTTTTAGTCCAAACGGTCGATTGGCTTTGGAGGGAGAGCGACGTGACGACATCTAATAATTTTCAGTCAAATCGACTAAAAAGATTCGGGAGATTAGAGCGGAGTTTTAACACAAAAACTCTAATAACTGACATTGCAATGAATGTACCGAAACAAAATTTCACATGAAAATTCAAAACAACCATAAGGACGACATTTATTAATTTTTAGCTGAAGGGAAGGGTGATCAGGGGGCGGACTCAACTCAAAAACCCCTAAAACTGCTGTAATGAATTTACCGATAACAAATTTAGTAGGTTGTGGTAAAATAAATTATTGTTAAATAAAAATAAATAATAATTAATAAAATTAAACAAATGAAATAATAATAATTAAATAAACAATAAATTACAACATTTCCTGTAGAAATTTTATAACTGGTCTTTTACTAAATTTTGATTTCTACAGTAGTTTCCGAAAAGGGCCCTAAAAAAGATATCAAAAATTCAAGACGTGCAATTTTGAAGAAAGTGCACGTAATTTTAAAAAATTTCAATTAACAAATTTTTCATTTGGATTTCTTATGAGATGCCATATTGTTTTCTAAATTTTGCAAAAATCTTAAATCTAATCCAAAGGTTTTTAAATTATCTTACTGGGCAAACAGGGAAAATTAATAGAATAGAATTTAGAGAACAAATAATTGGGTTTATTTACTTAAACTACATTATAAAATTAATAACTAAGAGGTAAAAAAAAAATCAAAATATGTATCTACAAAAAGAAATCTTACAACCTAATTTTTACATTTATATTTTAGTCTATTTTCTTTCTAAATACTGGCCATTCTTCAAATTTAAGTTATTTTAGGGTATATAAAACATATAATTGAATTAAAGTACCATCTTTGTGCATCTATTTCAATTAAAACTCCAATTAATCACAATCAATTCACTACAACTTAGTTCTCCACACCTTAAGCCTAAACTCTCACTCCATCTCAACTCAGGCCGTCCCCACAACCTTCAATTCTTCTATACTATTAAAAACAGCTGATGGTCGTGTTTTGTTTTTTTATTCATGGGTTGGTTTAAAACAAAATGCATTCATATATTTATTTACTAATTTAGTTACATCTTTGTTTTTTTGTTTTTTTAATATTTGAGAGGTGATTTTAGAGGGCAATTATGAAATGTCAACCTGACAACATTAAATATTTTGAAAATATAAATACAGATCCTATGTTTGCACAGTCAGTTTAGTTACTCCTCAGTATATAATATATGTTTGTAGATAGAATAAGATATATAAATGTTGTACATAGCTTTTCGACTAATATGAGTAGGTTTGGTGGGTTTTTGATGTTGTCTTTTATTGAGGACATTATTATATGCATATAAATAGAGGTACAGAGGCATCATTGCCTTATACCATTCTCCCCACGTGATAATACAAAAAAAGTACACTATTTTTATTATTATTCTGTAACTATTTTTGTCTATTTTTTTTGCCTTTTTCATTGATGAATAGTACACATGACTAGTGGAGTAACTATGTAATATAAATTTTTGAAAAAAAAAAAAAAAAAAATTGTTCGTATACATTGTATTATGTATGAGTAAATCAATGAATAACCGGTTCTTGTAGTTCATTTATAGTTTTTTTAAAATTCATATAAGATTTGTATTATACAGTCGAAAATAATTAGATTAAATTAAATGAAAAATAGAGAAAATGTAATTTTTTGCATTATTCGATCGTGTCTATTGAATATATATTTTATTCTTTATTTTATGTTTAGCTGAGTTTATTTATTCAAAACCTCAATACTAAGATTACTTCTTTTTAATCGTATGGAACCAACTTTTAAGCTGAGAATCACAAACATATTGTAAAACTTATTATAAATAAAACAAACTTAATTTTTTGAAATTCCACAAGAAATTGAAATATAAATTGTCTTAGTTATAAACTAAGATACGTTTGTTGAGTGCGAATGATATATGTATATAGGTACATACATAATATGTATTATATAGGTAATATATATTATATAGGTAAGGAAGGGGATCACTGTACATATAACCCATTCCTTACCTACCTGGTGTACATACATATATGTAAGGTTCACACTCCGCAAACTTGTCATTGTTTATAACTAAACTTGACGATGCTGTAAACTATAAACCGTTTATGTATAATATAATTTTTATTTATTCAACATAGAATCAATACAAGTCTTAAGTTACGAAAAAAGTTAATTAAATTATAAATAAAAAGCAAAATCTGGTTATTTATTTATAAATTAATCACTACGAAGTCACTTTACGATATTACAAAGTTACTTCATTTGGCATCTGAACAATATAATGTATAAAATATCTTCTTTATATTTATAGTAATTTAATTCAAACTTAGTTACTTGTAGAATATTTTTTTATTTGTAGTAGAAAAATAAATCTTTTTTGTAGATCGGGTACTTTTTTATACATAAATGATTTGATATTTTTTTTTCTCTTATTATGTCAGCAAATTATATATAAAATTATATAGACTTTATATTTACTATGTAAGCACATAGAAGAAAGTGTATATATGGACTTAGTATTGTATATATCCCGTAGATTTGATACAAACTTTTTCAGTTAATTTAGAATAGTAAAAAAAAAAATATATATATATATAATTAAAAATGATTTAATTGCTCTTCATGTGCTGAAATGTCTGTAAAATGTTGACCGAAAAAAAGAATGACATAAACATATAAATATTGGTGTTTGTTTTTTCGATGTTCTTTAAAAATACTTAAATGTCAGCATAATCCATGTAGAAGTGTTTTAAATTAATAATATTTGACTTTGCACCAAAAATCCAAATATTTTTCTCTAAGTAATGAAAGGTTTTCAAAAATTTAGATGAAATTCTCTAATAAAATGTAGAGACATTTTGTTATGTGATGTTTTTAGAAGGAAAAAAAAATAATAATAAATAATTACTACATATATTAACTTCCCTGGCCTCAGATAGAATTTATAAAAAATGTGATTTTATTGTTAGACCATATTGTTCAATGTGTCTTCTTATTAATAAATAATGTGTATTTAAACAAATATATTTACCTCAGATAAGTGTCAAACACCATTTTATAATTAAACAAAAAAAAAAGTATATAGGGTGACTTAGCATGTATGCGCCAAACTTCAGAATTTTGTTCAAGATAAATATAACAAACAGTATTTAATAAATATATTAAGAAAAAAATATTAATTATGCTTCTTTAAAAAGTTTTTAGAATAAAGTTTTTCTAAAATGATTGGTTTATTTGGGTAAACTTAAAAAAAAAAAAAGTACCGGCTTTATAGCTTTCAAGCTCTTGAGTTGTCTCTCCAGGAACGGAAGTTTTTCGTTCAGATGAGGATGAGGTAGCTGTGGAGGATATAATAGAACAAAAACATATTCTAATCATACTGTTGTCATACCTTTCGGTGGATACCGTTGTCACTGGCTGCTGGTCGAGCACTGTGGTTAAGCGCTATCTATGTGAAGACATCTTCAAGCCACTGTTGTCATACTTTTCGGTGGATACCGTTGTCACTGGCTGCTGGTCGAGCACTGTGGTTAAGCGCTATCTATGTGAAGACATTTTCAAGCCACTGTTGTCATACCTTTCGGTGGATACTGTCGTCACTGGGTGCTGGTCGAGCACTGTGGTTAAGCGCTATCTATGTGAAGACATTTTCAAGCCACTGTTGTCATACCTTTCGGTGGATACCGTTGTCACTGGCTGCTGGTCGAGCACTGTGGTTAAGCGCTATCTATGTGAAGACATTTTCAAGCCACTGTTGTCATACCTTTCGGTGGATACTGTCGTCACTGGCTGCTGGTCGAGCACTGTGGTTAAGCGCTATCTATGTGAAGACATTTTCAAGCCACTGTTGTCATACCTTTCGGTGGATACTGTCGTCACTGGCTGCTGGTCGAGCACTGTGGTTAAGCGCTATCTATGTGAAGACATTTTCAAGCCACTGTTGTCATACTTTTCGGTGGATACCGTTGTCACTGGGTGCTGGTCGAGCACTGTGGGCGAGCGCTTTCTATGTGAAGACATCTTCAAGCCACTGTTGTCATACATTTCGGTGGATACCGTCGTCACTGGCTGCTGGTCGAGTACTGTGGGCGAGCGCTTTTGATGTAAAGACATCTTCAAGCCACTGTTGTGGACCAGAGGTTCTCAGATTCATAGCTGGACTATTTTTCAGCTCGTTGCAGAGTTTTTATATTGTTTTCACTTAAAAACTTGGTAAGAGACTTTGCTTTATGGCACGGTGCATCATTATGCATTTTTTTCATTATACATTTGGGTATCTATCGTACAGTGCAATTCTGCTTACAAAGAAATCTGTATAGCAGCTCTGTTCAAATTTTCAGTTTTGTGTCTTGAGTAAGTATGCCGCTATTGTGTATATATTGAAGAAGAATCAGAAAAAATTTAAAAACACAATTCTAACATATTTTATACCTCTGTAAGAGTCCTTGTCATTATTTATCCTCATTAACCTGCTCATCTCACCCGTACAGTGTGGAGTCTAATGTAACATTCGGGTGGGATGTGCCACTGATGACGATGCATTTGCGTTGAAAACCGATTCTGGTTGAAAATAAAACAGTGGGAAGACAACATATTTTATTTCTATGAGAAATGTTGTTCAGATCTTACTATCACATAAGAACATCCATGTTTTCTTTAGCCGTTTAACCGAAATTTTGATTTATCTGTGGTACCCTCCCCTATCATTGCCTCGGTTAATCCAGAGTGGTCTGCATATATTTTTTTTAAATTTAATATTTAATATGGCGGTCCTGAGGGCCCCAAAATATTGATCTTCAATACCTCCCCAATATTTCCGAAGTTTGGCACACACACCCTTTAGCTCTCTCTGTATTTAAAAAAAGCTATTAGAGCATTAAATAAATATCAATGTCTATTATAAAATACAAAGTCTTCAATAGTTTTTTTTTTTTTTTGTGAATGTATAGCTTTAATTAAAATTGCAGAATTTTTGTGATCGAATAAAAATATATATTGTCTATATGTAACAAGAAAAAAAAAAAAATATATATATATATATATAAATATAAAATATCTTTTGTGATTCACCGTTGTCATTGAGTGTCAATTATAGCAATCAATGGTGACATTGTAAGCCTCACATATTATATTTGTTGTAATGAATTAATAATAATAATAAAGATAATATTATATAATGATGATTCCTAGGTAGATGAGTTTAGAATTAGTCTGATGGTGTTAGCATAGTAAGGCACTTCATTACTATACTCCTATCGATGTCTAGTTCGGGTTCGAATCACAAAAGGTATCCATTATCATAGGTTGCAATCATTTTTTTTTAAAAATAATATTAAAGGCGTTTATTTTCATTTCTAATTTTTTTCTTTTTATTTTCCAACGAATTTTCCCTTTTTCCCCTCCATTATCCAGTATCTATGTTTTTTTCTTCTATATAAAATATTCATTCTCAATATGAAATTATATTTTTATATTTTTTTTCTTCAACTGAAATGAAAAAATCGCTAAAAATTCAGTTTTGAATAAATTCAAAGCCCTATAAGGACACCTATTAATTTTCAGCGGAATCAGACGAAGGAGAGGGCGAATACATACTCAACTCAATAATTCCAATAACTGCCGATGTAATGAATGTATCAATATGAAAATGAATTTCTCGAAGAGGGGGGAGTAGAGAGTGACTCGACTTAAATACATAACTGCCGTTGTAATAAATGTATCGAAACAAAATTTATTATGAGAATTCAAAAGCCACTATGTTAAATATTGATTTTTTAAACGGTCAATTGCCTTTGGAGGGAGAACAGAAACGTTATTGATTTATTATTGTTGGGGAAGTACATATCAGGTGATTCACCGACGAATTGTTTTTATTAATTCCCAAAAAACTCCATGACTAAACATTTTTAACAATGGGTATTAATTAAACTAAATATGCAAGTGGATTCACTGCAAGGTAAGTGCATCTGGTTTCGGTGATGATTTTATCTCATAGGGAATACTATAACCGATCTTGCAATTCTGTCATTCTACCTGAAACCTACTTACTTTCACTCAATATTTGTTAGTGTAACGTTTTTGTTACCTTGGACTATTTGTAAACGACTCAGATAGTTTTAGGAACGCGAATTTTATTTTTATTTCGTAAATATTTTTATATTAAATATAATTGTGTTCTCACAACTAACGAGTACTTTTGTATAATATTTAAACATTAATATCAGCGGCATGGCTGCTACATTCTCCTTTTTCGGGGGCTAGGGCTGGCCTTTAGGCGTTCAACAGGTTTGCGCGTCTTCGCCATGTCTTCTGGGCATCGTACAAGAACGAGATAACCAGTCGGAATTTCCGTGCGCTTTACCCGCTCTTAGGTTGCCAGAAATTCAAATCACCTAGCTACCTGCACCTATGGTTTCTTAAGTCATCTGAGAGAACTATGGTCTGTACAAGTAAAGACGGAAGTCATGAGTCTTGCAATAACGATGAAGCGATGGTCCTGAGTCTGCAGGATGTCAGGAGTCTTTGGGTCGCGCTCATGTCCACCAGAGTGACGAAAGAGCGCTCTGGTAGTAGGCGATATGACTTCCTAGTTAAAGCTCTGTCATAAGACACAATAACAAGCTAATAACGAAGTTTTGCCTTCTAGTTTTGCGCGTACCTTGAAACCTCCGTCTTATTCATCAATTTGACTTAGCATTGTCTTCAACTGGCTAAAACTCTTCTACAGTGAACAGAAATCTGTTCCGTTTCTCAATGGCTCTTTGTACCTAAGCGAAGGAAATTCTATGAATGTTTTCAAGAAACGAATAATGCTCCGAACCAAGAAGAGAACGCAAGGTATTCAGGGTTTTAGGAGTAGACAATTTACGAACTGCCTCGATTTTCTTCTGACCAAAACTGTTATCCATTGTCGCAAAATCTGACACTTCCGAGGCTTCGGTTCAAGTCTAGCCTACTTCCCGCGAAATTCCGCACTGCGTAACCATCTGACTTCAGAACACAGAGGTATATTATCCTCTGAAATGTACGTATTCTCTGACAACATAAAAATACTTGTAAGAGATGTCTCCTTATTTTTTTTTTCCGAGGAATCTAAATTTTCCATTAACATTTTTTAAAAAAGTATCAGGGCTCAGTTCAAAAACCTTAATAACTACCGATGTAATGAATTTGTCGACACAACATTTAGGACGTAAGTCAACTATTGAGTATTAGCCCAAAGTGCATTGTCGGTGATTCATGGCTGTTTTTTTACAATTATATTTATTATTTTATCTAATTTAGTTTCGTAAATTTTATTTAAATTATCCTTATACCTACTCTACGATAAGAGAAAACATAAACTATTTTGTTTTATCACTAACAAGGCTATATCAATAATTTTGTTGAGAATTTAAGTCTATTCAGAAAATATGCGTCTCATTATTATTATTTATTATATTTTATCATTTCAATTTAGAGCAACGAATAGGTAGAAAATTTTGTAAACTTAAGTACCCAAATCAACGCGTAATATAGTTCAAAGTTGTACAGTTAGATTATAGAAAGTAAAATGACATTTCCAATATCTTAACATAATTGATTGCAACCTATATTAACAGAAAAATAAAAATAAATAAATTGTGCTTGATATTTTTTGTTTTCAAGTTCAAAAAAAAAATTTAGTTGTGTTTTTTGTATCAAGATAGATACCTCTTTCTAACTGAATTAACAAAATAAATGGCTAATATATTAATATAATAAATGTTGACAAATATAGAATAGTCAGTGGTTCAGTAGTTACAGGTTGTGTACATGAGGCCTTTTAGGTTTATAGAACTGTTAGGGTAATTTTTTTTCAATCTATTTTATTTATATTGCAAGAATATTATAACTTATTATGTGATGACTTTCCAGACTGACCGAACAAATATATATATTTTTTAAATAATAAATTTCAAAAGAATGTTCGGAATTTCTTAATGGATTCTACTTTACATTTCGATCGATGTATTCTTCCTTCTTCATATACTGAGAGCTTAGAGGCTAAAAAAATAATAAAAACATGACTAATTCGAAACAAGCCGATTGTCGGTATATCGCATTTAAAAAATGGAATTTCAAAATTTTTATGTTTTATGTAATTTTTCTGTAAGTTATATGTGTATTTTGACACTATAACTCCCGATGGGAAAAATATATCGACACCAAATTTTATAATTAGTTATTGTGATTCATGCCTGGGCTTTAACTATGAGTTCTTATCGCCTATTACCAGAGCACTCTTTCGTCGCTGAAACAATGCGCTATTTTTATAGTTTTCAATTTAAAATAATAATAATAAAAGCAAAGAATTTATTTAAAATTTAGTTTCAGCTAAGCACTATTTAGTTTGCTGGGTTGGCATATTTATACACTTTTGAGATTACCTGAGGCCCATGCCCGGGCTTTATCAACGAGGTCATATCACCTACTACCAGAGCGCTGTTTCATCGCTCTGGCGGACATGAAGTTTTCGCCTACCTAGGTTTATTCAACTAGGGTAGGGGTCTTTAACGGGAACCTTTCATCGTACAAGCTCGGGAACGTCGTCCCACCCGAAGGACGGCGTGCCTAAAGTTTTTTCACCTCCTTTAATATGCTAAGGGCCTTGGCCGGGTTTCGAGCCCTTGATCTTGAGCTCAGTAAGCTACCGCTCTCTCTTTGGACTAAGAAATACTAATTTGTGTACATTTATTATGAATTTATTTACTATTGGAACTCTTTTTATGTCTGGGAAGTCATCTTTACACTTTTTCTCTGAATAATATTTACGAAATACCATAGTTATGTTATTATTTCAGCAAAAACACAATTATCTGATGTTTTTGTTTTGCAAAGAATACTTTTACAATCACGGCATAAGTGTATTTAATTTATTCATTTTTGTTTATTACACTTTTACAGTTTTTCTATCCAGTCCATTATACAAATTTAAAAAAAAAATTAAAAGATTTATAAAACAAGAAAAAAAAAAGAACATGAAAAATTTCGTAGTTTATTCATTTTTTCCTGTATATATTCTCTGTTTTTTTTTATGAAAAAAGTGTTAAGTGTATGAAACAATTTTGATGAAATTGAAAAAAATATGAAAAAGAGATTGGTATGCTGGCATAGTTAAGTAACCGGTGAATCCCGAAAAGCGTTTGTTTTGACCGTTCAAGTCTCTCGATAAACAGAGAGGACAATAAAAATATAAAGAAAAACGTAAGTTTTTTAAAAAATATTGTCTATTTCAAAAAATATATGGGAGTACTTTCGGTATTGCTACCATCAGTAGTAGTAGTATTTGTTAGTCGTGGCTGAAGATGGTAGCAATACCGAAAGTACTCCCATATATTTTGTGAAATAGACAATATTTTTAAAAAACTTAATTTATTGCTCTCTATTGTGTCGGGTGCATCATCACCAGTCTCTGTTTGACGAGGGAGCTCGGGATCTGGCTAGTGCTTAAGTAAGGCTATCTATCCAGTATGATGAACTCCACCCTGGCCATGTCATACAGCGGGCACCAAGTGTTCTGCAGTCTCGATGCCCCCACATGAACAGTTTGGGTTGTTCTTCCTTCGGAATAAAAAGAGTTTGGAGTTAAGTCTCCGTGACCTGATAATATGTGGGACATCCAGTGGTCAGGCTGTACCCACGTCGAATCAAGGCCTACCCGGACATCCGGAAAGTATAAGTCGTTCGGCCATTAGAACTTGTCATTTCTCTACTACTACTCTACATTTCCGACCGATTATCGATGTATTTGGTGGGCGTTCCAATATCTAAGTGGAATAGATATGTAACCTTCGTTACACATCGATATCTGCTCCTAAGCCATATTGCCATTACTTTTCCGCAAAATTGGCCGAAGGGAAAGAAGGAAACAGAGGGGGACTGAACTCAAAAAAAAATCTAAATACTACCAATGTAATGAAAGTATCGACACAAAATTTAGTATGATTCATAAGTCACTAAGTAAGTCAAATATTGAGTTTTACCCCAAATGGTCAATAGGCTTTTCGGGGATACAAATAATTTTCATCAAAATTTCAGCTTCATGTCACATTTCCCGGATAAACCATACCATATTTTCTCAAGTGAATCTGAAGAATTCCTAAGTTCTTGGGAATAAGGACAAATAATACAATACGAGATTGATTTACAACAGCTGTATTTATGGTAGATAAATACAAATTTCACTGGGATCTTCGTCTGAGTGAAGATAACAACTATCATATACTATATCTAGTTTCTACTAGACATTCATTTTATTTATATAATTTTGATTATTGATTCTTCGACTAAATGTTTTCTATTCATATTGGGGTTTACATAGAGGCATTGAAGGACTAACTCAATGGAAATTTTTATATCTATAATATAAGTATAATATATAAAATAGGAAGACAATAATAAATGTATCTTTAGAAGCCAAATCATACAATGTTTGTTGAAAGGTTGCGCAGATAGGAGCTAACTCCATAAACCAATATACAAGAGACTGACATAGCGTATGAAAAAATATATATTAGAAATTACTAGAATTTCATGTTGTAAAACTCCATTAACTTTAACAATTATTAGTTTCAATAAGTCATACGCAGGTATCAGTCCAACTATATATTTAATTTACATAACTAGTTTCGGCAATTATCTGCCATCACCAGGTAGTGAATCTAAATGTTTATTGATGATAAATCAAAAAAACGTTTTGTGGCGCCCTCCCACATGTTTTATTCATTTGCTTTATTATTTGGAATTTTTAATTAATTAATAATCGATATCATTTATTTCTCAGTAATTTAAAAAAAACACATGTTAAAAAAAAGACAATCAGTGTATATACATGTTAGGTTAGGTTAGGTTTTATGACTCATGCCCGGGCTTTAACTATGAGGTCATATCGCCTACTACCAGAGCGCTCTTTCGTCACTCTGGTGGACATGAGCCCGACTCTACTGTGGGAGTCCTAAATTTTGCCTACCCTAAATTTTTATTCATCTAGGATAGGGGTCCTTTAACGAGTACCTGACATCGTACAGGCTCGGGACCATCGCTTAACGTCCCATCCGAAGGACGGCGTGCTTAAGTTTATTTTACCTTCCCAGATAAAATAAACTAAGGGCCTCGGTCGGGCTACGAACCCACGACCTTGAGCTCAGAAGTCAAGCAAGCATACCACTGAGCTACCGGCGCCCTCAGTGTATATACATGTTGTTAGTAAGTAGATTCTCGTAAAAAAAAAAAAAATCAAGTTTATGAGCTTTCGTAATCGCTAAATTGGTAACGCTCCCTTAATGATGTACATCTCAAATATGGTACCCACTTCAGATAAAGGGTCACCAATTTAGCGATTACAAAAGCTAATAAACTTGATTTTTTTAAATATTGTTTATTCACAAGAAGCTAATCACTAACAACGTTTATTTACACTCATTGTCCTTTTTTTAACATGTTTTTTGAAAATTACTGAGAAATAAATGATATCGATTATTAATTAATTAAAAATTCCAAATAATAAAAGAAATAAATAAAACATGTGAGGGCGCCACAGTTTTAAAAAAGATCTCTAGAGTTTACGAAAAATGTGTACTAGAATAGGGGAAGATTTGTCCTGTTCTAGTAGAGTTTCTGAATTTAAGGACCATCTAATATCCGCAAGATCTCAATTTTCTAGCCGAAAAAAAATTTGAATTTTTATATTTTATAGACAAGAGGCTCGACTTGTTCAAAAAATTTGAAATTAAAAAATTCCTAAAAAATAAAAAAGGGACCATTAGGTGAATAGGGTAACTCAATTTGATACCCCCTCTCCCCCCCCCCCCTTTCTGAACTTGGTTTTTTGGGGCAATCTATAGAGGGAGTGGGGACAACCCTCTCGGATCCCAATCAGTTAACATCCAACTTGAGTCCTTCTCTACATTTAAGTAATATTACTTAAATTATTTTTATATACTTTCAGTGTCCCTTTTTTATTATAATAATACTTAGAATGTTTTCAGTTTGTTTCTTACAAAACTTATTTATTGTGAATTGTTGACTTGAACAGAAACTGTCAGTTAACTCTAATGATCTTTAAAAAAAAAAAAATTTAGTTTTACATATGTTTAGATTCACTACCTGATGATGTTACATAATTGCAGAAAAATATATTGTTAGACTGGATATCTCCCTATTATTTATTTAACAAGTCCCCTACATTCGTCTACTAATCAATAATTAAATAAACATTAGCTTCTTAATAAGTCTTCACAAAATTAAACAGTCCTAAAAGGAAAGTGTTTTTTTTTTTTTTTTGGCAAAATGTTACTGATAATAAAAACAAATGTTAAGTAAAAAAATAAAATAAAAAGTCAGATACTGGAATGAAATACCTCAATTAAAACATTATTACAATAACCATATTGAACATTAAAATTGTTTATTTTGAGGCTAATAAAACTAAAATAGTTTTTATATTTTTTATTTATTTAGTTTTATTATATTTATTTATTTACTTTTTAAAGTATTTTTCAGACTGACGAGGGCAACCTCGAAAGCGGGTTAGCACATAGTAATAAAATCTGAGAGGTCAGACTACATTTTTATTTTTATGTATAATATATTATTTATTAAATCATTTCTCCTATTTATTTTTTGCCTTCTCAAAAAATAGAAATTACAAACGTTTCATGAAACACTCCCATCAGTATCTATAATACACGTGTTCTTTATGTTAAAAACTATTCCTTTTGTCAATCAGAATTATTTTTTTTATAGAACATATTTATTCACTCGATTTAGTTTTGACTGAGTGTTTGAACTTAGAAGTCGACTCAATAAATATATTCTATAAAAGAATAGATGTATTATAAACACTGATGATGGGATTGCTTCACAAAATGTTTCTAATTTCTATTTTTTGGGAAGGCAAAAAATAAAGGGGAGAAATGATGTTGTAATAATATATTATACATAAAAATAAAAATATAGTCAGACCTCACAGATTTTATTACTATGTGCTAACCCGCTTTCGAGGTTGCCCTCGTCAGATAGTCTGAAAAATACTTTAAGAAGTAAATAAATAAATAAAATAAAACTAATAAATAAAAAATATAAAACAACTCAAAGTGAATGTGACTCAAATGTGGAATAAAAAAATACCTTATCTGTTCCCATCCATATAGTTTTAAATTATAAATTTTTTTAGCAATTTTTTTTATTTATTGGGAATTTTTACTTTCTCATTCATTTACTTTTTCAATTATGTTTTTAAAAAAAATTTTATGAGACAGCCCGATGATAAGGGCAATCTCGAAAGCCGGCTAGCATAATAAAATATGTGAGAGATCAGACTATACACTTGTTATTTTGCAGCCTGTGAAATAATGATTGTTCACTACATCAACCATCTTCATTTTGAATTTATTTATGTATTATATAAGCACATAACACCAGGATTACCAATTTTCGATCCTAAAAAACTAATGTAAAAGACGCCAAAAAAAAAAAAAATCGATTATGAATAAATAGAAAAAAAAAAATGTATTCATAAATTTATTAATACGATCGGTGCTCACCGATCAAAAAAATTGTTTCTCTATAATAACATGACTTTATTCTTTGTCGATATATTTTCTGAAGATATTAAGAACCTGCCATGTATTATTTTAAAAAATATATGAATGAAACTATTTAAAAAATAGTAATAATAATAAAATTATACAAAAAAAAGTTAAATTTCAAAATTTAATGTAAACTTCCCTTTAAAAAATGAAGATCAAAAGTAAACCCCATGTATTCATACCATCATTGTTCCTTTTCTGAAATAGTTTTTTATTATAAAAATTATTAAAAAATTATACCATACAATTTTAATAAAATTAAAGTTTGACATAAATAATATTTATTATAATAAAATGGAAGAATAGAAAAAAAGGCAGTGACCTCTGAAATTAAATAAATCAACATTCAATTTTTGATTTTCCTCAAAAATTCTTTTAATCAAGTATATTTAAAAATATTACTTCCATGAAAAATGTAAATAATTAAAAAATAAGACATTACTCAAATTGAAAAAAACAAAAAAAACAGTTTATATGTAAGTGGTAACAATATTGTAATAAAAAATAATATCTAATCGGAATTGTTGAATAATTTAATGTGATTTTTATTATACAATTATTGATCTATTACTTTTCGTAGTTTAATAGTAAACTGATGTTAGTTTATGAAATGTATCTTTTTAAAGTTATAATAAGCATCAACAAGTGACAATAAACTATAACTTAATAAAGAGCATTGAATATTCACACAAGTATATTTTACAGAGCTTTCAGTCACATCCGACTATCTTCAGTGCTAACTCTGCAATTGATAGGTAAAAAATTATAATTAATAAACATATCTGTAGACAAATAAAAATATAGAGTATTCTTTTCCAGACAGCTCCAAGAACACACGAGTGAAGAACAAGAAATGAGTTCACATCGTCTTTACTCTTCGTCGCAAATATACAATAATCCAATCCCTTCAAACGATATTTGTTATCTAAGTGATAAGTGACTAACATGGAACCCACACAAAAGACTGAAATTAACGTTACAAAATGTTACTAAGACTACTAGATAAAAGATCTAAATTAAATGTTGAAAATAAAACGATAATCTTCAGCATATCCCATTCTTTGAATCCAAAATCCTACGTAAAATAGCGATTCTTACTATCTTCAGCAAGACTCTGCATACTGACCTCAACATTCGCATTGTCACCGAAGTAGCTAAAATCCAGTTATGAAAAATTCTTCTCCCTTATGTTTCCATAATAATCCTCTAGTTCGTGCCCTTTATTTTACAACACTTCCCCAACGACGCCTTAAGCGCCAATGGCCTAGTGACCTTAATAGTAGCAACATTTATTCATAAATGCGTGCAACTCAGTTCCAAGGGAGTGTCACCATTGGATGATTTCTCTCCTCTTGGGAAGGAGGCTAAACACAAAATCTCTAATAACTTCCGTTGTAATGAACTTATTATCATGAAATTTCATATATATATTCAAAGCCCTATAAGGACATCATTTAATAATTTTCAGCGGAATCAGCCCAATTGGGAGGGGGGACCAGAGGAAGGGACCAACTCAAAAATCCCATTAACTTCCAATTTAACGTTCTAAAATTTTATATATTCAAATTCAAAGCCCTATAAGGATGATACCTTTCTATTTCTGCAAAATCGGTTGGAGGGAAAGGGGGCCAGAGCAGGGGGGCTCAAATACACTAATAACTGCAGATGTAATGAATGTATCAACAACTATACAATATATGCCAAATATTAAAAAACATAAATTAATTTAGTGATTCACGTATTTTTTTCTACTGTCAATTGTAGAGTTAATATTCAAAGTAATAAAGTTGGTCGATGTGACTAAAAGTTGGTTCCTTTAATAAATAAGTCAGACCCACAACAACTTCCAATAAAAAAACAATCATAAACTAAAATATTTTTAATAAAATCTATCCTATGTCAAATATTTCAAATGAAATTGGCTAAAATATAAAAATTATCATACATAAAATTATACATACAAATAATAAAACACATCTTACATTAATAGCTTTTATGCATTCTTGTAAGGGGAAGACATGTTCATTCTTTCCAATCACAAAACACTAAAATAACATTTCTTTAAAGAAAAATAATTAACAATATTAAATAATAATTTTTAAACATGCAAAAAATGTATATTTATAACTATTCATCCCTGACTCTGAAATAACACTAAATGCTCCCCAACAACTTCGTCTTATATAAATATTTTTTATATTAACAACATTAACAAAAATATTTCTAGAAAAAAAAAATAAAATAAAAAATAATACAAATATGGCTTAACAAATTTTTTCATATTTTATTTAGTTATTTTAATTGTTTACTGAAGTTTTATTAACTTCAAATTTAGGAAAACATCAATATTTTATTAAATATATTATACATGGGCTATTCCACGAAAAAAAAAAAAAAATGGAATCTGCAAGTTGGGTCATACATTTTTGAAATGCTGTTATGTTTAACAAAAAAATAATATAAAAATATTTTTAGAAAATTATTTATATATATATATATTTGTTTTGAAAAATATAATTCTTTAAAAATATAATACTAAGAAATAGCTATTAAGATTTATAACTACATTGTTTATAATTTACATTGAATACCACAACGTTATACAAACCTAACGACATTTTGATACAACAAAATGTCAAGGAAACTAGAATATTTCAGTGAGTGTTTAAAAAGAAAATCATGACCTAAGTTGCAGATTTATTTTTTTTGAAGGGAAAAAAATAAGGTGTATTCTGCATTTAGAGACCTGCAAAAGGTCTGTTTTCATTGGTAACTACGTTGTATATATTTTAGATTGCAAATGGCGGACTAAAAAAGAGAACATTTGTAGTTTTTCTATTTTAAAGAAAATATTGAGACCTAAGGATGCAGCATATGTACCCTTTACAATACATCAACACATCACCATTATATATCGTTACTAGGGTTTCTTATTCTGTCCTTAATCTACGTACCCCTAAAAACATTGATGTTTGATCAGATTGTAAATGGTATATCTGTTTCATTTTTACGTAGTATAGCCCATATGTATGTCTGCTTCAAATAACACGTAATTTCATAGAATGCCTGATCATAAATTAAATAAATTAAAAATGACCTTATTTGACCGAATTCCCCTCCTGATATTTTGAAGCCTATTAAGTTATACTGAAACTATGCACCAAGTTAAAGGAAATATGTAGACCCAGATAAATCGATGGGCAAAAAAATTGTGTTAACAGAAAATACAAGTGTGAATTTCTATTTAATTGAATATAAATAATAATGGATGTAGATATATTAGGTAGGCTGTGTACACCTAGGGACCTAAGCATCCAATGCTATGATCTCTTCCTTGTTGGCTCTACGTGGTATTTTGAGGAAGAGCCACACTCAAGAGGCCAAAGAGCCGCGGTTTGCCGACCACTGAATAAACAGGGGTAGGCAAAATTTAGGATTCCCATAGTGAGTCAGGCTCAGGTCCACCGGGGGCCTGAGTCACAATAACTAAATATAACACTCACAACTCTTAGCCATGTAGTCTAGACGTGAAAGAAAAGTAATCCCTCATGAATAGGAACAAGGACCTGCTGAGGTGGCCATATACATTTTCACTTGTGCTAAATAACATTCTAAAACGTTAATAATTATCCTATGGCCATTCCAAAAAAAAAAAAATTATAATAATCAAATTTAATTACTTACAGTATGAATTAATTAATATACACATAATTCTGTATGTGAAAAAAATGAAATTAATTACTTTTCATTGAATCTGTAAATGAACGCGAATATTGTTATTCACTGAGGATTATTAAATTTTCATTTCCAGAATTGGACCCCCCAAAAAACAATCTGGCAACGTTCCTGACTATAAGGAGTTACTCTTTGCCAGTTATTGTGACTCATGCCCGGGCTTCTAACTATGAAGCATATCGCCTACTACCCGAGCGCTCTTTCGTCAGTCACTCTCGTGGAATGGGTAAAATGCCGTAAAAATCTAGTCAAATTAGGTCAATTTTAATTCATTTCTATCCGCCGCCATTAGCTGAAAAAGGCTTTCTGCGAAATATATTTCACTATTTGACGCCATCATATGTATACACTCCACTCCCGATTAACCGTCATAATAATGGGGACGTAAAATCACGGTTAACTAAATGATGACACAGTTTCATAAATTTCTCCATTATTCCTTTTTCTAGAATCTATTGCTATTATTTTTTCATAAGATCATAGAATCCAGGGATGAGATGTAATATCTCATAGAAATAAAAGACGTTGTCTTCCCACTGTTTTATTTTGACCAGGAAAAGTTTTCAACGCAACAGCGTCATCATGAGTGGTTCATCCCACCCACACAGCACAGACATTAAACGACTGGCTGTGTTGGTGGGATGAACCACTGATGATGACGCTGTTGCATTGAAAACCGGTTCTGGTGTAAAATAAAACAGTGGGAAGACAACGTCTTCTATTTCTATGAGAAATAACACACATCTTACTATCACATATGATAATAAATATCCATCTAGGATGTTATTATCATAATCGTATTCTTCATAATATAATCAGTTCACATTTTCTCTTCAAAAATAAATCGCAAATCTACACAGGCGAATTACGTTATTCATTCTTTCAAACCTTTTAATGGTAATTGTATACATTATATTATCATGAGAATTTTGGCGGACGGCTGTATTTGATGGAGATGGTTTCCTTTTGTTTATATATTTCTAAATTTTATATGCACATGAAAATATCCAGGTTATTCCACAACATCCAAAAATCGGGTGTGGAGTGTACAGTATAAGTTACAGGGTGTCTCAATATTTCAAAATTTTCAAAATAATTTCAATAACTTGCCATATTAAGACTACTTGAAATTATCTCCAAGACATGAGACAAATTTTCCTATTATTATTTTTTTTTTTTTGGTTATAGTTAGAATTATGCGAAAATAAAGAATCCTCCATAAAAAACAAAAATGTCAAATAATCAACGAGTGTTGGCACAATGTTACTACTCTTGAAAATATGGGTTGATATATGTCTCGGTGGATAACACTTCAAATCCGTTGATTGCTCATCTGACAGAGATCCAATTTGAAATAAACTTAGTAATTGGCTTAGCTGAGTATCGAAACATTAGTGCTATCACGACTCATCGATACTAACAATACCTGTCTGTGGACGTTAAACAGTCAAGATTGATCAAATTTTTAACCGACTGCTAATCCTTCTCGTTTCTCAGTAAGTTAGACAAATGTTCTATTTGTGTTTTTATTTGAATATTCTTGAACTACCGTTAATTTATTCAAATGATTTTGATTATGTGACACTCATTTTAAGTTTATTTCTGTCTTTTTATAATGCAGGGTTCATTTCCATTTTTTTTTTTTTTTTTTTTTTTTTTTTTTGGAATTCTAACTGAAACCTTTAAAAACCTATGAGAATTTTATATCAGAATTCTTCTCACGCCTTGGAGATAATTTTAGTGTAATAAAAAAGTAGTCTTAGAATGACAAGTTTTATATGAAGAATAAAAAACGTATTTTCTTTTTTAAATCAGTTAAGTATCAAAGTATTTAGACACCCCATACAGGGTGTATCAGTCGAAGTGTCCATACGTACATACATATATGACCGGAAGTGGTGGGCCGAAAAGAATTTATAAACATGGGTCGGGCATTGCTTCTTTAAGAAGTGTTTGAAAAAATGAGACCTTTTTTAAAACATTTTGGGGCTCATAGTGTTCTACGAACTACAAAGAGAACCAGATGTCTTGAAAATCATGAAGATTGGGCGGTTAAGATGAGCAGGACATGTCGCCAGGATGGAAGCTGAGTAAATGCCGAAGAAGCTGCTAATGGAGCCCATTCATGGAGTAAGACGGCGAGGGAGACCTAAGTTGAGATGGGCAGATGGTGTGGCAGAAGATGCCCGAAACATATTCCGCATCAGGAACTGGATGGCAGCCGCACAGGATCGAGACAATTGGAGGCTGTTGGTGGAGGAGGCCAGGATCCGTCACCGGGTTGTAGCGCCACGATGGTTAGATAGATTTTGGGGCTCATAGTAAAGGTGCACAAATCTTACGATAAACATTTTATACTTGTGTAAAGAAAAATAAATAATTTTTCCTTGTGGCGCCAGTAAACAATTGATATAACAGTCAAGTAAGTACTTTAGTATATATATATTTAAAAAAACTTAGCTAATTATTTTATTAGTTTTTCCCCCCCAAGACTAAACATTTTTTAAATGTGATCTTGTAAAATAATTTTTTTAAAGGAATTTTTAAAATAATTGTTAATGATTATATAATACATTACATCATCATTTCTGTCATTATGTCTATAATAAATGTGTTCTTTAGGTTAACTATTCTTTCTGTCAATCAGAATCTTTCTTTTATAGAACATATTTATTGAGTCGACTTCTATATTTAAACACCTAGTCAAAACTTGGATATGATCTATAATAGGAAGATTCTGATTGACAAAAGGAATAGTTAACGTAAAGAACACATGTATTATTGACTGATGATAGGAGTGATTTCCAAAACGTTTGTAATAGCTATTTTTTCAAAATACAAAAAAAAAAATGGGGGAATAATGCTTTAAAATTATGTTATATATGAATTAAGAACGTTCTTACACAACCCAAAAAATAATATTAATAATTATAAGGCAGAACTGATTTGTGCACCTTTACTGTCTTTAGCACCTACACAAAATGCTGATTTCGAAATGAATTTTGAGTATTTTGCAGTCACCGAAATGTTTGGAAAAATATGGTTTCCTTTTTCTCAAAATAACTTTCTAAACAAGCATTTACGAACCCACGATTATATAAATTTTCTTTTTGTTTACCCTCCAACAATGGACACTTGGACTGAAACATCCTATGTATTATTTATCAGGGTATATGGATAATATAGACAATTATTGACTAACTCTAACTGAATCTATTTCAACATGTAGGTTTGCCATTGGGTCAGATAGTGGACAACTTGGTGGTGGTTGGCTTTCTGGGCGAGGTCCATTGGAGTGCATCCATCCAAGTTGCACAATTTTGCATCTGCACCAGCTTTCATCAACATTTTCACCACGGGCAGATGTCCAAATAGACAAGCTGCATGAAGTGCGCTTTCACCATTCTAAAAAAATTAAAATTAAATATTATTTTAATAAAGCAATTTTACAGAAAACTATTATGCAAGCAAGTATTAAGTAGAATTTATAATGTATTTATCTAATATGATATTGCTTCGTGCTGTTTTCGAGAATAGCTTATCTATAATTTGTTATAAAAATTTAAGATCTTCAGGAATAGGTTAGTTAGTTATTATGACTCATGCCCGGGCTTTAACTACAAGGTCATATCGCCTACTACCAGAGCTCTGTTTCGTCATTCTGTTGGAGACAAGCCCGACTCTACTATGAGTGTCCTAAATTTTTATTCACCAAAGATAGGAAGGAGTCGGAACGAGTACCTGATCGGGACTATTGCGTAACGTCGAGAAATTGGTTTTAGGATAGATATGATTTCAGAATCACTCAAATGAGGGGGAGACAGAAAAAATTATTTTATTTTTTCTCAGTAACTAATGATTCTTCGTGAAAAAATAAGATCATCAATATGAAAGACATTTTCATTTTAAACATTTTTTGTTTCATACATTTTTTAAAATTATATATTATTTTTTTATTTTTATAATTTCTTTTCTATATTTCGCATATATGTGTCCTGAGTTAGAGACGCAACAACGGTCCGAATTATGTGAAAAATACACTTTTGGAAGATTTATAACAAATATTTATCATAATTTAGATTAAATTAAAAACTGTATCTACTGTATTTTCCAATATTATTATTTTTGACTTATTTTATTTTCTAGTATTTATTCATTAATTTTCATTTTCAACTATTATTGTTACTACTAATCACATGGGTCCGACTCTAATTAGTTAAGTACTGTTTATGTATCTAATTTATAAGCTATCTTGATGTATACATTTTTATGATATATCCTATTAACATGTTATGGTTTGAAAATAAATATTATTATTATTATTATGAAGCTTTTTATTCTTTGTCATATCGAATGTAATCAACTTCATGTAAAGTTATATAACACGTTATAATAAGAAAGGCGCCTGCCAAGTTTTGCCGCCATAGAGAAAAAACACCGTATATTTACATGCTCCACCGCTGTGTGGTCCTTCAATGTTCCCATCAGTTGTCAATTTAATATTTACATTATAAATAATTAACTTGTATAAAATGATTTTATTACATCAAAAATACAAACATATTGTATCAAATTATTTCTGTGGTCACAGGGAATAAATTGGTAAGTCCAAATTCGTAACTTTTCAGGGCAGCACTTTTTTACTTTTGCATTAATCGTGTAAATCCAGTTTTTGGAATAAATAAATTATGTTTGCATCATTATTAATGATATACCATCTAAATCTATAGGAGTGAATGAAAATGAATATTTTTAATCCTTTCTTGGATTTTCCCTTAGTTACCTAATCATTCCCAATCACTTACCTAATTATTGACCACACTTACCTAATTCATTGAAGTAGATTAAGTTGATTTAACCGAGAACATACACAATTTTACGATATACCAAAAAACTCACATCTTTATAATTCCGAAAGTATTAGAGCTCCCAACTTCTTCACAGTGCGCAGATGGCTTGGGAGATCATCACAGTATACTTAACTCATTATGGCCATTTTAAGACTTAACATATTCCCTGTGACTATAGATTTATAGTATGTGACATTTTTAATTGTTTTACGTTTGACTATTTTACTGTGAATCTAGCTATCGTCTACATACGTTCACCGTCAGACTAGGTTACTTTCTAGGTGCTGCCACCTACTTTAGTTTGCTGTATAGCCTTCCTTATTAATACAAATATTAAGCAACACGTCATAGATCATTATTTCCAACTAAAGTAATTACATTCAATAATTAATTAAAAAACACGTTTAAAATAATTATGAATTTAATATTACACCGTGAAAGAAAAGTTTTCCAGCTTCATTTGAATAATAATTGAATGCATTAAATATTGCATTAAAGTGCATAACAGTTATGTATTTTTTATACATACAGGCAAGAGTCCTAAGTTGGGTTTGCACTTCAATAATTCATGGACCACATCTATGTACCCCTTATGGCAGGCCTTAAACAGTGCCGTGGCTCCATTCTGAAAAAAATATAATAAAATGAATATTAAACGTTTTGTTATTTTCACAATAAAAAGTTGTAATGAATTACTTTCTCAATTAACTTCTAGCTCCCCCTCCAACACTAGTCGACCATTTGCGCTAATAATCAATAGTTGACATACATAAGGACCCCTAAATTCTCATACTTAGTCGACCATGTGATAAAAGCTTGTTTGCTACCACATTTCCTGTAGAAATTTGATCTCTTTTGTTTATTTAAATTTTGATTTCTACAGTAGTTTGTCGAAAATTGCCCTAAAAAAATATTATCAATAATTTAAGACGTGCAATTTTTAAGAAAGTACACGTATACAACGAAAAAAAATTCAATTAAACGAACTTTACACTTGGATTCACAAAGAGATACCAATTTTTAATAATTTTAAATAATATTAATTTCTAATCCAAAGGTTTTTCAAATGATACTACTACTGGGCCAACAGGGAAGATGAATAGAATAGAATTTGAAGAGGACAAATAATTGGGTTATTATCTATATTTACATATTTAAATTTTAAAAAAACTTAACATTTGAACAAACAAAACAAAAATTTACAATGGCACAAAAACATTAAATTAATACTTAAAAAACTATTTCTTTTTTTTTTATTTGGGCATATTGAAAAATATATATTATTAATTGTACCTTCTTGACGCCTCTACCACAGAAACCAGACCCCGTCAACTCTTCACTTTAATTCCACCCCAGTCAACTTTCATCTAATTGTTCAACTTCATTTTTATTTAAAACATATTAAACCACATTGCACCGTTTAAGAGCTAGCTCACGACTCCATTACATTTAACACTATTTCACAGCTGTTTTTTATATGTTTTCTTGTTTTGTTTCTCAAACACCTTGATATATATCTAATATATATATATATATGATATTAAATTATAATAAAAAAAATTACCTCTTTTCATTAAAATATTCATTAAAAAAATGTTCCGTAGTGTACATCACAACCATTTGCGCTAATAATCAATAGTTGACCTACATAAGGGCCCCTAAATTCTCATACTTAGTCGACCATTTGCGCTAATAATCAATAGTTGACCTACATAAGGGCCCCTAAATTCTCATACTTAGTTGACCATTTGCGCTAATAATCAATAGTTGACATACATAAGAGCTCCTAAATTCTCCACTTAGTCGACCATTTGCGCTAATAATCAATAGTTGACCTACATAAGGGCCCCTAAATTCTCATACTTAGTTGACCATTTGCGCTAATAATCAATAGTTGACATACATAAGGGCTCCTAAATTCTCCACTTAGTCGACCATTTGCGCTAATAATCAATAGTTGACATACATAAGGGCCTCTAAATTCTCATACTTAGTCGACCATTTGCGCTAATAATCAATAGTTGACCTACATAAGGGCTCCTAAATTCTCAACTTAGTCGACCATTTGCGCTAATAATCAATAGTTGACCTACATAAGGGCCCCTAAATTCTCATACTTAGTCGACCATTTGCGCTAATAATCAATAGTTCACATACATAAGGGCCCCTAAATTCTCCACTTAGTCGACCATTTGCGCTAATAATCAATAGTTGACCTACATAAGGGCCCCTAAATTCTCATACTTAGTTGACCATTTGCGCTAATAATCAATAGTTGACATACATAAGGGCTCCTAAATTCTCCACTTAGTCGACCATTTGCGCTAATAATCAATAGTTGACCTACATAAGGGCCCCTAAATTCTCATACTTAGTTGACCATTTGCGCTAATAATCAATAGTTGACATACATAAGGGCTCCTAAATTCTCCACTTAGTCGACCATTTGCGCTAATAATCAATAGTTGACATACATAAGGGCTCCTAAATTCTCCACTTAGTCGACCATTTGCGCTAATAATCAATAGTTGACCTACATAAGGACCCCTAAATTCTCATACTTAGTTGACCATTTGTGCTAATAATCAATAGTTGACCTACATAAGGGCTCCTAAATTCTCAACTTAGTCGACCATTTGCGCTAATAATCAATAGTTGACATACATAAGGGCCTCTAAATTTTCATACTAAATTTTGTGTCGATAAATTCATTACATAGGCAGTTAGAGTTTTTGAATTGAGCGCCCTTCCTTCAACTCACCGTTCTCTTCGGCAGATATCGCTGAAATTTGATAGAAATTTTATGTCGATACATTCATTACATCGACAATTATTGGGGTTTTTGAGATAAGTCCCCCTCTGATCCCTTCTTTCGATTCCGGTGAAAATTAATGTGTTTTAACGCAATTTTTTGTACATAGCATGAGGATTAGGGCAACCTCGAAAGCCAGACCAGCCAGCACATAATAATGAAAGCGTGTCTGTGAACACAATAACTTCCAAAAGAATTTTTCGCTGTCAGACGAAGAGAAGAGGGGCTTGACTCAATTACTCAATAACTGCCAATGTCTGAGGTATCTTCAATAAAGTTTATTCTATGTTATAAATTGTTAATCTAGTGTTCACCTTTCTGACGATGTCGACAGGGTGTCCAGCTTGAAGGAGCATCCTGCAGACGTCAGAGTGGTTCATCTGGGCCGCGATCCAGAGCGGGGTTGCAGAGTCCAGTCGTGGGATAGAGACCCGGGCTCCGTGGGCCAGGAGCAGCGACACTACCGAACAGTGTCCATTCTGAGCAGCGATGAACACTGGCGTTGCACCATCCTAGGGCAAAAAGTTCAATAGTTCATTATTACATCTCCATTTCAACAAACAGGAAACAACAATAAATAATAACGAGTCTGTGGAGGTGGCCCTATCTAGGAGGCAGTACCCTGAAGCAGGCTGATCCCAGCTCTCTGGCAGGATCCAACGTCTCCTCTTCACGGTCCCAAGCCAGCTCTCCCAGCCTCCTTCGCTACAGTTCACCTTCATTTAGACTCGCCTTCTAATTCCGTAATAATAATGTAATATTCGATAATATATAATATAATTCTGAGGGCGTCGGCAGCTCAGTGGTATGCGTGCTTGCTTACTGAGCTCAAGATCGCGGGTACGATACCTGGCCGAGCCTCATAGTTTATTCTATCTGGTTTATCTGGGAGGTAAAAAAAAGAAGACCTCGTAGTTAAAGCCCAGGCAAGAGTCACAATTAGGCCGTACAGCCTATTTTTCAATTTGGCTTTTAAGAATGCTTACATAATGTAACGTGAAATACGAAATTTTATTCAAATCCGATCAGCCGTTAATGAGATAGCACTATTTTTATGCTTAGAGCCTCCTCACAACCCTCCCTCCCGTTAAGAATTTAGAAACACCAAATAGCCTATTTTTCAATCGGCCTCAAAAGGATACATTTGAAGTTTAATGAAAATCCGTCCAACCGTTTAGGCGTGTTGTTGGAACAAACAAAGAAACAAACCCCGTTATTTTAATAATACCCCCAGATATATCCGAATCGCCGAAAGGAATACTGTTATAATAATATAAAATAAAATAATTACTTTCATTTGTGCATTAACGTTGGCACCATGTTTGATGAGAAGCTGTATCATCTCCAGATGTGCGTACTGACAAGCGACAAACAGTGGCGTGCCTCCATCCTGAAACAAGAGACACCTCAATCAACAATTACATTATTATTATATTATTGTATATATTGTATTATTATATATTGAATGGGGGGAAGCTCAACACGAAAACTCCAATAAATGTCATTGTAATGAAAATATTGAAACGAATTTTATATTTAAATTAAAAAAGCCTGTGATTACAGACTTTTTAATAATGTTATTTTGATTTTGATTTTTTTTAAGGCATATCAACCACGATGGTCGATTGCGACACCCAATGAGCGTTCGAACCAGACCGGGGGACAAGCAACGGCACAACCGGGAGCCTCTCGTTAGGCATTGTGCTTAGGCACCGGTGTAGCTAAGCCTGTTAGGGAGGGTGTGCTTGTATGTGGCACCGACCACACCCTCCAAGCCCGGGACTATATCAGTCCAAAGATCGCGGCGGAGCCGATCAAGCTCTTTAGCCCGGCCACCGTCCGCACAATGAGATACTCCTGGGGGCCCGCCCCGCCTCTTGGAGGGATCCCAATCGTAATGGATCCGTGATATCAGCTATTCTTTCGGTCATTGAGCTATATAGAGTGGGACAGGCAATTTGTGTTCTTCGCCCAGTAATTCACAAAGCACCACTGGAAGGTCTAGTACCTCTCGGTGAGCAGGTGGTGTACGGTGACAGCGGCTATCAGGCAATGAGTCAGCCGGGTGTGACCGATCCTCAGTCTGGTCAGAACAACTTCTTCTTGGCGGACTGTTCTCGAAGAAGTCTTCCAAGCTCGGACTGAGGACTTTATCATTCTTAACTTGTTGTCTCCCAGTCGCTCCATACTGCTTGTTAGTACGAAGCACGAAGGTCTGAGGCTAATATCCCATTATATGGTTATTCCTTCTGTAGTGGCAGCCTTTGCCAGTTTGTCGGCTTCTGCATTTCCATAAGAATATGACTTCCAGGAGAGCTAGGAGGATCTCGTTGACAAGTGGATTGGAGGAGATATCTTATAGCGATAGAAGATTAGGATCTTTGGTTGCTCCGTTATCACTATCCTCAGAGCTTTGTGGATAGCCAGTAGCTCAGCAGTGCTTGTTAGCAGCAGCGTGTCATTGTTAATATTATCCATAATCCTTTCACCTCGCAAATATCAAATCCTGCGACTTCCAATCGTGGAGAAACAGATATTTTGAGTATTGTGAGAAACTGACGTCTTGACATGATCATAAATTGAGTTATGCGCTTCTCCTAATGAGGCAGGAGACAGGAGAGGCACAGAGGATGTACGAGTGAGTTAGGTAAGTTGATTAGTAAAGTATTTCTTGGGCAGAGCTGCTCCTTCTGAACAAGGAGTAGACCAAGGAAAATGGTTTCTAACTAAGTCAGGAGGAAAACCTCGACAAACTTGGGACTGATAGGATACATCAGAGCGCCCAGGTAAAACCTTAACTCAATATAAACAACAGCTTCTCAGAAAACTGGCCCAGAGGAAAATCCTCTGCAAGAATGCTCTCAGAAAAAGAAAAATTAATAAATATTTTTAATTTTACGAAACACGCTGAACCGTCGACTCAAAATACTCTACGGACTTCTAAATAGACAATCAAAATTAAACGGAACTGTTACGCTTACTTATTGAGACCATTATGGACATACGGATCACAGATATACGGTTCTGTAAAAACATCCAACATAAAACGAATTCAGGCGTTTCAGTCAAAAATCCTCAGACTGATAAAACATAAACAACAGAACACTTCATAACGATCTTATGATACACACAGTACCCGACACAATACAAACTACTTAAAAACGGTTTTTTAGAAAACATTACACACATACAAACCCAGAACTACGTACTTTATCTTCACAACACTTAACAAAAAAAAACCCCACGAAGGTTGAAGAGAAGATGGAACCGCGACTTACTGCCACCTTAAATCATATTCGTTCTTAAAACTTTTTTTTCTTTTTTACATTATTTTCCTTTACTTCTATCATCTCTCTTACCCAGCCATCAAAATTGTCTTTCAATTCCTTTTTATTGTCCTAATAATTAAGATAAATTTTCGTCCCGAGGACCTACCACTGGGTGGCCTTCCTCTCACATACCATTCACGCCACCATATCTATACGTACCATCATAGATGCTGGTTGTTGCATCTTAGAAACAGTTGTATCTTTATAAATAAAAGACAAAAAAATAAATAAAAATTTATATATCTATTTTTTTACAACTATTTTTTTTTATATAAGATAATAACCATCTTGTTTCATTTTTAAAAATGTTAAATCTAATCCAAAGGTTGAAGTTATCTTACTGGGTTCGCAGGGAAATGAATAGCATATAATTAGAGAATAAATATTAGGTTTATTATTTTTTTTAACCTACATTATGAATTGAATAACTTATATTAAAAAAAATTATATTATTTTACAAAAATAAATCTTACGAACTAAGTACTTAACTTTATAACAGTATTTTTTTTTCTGTTCTACAGTGGCCACTATTTATAATTCTCTTATATTTTGGGCATATTTACATATAAATAAAAAGTACCTTTTCTCTTCTACGTACTTCCAATGTTATAATTTTCACTCCTACATCTCCTCTACATCTTCTCTCACTCAGACTGGTTCACTACACCTTTACCCTAAAAACACTTCTCTCTTTAGACTGTTCACTTCCACAACACAACTTAGACTGTTTCTCACTATTTAAAACAGCTGTTCGTCGTCTTTTGTTTCTCCATTCATTGGTTTTTCACATTTCGCTTTAAAACAAAATGCGACTAGTCCATCTTTGTATATGTATTCACTATTTAAGTTACTTCACTCCTAACAGCTGTTTTTATACAAATAATAATTGATTTTATAATATATTTATAATCTTAATATGTGTAAATTTTTTACATCACAGGGGAGAGAGGGAATGATCTGTAAGCGTGGTTAGTATAAGAAAGTCCTTTAATGACTTGACCACATCACATATTTTTTTGTATTTTAAAGAACTGCAACTCGAAATGGTGTAATTTCTCTAACTTGGGTGGCCTTTGGAAGAGGGAGAATGAAACTGAACATATAGATAGATAAAAAAAAAAAGAAGATGTCTCACCAGATGATTGTAGGGTTCAATAAACATAGCTTAGTCAACCATAAGTACAGAGGGATAAAGTGAAATTATAAGGGGAGGTGTAATTGGCAGGAGAGATACGAGTTGAAAAAACAGTAGTAGGAATCAATTGAAATAAATAGTTATTCGATCAAAATCAAAGTCATTGGGTTGAGGAGTCAGTTTGGAGGATCTTGTTGGAGACGTAGTGAGAAGCATTGCGACGCGGTTTGCGAATAACGACCTTATTGACCAACTATTCGAATAACGTATGTTATTAAAGCGCTTTCTGAATAACGACTTTTTTCTTAGGGCCCATCCATATTGGAGCAGAAGAACGGGTTACATAACTGCCCAAAAATATGTATAAAAAAATGATTACTTACTACACTTGGTATGTCAACAGGAGTGCCGCTCCGTAGAAGTACTGAGGCGATCTCAACATAGCCTGACTGAGCAGCGAAGAACAAAGCTGTTGTACCAGTCTGAAATCAAAATATCAATTTTTGAGTCATATTTAAGAAGGACTAAACTTTCCCATTTATTTTTATTGAGTCGTTTGAGTAGGAATGTGTAGCAGTTATGCTTATGTGTTGAGGGTAATTTTGAATTTTCAGAAGAGAATAAAGCATTTCAATTCGTTTGTTTAGTGAATTACGGGTGAGCCGTATATGAGGATTCCATGTGTTTTCTGTCCAGTGTGTCCTAAATATTTATATTTATTTTATATCACAGGGAGGTTTTTGTGCTGCACCAGCTCTTAATTTGTGAATGATTGTAGTAATGTGAACGAGTCATATATGTGAGATTCAACAGCAGTGTGTCTATCAATGTATGTGGCGACATAGGTGAGGTGTAAAGCATAAATAACACAGGAGATAATATAGTGGAACGCCTGTCAAAATGAGTCGCAACGACACAGCAAAGCCCTGACGAACTATCTACATGCTAAATATGATTGTAAGAGGAGATAGTATGTGTGTGTGGAAGTAATGGCCTCAATCTGTAAAAAAGTCCCGGCTGAGATAAATATAATATATTTTTCGGCAGGTTATTATTCTCCCATTTTGTTTCGGTTTTTACAACCTAGCAAATATAGAAATTTCGAAAAAAAAACTATGATCAGTCAAATTTATTATTATATTTTTTTGCTGAGACATATTTTATGAGTGGCATCTTTGATTATAACTTAGCCTTTGAGGCAGTGATATTTTTATAATAAAAGATAGAGTTAATATATTTCTTTATATTCATGAATTTCATTAGCTTTATACACTATTTACTTCACTGATATTGAAACCCGGCCGAGGCCCTTAGCTTTTCTTATCCAGGAGGTGATGAAAAAACCTATGAGCACACCGTCCCTCGGATGGGACGTTAAGCGATGGTCCCGTACAATGTCAGGTACTCGTTAAAGACCCCTACTCTAGGTGAATAAAAATTTAAGGTAGGCAAAATTTAGGACTCTCATAATAGAGTCGGTCTCATGTCCACCAAAGTGACGAAAGAGAGCTGTGACCTTGTAGTTAAAGCCCGAGCATCAGTCATAACTAACTATATATATTACGTAAAAAATTGTATGACGTATCTAATAACCATTTTTATGGTTTAACGGAAATAAATATTATTAAGTTATCAATTTATTAAATCCTATTTATTTTTGCTCCTACTGAAATTTTATAATAATAGCTAAATATATTATTGATCGACTCACATGTCTTCGAGCTGTAGGATCAGCACCTTGCTCTAGAAGTTCAACTACGGACTCGTAGTGGCCATTGGCTGCCGACAGTATTAGAGGTGTCGTACCATCCTGAAAAGTAAAAAATACGTTAAACTATTTATTTTAATACAAGGAATAACTGGCAACAGGTTATTTCTTCTTATTTTTGAAGTCTGAGAAAACATTGTGAATTTTTAATAGAATGTTTTGTATTTCCCTAAGTAGGTACATAAAAATATTAGATATATAACTTAAGAATATACAAAACATTGGGTTATGTACATTATATAGCAGAAACTTTAGAGGTCATAACCAACAAGAGTACATAATAAGTGAACGTAAGTCGGATCCGAAAGGTCTATGAACCGTGAGATAGGTAACCTTCTGTTTTGCAACCTCTCCCCACTCCTTCACATAAGTGGAAGTAATCCAGTTCAAGTTCATCAGAAACTTTATCAATTTACGGCATGTTTATATTTCTTAGATTAAATTTATTTAACGTTTGAAACAGGATGGGGTGAGTAGAAAATTAGGTTTTATTGAATAATCTATACATAAGGTTTGATTGAACCCATTGCCACCAGAGAACTTGATTATTTTTTGAAGAAATAATTTTAACAATTTATTCGTTGAATATTTATCAGTGTAAACCACCGGCCGGTCGGAGCTTACGAGACTTGAAACAAAATTTACTTAAACACCAAACCGGAATTGTACAATTTAAATCTAAACTTACTTTATAATCCTCCAAGAACGTTATACAGTTTGTCACAGATATCTGCTGTATACCACTGGGTGCTCTACCTCTTCCAAAACGTTTATGCCATTTTTTCCCACTTATATATCTTTATGACTTCAAATCCGCTTGGGTGGTTTCTACAGTTCAAATTGTCAGCCAAAAAATAATATAACAGTCGCAGGGAATGTGTAATTTATTATTTTTATCCACTGTGAGATCAGCCACAAACTCGATAATGGAATAATTCCCTACAAGACACAGAGTAGGCAAACCCCAAAAAACACTTAATATCACAAACCATTCCTGTTGTGCATCAACGCGCGTTGTAAACGTAAACTAACATTTTTTAATATTCCCTTAGGTATTAATATCAAAATAATAAAAATTCTTGTCATTTCATATTTCATTCATTTAACTGGTCCATAATTTTTACATCCTATTCAAAGTGGAGAGAAATTAATAAAATCTTAGAACACAAAACACATTTGAGATGAATAATTATAATTATATATATTCATTGTCGTTTAAAAATAATTCATAGAAGATACATGATTGCCAAATTCCTAACACAGTAGGTACTATTTATATTTTTAATTATGATTAATATATATATATATATATATATATATATATATATATATATATATATAATAATCATAATTTAAAATATAAATAGTACCTATTGTATTAGGAATTTGGTAATAATTTATCTTTTATGATTTATTTTTAAACGACAATAAATAAATAATGATAATTATTTATCTCAAATGTGTTTTGTGTTTTAAGATTTTATTTTATATCTGTTGATGTTTACAATTTATAATCTATTTTGATGTACAAAATTGTATAACATATACAATTACCATGTTATGTTTTAACGGAAATAAATATTATTATTGTTAAGAGGCAGGATTGACGTCTTACACTCCTAAGAAGGATTCGTTCAACGATTTCAATCTAAGGTACCCTAAAAATGAGTTTTTGAACAGGAAATTTAGAGAGAGAAAAAAAAATAATTAAAATGTCAGTTCTTTTCTCTTTCATCTATTTCCATGGCTAATGAAGTTAATCTACAGGATGGGATTTCCAATGAAATTTAAAATTAATCTAACTTTTAATAAACCTTTAGACGTAATATTGTTCCTGTTATTGTAATATTGTACCTGTTATTCAGTCCCAACCATCGTTAAATCAGGTGAGCCTTTTTTTGAGAAGTTCATAAGACTATTTATACACGGATATTAAAAATAATTATAAAACGAAATTAATTGCAAAATATTTTTACTTTCTTATACCTACGGTATAAGGAAGTACCTATTGTAATTGTTCGAAAATCCGAGATCGAGATTTCAAAGGATTTTCACGTTTCAAGGTCTCCTGAATTAGTTTTGGTCAGTTTGCCTGTGCCTGTGTGTGCGTGATTAGAAGGTTGTGAGCTCTCTACCACAAAAACGATTGTAGCCATGAACTCGAAATTTTGAATGAAGGGGTCACATGTTTATGACCCAATAAAAAATCTTTTCAAGTAATAGGAATAGTAAGAAACATTGAAATACATTTTTTTTTGCAGGTTGTCCGGATTTTGACATACATGCCGAAAGCCGTCTTGAAATGTAGTTTTGAAAGACATATTTTTAGACGTTTCCTTGATTTACCCGAAAACAGTTAGACTTATCAAAAAAATAATTCCTACCAAAAATGTTCCTTATGAAATTTCCAATCGCTAATAAGTCCTCAGATATGAGATAGGATGAATATAAACTAGGAATATAAGGGAAATATCTAAGTAATGTTTAAATCGTCACTCAAGCAACGAACTTTAAAATATGTTTTTTTATTGGTAGTTTTTTTTTTGGAATAATTATAAAAATTAAGAAAAAATAAAATTAAGTGATGTGGCCATTAACATTCTTATACAGATCGGCCTCTCTCTCCCCCTTTCTCTATTATTTCATACTGACATTACTGGGTAAAATAATGACTAATCTCAGGATTACGTTGTACAGAGAGAGAGAAGATTTTGAGAAGGAGAGACTGTAAGCGTGGTTGGTATAAGAAACTCCTCTAATGGCCGTATTACATTTTTTTTTAAAAATAATTCTAATGATTTATTTATGTTAGCAGTTAATTCTAATTATTTAGGCAAGACAAAACATTAAAACGTCAATTACTCATTTTTTACAGTCTATAAACTTTTAACTGGGCCAAAAGTTTAAAGAACGTTAAAAAAAAAATAAATAAAATAAAATTGCAGAGGACATAAATATAATTTTTCAGAAAATGTTTATAGAAAGAACTCAACCATAACGAAACGTATAATTGTTTTCATTTAATTGCAGTTTATTTCCTTATATGCAGTTCCTTAATATGTTCCCGCACTACCTCTCAATCCACTTTGTCGTTGTCATTATTCCAGAAAATCAGTAGGTGTCTTCCTTATCCATACTGATAAAATTTCATATCAAAAAATTTAATCCATAAAATTCATATAAATTATAAAATTTGGAGGTTGCGGGTTCGGTCATTGCCGGAGTCATTTAGTCAATTAGTTATTTTATTCTTGAGCACGCCGTCCTTCAGAGGAAAATTTAATACTCACCAAGTTATACGAAGTATAAGGGAAGTTATGCAATCGGTCAAAAATTCGATATATCCAAATATGGAAATGTATGTCTGCTGTGAACACGATAACTCCCGATAGAATGAATGTACCGACAAGAAATTTTGTATGTGGATCCGGAACCCACTAAAGAGGACACCTATACATTTTTAGCTAAATCGGTCAAAGGGGAAAAATCATTGAGAAATGCACTTAAACTGGAAATAAAAAAATTTACAACGCAACTTTGTGTACAGATCATTGCTAACAATTCCACCGACCAGTGTAGAGGCCGAAAGGGCCTTTTTTGCGACTGGGTACTTTTGTACCAAACTGAGGTAACTCTTTGGAAACCTTATGCTTTATAAGGGCATAAATATGTAATTATGTTAACTGTAAAATTGAGTGTTTTTTTTTTTTTTTTTTTTTCGTTAATCATTTTCTTAAACTTACATATTAGATGTTATTTTAATCAATCCCGAAAATCCTGTTAATCCCGGGGAAGAGTTGAATCCCGAAATTCCGGGATCAAGTTCCAAACCCGGGATTGCAATCCTCGTCCGGAGATCAGGTTCTGAACAAGAGGTGTCCTGTATCCGGTCTGGGAGGGCCGAGAAGAGCTCTAACGGGGATCTCTAGGTCACAGAGTAGACCTTGGAGATAGATGTAAACAGACTGGAGGGACATTAACAGGGGCTTCCAACCTCCCGCCCGCCACCCAACCTTCAGAAAAAATATTTTTTTTGGGGTGAATCACCTTTCCCTTTAAAAACCAATCGCGCCCATAAGGGAAAAAATTCAATATAACTTACATAGTGACTTCTGAATCCTCATACTAAATTATACATTCATTTCATCGGCAGTTATTGGGGCTTTTCGAGTTGAGCCCCCTCTGATTCCCCCCTTCCCTTAGGCCAATTTGGCTGAAATTTAATAGTAGGCGTCATTTCGGAGGTATACATACAAATATAAAATTTCGTGTCAATACATTCATTCCTTCGGCGTTCCCGGTCTCATACACCCTTTTTTTTCTTTCATTTTTGGAATCAAGAGGACTGAAAACATGAAATTCATTACATCGATTTTTTACCAATTACTTAACATCCCCTAGACTTCATATATCAGGAGTTAATGGAGAAAAAGCTTTCTTGCTTTTTTGGCCAGCATTTCGAACCCTAAATTTGAAACATTTATCTAAAGCATTCCTACGAAATGCAGAACTATTATCTCTTTATTTCCAGAGAAATTTTTTTAATCATGTTTCCCTGAGTTTCCAAAAAAATGCAACTATTTTACCATTTTGGAAATTATTTCATCAATTTAAAAACGAGGCGTTCAACTATGGATATTCAAGTCCTGAACAATAATAAATTGAAGAATTTTATGTATTATACTTAAGGCTTTGTTGAGTTTGTTAAATTAATTTTATTTTTGGATACACATATACAATTTTGTGTCTATACATTTATTCAATCGGAAGTTATGTTCCTACGCAAAGACAGACTTTTTTTTTTCATTTTTGTAATCAGAAAGTCGGAAAACAAGAAATTCAGTTGAAAATTCAGCATCGAATTTCTGAACGATTACATAACTTCCCCTATACTTTGTATAGCTGGGGAAATAAAATATTAAAAAAACAAAGTAAGAAATATTTTGGAGAGAGAATCTATCCATCTTAGAAGACTAACCCATTTTCCTGTTCTGTTGTAACATTTGCCCTTCACATAAATGAAACTTCTGGACCCATAATACTCTCTAAGGGACTTTTAAAAGCAATCACAGAGAACAAATTGGATTGTCAAAGGGTCGGAAGACTCATTTAGGAAGGCCCCTACCAGCAGAATTTCGCTTATTTCGTTAGTAAACCACTTACAACTTTTGCCTCAGTTCTACCTTTTTTTCTCCTTTACAGTTAAATAAATTTATTAACCTTTTTATTATATATTCAGCGTGAAAAATAAAAAAAAGTAATGTGTGAGTGAGTGAAGCGGTACTCACGAGAATTGATGTGTAAACATCTGCTTTAGTTTCAAAAATTTGCTGTCGTGCACTGATTTTGATTATTATTTATTTTATAATTTCGTTTATAAGAAAAGTATAAGGAATTAAACTTTCAAATTTATTATTCTTCAATTTCTTTTATACATGAAATTATAGGTTTGTGATAGCTAAAATAAGAAATATACTACTGTGATTGTAGTGTCTCCAAATACCGCGAGAATGGTAGCGTCGATGGTAGTTTTCGAATTTGTTGTTGAAATGATTCGATTCGTATTCATTTGTAGATTAAGTTTGTCATTTAAAAATGAAATAAGCTGTTCGGTATCTCCTGAAATGGGTAAAAACATTATATTATTTGTTGTGACAATACGACAACAAATATGCTATTTATTGATCGATATTATTGTTACAAATTTAAGCTGTCGAAGCATCTTAACCTAAAAGTTTCTTACCGAAACATCATTTTATAGTTCGTAATATTGATATTTTAGTTAAATTCACTACAACGGTAAATATGATGGATAATGTAAAAATACAGTGTTTCATCTATTCATGTTTTTTATAGTAGTTTCATTGTTTCACTTTTTTATGCCATAAACGTAGAAATGCTCAAAAACAGCTGACATCACAGATAGATAAAGAAGTGTGTAGTGTGTGCGCTGCGCGCGCAACCGTCCGAACACACACTGACGTATGCACACCAACGAGACTTACGCTCTAACGGTCTGAGACAGTCCCTACCGAGAACTAAGATATTCACAGCGGAATCACCACTTATGTACTTCCCCCGCACGAATTAATCAATTAAGTTGTTGCATTCCTGACAAAATCAATCGATTGTTTGATTTTAAAATTAGTAAGACTTCTGAATAATAATAAAAAATGTTATTTCGATACATTCACTACATCAGTTATAGTCTAGTAGAGCGCTCTCCTTCCCTTCGGCCGATTTCTTTGAAAATTAATAGTTTCTGTTCTAATGGGAATTTGAATTTCAATAATTGTAATATGAATTTCATGTCCATATACAATAGTGTACCAGAAATTCGTGATACACCATCGTCAATGCAACGTTATAAATATAATATAGTAACATTTGGCATATTTATACAATTTTCAATCAGCCCTATCATGGAGAAGAGAAGAATTTCCAAAAAAATATAATAGCAAGAAATAATAAATAAAATAAAATGATAGATACATAATCGGTCGGTCCCGCCAAGCAGTTACTGAAGCCTTTTTAGCCCTTGAAGCCGCTGCTAGAAGACTGGGACTAGTGATTAACCAGAGTAAAACCAAGTATATGGTGTCTCAGCAAGAAATTAGGCAGGAGGGAGAGAAGGTGGCGTTTGGACCCTACTTCTTTGAGCAGGTGTCAGGGTTCATTTATCTCGGCTCACAGGTTGTAAGTGACAACGAAATATCAGCAGAAACCAGTAGGAGGATAATGTGCGCTAACAGATGTTATTATGGGCTTCAAAAGCATCTATCTAGTAACCTGGAAGCCCGGCGTACGAAGGTCGTCCTGTACAAAACTCTTATCCGCCCAGTTCTCACATACGGCTCAGAAACCTGGACAACTACTAAAGCAGAAGATCGAGACCTCCAAATATTTGAAAGGAAGGTGCTCCGGAAGATTTACGGTCCGGTGTATGTTGGAGGAGAATGGAGGCGTAGGAGCAACCAGGAGGTGTACGACCTGTACAAAGAACCAGATGTGGCTAAAGTGATAAAACTGGGCAGGTTAAGGTGGGCCGGACATATTATCAGGATGAGCGAAGAAATGATCCCAAGAAAGCTACTGACGGAAGTCCTGCACGGAAGGCGGAGAGTAGGGAGACCGAGATTGCGGTGGTCGGACTGTGTGACCAACGACGCCAGGAACATCGGGATCCAGAACTAGATGGGAGCCGCACAAAACAGAGACTCCTGGCGATTGCTGCTCGAGGAAGTCAAGACTCGTTAGCGGGTTGTAGAGCTGCATTAAACATAAACAAAGATAAAACATTTTTTTGAACTTGTTTGTGGAATTAGACAATATAAGTGTTCAAAAAAGTGTTTTATCTATCATTTTATTTTATTTATTAGTCTTTTCACAATATCAACACAGAACGCAAAAAAAGTATTCGGACAAGAAATAATAATATATTATAAAGAAATGGTATTCATAATGAAGTGTACACAGTTCTATAATAAATAAATTGAATAATAAGAAATATGAATTAATATCGAAGTAATAAGAGATCCCTTATAATAAATTAATGAAATAACTTATTAGTTAGTTATTATGACTCATGCCCCAGAGCGCTGTTACGTCATTTAGGTAGACATGAGCTCGACTCTAAAATGGGAGTCCTAAATTCTGCCTAGCCTAAATTTCTATTCACCTAGTGTAGGGGTCTTTAACGAGTACCTGACATCGTACAGGGTCGGGACCAACGCTTAACGTCCCATTCGAAGGATGGCGTGCTCCAGTTTATTTTACCTCCCAGATAAGATAAACTGAGGACCTCGGCCAGGTTTCGAACCCACGAACTTGAGCTCAGTGTTCATATGACTATTATTTAATTTATTTACTATATATAATATGTACTCTATAATGAATGTAATTTATTTAGTTGAGACGACTGACATGGAATAAACATGTTACACAGACTCGACAGAAAATGAAACGGCGATTTGGACTACTCAAAAGACTACTAGATAAGCGATCTCAACTTCGCCTCAACCACAAACTGGGTGTCTACAAGACCGTTATCAGGCCTATCTGGACGTATGACGTTCAGCTAAGCCCTCTCACACAAAAAGAATTCAAGCCATTCAAAATAAAATCCTCCGAACAAACACACAATGCCCATACTACGTATCAAATATAACATTACATCATGACCTGAACATACCATTCTTACACGAAGTTAGACAACAATTATACACAAATTTGCACAACAAGTTCACGACACATCCAAACACACTGGTGGAAGCCATGTCGGTCCGGTCCTTGCAGGGAAGGCCTCCTCGGCGACTGAATCGTCGTTGGCCGCGTGACCTCCTGCCTGAGGAGGACCCCCGAGGAGGCGGTGGTGTTGACCAGCCGTCTCATCAAGAGACTCAAGTGGTGTTTCTGTTTTTCTTTGTGATTATATTTCCTAGTTATGATATATTTCATAGTTGGAAATTAAGTAATAAAGGTGAAAAAAAAAAAAAAAAAATTTATTTGATATTAAATTAAAATATTTCCCATTAAATTTATTATTTCCCTACATTATTATTTCCCTTCACTCCTCACTGGGGCTTTTCATGGCGACGAAGAGTCACTGCCTCAGGTAATCTCAGAATAGTATAAATATGGCCAACCTAGCAAACGTAACGCTATGTAGATACATTTTTTGTCGAATTAGACAATAGAAAAGTAAAACTAGTTTATACTCCTCCAGTTATATGATGTATAGGAGAAGTTGTGTAATCGGTCAACAATTAGATGCAGATTTTTCAACGGAATTTCAACCTCCAGACTTCAAATATGAAAAAAAAAATGTGAGTCTGTAACGTCTGTGAACACCATAACTCCCGATAGAATGAATGTATCGACACGAAATTTTATATGTGTGACCAAAACAAGCAAAATCGGCCAAAGGGAAAGGGGGGATTAGGGAGAGGCTTAACTCAAAAATACTAATGAATTTATCGACGCATGTAGTATGTATGTGAATTTCGGAGTCCCTTTGTAAGAGATTCACCGACAACTTTTTAAAAACATTTTTCGAATTAAGGTGAACTGTAAACATGGTGAATTTCTAACTGTACAGATTGGGTCAGTACTATCAGGTTCAGATATGTGTCAATAAGGCGCCATAGATTATATGAAATCCCATTTCTATATCAGATTTCCCGACCTTATCTGTGACATCCGATATAGTGAGTAATACGAACCCGCCTTTTGTACCCTTCTTACCCTCCGATGTCTTCCTTTCGGTATATTAACATGAAAATCGACATATATTTTCCATATGAAATGGGGTTCGTTCGTATACCGGCCGAGGCCCTTAGTTTATTTTATCTGGAAGGTGGTCCCGAGCCTGTACGATGTACGAGTGTTAAAGACCACAGCCCTAGGTGAATAAAAATTTAGTGTAGGCAAAATTTAGGACTCCAAGAGTAGAGTCGGGGTCATGTCCACCAGAGTGACGAAAGAGCGCTCTGGTAGTTGGCGATATGACCTCGTAGTTAAAGCCCGGGCATGAGTCATAATAACTAAAATTTTATTTTTTAGGGCGCTGGTAGCATAGAGGCAGCTTGCCTACTGAATTCAAGATCGCGGTTCAAAACCCGGTTGTAAAACAATCTTGAGTATGCCGGTCCGGAATGGGGGAGGGTTTTTTACCTCCGCTGTTCCCCCACTTCCCGACCGATTTGGCTGAAAATTGATCCTACGGAGGTTTGGTCACAAATATAAAATTTCATGAGTTATTACTTCCTTAGCGATACGAGCTGTGTGGGAAGTTTAATCCGTCGGAAATTCGATGTTTTTTTCTCCGAAATTTCGTGTTTTTCGACACCTGGTTCAAAAAAAGTCGGTGAACCACCGTCAATTTCATCCCCAGAGCGAATTAATCAATTAACTTTGTTGATAAATTCATTACATGGGCATTTATGAGTGTTTTTGAATTCAGCCCCCCTTCCCTTCAGCCGATTTCGCTGAAGTTTAACATGTTAAGTCCTCATTGGTTTTTAATTTGAAATATGAAATTTCATATTGGTACATCCATTGCAAATGCGCAGTTATTTGGGTCAATTTTGCTGAAAAACAAGATGTCTGAGTTCACATAGAAAATTTCGTGTAAAAACAGTTATTTATTGTATCAGGAGTTATCGTTTTCACAAACACACACACACATACATTTTTGTTTTTCATATTTGGAACCTAGAGGTCGGAAAACATGAAATTCCATTGAAAACTCTGCATTGAATTTTTGATTACGTAACTTACCCTTTACTCCCCGTATAGCCGAGGAACTAAAAATGTATGTGTTTTTCTGTGAACATAACTCTCGAAAGAATGAATGTATAATATGACACTTATTGATTTTCAGCCAAATCGACGAATGGGAAGAGAGAGATTAGGGGAAAGCTTAACACAAACTAATAACTGAATGTATTGACACGATATAATTCTTGCTTGGGAAGTACCTTGACCCTGATCCACCGATAACTTTTTTTTCTCATTATTGGAATTTGAGGCTTGAAAAATATGAACATGAATTTCTATCCGATTATATAAATTTCTCTATACTTCGTCCAGCGGGAGTAGGATGTGGTGTCTTAGGTCAGATATATAAAATACATAAGTAGAGTCGTCTAGCGGAAGTAGGATGTGGTGTCTTAGGTCAGATATATAAAATACATAAGTAGAGTCGTCTAGCGGAAGTAGGATGTGGTGTCTTAGGTCAGATTTATAAAATACATAAGTAGAGTCGTCTAGCGGAAGTAGGATGAGGTGTCTTAGGTCAGATATATAAAATACATAAGTAGAGTCGTCTAGCGGAAGTAGAATGTGGTGTCTTAGGTCAGATATATAAAATACATAAGTAGAGTCGTCTAGCGGAAGTAGGATGTGTTGTCTTATGTCAGATATATAAAATACATAAGTAGAGTCGTCTAGCGGAAGTAGGATGAGGTGTCTTAGGTCAGATATATAAAATACATAAGTAGAGTCGTCTAGCGGAAGTAGGATGAGGTGTCTTAGGTCAGATATATAAAATACATAAGTAGAGTCGCCTAGCGGAAGTAGGATGTGGTGTCTTAGGTCAGATATATAAAATACATAAGTAGAGTCGTCTAGCGGAAGTAGGATGTGGTGTCTTAGGTCAGATATATAAAATACATAAGTAGAGTCGTCTAGCGGAAGTAGGATGTGGTGTCTTAGGTCAGATATATAAAATACATAAGTAGAGTCGTCTAGCGGAAGTAGGATGTGTTGTCTTATGTCAGATATATAAAATACATAAGTAGAGTCGTCTAGCGGAAGTAGGATGAGGTGTCTTAGGTCAGATATATAAAATACATAAGTAGAGTCGTCTAGCGGAAGTAGGATGTGGTGTCTTAGGTCAGATATATAAAATACATAAGTAGAGTCGTCTAGCGGAAGTAGGATGTGGTGTCTTAGATCAGATATATAAAATACATAAGTAGAGTCGTCTAGCGGAAGTAGAATGTGGTGTCTTAGGTCAGATATATAAAATACATAAGTAGAGTCGTCTAGCGGAAGTAGAATGTGGTGTCTTAGGTCAGATATATAAAATACATAAGTAGAGTCGTCTAGCGGAAGTAGGATGTGTTGTCTTAGGTCAGATATATAAAATACATAAGTAGAGTCGTCTAGCGGAAGTAGGATGTGGTGTCTTAGGTCAGATATATAAAATACATAAGTAGAGTCGTCTAGCGGAAGTAGGATGTGGTGTCTTAGATCAGATATATAAAATACATAAGTAGAGTCGTCTAGCGGAAGTAGGATGTGGTGTCTTAGGTCAGATATATAAAATACATAAGTAGAGTCGCCTAGCGGAAGTAGAATGTGGTGTCTTAGGTCAGATATATAAAATACATAAGTAGAGTCGTCTAGCGGAAGTAGGATGTGGTGTCTTAGGTCAGATATATAAAATACATAAGTAGAGTGTTGAACTAGATAATTAAATAACCAGACCCTGGTCTGAAGCTACGTCGACTGACCGACAGTTAGTTCTCCTGAAGAGAGAAATCTATGATAGGATACTGCAGATAGTGTGTCCTGTTTCAATTATAAGCACGTGAACGAAAGGGGGGCGTCAGCAAGACCCACACGATCAGCACGGTCTGTCTATATTATTAAGAAACGTGAAAGAATATTATTTCATCGGACTTTTATTGATAAAACATGTTCATAAAATTACGGAATTGTACCAAAACACGAACATTATCTAAGAAAATGAATGACTAGATAGGGAAAGTAAAAAAAAATGTCGTAGGTGAAACCGGCAATGTATTTCCTCAGAACGGATTAATCAATTAAGTTTTCGCTCTTCCTAAAAATATATAGTTGACTATGTGAGCGATATGGAACGTTGAGGGATGGTCCCGAGCCTGTACGATGTCAGGTACTCGTTAAAGACCCATATCCTAGGTGAATAAACAATATAGGGTAGGCAAAATTTAGGACTCCCACAATACAGTTTGGCTCTGTCCAAGGTTATATCGAGGAAGCGCCAATCAATCATTTTTATCGATTTGTTAAGATCGATAAGTTATATACGTTTACTAAATACAAGCCCATAAAGTTGATACGAGGGAGGAGGAAGACTCCCTAAACAAACCCTCTACGGTAGACCAGGCGATGCCAGGAGAAGAGAAAGACCGAGACTCCGTTGGCTGGACGACGCCCGAGTGTTGGGCATCAGAGGATGGAGGGCGAAAGTTTTGGATCGAGACGAATGGAGGCGGATTGTGACGCAGGCCCGGGTTCTTTCAGGACCGTAGCGCCGCAGGAAGAAGAAGAAGAAAGTGGAAACTAATATTTCTGTTCATTTCGATAAAGTGTATACACTTTATTTAATTAAGATTAATAAATAAATTAAGTTCTTGCTCTCTTACATATAAAAGTTTCTATATTCATTCTATGGGGAGTTATCATGTTCAGGATGCTACTTGGAGTCAGGAACTGGAGAGCAGCTGTCCAGCACCGAGACGACTGGCGAAGGCTGATCCAGGGGGCCTTGACTCACAGATATTGTTGCGCCGATGATTTACATATGGGCTTCAGAATCCATTTATTAAAGTGCCGATACATTCATTCTATCGGGAGTTACAGACAGTCAGAATTTTTTTTTCTTCATATTTGGAGTCAGGCATTCGGATATGAAATTCCGTTGAAAAATCGGCATCGAATTTTTGACCCGATTACATAACTTCCCTTATACTTCATATGTAAAACTAGTTTATTTCTAGAATTTAATCTAGTCTCGGATTTATCCAGACTGTTTGATGTCGAAGTAGATAAGTAGACTTCCCTGGTATCCGGGACTCGGTATGGAATACAGTTACACCGATTGTTCTGGCTCTCTGCCAGACAGGCTCTGTCAATAATCTTCTACTGCCACGTCATGTCATCTCTTCACGGTCGTATAAACGGCATACGGTGGAATCATATACAGTGGTTGATATCTTTGTCCAAATTCCTCTTTCATCTCCTGCCTTGAGCGGACTCTATCTTGGCCCGGTACTACCGATCGATGTTCCTCATCACTGGTGTAGGTGAGAGGGCTCTTCTGTTTCGTCCGCCTCCTCGTTCCCATGAATATTACAGTAGCTGGAAATCCATTTCAACACGAGGCTCCAACACCTCTTCAGTAGACAACATATATTATTTTTTATATATATTTTTATTACCCGACGACAGGACCGAGAAGGGAGGGTGTTGTAATCGGAAATATTATCCTCAAATAATAATTATTCACTGCTGAATCCATAGTTCTGTCTCCAATTATATTTAAAACTAGCAGTAATACCCGGCGTTGGGGAACTTTGACTTTTCTCCCAATATCTCCTATAAGGCTATTCAGTTCCTCGACAGTACATTCATGATGTTATAATTTTCAATTATTCATACGGAATAAGGCTCATAGTCCTTCAACTGTAGTAACGCTAGCTTTGGAGCTAAAACTAATTTATTCAAAAAGATTTCTCATTAATCGTTGCAATGGTTTTGGAGTTACAAAGATTGCGTGAGTGGATGCTGGGATGGACCAGATATTGAGGTACTAATACGCCTATAACCTTCCACAGACGATGACGAACAAATTTAAAAAAAAATTAATCAAATCCATCAAGCCGATCGTGAGTTATAGCGGTACAACGCACAGACATTATCAGCTTTATATACTTATATGATGATATAAAACTGTCTTTTTCAGTGTCTACATTCACCGAGTTTATTCATAGATTAATTTCATTGTGTGTCTATTCATTTTTGAACATAATAATTCCGTAACTTACGAATCTTTTATGTATCTTTATTGTACATACATACATATGTACATTGTATTTATAATGAAGGGAACGCTAATATAATATTTTATTACTTCACTAATATCCTATAAATAAATTAGGGCTAATATTTATACAAATTTCTCAACAGTTTTGTTTTTGGCGAAATTGATTATGACGAAAAGACTAAGGCTGTTGACCCCAATTGTGACTCTCCAGCGGTCCATCTTATTGATTGGTCTTCTTCAGAAGGGCCGCCTTCCGACATCCCTGACTCCATGGTCAGTCAATAGTCTCTTATTTACACTATGAAGAGTTACATAGGACGAATATTGATGTACAGCAACTCTTATAACGAGTGTATGGACGTATGTACTTTCGGTAAACCGATATATCCTTTCAGCAATATCGACATCACGATAATATCGAGGGGAAAAAATTAGTATATCGTTGGAAGTTATCTAAAGGCCATACAAGGTGGGGGACCGCGTCCACTAGACCCGTATCGTTCGTCAGTTTTCGGCCAAACAGATGCGAAGTGCGAAGCGATCCCATTCTGCTGGGATTTTACGGACGAACAGGTGCGAAATCAATAAAAAATTACTTACATTTTTTGTACTACGTTTGTCTAGTTATTCGTTTGTATCGTTATTATGTACCTTAGTTTAGTTTGAAAGTATAAAAAAATACAGTTTGTGTAAAAAAAAAGTACAGTGATTTTTTCTTTCTTTCCACTTACCTTAATGTAACAGCCAGCCGTTCTTGTGGGGAAATCGCCACACGAAAATTACTGAATTTTTCGAGTCTTGAGTAGATGTTGTCAAGAATGTATTGAAAAGTGTCCTTTTCCATTCGAAAATAGGAGAAGTGGTGATTATCATCGATTTGAAGGTCACGCCACAAATGAGAAAATTCGCCAAACTCTTTTCTTTTTTCGAAAATGGGATTCACCCACATTTCCCGTCTACGTCTATATCGCCTTCGTCGATAAATCAAAGGTGATAATGCCAACGCTAAAAATTCGTCGTCAGAATCATCGGAAAAACCGTTCCGAAGAGCCATCCCGTCTACGCATTCGGACGTACTGAGTGGATCAATGGACGATCGGCATTCGCACGAACGGCTTCGCCCGATTTCGTTGCTTCGCAGTTCGCAACTTTCCGGTCCCAGTGGACGACTAGGCTTAGACTCTAAGAGTTAATTTCTTGATGTATACATTCTTATGACGTATCCTATTACCATGCTGTGGTTTAACGGAAATAAAAGGTATATTTTATATTTATTAGTTAGTTATTATGACTCATGTCCGGGCTTTAACTACGAGGTCATATCGCCTACTACCAGAGCGCTCTTTCGTCACGGTGGACATGAGCCCGAATCTACCATGGGAGTCCTGAATTTTGTCTACCCTAAATTTTTATTCACCTAGGGCAGGGGTCTTTAACGAGTACCTGACATCGTATAGGCTAGGGACCATAGCTTAACGTCCCATCCGAAGGACGGCGTGCTTAAATTTATTTTACTTCCCAGATAAAAGAAACTAAGGACCTCGGCCGGGTTTCGAACCCACGATCTTAAGCTCAGAAGACAAACACGCATATTACTGAGCTACCGGCGCCCAGTAGATGCAGTGTAACTTTTAACGTCATCCTCCCACGAGTGGACAATACTACGAATACATTCGCCCTAATGGTATAATCAGAGTTGTCAGACAGAGTCGGTGTAAGAAGGACCGATTTCCGGATTTGGTAACGATAAGAGGGAGTCATCACGAAGAGGTCATCCACAGTCACGAACCACCCTCACTACAGGCCAGACTTCGCTTGTCTGCACACTGAGATCCTTTCTGGATCAGTGATTAGAGCGACAGGTCGGTGGATCAGTGGTTAGTCTGGCTGGGCACAGTCTCGGAATTGCATTTTGGATAATTTTTAGGCCGATATTTTGTGACACCCTCGAACCCTCAGCATAAATGGCTTACATAAGTCCACTAAAGAGATGTTCAATTCAAAATTTGCAGCGCTTCCCCCAGTATATATACATATCCATATGATCAAATGTGATTTGCTACATTTTTGGTTTTTATACATTAACCTCGAAAAGAGCTATTTCATTTTGTCCCCCCAAACCCCCCCACCCTTTCAAACATTCGTTCGAGATGCCGTCTGGTCTACGTTTGAACCGGGCTTATAAGGACGCCATTTTTGAAATATGATGAAAATTCAATCAATCGTTAGCATAAATTTTATTTTATTCGTCGTACTATTATTCGTCAATTCCGAAGGACGGCGTGTTCAAGGTTTTTTCTTTCTTGGCCGGGTTTCGAACCAGCTATCTTGAGCACAATAGGCTAGCACGCTACCTCTGAACTTCCGGCGCCCTCAAAGAAAGAATTAGTAAGTTATAATATGTTTAAAGGGATCACCCCTATACAATGGAGTCAGTGACCATTACTTTTACAATATTAACATAATAATGACACATATAAAGGAATACACATATAATATAACATGACATATATAAAGGAACAAATTAATAATAATAATGTAACATAGACAGTAAATCTATAGCTCTACGAAGTCTATAGAGAACCAGATGTTCTGCAAGTTATGAAGATTGGGCGGTTAAGATGGGCGGGACATATCGCCAGGATGGAAGCTGAGGAAATGCCGAAGAAGCTGCTAATGGAGCCCATTCATGGAGTAAGACGGCGAGGAAGACCTAAGCTGAGATGGGCAGATGGTGTGGCAGAAGATGCCCGAAACATATTCTGCATCAGGAACTGGATGGCAGCCGCACAGGATCGAGACAGTTGGCGGCTGTTGGTGGAGGAGGCCAGGATCCGTCACCGGGTTGTAGCGCCACGATAGATAGATAGACAGTAAATATGGAGTGGGGATGTAGGTATTGAATATCAATATAATATGTAAGTTGAAGTACATTATTCGTTAACAATGAATGCTATAAGTTTCAGAGCGCTGATCAAATAATAGAAAATGTTTGAGATATCATTCTTATTATGGGCCAGGAGTAATGTATGAAAGTTGGATCCGTCTATACTGATACTCTGGGGCACGGTTAGGTTTAGGTTTTATGACTCATGCCCGGGCTTTAACTACGAGGTCATATCGCCTACTACCAGAGCGCTCTTTCGTCACTCTGGTGGACATGAGCCCGACTCTACTGTGGGAGTCCTAAATTTTGCCTACCCTATATTCACCTAGGGCAGGGGTCGCTGTGCCCGCGGGAGTCTATAACCCCCCCCCCCCCCCCCCCCCCCTTCCCCTCCAGTAGCCTAACTTTGCTCCCCCTGCTCAAAATCTTGGCTATGCCCCTGCATTTCGCCTACTACCTGAGCGCTCTTTCGTCACTCTGTTGGACATATCGACTTTGCTATTGAAGTCCTAAATTTCTACTCTAAAATTTTATTCAGTGTATTGGTCTTTAACGAGTACCTGACATCGTACAGGCTCGGGACCATCGCTTAACGTCCCATCCGAAGGGCGGCGTGCTTAAGTTTATTTTAACTCCCAGATAAAATAAACTAAGGGCCTCGATCGGGTTCGAACCCACGTTCTTGAGCTCAGAAGGCAAGCACGCATACCACTGAGTTACCAGCGCCCCTCTCTGAGGCAGGAAGTGGCTTCTAATGGGGGAATATATCGGACAGAATTAGTAAGTTCGAACATTAAGTTCACAAAATGGAACTAGACATTCTAGATCAACAATAAATTCATGAAAAAATATATATAGAATATATATGTATATATATATATATTTATAGATCACACTCTCTTGCCCTCCCTCTATGATGAAAAACTGATAAAACACGATTCAGTCCGTAACAATATTTTGAGAATACGAGTATATCCCACACATTTTTCCTCGATGAGATGATTGAGCTCATTGGTGCGTACGAAGATGAAGCGATATCTTGAGCTCCAGTTGGCAATATCCGAAAATATGTTAGTTCGCCTCGTCGGATGGATGAACATGTTAGAAGTTCACGTCGTATCTTGTCATCTCATATCATAGAACAGGTCAACATTTAACCAATCTAAAAGTTTGCCAAATTAAAATTGAAAAACCTGAGAGCCTCACCGGGTTTCGAACCCGCGATTCTGAGTTTAGTAGTCAAGCATGGCTTTTAGTATGTTAATGAAGGCTTATAGGGATGCATTGTAGACAATTTGATGAAAATCTCATCATAAATACCCTTAGCTGCCGAAGTAATGAATGTATGGACAAGAATTTATATATGTGAATCGAAAATTATATAAAATATATAAAATCTAATGTCTGTATGTTTGTGTTTTATGGACGCCTAAACATCGATCCGATTTTGTTCTTATGTTCAGCAATTATGTTCGTCGAGTCACCGAGAAGGTTTAGAACATAGTTTTATTCCACCCGCCCCCACATTTCGTTCATTCGCTTATGCAAGAAATATTAAACGAATTGGCATAAAATGTATTGTATTAGATTATATAGAGCACGGAAGATGTTTAAGACTTCTTTCTACCCTACTCTTTCATGCCTTACCCCCCGTACCCACCCCTGCATTTTGTTCTTTCGCTTCCCCGTACCCATCCCCGCATTTTGTGCATTCTCTCATAGAATTGAAATTATTACACGAATTGACGTAAATTGTTTTGTATTGAATTCTATTGGGAACAGAAAGTGTTTGAGATTTCACCACTTAACCTGTGGTGCCCAGCGGTCCTAAGAACTTACTAGCTGTGGGGTCCGTCGTTGGAAGGTACATAATAGCTGTGGAGCCCAGCCTGCCTAATTACATACTAGGTGTTGTGCCAAGGGGTCCTGAACACTTAACTAGCTGGGGTTTCCGCCGCTGCAAAGTCTGCCGTTGAAGGACTATAAGCCTTATTTCATATGAATAATTTAAAATAATAACATCATGAATGTACTGTTGAAGGATTGAGTAGGATTCGAATGAGAGATATTAGGAGAAAAGTCAAAGTTCCCCGGGCAACGCCGGGTATTACTGCTAGTAAAGAAAATACCAATACATTTTTAGCCAAATCAGGCAATAGTTTTCTGATCACCTGACCTTTTCTGATCACCTGCAATGTACTTCCCCAGAACGATTTAATAAATTAATTTTCCGCTCTAGTGAATCCTCATACTAGAGCACACATTACTTCGGCAGTAATTAGGGTTTTTTCGAGCCCCCATCCTATGCCATCCATTTGGGGTTTTGAACTTAAATATAAACTTTCGTGTCAAGACATTCATTACTTCGACCAAATGAGCGGAAAATTGATGAGTCGCCTTTATGTAGTTTCAATTACATTACTCATTACTATACTACTCGTTATAAACCCACAATAATTACCGTATTCTAGGGGTATGACTTATGCACTTCCGACCATAAGGACGTACACAATTTTCAAACCATTAACAACACGTTTTGTCAAGTGTCTCATCTAATAACAGGCTATTATTTGGGAAATAAAAGAAGTAAATATTCTATTAGTAACAAACACGTTTTTGAGACCTAGAGCTATCATACGAATATATGAATACAACTGTATTCGAATTCACAGCTATGAATACCAATATATTTTTATTTGTAGCTGTGAATGCGGATATATTCATATTCATAGTAAATAATTTTTGTGAATATATTCGTATTCGTATTTCCGCCCTACCCTTTTCTTTGTTTGATTAGGCTGAAAATCATTAGGTGTCATCCTTGGAGTGTTTTGGTTATTCGTACAAAATTTTGTGTTGATGCATTTATTCTATGGGAAATTATCTTGTTCAAAAGCATATACATAGAAATTTCTTTAATTTTTAGTATCGAGGGTTGGAAAACATGAAATTCCACAATTTCAAACTGATTACATAAGTACCCCTATACTTCGTATAGTTGGAAAAATAAAACTGAATAGTTAAATTCGCGCTGGGGAAGTACATTATCAGTTATTCGATTAACTTTTTTCATTTGTTATTCAAATTTGATACAGTTACTATGACTCCAAACCAAGTTAGTTAACCAGAAAGAAGTCCTGGGAACCCAGTTTCATGTGAATTCCTTTCCTCTCCTAGTTCGTGACACATGTCTTTAGTGACCTGCAAGAGAAGGGGGCTATGAACGGGGAACGAGACGGGTCTTCTTGTTCAGAAAGTCCGTCTTCTTGTTCAGAAAGTCCATCTTCTTGTTCAGAAAGTCCGTCTTCTTGATCAGAAAGTCCGTCTTCTTGTTCAGAAAGTCTGTTTCAATTAGCGGTTCAGAATGGATGTACATACTCTCGTTAACTTTCATTCAAACTTACTTAATACCCAAAAATACCTCCATCCTCCAAATCCATGAAGACCTAAATGTTGAGCTTCCACAGTCAACTGTGTATCCAGTTCGGCCCCAGCGCCAGCTCAGTTCGGCCGTAGCAGCAAGCTCGTGTGTATTTAAAGTTCGACCGTAGCAGTCAGCTCGTGTGGTTAGGCTCAAGAGTTTTTGTGCAACTCTTGTGTGAGTCTAGGACCAGTAGTGCCCAAACAGCTCTCGTGACAGAAGTACTGTCTTACAAGCCGTATTGTGTGCAGTTATTGGTTACTCAAGTGTCTGAAAGTACATGTGGTACTTCGCTTCTTATGTAGTTTCCATCGTAGGAAACCGTTCATAGTGTGTTAATTACGTTTTCTCAGTTTATGTTTGCTTATAGACAAACCGAGTAGTCAAGCCCTGTTCTAATTAATATAAGCCTGGCCAGGCACTATATATTGATTCCATATCAGTGTTTCCCCCTTTATTATGTACCTTATAGATGCGGCTAAATACAGTTTCAAGAGAGCCACAAATCCATAAGTACATAATAGTGTTTAAGAAATATTAAAAGAACCATAATTGTCATTATTTTATGTTAAGTTAGCTTCTTCATGAATACAGTCGAATACCCATCGAATACAGTCCACTCAGAAAGTGCCATGTTTACGAATGTTGTACGTAGACATGTTTTGGACTACATAATAAATGTCAGTAAAAACGTTTTACTTAAGTGTGACACAAATCAATAGGTTTTTGTAAAGAAAATAGGGAAAACTCAGGGAGGGAAACACAAAAATATGCGTTCACGATTTTAAATTATAATCTCTGTTTTTGAGTGTTTATTAATTTATTTTCTACTCATTTCAGTTATTTTGTATTTTTTTTTTTTTCTTTTCTTTAAGAGTTTTTTAAAATTTACTCTTAAGCAGTAACATTGTCTTTAATTTAACTGATTATTTTTGATTTTTATTTAGTGTATAAGGGTAATGGTTAAGGAACCTTGTTGTATAATTGTACCTCTGTAAATGCGACTGTTATAATAAACTCTTCTTCTTCTTAATAGATACAGAGGGGTGATCAAAAAGTTCCAGAACTTTTTGGATTGCGCGCCGAAGGAGCGTCGGAGAGCGGTACGGTTGGCAGTTTCAGTTTCTGTGACTCTTCCTGAGCTCAGCTGTTTTTGTTGTGAAGTAACAGAAGTTTTTAGTGTTTGTGTCAAGTTGGGTATAACTTTTATGCGTGTGCGCTCACAACTTTCCAAAATAACACAGAAACACACACGCACACACAGAGACCGACATCATTGCGAAAATAGTCAAAAAGTATTCAAGGAACCTTAAAAAGTGAAAATTCAATAAAAACTCGATCTCGGAATTCCGCAATACTTTCGTATACTACAGATATAAGGAAGTAAAAAAAAACATTTTTGATCATTCTTTCATCGGTTTGCACAGAAATCTTACTTTTCCGCGCATTTACCATTATGACTACACTTCTACTTTCGAAAAAATGTTGTTTTTGACACAAATCCTCCGAGTCGTTGTTCGCGAAAGAATTGGTATTTGTTAATATATTTTTGAAATGCATTATATACCGAAAATGAATCGATAAACAATAAACAAGTTCGAATTAGTTACAAAATTGAACTTGTCATTATAGATCATGGAACAATAATTACCCTATCGGAGCAGTCAACGTGAACTTTTCCACTGTCCAAGAGCCGCCTTATGACACCAAGATCTCCGTTCACAGCCGCCAGGTGAAGTTTTACATCTGACGGCGTCTCCTTCTGAAAACATATACAAGAAAATAAAGTTATTAACGGTATTACAGTATGAAAGATCTTTGACAAAGATTTGACCTTGAATCTTAGACAAATGTTCAGTTAAATGAATGATAAAGGAATGATTGCTTGTGCAGCAATGAGTGCAATCTTAACAGTACGTTTATTGCTGAAAAAGAAGAGTCAAAGGAAACGCATCCTGGGTAAGGACGCCATGAGGCGTTACCAGAAACCATCAAAACTTGCATCGAGAACTGCAATGCGATATCACCATCATTAATGGAAAACAAAAAAAAATATGAAATTTCAAATAACCTCTCGATTTTCAGCGATATCGGTTGTGGGGAAGCGGGTTCATGGGAGGTGGCTCAATTCAAAAACCATAATAACTGCCGAAGTAATCAATGTATTTACATGAAACTTCATATTTCAAGTCAAAACCTAATGAGGACATAACCTGTCGATTTTCAGCGATATCGGCTGTGGTGAAGGGGGGTTTAAGGGAGGAGGCTCAATTCAAAAACCATAATAACTGCCGAAGTAATGAATGTATATACATGAAATTTCATACTTAAAGTCAAAACCTAATAAGGACATAACCTATCGAATTTCAGCGACATCGACTTAAGAGAAGGCGGTTTAAGGGAGGAGGCTCAATTCAAAAATCCTAATACATTCCAATGTAATGAATTTATTGAAACAAAATTTAGTATAAGGATTTAGGTGCTCCTATGTAAATCAACTATTGAATATTAGCGCAGGTCGACTGGTTTTGGAAGAAGAGCGAAAAGTTAATTGATTAATTCGCTCTGGGGAAGTACATTGCCAGGGATTCACCAACGATTTTTTTTATTGCTAATTAGATCACCAGATTTACAGCGGCTTAGCAGCGGACGCTCTAAAGAAAGCTGTTTTTTGAACGCCATGGTGATATATCACCATCTAAATATTGTAGTATTGTATCAAATTAATACATAATTTATTTCTGATGAATAATGCCATAATGTCCTGACTTTGTATTATTGAAACTTCCTTTATGGTGATAACTAAGATGGTTAGACAGAGTGATGAGGTCTTTTTGTTCTGATGTCTCGGTTCATGACTCCAGGCCATTGATGAAGCATGAGTCAGTTCGGTGTCCTTAGCTCTCTCGTATAATTCTCTTTTGTAATATGTTGAGGGGTCCCAAGATAAACCTTTTAACAATGTGGATAATTGGTCAGAAGAAAAATATACAGTAGAACCTCTTCAACTCGAAAAAAATTTTTGTTCCTTTCCCTTCAAGCCCCAAAACCTCCTCCATTACTCAAAATCTCAACCCTCTATTAGGCGAAATAATCAGTGAGTCCCTACAAGCCATTTTGGTACATATTTTCCCTCTATAACTCGAAAAAATAAATTGAACCTCTGTATCTCGAACATAGCAATGTTTTATTTTACAACCTTTACAACTAGATTATTTGAAACTTATTGCCTCTATAGCTCGAAGAAAAATAAGTTACCGACTTTAAGAATTTGCCGACAATGTACACCATTGTTTCTTAGAAAACAATTAAGGAGTATACAATAAATAGGATTACCAATCATCTAAAGCAAAAAACAAATACTGACTTTTTTTTTAATACCTACATATACTAAGTATTTTTTATTTTAAGGATGTTTTGAAATAATGTTGATTTATAATAAATATAAATATGTTTGTTACCTCTGTAACTTGAATTTTTATTTATTTCACCTCTCTAACTCAAAATTAGTTAGAATGAATCTTCTACAAGTCGAATCAAAATCCACCTAATTCGAAATCCTCCATAAGTCGATAACTCTATTACTCGAATTTTCTGGCGTCTCCCTTGATGTTCGACTTATAGAGGTTCTACTGTAATATTGTGAAATATTGTAAATACAAGATTTAGGAAGTTCTAGGGAAACCAAAAGGCACATTTTATATGTATATAATTTTTGGAAGGTCGCTTGAGAGATATTTGCCTAAAACCTTAGTAAAAAGTGGTCGGTGAATCACCGGCAATGTACTTCCATAGAACGAATTAATCAATAGTTAGAGAGGTGAAATCTAACTCAAAATTAGTTAGAATGAATCTTAACCTCTACAAGTCGAATCAAAATCCGCCTGTTGAAATCCTCCATTAGTCGAAAACTCTATAACTCGAATTTTTTGGCGTCTCCCTTGATGTTCGACTTATAGAGGTTCTACTGTATTTGATTTGGCCATAACAGCACTTTCTTACACCTTCACAACCACTTATTTACATTTCATTTGTGAAAAGAATTTGAGAGGGGGAAGTGGGAGGAAGAGTAATCTGTAAAAAGCTCGATGGATCACGGGCAATGTACTTCCCAAGAACGTATTAATTAAGCTTACGCTCTCCCTCCAAAACCAATATACCGTTTGGGCTAAACCTCAGTATTTGACTTACATAGTAGCTTCTGAATCCATTATATCGGCAGCTATTATAGTTTTTCAACTGAGCCTCCTATACCTTCGGACGTTTCTGTGAAAAATTAATTTACATATAAAATTTCGTGTGGGTACAGTTAGTTATTGTGATTTACGTCCGGGCTTTAAACTAGTATTATGTCGCTCTGCAGATGAGCTCTTTCGACGCTCTGCCCGACTCTACAGTGGGAATTCTATATTTTGCCTACTTAGGTTTATTCACCTAAGATAGGGGGTCTTAACGAGTACCATCGCACAGGCTCGTCATAGCTTAGAGATTCCAACACTCAATAAACATAACAACACAACTTTTAGGTATCCCATAGCAGAGTTAGGAGACGTCCACCAGAAAGACGATAGAGCGCTCTGGTAGTAGGCAATGTGACCGTACTTGAAGCCCGGGCATGCAACATTTACGTATTTCATAGCATAGTCCACCAGAAAGAGGATATAGCGCTCTGGTAGTAGGCAATGTGACTTCGTACTTGAAACCCGGCCATGCAACATTTAGGTATCCCATAGCAGAATCCACCAGAAAGAGGATATAGCGCTCTGGTAGTAGGCAATGTGACTTCGTACCTGAAGCCCGGGCATGCAATATTTATGGATCCCATAGCAGAGTCAGCAGACGTCCACCAGAAAGACGATAGAGCCCTCTGGTAGTAGGCAACGTGACTTCGTACTTGAAACCCGGGCATGCAACATTTAAGTATCCCATAGCAGAATCACCAGACGTCCACCAGAAAGACGATAGAGCGCTCTGGTAGTAGGCAATGTGACTTCGTACTTGAAGCCCGGTTATGACAGTTGTCAACTCCCAAGGCATTAAATGATATAAACGAAGCACAGATATAGATTGAAGAAGGGTTACTAATTAAAATCCCAACTTAATTGGTGTCTCTTGAATTGGTACTAATTAAGTCTTATTGTGGTTCTGACGTGTGATGTTCGCATACAAAGAGACGTACAACCTTAACGAACGTACAAAGGACGGATCATCACAATCCTCTATTCAAAGATGACTTATCTTCCGATGACAGACTCTATGAGACTACGAATTCTTCAACTATACAAACAGATGTACATAGTCAACTATTAATCGAAAATTCTGTATCTATTTCTCATAGATAATTTATACCTTCAAATTTCCTGAATATAATAACGATAAAAATGAAAATGTTGATACAAAATTACATATGTAGATCCAAAGATCGATCAGTTGGAACAATAAGAAACCAGCTTCTTTGGAACATATAGGCATGGTAAGTGATTATGTAGATCGATCAGTAGGACCAATAAGAAACCCGGATCTTTGGGACATATAAACATAGTAAGTGGTTATGTAGATCGTTCAGTTGAATCAATAAGAAACCAGTTGCCTTGGAACATATAGACATGGTAAGTGGTTATGTAAAAGTATATTATAGGTACAGTAAGTTTTTATCTTGATCGATCCGCAAAACCAATAAAAAACCAGGTTCGTGTATAGACATGTTGAGTGGTTAGATCGATCAGTAGGACCTACAATAAATCATGTTAGTGGGGAGATATAATTAGGTATAGTGGTTATGTAGAAGTACAGTAAGTGGTGGTAGATCTAGTACGTGGTTATAGATACAATAGTAAATATAGAATAGATACAATAGTAAGTGGTTATGTCTAAGTATAGTAAGTGGTTATAGATATATTTAGTGGTTATGCAGAACATGAAAGAGCTGTTTATACTGTACTCATTGCATAGATTGTGAACTAATTTAAATATGAATTGGGAGCGGTGGAACACTATAGAATATAATGAACCATTTAAAGAGACAATAATTAGCTGGTACTGATTGTAAACGTAGTGAAGGGGTAATGGAGGAGGAGGAGGAGGGGGGGGGGGGGGGGGGGCGACAAACAAAGTAATCGATGGACCTTGTCGAACGAAAACAACTTCCAAATATAGCAGGCAATAATACTTTTTTTTTTTTAATGGCAATATATATGAGAAATATCATATTAAACTAGAGTCGACACTGTTGTATCATCCTCAGTGGAACATCTATAATATACATAAAAGCATAAAACTTCAGACCATCAGACATGAAGCAGAGAAAATAAAGTGAAATATTAGAAAATAAAATGGAGCTAACATACCACTCGTATACTGGATGCTTTAATCACATAATAACCAGACGTTCAGAGTAAATAATGATAAATAAAGACGAATACATACCAAAAATAAATATATGATATGGCTATAACAGGACTGTCTCATACCAACCACGTTTTTAAACATCACTCTCTCCTCCCTCTCAAATTCATTCCGAACTGACATTATTAGATATAAGAAACATATGTTGGTATATATCACATAAATTATAACATATAATTTTCTACTACAACCCAACTACCAAATAGTTAGAAATTTGGTAAGGAATATTTTTTGGTAAGAATCCAAATTTTCGATAGGATTAATAGTTTTCGTGTAAATCAAGCAAAAATTGAAGTACAGGGGAAATTATGTAACGGTCAAAAATTTCGATGCGAATTTTTCAACGAAATTTCATGTTTTCGAACCTCTATAGGTTATATATATTTTTTTTTTCAAAAACACTTGTCTATGAACAGGATAGCTCCCGATAGAATCGATACGAAATTGTATATGTATATCCAAAACCCGATAAGGACAACACCTATCGATTTTCAGTCAAATCGATCAAAGGGGAGGAGGGGATTCTGGTGAAGGCTTAAAAAACTTTAATAACAGCCATTGTAATGAATGTATCGACACAAAATTTCATATGTGAATTCAAAACCCCATAAGGACGACATTTGTTAATTTTCAGCAGAATCGGCAAAAGGGAGGGAGAGATCAGAGGGGGGTCAACTCAAAAAACTCAATAACTGCTGATGTAATGAATGTATCGACATGAAATTCCATATTTAAAGTCAAAACCTAATGAGGACATAACCTGTAGAATTTCAGCTATATCGACTGTGGGGAAGGGAGTTCAATTCAAAAGTCCTAATAACTGCCGATATAATGAATTTATTGACACAAAAATTTATTATGATGATTTAGGAGCCCCTATGCAACTATTGAATATTAGCTGAGCGAAAAGTTAAATGATTAATTCGTTCTGGGGAAGTACATTGCCGGTGATCCATCGACGACTTTTTAGTAAGGTTTTCGGCAAGTATCTCAAAAGCGACCTTCCAAAATTTATATACATATAAAATGTGCCTTTTGGTTTCCCTATAATTTACTAAATCTTGTATTAACAATATTACAATATTTCACAATATTACAATATTTCCTTCATACTAAAAGGGAGTAATTTGAGCAGACAAGACACTTGGACTGTTGAGAGAGGCAGGACAAGAAGAAACACTCTCCAGTGCAGAGAAGGCTGGAAGATGGAGGAGGTGGAGAAAGTGAAAAGACAGGATGTGGGTGTTACACATCATAGACTTACTGGCTTCTATAGTCAGTCAAACAGAAGTGGGACACGGTCAGGGAGCTGGCCCCCAACCTGGCAGAGTGAACATACAGGGTGTAACAAGTTGAAACGTCCATACTTGAAATGAAAAGAAATTGTTTTATGCTGGCACCCTAAGAATAAATACATCTAGAGTAAAGAACAGGATGAGTATAACGTGCAAATAAAATAAATAAATAAATAAGTGCTAAATTGGAGAAAAACTAGACAATTATAAATATAGATAAACCAAAGATTAATATGAAAAAACATAAAATTAACAGTAAAATAATGAAAAAAAAATAATAATATCTATATAAATAAAAGAGAATATGAAAAAAAAATCTATATAAATAAGAAAAAAAATAAAATATATTAATAAAAATTGACAGAGCATAATACTGTGATGGTTGATTATATAAGAGAAGGTAGGATGCCCAGACAAGGTTTGAAATAAAATTAATTTTAGACAGTAGGGGCTAGATAGAGAAGAAAAATAAAAATAGTCAAAATAAAATAAGATAAAATAGTTGGTCTTCTTATAGGAAATTTAATTATGAAGAAATAATTTCCTATTAATTTCGGTCCAGAAATGCTTCCATAAAAAATTATATAAAAAAACATAAAAATCACATTTTATTACACAAACTATAATAATAATAATTTTATTTCCGTTAAACCATAACATAGTAATAATATACGTCATAAATATGTTTACATTATGATAGCTTACAATCTAGATACGATAAAGAGGTATTAACTGTTAGAGTCTGACACAAAGACAAAAATAAATAAATAAATAGATAAATATTTGAAAATATGAGTACGAATATAAGAATTTTATACAGTAGATAAAATATATAATAAATACAGTAGATAATATTTTTTGATGATTTTTCCGGAAGTGTCTTTTTCAAGACATTTCGGGACGTTCTCGCGTCCCATCCTCAGGTCACAATGTGCCAAACATAAAAATAGAAAGAAAACAAAATAACAATAACAATTATGAAATATAAATATATATAAATAAATGAAAGATATAAAATATATAGGTTAGGTTTTATGACTCATGCCCGGGCTTTAACTACGAGGTCATATCGCCTACTACCAAAGCGCTCTTTCGTCACTCTGGTGGACATGAGGCCGACTCTACTGTGGGAGTCCTCAATTTTGCCTACCCTAAATTTTTATTCACCTAGGGTAGGGGTCTTTAACGAGTACCTGACATCGTACAGGCTCGGGACCATCGCTTAACGGCCCATCCGAAGGACGGCGTGCTTAAGTTTATTTTACCTCCCAGATAAAATAAACTAAGGGCCTCGGTCGGGTTACGAACCCACGTTCTTGAGCTCAGAAGTCAAGCACGCATACCACTGAGCTACTGGCGCCCTCCATAAAATATATATAAAATGCTAATAAAAATGCATAAAATAGAAAAACAAGAAAAATAAATTAGAATATAAATAATATTTTTTAACAATGAGAAAAAAATTCCCTTTCAAACAGGTTTCTTCTGAAATAAACGTTTTTAGTTGAAGTTTAAATTTTCTTATTGTTTCTACTGCCTTCAAGAAGTGGGGAGGGGCAACGAAGTATAGTCGAAAAGATAATAACTGCCAATGTAATGAGTTTATCAACACAAACAAAATTTCGTATGAATTCAAAAGTCCTTATGAAAGTCGAATAATTTATTCAATCGATTCTGATTTCATAAAGTTCCTATCATGTACACACATCGCGAAAATGTTAAAAACGTGTTCATTATTCAAGAGAACATTTTGAAAAAAATGTTGAAATATACAGAATTGGGGAAATTCCGACGGTACGGTCTCTATAGACAAACGCACAAAGAGAGATCGGTGAAAAGTCAATTTCGAATTTTTGATCGGTTACGTAACTTCTATAGTTGAAGTAAAACTAGTTTGATTGATGTTTCTGTACTTTTGAAGTATGCGGAAGACCTATCGTAGTTCCAGTGTACTCTTCGAACAATGGGAGTTCAGACGACAGCGGTAAGAGTACCACCTCCTTGGCCAATGTACACTAACCTACTGGATAGACATGGCTGCACTTACGTCATGTTAGGACAATTTCTCTTCTTTCATTGAAGTAAAAGCTTTCCTCTCGTCCCAGTCATAAAAGCGAGGAAAAAAAACAACGGTATTTTTAAAAATTCAGGATCCACTTTCATTACTAGCGTACACACTTTAAAAATGAAAGTAACTTTTACAGTACTTTACAGCGAACTTGGTTACATTTACTTCTATCTATTACTAAAAATCTGATAGCTCTCATATTTCCCCAGCTGTATGAAGTATGGAGAAAGTTATGTAAACGGTCAGAAATTCGAAGCGGAATTTTCAACGGAATTACATTTCGTCGGTGAATTACCAGCAACTTACTTCTCTGAACGAATTAATCACTTAATTTTTCGCTCTACCTAAAAAACTAGTAGAAGGTTTGCACTAATATTTAACAGTTGACTTACATCAGGGTTCCTATATCCTCATGGGCGCATGTAGCTCAGTGGTATGCGTGCTTGCTTACTGAGCTCATGTTTATGGGTTCGAAACTCGGCCGAGGCCCTTACGAGTTTATAATATTATTATATGGGAGGTAAAATAAACGGATGGGACATTAAGCGATGGTCCCGAGCCTGTAAGATGACAGATACTCGTTAAAGACATATATCCTAGATGAAAAAAAATTTAGGGTAAGCAAAACTTAGGACTCCCTCAGTAGAGTCGAGCTCATGTCCACCAGAGTGGGCATGAGTTATAATAACTAACTATAATTTCGTGATTATACTATATTATAGCGCTCTGGTAGTAGGCAATATGACCTTGTAGTTAAAGCCCCGCCATGAGTCATAACTATAAAATTTCGTGTCAATACATTCATTAGTTCGGCAGTTATTGGGTTTTATGTTAACTTTCTCCCTAAGTTATAATCCCTAATCGCTCCCCTTTGTTCGATTTGGCTGAAAATCGATAGCTCTAGCCAATTTAGCTGAAAATCGATACACATAAAATTTCGTATCGATACATTCATTCTATCAGCAGTTATTAGAGTTTTTATGTTAAGCCTCTCCCTAATCCCCCCTTCCCTTTAGTCGATTTGGCTGAATAACAATAGGTGTCTTCGATAGAGGGACCTGGATACACATATAAAATTTCGTGTTGATACATTTATTCTATCGGGTTGGGAAAACATAAAATTCCATTGAAAACTCTGCTTCGAATTGTTGGTCGATTACATAACTTCCCCTATACTCCGCCATAATTCTCGAACTGGGGAAGTACATTGTCAATGAGTTAACGATAACCTTTTGTTAGTAGGGATGAACGCCCTGTTGACAACATCAAACAAGAAATGTACCAGGGTGTTTATTCTAGTTCTTACAGAAACAGAACTGGACCAATGCCAGGGTCTGATAATATTGCATAACATGATGAAGTGAAGGCTACGAATATCATCAGCGTAGGATATTTATACCAGAGTGTGAGGTCAGAGATGACAAGATGATGTGTAGCCAGGACCAATATACCTAGCTCAACTCATTTGCATTTCGTGAAAAAAAAAAAAAAAAAGTTGTGGATAAAGCACCAGCAATGTAAATACTTCACCAGAGTTCAGTTGGCGCACCTAAATCCACATACTAAATTTTGACGATTGCCATGAAAGTCGATATGTGTGGTCGTTATGGGGTTTTAGTCACATAGAAAAGTTTGTGTCGATACATTCATTCTTTCGACAGTTATTAGAGCTTTTAGGTTAAGTCTGCCCCCTAATCGGCCCCTTCCCTTTAGTCGATTTGGCTGAAAAACTAGAGGTGTCGTCGTTACAAGATTCTGAATTCACATATAAAATTTTGAGTCCATACATTCATTCTTTCGGGAATTATAGAATATAATAGACAGATTTTTTTTTTTTTTGTATTCGGAATGATCGGAGAAATCGAAAAACATGAAATTCCGTTGAAAATTCCGCCTCGAATTTCTGACCGATTACATAACTTCCCCTATATTTCGTATTGCTGGGGAAGTAAAAACGTACAACAACGCATTCTGGAGGAATTAACACGCAGTTAGTTAGAGAAAGCTGAGAAACACGGTCCTTGCGATATTCATTTTGCCAGAACGCATAACATGTTAGTGGGTCTGAAATCTATTATAGATACGAAAAGGTTTCATCATTTATAACAACAATATCTAGTTAGTTAGTTATTGTGACTCATGCCCAGGCTTTAACTACGAGGTCATAACGCCTACTACCAGAGGGCTGTTTCGTTCCTCAGGACATTAAGGGCCCCAAGCCTGTACGATGTACAATGTGAAGGAAAAGGGCTCTCAACTCAAAAACCCGAATAACTGTGGATGTAATGAATGTGACAACACACAAATCAGTAAATTGGTTGAAAGGGAGAGCGAAAACGTATTCGATTAATTCGCGCTTACGTCTGTCTGTTCAAGAGCTTTTACAAATACTGAAGACTTAACAACAAACTTTCACCACATAAACTGTACTCGGATACATTTTACAAATTGTAAAATAAAAAAAAAAGTGCAAGAACACAATTCTTTACAATTTCCTTTCGATGAAACCTTTTAAGCAATAAATTTTATTTATTCAAATTTATTCTTGAAGAAAGTTGCAGAGGAGATGCAAACAACAAGAGAAATAATGAAAAAATCAGAATATAAGACCTCAATAACGGATATTCTTCGTGGACTCATCTTCACAACCGGTCTTCAAAGAGACTGTTTCTTGGGTAAATGTCATGGAACGTTTTACTTCACCAGGTGTACGAAGTATAGGGGAAGGTATGTAATCAGTCAAAAATTGAACACGATAGCTCCCGACAGAATAAATGTATCGATACGATATATTATATGTGAATCCAGAACCCCCTAACGATGATATCTATTGTTTTTCAGCCAAATCGACCAACATTTAAGGGGGGATTAGGAGAGCAGGCCCAACTCAGAAACTGTAATAATTGCCGTTGTAATGAATACATCGTCACAATACTTAGTCTTTAGAGGATTTAGGAGCCCCTATGGTGATGCACAATGCGCATGCATGGGTTGATCCCTCAGGCGCCTGTTTTTTTTTCAGGAACGGAAAAAGGAAACGAGAACTAAGGAAGTTGAAGTGGCCGGATGCGGTGTCCCTCATGCAAAGTGATCCGGGTCAGACTTACTTCTTGGTCTCACATACTAACTAATCAATAACAGTACACACCACTGTCCTATAGTAACTGTCGGTCACATGGTCAGGATACTAACACTATGGTAAATAGGACCTCCACTCCAGGGACCAGAGCTAGTAAAGTCCAAGGAGGTACAAGAAAGAACCACACATAGTCAGTCAGTGTGAGGATTGCAAAAGAAGGGAACTTCGGCAACTGAGAGCCTCACAGAACAGGGTACTTCGAAATTTTATTATTTTTACAGTCCCACCTGTGACAGAAGACAATAGACAATAATAATATTTATTTTGTTAAACCATAACATGGTAATAGGATAAATTCATTACAGTTAGTTATAATGACTCATACCCGGGCTTTAAAGAGGTCATAACGCCTACTACCAGAGCGCTCTTTAATCACTCTGGTGGACATGAGCCCGACTCTACTATGGGAGTCCAACCTTTTGCCTACCCTACATTTTTATTCACCTAACTTTAGGAGGTTTTTAACGAGTATCTGACATCGTACAGGCTCGGGATCATCACCAACGCTTAAGTCCCATCCGACGGCTTGTTTAAGTTTATTTTACCTCCCAGATAAAATGAACTAAGAGCCTCCGCCGGGTTTCGAACCCACGATCTTGAGCTTAGAAGGCAAACACGCATACCACTGAGCTACCGGCGCCCTCTAAATTCATCAAATCTCTTTCCATCCGAGCGATTTCGCTAAAATCAATCGATGCTTATGGGGTACCGAAAACCCCATATAAAATTGTCGATTCATTTATTCTATCAGGAGTTGTCCACAGACACACACAGACAGACAAGGATTTTTTTTTTTTTTTTTTTCATTTTTGGAATCAGGGGGCGGAAAGGTGACATTCCGGTAAAAATTCAATATTTATCCAACATTTCTGGGGAAGCTGAGAAATTAAAAACGAAATGAATACAAATATGAGTACGACGATGTGACACGAAATTTTACAATCGAATCTATAAGAAAGACATCTATAGATTTTCAGCTATATCGACCATAGGGCAGGAAATAAAGGGCTGAACTCCGTATCACTTGACGACACGAAATTCCTAGAAGATTGAAGGTTTAGAGAGAGAGCGAACACTGTTGATTACATATAAATTGAGACGGGGAAGTCAATCACAATCAGGAAAAAAAATAACAATTTTTGACCTCTGAACCTATTCTAGTTTTTATAGAAAGTAACATTTCCTAGATAAATAGCTCCGATAAAGACTCCAATTTATACATTTTTTAAATTACTTTTTATTTTTTTTGGAGCAATAATTAATTAAATTTCCTAGACTAGTATCTGTACACTAATCAAATGATTTACTGTATAGAATAATTTTAAATATAAACATCAATTTTATTTTTAATTTTGATTTATTCTCTCTCATTTATAATATAACATCCATAGAACAAATAACATAGGGAGCCATGGTGGCCGTGCGGGCTAGAGCGTAGGGCTTTGGTCGCATGGTCTCACCTTGGTTTGCGGGATCGAATCCCGTCCGGGAGTGAATTTTATTTCGTAGATAAAACTTCCGTCGTAAATAAATAGGTAAAACACCATTATGAGAGTCATGGCTAATATGCATCGTACATAAGGCCCAAAAAAATGCTAGCCTAAGATCGCGGGTTTCAATCTCGACCGATTTAGGTTATTACCTTGGAGGTGAAAAAACCTTGAGCACTCCATCCTTCGGATAGGACGTTAAACGATTGTGAGCCTGTCTTATATCCAGTATTAAGATATTGCAAAAATCCGAAATTGATCCCCTGAAAACGTTTCGAAATATTGGCTATAACTGTATGTGATTGGAATTTTGTGAGTGTAACTCAGAAACGATTGTAGCAATGAAATGAAGCTGCCACAGGCGCTAACTTAGATCTGATTAGATTTTGGCCGAAATCGAACGAAGCATCGTCTTCGGGGCCCAAGTAAATTATACGATATACCGTTTATATTCACATATTTTATATGTCATAATCAACAATGTAAATAAAAGTTGTACACAGAGGGCGCCGGTAGCTCAGTGGTATGCGAGCAAGATCGTGGGTTCGAAACCCGACCGAGGTCCTTAGCATATTTTAACTGGGAGGTAAAATAAACTTAAGCACGCCGTCCTTCGGATGGGACATTAAGCGATGGTCCCGAGCCTGTACGATGTCAGGTACTCGTTAAAGACCCCTTCCCTAGGTGAATAAAAATTTAGGGTAGGCAACATTTAGGACTCCCATAGTAGAGTCAGGCTCATGTCCATGAGAGTGACGAAAGAGCGCTCTGGTAGTAGGCGACATGACCTCGTAGTTAAAGCCCGGGCATGAGTCATATAACCTAACCTTAAAGTTGTACAGAAAACTAAAAAAAGGCCCATTTTATATGAAATACGAGTTTTCGCAGGTCCTTCGGGTTGCGAAATACATGCCGAAAACTGTCCTGAAACGTAGTTTCGAAGCCCTTTTTTTTTTACGTAACCCGAGTTACGCAAATACGGTAATTTCAATCAAAAAAATGGTACTCACCAAACATGTCCATATTAAATGTACAACTAACGAATGCCCTCAAATTTGAGATTTGAACCAATACAATCATTGTTGTAGCGTCCCAAATAATGTAAATTAAATTTCTCTCAGAATTACGATGTAGAATAAAACAAAGAAAACTGCTGACGCTAACTCATTACTTTCATATATTCAGTAATGTCAGTATGAATAGATTTTGAGAGGGGGAAGTGGCAGTAATCTCTGCAAAAGTGGATATAACAAAGTCCTGTAATGGCCACATACTCATATTTTTTGAGATACAGTGATGAGTTACGATTTTTAACTTTACGAATCCCATAAATAATGTCGGTTTAAAAAATAAATTAAATAATATATTATTAGAGCTATTCTCCCATTTATTTTATTTCCTTCTCAAAAAATATCAATTACAAACGTTTCGGGAAGCAGTCTCATCATCAGTATCTATAATACATGTGTTCTTTATGTTAACTATTCCTTCTGTCAAAAAGGCTAATAGAGGCCTTCATCCATGGATGATGTTTGGTGGATATGGAAGGAATAATCCATTATAACTGTTTTTAATGTAACCAATCAATAAAGAGGTCTACTGCCAACAACTTGACCGTTTGATGTTAGCATTGCAAGAAAAAATGACATTCTCTGGTCAATATGCGCTGAATTTTATTTGATCAGGACAATGTCAGACCTCAGACTGCTGAGACCCTACAAAACTTCACCATTGCTGTTGGTACATTATAATTCAGCCACAGTATTCTCCCCTTCAGATATCCCAACTGTTCCAGAATCTCCGGGACTACCTAATTAGCCAGTGGATAAATTCATTGGGAGAGGTAAAAAGAGCAGTCGTTTTATTTTTCGGATCAAAATGTAGAGTTTTTGTAAAATAGGGAACTGAAAATTTAGATATAAGATGGAAAAATGTTGTTGAGAATGGTGGAAAAAAAAAAATCATTGAATAAAAATTAACAGTAAGTTTTTTTTTTTACTTTTTATCTGAGAATACAAAAACCGACATTACTTATGGGATGACCGATATATATATATATTTAGGGAGCTTAAGTACCCTTTGCGGTCCCACTCGTGATTTCATGAATGGCCAAACGGTCCGATGCCGACCTAGAACCGGCATAAACCCCCGCCATTAGCCTGTGACCTTTTGTTTACATCTCGCCCTGGTGGTCCGTATAGTTTTATACCGAATTGCACATCTTGTTTTAGAGGTCATAAAAATGATAAAACTGCGTATATTCTTTCAAGATTCAATTTTTATTTACATGTAAAAGTAATTTATACAAATATGTAAATAATAAGTATACATCTATATTTTTTCAGGGTATGATACTTCTGAAAACATTCCCCGATGTGAAGAGCTGGATTTCCGGAGCATGTCTTGCAGTAGATATTTGTTTCTTTCCGCCCATTTTTCTTGAAACGGTCGCTGCAGACTCTGCACTCTCGAGTTTTGTAGTCCCATTTGTAAGGAGCGTGGAATACACTCAGGTCCAGCCTCTCCTCGTCGTCTGACGTTCACAGAGCACCTATCGAGTGTTGGGGGTACTATTTGGTATCAAATTGATCAGCTGATTGTCAAGAATAGTGCGTCATATTCAAAATTTGCCTAGGAGGACTCGGCAAACGACTAGAGGGACAGAAAATCGATGCCGGCATTGGACCTCTAGTGTTAAATATGTTTGCCGGTCCCAGCTCGTCAAAAGACCAGTGGGACTGGCGATGGGTACACCAACTGGATTCAATGAAAAACCTGTTTATTGTTACTTACCTGGTCCCAGGTCGGCATAGGACCGAAAAGGGTTAAGTTTGTATCAGCGTAGAATGCTAAAAAGAAACCCCATGACATTTTGAAAAGTGAAATATATTTTTTAATGTATTGCCTGAAGCAAGTATGTCAACTTTCTCCCTGATCAGTGATTATTAAAGCAGGCGCCGTCAAATGCAGATTTATAGCTAACCAGATCAGTGCATCACTTAACGCTAATTTGAACTTTCAGGTTCTAGTCAAATATAATAATATTGATTATCGTATCTTTTAAATTATTAAATAGTTAATTATTCAAAATTCTCTTTGATTAGTTGAACTTCATTAGTTTCACTGATCAGTGTGAAAAGTACTCCAAAACGGGATAGAGTGGTTTGTTTTTATTTTTTATAGATTAATAGCAGGTTAGTCAGCTTCGCCTGGTACCGCAAGCAGGTTAGTAACATTATTTGATGGTTACTAACTTTACTAGCTCTGAGGTTCAAAAACATGTCGAGGCTCTTAAGTTTTTTATCTGGAAGCTGGAAAAACCTGCATTGATTCAGTTATATGAACGATCGAAAATGTTATGTTTGCATTAGAATTTTGTTTATCGAAATTGAAAAAAAAAAAATCAGTTAATCACCGGAAATGTACATCCCCAGAACGAATTAATCAATTAATTTTTCGCCCCCCCCTCGTTGAAAACTCCGCATCGAATTTTTGACCGATTACATAACTTCCCCTATACCTCGTATAACTGGGGAAGCAAACAGTTATTGATGAATCACCGGCAATGTACTTCCCCATCAGAAATAAATCAATTCTGTTTTTCAATTCCCCTCTAAAATCAGCTTGCTTACTGAGCTCAAGGTCGCGGGGTCGAACCCCGGTCCCTTAGTTTATTTTATCTGGGTGGTAAAATAAACTTCAGCAAGCTGTCCTTCGGATGGTTAAGCGAAGGTCCCGAGCATGGTGCAGCATGATATTACTTGTATCGATTCAAATTACTCGTTTCGAATTTCAACAATTAAAAAAATTATATAAATTTTTCAATTCATCAAAATCGTTCACCGTTTAACTTCTTAGAATTTTCTTTTATTTGTTCTTGCAATAAAATACTGAACTCAAATTACGGTCCACGGAGAAATGATATATATATCGATGGTGATAACCTCATATGTGATGTGATCACGCAGTCTGCATGATGCGTCCTTATTTCTTACTTTATTTACATTAAATGGTTTATCGTTTATGAAGGTATACGTTAGTTTAATTTTGAACAGAACCGTGTACATGATTTCGATTTTACCATTTTATTTTATTTTTACATTCTGTCAATTACAAATTATAATGCCTCGTCCTACGGCGAAAGTGTGGATTTATTACAATAAGAACGTTTCGATCTCAGCGACTTGCAAAAAGTGTTTTAAAAAAGTGGAATATTGTGGGAACACGAATAGTCTCCAGTAGTTTTATATACTTAGTAAAAATAAATTCTATGTTTATTTTATAAGGGTTTTTATTATTTTCGGTATGTTTTTAATAATATAATCTTATCTTATTCGATTTGATTCATTTGTTTCTATGCCCACTACAATATCTTATTTATACCTTCCAAACTTTATTGTGTTTTTTATTATTATTATTATTATATAGGTATGTATATATTATACATGGTTTAAAATTATTTATAATGAAGTACTCGATTGAATCGATACTTTTTTTATTAATATCTATATAGATTTATACATTCAAAAAAATTAATTAAAACGAACTACTCGATTCAATCGATATCTGTAAGTATCGATGCTTGAGTAGTATCGAAAGTTTAATTAGATACTACTCATGAGTAAAAGTAAACCATGAGTAAACCCTAGGTGCAGGTACTCGTTAAAAACCCCTAACCTAGGTGAATACAAACTTAGAATAGGCAAAATTTAGAACTCCCCTAGCAGAGTCGGGCTCATGTCCGCCAGAGTGACGAAAGAGCGCTCTGGTAGTAGGCGATACGACCGTATAGTTAAAAGCCCGGGCATGATTCATAATAACTAACTAAGTAATGAATGTTCGTGCTGAGGAAGTACATCGTCGATGAATGCCAGACAATTTTTTATACGTACATTCTTTGACACGCTTACATTTCAAATATTTCTCCTCATCGCCGTTACGCTACCTGAAAACCATCTCTGAACCACTTATGAACACTAATAGATACAATTTACCATTTAGTTTGCCACTTTTAATTCTCTCTTTAACCATGTGAAGTCCCCGTTGTATAATTGTCTGTGGGAAAATGTGATTATTTATGGAGAAAAAAAAAAAATTGTTAATAAAAAAATGTTAATAGGTTTCACAGACCTGTATAATTTCTTAGTCAAATCAAAACTGGGTGTTCTATTTTCTGGATAATCTTGGCCTATATTTGCATACGTATCATATTGCACTCAATTTATTTATGATTATGTAATGCATATTTATTTAATTTATATTATGACCTCTAGAATTTAGAACTCCCATAGTGGAGTCGGGCTCATGTCCACCAGAGTTACGAAAGAACGCTCAGGTAGTAGGCGATATGACATTGTATTTAGAACCCGGGCATGAGTCATAATAACTAACTAATACAAAAACTCTAATAACTGCCGATGTATCGACACTAAATTTAATATGTGGCCCGGAAGCCCCTATGTAAGTCAATTATATATTTTTGGTGTACATGGCGAAGTATATTTTTAAATTCAGAGAGTTGGAAACAACTTTTTGTAATTTTTTATTTATCAAATCAAAAAAAAGTGAACGTAAGGAATATCGTTAAATTACTCTTGACTTTAGATTCCAATTTTTTTTGGCTGATTGTTACAAAGGTGTATAAAATACAAATTCAATACGTGTATTTTAATTTATTAGCTTTTAACTGTGATATTTTTATTTTTATTTATTATAATATTTTTATTTATTTATTGTATTTTATGACAAAAATTCTTTTGGCTATATAGTGAATTTTGTACTATTGCAGAGACATTTATTTGACTATTATGAAGATATTTTTTTTATACTTATTGGATATATCCGAATGAATTTTTTTTTGTGTGTAGAGTGAGTGAATCTTGCTATCCCCACCCCTTCGTTGTCCTTTAACCACTATGCTGTGTGGGTGGGGTAAGTTTTTATTTTTTTACTCTATACCCGATGCTTCAAAATTTATACTTTTCATTATTAGTATATTATATTTATTATATCATAGATGTACCATTGATGATGACGCTGTCGCGCTGAAAACCGGTTCTAGCCAAAAATAAAGTGAAGGAAGACGTATTTTATTTTTTATTAGATTCCAATGGTTTCAAATTTCAGTATTTTAAAAATTTATGCATAATTTTTCGGATAAGGCATGGTGTTGGGAACAAGCGCCTGGAGTGTGTCTAGTTGACGCGTGCCTTGCCTTGGTTACTGCAGATGTGCATTATTCAAATGAGGAAACTGCATTCCATCAATCACCCAGTGGTGAGTCTTCCAACTCTCTCAGCCTATTCACTGGGATTCTATTGTTCATTGTACATCCCCACCAGAGGCATAGCGTCAGGGTCTGTATAGAAACCTGAACCAGTTCAGACAAACACAGTGCATAACAACGACTGACGTAAATTTATGTAATATATAAATGTAAAATTTACAATTTAATACATAAATATAAAAATGTATTTAATATATAATGTGCCTCTCAGTAATCTCTACAACTTCAGAAGGGATTTTCGAATAATCCATAAATATAAGCTGTAAATTTGTCTAAATCCATATTATATATTTTTTCCCGTATTCTATATATTTATATTTATTACTTTCCCTATAATACGAAGTTTAGGGAAAATTATGTAATCAGTGAAAAATTCGATGCGGAGTTTTCATGAAAATTTCATGTTTTCCGACCTTCGAAACAAAAAATAAAAAAATTTTCTGTTTGTCTGTGAATATGATAACTCCCGATAGAATCAATGTATCATCACGAAATTATAGTTAGTAATTTTAACTTATGCCCCACTATGGTGGACATGAGCCCGACTCTACTATGGGAGTCCTAAATTTTGCCTACCCTAAATTTTTATTCTCCTAGGGCCCAGGGGTCTTTAACCTGACATCATACAGGCTCGGGACCATCGCTTTACGTCCCATCCGAAGGACGGAGTGGTTAAGTTTATTCTACCTCCCAGATAAAATAAACTAATGGCCTCGCTCGGGCTTCGAACCCACGATCTTGAGCTCAGAAGACAAGCACATATACCACTGAGCTACCGGCGTCCTCTTTATTCAACTTTTTATACTTCACGTCTATAATTGGGCCACCGAATAGTTTCAGAGAAAATCGCCTGTGACAGACGGACACCGGAGTGATTCCATACGTGTTCCGTTTTGCTAATTTTTAACACAAGAAAACAAAGATACATTTTATAAATTCGCTATGTGTTTTAAATGTTTAAGAAATGAGTTTTTCTGGAGCGAAAATATATATATAAAAAAGAGGGCGCCGGTAGCTCAGTGGTATGCGTGCTTGACTTCTGAGCTCAAGGTCGTGGGTTCGTAGCCCGACCGAGGCCCTTAGTTTATTTTATCTGGGAGGTAAAATAAACTTAAGCACGCCGTCCTTCGGATGGGACGCTAAGCGATGGTCCATGAATAAAAATTTAGGGTAGGCAAAATTTAGGACTCCCACAGTAGAGTCGGGCTCATGTCCACCAGAGTGACGAAAGAGCGCTCTGGTAGTAGGCGATATGACCTCGTAGTTAAAGCCCGGGCATGAGTCATAAAACCTAACCTAACCTATATATATATAAAAAAAAAAGAAAGTACAAAAAATAAAAGATTGTTTACTGTTTTACGGTTGAGCATTTTTTAGAAGGTCCAGAGGCGTATAAAATTTATGGCAACTCAGAGTCCTGCACTCTTTGGCAGGACGATAAATATTGTAGCAGACGTAAAAGTCCCGGGGCTCTGAAATGGAGTCGAACATTAGACACACACAAAATGAACAACCTTTAAAAAACGTGCTTTAAAAAAGTATTATATCTAGTTCTCCAAACGAAGTATAGGGGAAGTTACGTAATCGGTCAAAAATTCGAAACTGAGTTTTCAATGGAATTTCATGTTTTTCGACCTCTGGACTCCAAGTATATAAAAAAAAAAAATTCTTCCTGTGAGCATGATAATTCCCGAAAGAATGAATATATATATATATATATATATATATATATAACGAAATTTTATATGTGAATTCAAATCCCTCTAGCGACGACATCTATTGATATTTAGCCAAATCGACCGAATCGAAGGGGGATTAGGGGAAAGACAGGAGAAAAACATAAGAAATCTAATAATTGCCGATAGAATGAATGTATCGAGACGAAATTTTATATGTGTGACCAAAACCCTATAAGGACGACATTTATTAATTTTCAGCGGAATAGACAAAAGAGAAGGAAGGGATAAGAGCGGGGCTCAACTAAAAAAACCAATAATGTATAACACAATTTAGTATGAGGATTTAGAAGTCCCTATGTATCAGTACAGAGCTGATGATTCACCGACGACTTATTAATTCATTGTATATCCTCATCAGCAGGGGTTGTTGCTGTTCTAATGAATGTATTGACACAGTATTACATATGTATATTCAAAGCATATGTATATTAAGAGCGACTTTTTAAATGTTTAGCGCAGAAGGTAGCATCTATTAATTTCAGCGAAATCGGCCCAAAAACCCAAATAACTTCTGACTTAATGACCGAATTGGCTGAAAAATAATAGGTGTTGTCCTTGTGGGGTACTGGGTAGACATGCAAAATTTCATATCAATACTATCTGGAGTAATTGTGTTTCACAAACGCACAGACATACATGAATGTTTTTCGAATCGAATCTGAAATGGATTTCAGCCAAATAGAAAAGAGATAATGAGGCGGGGGGAGAGAAAGGGGAGGTTACTGTCGATATTGTATCGATACATTTAGCATGAAGATTCAGAAGTCACTATGTATATCAACTACTGATTAAAACTGTAGATAGATAGAAAAAAATGAGTTGATTCATTCTGGGGAGGTACATCGGTGATGATTCACCGACTTTTTTTGGAATGGGGCTCTCTGGTAGACAGCAGAAAGTTATTAATAAACTATTCATTGAAGAATAACTAAACCGTGAGAATTCCCAGGACAGTAAAATAATGAAAACTGCATCTCCAATGAAGTGGTCGAGAGGAAACGGAACACACCTTCCTTATTATGGTATCAATTAACAAAGCAAAGAAAATTGGGTTTCCTTTCATATTTTTTTGTGTGTATTTACGAAAATATAAATATATATATATGTTTTTTTCTTGTACTTATTCATCTTAAGCCACAACTGTGCAAAAAAAGCACAACCAGCGGCTGGGCTGACATACTAAACAAAAATAATAAAAATAAAAAAAATAAAAAAAGGTAAGTTCTTTTGAAATAGTATTTATTACCAGTTGTCCTTTAACCGCTGTGCTGTGTGGGTGAGGTAAATGAACCACTGATGATGACGCTGTTGCTTTGAAAACCGGTTCTGGTCTAAAATGAAACAGTGCTATGACAACGAGGGCGCCAGTAGCTCAGTGGTATGCTTGCCTTCTGAGCTCAAGATCGTGGATTCGAAACCCAGCCGAGGGCCCTTAGTTTATTTTATCTGGGAGGTAAAATAAACTTAAGCACGCCGTCCTTCGGATGGGACGTTAAGCGATGGTCCCGAGCCTGTACGATGTCAGGTAGGTACTCGTTAAAGACCCCTACCCTAGATTAATAAAAATTTAGGGTGAGCAAAATTTAGGACTCCCACAGTACTGTCGGGCTCATCTCCATCAGAGTGATGAAAGAGCGCTCTGGTAGTAGGCGATATGACCTCGTAGTTAAAGCCCGGGCGTGAGTCATAATAACTAACTAACAACGTCATTTATTTCTATGGGTAATATTTATTAAGTATAATAATTTTCAATGTTATGTTGTTTTTCAATTTTTTGCAAACTTCCGGATTGGTGTGTAAGTAAATTTTGGTGTAGAAACGGTATAAATGTTTAATGCTTGTGTCTATGGATGTGACGTTCAAGTCGCGGTCTTGTTGCTAATGTATGGTGGGCATTGCGTGATCAGTCGGAGAGTCTTGGATTGAAATACCTGAATTCTTTTGATGTTCGAAGTCTTGGCTCTACCATATATTTGTGAGTCATAGGTCCAGAGAGGTCGGAGAAGATAGGTATAACAATTCAGTTTTTGTCGAGTAGATAATTTAGAACGCCTATTCAAAATACTATACAATAGTCTAAGTCGCCGGTCTAGTGTGAGTCGTGTCGTCCGAGTATGAGGGTTCCAAGTCAGCCTTCTATCGAGGGTAAATCCTAAATATTTTACGGAAGAGATATGAGGAAATGGCTGGTTTTCAATGAATATTGGGGGTCAGTCACCACGGCGGAGAGCGAATGTTACGTGTTGACATTTTGTGGTGTTAAATTTAATTTTCTAAGGTTTACTCCAAACTTCAATTTTGTTGAGGTGTTGATGTAGTATGAGTGAAGTGGTGTGAGGATCTGTGTGAGAGGCTAGAATGGCGGTGTCATCTGCGTATGTGGCTGTTAATGTGAGAGGGTCGGTGGAATAAATAAATAACACAATTGTTCTCATATACGAGAATTTACTCCGCAGCTATAAGCTATCGGCTAAATCAGTATTCTTACACTAAAGAAATCAAACTTTGCTCCATGTGCAACAACAAGCAAGATGAAGATGTGTTTCACTTTGTTGCCGTATGAATTCTTAAAAGAATTTCTATTTTAATAATTATTTCTATTTAATAATAATTTAATATTTAATTTATTTAATAATAATTTTAATAATGAAACATAATTAAGCAATAATCACTTTATTGAATATCTCAATCAGGTGAGGCCCAAATGATCTTTCTGACCACTTTGGAAATGCATTATAATCCCGCGAGGCGCATATAAAATTATACATCCCCATATTAGATTTGACACATTACAAAAATTTTTTGGAGTGAAAATTTAAAACAGAATGAATGATTATTATTGTTTTTATTATTATTCATACATATAAACATAGACAATGTAATAATTATAATAATGAAATGATTGAATAATATTTAATTTATTTAATTAGTAAATTATTGAGTAATTTAATTACCAATCTTCATTATTTTGTTCTCATAAAGTATTTTATAAATTATATGGTATTTGTTTCTGTTGTCTCCATGGAAAAGAGAAGATTGCAATTTAAGCGCGTAGTGCAATATTTTTATTTTACTTAGTTGAATGATATTTTACGAATTTGCTTCAAACTTTATTTAATTTTTTTTTCTTATACAATTAGGAACATAATTATAGTTTTTTTTTCTATCTGATAAAATTGTTATGTATATAATATCTAAATATTTCTGTCTAATATTAATAATATATTCATATAATTATATAAAATAACAGTATAATTCTGTATGTATGTACCTTTTACAATTTTCTTTTTTAATACATTTAAGATAAAATTAATTATTTTTGTAAAAGTGTTTGTACTTTTTCGGTATTTCCTCAAGGAGTTGTTGCTTTTTATTGAATATCCGTATAATCTCGTGGCATTTTGTACTATTAACATTTATTATTAATATTATTTTATTTTATAATGTTATCCTGTTAACCTCATACCTCTTCCGTAAAATATTTAGGACTAACCCTCGATAGAAGGCTGACTTGGAACCCTCACACTCGGACGACACGACTCACACTAGACCGGCGACTTAGACTGTTGTACAGTATTTTGAATAGGCGTTCTAAATTATCTACTCGACAAAAACTAAATTGTTATACCTATCTTCTCCGACCTCTCTGGACCTATGGCTTACAAATACAAATATATGGTACAGCCAAGACTTCGAACATCAAAAGAATACAGATATTTCAATCCAAGACTCTCCGACTGATCACGCAATGCCCCACCATACGTTAGCAACAAGATTTTACATCGCGACTTGAACGTCACATCCATTAAAAATTTGTACCAACGTTTCTACAACAAAATTTACTTACACACCAATCCGGAAGTTCGCAAAATCTTAAATACAAATTTACTCCACAATCCCCCAAGAAGATTAAAGACAGTTTGGCATAGAGATCTCCTGTTATAAAGTGATGTCATGAGGGTTCACCGCTGTGTTTTTCCTCTCTCAAGCCTCATTTCATATTTATTTTTATTATTTTGACGTGAAAACATCTATTCGCTCGTTAAGCACAGTGATAGCCGGTCAAACTTTCTTGTGTTACAAAATACCGTCAGATTTCAAACGATTATAACTACGAGACTAATAATGCGATAACAACGGTTGAGGTCACAATGGATAGAGCATGTCTGTAGATGTTTGTTGTGCAGTGTTTGTTTTGCCTGTGACGTTATCGGGCTAGTGTGGGCGCCGGCGGATGATTGTTGCGAATTAGCGTTGTGTGAAATTAGAAATTAGTGTAGCGTGATAACGCATTTAGATAGGTCGTTGATTCGGGTGTCATTGTAAAGAGCTTGAGGAGCACTACTTGGACTCAAAGTGAAACAATAAAAATATTCGCCGAAATGTATGTAAAAATCGGTATTAAATTGAAATGTCTCAAGCCTTTCATGTCATATTTATTTTTATTATTTTTGTATAGTACCTACATGTCAGCCCAGCCGCTGGTTGTGCATTTTTACATAGGTGCGGCTTTGAATTAATAAATACAAAAAAAAAAAAATTAATTAGTGAGATATTTGTTTCTCAACTCTCTCACTTAGCTTTTGTAAGTCGATCTCAATGCGTGCATTTGCACATGTTTTGTGCAAAAACATATTTTGTAAAATTGTGATGAATCTCGCGGGCCGAAAAATTATTCAAGGCGGGCCATGGGTAGGCCACTTCTGATCTTCTTATTCTTCCTGCGGCGCTAGGTCCCCTTCACCGCCTTCTCACACTTTCATTGTGAGAAAGTAAAAAAAAAAAAAATGGATTAGACAGATTAGACAAAGGATATAGGATTCCTTTAATGGATGACTAATTTAAATAATTATAGGAACAAACAAAAGAAATTATAGGAGGATTATATTGCAGAGAGAAACGTAATTACAATTTATAAGTCTTAACAAATATTTCAACTTCGTTATAATATAATCTGAGAAAGGCTAAGCGGATTCAAACATTTAAGTTAGTTATTATGATTCATGCCCGGGCTTTAACTACGAGGTTATATCGCCTACTACCAGAGCACTCTTACATCACTCTGGTGGACATGACTCAACTGTGGGTGTCTTAAATTTCGTCTAACTACGTTTATTCATCTAGGGTCTTTAACGAGTACCTGACATGGTACAGGATCGGGGACCATCCCTTAACGTACCATCCGAAGGACGGCGTGAACAAGGTTTTTTCACCTCCCAGATACCTTTTCTTCGGCATCTTAGACTGAAAATCGATAGTTGTCGTCTTTAGGGGGTTTTGAATACATATGTAAGTTTTTTCGTTGATACATGCATTCTATCGGGAGTTATCGGCATAACAGACAAAATTATTTTTACATTTTTGGAAAAAGGGGTTCAGAAAATACGAAATTCTGTTGAAAACTTAACATCTAATTTCTGAACGATTACAAAACTGCTATACTTCGTATAGCTAAAGAATTAAAAGTAAATATAAACATTTGTCCGGAAATGCTTTATTAATAAAATTATTGAGGAAAAACCTTAAAAAAAACATTTTTTTCAAACGTTGAGCCAAAGGGAGAGGGGGAAAAGATGGGAGGCTTAACACTTTAGTTAGTTATTAAATTTTGCCAACCCTAAATTTTTATTCACCTAGGTTAGGGTTTTTTAACGAGTTCCTGACATCGTACAGGCTTGGGACCATCGCTTAACGCCCCATTCGAAGACGGCATGCTCAAGTTTATTTTATCTCCCAGATAAAATAAACTAAGGACCTCGGCCGGGATTCGAACCCAGAAGGCAAGCACGCATACCACTGAGCTACCTGCGCCCTCTGAAGAGGACTCAGAAGTCCCTGTCCATGTCTACAAATGATTTTTCTCTAAAACGATTATTTTTATAGCGAGAACAAAAACACGATGATTAATTTGTACTGGGGTTGTACATTGATTATCTTTTTTGCATTATCTATTGACCATAAAGTCGAAAATTGGATGCACTCACTGGTTCAACCTGGTTGAGCTAATCCTGACTACCACTTAATGCAGATCGTCATCTAGTCAACGTAATTGATGACTTCCTCATCCGATGCCAGCGCAGCCTGAGGAGCTAGTTAGCAACCGTGATATGACCTTTCACACCAATACGGACATATATCACATTAGAGCAGAATGTCACCAGTAGATTCTGCGCTCCTATACCACTCTGACTGACGTTATCTTATTAGGAAAATAAAAATATAGTCCATTGTCACACAAGGTCATATCGCCTACTACCAGACCGCTGTTTCATTCACCTAGGGTAGGGGTCATCAACGCGTATCTGATATCGCACAGCCTAGGGACCATCGTTTAACGTACCATCCAAAGGACGGTCCTTCCCCTCCACAACCAGATGATCGATTGCGCTAATACTCAATAGTTGATTTACATGAGCGCTCCTAAATCCTCAAACTAAATTTTGTGTCGATAAATTCATTACATCGGCAGTTATTTGGGTTTTTTGAATTGAGACCCCTGAGCCCCCTTCCCTTCGGCAGATATTGCTGAAATTTGACAAATTATGTCCTCATTGGCTTTTGACTTTAAATATGAAATATCCTCCTTAACTTTAAGCGATTCTGCAGAAAATTAATAAGTTTCGTCCTTATATTGATGCATTCTCTAATCGGCAGAAAATGAAAATATATGTTGGCCAATAATAATATTTATTTCCATTAAAGTTACTCCATTTATGTATCGAAATAACCTCCATCGAATACAAATAATAAGTCTCATGTATTTGTTACATAAATATATAGCCTGCTTGCCTACTGGGCTCAAGATTGCGGGTTCGAAACCCGAGTTAGGCCCTTGGGTCTTTATCAGGGAAGTGATAATAACTTAAGCATGCTCTCCTTCGGATGGTGAACGTTTCGCAAAAATTTAGAGGGAGAGCGAAAATTTACGTCTGAGTGCTAAAAATTTTGCCTTTTCAGGAAGCCGGTGAAAATTTGAAAATGTGGACCCGGGTTAGGGCTTGAAAGAAAATATGATGTATTGGTACCACAAGGTCCACTTATCATCATATATACAAAGCTGAAAATGTCTGTGCGTTGTACCGCTATAACTCACGAACGGCTTGATGGATTTGATTAATTTTTTTTTAAATTTGTTCGTCATCGTCTGTGGAAGGTTATAGGCGTATTAGTACCTCAATATCTGGTCCATCCCAGTATCCACCCACGTAATCTTTGTAACTCAAAAACCACTGCAATGATTAATGAGGAATCTTTTTGAATAGATAAGTTTTATCTACCGGAAGGTTAAGGTTTTTTTTTTAATCAACCCCTGGTCCATCCCAGCATTCACTCACGCAATCTTTGTAACTCGAAAACCATTGCAACGATTAATGAGAAATCTTTTTGAATAAATTAGTTTTAGCTCCAAAGCTAGCTTTACTACAGTTGAAGGACTATAAGCCTTATTCCGTATGAATAATTGAAAATTATAACATTATGAATGTACTGTCGAGGAACTGAATAGCCTTATAGGAGATATTGGGAGAAAAGTCAAAGTTCCCCGGGCAACGCCGGGTATTACTGCTAGTATTCTATATTTCTTCTTCGGCTATTTTGGTTAAAACCCAAAACAAACAAGTTTTTGTGTTAAGTCTCTCAAGTAATCCCCCCTCCCCTTTGACCGATGTCACTGAACATCGATATGTGTTGTCCTTATTGGTTTTTGGTCCCACATATAAAATTCCATATGGATATATTTATTCTGTCGGCAATTATTAGAGACTTTATGTTAAACCTACCCAATCCCCGCTCTTCTCTTAGGTTGATTTGGCAGAAAAACAATAGGTGTCGTCATTATAGGGTTCTGGAATCACATAAGAAAATTTGGTGACGATACATTCATTCTATCTGGAATAAAGTGTTCACAGACTTACCGACAGACATTTTTCATATTGGAATCTAGAGGTAGGAAAATTCCGTTCAAAACTCAACATAGAATTTTGATATATTTCATAACTTCCCCTATACTTCGTATATCTGGAGAAGTAAATCGACGTAACAGTCGCATTTCTAAATATACAAAAACTTCATCACTTCTCAAGCCATTTGTTCGCACCTGATTTTGTAGGTTTTGTCACTATTTGCAGTCCCCTGTTGTAACGTGCAAGAGATGAGTTGCAACTAAATAATTGCAAGCAAGTGGTCGGGTAGTTTGTGGATAACGATGAGAGCCAGGACAACCTACAACGGTATATGCAGTATCTTTAGCACAATTCTACGTCTAATTTGGACCTCAGTAGAGGCCCTATATCGGCATTTACAGTAGAACCTCTTTAAGTCGAATCTCGATAAGTCGAAAACCTCCAAAACTCGAAAAAAAAGTTTTGTTCCTTTCCCTTCAAGCCCCAAAACCTCCATTACTCGAAATCTCAACCCTCTATTAGTCGAAATAATCAGTGAGTCCCTACAACCCATTTTGGTACATATTTTCCCTCTATAACTCGAAAAAATAAATTGAACCTCTGTATCTCGAACATAGCAATGTTTTATTTTACAACCTTTACAACTCCATTATTTGAAACTTATTACCTCTATACCTCGAAGAAAAATAAGTTACCGACTTCAAGAATTTGCCGACCATGTACACCATTGTTTCTTAGAAAACAATTTAGGAGTATATAATAAATAGGATTACCAATTATCTAAAGCAAAAAAAAAAATTACTGACTTTTTTTAATACCTACATATACTATGTATTTTTTATTTTAAGGATGTTTTGAAATAATGTTGATTTATAATAAATATAAATATGTTTGTTACCTCTGTAACTTGAATTTTTATTTATTTCACCTCTCTAACTCAAAATTAGTTAGAATGAATCTTAACCTCTACAAGTCGAATCAAAATCCACCTTAGTCGAAATCCTCCATAAGTCGAAAAACTCTATAACTCGAATTTTTTGGCGTCTCCCTTGTTGTTCGACTTATAGAGGTTATACTGCATATGAACTGTAACTTACCTTTTTGAGGGCTTGCCGTCGTCTGAGACGGGACATGACTGGGGGCCAATTTTACTATGAGTAGTTGTGACCACATAATTAGGTGTTATGAACATAATTAGGTGGTGTGACCATAACAGGATCTTCTTATGGGCGTATGAGTTGGCGTCAGCTGTTTTCTTTGTTTTATGTAAAGCGTAATTCTGAGAGTAATAATTCTTATATCCAGTAATACCAGTATGAAAAAATGGGGGCAGATGATGCAGAGTGATCAATCTGCACAAAAGAAACTTCTGTTATGGCCACACCACATATATTTTTTATACGAAACCCAGCCGAGGCCCTTAGTTTATTTTATCTGAGAGGTAAAATAAACTTAAGCACGCCGTCCTTCGGACTGGACGTTAAGCGATGGTCCCGAGCCTGTACGATGTCAGGTACTAGTTAAAGACCGCTGCCCTAGGTTAGGCAAAATTTAGGACTCCCACAGTAGAGTTTGACTCATGTCCACCAGATTGACGAAAGAGCGCTCTGGTAGTAGGCGATATGACCTCGTAGTTAAAGCCCGGGCATGAGTCATAATAACTATATTTTTTATCCTTTGATAAAACTATATCTTAAAATTCATAGGTCGGGGACCTTAGGTTTTGTATCTGAAGGGCATTTGCCGCGTTTCGAACCCGCGATCTTGAGCTCAGTAGGCAAGTACCCTCTACTTTGGAGATCAGTTATGAATAATAGAAGTGTAGGGGAAGTTATGTTATTAAAGTTGTTTTCTTAGGAATTTTATGTTTCTGTTCCAAGAAAATAAACATAAAATTCTGTCTATGTGTGAATACGATAATTCTCGATAGAATGAATGTTTCGACACGAAATTTTATATGTGTATCCAGATATATAAGGACGACTTCTATTCAGATGATTTTCAGCCAAATTGACCAAAGGAAAAGGAGAGCTTTGGGGGAGTGGGTCTTATTACAAAAACTCGAATAACTGCCGTTGTCAAGAATATATTCGAACTGACCTAAGTAGATCTTGAGCTCAGTAGCCAAGCACCTTATCTCTGAGCCACCGGCGACCTTAATATAATAAGTTAAAATAAATTGAGGGTTGTTAGCAACTTTCTACAAGATAACCACACAGTTATCAACCCACCGCAGAACCTGCTACCGTTCTCCTTCGTCATGCGGCCTTCACAGGATAACTGTGGTTTGACAATTATGGATAACCTGTGATCTAGTCACTGTTATCATAGACGAGGATAACATGTTGTTATGTTGGAGGTAGAACAGTTTGTTATGTTGGTCATACTGTACAACAAACAGTAGGCCATTAATTCTATGTTTTTAGTGGAATTTCCTGTTTTCCGACCCGTGATACCAAAAGTAAAAAAAGAAAAGTTAGTTATTATGAATCACACTCGGGCTTTAACTACGAGGTCATATCGCCGACTAACAGTGTTTTTTCGTCGCTCTGGGGCATTATGAGCCTAAAGGCGCCCTCCCACTGGCAAAAAGTTGGCACAAAAATTTGAAGATGTTGGTTTTGTGCAAAAATATTGAGAGTGTGAGGACAAATATTGTGCAAAAAAGGGGTATTCAATATTTTGTGGGGCGTTCAAAAGTTTTCTGAAAGTTTAGAAAATGTTTGCGGACCTGTCAATATTTTGTAGCATGAGAGCGCAGTGTGTGGAAATTTTGATAAAGTGTAGGTTCCAAGCTCAGTTGGCGAAGTAGGTTACGATGACCATGGGTCGGTCGCTTCTTCAAATAATTCCTGACCCACACTCTTTTCTTCTTATTATTTAAAGACTCCTTCAACACTGCACACAATACAACTACGCTACTTTCAACCTCCGGGTTTGCACTGGGCAAAGAAATGTATGCGGCTATGGCTGAGTACAACGCGATGCGCCCTGCTTCCATCACGAATGTTTAGTCGACACTCAAATTTTGTGCAATATTTTTGTGTAGTGTGAGGGGTCCACCAATATTTTGTACAAAAATAAGCTCAATATTTGTGCTCAAAATTTTGAGCGAAATTTTTGTCAGTGTGAGGGCCCCTTAACTCTACTGTGGAAGTCCTAAATTTTGCCTACCTAGGTTTATGTACGTAAGGGTCTTTAACGAGTATGTAACATCGCAAAGGTTCGGGACCATTGATTAACGTCCCAACCTGAAGGTTTTTTACGATGAAAAACGTTAAGGCATGGCCGGGTTTCGAACCCAAGATCTTGAGTAGTAGGTTGGCATGCTACCTCTCACTACCTACGGCGCCCTCTGTCTGTGTGTGTGAACACGATAACTCCCGATAGAATGTATATATTGACACGAAATTTTATGTTTATCCAGAACCATAAGGTCGATACCTATTGATTTTCAGTCATATCGGCCAAAGGGCAAAAGGGGATTAGGGGAGAGGCTTAACACACAATCCTGACTCTACCGTGAGTCCTAAATTTTGCTTATCTAGGTTTATTCTCCAAGCGAGGGGTCTTAACGAATACCTGACAAGGTACAGTGTCGGGAACATCGTTATACGTCCCATACGAACGACGGCGAAAGGTTTTTATAACTCCCAGTTCTTAAGCACAATCTAGCACGCTAACTCTGAACTCCGCGCCTCTATTAATTTTCAGCGAGATTGACGAAACGGAAGATAGGATCAGAGAAGAGGATCTCGACACAAAAATTCTATTGTAATAAATGAGTGTGTGAGATGCAAAACTCGCTCGTTACACATTAGCCGAATATTGAGAAAATGCAAAAAACATGCATGGAACGAACCAGTTTTATACTAACTGCAATTTTCAGACACCTAAAACCATTGGAAAGAACAAGTTTTGATACAATCTGATGTTTTAGTCTTATAAAGCGCCAAAACATCTTTTAGAATCTGCTGTCATCTCAATTTTTTCAATTTTTGTAACGAGCGAGTTTTGCATCTCACACACTCAAATGTATCTATACACAATTTAGTATGAAGTTTCAGAAGTACCCATTGGTTTTTAGCCCAAACAATCGATTGATTGAAATTCAATTCACAGCATTCATAAAATAGAAATGTAACTCGTTTATCTTTTCCATCACAGAAAAGTTATCAATGAAAATCAAAAAAATGGAGAACCTGTTACGAGATGAAAGTTAGTTTATGAATGGGTAACCTTAGAATGATTCATAAGGTATGATATCTTACTGAGCGGCTAAGGGTCCCTTTCACTGTGGAGAGTGGGTGTTACACAAGGTTCAATGTTAACGCCATCATTATCTCAATTATATTCAACATCTAGATGGTTACTCAGAGTGGGGACTGGCTCCTGACGTAGAGAACACAACGTTGACTGGGCTAGATACACTCTTAACGAGCTGCGTAATCAGCACTGCGCTGAGGCATGAATTATGAAATGACCCAATTGGGCAAGACAGACTCACAAAATAGATAAGACATGACTAATTATAGTTAGTGATAGATAAGCGAAAATACAATACATTTTTTTTTTTTTTTTTAAATGTTTTACTACTTACGAACAGATAAAAGTAGTGAGTTTTTTTCACTTACTCAGATTACTTACTCTGGCAATGTACTCCCCAGCACGAATTGATCAATTACGTTTCTGCTAAGGTCGTGGGTTCGAAACCCGGCCGAGGCCCTGTACGATGTCAGGTACTCGTTAAAGACCCCTGCCCTAGGTGAATAAAAATTTAGTGTAGGCAAAATTTAGGACTCCCACAGTAGAGTCGGGCTCATGTCCACCAGTGTGACGTAAGAGCACTCTGGTAGTAGGCGATATGACCATGTAGTAAAAGCCCGGAGGACATGAAACATTATAACTAACTATTGTAACTTCTGAATCCTCATATTAAATTTTGTGTCGATAAATTCATATCATTGGCAGTTTTTAGGATTTTGAATTGATCCACCCTTATCTGATCCTCTTCTTCCCATCGGCCGATTTCACGGAGAAGTACTAGGAGCCGCCCTTATGAGGTTTTGAATTTAAACATAAAATTTCATGTCGATATATTCATTATATCGGCAGTTATGGGAGTTTTTGTGTTAAGCCCTCAGATAGAATGAATAAATCGACACGAGTTTTTATATGTGTAACCGGAAAGAATGAAACAATCGACACGAGTTTTTATATGTGTAACCGGGAAGAATAAATAAATCGACACGAGTTTTTATATGTGTAACCAGGAAGAATGAATAAATCTAAAAGAGTTTTATATGTGTAACCAGAAAGAATGAATAAATCGACACGAGTTTTTATATGTGTAACCAGGAAGAATGAATAAATCTAAAAGAGTTTTTATATGTGTAACCAGAAAGAATGAATAAATCGACACGAGTTTTTATATGTGTAACCAGGAAGAATGAATAAATCGACACGAGTTTTTATATGTGTAACCAGGAAGAATGAATAAATCGACACGAGTTTTTATACGTGTAACCAGAAAGAATGAATAAATCGACACGAGTTTATATATGTGTAACCAGGACCCCATAAATCGGTCGAAGTGAAGACAGGGATTAGTGGAGAGCTTAACACAAAAACTCAAATAACTAGCGTTGTAATGAATGTATCGACACGAAATTTTATATGGGAACTCAAAACCCCATAAGAACAACACCTATTAATTTTCCGATGTAATGTATAGACACAAAATTTAGTTTTAGAATTCATATCGCCAACTAACAGAGCGCTTTTTCGTTGCTCTTGCGGACATGAGCTCGATTCTACAACGGGAGTTTTAAAAGTTGCCTTTTTTTTTTTTTTTTTTTTTTTGTTTGGCTTTATGTACGGTGCATATTAGCCATGTCAATGTGTTATATATAATTATTTAAGACATCCATGGCCCCGGGAGGGAGTTCTATATACGAAATAAAACTCACTCCCGGACGGGATTCGAACCCGCAATCCAAGTTGAGACCATGCGACCAAAGCCCTACGCTCTAGCCCGCACGGCCACCATGGCCCCCCAAAGTTGCCTTTCCAGGTCTAGTTACATTGGGTGGTGTTTTAACATCATGATATAGGGATCATCACGTAACGTCCCAATCGAAGGACGACATGCTTAAAGTTTTTTTTTTTTTACTTCATTTATGGTTGTTAAGTATGAAAATAGATAAAGATGATGACTATTTATACATTAGAAGAGATGATCTCAGGTAATATTTTTTGAGATAATAATAATAGGTTTGACAGGCATAGTGATCTAATAATTCCCAGGTGGAGCATCGAGTTAGTAGGGCTAGTTTGCATAACAGATGCAGACGATCAGTGCATTCTGTCACATCTGCATACAGACACCTTGCAGACTTTCTTCTTTCTCTCGTTCTACTTGAGCGAACTGATGCTCCCATATCTCATTTTCGTGTAGGAGCTGTCAAAAAAAATTTCTGAATCACCGGCTATATACTTCCCCACCAAGAATTCTTCAGTTAACTAGTAGTAGTAAGTCTCGAGGCCATTGCCTCCTCAGCCTCTGAACATGAACAGGAAGGGTTCTTGTCTCAAATCTGCGGGCCAAAGAATTAGGTTAAAAGCAGAGTGTAGAATGACATTTACTGTAGTGGATTTTGATTACATTCCTTACAAAGGGCAACTGGAAATCATTGTGAAGGATACATTAGAGACATAGAATGGAGCGTTTGTGATAGTACGAAGGATACGGGATTGTAGGGTTTGGATTCTATAAAAATTCGAAGGTTTAGTTGAGCCCTAGAGTTCAGCTCCATACGTCCATATTGGCTTCAGTAATTGCAAATGAGTATTTTATTACACAGGTTGTCAAGTAAAATGTAGTATGACCTCTCACAGATTTTTATTAAAAGTAGCCGACTTTCGAGGTTTCCCTCATCATCAGGCAGTTTACAAAAGAAACCATCCTTAATATAATATAAAGGCAACAAAGATAAATATATTATTAAATTGTAAAAAAATTAAAAATTTTTGAATGAAATTTATATTTTTTAACTTTTTAAAATTTAATATGTTCTTTGTTGCCTTTATATTATATTAAGGATGGTCTCTTTTGTAAACTGCCTGATGATGAGGGAAACCTCGAAAGCCGGCTAGCTACTTTTAATAAAAATCTGTGAGAGGTCAGACTACATTTTATTTGACAACCTCTGAAGTAATCACTTCTCACTACATCAGCCATTTTCATATTAGTATTTTGTTACGTAATGTAAGTTTCAATCTGTAGTAGGGATGGGCGTTAGTCGATAATCTAAATATCGATATGAATTGACCTTCATTAGACGGGATACGTTTTGAAGAATGTTATTTGAGTCCATTTATTTTGATGATGGGAAAAGTGCATAATGTACATTGTGCAAAGTTTCATTCAAAACTAGTTCCAACATATCCAATTTGAGGGATCACCTCTTGAGACGCCACCAAGAAACTTATAAACCGGCACCCAAGACCAAACAACCCACTGCAGAAGGTGCATCACTGCCTACTGTTCCATAAAGTTTTACAAAAGTATTTTTCGTCAATTGGTTATTAATTTTTTGAAATTGTTTTATACAAGTTGTTGATTGAAATAAAAATTGTTGAATCTAATGCCATTGTACCTACATGATTGTTTTTTGATTATCTACAGTGTTCTTGAACTTTAATTAATATGAAAACTGACATAATTGCAGAGATATTGTGAAATAATTCAAATGGACTTGAAAAATAAAATAAAACTGGTTTATTTAATATGTTGTCTAATTTCACTAACTATATATACATGGGAGTACTTTCGGTATTTCTACCATCCTCAGCCAAAAGCATAAGAGATAAGACCGTCTTATCTCTTATGCTTTTGGCTGAGGATGGTAGAAATACCGAAAGTACTCCCATGTATATATAGTTAGTGAAATTAGACAACATATTAAATAAACCAGTTTTATTTTATTTTTCAAGTCCATTTTATTAATATGCTAATATTCTTGCCAAGTGTTATACTTAATGCGATTATTTTCGACAGAAAATGTTATTTCCATAAAATAAAAATTCGATTTGAAAAAACAATTACTTATCAAGGCAACTTACAAAATTATCGATACTATCGATAGTATCGGACTATCGACAATGGCCAGCTATCGAGTATTGCCCATCCCTAATCTGTAGTCTAAAAGTCGTATAGTTGGACTCAATGTCAGAAGAAATGTTTATTGTTGTTTGTGACTCATTGACCAGGCTTTAACTACGAGGTCATATCGCCTACTACCAGAGCGCGGTAGACATGAGCCCGAAGTTGCCCAGCCAGAGCAAGGCCTCAAGAACCTGACGCGCAAATCGAGTAAATTAGAATTCAAAAGACTTCGGCACACTTGACACATCTACAAGCCCATCAAGGCAGGTTGTTAAGCACTTTCTACCTTGGATATAATTGATAGGTTTTTTTTTTTTTTAAACCGGGTAATATATCAATTTAGAGCTCAGATGAATATCTATAAACATCCTGCCACTAACAACTTACAAGATCTATAAACCCACACATACAATCTCTCTAAGTTATCTCTTTCTAAGTTAAGGACTGATTTCGATTTTTGTTCCACTGACCCAAAAAAAAGTAACACATTCTGGTCCCTCCCCCCTTCTTACTTTAAGTCACCTTTCACTTAAAGAGATAAGTCTATTGACATTTTATTTAAATTTTTACATACTTAGAGCACATCACACTCCAGTGTTATCAACAGTTTTCTCTCTTCGTATGAGAGAAGTTCAAATGAAACGTGACGTCAATATTATTTATACTTCTCCAGGTATAGGGAAAGTTAAATAATCGATATTGTTTTTAAGGAAATTTCCTGTTTTCCGTAGCCAAAAAGTGGTCGGTGAATTAAGTGTACTGTGATGATCTCCCAAGCCATCTGCGCGTATATCGTTGTATATATTTTTAAATTTTTTTTTTTTTAAATGTATTTAATGTTTAATGTCATTCATCATTACTTATAGTTTATACTAATTGTAAATATTCAAAATATAAATATAATTTTAAAAAAAGCTTGTTTTCAAAACTTTTTTGGAGGACGAACAAAACACTAGTGCGGAGGTGTTCAGCGCGTCACATAATTTCGTAACACATTTACCAGCTTAGTACCCAAGTTGACCAGTGCGCGTAAAGAAGGTTCACTTCAAAAAAAAGGTTGGAAAACAAGAACAGGAAGGTAGAACAATATTTTGTAGAACGACACTGGTCTTACAGTGTTGCCTGAAAACTCTCACTCAACTCATTTTTTTCTCTCTCTCTCTCTCTCTCTCACGAATTGCAATTCGTATTTTGTACGTGTTGAGAAAGGTGGAGTAGAACCGTGAACCTGCCCCGTCCTAACTCTGCACTTTTCTCTGACCCCGGACTGGGAGATCCTCAGGAAACAAGACCTCTACCGTCCGACAAGACGTGATTTGGAGAAAGTGTTAGGTCAGAATTCGTCAATACAACCTGCTTCGTTATTATGGGATACGGCCACCTTGTTTCAAATAAACTCGTTTTCTTCAGAGCTGAACCTATTGAGAAATTATATACTTCTTCGGTTTTTTTGGTTCTTGATTTTCAGTCAAATCGAACTCAGAGGGGGGGGGGGGGGGGGGGGGGGGGTTAACACAAAAAACTCTAATAATTACTGTCGTAATAATATATCGACACGAAATTTTATATGCAAATTCAAAATCCATCTGGGAGCTATGAGAAAATTGAGCGCGCGGTGCTTTGGATGGGACGATGTCAGGATATGACCTCATAGTTAAAAAAAAAAAACCTCGCTTGAACAAAAACAAAAAAACACACACAAATAAATACATATATATATATAATGTTGATTCAATAACGAGTTCTTAAACCTGAAACATATTTCTTGTATGTATATATCAGAGTTGGGCTTAGTCATTAATATTTTCAATCGATTGACGAATCAAACTAAAAAGTTAGTGATTATTTTAGTTATGACTAAATCAATCACGATTGATAATTTAGTTTTAGTCACTACTAAAATTGAGTAATCATTAGTTATTAGTTTTAGTTTTGATTAATTTTTTAACTAAAAAGATATTTTTCGTATTTGAAAACGAGGCAATAAAATATTATCCAGAAAATGAACCGACCTTGTACCTTCTAGTAACTACTGACACAACGCAATAAACTTTTAAACTATTAAAAATTACTCAAGTTCTTTCAATTCAAAATAAGCCTTATCTTATAGGTAATTAGGTACTTTTCTGTTGATTAGCACATTATATCGCTGTTTGTGTCACTACCTGGAAAGGGTCTACTGTATTGATGCAAAGCATTGTTAGCTACAGAGCCTATGCCGTCATCGGAACCAGTTGAAAGAATGTTTTCCTATGCTACTATGACCAACTAAGGGGGCCATGGTGGCCGTGCGGGCTAGAGCGTAGGGCTTTGGTCGCATGGTCCCACCATGGTTTGCGGGTTCGAATCCCGTCCGGGAGTGAGTTTTATTTCGTAGATAGAACTCCCTCCCGGGGCCATGGATGTCTTAAATAATTTATATAACACATTGACATGGCTAATATGCACCGTACATAAAGCCCCGCCCCAAAAAAAAAAAAAAAAAAAAAAAAAAAATCGAAAACATTGACGGTTTGATTATATGTAGTAAAAGAATAAATAAATAAAAAATATGAAAATATTGTTATTTGCATACCAAGCATGAATGACTAATAAAATAATAAACCATTTGTCTAATTTAATAATTCGTTTACTTTACAATTTACTCGACATTAGTATTGCAATCAAATTATTAATCAACATTGAAAACTAAAATTGATTCAATCATTATTTCAATTTTTTATAGGACTAAAACTAATTCAATCGTCAGTTAAACTAATAACGTTAGTTTTAGTTTTTAATCGTCAATCAAACTAAATTTTTGTCAACACTGGTATAGGTTAGGTTAGGTTTTATGACTCATGCCCGGGCTTTAACTACGAGGTCATATTGCCTACTACCAGAGTGCTCTTTCATCACTCTGGTGGACATGAGCCCGACTCTACTGTGGGAGTCCTAAATTTTGCCTACCCTAAATGTTTTATTCATCTAGGGTAGGGGTCTTTAACGAGTACCTGACATGGAACAGGCTCGGGACCATCGCTTAACGTCCCATCCGAAGGACGGCGTGCTTAAGTTTATTTTACCTCCCAGATAAAATAAACTAAGGGCCTCGGTCGGGCTACGAACCCACGACCTTGAGCTCAGAAGTCAAGCACGCATACCACTGAGCTACCGGCGCCCCTAACACTGGTATATATTTTCTTTTCTATATTATTAAATGCATACCTAATGTAATTTTGAGTGAAATTCTCTGGAAATTACTCACCTGAAACAAATTAAAAAAATATTCATTACAATAATCAGTAATAATAAATGTCTATATAACAATGGCGCAGGAAAAAAATGTTGAGGTAGAAGAGTCATTTTTTATTTCCCTTTTCGGGAGCGTGGGGAAAATTCCCATTTTTTCAAGAGTTTGCGGTGATCTTTTACTTATCCATCTGAACGAAGGGGAAATAATACGTACGTATTTTAAAATGTCTATTTCACAAAATATATATAAAATGTATGAGAGGGCGCCGGTAGCTCAGTGGTATGCGTGCTTGTCTTCTCAGCTCAAGATCGTGGGTTCGAAAAAATTTAGGGTAGCCAAAATCTAGGACTCCCACAGTAGAGTCGGACTCATGTCCACCAGAGTGACGAAAGAGCGCTCTGGTAGTTGGCGATATGACCTCGTAGTTAAAAGCCCGGGCATGAGTCATAAAACCTAACCTATAAAATGTATGGGAGTACTTTCGGTATTGCTACCACCTTCAGCCATTACTTAATAAATGCAAAGTTCAACAAGTTCACATTCCTAACTGACCTTTTAGCCCCCACCGGGTTTTTCCCTGTCCCTTTCTTACCCCTTTCTCACCCTTACAGCGAAGTCTTAAAAACATGAAAAACATCATCATATATATAAAGTTGAAAATGTCTGTGCATTGTACCGCTATAACTCACGAACGGCTTGATGGATTTGATTAATTTTGTTTTAAATTTGTTCGTCATCGTCTGTGGAAGGTTATAGGCGTATTAGTACCTCAATATCTGGTCCATCCCAGCATCCACTCACGCAATCTTTGTAAATCAAAAACCATTGCAACGATTAATGAGAAATCTTTTTGAATAAATTAGTTTGAGCTCCAGGATGGTTGAAGTCTATGTTTCAATCAACCTGGTGGTCACAAGCGTTCTCAAGTACGCACTGGCTAGGACGTCCACTGATGCTAAGTATTCACTAGCTGTGGTTTCCGCCGTTGAATGGCGCGTACTAGCCATGGTGCCCAGGGGTCCTAAAAACTTACTAGCTGGGATGTCTGCCGTTGAAGGACTATAAGCGTTATTCCGTATGAATAATTGAAAATTATAACATCATGAATGTACTACTGAAGAATTGAAATAGATTCGAACGAGAGATATTAGGAGAAAAGTCAAAGTTCCCCGGGCAACGCCGGGTATTACTGTTAGTTGCAAATAAATTTAGTCCCAAATTGAAAGTTTAATAATAAAATAAAAATTTGACATAGCATCAATGCTGATTAAAATACAAAAAAATATGTACGAGTATATATTAAATAAATCAAAGATGACAATAATAAATATATGGATAAAAAATACAAAGTTTTGAGAATGTAAATTCATATTCGTATACACCGAGACCTGAGGACTATATTATTGATAAAAGTCCCGACTTTTCTTTCTCTCTGCAGAAAATGTTAAATATCATATACGAAGGGGAGATTAGGAGAGAGGGTTGAAATTTGATATTTAAATTCAAATTGCTGAAAGGATGACACCTATTAATTTAAAGCAAAATTGGCCGGGCAGAAGAGATGGATCAGAGGGTGGGCTTAACTCAAAAACCCTAATAATTTCCGATGTAATGAATGTATGAGCACAAAATTTAGTATAACCTCGTAATGTTATTTTCTTAGAATATTCTAAATACAAGGTTATATTTCAATGTCATTGTTTCCGTATAACTTATATCTTTGTTTTCTAAAAATATACTTTAACTATAACATATCTATAATTGCTTAGAGAACCAAGGCGTTTTACCGGGCGTTCCCTAACTCTATTGGTAACTTCGACGTTTCGCAATATCCGCCAATGAACTTTACAAACACGAATTAATCAATTATGTTTTCGCTCTACCTCGGAAAATAATAGACTGTTTTAGCTAAAAATTATTAGTTGAATAACACAGTTCTAAATATCGGCAGTTATTAGGGTTTTTCCAATTGCCGATTTACTGAAAATTAATAGGTGTCGTCCATGTGGGGTTCTGGATCCACTTATAAAATTATCGATACATTTTCCATCCCCAGCTGTATGGCATAATGGTTCAGAAACCTTTTTTTTATTTAAAAAAAAAAAATTCAACGTACCTAATAAATTATTCTGTTGAACTTTGAAAATATATTTCCTGCTGAATTGCAGTTGAAAAGAAAAATGACCTCTGGAATGCAGTTAGTTCCGGAGCTTGATTACCATCTTTTTAAACTTCTCACGATGAAAAATGACGACCAGAAAAAAAAGTAAGTGGTAATTTTTTTTCTTTTCCTTCGTGGAGAAAAAAAAAATGACTCGAGTCAAAGGAAACGTCATGACTCACATCTGAGTAACTACGAAAAATCAGAACTACATTCTCTGTTATTCGATATACTATAGGTATATATACATATACTATATATGAAGCCCAGATCATACAATACCATTGATCAGAATTACAACGTTCTGAGACTAACCAGAAGATCTAAAAGCGATCTATAGCAATGATCTATAACAATCGTTTAGATCATGTATGGGCAACCTTTGACATGTTGCGGGCCAAACTTTAGTGTGCAAATACGTTCGCGGGCCGCCTAGATGGTTCAAAATAAAATAACGTCGGACTTTAAAGTAGTGTTCATAATTTTTAGCGATAGATATCAGACATGAAATAATAAGACAATGTTATTATAATACAATTTATTAAAATAACAAAATGAAATGAAAAACAATAGGTACAATATTATAATTAAATCGTGAAATTTGGAATTATTACAAACTACGAAAGTTAAGTAGCGACACCGAAATCAATGAGACACTTGAGCTTGAATTTGGGAAACTAATCCATTGATGTTTGGATTAATTCCACTGATACAAAGACGTAAAGAATTTTCCAAATAATCTTCAGTGAGCCTTGTACGATGTTTTGATTTATTAACTTTCATCATTGAAAAGAACTGTTCGCATTTATAAGTACTGCCAAACGCACAAATCAATCTTCTTGCGAATTTTCTAAGCTGCGGAAAATGGTCTTCTTCGAGGTATTACGAGCGTATATAAACACGCGATGACATGAATTTTTCCTCACTCGCTCACTTTATTTCGCAGGAGCAAGCGACAAACCCCATCATACTCGATCTTCCTAATTTGGAGTGAGTAGTGTAATATTATTTTTTTTTTAAATTGGGTTTTTCAAAATGTCTCGCGGGCCGGACCGAATCTTACAGCGAGCCGGTTTTGCCCACATATGGTTTAGATGAATAACCGAATTAAAATTACTGATAAAAAGGTCTTCTTTTTACGGGAGCCATGGTGGCCGTGCGGGCTAGAGCGTAGGGCTTTGGTCGCATGGTCTCACCATGGTTTGCGGGTTCGAATCCCGTCCGGGAATGAGTTTTATTTCGTATGTAGAACTCCCTCCCCATGTATGTTGTAAATAACTAGATAACACCTTTACAAGAGCCATGGCTAATATGCATCGTACATAAAGGCCAAATAAACAAAATAAAATAAACAATAAATAAATAAAACGAAACTTGTTATTTGAATACAAATAAACAAATGAATACAGCAAAATAAATGTTTATTTCCTCAGCTATACGAAATAAATATAGGGGAATTTATGTAATCCTCCTAAAATTCTATGCAATGTTTTCAACGAAATTTCATGTTTTTCCATCTCCAGATTCCAAATATGAAAAAAAGAAAATGCTGTCTGTGAATACGATAACTCTCGATAGAATGAATATATCAACACGAAATTTTATATGCGAATTCAGAAGCCACTAACGACGACGCCTACAGATTTTCAGCCAAATCGACAAAAGGAAGGGGGACATCAGGGGAAGGCTTAACACACAAACTCTAATAAGTGTTGATGTAATAAATATATCAGCCCAAAATTTTATATATGTGACTTAAACTTCATAAGGCTAAATACTAACAGCTAAATAACACAGTAACTGCCGTTGTATTGAATGAATTGACAGAAATTTTCAAAGCCCTATAAGGACGACACCTAATAATTTTCAGCGGAATCAGCCTAAGAGAGGCCGGGCTTACCGTCAATACCTTCAAAATGATGTGCCACACATTACTTCAGTGTACTATGTACTATTTCTTCCTAACCTAACTCTAGATTATTATTATAATTTTTTTTAATGTCGAACTGACCTTTCGAAAATGATTCCTCTTCGTTGAGAACTTGGGCAATTAACACGATCTTCATGACATTTCAAAAAGTTGAGAGAAAGTTTTTGTGGTTATTTGAACCGTATATTTTTCTCTACTGTCAAAAAAATATATATAAAATAAAAATATGTGCACAAAAAAAATAAATGTAATATAAATTGATTTTTAAAATGTTAATTATTTTTAAACTTTCTACATATTAACGGTTATATATGTCTTCATTAACGTTTGAAATGTGAATGTATCTAATACCGGGGATAACAAGAGCGTGAAAATGTAGGACCTCAGAAATTTTACCTTAATTCCAGATTAAAAAAAAAAAAATCTGAAGAGAGGGAATCTACGCATATTTCATTTACCCAGTACGAATTATTCAATTAATTTTTCGCTCTGCCTCTTTAACCAATTGAATTTCGTATCGATAGTTATTGGAGTTTTTGATTTGAGCCCCCCTTCTCTGAATATCACCTTCCCTTCGCCAGATTTTGAGAAAAATTAATAGATGAAATGTTCAGTCCTTTAAATTTTATTATTATATATATGTTTTATATTATTATAGTACTAGTATATTAGTATAGTATGTACTAGATTATTATAGTGTATATGTTACGGGTAATGTCCAAAATGTGTACATTACCCTGGGTAATGTACACATTACCCAATTTTGGAACCCCTATCGATGTGGGTAATGTGCAAAAACTGAATAAAAACACTAAAATTGGGTAGTGTGTACATTAGCCAGGGGTGTTTGGGTAATGTGAGATATTCTCCTTATCTCGTCATCCTCACAATCTCGCTTCCTCTCTCTTTCTGTTCTTTCTTCAGTCGATTTGCCTTGCTCGTCTTTCTAGTTTTGTTTGTGATTTCATTCCAATAATAAATTAAAGTTTAAAATTGTTTTAATTAACAAATAAATTAAGTAATTGTATCCTTCTTTTTATTTTTCTAAAATGAATCGTGACAAGTTTGAGGAAAAGTTTTTAGAAATCCTAAATAAAAAAAAACTCTAATAACTGTTTTTTGAGTGCTGCTAAGTATGAAGAAGTTCTTTCAGAAGTGAAGGACGCCAATACAGTCACTACTAATACTAACTTACAGTACAGACGTCTTAAGAGGTATCAAATACTTTATTCTGGGGTGTTAATCATTTGATTGAGCCAGTTCAACCCGGAGATTGCAATGTGAGATATTATGTAAAGCATGAGGACATGTTTAATGTGTTGCATGAAACACACTACTCTTGGACATGGAGGTAAGCACAGAATGTGGCATGAACTAAATAAAAAGTATAAAAATGTTAGCCAAGAAATGATTAAATTATATTTATCTTTATGTGTATCATGTCAAATGAAGTTAAAAAGCCATAAGAAAGGTATTGTTGTGAAGCCTTTGATATTAATATCAAAAGAAATGAATAGTCGTGGTCACATTACCCACTTTCACTCACTTTACCCAACAGGCCTTGGGTAAAGTGCACACTACCCGGGTAACTTAGTTTTCAGCGGGCTTTACTCATCCTTGGTGGGTAATGTATACAATAATGTACACATTACCCAATTTTGGACATTACCCGTAACATATATATGTGAATATTCTAGTGGGGTGTGTGTGGTGGTGGTGGCGGGGGGGAGGGGAGGGGGGGACTAGTTCTTCGAGAACAATAACAAACCAGAAGCGGTAGAGGATTAGGGCTGGCAATGAGATTATATCCCGGAGTTGTCCGTCAGTTGTTGTCCACCTAGGGTGATGTGACCGACCCCCTAAGGGGGGGTCAGGAGCACCCGAAAAAAAAAAAAAAAAAATGTGCACCTGGAGCCAGACCAACACCACGGCAGTCTGCAATGCATTTTCTTTTAAAACAAATGAGTAGAAAACAAAACACGGCCATCAGCTGTTTTTGAATTAGTGTAGAGAGGAGTTGAGGTCTGAATCAATGGTGAGAAGGTCTGAGTGATTAAGGTTATAGTTGGGTTTCGTGCCAATGTTATTTTTCGGTTATTTCTCTACAATGTTTTCATTAAAATAAGTTTTCTAAATGTATTAATAAGAACAGCTGTGATATTGATATAGTAAACATCATTTTTTTTGTGCTCTTCAATATTTTTGTTAAAAAAGTATATTCTGTTTGTTTAAATTTGTTTAAAATCTTATCTTATTTTTGGTTTGAGTTGTTTTGTTTTGTTTAAGAACTTTTTCATAATGCAAGTCAAAACATCGTAAGCTAGCTGATTTTTATTTATTTTATTTATTTTTTTTTTTTATTATTATTTTCTTTTATTTCATTTAATGGCAACCATTGAGGAAAAGAAAGAAGTCAACAATGCTGTGCCAGTAATCACACCGTGGCAAAAAGCATTTTCCAGAAAGAGGTCCGCTATAGAAAATAGAGACCCAAGGAAAATCGCTCGTCCTGCAGACACCATTCCTGTAAGTAACCCTTACACTCCATTAGCAACAAAAGATGACAACATGGAGACAGTAAAGGAAACTTTCGAGAAACCTCCTCCTATTTTCATTAAAGATGAAGTGACCAGTTGCAAGCACTTCATTGAAGAATTAATTAAAACTTCTGGGCCCGATTCCTTCATATTGAAAGCCACGACAAGAGGGATTACCTTATATCCCACGAAGCCCGAACACTATAGGGCATTCATCCATCTTCTCGATAACCATAAAGTTGAGTATCACACTTATCAACTGAAGTCGGAAAAGGTGCCGAGGGTGGTAGTTCGTGGCCTTCATCCTTCGTCCGACAAGGAGGAGATCATCGCAGCCTTCAGTGAGAAGGGTTATCAGGTGAAAGGAGTCATGAATGTCTACAAGAAATCATGGCTCCAACAAGACCCCAGTGTGCCCGACTCCGCTCCAATCAATGTCCCCCTCCCACTATTTTTTATCGACATAGAACCGAAGACATTTAACGAAAATATCTTTGATATTAAATCTTTACTGTACTGCAAAGTGACAGTAGAGGAACCCTATAGAACAAGGTCTATAGTCCAGTGCAAAAGATGTCAGTCGTACGGACACACCCAATCATTTTGCAGACTGCGCCATAAGTGCGTGCGGTGCGGTCAGGACCATGTCTCTGGTACATGCCAGAAACCAAGAACCACTGCAGCCACATGTGCCAACTGCAAGGGCTCTCACCCTGCCAACTACAGGGGGTGCATTGTCTACCAAGAACTTCGAAATCGACGGACAATTTCTTCTCCTCCAGTAGACAACAAGAGGTTTACGCCGCCGATGAATTCAACAGCTTTTCCCGTCATGCCTCAAAGGACTCAACCAACTCCGGCGACTCATCCTGCAGCGACTGGGCGGCCACATGTCAGTGCCTTCCGTCCACCACCCGCTACAGAAAGGAAATCCAGCTACGCAGATTCCCTTCGACGTCAGAGAACTTCTGGACTGGACAGATCCGATCCTCCGTCAGGGGGCATGGGAGAGGAAGGGTCCCAGTGGTCACCTCCTAATAATGGTATCCCTCCACATTTTAATAACTTTTTATCAAGTCTACAAACTATCATCCAGCCCCTTGTCACCCTCCTTTCACAGTTATCACAAATGACACAACTCTTCACACAGTATGCACACTAATTCACTCACCATTGGTTCCTTGTCAGTTCTTCTGTGGAATGCGAACGGACTTATACAACATAAAAACGAACTGGACATACTTCTACATGACAGACGGATTGACGTTGCCCTAATCTCTGAAACCCACCTGACGTCCAAATCAAAATTGTCTTTCCGGAACTATACTATACATCGAGCTGATCATCCTGACGACACTAGTCACGGCGGGGCAGCTGTTGTCATAAAGTCCTCACTCACACACTACCCACTTCCGAACGTAACCACACCTCACATCCAGGCAGCAGCTATCACTCTACATACACGACACAAAAAGATTAACCTTGTTGCCGTTTATTGCCCTCCGAGGTTCGCCATAGCTCCTGCTACATTTTCAGCATTTTTCCGGAAATGGGGACCCTGTTTCATTGCCGGTGGAGACTACAATGCTAAACACCAGCAATGGGGCTCGCGGCTCTGTACACCGAGGGGAAGGAGTCTCAATACTACAATCAACAATGACAACTTACAAACCACTTCACCGAGTACACCAACATACTGGCCAACTTCAAGACGCAAATTACCAGACCTACTTGACTTTTTTGTACACAAAGGTTTAAGAGGTATGCCATCATCTGTGAGCACCACGACCGACCTCTCTTCGGATCATTCACCGGTGTTTTTAAACGTCTGGGCGGAGCCGTCTCAAAAGGAGAGTAAACCGACGCTAACTCCAGGACTGATGGACTGGGAGTTATTCAGGGAAACCTTAAACGCTAAGCTCTCTGTACCATATTCCCTAAAGACAGAGGAGGAGGATCTAGAGCAGGCAGTGGAGTTCTACACATGTAGTGTTCAGGAAGCCGCATGGTCTTCATCATTTCCCTCAAAGCTGGCTTCCAGGCAAGATCTACCGGCTTACCCAGAGTACATTCGCAGATTGATCAGGGAGAAGCGGAGAGCACGGCAGATATGGCAATCCTCCAGACTACCGACTGACAAACAGATATACAATCGACTGAATAACAAACTGAAGACGGAAATTAAACTATTTCGAAAAGCTAAATTTGATACTTACTTCTCCAACTTGAATGCTGAAAGTGGCAGTCTCTGGCGAAAAACTCGTCGGGTGCTGCGTCAACCAGCAACGTCAGTACCTCTGCGATATGACAATGACTCATGGGCCATAACAGACGAGGAGAAAGCAGAGCGCTTCGCCTCCCATCTCACACAAACCTTCACACCTCATCCAGACATGCATGATTTAACACATGAAACACATGTCTCACAAACACTACATATCCCATTACCCCTTTCACTCCCTCCCAAATCATTCACACCTTCTGAAGTCGCATTTGAAATTCAACACCTCCCCAAAAAGAAGTCCCCAGGGTATGACCTCATTACGGCTGAAGTTCTCAAGGAATTACCTCGGAAAGCTGTCGTGTTCCTGACAACCCTGTTTAACTGCATACTACGCACAACACGCTTTCCAATTCAATGGAAACTCTCACACATTCTTATGATACTAAAATCAAAGAAGCCAGAACACTCTCCTTCCTCCTACCGACCTATCAGTCTTCTTCCACTATGTTCTAAACTCTTCGAAAAATTACTATACAAAAGGCTCATAACTATTCTTTCCAGTCAGCAAACACTTCCTCATCATCAGTTTGGCTTCCGCTCAGAACACTCCACAATACACCAGTTACACAGGGTTGTGGATTACGTGGCGTCTGCCCTAGAAAGAAAGTTTTATGCAACGGGGGCGTTCCTTGATGTAAGTCAGGCTTTTGACCGAGTTTGGCACGCGGGACTTCTTTATAAATTGAGACCGTTGCTTCCTCACACATATTATTTAATCATTCATTCATATCTAACAAACAGATACTTCGCCGTCCGTCAGGGCTCTGCTATCTCCTCAATAAGACCCATATTGGCGGGTGTACCGCAGGGTTCTGTCTTAGCTCCTTTATTATATACAATATACACATCTGACATGCCCACCTCCATCCACACAATGACAGCTACATACGCCGATGACACCGCCATCTTAGCTGCTGCTGACCTTCACATACACGCCTCATTTACACTACAACACCATCTCACACAAATTGAAAACTGGTGCAACACATGGAAAATCAAACTAAATACAGAAAAATCACAGCACATCACATTTACACTTCGACGAGAAACATGCCCCCCCGTTTTCATCTACGACAAGCCCCTCCCTCAAACTAATACTGTACGATACCTAGGACTGACATTGGATCGAAGACTGACATGGAATCCTCACACACGTCTCACACGAAACACGCTGAACCGTCGACTCAAAATACTCTACGGACTTCTAAATAGACGATCAAAATTAGACATGACACAAAAACGGAACTGTTATACTTACTTACTTAGACCATTATGGACATACGGATCACAGATATACGGTTCAGCAAAACCATCCAACATCAAACGAATTCAGGCATTTCAGTCAAAAACCCTCAGACTGATAACACAATGCCCCCCATACATAAACAACAGAACACTTCATAACGATCTTATGATACACACAGTACCCGACACAATACAAACTATTTACATACGTTTTTTTAGAAAACTTTACACACATACAAATCCAGAAATACGTACTTTATCTTCACAACACTTACCACAAAACCCCCCACGAAGGTTGAAGAGGAGGTGGAACCGCGACTTACTGCCACCTTAATTCCTATTCGTTCTTAATATTTTTATTTTTTTTTTTATTCTTTTACATTATTTTCCTTCAGTTTTACCATCTCTCTCACCCATTCCATCAAAGTTGTCTTTCACTTCCTTTTTATTTATTTATTTTTTTTTTAAATTATTATTATTTATTTATTTTTTTATTTTTCCCTTGTCCTTATAATTAATATAAATTTTTGTCCCGAGGACCTACCACTGGGTGGCCTTCCTCTCACATGCCATTCACGCCAACGTCTCCATACCTACCAACATAGATGCTGGTTGTTGCCCCCTAGCAACAGTTGCATCTTTATGAATAAAAGCCAAAAAAAAAAAAAAAAAAAAAAAAAAAGAAGGTCTGAGTGAAGATGGAGAGTTGTGTTTAGGCTTAAGATGTGATGAACTAAGTAGGTGTGAATTAACAGTAAAATTGATGCGCAAACAAGGTACTGTTATTTATTTATAATTACAAAATATATATGCCCAAACATTTTTACTTTTAATTTGAAGAATGGCCAAACTATAAAAAAAAAAAAAGGATTGAAATAGTTTTTACGATTTTTTTCTTTGATTTTTGTTTCAATGTTTACTTTTTAATTTTATGAAGATGTAAGAAAATAAACCAAAATATTTGTTCTCGTAAATTCTATGCTATTCATTTTGCATGTTAACCCAGTAAAGATAATTAAAAAACCTTTGGATTAGATTGAATATTTTAGCAAAACTTAGAAAAACAATATGGCACCTCTTTAGAAATCCAAATGAAAAGTTGGTTAATTGAATTTTTTTTTAAAAATATGTTCACTTTCTTAAAAATTGCACGTCTTGAACTTTTGATATTTTTTAGGGCCTTTTTCGAAAACTACTGTAGAAATCAAAATTTAGTAAAAGATCAGTTATAAAATTTCTACAGGAAATGTGGTTATTTAAATTGATTTTTATTTGTTTATTGAATTATTATTTCATTATTATTGGTTTATATATTATTTATATTTTTATTCATTTGTTTTCATTTCACAATAATTCTTTACCACAATAGCTCTTTTTAGTCATAGCTACATAGGCTGTTTTGCTACATAGTCTAAACACGGCATACCTAAGTGTTCCCGTTATGGAGGATTCATATATAAAATTTCGTGTCGATATATTCATTCTGTCGGGAGTTATCGTGTTCACAGATACACAGAAGTTTTTTTTTTTTTTCATTTTTGGAACCAGGTGGTCGATAAACATGAAATTCTGGAAAACCAAACATCAAATCTGGCCGATTACATACCTTCCCGTATAGGTAGGTACTTCGTATTGCTGGAGAATTAAATTGTTTATTTTTTTTTACGGCAATATTACCTTACTCTCGATAGAATGAATATACAAAATTTGTCTAAATGAGGATGTACTCAAAAACATGAAATGAAGTCTCTGAAGTAGAGTCGGGCTCATTCGAATGACGAAAGAGCGCTCTGGTAGTAGGCGATATGACCTCGTAGTTAAAGCCCGGGCATGAGTAATAAAACCTAACCTAATCCAAACTGATTCCAAAGGGGGAGCGAAAACTTACTTTACTAATTCGCTGGGAAAGTTCACTGCCGAAACCCGGACAAATTACTTAGGTTTAGGTTTTATGACTCATGCCCGGGCTTTAACTACGAGGTCATATCGCCTACTACCAGAGCGCTCTTTCGTCACTCTGGTGGACATGAGCCCGACTCTACTGTGGGAGTCCTAAATTTTGCCTACCCTAAATTTTTGTTCACCTAGGGTAGGGGTCTTTAACGAGAACCTGACATCGTACAGGCTCGGGACCATCGCTTAACGTCCCATCCCGAAGGTCGGCGTGCTTAAGTTTATTTTACCACAAATTACTTGTTTTCTTCACTTCTCAATCACAAAAAGCATATTATTTCTTAATCTATTAAAGATAAATTATTTTTAAAAAATATATAAATTGTTTAATTTGACATTTACTAAAAAAGATAATTGATGTTCATAGAAAATCCATAAAGAAAATTGGAAATTAATGGAAAACATGAGTATTGGAAAACAGTATGATGAAATTTTTTCTATTTTAGAATAATCATTTTATAAATTATTTTTATAATTGATTAAATTTTTTATAGATCCCCATGGTAACTAAATCTAGAAATGTTACAATGAAAAACAATGTCTCTATAGCTATTTTAATTTACTTTTCTTGTGTTTACTTATTTACTCAATAATTAGGAATTATTGTTATTTTAGTCAAAGTTTAATTTCAATGAATTTTCCAGGAAAATTAATATAAAAAAGCTTTTCATTACTCTACGCGCTAATGGGAAGTTTAAAGAAATATTATTTATTGCAAAAAACATAATCGGGGTGCTTTCCCAGCGCGAATTAATCAGCGTTGCGCGCTCTTCCTATTTCATTTCTTGTCGATACATTCGTTACATTGGCAATTATTTGGGTTTTTGTGTTGAATCTGGGGTTGCCCGGCGAGAGCGCAAAGCTGATATTTATTATGAGAGTCACTATACGACGAGAGCGCAAATTGGCAAATTAATTAATTCTTTATCACAGAACTTCAAACAAAGCCGTTGGCCGGCGAGAGCACAAAGCTGATTTTAATTATCAATAAGACCGCTATATGTTAAACCTAAGATAAGACCGCTGTATGTTTTGGTTTGGTTTTATGACTCATGCCCGGGCTTTTAACTACGAGGTCATATCGCCTACTACCAGAGCGCTCTTTCGTCACTCTGGTGGACATGAGCCCGACTCTACTGTGGGAGTTCTAAATTTTGCCTACCCTAAATTTTTTTTTATTCATCTAGGGTAGGGGTCTTTAACGAGTACCTGACATCGTACAGGCTCGGGACCATCGCTTAACGTCCCATCCGAAGGACGGCGTGCTTAAGTTTATTTTACCTCCCAGATAAAATAAACTAAGGGCCTCGGTCGGTCTACGAACCCACGACCTTGAGCTCAAAAGTCAAGCACGCATACCACTGAGCTACAGGCGCCCTCAGCCCTGTATGTTAAACTGAGATAAGACCGCTGTATGTTGAAGCTAGAACCTGTACTACTTCAAATATAGGAACGACGGGAGGGGCAGATATATCATCCCGCCGGCGGAACGCCGGCAAATACGCCCCCAAATTTTGTAACATTTCTATTTATGTTTGTTCTAGGAATTTAAGTACCTAGATGAATGATTATCGCTGTTAGACAGCTTACAACAATGGAAATTGAGATGGCCGAGTAATCAGTAGGCCTTTGCAGTGGCGGCCTTTGTGGCGGGCGAGACGGGCAACTTCAAAACAAATTAAAAACTTAATTAAAACCATTGCGCTCTCGCCGTATAGAGGCTTCGCGCTCTCGACGTATAAAAATGGGATTAATTTTTATTATCTGCGCTCTGGCCGTACATGGCCTTGAATCTCATCTGAGCCGCATCGAGAATTTCACTGAAACATTTTTTTTCGTCCTTATGAGGTTTTGAATTCACATATATCGGCGGCCATTGAAAATTTTGTGTAAAGCCTTCTTTTATCCCTTTCCCGTTACGAAAATAAACAGATATCGTCCTTCTGGAATGCTGGATACACTTATAAAATTATTTTTATAGGCGGTATAAAGATACAGATGTATTTTATTTCTCTAGCTATACGAAAGTACAGATGAAAGATGGCCCTAAAGGCTCGTTCCAAGAATTCAACCTTTACCATTGTTCTATTTTCTGCAAAAGATGCCGACGATTCTACTGAATATAAGTAAACGAACCAAAGTCAATCTTTTCAAGGCGAAGAAATGACTACCGGTGTTTTTGATTTAAATTTTTTTTCCACAATCGTTTTTGCCATCTGACCACATAAATAAATTTTTCACAACCATACAAGTGACTTGTGATGTAAAAAATTTACTCACATTAAATTTATTAAAATATTATAAAATCAATTATTATTATATGTATAAAAACAGCTGTTTGGAGTGAAGTAACTTAAATAGTGAATAAATATACAAAAATGTAGAGGGCGCCAGTAGCTCAATGGTATGCGTGCTTGTCTTCTGAGCTCAAGAACGTGGGTTCGAAACCCGACCGAGGCCCTTAGTTTATTATTCTGGGAAGTAAAATAAATTTAATCACGCCGTCCTTCGGATGGGACGTTAAGCTATGGTCCCGAGCCTGTACGATGTCAGTTAGCTACTCGTTAAAGATCCCTGCCCTAGGTGAATAAAACTTTAGGGTAGACACAATTTAGGACTCCCACAGTTGGGCTCATGTCCACCAGAGTGACGAAAGATCGCTCTGGTTATAGACGATATGACTTCGTAGTCAAATCCCGGGCATGAGTCATAAAAACTAACCTAACCTACAAAAATGGACTACTCGCATTTTGTTTTAAAATGTAATATGAACAACAATGGAGAACAAAAGACGACGAACAGCTGTTTTAAATAGTGAGAAACAGTCTAAGAAGAGATGTGGATGTGGACAGTCTAGAGAGTTATTTTTTTGGTTAAGGTGTAGCGAACCATGTAGAAGTGAAAAGAACAGTGAAGTGGATGCGCAAAGGTACTTTAATTTTTTTATATGCCCAAAATAAAATTGAATTAAAGAATGGCCACAATATTTCAAAAGAAAAGAGACTAAAGTAGATGTAGACATTAGTTCGTAAGATTTTTATTGTAAGAAATTTTTATTTAATTTTATTATTTGTTCATTCATTATTAATTTTATTAATTCAATTAAAACCTTCGACTCAAAATACTCTACGGACTTCTAAATAGACGATCAAAATTAGACATGACACAAAAATGGAACTGTTACATTTACTTACTGAGACCATTATGGAAATACGGATCAGCAAAAACATCCATCAAACGAATTCAGGCGTCTCAGGCAAAAACCCACAGACTGATAACACAGTGCCCCCCATACATAAACAACAGAACACTTCATAACGATCTTATGATACACACAGTACCCGACACAATACAAACTACTTACGTACGGTTTTTTAGAAAACTTTACACACATACAAATCCAGAAATACGTACCTTATCTTCACAACACACCACAAAACCCCCCACGAAGGTTGAAGAGAAGATGGAACCGCGACTTAGTGCCACCTTGAATCATATTCGTTCTTAAATCATTTTTCTTTACTTTTATCATCTCTCTTACCCATCCATGAAAATTGTCTTTCAATTCCTTTTTATTTTATTTTATTTATTTATTTTTTCTGTTCTTGTCCTAATAATTAAGATAAATTTTCGTCCCGAGGACCTACCACTGGGTGGCCTTCCTCTCACATGCCATTCACGCCAACATATCAATACCATCATAGATGCTGGTTGTTGCACTCTAGCAACAGTTGTATCTTTATAAATAATTGAAAAAAAAAAAAATAATAATAATAATTCAATTATTATTAATTTTATTTATTTTGATTTAACATTATTTTATTTATCACATTTTATGCACATTCCCGAAATAGATCTTGGTACAATGCATTTTTCAGAATTAAAAACTATATATCTGGGTAGCCAGAGAATGAATTCTAAACGACTCAAACTGGATGCACCATCAGATGATGACGATGTGAGAGTGAACTTAATACTCCCACCTGCATCAATGACCTTTAGCAGCACTTGGCTGTACTCTTAAAGGGCAATATACACTCCACTCGTCTATGACCGACTTAATAACAGCATGACTTTCTTGTAGGATCTTGTAGTATTGATACGCCATATAAATTAGTTATAATTACTCATGCCCGGGCATGAACTACGAGCTCATACCTACTACCAAAATACTCTCTCGACACTCTAGTGGACATGAGCTCGACTCTACTGTGGGAGTCATATTAGGGTAGGGGTCGTTAATCTACCTGAGCGCTCCGAAGGACGGCGTCCTCAAGGTTTTTCCACCAGATAAGAAACTTAAGGACGCCATACATCAATGATTAGCAGAATATCGATATATGTTTTGATATTCACCAGGTTGCAAAAAAAAAAACAAAAAAAAAATAGTGATTGGAACAACTTCAAGCTCAAAGAGCAGCCCTCCTCAGGATTACCAAAGCCTACCGTACAGTCTCCACGGCTGCGCTGCAGGTGCTGGCGGGGGCCCCACCCATAGACCTTGTCTTGGATGGGGCCGTCGCCTCGTACTTCTGTAGACGCGGCTTACCAATAGAGGCAGACACGGACATGGCCTTGCGTCAAGCCCTGGAAAGGGAGATGCAAGGACGGGCGAGACCAGATCGCCTGAGGGGCATTGTCAGGAATGGATCGTAGAAAGATGGCAACAGCGATGGGCGCAATCGACAGATGGCCGTACAACCTTCACCTATTTTCCAGACGTCCAGACGCGCCTTGACTCTCCATGGGTACAACCAGACCATTGGACGTCACAGATGCTATCAGCTCACGGCGACTTCAGCGCCAAGCTCTTCTTCTTTAAGAAGAAGAACAGCCCAGCCTGCTCGTGTGGCGGCGTCGAGACTGCGGAACACGTAGTTCTCGAATTCCCGCTATACGACGTGCCCAGGGCGGCGCTGATTCGCCAGACAGGATCGTACCTGGGACTGGACCTGCCGGGACTGATGACAGAGGCTGGCTACCTGGCTTTTGGTCGGTTCGTCTCCTCCTGGCTGAGAATCAAGAAAGCCTACTAACCCGGTGCCGGGGGCCCCACCGACCACCGACAGGCGTGCGGCGGCTGCCCCCGGCTCCGGGACACAGGCAGAACAGAACCCCCGATAAGATCCCGAGATCACTCGGCGTAAGAAGCCGGGAGAACATAGGGTGATGTGACCGACCCCCCTAAGGGGTCAGGAGCACCCGAAAAAAAAAAAAAAAAAAAAAAAAAGTGATTGGAACAAACGCCAAAAGTGAAACTTGTTTTGCGATTTTTTAATTTTTTTTGTTTTTTGATTCATAAATATTATTTTTTGTTGTATAGGATTTCTCAATTAACTCATCATTTAAGGTGCAAACAGATTTATTTATTGGTTTTTTTTTTTTTCATTCATTTGTTAAATCAACTTTATTTTCGACTCTACTGTAAGAGTGATATTAGGGTAGGGGTAGTATCTGACAGCTCCGAAGGACAGCGTGCTCAAGGTTTTTTCACCAGACGAAAAATTTAAGGACGCCCCACATCAACTATATCTTAGCAGAATATCGATATTATTGTTTTTGATATTCACTAGTTTGCAAAAAAAAAAGGAATAGTGAGTGTGTTTCAATTTTTTTGTTTTTTGATCTATAAATATTATTTTTTTGCTGTACAGGATTTCTCAATTAACTCATCACTCTTAGGTGCAAGCGCAAACAGATTTATTTATTGGCGCTTATTATATTTTTATTCATTTGTTAAATCAACTTTATTTTCGACTCTACGGTAGGAGTCATATTAAGGTAGGGGTCGTTAGCGAGTACCTAACCGCTCCGAAGGACGGCGTGCTCAATTTTTTTTCACCAGATGAAAAATTTAAGGACGCCCCACATCAATGATATCTTAGCAGAATATTGATATTATTGTTTTTGATATTCACTAGTTTGCAAAATAAATAGTGTTTTAATTTTTTTGTTTTTTGGTCCATAAATATTATTTTTATGCTGCATGGAATTTCTCAATTCACTCAAAATTTTAGGTACAAACAGTTTTATTCATTGCCTAATTCATTTGTTAAATCAACATTATTTTCGTTGTTAGGAACATGAGAAATCACTACATTTGATTCCAAAGTAGAGACTATAGGCCTATGGTAAGAGAAATAAGAAATGTAGGTTTTTGAAAGCGAGAGAATAGAGAATGAGAATTGAGAAAGATAAAGAGACGCTGTTTATGACGACAGCAACGCTAAGTAGGCGTACATTCACCGATATACAATATTGTGATAAACAATATTGTTGATAATGACAGTTGTGAGAAACAACGAGGGCACTGATCCTCCGCGAAATACTACCAGAAAACTATAAAAACAAATAAATGAATTTCGGTAACACAATTATAATACCACTGCCACGACCAGTGTTGCCAGAAATACATACTTGATGTACTCATAAACATGTATTAATTTAATATTTAAAAAACTATATATCCAGTAAATATTGTTCAGTGCGACTTAATAATTATCATATATATAAAGCTGAAAATGTCTGTGCGTTGTACCGCTGTAACTCACGAACGGCTTGATGGATTTGATTAATTTTTTTTAAATTTGTTCGTCATCGTCTGTGGAAGGTTATAGGCGTATTAGTACCTACCTCAATATCTGGTCCATCCCAGCATCCACCCACGCAATCTTTGTAACTCAAAAACCACTGCAATGATTAATGAGGAATCTTTTTGAATAGATAAGTTTTATCTATCGGAAGGTTAAGGTCTATTTTTTAATCAACCCCTGGTCCATCCCAGCATCCACTCACGCAATCTTTGTAACTCGAAAACCATTGCAACGATTAACAAGAAATCTTTTTGAATAAATTAGTTTTAGCACCAAAGCTAGCGTTACTACAGCTGAAGGACTATAAGCCTTATTCCGTATGAATAATTGAAAATTATAACATCATGAATGTACTGTCGAGGAACTGAATAGCCTTATAGGAGATATTGGGAGAAAAGTCAAAGTTCCCCGGGCAACGCCGGGTATTACTGCTAGTAGTTATAAAAAAAAAAAAAAATCATTAAGGATTTATTCAGATCGGTTTGATGAGTGGTTTGGCCGGCGTGTGCGCGCGCACGCTCTTTCTCACTCCCTCTCTATTTCCGTTCGCCTCATCGCGTCACATAACAAACTCATTTACCAGCTTAGTCCCCAAGTTGCCCAGTGCGCGTAAAGAAATTTCACTTTAAAAAAAGTCTCATCAAAGGGGAATCCTGGATCCTCAACGTTCTAATTTAAAATGTTAAATTTCTCACTGAATTAAGAAGAGAGTTTCCTAAATGTGTACGTTTACATAAGTTTAAGTACACATAATAAATAGTTTATGGATTATTTAAATTTTCGATTGTATAAGTAATTGAATGATTAGAATAATTTTTCTGAACCAAATTATTACACGAAACAACTCACAAGTTGAAGCGGCATGCCGCTCATGTTGGTAATACAAGAGAAAGTTTTTCCTGAAAAATGAACGTTTTAATGATACATAAGTGCGGTTCGGTGAACTAATTTAAAAAAAAAAAAACTGAACGTTCAAACAAGAAGCTAATGAAAATAATCGGCACAGCAGACGATTGGTTTCCGGATGTTATTTGGTCCAAATTGTTTCTTCTTACTTCGTCAGTTTTCGCGTTTTATTTGTTTTTGTTTTTCACGGATTCAAAAAAAAATTGGCACTTTTCGAACGCTTATACAGTAGAACCAATTCAAGTTACAGAGATAACAAACATATTTATATTTATTATAAATCAACAATATTTCAAAACATCCTTAAAATAAAAAATACTTAGTATGTATATGTGGGTATTAAAAAGTCAGTAATTTTTTTTTGCTTTAGATAATTGGTAATCCTATTTATTGTATACTCCTAAATTGTTTTCTAAGAAACAATGGTGTACATTGTCGGCAAATTCTTAAAGACGATAACTTATTTTTCTTCGAGCTATAGAGGTAATAAGTTTCAAATAATCGAGTTGTAAAAGTTGTGAAATAAAAGATTGCTACGTTCGAGATACAGAGGTCCAATTTATTTTTTCGAGTTATAGAGGGAAAATATGTACCAAAATGGCTTGTAGGGACTCACTGATTATTTCGACTAATAGAGGGTTGAGATTTCGAGTACTGGAGGTTTTGGGGCTTGAAGGGAAAGGAACTAAACTTTTTTTCGAGTTTTGGAGGTTTTCGACTTATCGAGGTTCGACTGTATTTTTGAAACTAATAATCATAAAGTAGTCTATTAAGTTTTTGGAAAAAAATCTTTAGTTGACTTACATCATGACTTCTGAATCCTCACATTAAATCTGTGGTCACAGAGAATAAATTGGTAAGTCAAAATTCGTAACTTTTCAGGGTAGCACTTTTTTACTTTTGCATTAATCGTGTAAATCCAGTTTTTGTAATAAATAAATTATGTTTGCATCATTTTTAATCATATACCTTCTAAATCTATAGGAGGGAATGAAAATGAATATTGTTAATCCTTTCTTGGATTTTCCCTTAGTTACCTAACCATTCCCCATCACTTACCTAACTATTAACCATACTTTTTGGAATACTCGTGAATGATGCCTCTGAAAGATACCAAGAAACCCACATCTTTATAGTTCCAAAAGTATTAGAATCCTGAGCTCGCAACTTCTTCACAGTGCGCAGATGGCTGTGGAGATGATCTCAGTACACTCATTTTGGCCATTTTACGACTTAACAACTATCTCTTGATATTAATAAAATCCCATCTTAGGAAGTTTGACTGTTTTTGCATTTTACCTGTTATATTCTCTAATATATAATATTGAATGCCTTCTGAGCTCGTGATCATGGGTTCGAAACCAGGCTGAGGCCCTTAGTTTATTTTATCTGGGAGGTAAAATAAACTTAAGCACACCGTCCTTCGGATGGGACGTTAAGCGATGGTCCCGATCCTGTACGATGTCAGGTACTCGTTAAAGACCCCTGCCCTAGCCACCAGAGTGACGAAAGAGCGCTCTGGTAGTAGGCGATATGACCTCGTAGTTAAAGCCCGGGCATGAGTCATAATAACTAACTATAATATTGAAAAGTAAGTACAGTTGAATCCCGATATTTCGTATTTCCGCCTAATTCGTACAAATTTGCCGGTCCCCAGAGAAAATCCCGATTAGTGGTATAAAAACAATGCATTTCGGACCCCTCGGTAATTCGTATTATTTTTATACTCGAGGTCACTTATAATTCGTATTTCCAGCTTAAAAACCTCGTTAATTCGTACTGTTTTCAAGAGGGGGAGAGAGGACAGTGAGAGACGAGAGAGCAGAATGAGTGCGGGATAAATGTTGTCTAGGAAATCACGTGATTCCTATAGAACCAAAGGGTAGAGCGAGTGAGAGAGACAAGTTGTCTATGAAATCTCATATTATCTCATGTAATTCGTACTCTTTCCATTGAAAGGAAATGAGGAGAGGAGAGGAGAGGGGGAAAGTTTTAGCAATTTTATTGATCTTGTCTAACATTTTTCCAACAAATGTTTGATTGGTGTTTATTTATTCTAGAACATATGTACATATTTTTTATTGCATGCATTGTTTATTGTATAGTTTAGTATAAAGCAGTGTTTATTGCATAGTTTTTATTCTTACCACATTGTATATACTTCTTAATACATAGGTACATATTTAATTTTTTATATTTTGTACTCCCGATAATTGGTTATCCCGATAATTCGTACCAAACCGTCAGTCCCTTGACCATACGAATTGTAGTAAAAAGTTCGTTTAGTCATTTTCATATATCCGATTGGATCTGAACGGAGATCCATTCGATTGGTACTTCGGGAGGGCGAAATCTTAAACAATTTTTTTTTTCCAAAATGTGCAGGACACATTGATCCCATTAGCATTGGGAAAGGATTGAGGACAAGACTATTGTTCAAATAAATTAGTGTAGGGGTGGTTGACAATATACGTTTCTGTCAGACAAAGGTACCTCATTTCGAATTGGGGTGTTAACTGGAATAGGAAATACTTCTAAAGGTCAGACTGAAAGGGGAGGCTGTTAGTCGAACAGAGGGACGACCGCGGGGGTTCCATTCTCTGATTTAGGGAGAACAGATGCAAATATTGATTGTACAAACCTCATCCCAATGGGTTACATCAAACTTTCCAAAATTAACATCCTACTGAAAAGTCGTCAATGAATAACCAGTGTACTTCCCCCACCCAAATTAATTAAGTTTTCGCTCTCCCTCCGATTTTTGAAAAGAGTTCGTTACGACATAGAAATGGCAACGAAAGTTTCACACTCCCCTCCTCGAGTCCGCCGGCCAGTATTAGGAAGGGGGGAAGGATGACCAGGATATGTAATTTCGTGGTGGGGGAAGGATAGCCAGGATATGTAATTTAGTTGGGGGAAGGATAGTCGGGATAGTTAATTTAGTTGGGGGAAGGATAGCTGGGATAGTTAATTTAGTGGTGGGGGAAGGATAGTCAGGATAGTTAATTTAATTGGGGGAAGGATAGCCGGGATAGTTAATTTAGTTGGGGGAAGGATAGCTGGTATAGTTAATTTAGTGGTGGGGGAAGAATAGCCGGGATAGTTAATTTAGTGGTGGGGGAAGGATAGCCGGGATAGCTAATTTAGTGGTGGGGGAAGGATAGCCGGGATAGCTAATTTAGTGGTGGGGGAAGGAGAGCTGGGATAGTTAATTTAGTGGTGGGGGAAGGATAGCCGGGATAGTTAATTTAGTGGTGGAGGAAGGATAGCCGGGAAGTTAATTTAGTGGTGGGGGAAGGATAGCCGGGATAGTTAATTTAGTGGTGGGGGAAGGATAGCCGGGATAGTTAATTTAGTGGTGGGGGAAGGATAGCTGGGATAGTTAATTTAGTGGTGGGGGAAGAATAGCCGGGATAGTTAATTTAGTGGTGGGGGAAGGATAGCCGGGATAGCTAATTTAGTGGTGGGGGAAGGATAGCTGGGATAGTTAATTTAGTGGTGGGGGAAGGATAGCCGGGATAGTTAATTTCTGTTCTAAGTGGAGCATCTAGCGGTGGTTACCAGTCCATAAAATGAAGTAATAAAGTGAGTGGTGTCAGGTGTGTAGTGAGTCCACAAGGAGGCCAATGGCCAATGTCCACAACTACTGGAACAGTCTGACTACATGACGCCTTATTGCCGTCCTGCGGTCAACGGTAAACAGGCTCGTCAACACTGCTTTCCCTCAACCTGACTCCTACTTATGAACAATATGTCCCAGTTTTAGTAATTAAAATGAATGTAACGCGAATTCGCGCCAACTAACAGCGAATAGTTTTGCGAATGTTGTCTAGTAATAAACTATATTGCAATACAAAGACATATATTATAGACATTAGAGGGCGCCGGAAGCTCAGAGATAGCGTGCTTGCATTCTGGTGAAAAAAAAAAAAATTGAGCACGCCATCCTTCGGATTGTACGATGCCAGTTACTCCTAAAGTCCCCTTCCAAATATAGTTCTCCCACAGTAGAGTCGGGCTCATGTCCACCAGAGTGACAAAAGAGAGCTCTGGTAGTAGGCGATATGACCTCGTAGTTAAAGCCCGGGCATGAGTCACAATAACTAATTTATCTTTTTCACGTGGAGGGCGCCGGTAGCTCAGTGGTATGCGTGCTTGCCTTCTGAGCTCAAGAACGCGGGTTCGAAACCCGACCGAGGCCCTTGGTTTATTTTATCTGGGAGGTAAAGTGAACTTAAGCACTCCGTCCTTCGGAAGCGTTGGTCCCGAGCCTGTACGATATCAGGTACTCGTTAAAGACCCCTACCGTAGGTGAATAAAAATTTAGGGCAGTCAAAATTTAGAACTCACACAGTAGAGTCGGCCTCATGTCCACCAGAATGACGAAAGAGCGCTCTGGTAGTAGGCGATATGACCTCGTAGTTAAAGCCCGGACATGAGTCTTAAAACCTAACCTAACCAAATCACTTTTTACAGAGTACGGATTCTTTTTGTACCTTTTTTTTCCTCTCTTCCAAGTACGAAAACGATTGATTACTTATTCGATTCATGTCTTCTGTAATAGTTCAGTTAAACTTCGAAGAACCTAAAAAACCTAATTGGGATAAGATCACCTAAAAATACCCAATCAATAAAAATTTTTAAAAAATATAAGAAAAATGCAATTTAAGGAAGGATAACAAATGTTTCGATTACGTATTTTGATGAAAAGCGGATGTTAGAGCGGTGGGGATTGTTAACGTAAAAAAATGACGATCGTCGCAGTCACAGTGACAGTGAATAGGGGTCGATAGGACGATTACCATTTTACTTCTGACTGTAAAGTGTGAGGCAAAGTCAAGAAAGCTTCTCTGCTTTTAAAAGAATTCTTGGAGAACTTCATAGTAGAAATCCTAGAAAAGTACTTGGTTGTGCTGCAATCAAGAGAATGATTCAATTATTTTACTAGTTACTTTTATTTTAATCATTAAGTTCCAAATTCAAATTTTATATTGTAACCTATTCAGGCTTTTTCGTAACCCAAAATGACTTACTATTCAGGCTTTTTCGCAACCGCCAAAAGGCCTTTTCAAGAAAAAAAACTAAAAAATCCTATTTCACCTGTTACAAAAACCTAATCGGGAACTTTGTTGTACCTAAAAATTCGGTCTCTGATTATTATTATTAATACTAGCGACGATCTATCTTGGGAAAGTATTTTTTGATTTAGATATATTCGAAAAACAAATTTTCATCAGATTTAATTTAAATTCAGAATCCGAAGAGTAAATACGACAAATTTTCACAACCGGAGAAACAAAGGTTCATTTCCATGGCGGAGTTGATGAAAATTAAATTAAAACAGACGAGAGATCCGTAGAAGCACGTTTCTAATTAACATGAATAAACATTCGGACATTACTGAATGTGAAATAGGACCAGAAAGTGTAATAGACAGAGGGAGGGGACGATATGAGGGAGCCTGAAATCTTCAAGGTAGAGTCCCCCTCCCCTCAACTCAAGAGAGGGGATAACCATGTCTGCACTAGGGATGGGTATAGACCAACAAAACATTGATTATTATTTTTACTAATTAATCGATACACCTATTAATTGTTGGTTAAATAATCGATTCATCGATTAATCGAACGCACAAACAAAAGTTAATACAATCAGTCAATCACAACTCACAAATGACAAAACACAAATGATTAGAAATTAGAATTAGAAGTAGAACTATTAGAAGGTTACTTTTTACTTATCACCAGTTCACCACAGAGGCTGTGTTGTATCGATAGTAGATACGATAGTCTCCTCCCACTTTTTTAGGCGAGTTGCACTTCGGATGAATTATAATTAATTTTTCTTTTTTTCTCCTGTTTTTCGGATGAGTTGTAATTTTAATCAAAAATTTAATAATCGTTAAATAATCATCGATTATCCGATTAATCAAACCCACATGACATCGATTAAAAAACTACCGATTATTTCGATTAATTGGTTAATCGATACCAATCCCTAGTCTGCACTCTCTGCTGCCATTTGCGAATCAGATGGGGAAGTATAAGTATACCATGTTCCTCAAAATTCATATATGTTGCTGCAAAATAGAATGAAAAAGTATTGTAATCGTGTGAAAATCCAAATCGAGTTTTCGACGGATATTCAAGTTTCAAGGTTCCCTGAATATGTTTTCGCAATTTTAGCGATGATATCTGTCTGTGTGTGTATGTGATGGAAATTCGTGAGGGATCTAACGCAGAAATTATTGTAATAGTTAACTTACATAGGAGTTCCTAAATCCTTATACTAAATTTTGTATCGATAAATTCATTACATCGGCAGTTATTAGGGTTTATGAGTTGAGCCCCCTCTGATCCCCCTTCCCTTAGACCGATTCCGCTGAAAATTGATAAGTGTCGTCCTTCTGGGGTTTTAAATTCACATATGAAATTTCATGTCGATACATTCATTACAACGGCAGTTATTAGAGATTTTATGTTAAGTTTCCCACCTAACCACCCGTATCGATATGTTCATTCTGTCAGGAGTTATCATGTTCAAAGACAGACACGACATATTTAAATTTTCGGCGAAATCGGCCCAAGAGGAGAGTGAGATTAAACCTCAACATAAAAACCCTATTAACTGCGAATATAATACCTATAGACATTTATTTTTCATGTTTTGAGGCGCTATAATTATGTTCGTATTGGTTCTATCTCAAATCTGAGAACACATAAGCGATTGTAAATTTTAAATTGTCGTCACAGCACACTTAACTCATTTTGGCCATTTTTCGACTTACCAATTTACTTCCTGTGACCACAGATATCTTTCCCTTATACTTCGTAAGACTGGGAAAGTGAAAATATAAAAAAAATTATTGGGTTCATTGACAATAAGACGCAACTACATATAATTCTGTCAACTGTATGAATATTAATCAGGTTGACTCAGCTGTCAAAACTACGTAAGAGTTCGGCTAAACTTATTGTACAAACTTCCGGGTTTTTTCAACAAATACTCAGGGTCCTTCATGTCGTTATATTTCTTTGAAAGGAAATATTTCTAAATTTCAATAAAAAGCGTTGAATAATCTAGAAAAATTTTGAATTTAGGGGAAAAAATGAAAGTATTGTAATCGTGCAAAAATCCGAGATCGCGTTCTCAACGTGATTACACGTTCCAATGTCCCCTGAACACATTAATAAATGGCTGAAGAAACTTTGGAGTTAATAGAAGATTATAGAAGGTTGGTCTGTCTGTGGGATGCCATAGATAAAAATTATTTGAACAAGCAGAAGCGTTCAGATGCCTACGAAGAATTGGCAAATAAATATAATTTAACTCCTGCTGGCGTAAAGAAGAAAACTAAAAGTTTGAGATCATACTTTTCGAAAGAACACGCTAATTAATAAAAAAAAGCGGTTCGGGAACAGACGAACCTTATATCTCTGGATGGTTACTAACTCCCATTAATAACTCCGCACTAACTGACATTTTCTAAAAGTACAAGACTAGAGTTAAAAACATGTATAGGTACCTACAAAATGTACTATTAACTGAAAACAACGAAAAGTGTCGAATCAATGTGGACACTTCGACGCATGCGTCAACCTCTGTTCAACAAGGGCATGCAATGTTGAAAAATGAAGACGCAAGTTGAAACGCATGTTAAATTGAAAGGGGAAGACGAAAGCGCACCAATGTAGACGTACCCTAAGTCCAACAGAATTTATTTTAACCACAACTAGTTTCGTCAGTCAAGCTGACATCATCAGGTAGTGAATCTTATTGGAGAAAAGGACAAAGGACTGGACAACTCTCAGGGAGCAGATAGACACTCTGCTCCCTGGGAGGTGTCTTTAATTTATTATTTATTAATTATTTTATTTTAGTCTTTTATTTATTAATTATTTAACAAGTAAGTCCACTACATCTGCCTACCACCAAGAAATATCAACATAACATTTAAAAATTATTATACTTAATAAATATTACCCATTAAAATAAAAACCGTTGTCAGTTAGTTATTATGACTCATGCCCGGGCTTTAACTACGAGGTCATATCGCCTACTACCAGAGCGCTCTTTCGACACTCCGGTGGAAATGAGCCCCAAATTATTACCCTAAATTTTTATTCATCTAGGGTAGGGGTCTTTAACGAGTACATGACATCGTACAGGCTCGGGATCATCGCTTAACGTCTTATCCGAAGGACGGCGTGATTAAGTTTATTTTACCTCACAGATAAAATAAACTAAAAGCCTCGGCTAGGTTTCGAATCCACGATCTTGAGCTCAGAAGGCAAGCACGCATACCACTGAGCTACCGGCGCCCTCGTTGTCATACCACTGTTTTATTCAGGACAACTGGCAATAAACATTATTTCAAAAGAACTTACCATCAGAACTGCATACAAGTGAGGTTAATTTCAGAAACTCGATCTAGTATTCACAATCGATCACTTACTTACAATCGATACGGGTACAGCTTTATTCCCTGGTGGATGTTCACGAAAAAGGAGTACAAAACGCCCCTAAAGGATACAGTTGGTCACCTTATTTAACTACAAGGTCATATCGCCAACTACCAGAGCGCTCTTTCGTCATTCTGGTAGAGATGAGCTCGACTCTACAATGGGAGACCTAAATTTTTATTCACCTAGGGTAGTGGTCTGTAACGAGTATCAGACATCGTAAAGAGCCTCGGCCGGGTTTCGAACCTTGAATTGATAAGGTGTGAAGGAGGAATACTACTGAATAATTACAACCGGTCGTTAAAAAAGAAACAGATCCGTAGGAAGATGAAAGTGGAGACAGTCGGGATTCAAAAATGTGAAAGCCCAGCAGCTGAGCATACTCCAAGCCACATTAAGACAGGTTTTATACTAAAAACATTAGTCTCTCTTTTCAGAGAGTTCAGTTTTTTTATAAGTAATATATTGAATATCGATCTTAATAATATAAATAAAAATTTCGTCGGTGAATCTCCAGCTATGTACTTCCCCAGCTCACATTAATCAAATTCGCTCTCCCTCCAAAGTCAATTGACAGTTTAGGCTAAAACTTAATATCGATAGTGACTTATGAATCCTCGTTAAATTTCATGTCGATACATCGGAAGTTATTGGAACTTTTGAATTGAGCCCACCTCTGTTCCCTTCGGCCGATTCAGCTGAAAATTAATAGCTGTCATCCTTATAGGGTTTTGAATTTACATATGAAATTTTTTGTCAATACATTCATTACAATGGCAATTATTAAAGTTTTTGTGTTAAGATTCCCCCTAATACACCTTTTTCCATTGGCCAATTTGACTGAAAATCAATACGTATCGTCCTCACAGGGTTTTGGATATACATATAAAATTTCGTGTCTATACACTCATTCTATCGGGAGTTATCGTGAGATCGAAAAACATGAAATTCATTGAAATTTATCTAAACTAACTTTCTGTTCCATACTTTCATCATAACTTCCATATATTTCTAACGATATTTCTTATCGATTTCACGCCGTAGAATCACGATATTTCCATCGATACCTGATGAATGTAGTCAGAACTATGTTCCTCTCACTATTTACGGTCCCTCCAGAGTACAGCGATGGTGGTGTAATGGTGAGCATAGTTGCCTTCCAAGCAGTTGATCCGGGTTCGATTCCCGGCCATCGCACTCTTTTTTTTTTTTTGATTCTTTAATTTTTTTTTTTGATTCTTTAATTTTTTTTTTTAATGTATATTTATGTTTTCAATTTATTTTTATGGAGAAGGGTAATACATAATTTCTGGAATTTCTGTTTTTTTTTGGAAATACATTTGGTAGAGAATAAATACTAGGGGGGTTTTATATGTATTTGCATATTTTTTCCTAAGTTTAATATTGTAGGCATATCGATCGCGGGTTCAAAAACCGGCCAAGGCCCTTACGTTCTCCTTCAGAATTTAGAACTTCCACAGTAAAGCTAACAGGAAAGGGATAAGAGCATTGGATGCTTAGGTCCCTAGGTGTATACACCAGCCAGCCTAATGTATCTACATTCTGATCGTTGAATGTTAAGGTCATATTTGGATATAGATTTCTCCTTTAATCGTTCTAACCATACACTCGGTACAAAAGATAGTCGATTCGCCAATTCCACTGTAGCGAATTTCTTTGACGTTTAAAAAAAAAGGGAATTTTCTATTTTTCATAAACTTAACTCTGGAAGAAAATACGTTATACCCAAAAATTATAATAATGCATACTCAAAAATTGTTTTATTTAAATATTTTATTAGGGACAAAATCTGGTAGAAGAAACAAAAGTCGTTGTCTTCCCACTGTTTTATATTTGATTTGAACAGTTTTCAACGCAACAGCGTCATCAGTGGCACATCTTTGATTGAATGAATATAAAATATAAATAATGAAAAGTAACTAGCAAATCTTAAAGCATCAGGGTGCAGAGTAACAAAATAAAAAACTTCCTTACTCCACCCTTACAACTTAGAGGGTAAAGGATTACTGGCATAGCACAATGGGGTGGATATAGCAAGGTTGACTCTACATACAAAAAAACATTCATTCAAATATACACAATAACTAAAAAATAAATATCTAATTACTTTTCATTATTTATATTTTATATTTATTCAATCATAATGTGCCACTGATGATAATGCTGTTGTGAACCGATTTTTTAAAAACTGAATTTAAAGTTAAAAAAATTTATTTATCTATCTTTATTTATTATATTTTATTACAAAAATTCCTTTGACAGTATGGTGAATTTATACTATTGCAGACATTTTACTATTATGTAGAGATTTATTTTTATAATTATTGCGTATATTTGAATAAATGTTTTTGTATGTAGAGTGAGTGAAGTTATCTCCACCCGTTTGAGCTACGCCAGTTGTCCTTTAACCGCTACGTTGTGTGAGAGGGGTCAGTAAGTTTTTATTTTGTTACTCTGTACATTGATACTTAAAAATTTATACTGGTCATTATTTGTAGGTTAAGTTAGGTTTTATGACTCATGCCCAGGCTTTAAACTATGAGGTCATATCGCCTACTACCAGAGCGCTCTTTCGTCACTCTGGTGGACATGAGCCCGACTCTACTGTGGGGGTCCTAAATTTTGCCTATCCTAAATTTTTATTCACCTATGGTAGGGGTCTTTAATGAGTGCCTGACATCGTACAGGCTCGGGACCATCACTTAACGTCCCATCCGAGGACGGCGAGCTTAAGTTTATTTTACCTCCCAGATAAAATAAACTAAGGCCAACCTCACATTAGGCAATTCTGAAGCGACGCGACTGATTCTCAAGTATCAGCCATTTGAGTTGCCTGTGGGTATGATACCCGTAGGCAACTTTTCTCCTCACACTGAGGATACTGTGAAGCGACTAGGATCTCTTCAGTCTCCATCTAGCCGTGGCGAGAAGCTGAGTTGTTCACCATGTCAAGTGAAGATTCTTCAAGTGATGAAGATGTCGTTGTGTCTTATTATTATTATTATAGAAAAAGGAAAATCCGAAGATTATGGCGCCATACTTACATCGAAAGGAATGTTAACTGCAGATTATTTGTTGGTGCTAAAGAGCTGGAAAAGTCGGATTGCAAGTTCGTAGCATTCTACCGAATGACGAAAGAATCATTCCTACATTTGATTGGCATTGTTTCTCCATTCATAAGACAGAGGAACACACAAATGCGTAAATGTGTGAGTGCAGAAGAAAGAATCTTGATCAGTTGAGGTAATTTATTAAATTTTTAGTAATTTATGGAATAAATAAGTAATTTATGAAATAAATAAGTAATTTATTAAATTTTTATTTAAGATTAATTACATTAGTGGCATTTCATCACGCTCATCTAAAATAGTTTCTGAAAGCAATTGTGAAAAAGACATTGGTCCACGACTTTTGGGATCAATTCCATCTTCACTGTGCTCTGCGGAAGTAGATGGCTCCATTTGATGAGGTGTGGCGATATGGGGTTCACTAGCCATGGCGAGGCGACGCAGGAGACTCAAGAGACGGGCGACCTTCCTAGCAGGTCGCCTGAGTTTGGTAGGATACGCGTCTCCTGGGAGTGGCGTCGTTTGTGTCTCCCCACCACTCAACATAGGAAGTGACGACTAAGATACCCTTAAGTTACTTGGGGATCGGTCGCTTCGCTTCGGAATTGCCTAATGTGAAGTTGGCCTAAGGGCCTCGGTTGGGTTTCGAACCCACGATCTTGAGCTTAGAAGACAAGCACGCATACCACTGAGCTACCGGCGCCCTTTCATTATTTGTATATTATACTTATTTAATCATAGATGTACCACTGATGAAGACGTTGTTGCGTTGAAAACTGGTTCTGGTCTATAATAAAACAGTGGAAAGACTATTTTATTACTACGAGAAATTTCGTCCCACAAAATATCTATTACATATGAAATTTAGTATCATGATTGTCCAAGTTGTGCTTAAAATAGGTAAATCTCAGGGAGAAAGAAAAAGATAGAGAAAGAGAAAGAGAGAGATATAGCGAAAACATAGGTGAATAATTCGGACTGGGGAAGTACATTGTCGATGATCTTTTGTAATTGTTTTTTCTTTGTCAACAACAAAGTCGTACGACATATATATCAACTTGTACACACAACCCACCTCCGATAGCCCACATCTCTTTGACCAACTGTGTTGTACCTATAGCTATAAAATTTTGGAGGGCGCCGGTAGCTCAGTGGTATGCGTGCTTGCTTACTGAGCTCAAGTTCGTGGGTTTGAAACCCGGCCGAAGAAAGACCTCTATCCTAGGTTAATAAAAATTCAGGGTAGGCAAAACTTAGGACTCCCGTAGAGTTGGGCTAATGCCCATCACTGACGAAAGAGTGCTCTGTTAGTAGGTTTATGACCTTGTAGTTAAAGCCCGGGCATGAGTCATAATAACTATAAAATTTCGTGTCAATACATTCATTCGGCATTTATTGGGTTTTTATGTTAACTCCCTCTCCCTAATCCCCACTTCCCTTCGACTGATTAGGCTGAAAAGCAATAGGTGTGCTTATGGGGTTCTGTATGCATACAGATACTTTATTTCTATTCGGAGTTATTGTGTTCACTGAAATAAATAAGCATGAGAAAAAAAAAGAAAGAATTTAATACATTGCTAAATTCCAAGTGTTGAAAAACATTTTGGCGGCATGGGGAATGAGGAATTAAGGCTGGTAGTCAATGAATATAACCAATTATTCCCTGTTACCGCAGGGGGCCGATATGACTGAAAATGATTAGGTTCCGTAGGTTTTACATATACAAATTTTTGAATTCTCCGTTGAAAACTCAACAATGAATTTTTCACAGATTACATACTTTGTATAGTTGGGGAATTAATTAATAATAAAATATATCGTCGGTGAAACACCGGCTATGTGATTCCCATTTGTGTTATTATCCAGAAATCATGGAAGACGACAGATGATTTTTAGCCAAATTTGCTAAGGGAAGGAAAGGATTACGGGAAGGCTATCAATATAATAGGGACGGCAATCAATAATTTTCAGAAACCACAATTAAAGTCAATTATTGATATTTAGCCGAAACGGTTGACTGGATTTGGAGGGAAAGCGAAAAAGGAATTGATTAAATCGTGCTGGGGAAGTACATTTCCGGTGATTCACCGACAATATTAATCCTTAAGAAATTAACAAAGAACAAAAAATAATTAATATTTAATACATAAACTAACCTTCATAGACATGTTGACAAAGTATTAAAAACTGGTGGATGGCTACATGCCGGCACGCGAAGAGCGTCAAAGGAGTATTTTCGCCGGCAACAATACACAATGTACACAGAACAGAGGCTGGGGGAGAACTGAGATGGAGTTGGCAATACCAATACAGAGAGGGGTCGTGGGAGGGGGGGCTGCGCAGAGAGAGAAAACACCGGAGCATCTCCGTCCTACTAACCCGCATCACACCACTCCTTCCTCATTGTTTTCACTGGGAATTTAATGTTTTCACTGGGAATTTAATGTTCCCCGATATCCATATTCCAAAAAATGAATGTGAAAGAATGTCGTTGGTGAATCATCATGTACTTCCCCAGAACCAAGCTGTCTCAAAAATCAATTGTCTGTTTGGGATAAAAATCTATAGAAAATAAAGAAAGACTTTAAGACTTTTTTTTTTTTTTAAATCCTTCATACAATACCCAATGCACCTTATTACATCTCCAACAAAGCCTTTCACACTGATTTCAATATTCCCTTTATCATTGAATTATCAGAGGGCGCCGGTAGCTCAGTGGTATGCGTGCTTGTCTTCTGAGCTCAACAACGTGGGACCGAAACCCGACCGAGACCCTTAGTAAACTTAAGCACGCCGACCTTCGGGATGAGACTTTAAGCGATGGTCCCGAGCCTGTACGATGTCAGGTTAAAGACCCCTAGGCCCTAGGAGAATAAAAATTTAGGGTAGGCAAAATTTAGGATTCCCATAGTAGAGTCGGACTCATGTCCACCAGAGTGTGCATGAGTTAAAATAACTAAATATAATTTCGTGATGATACATTGATTCTATCGGGAGTTATCATACTCACAGACAAACAGATTTTTTATTTTTTTTTTCATTTTTGGTTTCGAAGGTCGGAAAACATGAAATTTCCATGAAAACTCCGCATCGAATTTTTCACCGATTACATAATTTTCTCTAAACTTTGTATTATAGGGAAAGTAATAATTATAAATAAAATATATAATACGGATTTAGACAAATTTACAGCTTATATTTATGAATTAATCAAAAATCCCTTCTGAAGTTGTAGAGATTACTGAGAGGCACATTATATATTAAATACATTTTAAATTGTAAATTTTACATTTATATATTAACTACATTTACGTCAGACGTTGTTATGCACTGTGTTTGTCTGAACTGGTTCAGGTTTCTATACTGACCCTGACGCTATGCCTCCGGCGGGGATGTACAATGAACAATAGAATCCCAGTGAATAGGCTGAGGGTTGGAAGACTCACCACTGGGTGATTGATGGAATGCAGTTCCTCGGGATGGGACGTTAAGCGATGGTCCCGAGCCTGTACGATGTCAGGTTAAAGACCCCCGCCCTAGGTGAATAAAAATTTAGGGTAGACAAAACTTAGGACTCCCATAGTAGAGTCGGGCTCATGTCCACCAGAGTGACGAAAGAGCGCTCTGGTAGTAGGCGATATGACCTCTTAGTTAAATCCCGGGCATGAGTCATAAAACCTAACCTAATAATAGTAAACAAGAATACTGTGTGAGACATACCATAGCAATGAAATTAAAAATGATACTTGAATGGTACTTAGACTTTGCCAGCTATACAAAGTTATGTAACCCATCATCATATACAGTGTAAACTCTATATAGCGACACGTAAGGGTCTGCTCATTTCATGGCGTTATTGAGAGTTGTCGTTACATGAAGAGAAGAAAAATATTACATTACATTTAATAGTATTTTACTATTATAATATGTATTTACTAATAAAGTATACAATTTACAAATAACAAACATTAATAACAAATAACAACGCTTATTGCTTATAGTCTGTTATCTTCGTCTGACGTTTTTGGCTGCTCCAGTATTTTAGTTGTATTTTCTTATGTATTTTATTCATATCTTTATTCATAATCACAACATACAAAAGAACGAATTTCTTAGAATCTTCGGTACGTATGATGCCGACAGTCGAGGTAGACAATAAAGCAACAAAATAACAAACAAAAGAACGTACACAGCTGCAGTTCTTATTAATTTGGGCAACTTGAAAGTACTGTTTATTGCTTAGTAATGACGTATTGTTGTCGTTATTTAGAGTGGGTGTGATGCTACACAGAGTGTATCATTGTATGGACAACAAGGTAAACCAACCAGATTCAAGTAATTTCGATGTTTTAGGGAGTTTGTCGTTAAATCGAGTGGCGTTAAATGGAGTTTACACTGTATTTATTTTGTGAAATAGACAATATTCTTTAAATGTGTTGCAACAAACAAATTTTAAGTATCATTAAAAATCTGTTGTTGATTTATGTTAATTGATTTTGTGTTGATACATTAACATTAACATCGGCAATACAGTTATTGTATTGACCCCTCTACACTTAAGGATCCTCCCTTCCCCTTCGGCTGAACAATATTAGCTGACGTCCCTTCGGGGTTTTGAATTTACATATGAAATTTTGTGTCAATACAACGACATTTATTCAAGTTTCTGTGTTAAAATTTCCCCTAATCCCCCCTTACCTTTGTCTGGGCTTAAAAATGATAGGTGTTGTCCTTAGGTTCTGTATACATTAAAAAAATTTCGTGTCGATACATCCATTCTATTGGGAGTTATCGAGTTCACAGACAGACAATTTGTTTCCATTTTTGGAATCAGAGGGTAGAACAACGTGAAATTCCGTTGAAAACTCCGCATCGAACTTTTGACTGATTATCCCCCCTCCCTCACTACAGCCAAAGCCAAGGGTGTTACCATGGAAGTTACCAGAGTTTGTGGGTCACCCTAATTCAGATCAGATGAAGTATGGAACGTTTTCTCATACAATTAGTAATTTTCAGGGGTGAGTGTGGGTTAAAAGTAACGGCTAACTGAACATTTACACAAATAATATATATATAATAAAATATAATAATAATTAGAGGGCCCGGTATGTGGTATGCGTGCTTGACTTCTGATCTCATGAACGTGGGTTCGTAACCCGACCGAGGCCCTTAATTTATTTTATCCAGGAGGTAAAATAAACTTAAGCGCTCCGTCCTTCAGATGGGACGTTAAGCGATGGTCCCAAGTATGTACGATATCAGGTACTCGTTATAGACCCCTATCCCTAGATGAATAAAAATTTATGACTCTCACAGTAGAGTCGGGCTCATGTTCACCAGAGTGACGAAAGAGCCCTCTGGGAGTAGGCGATATGATGAAAACTCAACGTTGTATTTCCCGCCTATCTTATAACTGGGGAAGTAATATAAATATAGAAAAGTAATAAAGCATCAGAGTACAGAGTAATAAAAAATAAAACTGGTTTACTCCACCCGTACAGTGTGGAGTCTAATTAGACACCTGCTCATAGCTACAAAGGGGCAAGGATATGAAGTTTATTCACTCACTGTATTCGTGTAAATAAGTACTTAAAGACTGTAATAACTTCACATGTAATAAATGTATCTACACAGAATTTTATATTTAATCTAGAACTCCGTAGGTACAACACATATCAATTTTGCGCAGAATTGGCCATATGGAAAAGAGGGATAGGCCCAGCACAAATACCCCAATAACTGCCGAAGTAATAAATCGACACGAAAGTTTATAGTGTAGTACCATATAGTCAAGCGGCCAAAGGTAGGGGCCTAACTCCAAAATCCTAATAACTCTCGATGCATCGAACATCAATACGAAACTTATTATGAGGATTAAGAAAGTGTCTATCAGGGAGCCATGGTGGCCGTGCGGGGTAGAGCGTCGATTGTCGCATGGTCTTTCACCATAGATAGAACTCCCTCCCGGGGCCATGGATGTCATAAATAACTAATAACACACTGTTATAAGAGTTAAGAGTCATGGCTAATATGCATCGTACATGAAGGCAAAAAAAAAAACATTAAGGCGTAGGCAAGGTCCACGCCGTAGATTTTCCGTGAAAACGTCGGGATAAAATCATAACAAGTGTTTTTTCATTTTTTTTTTCGATGCTGCCGTAGCTCTTGCATTAGCTCGGCACTAGGCATTTTAGGTTTTTTAAATTCCTTTTGATGCGCATATTTCGATACGATTCATATGAGACAACTTTAATTTTATTGCAATTTAATACTGATTTTTACATATATTTCGGCGAATATTTTTATTGTTTCACTTTGAGTCCTATTAGTGCTCCTCAAGCTCTTTACAATGACACCCAAATCAACGTCCTATCTAAACGCGTTATCACGCTACACTAATTTCTAATTTTACACAACGGTAATTCGCAACAATCATCCGCCGGCGCCCACACTAACCCGATAACGTCATAGGCAAAACAAACACTGCACAACAAACACGTACAGACATGCTCTATCCATTGTGACCTCAACTGTTGTTATCGCATTATTAGTCTCGTAGTTATTATCGATTGAAATCTGACGGTATTTTGTAACACAAGAAAGTTTGACCGGCTATCACTGTGTTTAACGAGCGAATAGACGTCTTCACTTCAAAAAAAAAAAAACGTAAAATTTTGTTCAGACGGAGTGCTAAATTTTAGTATATTAGGTAATTCGAGCTGGGGAAGTGATTCGACCGATGACTTACAACATATTCATATTTTTAGTACGTAAGGAAGTATTCTTATCGTAGGAAAATCTGACATTTTCAACTGATTTTCACGTGAATAGGTTTTGACAATTTTCGCGATTTCGATTTTGGCCGAAATCGGACGAAAATTGAGACCACTTACTTCTGGCTTAGTACATTTTACAAATTACCGTTTATATTAAAGACATAATCAAAAACCTTATAATAATATAAATATTGAAGAAAATTAAAATGCACTTCTTGTCTTTCAATGTCGTTTGTTTTTTACGCTTTCTTTATTTAAACAAAAACTGTTAGACCTAATAATTAACTGATAGAAAAATTAATTCTTATAAAAAAAATTATTGTTAAAGAAGTTTCCTAGCCGTTGACGCTAACCACACTACCACGAAATTGTAAGAAACTGATTGTGAGGATGTTATTTTCCATTTCATTGAGTCTCAGTGTGGGCGATTTAATTCAACTCAATGCTCTCAATGTCAGAAACATGAGTCTTTAAATATGACTGTCAATAACAAACTGGGTTCTAACGTCAGCAAGAGGGCTACGTAGACCACTCAGCCATGTGCAGACTTCAATAAAACTGTCCAAAACTGTTTGATCGATTGTTTTGCAGGGATGGATATTGTACCCATGTTAAACAAAGCCTGAAGGCCCGTATAGCAGCCACTCGCTAGTATTTATTCTTCTATCTCTTTAACGAAGCGCAGGATCATTTCAATCCTCTGTTTCCTGAAGAAAACCTCATAGAAGATTCTCGAAGATGTGAATAACCTTCACAACCGCCAAGGATATCTTTCGTGGTTTACTCCATCTTCTACGGAGAGGATTCGGAACAAGACCCACTACCGAGTGTCCTGTTAGATAACCGATCCCTTTTCTCAATATCCTCCAGGATAGGTCAACAAGAGTTGTTCTTTTGTTATCCTGTCTAATCAACTCTGTTGACTGCCGATGAACTGGTTGTTCGCGCCGATGAGTTTCCTTTCCGCAATACCCATTCCTCCAGCAATGTTTTGCAATGCGCCTGACTAATCACTAGATCCCCGGATTTCGTGCAGTAAAAAAATTAAAAAAAAATGCAATAAAAAGTCTAAAACGTGCAAAAATGTGCAACAAAAAATAAAATCCTGCCAATAACTGTTTTTCTGCGAAAATTGGTTTTCTAATTTCGACAAAATATACAATTTTGTGCAATAAAAACCTAAACGTGCAATTTTGCCAAAAAAGTTAAAAACGTGCAATTTCGTGCAAAAAAACATTTATGCATATTAATCAGGATGCCTTATATTCATTTTAGTTAGTAAGATTTTTTTTATTGTAATTTGATATTGATATTCTGATTTTATTTAAAATGTAGGTTAAGAAAAATAAACCCAAATATTTGTTCTCTTATTCTATGTTATTCATTTTCCTTGTTAACCCATAAGATAATTTATATCTTTGGATTAGATTGATCATTTTTGCAAATTTAGAAATACAAAATGGCATCTCTTTAGTAAATTTAGAAGAAATCCAAATGAAAAATTTGTTAATTGAAATTTTTTTTAATACGTACACTTTCTTTAAAATTTAGTAGAAAACCAGCTATAATTTCTTCAGGAAATGTGGTAATATTTATTATTAATTCAACTATTTTTTATATATTTTTTTATATAATTATTTATTTTTAATTATGACACCTCAGATCAAGTGGAGTTGGATATACATATGGAGGGTTCAGAGCACAAGTGAACCAAGTCCATCACATTTGATTCCGAGCAATTGACTCTCAAAGTTTTTTTTTTCATAATCAATTCTGAGGTGCACCGTAGTAATAAATGTCATTATAGCTGAAACGGTTGTCCTTTCATAAAATAAACTGTCAACTAAAACAATCAGAATAATGGGTTTATGGACTTGGTTCACTAGCGCTCTGAAATAAATGAAAAACTGGGGCCAAGGACTTGATTCAAGCTGATATCAAGCTGATGGCGTTAAAATGAACTAAGGACTTGGTTCACTGTAGCACTGAAAGATATTACTTTTACGCCTATTTAGCACGAAAAACCTCACAAAGTGAAAAAAATGGACTTGGTTCACTTGTGCACTGACCCCTCCATATGTTTCATGTGCTCTTTCATTGAGTGAGACCACACTTCTTGACCCGCCTTGGGTTTATTTATTTTTATTTTTGAAAAGTGCTTAGTGTAAAATTTAATAAGTATTCTTTCATCGGTAAAATCCAGCCCTAATAGGACACGAACGTCATTGCCAGACAGCTCGCAGCTAGTTAGTTCTTTTGAAAATAGCACTTTAACCAAATTACATGAACTGTATTCTCATGAAAATTCCTTAAGTCTTCTTATATATTTAGCTCCGAGTTACAAAATAAAAAGTATTTCGATCACCGGCAATGTACTTCCCTAGAAGGAATTAATTAATTTTATCTCTATTTCCAAAACAAATCGTCCATTGTGCTGAAAATCCATTCTTAAAGCTATTTCTGAATCCTCATACTAAAATTTTGTGTCTATATACAGTGGCGTACCTGCCCCCCCCCCCCCCCCCCCCCCACTGGTCAGAGCAAAAAATCAAGATTACGAAAATTATGCTTTACTTAAATGTACATGTACAAAAGAAGACATATTACATTTTTTAAATATACATGAATATGATAATTTCAATTCCTCGTTCAAAATCGTCCTTTATGTTATACTTTATACTTTTAAAGCTGACTTTACATGCGCAGTAAAAATGCAAAGAGCAGCAGCAGTAAATGCACGCTATTGGCTGTGAGTAATTTAATTCTAATAGCACAGAAACCACAGCGTGTATTTGCTGCTGCTGCGCTTTGCATTTTTGCTGCCAGAGAGACAGAGTAAGTATTACAGTCAGTGGTTACCTCAGGGGGAGCCTCTAGGGGTCCGAGTCTCCCAAATTAATAACAAAAAGTCTGCAGCGCTAACCACGGAAACGGGCTGTGTCCCCGGGAGTCTATACCCCCACCCCTGTAGCCTAACTTTGCCGCCCCCTGCTCAAAATCCTGGCTACGCCCCTGTCTATATATTCATTACATTGGCAGTTATTAGGATTTTTGAGTTAAATCCCCCTGCTCTTCAATCGTTTTCGCAAAAACGTTATATTGGCAGATATTGACATTTTTGAGTTAAGCCCTCCCCCTAAAACCCCCGATCTTTCGGCCGATTTGGCTGAAAATCAATAAGTGTCATCCATACAGGGTTCTGGATTTTTTTTATCACTTGAATGCGGGGTTACTCAAGCTTCTATATTAGGCCCTCTTTTTCTTCTTCGTCATCATTTATAACCAAGCACCTAACCTAAGATTATTGTCCACTTACCACACTATGGTTTGAAATAAGTAGAATTTGAATTGAAACACAATATTCAATGGTTAATCAAATTTTATATATTTCATGAATTTGATATATAGTAGAGTCCCACTAATCCGAACAACGATTATCCGGACATCCGAAAAAAAACGAATTAAAATTTAGTAAACTAAAAATTTAATTTAGCGAGCGGTAAGTATGAAAATAATTCAAAGAGAGATTTTGCCTTGACTTACTAAGTTGGCTACGATGAAAAAGTGCCCACAAAGACGGCGCGCGCACCCTATTTTCCACTATATTTCGTTTTTAAATATTAATTTCTACATTATAACATAACAGTATTCATTACTGTACTATAAATAAATTTTGAGTTTTAATCACAAAGATGTTTTGTTTTGTTAACCCTATCTCAGTTCGTAGGTCCAAAACATGATCTACGGTACACATTATGTTATGTAGTACCTATTGAAAATAAAATTAACCTCAAGAAAAGGTGTATTTACGAGAAAAAAAAAAACGCTGAAATATTTATCATGTGTATTTTACAGCAAATTCCGTTTAATGTGGACTTTCGGTGATCCGGTCCCATCTAGTCCGTATAACCGGGGCTCTACTGTACGACGTGCTTGCCTTCTGAACTCAAGATCCCAGGTTCGGTAACAAACTCTATGTGAATAAACATAGAAACAAAATTTAGAACTCATGTCGGGCTCATGTCCATTAGAGCGACGAAAGAGCTCTCTGGTAGTAGGCGATATGACCTGGTAGTTAAAGCCCGGGCATGAGTCATAATAACTAACTATGCGAACGCATTACTTTCATATACCTAGTAATGCCAATATGAAATGAATTGGAAAAGGAGAAGGGAGAAATGCAAAATTTATTTTATTGTTATCATATTGAAAAATGTATTACAAAAGTCTGCCTTAAGAATAATTACAGTACAGAATAATAATAATCCATACAATATTACATAATAAACCAAAATATACACATTTAATAGGTACTAAATTAAACATCACATTCAACGTATACAATTAAAATCCGCGACAAGGTATTCGTCAACTGAATAAAAAGCATTTTCGATAAGAAAAAAATTTAATTTTGAGGTTGTGGGTTCGTAGCCCGACCGAGGCTCTTAGTTTATTTTATCTGAGAGATAAAATAAACTTAAGCACGCCGTCCTTCGGATGGGACGTTAAGCGATGGTCCCGAGCCTGTACGATGTCAGGTACTCGTTAAAGACCCCTGCTCTAGGTGAATAAAAATTTAGGGTAGGCAAAATTTAGGACTCCCACAGTAGAGTCGGGCTCATGTCCACCAGAGTGACGATAGAGCGCTCTGGTAGTAGGCGATATGACCTCGTAGTTAAAGCCCGGGCATGAGTCATAAAACCTAACCTAACCTAACCTTTGATTTTGATTTTAAAATTTTTAAAGGCATGTCGCGCACCGAACTTGGTAATTTGTTAAATAATTTACAATAAAGAAAATAAAAGCTATTCGTACTGTTAGCCTGAATTGTCTGGCAATATATCTGTCATTTTGTCTGCTGTTATGGTGGAGTATTTCGGATAGATGTGAGTAGGAACAACGATTTTGATGGAATAATTCAATGGATTGAAAAATAAAGATGCAACGTAGTTAGGATTTTGCAAAATGGTTGGGTATTATATACGTTTTATTTTATTTATTATTTCTTTTAATTGTTTTCAAATTATGTTTTTTCAAAAATATTTTATCAAACTGTCAGATGATGAGGACAACCTCGAAAGCCAGCTATATAATAATAAAATCTGAGTAATATTTTGTATTTTGCAACCTTTACCAATGTGAATGTGAGTTCCTGATATTATTAATATCGACTGTAAAGTATCTTGATCCAACATCCGTTCCAGTGTCACAGGAAGTAACTGTACGTCTTACAACTGGTTCTACCACTAGCAGGAAACTGAACTGATAACTTTGAAAATTATTTATAAAATTGAATTTAACTTGTTCGAAAATTTACTTCTTCAATGTTACGTTATAATAACTCAGTTTTATATAACTCGTAACAATTTTGACTAAACATTAGCGTAGATGAAACCAAAAAAATGAAGTTTTCCTTTTCCAATTTATTTAAAAAAAAGTTGTTGTTGAATAAAAAATTGGCAAAAATTGGCATTGCACTTCCCCAGTTTTATCAATCTACTAGACCAAAATGAAACTTACGCTATAAATGCAATAAACCATAAAGGTAAACTATATTTATTAAATTAAATTCGCAGCATTTATAATAAAATTATTATTGATATAATAATATTATTATATTATTGATAATATTTATTCTCGTTAAACCGTAATTTGGATACTCTATACAATTGTATACATCATAATAGGTTATAAATTATATACATCAGCTTACATTACATCTTAGAATAGAAAAACATATGAAAAGAATAATGATAATAAATTAAAAATGAATATAAAATCCCAATCCGACCAAGGCCCTTTGGTTTATTTTATCTGGGAGGTAAAAAAAAAACTTAAGCACGCCGTCCTTCGAATGGGACGTTAAGCAATGGTCCCGAGCCTGTACGATGTCAGGTTAAAGACCCCTGCCCTAGGTGAATAAAAATTTAGGGTAGGCAAAATTTAGGACTCCCACAGTAGAGTCGGGCTCATGTCCACCAGAGTGACGAAAGAGCGCTCTGTTAGTAAGCGATATGACCTCGTAGTTAAAGCCCGGGCATGAGTCATAAAACCTAACCTAACCTATAAAATCCCTAATGTTAATGGATTTAATATAAACTGTTTTTATTATATTTTAAATTATAAATAATTTATGTAGTTATTATGGCTCATGCTTGGGCTTTAACTATGAGGTTATATCGCCTACTACCAGAGCTTGTTCGTCATGATCTACTGTGGGAATCCTAAATTTTGCCTATCTATGTTTATTCACCTAGGTTAGGGGTCCTTAACGAGTATTTGACATCGCACACAGGACCATCGCTTAGCGTCCCATCCGAAGGACGGCTTGCTTAAGTTTATTTTATCTCTCAGATAAAATAAACTAAGGGCCTCGGTCGGGTTTCGAACCCACGATTTTGAGCTCAGATGGCAAGCACGCCGTACCATACCACTGAGCTACCGGCCCCCTCTCAATATTTTATATGTGAATCAATCGATTAGAAATTCAATGCGGTGTTTTTGGTTTAGTTGTGTCTGTGAATACAAAATTCAGTATTGACACAAAATTTAGTATGATGATTCAGAAGCAACTAAATATTTAGTTTCAGCCAAAAAACAGAAGAGGGAGAGCAAAAATGTAATTGATTAATTCTTGCTGGGGGTGTACATAGAAGGGGATTCACCGATTTTTCTATTTTGTAACGTAGTTTTTGGAAAATAGTTAACTTAATTTTTATTAAATTATTACACATTAAAATGTGTCTACTTCTTATAAATGTATCTATGTATTAATTTTTTTTTTATACTCATATATTTTTAAGTATTTATTTATTCAGTTTTTATTTAATTCATTTTACTTTTTTTATTAGTTTTGTTATTATTATTAATCATACGTGTATATCATAATTTATAAGCTATCTTAATCTATAAATTCTTTTGACAAATCCTATTATCATGTATTGGTTTAACGGAAATGAATGCATTATTATTATAATGAAATAATCACTTCTCACTATATCAGTCATTTACTCATTAAGAAAACCTAGTCTCCAGTAATGTAAGTTGACCTGAAATCCCTCAATGTGGAACTCAGATCTTTAGAAAGGTTACAAGGAACTTTTCGGTGATACTTTTTGGAGAAAGTAATGACCTTTCAGTAGGCCCTCTCACTGAGTCCTCCTGATCTGAGAACAGAACGACTGATTAAAAACCAACTCAGTAAACACATTTTTCACTTTAATTAAAAAAAAAATACATAATATTTGACCTTTAAACAGTTTAGTTACCTTAAATGGAGAAAAAATATATTCAGTTTATGTAAATCGACTAAAAAAGGTTATAAATCGCCAGAAATCTATTTCCCAGGCACGAAATAGTTTACTAATTTTTTGATCTTTCTGTGAAACCAATCTACCAATTTCATTGAAACAATGAAATTTCACAGGAATTTTAAATACATTCTAAATTCTGTGTTGAAAATAAATTAAGTATTAAATTAAATTCATTATCTCAGCAGTTATTAGTAGTTTTGAGAAGATGAACCCTTTATTGCATTGGTACAACATAGCGAAATTTTAAAAACACAAATTCGATTTTGAACAAGTAAAGATTTTACAGAGAGAAAAAATTTGTTTTAAAAGGGAAATATTAGAATATTTACATATAAAAAAAAATCATTTCATGTCATTTCAAAACAGACTCAAATATGAATTATGTTTATGCTGAAACAATATGCTAATATTAATGTGTAATAGTTTGCTAAATATTAAATTAAGATAGATTATTTTCTAATATTTCATTATAAAATAAAAATAGGTAGGACAAAGATAATTACAAACATGAAGTTAACTGGTTTGAAGAGCACTCCATGTTATGAAGTTCCAACTGCCATCTAGTGACTGAAATGAAAACTAAGATCAAGATTTTTAAACAAGAATATAATTAGCCATAAATATGAGAAAATAGTTTCTTTTTTTAGGCCATTTAGTGTTAAATGTTCATAAAAATTAAGTTCATACGAATAGTGATATATAAAGTGTGTTCATTAATTATTTATATTTCAATAGTTCTCAAATATAACAAGAGAAATTTTAGTCGCCATTCATAGAACTGAGAAACCGTAATAGTCACAAGTATTGCCGCTAGATGGTGCAGATGATTGAAAGTTGCCAGAAAATCCAGTAGGGGGTGGGTTAGGCTTGTTCGACTCGTATGAACTTACTTACGCCTGTACATTAATTACATATATTTATAGTTGTGACATATAAAATATATATACATAAGCTTTATATTTATAAAGCTGTGAAAATATATATTATATAATTTCAAAATCAGCTTAAACAACCCAAAAGTGATTAATTTGTTTGTGATTAAAATACAAGTCAAATAATGGAAATTTTTTTTATAACGTAACATTTTCCAAGACTGTCAATACAGATATAAATCTGTACAAAATACAAATTGTAATGTATATATAATTGTAAATATATTTAGAGTTATTAGATTTTTTTCATTTTTAGATCTTTTTCAAACTTAAATTTCTAAAATTTATTACTCCATAACTTGTTTTCTAGGTGAGACCATTCACTAGGTATAACAGAAAAAGATGCATCAAAAACCTGCCACAGTGGCAGTTTCAAGCCATTTTTGTGGACTTTACATACCAATAACTTACATCTAACTCTCTCTCTCTCTGAGCATCTATAAAAAAATTCACCTAATTATAAACTTTTTCTGCTATCTGGTAGTGCATTTTTATCCGAAATGCGAAGAGAGGTTATTGTTGTTAGAAATGTTATATGTATGTTATATTATTTGTTCCTTCGGAGAAAATTGTAAAGAAAATGTTAATGTTAGACGACCGTTATATTTTCATTTTTATATGTTAGGCATAATAATATCAATATTATCTAAGTATATCTTATAATAATTAATATTATTAATATCTTATAATAGTTTATAACATAATTACTTTTTTTCAATTATTATCATCAATTTTGTCAGTGATATACTTTTTACTTTAATACAATAAAAATAAAAAAAAAGATAAATATTACAGAATATTTTTTATAAATATTCTTATAAATATTTGTTTTTAAATATATATAAATATTTTTTTTCTATATATTTCTCTTTCTTTTTCATTTTTATATTTATATTACTGTATATTTATATCTCTATTTTTTTACTATGTTTGACTCTTTGTGACCTGAGGAATATAAATATAAAATATTTATAGTTATATACATATAAATAGTCATTTATAAATATAAAATTAGAATAATTGAATTAATAATAATTAAAACAAAAATAATAGATAATTAAATAAAATTACCTTTCCTGTAGACATTTTAGCTGGTCTTATAAATAAATTTTGATTTCTACAGTAATTTCTGATAAGGGAAAAAAATATCAAAAGTTCAAGACGTACAATTTTGAAGAAAGTGCACGCATTTAGAAAAATTTCAATTAAAAAATTTTGATTTGGATTTCTTCTAAATTTACTAAAGAGATCCATCTTGTATTTCTAAATTTGCAAAAATGATCAATCTAATCCAAAGATATAATATATATCTTAAGGGTTAACAGGGAAAATGAATAGCATAGAATAAGAGAACTAATATTTGAGTTTATTTTTTACTTATCCTACATTTCAAATAAATTCAGAATATCAATATAAAAAAAAAAATCAATCATTACAATTAAAAAAACATCCTACAAACTAATTACTTACAACTATATCAGTATTTTTTCTGTATTATTATTGGCCATTATTTATATCAATGTTATTTTAAGCATATATATGTATGTACGTATAAATAAAAAATTCTTTTTCTCATCTATTTCACTGTTATTTTCACACCTACATGGTTCACCACACCTTAACCCTAAAATTATTTCTCTCATTAGACTGTCCACTCTTCACACTATTTAAAACATCTGATTGTCGACTTGATTGGTTGTTCACATTTCGTTTTAAAACAAAATGCGACCAATCCATTTTTGTATATTTATTCACTAATTAAGTTATTTCACTCCTAACAGCTGTTTTTAAACATATAATAATAATTGATTTTATAATTTATTAATAATCTTCATGTTTGTAAATTTTTTTTACATGACGAACTACAATGAACAGAAAAATAAAAAAAACTTACTACATTATTAGACAATGGTTATTTGACTGTCTCTAGTGTTAGACCATAATCTCTCCTGGCTACTCTTGGTATGGTTAATGTATAGTAATTTATAATATGTAATAAATAATATAATGTAATTTTTATTTTATGAGGATTTGAAGGATTCACCGGCTATATACTTCCCCAGCACGAATTAATCAATTATGTTTTCGCTCTCCCTCCAAAGCCAATCGACCGTTTGAGCTAAAACTCAATATTTGACTTACATAATGACTTCAGAATCCTCATACTAAATTTTGTGTTCAAAAATTAATTTAATCGGCAATTATTAGAGTATTTAAGGGCGCCGGTAGGTCAGTGGTATGCGTGCTTGCTTACTAAGCTGAAGATCGCAGGTTCAAAACCCGGCTTAGGCTCTTACTTTATTTTATCTGGGAGGTAATAAAAAAAACTTGAGCAAGTATTCCTTCGGTAGGGACGTTAAGCGATGGTCCCGAGCCTGTGCGATGTCACAGGAAAGGGATAAGACTATTGGATGCTTAGGTCCCTAGGTGTACACACCAGCCCTACCAAAAAATATATAGGTATGTCGTAGTCACTTAGTTAAAGTTTCATGAACTGCCGGTATATTGTGAAATTACATTAAACGCCTAGGCTTTTCATTCGACACTTGATGTTCTACACAATCTGATTCGTTAAACCATGTTTTTGCGGTTTTAAGCTATTTTTATCTAACTTCAGTGTTCAGTTCAAAGCTAATATAATTAAACAAATTGTGTTTGGCGATGGATAAAGGTGAAGAGCTATTTTTCAATCGTTATAATACATATTACAGCTCGAAACCAAACAAACGTCCGTCCATATTCAATAGAACAACTAAGAAAGCATATATTTCAAATATTTTTTTCTTTTATTTGTACTAAAAAACATATTATAAACATTAATAAATACAATTTACAGTTATTAAAGCATTTTTAAATCCTAATTGAAATATTTTTTGGCTTTAAATTTAATTTAAACATGATAAAATCAGATTTTACAATCTGCCTCAGTATCATTAAGGCATTTCATGAATCTTCTAAATGCCATACGATTGTGTACATAAAAAAAAAAATAGTTTTTTCATGAAATGACTGATTTCACTCAAAACTATCAATATTTTATAGTTAGTTATTATGACTCATGCCCGGGCTTTAACTACGAGGTCACATATCGCCTACTACCAGAGCGCTCTTTCGTCACTCTGCTGGACATGAGCCCTACTGTGAGAGTCCTAAATTTTGCCTACCCTAAATTTTTATTCACCTAGGGGAGGGGTCTCCTGACATCATACAGGCTCGGGACCATCGCTTAACGTCCCATCCGAAGGACGGCGTGCTTCAGTTTGTTTTACCTCCCAGACAAAATAAACTAAGGGCCTCGGCTGGGTTTCACACAGGATATTGAGAGCTCAGAAGGCAAGCACGCATACCGCTGACCTACCGGCGCCCTCTTTTTAAGTATATATATATATATATATATATAATATATTAATTATTTTCAATCCTTTAGTATTTTCAATTTATATATAGAATTTTATGTTGATAAAGTAATTACAACGAAAGTTATTAGAGTTTTTGTGTTAAGTCTCCCCTGCCTTTTATTTATGTTTTTATTATTATTTTGTTTTGATTTATGAACTCGAGACTTCGAAAAAAATGAAATTTCGTTGAAAATTGACCATGGGAAATTAGATTGACGCTGTCCAGAAAATACGTAGAGTTGGGGTGAATGTCCGATAATGCTGACCAGTCAGAGTGGTGGGGAAGCAACTACGAGTAGCTACGAGACTTTCTCCCCGTTCGTCAGCGCCTCTCATTCAGAGTGTTGGTAGACCTGTACCGGAGCGGTCCTGCATCAGTTCGCTAGCCTTCCAAGTCTTCATCACCTCCCCAAGTGTCATGGACGGCATCGTCTCTTATCTCGTCCTTTACAGTATTACCGTCCTCTCTTTCGTTGAAGTCATCGTTCTTGTTTTTGCACCGTTTCTCTTTGACATTGATCGATCCATCTACAATGAATATCTACAAATCCCCATCTAAGACTGATTGTTCACCAGCTGAAGATATGAGCTTCATCGGCGCCGATCATCGGAATTCTCCAGCGTGAGAAGAACTATTCTGCACACTTCTAGTGTCATCTTGACTGAAATTTTTGTGATATTTATTCTTTAATATGAACCTTTACTATTGTTTAAGCAATATTTATTATCCAGTTATAAGGTAATAAAAATATATTTTTTTAAATAATTTATTTTTCATTTTTTTTTCGACAGAGTTTGGCACAAGGCCCCCAAACATTTCAGTGTCTCCTGAACACGTTTTAACCATTTTCGCGATGTCTGTCAGTGTGCATGTGATAGAAATTTTAATACGAAGATGCCATATAGGCTTACTTAGATCTTATTAGATACTGACTGAAAGCAGACTACTTTACTTCGCTTAAGCACATTTTACAAGATATCACCTATATTTATGAACTAAACAAAAATTTATTTAAATAAAAGTTGTAGAGAAAACAAAAATGCAAATTTTATATTAAATAAAATTTTTTATAGGCTTTCTGGATCACGAGATACATACCAAAAACTGTCTTAAAATCTTTTTAGACGTTAGCTTGATTTACGCAAAAACTAATAGTCCTATCGAAAAATTAGGTCCTACAAAAAATGTTCCTTAATAAATTTCCATTTATCAAAATTAGAAACAACAATTTATTTTACATTCTTCGGAGCGCTATCTCAAATCTGATGACACATTGCTTTAAAAATGAAATAAAGATTGTTTTTTTTTTTTGTAAGAACCGATGTTTCGATGGGACTAATCGTTTTTTCATAAATCATGTATCCAAAGTATAGGGGTAATCAAGTAATTGTCGTCGTTTTTTATATTTTTGTTATTAGGGAGTCGGAACACATTAAATTGTGCAATTAACTTGTTTAATGTCTAGTTCTACAAAAAATATATACATATAATGTACCGGCATCGGCTCATTCAACGTCAGCACAAAATTCAGGAGTAACATTTACAAAAAAAATAATAATAATCAAGATAAACATATGTTTTTAAAAACCAGTTCAGCCACCATCTTTAGCCACAAATACAGTATTTGTTAGTAGTATTTGTGAAATATATTGTGAAATAGACAATTTTTTTATTGTTTTACAAAGTCTTTGCAAAAATTAAGTATCAGTACCATTTACGTTTGCTAGTTATGTATATTTGTACAATTCTGAGATTACCTGAGTCTGTAACTTCTCAATCCCATGGGAAACCTCACAGAGGTGGGAAATCCTATTGTTTTAAGGGAAAAATCTAACTGCAAAAATATATGGGCCTTCACATAAAATTAAAAAAAATAATAGGAACATAAAATTTTATGTTTAAATCCATATATTTTAGATTTTTATAAGAGAGTAGGAATTCCTTTCTCTGTGGTGTTTCCCTTGGGATTGGAGAGTCATAGACTCAGGTATTTCCAGAATTGTATAAATAATAAATATAATAAACCTAGCAACTTATATGATACTGTTACTTAGTTATTATGACTAATGCCCGGGCATCAACTACTAGGTCACCGCTTCTACTAAAGCTCGGGGGGTCTTAAATTTTGCCTAAGTTGGTTTTTTTTTTAACTTAGGGGTCTTTAACGAGGATCTGACATCGCACAGGCTCGGGAACAACATTAAACGTTTCATTCGAAGGACGGCGTGCTCAAAGTTTCTTGTACGATAAAAGAACGTGAAGGCCTCGGTTGGGTTTTGAACCCGCGATCTTGTGCTCATTAGACTAGCATGTTACCTCAGTGCTACCGGTGCCCCAAATGCTACTGTTGAACTTTGTACTGAAGATGGCAAAAACCGAAACAGGTACACTTTATGTATATATTTTTGTGGAAATAAAGAATATAAAAAGTGGTTTAGTTTTATTTACACGACAACACACTACTCGCTACGTACGCAGACGACACACTCAGACCCAACAGAAGCAAGCTCACACTTACAGGAACTTTTACACCAGCTAACAGATTGGGCTAACAAATGGAGAATAAAAATTAATAGAGACAAATCTCTGCAAACCACATTTACCCTCAGACACAACACTTGACCACCAGTTTATATTAACAACGCACAAACCTTAAAATAAGATTTGGACGACGGAAATCATCGGACGAGGATCGTCATTATCGCTTGAAAACAAACTTCACATATATAACACTATACTAAAACCCATCAGGACTTACGGCATCGAGATATGGGGATCAGCCAAAAAATCAAACATACAACGTCTTCAGTCAATATTTTCCATTATACTACGCCACATTGCCGATGCCCCATTTTACGTTTCCAATCTCACATTACATAATAACCTCAACATCCCATTTGTAACCTCTGTTGTCAGGGTATCAAACTTTTCACGACAAACTCCATCATCACGCCAATCCACTTATACAAGAATTATCCACAAACACTTCCCTCACAAATCCACCACGACGCCTCAAGCGGATATGGCAGAGGGACCTGCTGCAGGACTCCTCTTCGGTCACGTACCTCAGCAGTACAGCCACGCACCTGACACTGCACTATTCGCAATTGCTAATGGCAAATGTTATGCCGTTGTAAATATATAAATAAATAAACCAAAAAAAAAAAAGTTGTATTTATTTTTATTAGTTGTTCACTACGACACAGGAGAAATTAAAGTCCCAGAAACCTTCATATTACGAAGCAGTCATCTTAACCACTACTCCAATCATATTTAAAAGAGTGAAAATTAATTCCAAAAATGATTAGTAATCCAGTAGTGAATTTGATATGGGTAAGGTCATCATCCTAAATTGGGAGTACGATAATCCCTGACCCAGAGAGACGATAATGGACAGTCTGTCGTTGACCTTTGCAGAGGGAATGGCAATTTGTACAAAAAGCCTTGACATAGCTGGAGACAAACTGATGGTTCTGCTTCAACCAACTGAAGGTCTTTCAGAGGAAATACAGTATTATATCGTTATGGCACATCTTACAGTTGAGAATACACAAAACCTTTCGACATAGGAGCTTTCGATAATCTTATGACGTAGGGTTTTTGTTCTTCTAAAGTCAATCAACAGTTTTGTGTGTTCTCATACTAAATTTCGCATTGATACATTCATTACGTCGGTAGTTACTAAGGTTCTTGAGTTGAGCCCTCTTTCCTTCGACCGATTTCATGGGAATGTCGTCCTTATCGGTTTTTGGATACACATACTTAATTTCATGTCAATACATTCACTAAATCGACATTAATAAAGTTTTTGGATTAATAAACCCCTTCAAATCCCGATTTGGTTGAGTCAATAAGTGTCGTCCTTATAGGGGACTAGCAGTAATACCCGGCGTTGCCCGGGGAACTTTGACTTTTCTCCCAATATCTCCTATAAGGCTATTCAGTTCCTCGACAGTACATTCATGATGTTATAATTTTCAATTATTCATACGGAATAAGGCGTATAGTCCTTCAAACTGTAGTAACGCTAGCTTTGGAGCTAAAACTAATTTATTCAAAAATATTTCTCATTAATCGTTGCAATGGTTTTCGAGTTACAAAGATTGCGTGAGTGGATGCTGGGATTGACCAGGGGTTGATTAAAAAATAGACCTTAACCTTCCGGTAGATAAAACTTATCTATTCAAAAAGATTCCTCATTAATTATTGCAGTGGTTTTTGAGTTACAAAGATTGCGTGGGTGGATGCTGGGATGGACCAGATATTGAGGTACTAATACGCCTATAACCTTCCACAGACGATGACGAACAAATTTAAAAAAAAAATTGATCAAATCCATCAAGCCGTTGGTGAGTTATAGCGGTACAACGCACAGACACTTTCAGCTTTATACATATGATAAATAATAAATTTCTTGATGGACATAAAACATTTCGTGTCGATGCAATCATTTTATCAACTTAGGTTCTCTATGAAATCTAAGGAAACCTACAAATTTGTTAATAGTACATCGAAAAATACTAGCAAATGGAAATACCTTAATTTATCAAGATTGTGGGTTCGAAACCCGACCGCGGCCCTTAGTTTATTTTATCTGGGAGGTAAAATAAATTTAAGCACGCCCAGTTTCATCAATCTACTAGATCAAAATGAAACTTACGCTATAAAAACAATAAAGGTAATCTATATTTATCAAATTAAATTCGCAGCCTTTATAATAAAATTATTATTGATATAATAATATTAATATATCAATAATAATATTTATTTTCGTTAAACCGTAATTTGGTAATTGGATACTTCATACAATTGTATACATCACAATTGGTTATAAATTATATACATCAGCTTACATTACAGCTTAGAATAGAAAAACATATGAAAAGAATAATGATAAATTAAAAATGAATATAAAATCCCAACTCGACTGAAGCCCTTAGTTTATTTTATCACGCTGTCCTTCGGATGGGATGTTAAGCGATGGTCCAGAGCCTGTACCATGACACGTACTCGTTAAAGATCCCTACCCTAGGTGAATAAAAATTTAGGGTTGGCAAAATTTAGGACTCCCACAGTAGAGTTGGGCTCATGTCCACCAGAGTAACGAAAGAGCGCTCTGGTAGTAGGCGATATGACCTCGTAGTTAAAGCCCGGGCATGAATCATAAAACCTAACCTACTTTAATTTACAAAAAGGAAAGTTGAAAATTCATTTTTTAAAGGAAGTTTTTTTATAGTGCCACCTAGTAACTTAAAGATGCACCATATTTGACCGGAGAAGTTTTTATAGTTGTTTGCGGCACGTGCGAGAATGTCACGGGATATCAGTTTGGATATTATATTTGTGACAACATTCTTTAATTGGGGTCAGAATGTCGGATGAAGACAGGATATCCAACGACACCCCGAACTGGTTTTTGATCTGGCCGACTGACCTCGTCTCTTATCTCCTGAGAAAGAAAGTTTTAATTATTAATTATTTTTTAACCCAATTAATTTGTAATTATACTCTACTTTTTATATTATTAATAAAAATATATCACCAACATTCTACTTTCTAATAATAACAAAGTTTTTACTGATCTCTCTCTCTCTCCCTCTCTCACTCCCGCTCTCGCACTCTCTCTCGCCCTCCCCCTCTCTCTTGCTCCGTCTCTCCCACGCTCTCTCCCTCCCTACCACGCTCGCCCTCTCTCTCTCGCTCCCTCTCTCACTCACGCTCTCTCACTCACTCTCTCTCTCTCCCTCCCGCCCCCTCTCTCTCGCTCCCTCCCTCCCACGCTCGCCCTCTCTCTGTCTCTCTCGCTCCCTATCTCACTCCCTCTCCCTCACTCTCTCACTCCCTCTCTCTCGCTCCCTATCTCACTCCCTCACACTCTCTCTCTCCCTCGCACCCTCACCCTCTCTCACTCCCTCTCCCCACCTCTCTCTCTCACTCACGCTCTCTCACTCACTCTCTCTCTCCCTCTCTCACTCCCGCTCATAGTCTCTCTCCCTCCTCCTCTCTCTCGCTCCCTCTCTCCCACGCTCCCTCCCTACCACGCTCACCCTCTCTCTCTCGCTCCCTGTCTCACTCCCGCTCTCACTTTCTCTCTCCCTCCCCCTCTCTCGCTCCCTCCCTCCCACGCTCGCCCTCTCTCTCTCGCTCCCTATCTCACTTCCTCACACTCTCTCTCACTCCCTCTCCCTCACTCTCTCTCACTCCCTCTCTCACTCCCTCACACTCTCTCTCTCTCTCTCCCACCTCACTCCCTCTCTCTCTCTTTCTCACTCTCTCACACTCTCTTTCTCTCCCTACCTCCTCGCGTATAAGAAGTAAAATATACTTAATATAAAGATATATGTGATTGGTCATAAAAGGACTTCTTTTTATACCAACCACCGATGCACTGATCACTCTCTCTTCATCTCCAGCCTTTTAAATTCAAGAAAGTCTCTCTCAGAAAAGCTTATTAAAGGGGAAGACGGTGGGAGATCTGTACAAAAATGTCTTGTTGTGATCGTTTCACGTATATTTTATTAAACAAGAAAACGCGTTCTTATTTATGAATAATTGCACTGTTATTGTTGTCAACTTTCACTTAAAAATGTTCATATACTTTGCTTATATAGATATAAAACCAATCTGTTTCTCTGCGTGAGCTTACATAAGACAATAACAAAATAACTACCAAACCATTTCCGATTGTTTATTACATTTTTTAGAGAAACATTTTTTGACGTTTATATTCCGGAGCTTATCGGTTATTTATGGGTAAACTATATTTTAAATTCTTGATTAGTTAAGGAGGTCAACAGAAAAGAATTAATAGACCACCTTTATCACATTATTTGCTGCTTGTATTTTGAGTCTTAATCAATAATTTAGATGACAAACTATATTTTTAAATGCTTGATTAATTAAGGAGGTTACCAAAAATGAATTAAAAGGCCACCGTTATCATATTAATTGATGCTTAAATTGTCTATTAATTCATTTTTGGTAACTTCCTTAATATATATATTTACATATCCAGCTATACTAAGTATTTGTTTAGGAGGAATTATAAAATCAGTTAAAAATTCAGTGTTGAGTTTTTACAAGAATGTCATTCCAATATAAAAAAAAAAAAAAAAAAAAAAAAAAAAAAAAAAAATGTATGCCAGTGAACACAAAAATTTCCGATAGAATAAATGAATCGATACAAAATTTTATGTGTATCCAGGACTCCAGAGGGCGCCGGTAGCTCAGTGGTATGTGTGCTTGTCTGCTGAGCTCAAGATTGTGGGGTTCGAAACCCGAACGAGACCCTTAGTTTATTTTATCTGGTAGGTAAAATAAACTTAAGCACTCCGTCCTTCGGATGGGACTTTAAGCGATGGTCCCGAGTCTGTACGATGTCAGGTACTCTTTAAAGACCCTACCCTAGGAGTCAAACGTTCTTGTGTATGACCAATTGGTTTTAGAGGGAGAGCGAAAACTTAATTGAATACTGGGGAAGTACATTAACGTTGATTCTTTAGAACGGAGGATGGTGAGTATAAAGTCAAGTTGAGAGGGTTAGAGGTTCAATTCTCCATCTGTTCATATCGGTGGTTGGATGTGAAGTCTTTTGTTTTGTGCCTTGTCTACCTTCCAGATGCCTCCTTTATTAGGATTCCAGGATTCAGGATCCAGGTCCCCCCCTCCCCCTCCATACCCTCCAGCTAAGCCTCGTAATAAAGTGACTATGTGGATTGCTAGACTTTCTTCATAGGAAATGGATACCTCTCCTCAAATGTTTTTTCTGTCTAGATTTATTAATTTCCCAGCTTTACGATGTATAAGGAGAGTTGAGTTATCTGTAATCAATTATATTTTGAGTTTTCACGGAAATATTAAATTTTCCGATTCCCTATTTTAATAGGGACATTTTCTCAGTACTTATTAATCAATTATACTCCCACCAAAATCAATCAATAGTTTGGGCTAAAAATTAATAATTCTGAATCCTCATACTAAATAGTGCTTCGATTCATTCGTTATACCATTTTTTGAGGCCCCCTTTCGGCCGATTTCATGAAAATATAAATTATATGTGTCCTATTGGAGTTTTTGAATATAAAAATTTCTGTAATTCATTCATTAAATGGACACTTATTAGAAATGTATTAATGTGTTATTAGAAATAAAAAATTGTAGTTTGAACCTCTCACAGAATTTTATTTATTTATGCTAGCCAGCTTTCGAGGTCGCTCTCATCATCAGGCAGTCTAGTGAAGCAATTTTAAAATTTTTAAATGTTCATAAATAAGATTAAAAATTATATACAAAAATATTTTTTTAAAATTCACACTGCCTGATAATGAGGGCTACCTCGAAAGCCGGCTAGCATAAATTAATAAAATTCTGTGAAAGGTACGACTACATTTTTACAGTGACTTGGATCTCAAGGGATCTAGGATTTTTTTATCGCTTATAGAGGCTTTTCATTTACTCAGTTTTCCAAATAGGTAGGTTTGAAATGATAGTTTTTATTTATAGAGGGTCCCGCTAAGAGAGGTCGAAATGGATCGTTTCTCATTTTTAGAGGTGAAAATGTTAATGAAAAATGCATATTTTATGTTGTTATTATGTCCAATTTTTATTTTTTAAAACAATATGTACTACAAAACTTATGACTTAAAAAAATCTGTTATATTGGTTTGTAATTGAGTAGCTTTAAGGTGTTTCTCGGTAGTATAAATTTTATTAAATTAATTTATCAGTGGCTGTTAATGAATTACACTTTTGTTTCGACATTTTGTGCACTTCTATTCACTTGTTTATCGTACAAAACCTTAGATAGTACTGGAAAACAAAGCACGCGTGTAAGAAATTAGAATGTTTGTAAACAAACGTGTCGTAACCTGATGAAGTGTCTTACTTATACAGGTTATTGAGCTACAAAGTCTCAAATATAGAGGTAAACATCGAAAAAAACTAAGAAATCAAATCTCAATTAAAAAGATTTGAAAATTCCCAGTAACAGAGTTATTTTAATGCAAAAGTGTAGGGACCTCATTGTAATTATCAGTAACAGAGGTTTCTCACATATCCAGGGCCTACTTAACCAGGTTTCATTGTATTTTGAAATCTATGAGACAGTTAATAGAGTTTTTGGGTTAAGCCTCCCTTTTAGCCGTAATAACTTCCCCTATGCTTCATTTAGTTGGGGAACTAAAACGTAGTGAACTGATTTCTAGGGAGATTGCGGCGAAATAGGTTTTGGAGCCTGCTCCGCAAATGCAGTCTATAAATGCAGTCTATAATTTGCAAGTACTGACATATTTAGGTCATGGTAAGGCAGAAACTTAAATAAGGATGTCTGATTCATGGCTGGGTCAACTACTAGATCACCTTTGACTGACCTAGTTGCGAGTTCGTAAATTGATCCAGATCTATGATCTGAGGGCGCCGATAGGTCAGAGGTAGCCCTACTGAGCTCAAGATCGCGGGTTCGAAACCCAGGAGAGGCTCTTAGGTTTTTTTTATCTGGGAGGTGAAAACCCCTTGAGCACGCTTTCCTTCGGATGGAACGTAAAGATATGGTACCGAACCTTAAAAAAACCCTTTGGTAATAGGCGATATGACCTCGTCGTTAAAGCCCCGGGTATGAGTCACAAAAACTAACATTTTAAAATAGAGTATCTATAATACATTATTACAGCATCACTTCTCCCATTTATTTTTTTTGCCTTCTCAAAAAATGACAATTACAAACATTTCGGGAAGCACTCCCATCATCAGTATTTATCCTTGTGTTCTTCAACATTCCTTCTGTCAATCAGAATCTTCCTTTTGTAGAATATATTTATTGAGTCGACCTTCATACTTAAATATATAAAAATAATAAATAGTTTTAAGTTTGGAGGTCAACTCAATTAATTGTTCCATAAAAGGAAGATTCTGATTGACAGAAGGAATGTTAACATAAAGAACACATATATTATAAAAAATAAAGAAAAAAAAAACTAAAAAAAAATATATATTGTCTATTTTGCAAAATATATATTATAGACGGGATTAGGGGAGCCGATGGTCAGTGGTATGCATGCTTGCTTACTGACCTCAAGATCATGGTTTCGAAACCCGACCGAAGCCTAACGGCTAGTTAATTTATCTGAGAGGTAAAATAAATGAAGAATGCCGTCCTTCGGATGAGAAGTTCAGCCATGTTGACGAGCCTGTACGATGTCAGATATTCGTTAAAGATACGCTATCCTATGTGAATAAAAATTTAGGGTAGGCGAAATTTAAGACTCATGTTCACCAGAGTGACGAAAGAGCGCTCTAGTAGACGATATAACCTAGTAGTTAAAGCTCGGGCATGAGTCAAAAAACTAATTAAAATATATGGGAGTACTTTCGGTATTGCTACCATTTTAGCCACTTTATGACTCATGCCCGGGCTTTAACCACGAGGTCATATCGCCTACTACCAGAGAGCTCTTTCGTCACTCTGGTGGACATGAGCCCGATTCTACTGTGGAAATCCTAATTTTTATTCACCTAGGGCAGGGATCTTCAACGCGTATCTGACATCGTACAGGCTCGGGACCATTGCTTAACGTCTCATCCGAAGGACGGCGTGCTTAAGTTTATTTTACCTCCCAGATAAAATAAACTAAGGGCCTCGGTCTGGTTTCGAACCCACAATCTTGAGCTCAGAAGACAAGCACGCATACCACTGAGCTACCGGCGCCCTCTGCTGTAATAATATATAATATATGTATACAAATATTATTGTATTTATTATTATGTTGGAACTTAACAATGACGAGGTTATTTTGAAACATCATTCTTGAAACGTCTGCCATGGGAAAAGGTGTCAAAAAAATTAACGGTTCCTGAATAGTTGAGAATGTTTCTACAATTTATTTTTTCCCTTTGAGATACAATCAATCATATTTTTAATTATATTCACACAATTAAGCTTGTTAATTTTTTTTATTTTATTTTTTTGACAGTTGCAAAGCTACCTTTTGGTACATCAAATTGTATTTTTTTTTTTTTATTTTTTTTTATTATTTTTTGCCTATTTAATAACATAAAAACAAAAAAAAAGAACACATTATTTTGACGAGCTTATGAATAGTATAAATTTCTAATGTACAATCTTTGAAGTGAAACTTCATCCTTGGGGTAGGTCAGTGAAGTGTCTACTAATCATTAAAAAAAAATGGTTTTGTTTCTTTTATATGTTTTTGGTTAGAATAATTCATCGTCCAACCCTTCTTATCGTAAACTACCCACCTAAAAGACGAAGTTTCGCCACAGAGGCTATAATTTTATTTATATACATTTAAGGCTACCTACATATAATAATTTTTTTAAATAAACACATAGCTCTATTTACTTACAATATTCTTGTACAAAATGAACTACTTACTGTTTACATATCAAGCAAGAAAGGGCACTCATGAAGTGTTACAGTGAGTTTTTTAAGTATAGGTTGATTTTAAAATGTTCTCACTCCATTTGTCTTTCATAATTTTTTTTTTGAAAATTCTATAAATTGACCATTCTACTCATAGAAAAAGGATAAATACAACCTATTAAATAGATATAATGTACATTAAATGATGGTATTGTCAATTGTCATTTAAGTGTTTTTTAAATTCCTGTTTTACAATTTTAAACCCAGCTTTAGTGAATTTAGATATGTATCTACTTCCTTAAAGGAATAATAATAAAAAACATGAGAAAAATAAAAAGAACAATTTGTCTATCCACGAATCGAAGGCGCGAATGATCATCCCTACTTTACATAACAGGCCCAGCAAGTTGTCAACGATCTATAACTATTCAATTGAACAAAGATGTGAACTTACAAGATATCATTTTCTTCAGAATGACTACCGGCGATTTTTGATTTAAACATTTTTCTACGATTTTTGGCCATCTGACCACATTTTAAAAAATGTTTCACTACATTATTAATGACTTTCTGCATTCCAGAAATTGTTTCTTGGTCCATTAATAACAAAAATCATGCGTAATCAGAAAATGGATTCTACGACAATAGCAACTTTCTGAATTTCGTTCCCTTTCGCCTTAAAAACTATGAGACCGTTAGAGTAAAGAAATATGAAAAATTGGGAGACAGAAAAATTGATCCCATGTTTTTTTCAGTTACTACTGATCCATTTTTTTTTGTTCTCTACATTGATTCGATAAATTTATAAATAAATATTAATTTTTCGTTTATAATTTATAATAAATTATTAAATGTATTTCCCATTAATATATAAATTAATTCTTCGTTCGGGTATCGCACTTAATCAGCTTAACACAGACTGTCCTAAGCAGAAAAAAAAATAAAAAATTTAGACAAAAACATAACAAGAAATTTACATGGAGCTTAACGAACACAAGAAAACAGATACACCGGCAGAATACTTCATACAGAAACACAATGTCATATGCAGGAGACACATGGATTACACCAGGATCTAAACAGATGCATCCAAGATGGAGGAGAGTGTGGTATGTGCAGTAGTCACCCCAGAATTTTCACAGAACTTTTCACATTACTGCAAGCCTTTATCTTCACATCCCATTCACAAAATACCAAATTTCTTATTTTCACGAATTCTCTTAGCTCAAAAATTTATGGTCGATTGAAAAAAGCAATCAAGAAATTCACTCATGGCATTCAAAATTTTGGCATTCCTGGAAACAAAAAAGCAGACACTGCCGCAAAAGATGCTGCACTCTACCCCTTATTGCCTCAACAAACTTAACACAGCACAAAACCTTTCGACCTATTTCAGAAGAAAAATTGAGCAACACTGGAACAATGCATGGACTCAGATGGAAGACAACAAACTCCAAAGAATAAAATAATAAAACAAGCCGTGGAATCCTCCAAGCACCATTAACAGACGAGACACGGTGATCATCACAAGACTAAGACTTGAACATATGAAACTGACACATTCCTATCTACTTCTTGGACTTGAACAGCCGACATGCTCCTGCAACCAAGACTACACAGAGCTCACAGTACAACAGTTACTGACGGACTGCACAAACTACACCACATTAAGAAACAAATACAAACTACCGACTGACATGAAAAAACTACTCCAAATATCCCACTACGAATACAACGGACTCATCCACTTCCTTAAAGACGCAAAACTCTACGAGGTCATGTAGACACAATAGTCGTCGCTAATGACCCTGAAGTCAATGCGACGTTAAATAAGGACTAAAAAAAAAAGAAAGAATTTTAATAGTTTAAGACAAAAACAATAACAAGAAATTTTAATAGTTTAGACACAAAAACAATAACAATTTTGTACCTGTACATTTCTTCATAACACCTTATTTATTTCTTTAAATATATATTCAAACACATGAGAACCGTTTATTCAGATCATTCTCTGAACTGTTAGTTTATTTATTTATTTTTTTTCTGTATAAATAAAAGGTAATGTTATTTAAAATAAATAGGTCAATGTTTTCCACATAAAAAGTGGGCATAATATCCAACACCTTTCTGTATCCATCAAAAAACTTTATAATTAATTATACAAGAAATTTGTGATATGTGTAGTAAATATCCGTATTTTTTAAAAACATTATTTTCCTTAAATTTTTTAAAAATTTAGCTGGGTGTAAAATTTGCAATACATAAAACATTATCTATTATAACAATAAATTTAATTAAAAATCAAGTATACATGTGCATAAAATTAATTTTTTATCAATACACTTTTTGTACATTAATTCATACAACTATTACAACATATTTAAATTTACAATTATATGCATACATTTTTTTTTTTCACATTTCACGTTCTACATAAAAATCATATAGTAATGCAAATACGTTGATTAATAATAATAATATTATTACTTCTCTAAACATTTTTAATATCACATATAGGGGCCGAACATTTAGTTAGATATTAAATATATTTTTAGTAAGTGTATGAATAGACACTTTTTGCTAGAAAATCAATATGACTAATTATTCGCTTAGCATATTACCATTTTTTTTTTTTTTTTTTTTTTCTTTTAATTAAATTGAAAACATTTAAAAGGAGGTTTTCAATATAATTTTATTAATGTTGAATAAAGCTACCAAAGCAATATATTGTATGTCATTCTATAGTACAAATATACGATATACATTAACTGGCAAATTAGCCAAAATTTAATTATTTTTAGGAAGAAAAATAATAAGTTCGTTCATTATGATTTGACAGATGGAGCAACGTCACTCAATCTTCACCTGACAACTTTAAATGAACGACCTATACTACATAATAAAAACAAAATATATAAATTAAATAGTATTTTAGCAATAATTTTTGCTGACCTAATTCTTATGATTATATTAATAATTTAAATAATAATATAATAATTAATTTGTCATAAAAGGTTATTTAGAAACACGAAATGAAGTTATTTTTATAAAACTTTTCATATGATACCTATATATATTTTTCAAAATTGTATAAATATCAGTATAAATTTAAGCATAAAATGAATAAAAAAAATATATTAGCATCTTGTAAAAAAATTCATACAGATTATTTATTTACAACGCAATACGTTACAACTATTTTTTTTTTTTTTTACATTTTTGAAATAATTGGAAAATGTAACTATAAAATATTTTTAAAATTATTCTTATATATTTTTATATTTATATGAAATTTTAAAAATGTAATGTATACACTATACTGTGAAAAAATACATTATTCATATATAATGATTTCGGGATGATTTATTCGTTTGACATATATATGATCATAAGGTCAAAATGATCAGGGCTCATTTGATAAATTTTGACCCTTTAAGGATGATCATATGAAGTCAACAAGTTTTGATAAATCTCCCAGACCCATACTTTTCCATTCATTATTTTTGTTTTTCAAGTACATGTTACACTCATGTACATTAGAAAAAAAAAATTATATTTACACAAAAAAATTAAGTTTTTATAAAGATTAGAATTTAAAAGAAAAAGTTATTTTAATTTATTTATACAATATAATATTATTAAGTAATAAGTATTGTCAGAGAATTATTTTATCATCATTATTATTATTATTATTTAAGGATTACAGTGGTGACAATATAAATTAGACAGATATTGTTTATTAAAAGGATCTATCTACCCTGTTGTTTTGGCTAAGGTTTGAAGACTGAAATACAGGAAAAATAAGCTAAATGTATAATATAATAGGTTTTTTGTGCGACAGTTCTGTGAGAAACAGCGCGGCATTGTCAAAGACGGGTAGCTATATAACCAAATGTGCCCTTTAAATACACAAATAACTGTATTTAGAAAGGGCTTATATATTAGAATGGACTGGCTGACTGATTGTCTTAGGCCGCTTTACGTCATATGAAAATCTCCTTTCAACAATCTTGTAAAAGTTTTTTTAAATTGATGATTTGCAAGAGCATAACAGAAAGGATTCATTGGACTGTTGGCATAGCAAAGGAAATAGGAGAAGAGAAAGAGGTACTCATTGGTGCAGGGGGGAGAAGCGCAGAAACCCTCGACTAGAGCTAGGACATGGTAGGGGGTCCAGCAAGCCACGAAAGCCCCCAGGATGAAGGAGATGGTACGAAATGCTTTTCTTGCTCGATTTTCGGATTTGGACTTTTGCCTTCCGAGTTCACCGCTTCTTCCTTTTACTTTTAATCTTTTCCCAATTGTTTTGACAAAATCTCTTCGTGATCCATTCTTTCGTTCAGAACCTCTCATGGACTCTTTCTTTGGATCTGGAGTTGAAGGCGCTGAAGTGATAGCCTGAACTGTCATCACTGAGTTGGATGTGGTCGAGTAGAAAGTTGCTGGGGTTCCAACTTTGTCTATAATATCTGGTTCGATCACACTTTCTTCTACGACCGTCGTTACCAACTTATCCTCACCACTAATACTAACCTCAGTGTTTACCTTTGTCACAGGAGGTGTTATTGTCTTCGGTGGAGTAGCTTGTTGAGCTGCTGCTCTCATGAGTGCTGCTTGTAGCAATGAAGTGTTACTAATAGTCATGGAATTATGGATTGGAGAGGGGGGAGCTGTTGAAGCAGACGCAGGAAAACTCATAGTTGAGGGAGGACTTTCAAAATTGGGCGATGCAACTATCACAGAACTTTCGTCCATATATTTCAGATCTGAATTGTCCATATTTCTAAGGATGTCGTAGGTATTGCGGGTCATGATGAGGCTACGAGGTCTGCCGCTGCTAAGTGGAGAGCTGATTGAGCAGGTTGTACTGGACTGGAACATGGCTGGAGGTGGGATGATCGGTGGCGTCACACTGGACAGCGGCGGCGATGAATATTCCGACAACGATTTTTCGCTTCTATGTTGGTCACCCTTGTTCAACAGTGGAGTTACAGTTTTAGAAGAACGATCTGCAGGAGTTCCAGTATCTTTAGGTGTATTAGTTGGTGGAGGACTATCCAAAAAGCTTTGTTCCAAAATTTGTGATAAAGGTTTCTCTGGAGAGTCAGGTTTATCTTTCGGCTCTGATATTTTGATGGGTATTATGCCATTTACTTTCCCCGGTGCGAATACACTGAGAGCACCAGCTTGTGCAACCATGCCAGCCAAAGATGGCGGCTTCTTCTTGTTCCAGGTTGATGCGGGTTTATCCGCGTTGCATGTGGTGCTGTCTTCGTCTGAGTCGAAGGCTGGACTGCTTGAGCGTTCCGACTTGTCTGTCTCTCCTGAGGGATTTTTCTTCTTTTCAGTTGTTGTACTTTGTCCATCCGTGGATGTGACAGTCCGACTTGACGTTTTGTGACTAGAAGTTGACTCTCCACCACTTTGACTTGACATGACCGTCAATCCAGTGCACGGAGTGGAGACTGTCTTAGGCTTGTCTTGACTTAGCAACGTGCTTTGAGTCTTGGATAAACCTATCCCTGCAGCACGACCAGCCATTCCTGACATTGCACCTGCACTAAGTGCAACCATTGATTGCATTTTTCTTTGTTTTGCTTCACTTTTTTTCTGCATATCATAGGCCACTTTGTATATCCCACCGTACAAAACGAATAAAACAACAAGTGTGGTCCAATAATAGCCTATAATAAGTGCTGTATTAAATATGGGATCTTTGAGAAACTGAACAGCGCACTGACCAGGAAGAAGATCCCTGAATCCAACAAAATGCTCCCAACCGAAGATACTGATAAAAAAAAGAAGTGCAGGAATTATCCAAGTGATTGTCACCATCCAGATGACACGGTTCTTGGTCCTCCAGCCCCGGTACTTGGTGGCTATCTTGACGGAACAGAAGCGGTCGATGGTGATGAGGAGGACGGTGTACTGGGAGACGAGGCAGACAGTGTAGTCGACGGAGAGCCAGAGGTCGCAGAGGATGGGACCCAGGTCCCAGTAGCCCATCAAAACGTACACAGTGTAGAAGGGCATCGACACTGTACCTGCAATCAACCAACCAATCAGTCTCTACCAACCTAGGTAAGTAAATATTATCTCAATCCAGTTGGGATGGTTTGGTAAACTACTACTACCCCCATGCCAGCATTTATTATTAAAGTTAGTTTAAATTAGGTTGTAACCATTTGAAATAAAGACAAGGGGGGAAAAAAATGATGAGCATAGAAATAAAAAAAAATCAATAAGGAAAATAAATATATATAAATATAAAATCACCTCTGGGATGCCAACGATCACAAGATGTTGACGACCATGTAGATCAGTCTCGCTTCGAAATAATAAATAAACAAATAAAATAATAATAATAATAAATTAATAATAGAAGAGAAGCAAGTGAATAAATGCAAAATAATATTCGAAATGCGTTAAATAAACAAATAAAATAAATCAATTATGAAAATTTTTTTAGAGATGCAACTGTTGCTAGGGTGCAACAACCAGCATCTATAATGGTAGGTATTGATATGTTGGCGTGAATGGCATGTAAGAGGAAGACCACCCAGTGGTAGGTCCTTGGGACTTAAATTTATCTTAATTATTAGGACAAGAATAGAAAAAAAAAAAAAAATAATAAATAAAAAGGAATTGAAAGACAATTTTGATGGATGGGTAATAGAGATGATAGAAGTAAAGGAAAATACTGTAAAAAATAAATAAAAAATATTAAGAACGAATAGGATTAAAGGTGGCAGTAAGTAGCGGTTCCATCTTCTCTTCAACCTTCGTGGGGGGTTTTGTGGTAAATGTTGTGAAGATAAAGTACATATTTCTGGGTTTGTATGTGTGTAAAGTTTTCTAAAAAAACGTATGTAAGTAGTTTGTATTGTGTCAGGTACTGTGTGTATCATAAGAAAAAATTAAAATTTATTTTCATTCATTCAATCTGAGCCATGTAGTGCGCCTGGTCAGCACCACCGCTACCTCATGATTCCTTTGTCAGAAGATCGCGTAGTGCCCGATGCCAAAAAAATATATATAAAAAAAAAAAGGATGTTAGTTACCTATGAGCATGTCGGTGGCAGCGAGGGATGCGATGAAATAGTTACTCGGCTGTCGGATGGTCCTATCCACGATGAAGGCCATGAGAACTAGGATGTTACCTCCGACAGTGAGCACGATGCAGACTCCCAGACAGATAGCAATGAGGATGGTTTGCCATGGCTGGAACGGAGGGAGAACAGGGGTAAGGCCGGTGCTGTCCAGAAGATCCGTTAAGTTGGTGAGGTTGGATGCTGCAGAGGTGGCGTTGGTAGGGGAGACGTCTAGCCCAGCACTTCCCAGACCTTCGTTCCACTCACCAGCGTACCTGGACAAGAGGTAAGAACTCTGGTTAGCCTAACATGGATGGTCTAACATTTAAAGTTACATTAAAAATTTAAAAACCCATCCATTTTGTCTCGTATTATTACTTACTACAATTACTTCGTACAGCTGTGGAGGTAAAAACTAAGATTTTGTATAAGGCAGAGGAAGTTGACACCGGTAGCTCAGTGGTATGCGCGCTTGCTTACTGAGCTCAAGATCGTGTGTTTGAAACCCGGCCGAGGTCCTTAGTTTATTTTATCTGTAAAAAAAAATTGAGCACGCCGTCCTTCGGATGGGACGTTGAGTGATGATACCGAGTAGTCGAAATTTAGGACTCCCACAATTGAGCTAACAGGGAAAGGAAAGAGCATTGGATGCTTAGGTCCCTAGGTGTACACACCAGCCCTACCAAAAATATATATAAGAGAGAGAAGAATTGAAGTAGATGTTGTTTTCCATTAAGTAATGATTCAAAAAGCAATGAAAGCGATATGAAATATGTAGATTTGATATTTGTTCGGTGTCATATTACTGGCAATATGTACGGCCAAGGCTATAAAAAAGGTTTTTTATGTATGGAAAAATGAGTAAAGCTCTCAAGTTGCGCTGATTCTAGTTTGACATATTGAAAGCCATTTTCTGTGGAGTCATGAAAATGAAACTGCCTTGGTGGTCCATTGTGGCTGACATAAATACACCCCCTGCTCTGCCAGATATTTTCAAAGGTTTGCAAAAATATTGCCATTAACCTCCATACTTCTTAGACATCGAAAACACATAATACTTGACATATATAAACATAATAGTACCGTTGAGTACCACACCAATAAAACAAACTGCCGATTGAATAAATGTAAGATATACATTCCTGCTTGAGTATACGCCAGTGAATACGATGTATCTACACGAAATTTTATATGTGAATTCAAAACTTCATAAGGACTCCATGTATTGAATTTCAAAGAAATCGGCCCAATGGAAGAGGGGGATCAGAGAAGGAGACTCAATTCAAAAACCATAATTATTGTCAATTTAATGAATATATCTACACGAAATTTAGTATGAGGACGTCCCTATGTTAGTCAAATAATGATTTTTAACTTAAACGGTCGGTTTTAGAGGGAGAGTGGAAACTTAGCATATCGATGCGTTGCAGGCAAAAGGCCCTAACCCACATAAGGTTAACTTTACAGGAGAAAGAGATAACTGTTTCACTATTAAACAAACCAAGTTGGCTCCACATTAGTTTAATTGTAATTTTTAAGAATCTGTTCTGTTACATAGAACAATTATTTTTCATCAATACTTGCATCTCTTTACAAGAAATAACAGTAAAGTGAACGACTTTGTTGATTAGGGATTTTGTCACCTTGTAGCAACGGGCCCTGTCTCATAATGTAAACTGCCAGTTTTCGAAAGTCCCGAATGTTCAGAACGAAAGCCCTAACCCACTTCTATCATTGGTAAAATAAAAAATTACCTTTTATTAAATTTTTTCATTTATTTATATTTTAAAAAAAAACCGATTAGGGCACTAGATTTAAATGAAACGGATCAATTTTTCAAAAAATCAAATTTTGGTCTCTCAAATGATTTAAAGTTTTGTGAGAGTATGTGGGTTGGGGCCTTCAAATTGAGGGTTAGGGCCTTTTCCCTGGACCACATTTTGCAATGCCAAAGGCCCTCCAATTTTTAATATTTTTATAAAATTTGTTAAAAATTATTACAAAATGGAGTTAACAGAAATGTGCGGGATAGTCAAGTGTGTGGGATAGGGCCAAAACATGAAAATCTCAAAAATTGCGGCATACGGCCTTTTGCCAGGAACGCATCGATATTAATTCATACTTATGATTTAGGATTTTTGGAAACATGAAATTCCATTGATCGAATTTCCCCCCGATTACATAGGTACCTTCCTCTATACCAAGGGTAGTCAACCTTTTTAGACCTACCCCCCACTTTTGTACCTTTTTTGGCTGTAAAATCTTCCTACCGGAACAATTTTCAATTGTTTAAAAAATCACCAAAAATTATCTATTTGTTATGTTTATTCCCGAGTTTCGCCGCGGTAACTTGCTTTTAATTCTAAATCGAACAAAAAGAATTTGGTCAAAATATCTGCAAAATTCGCTGAATGGCAGGATATTTTCTGAAATTTTCCCAAAAAGTTTTAATCTTCTTCATAAAATAATGTTTTTATAAGTTGATAAATTTTTTTTGTATAAATGAGGAGAAAGTGAATTCATTTGTGAATAAAATGACGTTGGTCTCGTCTTGATACGATCAGTAGAAGGGCCTCGGCAGACTTTTGTCTTGAAAAAGTCAGTTTTTGACCACAGTGCGACGGTCTGAACTTAGACAGACTTCTGTGCAAACTCTTCTTCCCTCCCCTCATACCGAAGCCTTTCCGATAATTAAAATTATAATTATTTTTTTTTATTATTTAGGTTAGTTAGTTAACTAACTATAGTTACATTTTTCTTTTTATTTCTTTTTATTTGTACTTTGCATATGTTTATATATAATACATTATTATAATACACAGAAAATTTATCTTTTTATTTATACTTTGCGTATGTTTATATATAATACATCCATAACTGAGAAAAAAAAAAAAAAAAAAAAAAAAAAATATATATATAATACATTATTATAATACAAGAAAATTTAATTTAATGCTGCATTTCTGCATCTCCATCGAGGCTGACTACCCCAGGTCTTAACTTTGTCTTGCTGAGTGATAGGAACTAGAAAACTACTGCATTGTACTCGACATGACAAACGAAATGAATAGTAATTCAAGGGTGGACTGGGGTGGGACAGGACATGGGACGGGACATGGTGGGATGGGACGTGGTGGGATGGAACATGGTGGGACTATCTACGTGTTTGCCATCTCCAACTGGGCTATTTTCTTAAACTCTCCTATTTGTGCCCTAATTATCCTAAAGGTCCTATCCTACGTTCCAATCTAACAAGGACCCTTTCCCTTAAAAGGAGCGAGTCAACACAGAAATACTGCAAAGCCCAAAATTCACAATTTTCACGTTTCTAATTAAATAGGTAGAGAAAATAATTTCTCGTTTAAATCACGAAAGCAAAAAATAAATATATTAAAAATAATGAAAATAAATCCGACTTCGAAAAAAAAGTCAAATATAACACAAAAAACAGTTCAAAAACGTAACGAAAGGAAACAAAATACGAAATTTGAGAGAAGAAACGTTGGAACAATCTCCTGCAATATGAGCTTAACCTTGAAATAAGGATTTCAAAGTAATTTTAAAATTGCAACGCATGGCATCTTATGATTGGTAATACTTTATTATATTATAATTATTTTAATTTTAAAGGTCAAAGATATATATTTATATTGATAAGATCCTTTCTTGTTCGTAAATAAAATTTATTATGTACTTAGACGAAGGTATAATTTGATTTTTAAACAAGTTGTATTTTGTTGTTCTATACTTGAACGTTAAGTGAGAGACGTACTTAATTTCTTTTTTATTTGTAGATTATGCCGACTACACTCTGACGGTCATCTCCCAGACAAAAAAACCTAATGACCTCGGCCGGGTTTCGAATTCGCGATCTTGAGTAAGCAAGCATGCACTGAGCTATCGGCGCCCTCAAAAATGTAATTAAAAACAACTTATAACATTACATACTAACTATCGATAGTGTGAAAGGAAACATTCCTGATGAGAAACATAAGTAACTAAGATTTTTGAGAAGCTAGATCGTCCGTTTTCAGAACAAGCTTTCAGTTTCATGCCAGGAACTATGGGTAGATATTTAGGTATGTAAGACATAGGATGGTAACATAATGATGTGGTATTCTGTCTGTTACATAAGACATATTTGATATACAAGACAATGTTAGCGGGAGACCCAAAAGCTACGTGCTTGGAATGGGGCCAATCAGATGAGACACCTGATGAAATAACACATTTTGGAACATTACAGACACAGCCAATCATTGGACGCGAGAGAAAAAAAAAAAACATGGATCTCAGCAAAATATCACATAGATGTGACAAAACACGTTTGTTCTACCTGGGTTGGATTGGCAAGGAGGATCCATAGGCAGTGGCAGTGGCCTTTCTCCCAGATCAAGATAGATTATACATATTATAATAAAAACAATTCCCTGGTGAATCACCAGCATCATGTACTTCCCCAGAACGATTAATATCTAAACCAGTCGACCGTCAGCGCTAATATTCAATAGTTGACAGGAGCTCCTTAATTCCCGTACTAAATTTAGTGTCGATTAATTCATTACATCGGCAGTTATTAAGGTTTTTGAATTGAGTCTCCTCCCCCTAACCCCCATTTTCCCCCTTCAGGGGTCATTCATAAATTACGTAAGGCATTTGGGGGGGGGGATAAGCTCAATATTACTAATTCTTACTATAGGGGAGGGGGGAGAGGGGGGGGGGGATAAGCTCAATATTACTAATTCTTACTATAGGGGAGGGGGGAGAGGGGGGGGGGATAAGCTCAATATTACTAATTCTTACTATAGGGGAGGGGGGAGAGGGGGGGATAAGCTCAATATTACTAATTCTTACTATAGGGGAGGGGGGAGAGGGGGGGGGGATAAGCTCAATATTACTAATTCTTACTATAGGGGAGGGGGGAGAGGGGGGGATAAGCTCAATATTACTAATTCTTACTATAGGGGAGGGGGGAGAGGGGGGGGGATAAGCTCAATATTACTAATTCTTACTATAGGGGAGGGGGGAGAGGGGGGGGGATAAGCTCAATATTACTAATTCTTACTATAGGGGAGGGGGGAGAGGGGGGGGATAAGCTCAATATTACTAATTCTTACTATAGGGGAGGGGGGAGAGGGGGGGATAAGCTCAATATTACTAATTCTTACTATAGGGGAGGGGGGAGAGGGGGGGGGGATAAGCTCAATATTACTAATTCTTACTATAGGGGAGGGGGGAGAGGGGGGGGGGGATAAGCTCAATATTACTAATTCATACTATAGGGGAGGGGGGTAAAGAATTTGATCTTATGTAAGTTTTTGAATTTAAGATCCACTACTTTCGTTCTAAGAAATGGCGCTATTGGATACATAGTTCTCTAATTCAGTATTGAATCCTACAGAAATCATATGGTCTTAGTACTTCTAGACATTTTTTTATTCTATTGTCTCGCTGACTAGGGATTTCCCTATTGCTTGAATTTTGAAAAATGATTGTCATTTTAGTATCATTTATTTATTATACCTGACATGTCTGGTTATTTACATCCACTGTTATTTAAAGCTTGGGTACAAGCTGCTTAAACTGTCTTTTATTTTACGAAAATTTCTTATCAAGGGGGGGGGGGGGGGGGTAGTTGAGATCTTATGATATCTTACAATAGTGGGGGGGGGGGGGGGGGGGGGGAAGAGTCAAATTGGCTTTAAAAAAGCCTTACATAATTTATGAATGGCCCTTCAGGTGATACCGCTGAAATTTTACAGGTTATGTTCTAACTGGGTGTTGACTTTAAATATGAAGTTTCATTTCGATACATACATTACAACGGTAGTTATGGGAGTTTTTGAGTTGAGCCCAAATAGTTGTTGTCCTTAAGAGGATGGATGAATTTACATATGAAATTTCATGTCAATACAGATTTGTGTTATTCCCTCAAAATCCGGGAGTATGGTGTTCACAGACACGCACACACAACCACACACACACAAACAGGATATTATCTCCCTACTGCCGATCCGCTAAAAATTGTTATGTGTCGTCCTTATGGGAATTTCAATTCACATATGAAATTTTGTGTCGACATTCATTACATCGGCAATTAATAGAGATTTTGAGTTAAGCCTCTCCCCTAATCCCACCTTCACCTTTGCCAGATTTGGCTGAAACTCGACAGGCGTCATCGCTAGAAAATTTTGGATTCACATATAAAATTTCTTGTCGATATATTCATTCGATCGGGAGTTATCGTGTTCACGGTCACACAGGCAGACATCATTTTTTTTTTTTTTTTTGAGGGCGCCGGTAGCTCAGTGGTATGCGTGCTTGACTTCTGAGCTCAAGGTCGTGGGTTCGTAACCCGACCGAGGCCCTTAGTTTATTTTATTTGGGAGGTAAAATAAACTTAAGCACGCCGTCCTTCGGATGGGACGTTAAGCGATGGTCCCGAGCCTGTACGATGTCAGGTACTCGTTAAAGACCCCCACCCTAGATGAATAAAAATTTAGGGTAGGCAAAATTTAGGACTCCCATAGTAGAGTCGGGCTCATGTACACCAGAGAGACGAAAGAGCGCTCCGGTAGTAGGCGATGACCTTGAAATTAAAGCCCGGGCATGAGTCATAAAACCTAACCTAACCTTTTTTTTTTTTATTTTCATATTTAGTATTTAGGAGTCGGAAACATATGAAATTGCGTTGAAAAATGCGCATCAAAATGTTGATCGATATAAAGGTTAAAAATAAATTAAAATAAAAACGAGTGCGTATCCGTCGGGGGGAAACCGCAGAACAGACGTCATTCATCCTTTCTTTTTATTTCACAGGTGACTAACCTCCATACTGTATCTATCAGCCTTCTATATCTCTTCAGCTATATTTAATTAATTATTACCTTATATTTTTCTGGATATTCTAATTTTACCATTATTATTATTATTATTATTATTATTATTATTACATTACCAACCAACCCATTCCTGCACCCGACACTGTCCGATATCTAGGACTTCATTTAGACAGACGTTTAACTTGGACAACTCATATCAGACTGAAACGCACAGACCTCACAAGACGATTTGGAAGACTGAAATCCATCATCGGACGACGATCGACATTTTCGCTTGAAAACAAACTTCACATATACAACACTATTCTGAAACCCATCTGTACTTATCGAGATATGAGGATCAGCCGTCTTCAGTCAATACAATCCATTATACTACGCCACATTGCCCAGTGCGCCATTTTACTTTTCCAACCTCACATTACATAATGACCTCAACATCCCATTTGTACCTTCTGTTATCAGGACAAGATATCAAACTTTTCATGACAAACTCCATCATCACGCCAATCCACTTAGACAAGAATTATCTACAAACACTCTCCCCACAAATGCACCACGACACCTCAAGCGGGCATGGCAGAGGGACCTGCTCCAGGACTAGCCTGGACTCCTCTTCGGTCACGTACCCCAGCAGTACAGCCACGCACCTGACACGGCACTATTTATCGCAATTACTAATGGCAAATGTTATGCCGTTTATACAAATGAATAAAAAATAAAATAATTATCATTTTTACTTTTAAATGAATAAAACAAACTTATTTATTTTTTTTTTTTTTGAAATATTGTCTATTCCACTAAAGATATATATACATATAACTACCGGTTTCGGCTTTATACCATCGTCAGGTCTAGTTATGAACTAAGTTAGTCTAGTTAGTCTAGTTCATAACTACTTGACGATGGTATAAAGCCGAAACCGGTAGTTATATGTATATATATCTTTAGTGGAATAGACAATATTTCAAAAAATAAGTTTGTTTTATTCATTTATTACAAGTTTCCACAATATGTCCGCGTTCCTCAACTTAGAAATTTTTACTTTTATCATATACCTCTTCTATAAGTATAAGCTATTTTTTTTGTTTTTTTTTCAGTTGGTAGAAATAACGCATCAGCGGTCCTGAGGCTCTAGTCCAAACCCCGCCGAGGATAGAATGCAACCTTATAAAAATATTTAGGACATCCTACTGGGGTAATTGGTCTAGGGTGGAGTTAATTTCTTGGAATAGGGGAAGAATTGGGATACTTACTACTTCTCTCGTGCCAGCATCAGAATCTGCTATTATGATACCAGTAGCCTCAGCCACTGTTGGTGGTGCCGCTTGGAAGCAACCAACCCCGTAGTACCATTTTAGCTAAGGCTGTGAGAACCACCCACCTCAAGGTCAAGGTCCAGAGTAGTATAAGATAGTATTGTAATCGTGCGAAAATTCGAGGCCGAGTTCTCAACGGAATTTCATGTTTTTTGACCTTTATTCCAAATTTGAAAAAAATAATTTCTGTCTGTCTGTGTGTCTGTGAACGCGATAACTCCCGATAGAATAAATTTATGGATACACAATTTTATATGTGGGAACAAAACCACATAAGCACCACACATATCGATTTAAAGCCAAATCGGCCAAAGGGGGAAGGGGGATTAGGGGGAGGCTTAGCTCAAAAACTCTCAAAAAATGCCGTTGTAATGGAAGTATCGACACGAAATTTTATATATGAAGTCAAAACCCATTGAGGACATAACCTGTCAAATTTCAGCAATATCGACTGAAGGGAAGGAAGGTTTAGGGGAGGGGGCTCTATTCAAAAACTCGAAGCGAAAAATAAATACATTAATTCGGTCTGGGGGAGTTCATTGCCGGTGATTCACCGACTATATTTTTTTATACATATTCCTAGGAGAGGGCGCTGGTAGCTCAATGGCATGCGTGCTTGACTTCTGAGCTCAAGAACGTGGGTTCGAAACTCGTCCGAGGCCCTTAGTTTATTTTATCTGGGAGGTAAAATAACTTAAGCACGCCGTCCTTCGGATGGGACGTTAAGCGATGGTCCCGAGCCTGTACGATGACAGGTACTCGTTAAAGACCCCTACCCTAGGTGAATAAAAATTTAGGGTAGACAAAATTTAGGACTCCCACAGTAGAGTCGGGCTCATGTTCACCAGAGTGACGAAAGAGCGCTCTGGTAGTAGGCGATATGACCTCGTAGTTAAAGCCCGGGCATGAGTCATAAAACCTAACCTAACCTATTCCTAAGCCGCCTACGTCTGATCTTTACAGTACAGGGTTTAGCTATGGCGTAGAATACACGCAGCATCTAGTTTTCCTTCCGTGACAATTGTCGGGCGTATATCTTCAAGAACGCAGAAGAGGAACATGCAGACGGGTACTTAGTTGTAGAGGATATCAGTGACTGGATAAGGGTCTTTAAACGACAAGAGTTTAGAAGTTAGCTTTGACACAAGTTGCTAAGTCCGTACTGGAATGTTGCCAAACTAACCGCTGGAATCCCACGACACACATCCCCTAATCCAATAACATGAGGGCACTTTACCAGAGGGTTACTGGAACATGAGGTTAATGGAGGAGTTAGAAAGTAGTTCTGTCGGTCAAAGGGAAGTTAACCGCACGACCCCATCTGTTTCCAACACAGCTAATGGACAATTTTAGCCTAACTATCCCCTAAAATCCTACAAGGGTAGAAATAGGTTAACATATTTTGTTTTCTAATAACAATGGTACAATTTGATGCATGGATTCGCTTGGGAAAAGGCATATACTTATATATATATATATATATATATATATATATTTTATTTCATTTTAAAGTTCTATAACCCAAAAAAAAAATCCCTATATATATTGTGACAGTTCGAGCAACCATCCCATGTAATATTTGTATAAGAGAAGAGGGGGTTGTGAAAAGAAAACATGTAAAATGATGGAAAAAGAGTTGATATATTTCTAATCAGTCCCATATCGACTGACGGCAGAGAAAAGATACATTGTCAAGTGTGAATTTATTATATGATTGAAAGAAGAGTACTAATATAATTATAATTATTATAACAAATAAAAACAATTATAAATCATAACAAATAAAAAAAATACAGGCATAAAATAAAATAAGAAGAATTAGGTGGCAGTGATAAGAGAAGAGAGTGAGGGGACGTCAGATGGAATGGTCGATGAGGACAGGCTCTGATTGGAATCTCGACACGGAGTGTGTGGAAGATTTTCGACTCCAGATGGAGCACCTGTTTTTTGCTATACAGCAAATTCAATTTTGACATCTAAATGTTACAGTAGTGCAGCATATTGGCAGAGGAGAGGTGATACAATATCTCGTTGTATGGAGGCAGCCTTGGCAGTGTAGCTGAAATGGTCGATGGGGACGATGACGATGATAAGGACCACATGGACACAGACCCACCTTTTTGAAGTACCCCGAGGAGAGCACGACTTTGGACATCATGTTTGGATGAGTACACTCCAGATTTCATTATTAACCCTATATAATTTCTAATATGCCTAAAATAATTTCTAAATAATAAATTTGTCTAATTTACCTAAAAAGGAAGTTAAATTCGCAATAAAGAACGATCAGTGATAGTTATTAAGTGTAACCATAAATACTCGCAACTCATTTTTATATGTTTTTTTATATAATATCTAATGTTAATTTTGATGAAAGATTATAATATTTTCGCTTCTATCTGTTCTGTTTCTCACCCGCTCCTTAAAAGAACCTTGCGATTAGTAAAATCTGAAGAATACAAGTATCAAGCAATTGACACAGAATAAAGAAAAAAAGAAAAGAGGTTTCTAGGTATTAATGAAGTAAATATGAAATGTTATTGGCAGACAATAATTAAAACGATACAAATAAAGAATCAAAATAGAAAAAAATGTGTAGAGTTTTTGTTTTAAGATCACTGCGTAGGGAATAACCTGCAACACAATGAAACATCGCCAAAAGAACGGACTGGTCGGTTCCATGCGACAAGTGTTGAACACATGATTTGTGTCTTCAGTGTGAAAGCTCTCGATTTCTCGGTTTCATTCTCGGGAACAAATGTGTGCAACACATGTTGCGTCGCATGTCGCTCCGGTGTGAAAGCCATTTTAGGTTCATTCTGCTCTCGGCTCCTTTTCACTGAGGGTTCCGCAACAAAGAATTTTGGATGTCTTTGCTTAGGGACCCCTCTGCAGAACTGGATATGTTTTCCTGATCATACAGCTGATATAGACTCCAGGGCCGTGGAATAGCCCTGCGGAGGGTGCGTTACTCGTTATAAGCCAAGCAATAGACATATACAAAAATTTCGTCGGTGAATCACTATCAATGTACTTCTCCACCACAAAATAATCAACTAATTATTCGTTCTCAATTGCTAATCAATTGTACACTGTGTGATGTATGTATAACACGATCTCCATATTATGAGATAGTATATTATACATTAATGTAAGCTGTACAAGACAATATTTTCCCCTCTTTTTCTCTTCTAAAGCACTTTTTCCCCTCTCAGCATAGAAATAAAGATTGTTTAAGATTCTCGTATTAACAAGAATTTGTACACTTATGTATAAATTATTACACTTATTTTGGCTGCCTCTTTTAAAGATAAAATTCTTTCTCTTTTTAGTCAAGTAATAACCACAAGTCTTCTCTTATCGTACAATTTTTTTTTTTTAGGAGTTCTTTATAACCAAAGAGATATTGATAAAATAATAAAAAACCTGTATTTACGTTCCCATGGTTACGTTTTGACCCTTTCCCTTAAATAGCTACATAAAAAAGGTCGTCAGTGAATCCCTGGCGATGTACTTCCCCAGGATGAATTAATGAATTATTTTTTCGTTGTCAATCCAAAACTAATGAACTGGCTAAAAATCAATAGTGATGGACTTCTGGATCCTCATACTCGTTATTAGTGTTTTTGTGTTAAGCCCCCATTTCCCTAAGCCCCATACTCTCTTCGACCAATTTCGCTGAAAATTATTAGGTCTCATACTTTTGTGATTTTGAATTTATAAGTAATATAACATTGTTCTATTGTCCCTCTTTGTGTATCCCCAGACAAGTATTTCTCCACAATTATCTCACCAATAGACCAGAATATTACTCAGAAACATTTGTGCATATCTTAAATAATTTAGAAGTTAGGTTAGGTTAGGTTTTATGACTCATGCCCGGGCTTTAACTACAAGGTCATATCGCCTAGTATCAGAGTGCTCTTTTGTCACTCTGGTGGGCATGAGCCCGACTCTACTGTGGGAGTCCTGCAGTTTTGCCTGCCTAATTTTTTTTTTTTGAAGTTAGAAAAATTTACAATGTATTTTTATTTTTTACTGTTGCCTTGGAAATAAAGAATAATTTAATTTAATTTGTTGCATGCCAGTCAGCAAACACTTCCTCATCATCAGTTTGGCTTCCGCTCAGAACACTCCACAATACACCAGTTACACAGGGTTGTGGATTACGTGGCGTCTGCCCTAGAAAGAAAGTTTTATGCAACGGGGGCGTTCCTTGATGTAAGTCAGGCTTTTGACCGAGTTTGGCACTCGGGACTTCTTTATAAATTGAGACCGTTGCTTCCTCACACATATTTGTAAGTTATTTAACAAGTACACCATATATGTTTCATTATAAACATTTTATTATACAACTCAACTCACATATTTTCATCTAACCTGCCTCACATCTGTAGTTGATATTGTTTTTGATCATATGGTACATTACATACCCCCTTTCTTAGGAGCTTCATTGCTCCTGCAATGATAGACCGCCACATTCCTGATGGCAGCCTTCTGCCCTGCTCCGAAGTCGTCCTCATACAGAACAGTCTTTGGGAACCCATTCAATCTGATGACTTTCTTGATTGTGAAAGGTCCTTTAACAACAGAATTCTTCCCTCGATATCCGGCCTGCACCAGGATTTGGTTCTCTTCTTTTATTTTTGGGATAACATTTGCACATTGGATAACATGTTTACCAAAATAGGACTTCATATTTTCCTTGCATTTCTTCATCTTTTTCTTAGAGATGGATCTCTTCTGAATCATGTCGGCGGAGATTCCAAACTTTTTGTCAGCCGGAAAGATAGATTCAACTCCAAACGCTTTGAACTGGGGAGAACAACCAAGGCACGCTGTGTACGATCTATTCAGATGCCTTACAGCTGCCTCCAAACAGTTTTCCCATCCTCCTTTAAAGTTGGGATACAGAGACATGAACCGTTTGATGTCACTTATTTTACGGTCGGCCAACCCATCTCCAACAGGACGATACGGCGCTGTGGCAACTAGCCTGATTTGTCTCTCTTCGGCGAATTTATTTAAAGCCTCAGAGGCAAACTGTAGTCCGTTATCACTAACTATTTTCTTTACTTTGCTAAGGTGGGGATATTCTTCAAGGAATTTTATTACAGCATTTGCGCTTTCCTTGATTGCCTTGGCGCTAACATATCTTGAATATTCATCCACAGCGGCAATAAATGGTTGTGTCTTTCCATTTGATTCGGCTTCCTTCAGTCTCTCAGCAAAGTGCAAATGCAGGCACTGGAAAGGCTCTGTAGCTGTATCCGGAACAACCATTATGTCTGGTTTGTGCTTAAAGTTAAATTTTGCAATTTGACAATCATGACAACTTTTGACGTATTTTGAAATACTTTCTTTCATATGGGGCCAATAAAACCTGTCCCTTATCTGGATATATGTTTTCCAAAACCCGTCGTGACCTCCTGAGTCGGGATCGTCATGATAAGAGCGAAGAATATCTGGCACCAAATCAGGTTTAACTTCAATTTTCCTTTCGCTATTGTCTGTGCAAGCCTGATTCAATAAACGACTTTGAGGTACCTTAGAAATGAAACATGATCTTGAATAAATATCATTATCCACTCCTTCATCACCGTCTATATTATTAATTCCTTTTTTTATTATCTCGCTCGGCTTCTTTCTTCTCTCCTGAGAGCTCCAAGATCTTCCAAAAGATTGGAAAGTAGCGGCGGCCGGCTTCAGCCTGACGAGAGCTGCCCGGAGTTCCTCCCTTGTCTCTATGTTCAGGATGGACAACTGGCTCTGGAGATCTTCGGGTAGTCCCAACATAACCATTATGAGAAAGGCCCTATCTGAGAGACTGCCGTAGGCAAGATTAATAAGACGTTCTTTCTCCAAGAAATACTCCAACATTGTCCCTCCACGATAGATATAGTTATTGCATCTGTTGGCTAGAACAAAGTTCTGATAAGGTAATGACACAAAGTCATCATAACAGAGGGACGCACCGGACATATGAAGAAACCAAGCAGGAGCAGAGTGCAGAGGACAAAGCCAACAATTGAAGTAACTTATCGTTATACAGAGAAATGAATTGAATATTGTGCACATGCATTAATTACCTACAGTGAGGACGCGGCATCGACCTTCATTTGTACTCATTTTTTCTTTCTGAATGCATATAAAATGCATTTGTCTCCAAATTTCTTAAATCTGAACTTGAACTCTATGGAAGACATAATTTATAGTATAATGAATAATACCTTATTCACTTCAGTCTTCAGTTCGTGGTCCTACCGACTGCGCCAAATGTAAGTTATTTAACAAGTACACCATATATGTTTCATTATAAACATTTTATTATACAACTCAACTCACATATTTTCATCTAACCTACCTCACATCTGTAGTTGATATTGTTTTTGATCATATGGTACATTACAATATTACTTAATCATTCATTCATATCTAACAAACAGATACTTCGCCGTCCGTCAGGGCTCTGCTATCTCCTCAATAAGACCCATATTGGCGGGTGTACCGCAGGGTTCTGTCTTAGCTCCTTTATTATATACAATATACACATCTGACATGCCCACCTCCATCCACACAATGACAGCTACATACGCCGATGACACCGCCATCTTAGCTGCTGCTGACCTTCACATACACGCCTCATTTACACTACAACACCATCTCACACAAATTGAAAACTGGTGCAACACATGGAAAATCAAACTAAATACAGAAAAATCACAGCACATCACATTTACACTTCGACGAGAAACATGCCCCCCCGTTTTCATCTACGACAAGCCCCTCCCTCAAACTAATACTGTACGATACCTAGGACTGACATTGGATCGAAGACTGACATGGAATCCTCACACACGTCTCACACGAAACACGCTGAACCGTCGACTCAAAATACTCTACGGACTTCTAAATAGACGATCAAAATTAGACATGACACAAAAACGGAACTGTTATACTTACTTACTTAGACCATTATGGACATACGGATCACAGATATACGGTTCAGCAAAAACATCCAACATCAAACGAATTCAGGCATTTCAGTCAAAAACCCTCAGACTGATAACACAATGCCCCCCATACATAAACAACAGAACACTTCATAACGATCTTATGATACACACAGTACCCGACACAATACAAACTATTTACATACGTTTTTTTAGAAAACTTTACACACATACAAATCCAGAAATACGTACTTTATCTTCACAATACTTAGCACAAAACCCCCCACGAAGGTTGAAGAGGAGGTGGAACCGCGACTTACTGCCACCTTAATTCCTATTCGTTCTTAATATTTTTTTTTTTTTTTTTATTCTTTTACATTAGTTCCCTTCACTTTTATCATCTCTCTGACCCATTCCATCAAAGTTGTCTTTCAATTCCTTTTTATTTATTTATTTTTTTTTAAAATTATTATTATTATTATTATTTATTTATTTTTTTTTTCCCCCTTGTCCTTATAATTAATATAAATTTTCGTCCCGAGGACCTACCACTGGGTGGCCTTCCTCTCACATGCCATTCACGCCAACGTCTCCATACCTACCAACATAGATGCTGGTTGTTGCCCCCTAGCAACAGTTGCATCTTTATGAATAAAAGCCAAAAAAAAAAAAAAAAAATTTGTTGCATGTAACATGGATATATATATTTACTATTATTATATTTTCATTTATTTATTCATGTTCATGTCATATCTTGTTTTATATAATTTTTAAACTGTTTCTTTTATCGTTTTATTATTTATTTTGTAAAAAACCCACTCATTGCCATAGAGGTTGTAATCTTTTGTGCAATAAATTTTTTTTTTGTTTACAAATCAATATTCGCAACAGTATAAATAATATACGAGTATACATTAAGCAAATTTGCTTAAAGGGTAAAGTACGTCATCAAAATATCAATGGGGAGAAATCAAGCGAGTGGTGACGCTCTCTAGGCACTGAGTTGCACTCATTTGTAACTCACTGTCATTGCTGCTACTAAGGAGGTCTCTAGGCCATTGGCACTTAAGGCGTTGTTGAGGAAGTGTGGCAGAATGAAGGGCACGGACTACACGATTAATATGGAAACTCAGGCAGGAAAATAACTTTTTTTAACTGGATTTAGCAACTTCAGTGACGTAGAGAATGCTGAGAGTATGAAGGTTCTTATTGGAAACATAGTAAGGAGCATTGACTATTGTATGAAGGATTTTGGATTGGATGCGCTGCAGATTGGAAACCTTGGCTGAACCTCCATGTATAAAAGTTGTTTTATTTTCAATTGGATGATTTGATTGAAAATCAATAGATTTTGTCCGAGTTTAACCTTTTTTGGAATCAGGTGGCCCGAAAACATGAAATTCCGTTGATAAAACCAATTTTCGACCGAATTTCTGACCGATTACATAACTTCTCCTATACTTCGTTTAGCTGGGGAAGTGATATGAGGAATTGCCTACCCAAGATAAGGAATTATAATACATATCTTTTTTTTACACAAAGTTATTCTTAACTCCATGCGACCTTTTCACGACTCGTTAGACCTAATCGATTTCTAATGTCCTAGAAGCCATCAATGTATGAAAAATATCGAAATCTAACCATCGATGTTTTTTTAAATAAAAAAATCTATGATTTTATAAAAAAAAACATTGAAGCTTTCTACTGAACTAAAAAAAAGAGTGGGTAAACACAACGAAATCATCAGCTATATATCCCAGCACGAGTTGATCAAATTTCGCTCCCCCTCCAGAACCAGTCGACCATTTGCTCAATTAATCAATATTTGACTTGAATAATGGCTTCTGAATCCTCATGCTAAATTTTATGTCGATAGGTTCATTACATCGGCAGTTATTAGCGTATCAAGTCCAGTCTCCCTTCTCTGATCCCTCTTCCCTTTAACAGATTTCGCGAAAAATTAGTAGGTGCCACCCTTATGAGGTTATGCATTTAAATATAAAGTTTCATGTTGATACATCCCCTCTACTACTTACACCATTGATCCAATGTGTACATATTATTCAGTCAACTGTCCCACATTTTATTTCCACCACCCGAATTTGGGAGCCACTATGTAAGTCATATGTGGGGAACAACCGGCCCGCTGTAAGATTTGGTCCGGCCCGCGAGACATTTTGAAAAACCCAATTAAAAAAAAAAAAATAATATTACACTACTTACTCACACTCACTCCAAATTAGGAAGATCGAGTAGGAAGGGGTTTGTCGCTTGCTCCTGCGGAATCAAGTGAGCGAGCAAGGCTTAGCATTTCTGGTTGACCTTACAGGCTATTTGAATGATTTAAATTTGAAACTTCAAAAACAAGGACAATTAGTAAATGATTTGTACAGCCATTTGAAAGCGTTTCAGAACAAAATCCGCTTGTGGGAAGCACAGATGCTGTCTGGTAACAGTTACCATTTCACCACGCTCTCTGAGCATGAAAATATTGCTTATGCTCAATATGCTGAAGAACTCAAGTTACTGTCGGAGCAATTTTCGAACAGATTTGGCGATTTCAAAAACATGGAAGACTGTTTCAATTTATTTGCTAATCCAACAAAAAGTAATGTACAAAATGCTCCAATAAACTTGCAAATGGAGTTGATCGACATTCAAGAAAACTCACTCCTAAAATCTAAATTTGAAGACGTGGAGTTGTTCGATTTCTTCAAAAAATACCTCGAAGAAGACCATTTTCCGTAGCTTAGAAAATTCGCAAGAAGATTGATTTGTGCGTTTGGCAGTACTTATAAATGCGAACAGTTCTTTTCAATGATGAAAGTTAATAAATCAAACATCGTACAAGGCTCACTGAAGATAATCTGGAAAATTCTTTGCGTCTTTGTATCAGTGGAATTAATCCAAACATCAATGGATTAGTTTCCCAAATTCAAGCTCAAGTGTCTCATTGATTTCGGTGTCGCTACTTGACTTTCGTAGTTTGTAATAATTCCAAATTTCACGATTTAATTATAATATTGTACCTATTTTTTTTCATTTCATTTTGTTATTTTAATAAATTGTATTATAATAACATTGTCTTATTATTTCATGTCTGATATCTATCGCTAAAGAGGGCGCCGGTAGCTCAGTGGTATGCGTGCTTGACTTCTGAGCTCAAGATCGTGGGTTCGTAACCCGACCGAGGCCCTTAGTTTATTTTATCTGGGAGGTAAAATAAACTTAAGCACGCCGTCCTTCGAATGGGACGTTAAGCGATGGTCCCGAGCCTGTACGATGTCAGGTACTCGTTAAAGACCCATAGCCTAGATGAATAAAAATTTAGGGTAGCCAAAATTTAGGACTCCCACAGTAGAGTCGGGCTCATGTCCACCAGAGTGACGAAAGAGCACTCTGGTAGTAGGCGATATGACCTCGTAGTTAAAGCCCGGGCATGAGTCATAAAACCTAACCTAACCTCTATCGCTAAAAATTATGAACACTACTTTAAAGTCCGACGTTGTTTTATTTTGAACCATCTACGCGGCCCGCGAACGTATTTGCAAATTAAAGTTTGGCCCGCAACATGTCAAAGGTTGCCCATACATGATGTAAGTCATCTGTTGAATATTAGCGCAATCGGTTGGAGGAGCAGCAAAAAGTTAATTTATTAATTCCTTCTCGGGATATACATTGTTGGAAAACATAAAATTTTTGACCGATTTTATAACCTCCCGGGAAAGTAAAAAGGCGTAGCGCTATTGGAAGTAGTCCATCCGAAGTGGGTAAGTCCCAAGAGAAGGGCTTTTAGAAATCCTCAACTTTGTGGGACTTGGCTTTCCTTCAACTTACCTTCTCCACCTTCCCAACCCACTTTCCAAACCCTTTTTTCTTCGGACGAAAGCCCTTAAACCTCTTCTCCAACCCTAAATCCTCTGTCACTCTCTGCCCATTGACACAAATCGAACATGCTATTCAGCTATACCAGTACTCATTCTTTAATACTTTTTTTTTTTTTTCAATCTCTTCAGTGTGGTTTTAAAAAACCGGATTTACTCCACTTCCTTTGAAATGTGGAGCTCTTTGATCAAAAATTTTCTTATAAAAGACATATACCGATTTTTAAAACGTAAAATGTACTCACTATGTGTGGATTTAATAAGTGTAAAGTAGAACGTGCTGAGGAGAAGCAAAATTCACTGGTAATGTACTTCCCCAGAACGAATTAATCAACTAATATTTTGGTAATTCACCGGTAATGTACTTCCCCAGAACGAATTAATCAACTAATATTTCGGTAATTCACTGGTAATGTACTTCCCCAGAACGAATTAATCAACTAATATTTTGGTAATTCACCGGTAATGTACTTCCCCAGAACGAATTAATCAACTAATATTTCGGTAATTCACTGGTAATGTACTTCCCCAGAAAGAATTAATCAACTAATATTTCGGTAATTCAACGGTAATGTACTTCCCCAGAACGAATTAATCAACTAATATTTCGGTAATTCACCGCTAATGTACTTCCCCATAACGAATTAATCAACTACTATTTCGGTAATTCACCGGTAATGTACTTCCCCAGAACGAATTAATCAACTAATATTTCGGTAATTCCCCGGTAATGTACTTCCCCAGAACGAATTAATCAACTAATATTTCGCACCTCTCCAAAACCAGTCGACCATTTCTGCTAATATCCAATTGACTTACATCGGGGCTCCTAAGTCCTCATACTAAATTTGGTGTCGATAAATTCATTACATCGGAAGTTATTAGAACTTTTAAGCCGGCTCCAGACACATGCTGTGTTTGTCACATAGCGAACATTCGCCTTTCGTCTAAGTACTTTGCTTGGTGTTCTCCGACTACTTGAAACAGATATGCGAGCTTTGCCGAATGTTCGCCTCGCACCGATCATTCAATACGAATACTTCTCTTGATAACAACAACTTGATAACAAGTGACTTGTTGTTGTCTGGATATAAATACAATTATCCATTAATAATCCATACAATATGGATACTTGTGACATACAAAGTAAATTGACTGAGTTTGTAGTATCAAGTTGTGGATATTTAATTGAAAATAAAAAGAAAAAAATAAGAAATAGAAGATGGTGGATGTTAACAAAAGCAGAAAAATGTAAGTATTCATTTTTTATTAGAAGATAGATAAATAAATTCACTATTTATTTTATACACAATAAGTAATGTTCTTCCCCAACTATACGAAGTATAGATGATATTATAGATGTTATATATATCTATATATATATATATATACAAATATATATATATATATAACAATATATGGAAGTATATATACTTCCACCACCACAACACCTATTGATTGATTTAGGTCTAACTTAAAAACGCTAATAACTGCCGAGAGATAAATGTATCGACATGAAATTTCGTAGTGAATTCAAAACCGCAAAAGAATTACACACTAATTTTCGGCGGAATCGGCAGAAAGGAAGGGGATAAAGAGAAGGGCTCAATGCAAAAACCCAAAAACCTCAAAAAAATTAAGTATTAGGATTTAGGAGCCTTTGTAATTAAACTATTATTTTTATTATTAGATTATTTTATAGACGGAGGAAAAATGTTAATTTATTATTTAGTTCTGGGGCAGTACACAGCCGGTGATTCACCAACGACTATTTTATATTTAATTTAAATTAGTAAAAAATGTTCACAATTAGCTTAATCGATTTAATGATTTGTGGTTTGAATAGGACTTTAGGAATGGGGTAATTGCTGGCAGTGGTTAGCGGGTCTGTTAATTCAGCATCCAATTTGGTATTCAGTTCAATTCAGAGTCGGCCATTTGTTCGTCAAGTGGTGGAAATAAAATGTGGTACAGTTGACTGAATAATATGTACACATTGGATCAATGGTGTAACTAGTAGAGGGGAAAAGTTGGTTTTGGCAGAGGGGCTAATGTTCAAGATGGCTGCCGTCCTAAAATGGGGGCCTTAGTACTAGAGTAATATTGGGTATGAATTAATATCGTAGATGCATTGTCATCGATGTGTGTATGTTCTTATTAGATGGGATCTTGAACCTCAAAAGGAACGAGCTTAGGCAACTGACTGGAGTTCTCACAGGACATGGTCCGTTCAATAGACCCACTGCAGGAGTCAAGTACAGTCCCACCTGTGACAGAGACGGAGGCACACTTCCTGGGCATTTGCTCGGGATACGCGAACGAGATTCCACATTTTTGGTAAAGATGTAATCACAGAGGAGGATTTTAGAAGATTGGACCACGGGAGCATTCTCAAGTTCATTAAGGAAACTGGGAGACTGAGCACTTCATGAAGGACATGGTTTAGGTAGTATAAACATACAGGTAACATAATAAGGTGGAAGCCCAGCACTTGCAGAGAAGGGATAAGAGCACTGGATGCTTAGGTCCCTAGGTGTAAAACACCAGCCTACCACACGTATATGTATATACGGTAAATCACCGGCAACGTACTTCCACATAACGAATTAATCAATTAACGTTTTGCATCCCCTCCACAACTAGTTGACCGTTTGCGCTAATATTAAACAAATTCTCATACTGAAATTTGTGACGATAAATTGATTATTTCGGCAGTTATCATAGTTTTTGTGTTGACCCCCCTCCTCTGAACGCCCTCTTCCCTTCGGCCGATTTCGATGTAATTTGACAAGTTTTGTCCTCATGGGGTTTGGACTGAAGATGTGAAGTTTTATGTTGATACACTCTTTACATCGGCAGTTATTGGGGTTTTTGAGTTGACCCCCCCCCCCCCCCCCCCCCCCCTCTTATCCCCCTCTGCCCTTCGGCCGATTCCGCAGAAAATTAATAAGTGTCTTCTTATAAGTTTTGAATTTACGTATGAAATTTTGTTTAGATACATTCAATTTTTTGAGAATTATTGTTTTTAAAATGTATTTTTGTTGAATTATCAATAAAAACTGTCTGCTTGATCTATTATTATTTTATAAATTATTCAATTATTTATTGTCAAAGAAGACTTTATTGAAACAACGATTTTTTTTTTTCTCTGGTATTTTGAGGGATTATTTAATTAACAAGAACAAGGGAAAAATTTACCAAAATCAAAAAATAAAATAATGAAATTTCGTATTAAATTTTAATATTATAGTAATAATCTCTAGATGAAAGTAAAATGACTATTTTCTTTTCCTTGTATAGTATATTTAATTACTTCTCAAGATCAAAGGAATTGAATAAATGTACTTAAAGCTTATAAAAATCAATTAATTTATGTAGATTTTCCACTTCAATAAAATTGTTTAAAATTTATCAAACTTGGCTTATGAAGATTTTTGAATTGAACTTCCCCACGTTTAATTCCCGGCTATATCACGTAATAAGCTACCCCCCGATGTATCGTGCGGAGCCCATTCCAAAGGATGGTATGGAAGGAGGAGTACCAGTAGCTTAGTGGTAGGAGAGTCGAGGCTTCCTTAACTTTAGAGGATAAGAAATGATAGAATGAATGCATTGATGGCAGAAGGGAAGGGGGGTTTAAGGGGTGCTCAATTCAAAAAACCTAATAACTGCCGATGTAATGAATATACCGACAAGAAATTTCATATTTGAAGTCAAAACCCAGATGAGGAGATATCCTGTCAAATTCCAGCGATATCGGCCGAAAAGAAGGGGGTTTCTGGGGGTGCTCAATTCAAAAAACCTAATAACTGCCGATGTAATGAATATATCGACAAGAAATTTCATATGTGAAGTCAAAACCCAGATGAGGAGATATCCTGTCAAATTCCAGGGATATCGGCCGAAAGGAAGGGGGGTTCTGGGAGTGCTCAATTCAATAAACCTAATAACTGCCAATGTAATTAATTTATCGACTCAAAACTGTTGTGGAGGGGGAGCAAACATTTGATTGATTAATTCATTCCGGGGAAGTATAATGCCCGTGATTCACCGACAACATTTTTTTTTATATTTATTTAGAAATCGAAATACATGAAATTTCAACGTTGAAAACTCCACATAAAATTTTTGGCCGATAATATACTATGTACTTATAAGTACTTACCTTTCAGGGACAGGCCAGAAACCATCGGTAGGATAGGCAGACAGGTTGAACGTATAGCGACACTCCTCTGTGAACCAACGTTGGTAGACATAACGGCAGAGTCTAGCTCGCTCGCTCCTGCAACAAAACACATCATCTCAGAATAGACAATAGTAAGACTAGGATCTAGGCGCATCTATGGGTAGGAGAGGCTTTAGGGGACATAGGCTTAACAACCTCACGCTTTATCAAAAGGAGAAGAAACGGCTGTCCGGATGCCATTTATTGCATACGCTTGAAACCGTTGAAGATATAATTTTACGAGATACCAAGAAACTGACATCTTAATAATTCCGAAAGTATTAGAGTCCTGAGCTCCCTACTTCTTCACAGTGCGCAGATGGCTTGGGAGATGATCACAGTACACTTAAATCATTTTGGCTATTTTTCGACTTAACATGTTATTCCCTGTGACCATAGAGGTTAGGTAAGGTTTTATGACTCATGCCCAGGCTTTAACTACGAGGTCATATCGTCTACTACCAGAGTGCTCTTTCGTCACTCTGGTGGACATGAGCCCCGACTCTACTGTGGGAGTCCTAAATTTTGCCTACCCTAAATTTTTATTCACCTAGGGCAGGGGTCTGTGTACCTGACATCGTACAGGCTCGGGACCAGCGCTTAACGTCTCATCCGAAGGACGGCGTGCTTAAGTTTATTTTACCTCCCAGATAAAATAAACTAAGGGCCTCGGTCAGGTTTCGAACCCACGTTCTTGAGCTCAGAAGACAAGCACGCATACCACTGAGCTACCGGCGCCCTCTTGTGACCATAGATATAAAGAGAGAAAGTTTGTTAGTGTGAGGTAATCTTAAAAACTACTTAACCGATTTAAATAATTCTTTCATTGGAAAGCTTACTTTTTTCCGGTGGACTAAGCTATTTTTTTCACTGTTTATTGAAAGCTGAGCAATGAAGGTAAAAGTGAAGCAAGTCGGAGGAGAAACGGCCGTCTGGTTATTTATTAAATATGCGGCCTAAACCGTTGAAGATATATCAAAATGATGTATGGACGAATTGTTGACAATAACATGTTATACAAAAATGTTTGCAAAGGCATATACCTATCTACAACAGATAACCTTTTATTAAAGTTTTAAAATAGACAATATTTCAAAACAAATCATTTCAGAACGGTTTTTTGTATGTTGCTCAAAAATCGGACGAATTGCGAAAAATCGTATTGTATATAAAATGTACCTTTCAGTCTTCTCTACAACATTTACTTGCAAAGTTTTCAATTATGTAATAACATAAGCGGTTTCTTGTAAATGTAACTTGCCCCGAAATAAATTTGTCTCAAATTTCGTCCTATTGCGCCCAAATCTAATGAGATCTAAGTTAGCACATGTGACTTCTCCATTCCAAAATTTAAATTTACAGCTACAATCGTTTCTGCGATAGAATGCTCACAACTTACATAGACATGACCTATACATAAGGTAAATCCCGATAAGCTAAAAAGACTAAGTGTTTCAGAGCTTGGAAGTTTCCGCACTCCCACTAAATCATTGATATCTTTATTTGGTTGACCCTTATTTTCTGTCTTGTCTTCTTTAAGGGCACTCTCTCTCAAAACTAAGTTTTTGCTCTCCCTAAATCCGTTTATAGGACAGAACTTCGGTTCAAGGTTTCAGACTTGGGCCAGGTAAAATGTTTCAGACCTGGACTAGGATCAACGATTGCAGATCGGAGTTTAGGTCTGGAACGATATACGGAACTGGAATCCTCAAATCAGTAAAAACAGAAGGTAAGATTCCACCAAATAAAGAGTTCGAAAATAATAATAAGAGTTTATTTGAAAAGAAGAATAGTAAAATACATTAAAGAAATTAAACTCATAGACAAGTCCGCCATGTTGACTCCAAAATTAAACATAAGTAAACCATTAAATTCAAAATAAAATTAATACACATTATGAAAAATAGAAGAAACAGTGATAGTATTTTTCAGTAGTTTTACTGATTACCAAACATACAGTCAAATATTGATAATTAAATTGAGCACATAACACCTGACTGTATTTCAGCGCATTAATAATATAGGTTAGGTTAGGTTTTATGACTCGTGCCCGGGCTTTAACTACGAGATCATATCGCCTACTACCAGAGCTCTCTTTCGTCACTATGGTGGATATGAGCCCGATTCTACTGTGGGAGTCCTAAATTTTGCCTATCCTAAATTTTTATTCACTTAGGGTAGGGGTCTTTAACAAGTTCCTGACATCGTACAGGCTCGGGACCATCGCTTAGCGTCCCATCCGAAGGACGGAGTGCTTAAGTTTATTTTACCTTCCAGATAAAATACACTAAGGGTCTCGGTCGGGTTTCGAACCCACGATCTTGAGCTCAGAAGACAAGCACGCACACCACTGAGCTATCGGCGCCCTCTCTCAATAATATATCTAAATAAATAGTACCAATTCTCTCCATTCAAATGATAAAAAGATTCTTGAGGCGGCTAATTATTTTCATTAAAATAACGTAATCTAAACTCAGCCAGAATTGGACAACGACCAATAAAATGATACAAACTTTCAATTTCAGATAAATTACATTATCTCAAGTTTCCGTGGTTTATAGTTTATATCAAACAAGTCTCTCCTAGCACGAAAAATTACTTTGAACAGGTGAAGATTTCTATTTTCAAAATAACTATTATTGCCAAGATCAAAATTCATCCCCGAATAAATACATTTAGAGGATGGGTTATTTAATTGTTCCAGAATACTATTTTTAAGGGAGATCTCAACCAACTTCTCTAAATTTAAACATTTAGGTTTGGAACTGCTTCAAGTCCTCGATGTTGGCGAAAATTTAGAGGGTAAAGCAAAAAATACGTGAGAATCGTCGAAGGACCTAAAAAGAGCAAAAAGCAGAAGGCAAGAGTCAACCAAATAAAGAGATCGAAGGTGCAGAGGGAGAGAGGAAACTTAACTTGAGTTTGAATGTAGCCTCATTTCAGACACTCAATAGAACAAATACTAAAGATAACCAACAAAAAAGAAAATCAAGGTTTGAGGGGGAGAGAGGAAACTTAACTTGAGTTTGAATGTAGCCTCATTTCAGACACTCAATAGAACAAATACTAAAGATAACCAACAAAAAAAAAAATCAAGGTTTGAGGGGGAGAGCGGAAACTTACATATAACATTGAGGTAACCTCAAAATCCCAGATCGAAGGACCTTCAATAGAACTATAGAACCATGATGTATACCTATAGAACCCAACGAAAACTTTGGGGTTCTAATATTTGAGGTAGTTCACAGCAGGCTAATAGTTAAAAAATAAAGAATACATTCACTTTTATTCTGTTCAGAATGAATACATAAAACAAAATTTATTTTCATCATTCATAATATATTCGGGTTCATTTTGAATTCTCTCCATTCCTCTTCAAAATTCTGCGGCAAAGAGAGAAACATCAAAATAAAATAGAAAATAAACATGAAATGACACTAAAGATGTTTAATTTTATGTTATAATTTGTCTGTTTATATTCATTTATTCATTATTTTTTTGTTTAGGTAAAAAAGCAGGAAATATTATGTTTTCGCTCTCCCTCCAAACCTAGGATAGGAATGTATCTCACGCATATTCATAAGAAATTGCAATTAAACACTCAACGTCTATGTAATTAACATAATATATTTTTCACCTCTTTTGTATATATTTTTTATTAATTTATCTTATCTCCTTTGGGTTTAATTAATGTTAAATATGCATGGGTAGAATCCCCGGGAATATAAATAATGTGTTTTGTTTTTGTGGCTATAACATCAAGGCCATATTGCCTACTACCAGAGCGCTCTCTCGCTGCTCTGTGGAGATGAGCCCTACTCCACTGAAAGAGGTTCTGAAATTAGAGGTTTTGAAAGACCTGAGATCGATGTTTGGTTTCGATGAACTTTAAAAGATGCCATGCATATGGGAGTTATGAATTTAAATATAAAATTTCAAATCGATACATATGTCAGTTATTGGGATTTTTGAATTATTAGATGATATCCTTATAGAGGTTTGAATATACATATCAAATTTCATGTCAATACATTACAACGGCAGTTAGAGTTTCTGTGTTAAAGCCCCCCCTAATCCTGCCCCCTTTTGTTCAATTTACAGGAAAATTAATAGATGTTGTCCTTAGAATATTATTGACACACATATACAATTTCGTGTACCGACATTCATTCTATCGAGAGTTATCGTGTTCAAAACTCACACGCCCACACGAATCTCTAGGTTGGATAGCATAAAATTCCGTTGATTACTTAGCGCGAATCAATTGAGTTATTGTTCTCCATCCAAAACCAATTAATTTACATAAGGGCTTATAAATTCTCATACTAAATTTTGTGTCGATAAATTCATTACATCAGCAGTTATTACGATTTTTGAGTCGAAACTCCGTAGAAAATTAATAAATCCGTCCATACGGAGTTTTGAATTTACATATGAAATTTCGGTTTCATGTTCAGTAATTAGAGTTTTTGTATTATGAACTTCATGAACGAACTAGTTCAGTAATTGAACGAACTAGCTTATTCAACGACCAGTTTTGAAATTCCACCTCATGGGTCCAGTTTAGAAAGTTAGATAATCAGCGTGCATCGCCAGTTTTCTCCCGGATGTTGCACAATATCACTGTTACTTTCCCCAATGAATCAGTGTTAATACTCGAAATTCAAAATACCTATAGTGAAAGTATTGTTTTACAGGGGGGGGGGGGGGGACTTTGTTAAAATGGCACCCCTAGCCTAAGAACCTAGAAGGTGGTTGGTATAAGAAAGTCCTATTATAGTCACTTCACATATTTTTTAAGAACCTTCAAAATAGTTGCAGTTTAACTCTACTTTTCATTAGAAGTTAGAGATGCTGATGAAAGTTAGCATCAACATTATGTTGCAGTTATGAAAGGCATTAACGTTCCAACAAGCTCACTCTTTTGAAACACTACGATCGGTGTTTCCGACATATTTAAAACTCGTGTTAAAATAGTTTAATTTTTTTAAAGGTAAATTCTGAAGATTGGGGATTAGAAATCCGGCCGATGCTCTTAAATTTTTACTTTTTCATATTCGTGCGAAAATCCGACATCTAGTTTTCAATGGAATTTTACATTCCAAGGTCCCCTAAACACTTCTTGGTCATTCTCGCTAAGATGTGTGTATGTATTAAACATTTGTGAGCGCTCAAATTTGAAAAACTGTTAAACTTGAAATTGAGTTGACTTTGATCTGATTAGATTTTGACCAAAATCGGAAGAAAAAAAAAGATTACTTAATTTCAGTACATTTTACAAGATATGGCTTATAATGATGATATAATCATAAAACTGTTCAGCTAAAAGTTGTAGAGTTTTCTCAAGTTTAATTTTTTAAAAGGCAAATTTTATTAAAATCGTACTTTTTACTGTTGTACGGTTTGCGAGATAAATGCCGAAAACTGTTCTGAAAATGTTGTTTTGAAACCCATCTTTTTGAACGTTGGCCCGATAAAAGTTCCATTTGAAAGAACAATTACTTATTCGATTGATATTTTTATTCCCTTTCATCGTCCATAACAGAATAACTTAAATTAGGTAGATGTACATGAAAAAATAAAAATAAAATAATCTTATTATATAATCTTGGAAATGGAATGTTTTTTGCATGAAAAGCGGAAACTTACTGAATTATCGATACCATCGATAGTTTTCCACCGATAGTATCAGACTATCGATAGTGGCCCAACTATCGACTATCGCCCATCCTTAGTCCCAAGTCTTTTTGATGCAAGATACTCAAAGACCTACGGAGCACAGTAGATTAGCTCATGTTCCCCAGAGCGGCGAAGAAGCCCTCTGGTAGTAGGCGACATGAACGTCGCTTAAGTCATAGGTCAGATAAACAAAGAAAGAGAAATGATTTGAGGATACCTGCTGGAGCAAAATTTACTGAAACATAATTGCCCCCGACATTTGAGGACTGTTTCGTTTTTGTTCGACGCACCTTCCAGACCTCCAGGTAGACGAGTTTACGAAAACAAGATATTTTTGCATTTCTGATGTCGCTTCAATCCTTTGACGTCAATCGGGCTGGCCTACAAACTGCATTCCTACAATGAGAACCGGGTTTTCCCTGTGTTTCTGTCCAATGAATCCAGATTTTTTTAACGACTAAACGTATTAAAATTTTCCCATAGTCATTTTATTTTATTTATTTATTTTTATTCTTTATATTCAACGTCCACATGTCCTCCCACATTGAAAGACACGTTTTTTATAGGATACCACTCTCCTATACCCGGTTTTTGGATACGTCATACAATTTTGTACATCAAATAGTTTATCTACACCAATACATCTGTGATCACAGGAATAAATTGGTAAGTCTAAAGTAACTTTTCAGGGCAGCACTTTTTTACTTTTGCATTAATCGTGTAAATCCAGTTTTTGGAATAAATAAATTATGTTTGCATCATTATTAATGATATACCTTCTAAATCTATAGAAGTGAATGAAAATGAATATTGTTAATCCTTTCTTGGATTTTCCCTTAGTTACCTAATTATTCTCGACACATCGCAGACTGTGACAACTCCTGTTTCCTAGCATTCAGTAATCCATAGATTCTCTTCAAGATGCCTGTCCGACTCTACTATAGCTCAATGACCGGAAGAAATGCTGATAACTCAGATCCATTGTGTGTGGGATCCCTCCGGGAGGCGGGAGGGGTGGCGGGGCCGGGCCTTGTGCGGCGGAGTATCTTGATGTGCGGACGGTGGCCGGGCTAGAGAGCTTGATCGGCTCTGCTGGGATCTCTGGACTGATATAGTCCCCGGGCTTGGAGGATGTGGTCGGTGCCACACACAAGCACACCCTCCCTAATAGGCCTAGCTAGGTTGGGACGCTCTCTGCGTGTCAGAGTAGACTGACATCAATGACCTTCGTGAGAAAAAAAAAAAAAATCCTAACTACCAATGTAATGATTGTATCTACATACAGTTTAGTATGAGGATTGTCTATGTATCGACAAGGAATTTTATGTGAACTGAACCTTACAAGGACAATACTTAATTATTTTAAGCGGAATCGGAGAGAAGTGGGGGATCAGAGGAGGCCTCAACTGAAAAACCCCAATAACAGCCGACGAAATGAAATTTCAAAAGTCAAAGCTTATGGTGGACGTAACCTGTCAAATTTCAGCGTTATCGGCTGAAGGAAAGGGGGAATTTAAGGGAGAGGGCTCAATTCAAAGACCCTAATAACTGCCGATGTAAGGAGTTTATCGACATTAAATATAGTATGAGGATTTAGGAGCCCTTATGTAAGTCAAATATAGATTTTTAGCCCAGACGGCCCATTGCTTTTTAAGGGCGAGCGAAAACTTAATTGATTCCACCAATTTTTAATTTTCCTCCCGGTATGTTTTCACACTAAAATTTTTTATTCTTTGAAAATAAAAATATATATAAAAATTATATAGAAATATTTCGTACGGAGGGCATAATGACGTTCGAAAATTTTCGATTTTCGGCATGTATCTCTCAAACAAATTTTATTTGAAGAGATTTTAGAGATGAAAACTAATTAGATCTATTAGTTGGAGAAAGAGCAAAAACTGAATTGAAAATTCGGCTGGGAAAATACATTGATAATAGATAATTTCGTTAACGGTTTTTGAACTCGAGAACAATGAAATTGTAGTCGAAAAGAGCGTTAAACTTGCTTGAAATAAACAAAGAAAAAGTTGGAAACTCCCAGGGTATTACACAAGAGGAGTGTTTAACATGCCGAGGTTACCTTGGACAAGGGGCAGGGTCAAGGTAAGTCAGGTAGTCAGTCTCGATCAACGGTCTAGTGTAACATCTCGTAAAGCGAGCACTCTGGTAGAATGCCATATTACCTCGTAGTTAAAGCCCGGGACTGGGCATGTATTGTGATAACTATATAAAATTGTGTAAAATAAAAATGAAAATAATTGAAATAATAAATATTAAATATAATTAAATAACAAAATTACCACATTTCCCGTAGAAATTATAGCTGGTCTTCTACTAAATTTTGATTTCTACAGTGATTTTTGAAAAGGGACCTAAATAGTCTTCTAAGAAGACTAAAAAGTCTTCTAAATATAATATTGATCCATATTGTTTCTTTTCAAAATGTTAAATCTAATCCAAAGGTATAAATCTTATTGGGTTCACAGGGAACATGAATAGCATAGAATAAGAGAACAAATATTGGGTTAATTTACCTAAACCTACATGATAAATAAAATCAAAATATCAATATGAAATAAAAAATCAAATTATTTACAATAAAAATCTTACAAACTAATTTCTACATCTACTTTAGACTTTTTTATTTTTAAATATTGTGGCCATTTAAAACAGCTGATCGTCGTCTTTTGTTTTTCATTCATTGGTTGTTCACATTTCGTTTTAAAACAAAATGCCACTAGTCCATCTTTGTATATGTATTCACTATTTAAGTTACTTCACTCCTAACAGCCGTTTTTATACAAATAATAATAATTAATTTTTTAATATATTTATAATCTTAATGTGTGTAAATTGTTTACATCACAAAACATAGTTTGTATAAGAAAGTCCTATAATGGGCAAATCACATATATTTTTGTTAATAGTTAACCCTCTGCTAAAAATTTGTTTTTACAGGTAAACATTATTAATGACGAGAAGGCGCCCCCCCCTCCCCTCCCCCTCTCTGTACAAACAGACGGTGTGCTTTTAGACCCCCCGCTGACTTTCGTAAACAAAACACTGCTAACACTGTTAATATTTGCATTCACTTAAATTTTAAAATAAATTTCGCTATCCTGATAATTTCTTGAAAATTTCAAGAAATTTGTTCAAACCCCCTATGTAAGTCAACTGAATATTAGCGCAAACGGTCGACTGGTTATGGAGGGGGAATGAAAAGTTAATTGATTAATTCGTTCTGGGGAAGTTCATTGCAGGTGATTCACCCATCATTTTTTTGAATCAGGAGATAAATTGAATATGAATAAATATATGGTGGTGGGCTGGTGTCTAACACCTAGGGACCTAAGCATCGTGCTTGTATCCCCTTCCCTGGAAGCGCTAGGCTTCCCCCTTATTTTGTTACCTGTATGTTTATCATCATATATATAAAGCTGAAAATGTCTCTGCGTTGTACCGCTATAACTCACGAACGGCTTGATGGATTTGATTAATTTTTTTTTTTAATTTGTTCGACATCGTCTGTGGAAGGTTATAGGCGTATTAGTACCTCAATATCTGGTCCATCCCAGCATCCACCCACGCAATCTTTGTAACTCAAAAACCATTGCAATGATTAATGAGAAATCTTTTTGAATAAATTAGTTTTAGCTCCAAAGCTAGCGTTACTACAGTTGAAGGACTATAAGCCTTATTCCTTATGAATAATTGAAAATTATAACATTATGAATGTACTGTCGAGGAACTGAATAGCCTTATAGGAGATATTGGGAGAAAAGTCGAAGTTCCCCGGGTAACGCCGGGTATTACTGCTAGTTCTACCTAAACCAAGCCCTTCATGAAGTGCTCAGTCTCCCAGTTTCCTTAATGAACCTGAGAATGCTCCCGTGGTTCAATCTTCTAAAGTCCTCCTCTGTGATTACATATTTTCCAAAGATGTGGAATCTCGTCCGCGCGTATCCTGAGCACATTCCCAGGAAGTGTGCCGCCGTCTCTGTCACAGCTAGGACTGTCCTTGACTCCTACAGTGTGTAGGTGTCTATTGAAAGGACCGCGTCCTGTGAGAACTCCAGTTAGTTGCCGAAGCTCGTTCCTTTTGAGGTTCAGCACCTTGGACTCAGGAACATCTTCGACTGTCTGCATGTGGTTCTTTCTCTCCATGACTATAGTTCACTCTTTAATCCGGGTTCGGTATACCTCAAGAGATATTAGTACTGCCTCTGGCCCTATAAAGGGCTTACTTGAACCTTCCTTGGCTAGTCGTTCTGTCTCCTCGTTTCCCTGAATTCCCGAGTGTCCGGGAACCCAGTAGAATCATACATTCTTGTAGTTTCCTAGGGTATTTAGCTGATTTGCGCACTCCCTAACCAGTTTTGATCCGGATAACATGAATCTCCTCATCGAATTTCTGACCGATTACTTAACTTTCCCTTAGAAAGCATTTCTATGAACGACAGGTCAATCAGTCTCACCCTTGAAAATAATAAGAGTATCAAAGATTTATTTGAAATTCAATTAGGCAATTTATTCAATGGTTTTGTATGAATTTTAATAGAAAGAATGAAAATTCAATGAAAAGGAAATTATCAAAAAACGATAGAGAGAAAAAAAAATGTATATTTTGGAATATAAATGAATGAAAGAGGAAGAAAGGAGAGGGGGAATACTATTTTTTGATAATGATCTCAGACTTGAAGTTCTTTGATGAAACTTGGAAGTCGGTACTTTGAACGGACTTGAAAGTTACCACAATACTTGATAAAACTCGGCCCTCAACAGTACATCAAAGGCTGTTCCTTCTACGGTACTTTTAACAGAAAACCTTCAATTAAATAGAAAATAACATATATTTTTATTTCTCGAGTTATTCGAAGTATATCGCAAGTTATCGGTCAGAAGCTTGGATTCTAAAAATTTTAAAAAATGTCATCGGTGAATGTACTTCCCTAGAAAGAATTAATCAATAAACTTTTTGGTCCCCTCCAAAACAAGTCGACCGTTTGTGCTAACATTCAATAGTTGACATATATTAGGGCTCCTAAATCTTCATACTATATTTAGTGTCGATAAATTCATTACATCGGCCGATATGAATAAAATGAATTTACCGATTGTTAAATGAGAAAAAATGTTATTGTCATTTTGTTGACAGCGTTTTTGACAGCTGTCATGTGTCAAAATAACTTTTTGACGTCAAATTCGTGTTCTCCGACCCCAAAAACCATAATATGGAAAATTTTTAGCCCATTTTGATGAAACGTGGAAGCGCCATATTGTTACAACTTTAATATATATGAAAACCCATGTTAAATTCCATTTAAAATTCAAATGCCGTGGGGCACGTTTTCGTTTTTTTTGGCGCCAAAATTTTTCTTTCGTCGAGTTCTTCCAAACTAGGGGTGCACGTTTTTTTTTTTTAAATTGTCATTTTTGGACCACTCTAATATAGAATCAAAGAACAATCATTTTATTTTACATACCAACAATAATAATTATTGTTAAAGATAATTATTATCTTTACACAAATTTCAGTGAAAACTCAACGTCAAATTCTCAACGATACATAACTTCTTCTGTGGAAGTAAAAAACATCATTTTGATTACCCTCATATAGCGGATTCAGTTAGGGCTACTGTTTTAGGACAGGTAATATAGCGACCTTGTAACTCCAACCAGTCTACTCTGCGCCTTCAAATCGAGAGTAGACAGAACTTCCCTTTCACAAAGAACTGTTCTATAGAAACAGATAGACAGGAGAATCGATGAGTTGGGTCTACCCAATTCCCTGAAGAGTGCCGACTGGGGGGGGGGGGGGGGGGGAGGGGGGTGGGGGGGTGTCTTCAGTCTTGATTGAAGCCAACATCCACGGAGGTAACTTATTTAAAAAGTTATCTCAAGCTGGGAAGGTAATCAGCGTCCATCCAAACTCCCGCCCGTTTTGTTAGTCTAGCCCGCCAAAAACTCAATTCCCGCTCTTTTGTCTTCTTACCGTTTTCCCTTGGTTCCTGCCTGGTTATCTGATGATGTTCAATATCCCAGCTTTTCTAAGCAAGATTAATTTTTTTTTTTGTATTTTTTATATTATCTCTTCATTTCAGTTTCTTTTTCGAAAATCCAAGATCGAGTTTTCAATTAAATTTAACGTTTTAATTTTACCTATCTTCTTATTATTGGTACATTTTTTTTTTTGTTTTAAGGGATAAAAGAATATAGTGTGATAATTAAAAAGGCTTAAGTGTTAATCTTAAATAAATTATAAATAAATAAAATATATAAATAATAATTAATAATAATGAAATAATAATAATTAAATAAACGAAGAAAAATAAATAATAATAATTAAAATTACCACATTTCCTGTAGAAATTTTATCTCTTTTCTTTTACTAAATTTTGATTTCTACAGTAGTTTTTCGAAAAACATACATTATAACGGCAGTTATTAGAGTTTTTGAGTTAAGCCCCATTAATTCTTCTCTTCCGTTTTAGGGAAGGTAATAGAACATTTAGTTAGTTATTATGACTCATGCCCGGGCTTTAACTACGAGGTCATATTGCTTACTACCGGAGCGCTCTTTCGTCACTATGGTGGACATGGGCTACACTCTACTGTGGGAATTCTAAATTTTGCCAGCCCATTTATTCACCTCGTGTAGGAATCTTTAACGAGTATCTGCCATCGCACTATCGCTTAACGTTCTATCCGAAGGCATGCTTACCTTTTTTTTGCCTCTTAAATAAAATAAGCTAAGGGCTTCGGCTGGGTTTCGAACCCCAGTACTTCTGTAGACGCAACTTTCCTTTAGGAGCAGATATAAATGAGCCATGGGCAATGCCCGACTACTGGATGTACAACATATTATCAGGTCACGGAAAATTCAACTCCAAGCTATTCTTCTTTAGGACCAAGAACAACTCGCACTGTCCGTGCGGCGGTCGAGACTGCAGAGCCTGTGGTCCTCGAATGGGCCTAGGATGGAGTTGATACGCGGGACAGGGTCGTATCTGGGACTTCATCTAGGGCAGTTGGTGACGAAGACCGGCCACACAGTGTTCAGCCGATTCGTCGCCTCCTGGCGGAGAAAGTATAAAGCACTCTGACCCTGACCACCGTACTGCAGTCAGCGAGTGCCCCACATTTATACCGAGGTCTCTTTGCGCGCCAAGGAGCGCCGCCGAGGAAATTAATGTGGATCGACAATTGGCGATTCCTATCCGACCACAGCAACAGATTATTATTCAATTTTTCTTTATTTATATATAAATAAACAGTTTTAGGCTCTTTTCCCCGACGAACGGGAATCGTGGCCTCCACCGGAGATAGACAATACATAAAAAAAAAATAATAATAAATAAATAAAAAGTAAATAATAAAATTTTTTTAAAAATGTTCAAAAAATGGCGCCCTTGACAGGAAAGGTAACAGAACAACATGTTAAGCGTCGGACAAAAAACGGTATACCGCCTATTGCGATTTATCCTACCCTCAAACAGCGATCATTCAACATGCCTACAGACTAAGGTTGGTAGTGGGCTATACTTCATTCGTATAAGATAAGAATTCGAAGTAATTTAAGGCCGAATAGTTACGAAACCATCTGATAAGACCTGCGAAGGAATGTTCTTTTTACGCTAATTCAAATAGTTAAGAAGTTAACTCACTTGAAGAATCGAATGAACAGGGGCTTCATTTGAAGAAATTGTTGACATTTTTGATTCCTAAAGGAATATTCGAAGGATAGAGGAAGGTATAGTTAGTTATTGTAACTACCAACAGAGCGCTCTATCGTAACTCTGGTGGGCATGGGAGTCCTACTGTGGGAGTACTAAATTTTAAATTTTGCCTACCCAGGTGTAGTTTACCTAGGTTATGAAGGTGTCATCAACGAGTATCTGACATCGTACAATCTCGAGACTTTGAGGTACAGCTATTTTAGTACAAATTCCTCCGACGAATTGTCAACGCTCCTTTCTATGTCACCAATAAAGTCCTACACAGAGATCTCAGTATTCCCATTGTCAATGAATTAATCAAATCCCGATCCCAATCATTCCACAGAAGCCTCTCTCACAAGACCTTTCCTATCATTCCCATCCTGACAATCCTTCCCGCCGCTTGAATAGGAGGTGGCCTCGCGATCTTCTCTTTGAGGATAGTGAATAATGACAGACAATTAACTTTCGAGGGAGTGTCAGCGCTGGCTGGCTTCTCCCATCAAGTGACGTTATATTTTTCTTTTTGACCTCATATTTGCTATATATTGTACATATATTGTATATAGATTACAAATAAATGAAAAAAAAAAAAAAAAAGTATCTATGTATGCTTGTTTCACAAACAGCGAATTCTACGAATAATAAAAAGCATTCAAAATTACATTTTTGAAATTAATTGTTTTGTAAGTGTCCGCTTAGGAGACGTAACTGTTGATGTCGAAAAATTGGTTGTCCGCTTCCGTGAGAGGGTGTCCGTTGCGAGGAGGGTAAAAATACATTGTTTTCCGATACTTCGGGCCGGGACATCCCAAAATTGAGAGGGGTGTCCGTAAAGAGGGGTTTTACTGTACCTCAGTCTAATATAGTATGAATATAATTGTAATTAAATGTATAATATACTATATAATAATATAAAAATAATATATTTATATAAAGATAATATATTTATATTCTGTAATATAATTATATGAATTTAATATCATTATATGAACTAAACATAATTATGAATTTTGATATGGTAAAAAAAATATAAATTTTGAAATCAGCACCTGAGGGAATGATAAATAGCTGGGATTTATATTGAAGATGATAAGGTGAGAAAACCAGTACCCCTCCCTCGATTTTAAATTAACTTTTTTTCTTCATGTTTCTTATAAAAAGGCTGATGAAAGAATAAAAAAATAAATTAGAATAAAAAAAAAATGGAATAGCTGTTAAAAAGAAATTAATGAAGTGACGTATCATCTGATACTTTGAAGTAATTAAATTGAGGATTGGATGATCTTGGTTGTGGCCAGGTACTTACATAACTTTTCTTACATAAAATAGAATGAGAAAGTTAATTATCGTGACTCATGCCCGGGCTTTAAGTATGAGATCATATCGCCTACTACCAGAGGTTCCTTCGTCACTCTCGAGTACATGAGTCCAACTCATAAATTTAGTAAATAAAATTCTAGTCCTAAATAGGCGGTGATTCACCGTCGACATTTTTTTGCGACATCTCTAAACTTATATCTTTTTTTACTTTGCAACCTGGCAATACTAGTTATAAATGAACAAAATAAATGTTATCCTACCTTAATAAAGATACATCTCTAAACCGAGCTCTTTTTTACTTTGCAACCTGGCAATACTAATTATAAATGAACAAAATAAATGTTATCCTACCTTAATAAAGATACATCTCTAAACCGAGCTCTTTTTTACTTTGCAACCTGGCAATACTAGTTATAAATGAACAAAATAAATGTTATCCTACCTTAATAAAGATACATCTCTAAACCGAGCTCTTTTTTACTTTGCAACCTGGCAATACTAGTTATAAATGAACAAAATAAATGTTATCCTACCTTAATAAAGATACATCTCTAAACCGAGCTCTTTTTTACTTTGCAACCTGGCAATACTAATTATAAATGAACAAAATAAATGTTATCCTACCTTAATAAAGATACATCTCTAAACTTATATCTTTTTTTACTTTGCAACCTGGCAATACTAGTTATAAATGAACAAAATAAATGTTATCCTACCTTAATAAAGATACATCTCTAAACCGAGCTCTTTTTTACTTTGCAACCTGGCAATACTAGTTATAAATGAACAAAATAAATGTTAACCTATCTTATTAAAGGTACATCTCTAAACTTATATCTTTTTTTACTTTGCAACCTGGCAATACTAGTTATAAATGAACAAAATAAATGTTATCCTACCTTAATAAAGATACATCTCTAAACCGAGCTCTTTTTTACTTTGCAACCTGGCAATACTAATTATAAATGAACAAAATAAATGTTATCCTACCTTAATAAAGATACATCTCTAAACCGAGCTCTTTTTTACTTTGCAACCTGGCAATACTAGTTATAAATGAACAAAATAAATGTTATCCTACCTTAATAAAGATACATCTCTAAACCGAGCTCTTTTTTACTTTGCAACCTGGCAATACTAATTATAAATGAACAAAATAAATGTTATCCTACCTTAATAAAGATACATCTCTAAACCGAGCTCTTTTTTACTTTGCAACCTGGCAATACTAGTTATAAATGAACAAAATAAATGTTATCCTACCTTAATAAAGATACATCTCTAAACCGAGCTCTTTTTTACTTTGCAACCTGGCAATACTAGTTATAAATGAACAAAATAAATGTTATCCTACCTTAATAAAGATACATCTCTAAACCGAGCTCTTTTTTACTTTGCAACCTGGCAATACTAATTATAAATGAACAAAATAAATGTTATCCTACCTTAATAAAGATACATCTCTAAACTTATATCTTTTTTTACTTTGCAACCTGGCAATACTAGTTATAAATGAACAAAATAAATGTTATCCTACCTTAATAAAGATACATCTCTAAACCGAGCTCTTTTTTACTTTGCAACCTGGCAATACTAGTTATAAATGAACAAAATAAATGTTAACCTATCTTATTAAAGGTACATCTCTAAACTTATATCTTTTTTTACTTTGCAACCTGGCAATACTAATTATAAATGAACAAAATAAATGTTATCCTGTCTTAAAAAAGGTACATTCCTAAACTGAGCTCTTTTTTACTTTGCAACCTGGCAATACTAATTATAAATGAACAAAATAAATGTTATCCTACCTTAAAAAAGGTACATTCCTAAACTGAGCTTTAAATAATTGATTGTCTTCCGTTTATTCCATTGTTATCATGCTTCGAGAAAGCAGACATTTAATTATTCAAGAACCACTTTAAGTTGTTCATCATCCATTTCCTATTGTCTTCTAAAATCTTCTTTTTTTTCTCCCGTGTTCTTCTCTTGTGTTGCTGTTCGAGTCTCAAGCTGTTGGAGTCTGAAGATATTTGCGGTTGTGAACCCGATTTACTGCCTCTAATATAAAGGCTACAAATCACGAAGACACTGAAGCCCTTCTCCACTCATAAATTTGGTCCATCACCATAGGGTAAATATTAATTAAGAAAGAGTAGATTGGGGATAATTACCATACTGAGAGTGGAGCTTAAGTTACCAGAGGCCATATTTCGCCTTCACTTTGTAATATATCGTCTATAAGTTTTTTTTTTACTTCCCAGATATACGAAATACAGTAGAGTCCCGCTATAATCCGGACTAGATGGGACCGGACCCCGTCCGGATTACCGAAAGCCCCGATTAACCGGAATTTGCAGTAAAATGAACATAATAAATATTTTAGCGACTTTTTTTTTCTTATAAATACACCTTTTCCTTCATCTTAATTTTATTTTCAATACTACATAATGTATGTGTATGTAGATCTAAGTTTTCGACCTACGAACTGAGATAGGGTTAACAAAACAAAACATCTTTGTGATTAAAACTAAAAATTTATTTAGATTATGATTATTTTGATTTGAATTTTAAAGGTCAAAGATATATATATATTGTATATATAGTACATATACATATTATATATAAATACAGTAGAACCTCTTTAAGTCGAACCTCGATAAGTCGAAAACCTCCAAAACTCGAAAAAAAAGTGTTGTTCCTTTCCCTTCAAGCCCCAAAACAAAACCTCCATTACTCGAAATCTCTACCCTCTATAAGTCGAAATAATCAGTGAGTTCCTACAAGCCATTTTGGTACATATTTTCCCTCTATAACTCGGAAAAATAAATTGGACCTCTGTATCTCGAACATAGCAATGTTTTATTTTACAACTCGATTATTTGAAACTTATTACCTCTAGAGCTCGAAGAAAAATAAGTTACCGACTTTAAGAATTTGCCGACAATGTGAATCTTAACCTCTACAAGTCGAATCAAAATCCGCCCAAGTCGAAATCCTCCATAAGTCGAAAACTCTATAACTCGAATTTTTTGGCGTCTCCCTTGATGTTCGACTTATAGAGGTTCTACTGTATATTGATTAGATCCTTTCTTGTTGGTAAATAAAATTTATTATGTACTTAGGCGAAGGTATAGTTTGATATTTAAACAAGTTGCAATTGTATTTTGTTGTTCTGTACTTGAACGCTAAGTGATAAATTTACTTAATTTCTTCTTTATTTGTAAATTATGACAACTACACTCTGACGGTCATCTGATCAAGAGGTCGTCTTTAGTATAAGATTTTCGTTTTTCAAATTATTTGTATATGTGTATTTTATTTATAAATAAATAAAGACAATAATAATAATAAATAATATTATATATACGAACTACTGTTTTGGCTATGAATATACAAATTCCCAGTCTTATCGTCTATGCCACTTGTATTTTTTCAAATACTGATCGGTAATTCAAATCCAGTAAGAAAAAATTCCTTAGCAATAAATATTATTAGACAATTCAAATTATCTATACTTGTATATTTACGAATATAATTTATTTATTTAATTATTTCCAACATAAGGGGGTAATTTCATACTGTAGATTAATAAGTTAAGTGTATATATCTAGATCCGCCACTGCCTGATGTTTATTATGTTTTTTGACGTATCATGTTATGGTTGAACAGAAATAGATATAATTACACATATCTCATTGAACAGGGCATTCAGCTCCGCCATTCTCTGGTACTTATGGTTAGCGTGGCATAGCAGATCTTAAGCTCTGGGCGCAGATGCAGACACTCAGCCGGCTTTATGACTTTAAAAAAGAGATCTTCACAAGAGAATAATTTAACTATTTCATTCATGTAAAATGGTTATTTTTGTTCAATTTGGTGTAATTATCTCGTAAAACTTCACGACTTTTAGCAATTAGACAATTAAAAGGAGCCACTTTTCATTTCAAGGAGAGAAGGAAATTCTTAATTAAATAAAAGAAAACCTTCTTTCTTTCTGTCTTTCTACTTGAAAACTCTTTCTGTTTCTTCTTAAGTAAAAGAAACTGAAGGCGAAATTGGATACTTTTGGAAAAATCGTAGGAAAGTTTAGGTGGACTATAGAATATAGTATATAGAATAAAAATCGCAGGCTCCTATGTCAGTCGACTATTGAATATTAGCGTAATCATCAATGGCGTAGCTAGTTATTTTCTGCAGGGGGACTGGGGGGACGGGGTAGCCGGTCAGCACGACCGAGATAATAAAACAATAGTTTACATTTCACAATCATATTTTTAGTTTAAGTTTAATTAAACTTAATAATTAACAATCAGGTATCATACACAAAATATTAGTAAGTTATAACAAAATAATAAACACAAATTTAAATCAACAATTAAAATTGTCATCCAGTCTTATCCAATTTTTTTCAGTAAATCGGTGCAACACTTTTTTCAGCTGAAATTTATTTTTTACATTTTTAACCCTTTCATTTAATACATTCTAAAATATGCAGCTAGTCTTGGTAGTGTTTTTATTTTAGGTAAACATTAAGAGATTTTAAAATTGACTCGCGTTATGTTGTGACATGCACGACGATGCGTTCGGTAAACTCTCATACTTCGCCGATTGGCAGCATTCGTTGAAGTTCAAACATTAAGAAAGCGTAATTTGAATCCGAATAACGTTTGACTGGGAACTGAAGTTTTCAATATCCTTGTCTTGACTGTAATGATTGTCTGTGGGTGGAGTTGTCTTTATAAATTATAATTTTTTTTAGGTAGATTAGATCGCACTTTTCTGGGGGGGGGGGGGGCGTGCCCACCCCTGCCGCCCGTAACTATGCATGTGAGCTGCAGCTGTGGAGAAGCAGAACTAAGAGAAGCACCACTGAAGTACTGTACGTCTTCTTCTAATTCTTTCTAACGTTCTGCAAACTCGGAAAGTCCCTGTCCTGCTTCAGCAACCCCTGCCATAGGACGTTGTCCTGTAAAGCCAAAGGGAAATCATGACTCATTGGAGGTCTGTGCGCACCTTGTCCTGCAGACCCTATGGCCGCCAGGTCGCCCTAATTTTTATTTTCCTTATTTTAAATATATCTTTGACAAAAGCCAAATATAAACAAGAAAACAAAAAGAAACCGAAACCAAGGGGAAAAGCATTCATTTAACGGGATGAGGAAAAAAAGGCAGCCTGCTTTTGTAGAGAGACTGACGGGCCTTTCGTTATTATCCATCGAAAGTGATCTCTTGAATTCTATTGACACAAAACATGGTGAAGAAAATGTTGCTTCCATTAAGGCCAGAAGAGCCATTCTTTGATTACAATTTACTTTTATTTAATAAATGACTATTTGTGATAAATGTTTCTAGTTTTATTTGAAAATTATCATTGTTGCATCAAATAAAATATTGCTGTCGTTACACATATTATTAATTATGTGCTCAAGTATTTATTTGGAACATAAAAATCATTAACTTATTAAAAATTTAAAGGGGAAAAACATAAAAATATTGGGGTACTTTAATTGTGGAGGGGGGGGCGGCGTTATCGTTATTTGCAATACTCGTTGCATGGCCCTGCGTCCTGGGCTATCGTCTGGAACCCGGCCTTTAACATACAAGTCAAACACTTCATTGTCAACCACAGGACCTTTGTGGTGTATATGTTAGTTTATTGTCTCACCTTTTGTTCAATAAGTAACCCTAGTTACTGAACCGAACGAAGGGGAAAAGAGACATCCATTTGTTTCACAGAAATGTTTCACTTTCAGTCCTCTCATTGACTGTAGGCGTGAGAGCTCCCCGACAGAGTTTTATCAGGGCTGACAACTCCAAACAGACATCCCCCCCCCCCCCCATGGACAGAACAAAGCACCGCTCTGATAATGGTCTAACTTCATTGTCACTTGACGACACAGACACACCTACCGTTATCAGAAGGAAACATAACACAGATAACAACACCGTCTATAGCCGTCAGTTCTCTACCATCTTGTATCCAATATTCATATATAAATCTTTATTAATAAGTGATCGTATAACACATTGGAAGGTACCGTACATGAATATTCTCATATGAGAGTTCCTCCACACCTTAAGGTCAGTCCAATTTACTGTTTTATTTATTTAGACTTTATTTTTATTAACTTATAATTGATTAATGTATATATATATATATATTTTATATATTGTTATAGTTACATTGTTCTTTTTTTTGTTATTCTTTTCTGTATCTCGCACATTGACCTGATGATGGGACGTAAGAACGTCCCGAAACATCGTTGGGATAAAGACACTTCCGAAGAGTTTAAAAAAAATTATTTATCTTAATTTTTATTAAATTAAAAAATGTGTCTAATTATTGTAAATGTATCTATGTATTAATTTTTTTATATACTCGTATATTTTTAAGTATTTATTTGTGCAGTTTTTATTAATTTCATTTTACTTTTTTTAATAGTTTTGTTACTACTACTAATCATAGATGTGTTAGACTTAAGTAGTTATGATTCTAATTTATAAGCTATCTTACATTGGAAGGTACCGTAGATGAATATTCTCATGACTGAGTTCCTCCACACCTTAAAGGTCAGTCCAATTTACTGTTTTATTTATTAATTTATACTTTTTTATTTATTTCAACTTTTTTTTTTATTAATTTATAATTTTTTATATACTGTTATAGTTAATTTTTTTTTTTGTTATTCTTTTATATATCTCGCACATTGGGACCTGATGATGCGACCTAAGAACGTCCCGAAACATCGTTGGGATAAAGACACTTCCGAAGAGTTTTTTGAAAAATAGTTATCTTAATTATCAAGTTGAATTTAATATACCTTACTTATGTAATCTTTCAATATTGGTAATTGAGGCAATCAAGGTATTTATAGTTTAAACAATATTTTCTTTATTTCATTTCAGACGTTTCGACTTTCTAGTCATTATCAATTATAAAAAACATAAATCTTTTAAATAACAATAACCATTATAATTACAATTCCCATAACTATTATTTCACATATTATTAAAAAGACAGATCAGGACTCACCTAAATACAGAATGATATATAAAATTACTATTCCAATCATGTATCATATAACATTTATTGTCGTCAAGTTTTATAATAAATTCACATTTGTCAATTTCACCTTTACATCTTTCAAATGCCAATACTATAAATAAACCACTATAACCATGATACATCCTACTCTAATACCATTATTTTTTATATATCGATATTTTATTCATTTTAAAATTATATTTATTTTTTTTTTTTTTTAAATTTTTTTTAAAACAATTTAATTTATAAACTATAAAATTCACTATTTTTGACATTTTATTTATTTATTTTTATTTGATAACAAGTATATTTTTATTTTATATTATTTCAGATGTATGAGTAATGGGCATCCGTTATCTTAATTTTTATTAAATTAAAAAATGTGTCTACTTATTGTAAATATATCAATGAATTAATTTTTTTATATACTAATATATGTTTAAATATTTATCCGTTCAGTTTTTATTAATTTCATTTAACTTTTTTTAATAGTTTTGTTATTACTACTAACCATACCTGTGTTAGACTCAAGTAGTTATAAATCTAATTTATAAGCTATCTTAATGTATAAATTCTTTTGACGTATCCTATTACCATGTATTGGTTTAACGGAAATAAATTTATAATTCATTATTATTATTATGATAATAAACAAAATGTTGAGTATTATTTCCCTCTCCCCTCACAGAAATATTGTCCCGATAATCTGAAACTATTTTCATGCTCTTTCTCACTTCTGGAAAGCAATAAATTCAACTAAAAAATAGAAAACCCTCTAATAGGTAACGAATTTTTTTTATCATTGTTCAAAAAGAAGAAAATAAACATGAACTCGTGTTTCATATACAAAAACATCGTTATCATTTCGTTACTAATACTATTATTTTAAAAATAGTTATTTACCAATTTATTTTATTTCTATCGGTTTATTTATTTAATAATTAATTATTATTTTATTTATTTTGTTATTGTTATTATTTTTCTTTCTTTTCTATATTTCGCATCTCCACTCTATCTAAACTATTCATTCCACATCTCTATCTACACCATTCTTCCACTCCTCATTCGTTTGTATCTACACTATTAATTCCATATTCTTATCTATTCCATTCCTTCCAGCTTCTAATTCCTTAGTCTTTTCCACTTAGAGTGCAAATTAATTGTTCGATCCAGCTCAGTTAAAACTTTGCTTGAACATCCTATCTCGTCTAGAAATAAACTAAAAAAATAGGTACTCGAACCCTATTTTATTGTTATTTCAAGACCTACACAATTATTATTAACTTTACGGAGACAATTTAACAAAAGAAGAGGAAATATATTTAAGATAAAGTCAAGATGGAATCTTCTTTATCAAGAAGAGACAAATTCCATTTATATTTTCCAGTTGACTGTTTCCTGAGCCTGGTAAAACTTTGTTGGAGAATCTCGTGAGATATCATCTCTTAAGTCACTGAAAATGACATATGGAACAAGTCAAGGTAAATATATATGAGTAGGTACATTTGCCAAGCAGATATGTGATCATAAATTTCTGGGGTGCTGGAATATAAATCCGAGTTGACGCTGTCTATCTGAGCATTGCCTTCTAGCCAGAAGTAGCTCTAAATTTGAAAAAAAAAGGAGTCGATTAATCACCGGGCAATGTACTTCCCCAGATGGAATTAATCAACCCCAGACTTTTTTTAATTATTATTATATGCTGACCGGCTTTCGAAGTTGTCCTCATCATTAGATAGTCCAGAAAAAACCCATAATTTAGAAACAACGTTATAAAATACTAATTGTGAAAATAAGTAATTTCAAAAATATAAAATCTAATTACGAACTGAATAATTTAAAAAAATTCAGTAAAACTCAAAAGCACGGCCAAGTACGAAAAATATTATAAATATTGCTCCGCTCGCTCAGAAATTTGCGCTTCATATATGTATATGATATAATATATATTAAACAATTAATTAGCAGTTAGTAAACTGGAATTGGTTAGAAAACTGGGACAGGTTTGAACACGTAATAACAAACACAAACTTTTTTCACTTTTTTTCTTATTATTATCAATTTCCTGAATGTATTTTATCGTTGCTGTCTTTTTTTCTTTATCGTTATAATAGTGGGTTATTTTTTATTATATATATATTTTTATCTTTATCTTTGCATATATAGATCTTATTATATTTATTATACATTTAAAAAAATTCATATATTAACATTTTGAGGGCGCCGGTAGCTCAGTGGTATGCGTGCTTGTCTTCTGAGCTCAAGATCGTGGGTTCGAAACCCGACCGAGGCCTTTAGTTAATTTTATCTGGGAGGTAAAATAAACTAAAGCACGCCGTCCTTCGGATGGGACGTTAAGCGATGGTCCCGAGCCTGTACGATGTCAGGTACTCGTTAAAGACCCCTACCCTAGGTGAATAAAAATTAAGGGTAGGCAAAATTTAGGACTCCCACAGTAGAGTCGGGCTCATGTCTACCAGAGTGACGAAAGAGCGCTCTGGTAGTAGGCGATATATAACCTATATTAACATTGATGCCGTCATCCGGACGCCCGGACACTAAAAAAGGAAAAAAAAAAAAAAAAAAGTTATTTTTTGCCAATTTTGACCCTTCGAAACTTGGTCAAAAATGATTCTTTTTGGCTACTTTATTTTTTATTTTTGTTCAGCTCGGAGTTCCCCTGACGGCTATGTCGGAAAAAACATTATTTTGTTAATGAATAATAAACTTTTTTTCGATGCAAAATGTGGCATTTGGTGTCACGAGAAAAGTAACACAGTAGTTCTGGGGGTATTGAGGGTCAGTCATACCCTCAATGGACTAAACCTCAATTGACTGACCCTCAATACCCCCAGAATTTTGAATTCTACAGTCGCTAGCAAACATCTAACATAGTAGTGTCTTTCGACATTTTTTTTGGACTTGGCCAGAGACACTGCCATGTCTCCTGATTAACTTTTCGCACTCCCTCCAAAACCAGTCGTCCGTTTGCACTAATATTCAATAGTTGACTTACATAAGGGCTTCTAAGTCCTCATTCTAAATTTTGTGTCGATAATTTAATTACATCGGCAGTTATTAGGGTTTTTGAATTAAGCCCCTTTCCGTTTGACCGAATCGGGTGAAAATTAATAGGTGAAGTGAGAGGTTGCTGGATTCACATATAAAATTTCGTGTCGATACCTTCATTTTATCATGAGTTATCGTGTATAACTTCCAAGTTGAGAAACGCGGACATATTGTGGAATTTGTAATAAATAAATAAAACAAGCTTATTTTTTGAAATGTTGTCTCTTCCACTAAAGATATTTATAAAAATACAACTACCGGTTTCGGCTTCACATCATCGTCAGGTCTAGTTATGAACTAAGTAAGTTAGTTTGCAGAGTGCGACCCCTTCAATACCTCTCTGGTGAAAGGTGCCACTTCAATTAGGGAATCCCCCGGCTTAACCGTTAGCTACATCATGAAATATTTGACAAAACACTAATTTTTCTTAATTTACATAAAAGTCAAAAGATGTTATTTTATGTAAATTAAGAAAAATTAGTGTTTTGTCAAATATTTCATGATGTAGCTAACGGTTAAGCCGGGGGATTCCCTTAGCTAACGGTTAAGCCGGGGGATTCCCTAATTGAAGTGGCACCTTTCACCAGAGAGGTATTGGAGGGGTCGCACTCTGCAAACTAACTTAGTTCATAACTAGACCTGACGATGATGTGAAGCCGAAACCGGTAGTTGTATTTTTATAAATATCTTTAGTGGAATAGACAACATTTTCAAAAAATAAGCTTGTTTTATTTATTTATCGTGTACACATACTTTTTTTTTTTTTTTTGGATTAAGGGTTCGGATTATATATAATTCCGATGTAATCTCAACAACGAATTTCTGACTTTCTACGCCCTTTTTACTATACCAAGTATATTGGAAGTTATGAAATCGGCAAAAATTCGATTCGGAACTTCATGTTCTACGACTTCAGAAGTCCCTTTTGCAAGTCACTATCAACTAAAAAGGCCGACTGATGTCAGAAGAAAAGCAGAAACTTAAGTTAATTAAAGAAAAATTTAAACAATTATTGTTTCTTATCTGATGATAAGTTCAGTAGAATGAATATATCTCCATGAATTTCTGTATGGGGTTAAAAATTATCAAATCCGTAATTCCTTCTGATAAATAGTGGTTATGTTTATGTGCGCCATGAGTGGTTCCATTTCACGGTGTAACTAGCGTAAATAATTGCCATGTAATGATATATTGAAATGGCTCGAATTAACGCCCGAGGACAGAGCCATGCGTTACTCCACGTTAAGTTACTTGCCAAGTCAATCTAGTATGGCTTAATGACTTGGAACATTTAATTCAATTCCAATTATTTTACTTCTCCAGCTGTACAAAGTATAGATGAAGGGTATATAATCGCTTAAACATTCGATGCGGAGTTTTCAACGCGATTTTATGTTTTCCGAACTCCAGATTGTGTGTGTCTGTGAACATGATAACTCCCGATAGAATGAATGTATCGACACGAAATTTTATAAGTGAATACAGAACCCTCTAACAACGACATATATATCATACATATAAAGCTGAAAATGTCTGTGCGTTGTACCGCTATAACTCACGAACGGCTTGATGGATTTGGTTAATTTTTTTTTTAATTTGTTCGTCATCGTCTGTGGAAGGTTATAGCCATATTAGTATCTCAATATCTGGTCCATCCCAGCATCCACCCACGCAATCTTTGTAACTCGAAAACCATTGCAACGATTAATGAGAAATATTTTTGAATAAATTAGTTTTAGCTCCAAAGCTAGCGTTACTACAGTTGAAGGACTATAAGCCTTATTCCGTATAAATAATTGAAAATTATAACATCATGAATGTACTGTCGAGGAACTGAATAGCCTTATAGGAGATATTGGGAGAAAAGTCAAAGTTCCCCGGGCAATGCCGGGTATTACTGCTAGTATATATATATATATATATCGTTGTAAAAAATATATATATATTTTTTAAGGCATATCAACCACAAGGGTCATTGATTCCTGACTGTTTAAGTTAAATCTGGCCGGAGGACCCCGGGGCACCCAGTGAGCATCCCAAGCAGACCAGGGGGCAACCAACGGCACAATCGGGCGTCTCTCTTTAGGCAATGAGCTTAGGCCCCGGTGTAGCTTTTTTATAACTTTGCTTATAACTGGCACCAACTACACCCTCCAAGCCCAGGACTATATCAGTCCAGAGATCCCGGCGGAGCCGCGCATGCTCCCCAGCTCGGCGACCGTCCGCTTACTTACTTACTTACTTAACGCAGCTCTACAACCCGCTAACGAGTCTTGACTTCCTCGAGCAGCAATCGCCAGGAGTCTCTGTTTTGTGCGGCTCCCATCCAGTTCTGGATCCCGATGTTCCTGGCGTCGTTGGTCACACAGTCCGACCACCGCAGTCTCGGTCTTCCTACTCTCCGCCTTCCGTGCAGGACTTCCGTTAGTAGCTTTCTTGAGATCATGTCTTCGCTCATCCTGATAATATGTCCGGCCCACCTTTACCTGCCCAGTTTTATCAACGGCGACCGTCCGCACATCGAGGTACTCTGTGTGTCTGTGAACATGATTACTCCCCGATAGAATGAATGTATCGACACGAAATTTTATATGTGAATACAAAACCCCCTAACGACGACATCAATTGATTTTCAACCAAATCGATAAAAGAGAAAGGAGGATTGGGGGGAGGTTTAACATAAAAACTATAATAACTGCCAATAGAATGGTATCGACTTAAAAATATGACACTTATTAATTGGGGAATGAACGCCATGTTTATTTTATCCTTTGAATTAGCCGTGATTTTATCCTTTGGATTAGCCGAGATTTTATTTTATCCCTGGTTTTTGGGAGTAGAATATATTTTCCAAACCTAAGCTCCTTGGTACTAACTCGCGTTTTTATTTTTCCAGACGAAGTATTAGGGAAGTAATGAAATCGGTCTGAAATTTGATGTTGAGTTTTTACCGGAATTTCAAGTTTTCCGTCCCCCCTGATTTGAGAAAATTTCATCTGTGATCACGATAACTCCCGATAAAATGAATGTACCTACACGAGATTTCATATTTCCTGATTTTCTACAGGGACACATTTTCATTGGATCGGAGTAGCGGACAATCCTTACTGCGTCCTCTGCGAGAAAGAGCAGCACATGGACAGCATCTTGACGTGTGCCCCGCTCTCCAGGACGTCAGAACTGCTAACAGAAGAAACTGCACTACGACGAAAAAATCTGCAGTGTACTGGGCTTCTAGAAGACGCATGGCGGAAATTGCAAGCGTACCGGCGTAGGAAAAAAAAAATGGGGTGCGTGCAACTCCGATGCGTGACAACGTCTGAGTTGCGAGATAGCGAAAGTGTCAAGAATCAAATATAAAAAATCATTTCAATAAAATTTTTGAACCTTGAAACAATTTAAAAACAATATAGAAAGAAAACATTCATAAGCATAATAGTTTTCAAAAAATGAAAATTTGGTTAACAATGTTTATAAAGAGTTTATTCGATAAAAATATTATTTTCAAATTCATAGATCAAATAGTTTTAGAATGGTGAACAATTTTATGAAGCGTTTATTTATCAATTATTATAATATACTTTTTACGTTTATGATTTTCAAAACAATTTTATTGCAACATTAAGTTTTTTTTTGTATTGTAAATATCATTTTCAAATAAATTTTATTTATCAATAAACATTTACCAACGAAAATGTTTTTTTAATGTTTAAAATAATAAATTATTCAATTTAGAAATACGTAGGTACTCATTTCGTTTTGTTTTGAAATATTTTATATTTCAAAAAGTAAACATCAAATCTGTCAGCAGCGATACGTTTGTAAGCGGTACCACGTGAATCGAGACAGGAGAGCCACTAGCGGAACGAAGACAGTGTGAAGCGCTCTCTCTCGGCGCATGCGCGATACGTGTGTTACGTGTTACCGAAAGTAACACGCAGTTTTCTAACATGGGGTGCCGGCCTACCAAATTATAAGACGTTGTCACGTCAAAAATATTCATACGTGTATCTAGGAACCGCATAAGAACGACACTAAATTATACTAGGTCTATCAAAAGGAAATTATAGTCTTACTTCCTCAATTATATAAGTATAGGGGAAGTTATGTAATAAATCTAAAATTCGATGTGGAATCCAAAATTTTTTTTTTTTAAATCTCTGGGTCTACGATAAAATGAATGTATTGACTCGAAATTTTATATGTGTATCCTAAATCCTATAAGGGCGACACATATTGATTTTCAGTCAAAATGAACAAAAGGAACGAAGGGATAAGGGAGGCTTAACACTCAAATTGCGGTTCGTAGCACCAGTTTTTCCCTTTAAGCCATGTCTCGCACAATGTTTTACAATTACCCTGGAAAATAACGCTTTATCTTAAAAAGCTTTAAAAAAAAAAAAAAAAATTCAACTAACGGAGTTAATTTATCTCATAATCCTTTCCCTTCAGTTTTTTATTTATTTATTTTAAAAGGCTCATATAAACTTTAAAAAATATATTTTTTTTTCTAACAAAATGTGATAATTATATTAAACAAATACGAGGAATTCCCATGTCCTTTAGAATTTGTAATTCAATTACCTCTCATAATTATGAGAAGGAATTGAATTAAAAATTATTGTAGTCATAATAAGCTATAGCGCGTCTCTCAGTATTTTTAATGATTAACTCTCCCTTTCAATTAGTGAAATTATTAATAAAAATATGAGAAAGGAAATAAAAAAGTTGAGAAAAAAATTGGAGGAAAAATGAAAATGATATGAGTATAGTAAATAAATATGTAAGAAAGAAAAACGTTAAATTCAGTGATAATAAAATAAATGAACTGTGTACAAAACAATAAACATATATAGGTTAGGTTAGGTTTTATGACTCATGCCCGTCAATTATCTTTTTTAATAAATGTCAATTTAAACAATTTATTAATTTTTTTAAAATAATTTATCTTTAATAGATTAAGAAATAAGATGCTTTTTGTGATTGAGAAGTCGAGAAAAAAAGTCAAGTAATTTGTCCGGGTTTCGGCAGTGAACTTCCCCAGCGAATTAGTAAAGTAAGTTTTCGCTCCCCCTTTGGAATCAGTTTGGATTAGGTTAGGTTTTATAACTCATGCCCGGGCTTTAACTACGAGGTCATATCGCCTACTACCAGAGTGCTCTTTCGTAACTCTGATAGACATGAGGCCCGACTCTACTGTGAAAAAAAAAAAAAAAAAAGCATTTGTACACGATAACTCATGATAAAATGAAGGTATCGACACGAAATTTTATATGTGAATCCAGCAACCTCTCACTTCACCTATTAATTTTCACCCGATTCGGCCGAAGGGAAGGGGGCTTGATTCAAAAACCCTAATAACTGTCGATGTAATTAATTTGTTGACACAAAATTTAGAATGAGGACTTAGAAGCCCTTATGTAAGTCAACTATTGAATATTAGTTCCGAACCCTTAATCCAAAAAAAAAAAAAAAAAAAAAAAAAAAAGTATGTGTACACTATAAATCAATAAAACAAGCTTATTTTTTGAAATGTTGTCTATTACAAATAACATCTTTTGACTTTTATGTAAATTAAGAAAAATTAGTGTTTTGTCAAATATTTCATGATGTAGCTAACGGTTAAGCCAGGGGATTCCCTAATTGAAGTGGCACCTTTCACAAGAGAGGTATTGGAGGGGTCGCACTCTGCAAACTAACTTACTTAGTTCATAACTAGACCTGACGATGGTGTGAGGCCGAAACCGGTAGTTGTATTTTTATAAATATCTTTAGTGGAATAGACAACATTTCAAAAAATAAGCTTGTTTTATTTATTTATTACAAATTCCACAATATGTCCGCGTTTCTCAACTTAGAAGTTGTACACGATAACTCATGATAAAATGAAGGTATCGACACGAAATTTTATATGTGAATCCAGCAACCTCTCACTTCACCTATTAATTTTCACCCGATTCGGCCGAAGGGAAGGGGGCTTGATTCAAAAACCCTAATAACTGTCGATGTAATTAATTTGTTGACACAAAATTTAGAATGAGGACTTAGAAGCCCTTATGTAAGTCAACTATTGAATATTAGTGCAAACGGACGACTGGTTTTGGAAGGGGTGCGAAAAGTTAATCAGGAGACATGGCAGTGTCTCTGGCCAAGTCCAAAAAAAATGTCGAAAGACACTGCTGTGTTACTTTTCTCGTGACACCAAATGCCACGTTTTGCATCGAAAAAAGTATATTATTCATTAACAAAATGACGTTTTTTCCAAGATAGCCGTCAGGGGAACTCCGAGCTAAACAAAATAAAAAAAAAAGTAGCCAAAAAGAATCATTTTTTACCAAGTTTCGAAGGGTCAAAATTGGCAAAAAATAACTTTTTTTTTTATTTTTCCTTTTTCAGTGTCCGGGCGTCCGGATGACGGCATCAATGTTAATATAGGTTAGGTTAGGTTTTATGACTCATGCCCGGGCTTTTAAGTACGAGGTCATATCACCTACTACCAGAGCGCTCTTTCGTCACTCAGGTGAACATGAGCCCCGACTCTACTGTGGGAGTCCTAAATTTTGCCTACCCTAAATTTTTATTCACCTAGGGCAGGGGTCTTTAACGAGTACCTGACATCGTACAGGCTCGGGAACATCGTTTAACGTCCCTTCCGAAGGACGGCGTGCTTAAGTTTATTTTACCTCCCAGATAAAATAAATTAAGGGTCTCGGTTGGGTTTCGAATCCACGTTCTTGAGCTCAGAAGACAAGCACGCATACCACTGAGCTACCGGCGCTCTCTATAAACATATATATCTACAATGATTAATAGAGTCAACAGTATCTTTTCAATGTAGAAGGAATTCGAGGTTCTGTCGTGTAAAAGAAAATTCGAAATTAGGCCAATGTTTCGAAAACTATTTATTTTCTTCTTCAGGACCAACAGATTATAAAAAAAAACAAATTAGACATTATGGACAATGATATAAACAGATAGAACAGAAGTTACCTTTTTTCAAACAAATTTTATACTAAGATGTTATTATGATTATTGTTAAAATTATCTATGTTTATTTAATGAAAAAAAAAAAAAAAAAAGAAAAAAAAAAGAACATATACTTATATATTTATTTGTTGGTTGTGTTTTGTCTTAATTTAATTTATTTTTTAATAATTTAAATGTTTACATTCCACGCAACACCCTCTCCACCGAGGGTCACGTAGTTAAACTCAGGTAACCCTCAGGTTAGCTCATGTAGCCCTCGACCGTTACATACACAAGGACCATAGCACTATACTTATTTATGTTCAAAAAAATTGTTTGAAAAATTTTTAATTCCGAGTATGATTTTTTATTTATTTGTTATACATGTCATCTTGAACACAATATTTTCCCGGTATTCAAGGTCGATGCTTCACAAGCCCCACTGCATTGTGTTTACTTGAAAACTTCGAAATAATAAATATAAAAGAAGACTGACAAGTCTACATTTCGACATTTTGTTTTGATAATTAAAACTCAGTTGTAATTCAGAACTCGAAATAAAAAAACTACATACTTAATTTCCTAGTTTTTTTTTGAACTTGAAATATTTTATGACTCCGATAATAGAGTCGGGCTCATGTCCAGAGTGACGAAAGAGCACTCTGGTAACAGGCGATATGACCTCGTAGTTAAGCCTGGGCATGAGTCATAATAACTAATTAACTATTTTATTGGCAAATAGGGTTGTAAGTTTAAAATACAAATTTTTACAATATTAAAATAAAATAATTTCAGTTCTTATGTGAATTAATAACAGCATAAGGACGGCACATTAATTTTCAGCGGAATCGGCCGAAGGGAAGTTCAGTGGGGGGGGGGGGGGGACTCAACTCAAAAACCCTAATCACTTCCTATATAATGAATTTATCAACACAAAATTTAGTGAGTCAACTGTTAAATATTAGCTCAAATGGTCTACCGGTTTTGGAGGCGGAGCGAAAAGTTAATTGATTAATATTGTTTTGGGGAAGTACGTTAGTAGAAGGGAAATGGGGACTCTGGCGCAGTTGCCCCACATGACCTTTGACCCCACGGGGTCACGTGACCCATCACTCCCCACCACCACCCCCCCCCCTCCACGCTCCGAATCACCCACCATCGTACATCCCCAGCTCAATAAGTTTCCACTCTCCCTCTAAACCTCAATAAGTTTACACTCTCCCTCTAAACCTCAATAAGTTTACACTCTCCCTCTAAAACTCAATAAGTTTCCACTCTCCCTCCTAACCTTAATAAGTTTCCACTCTCCCTCTGAACCCCAATAAGTTTCCGCTCTTCCTCTAAACCTCAATAAGTTCCCCTCTCCCTCTAAACCTCAATAAGTTTCCGCTCTTCCTCTAAACCTCTATAAGTTTCCGCTCTCCCTCTAAACCCTGCTTTACATTTTTATCTCACCCCTCGCCTGTGCCCCTATATTTTTTTTAATTAGCCCACTAGTAACAATTTTTATATTTTTAAAGACTGATTTCGTGACCTTGAACAGGCACTTTCGTGATCTAACATGTCGAACCCTGCATTCGTGTAGCCTACCATATCATGTCCTAGCATGATCATCATCATCATTGTATTCAGTATTATTTTAAACTGGAGTAATATGATGGAAAAATCGCCTACCTACAATTTTGAGCATGCCGTCCTTCGGTGCCTTGAAAAGTATTGCATTTAAAAATATAACTCAAAGCTCGTCATATTGAGTATGTTGTCCGATTGGAGTAATATGATGGAAAAATCGCCTACCTACACTTTTGAGCATGCCGTCCTTCGGTGCCTTGAAAAGTATTGCATTTAAAAATATAATTCAAAGCTCGTCATATTCAGTATTATTTTAAACTGGAGTAATATGATGGAAAAAAAAAGCATTTATCTTCAATTCCGAGCACGCTGTCCTTTGGTGTTATTTGTGAATTCTTGTTTTTTTTATTTCAACAATCATTTATTAGTAATTTTGCGTTTTCTCCAATCTGAAGACATCCTAGACCTTGAAATGGTTTTTGCATGCATTATACATGTTTAAACATGTCGAGACCTGTTGTTGCAGGCATACTTCACCAATTTTTATTTCATGATTTAATCTTACATCCCCACGTCAATTAACACATCCAATGTGCTTCCCCATCTCAATACCCCCGCTCTCCCTCCGATTCACTACTCTCTATCTTCAGTATAGCGGCGTAGCCAATCCATCTCAATTTTCTCACTTATACTTCCCCACCTAATTCTCCCTTTAAACCTTTTACTCAGACACACATCCAAGCAATTTTCTTTAGATTTCATCATAGTCCACTACTCTTAGCACCATCATGCTTCGCCCCTGTTCAACACCTACAACCTCTCTAGATCGTCTGACATTTTCATCATAACCCGGTCAACCCATACATAAACCTACATTCTACGTCCATTAGCCTTTCCCTCTGAGTCAGTCAAACTTACCCACCTCAAATCATCTTCAATGCACATACCCACATAAATTATTCTAAAACATAATCTTTAATTATAATAGTTCTACTTCCTGAGACCTATTAGACTTCTTCCAACCGGCAGAGACTTTGCAACCCACACCTAATCCTCAGGTCTTTCTCCTAATTTTTATGACTCACTTCTACTTCCCCACATCAATCGTCTAATTGTTTTTTCTCAACTTGTCCTTACCAATTTTCTGTTCTCTACTTCTAAAACCTTTTACTCATACATACCCGCCCATACACGCGGAGTAATCTTTAGATCTAGATGTACCTTTCCATGGATACATTCTTAGGCTAACATGCAGTATATTCAACTTACGTTATGTTACATACTACTTCTCATCTCCAGCACTTAACTTACTTAGCACCTCTACTGTATTCCAATCCTCGTTTATAGCGGTTAAAACAATTTCTTTTTCCTTCCACCAACCGTCCTCTACTGTAATTGCTCTCCTAACCTTCTTAAACCCCCGCACAATTCTGACAACGACCAATCCATCCCAATATTCTGCTCTCCACTTCTACTTCCCCAACATCATATCAAGTTAGAACCCTACAAGTGTAGACTACTCCCCCGTCAACATTTCTTTCTCATTCAAACCACTTCTATCCCACCTCTCACTCAGACATACCTGCACACTTGCATCACATGCAGAAAATCAAATTTAAATGCTTCTCCCTACCTAAACCGCCAGGTCAACACCCCCACAGTTCTCGTCGATATTTAGATTCGCATTTCCAATATTACTTTACCATCACTATTTTTACGACTAATAACCTACAATCTAGCAGGAACTTAAATTATCCCCCTGCACAACACTACTCCGGATATATTCAGAACCCACTCCCACACATCTGAGCACCAATAGAACTCTAACCTAGGACCCCTGCTGTGTAGGCTCACTCTCATTGGTACCTGTCAACCCATCTTTATAACTGCAAAAGCCGGGGGTAATTTCATATTCAAGTATTTTTCCTAAGATTTCATACTGATGAAGGCTCTAGACCCCTTCATCACCAACGAGATCAGTTAAAGAACTATTTTATAACACAGCCCCAACGTACATATAAGGTGTGTCCAATACAATAGGAACTCTTCTTATATAGCTATCCTAAGAAGAAGTCATTGAAAACTTTACCCACTGAGCCGGATAATTATTTATAGTAGAGATACTAATATTTTTTGAATGGGTAGGCGGCCTTGTGTAACATTTCATTATCAGAGATTAGCTGTGATGTACTTTTCTACAAATCAGAGACTATGCAGAGACAATAGAATCCTTCCGAGAGATCCAATATATCGTCACGACACAACACTTCACAAAAATACGGAATTGTTCACCTATCCCTATAAACATCACTCAACTGCAACTTCCCCAAATCTAAAAAACTTAGAAGTCGCTCGGACACATTTTAAAAACCCCACCACTCTTCTATATACTTCCTCAGCTAAATTCTTTCCCTGGTTCCCCTCTATAGTATATCTTAAACTCTAAAGTAACCCCAACCCGAACACCATTCCTATCAATCTAAACTTTTATTTCTCAGTCATGCGCCATAGATAGGGTTTTCTATAGGTGCTATCACCAATCTCCTACATGCATATATATATATAATATATTTTCTATAGTTCCCCCGACATTTTTCTACAACTAACACTCAACCGTTCCTCAATTAATATTATAACGCAGCCCTCACACCCATACTCCATTGTATTTATTTTTCAAGTCCCAAGCTCTTCGTCTAATATACATCACAGTTCCCACCGGTATTTGAGAACCCATATAGTATTATTGTTCCATCCTCACCCACATCTCATGGACCCCACAATTCACCCCTCCTTCCCCGCATATATGGTATTGAGAGCCAAAACTCTTACGATGACCCAATACAACAGTTATTTTACCGATTCATCTTCATAGCCACAAAACCCGGGATTATTTAATATTTTAGTATATTTCTTTTTTCATTATTTGTCACAGTTTTTTTTTTCCCCACATACAACGCCTACTCCACTCAACTGTTTTTTCTTAAAGTCCTATACATATCTTACATCCTTTCATATATTTATTTTTTATTTAGTCATATTATTTTATATTTTATGCGATTAATATTTATTTACATTTTCGAAAATTTACGTAGCATATTCAGGAACATTTTTTGTGATGAATGTGACTGCGTAATAACTATCGTTATTATAAGAAAAATTGGTGAGTACAAGCTGGTCAGTATTAAGAAATAAAAATCGTATATAGGTTCCATATCATAGGCAGTTTCTTATTGTTGTTGGGGCTAGGTGTATTGCTGGAAACCCATTAATGATCGACTCTTCTCGGCTCGTCTCGGATTTTATCGGCTCCTTTCGTTGCATATAGGATGAAAAAAACTATAAATACGTTCTGTTTGGTCAGTAGTTATCTGTTTTCATTGTGAACGTGTTAACAACGTTGAGATAAATACAATCTGATCATTCAGTATTTATTGAACCGAAGTTGTCAACCCTGTTACAATAAATACGGTCTGTTTGGTCATTATTAGGCAGACTTCATTGATCTAGTAATCCACAGCAGGTTAGATACCATGGGGGTCAAACGAAACGCTCTCACTATAGAAAATAAAATAAAAATAATTAAACTTTTTGATGAAGTTGGAGAAATATCGAAACATTTCAAGATTCCTCAATCCACGATTTCTTCAATTTTTAAGAGGCGAGCAACCATTTTTCAATTAGATACATGTGGTAAAAGACATATTAAACGAATTAGAACTAATGGTGGAACACACTCCCAGAATACACCCCCACTTGCCTTCAACGGAGAGAATTACACACAACAACACACAGACTCTTCAGAGGACGATGTGGGTGAACACTCCAGTTCATCACAACAGCAAACGGTCTCTTCACAGCATGATTCGGGTGAAGACGGAAGTGAACGAATTCATTCAACAGAACACCGAAGAGTAGTATATGGTGATAAAAAACCAACAAAAAAGTTCAACCTTCCTAAACCCGTAAAAGGCTTAATACCTCTGTCTAAGGAAAATATGACGTTTTTACGTTTGGTCGGGTATAAAGTTCTGTCATCAACGTATAGATGTTAGATTTGGATAGTTCAAAGAGGGGTTCGGGTATCATTTTCATTACCGAAGCCATCGGGGGTATAGATGGAATAAGAAAATCTGTTCGACATGAAAACACTCACACTTTGCCATCATATAGGTTTATCTATTTAAAAGGTAGATTTTTTCAAGGAGAATGGGACAACGACAGTTGCAACATTCTAAAAGCGGGTTTTGTTCAATTCCAGTGCTTCCTGGGTAATAACTCGGACTATATTTTGAAGGATATATCAATAATGGGCATTAACTTTATTGGGAATAGGTACACAGCATATCACAAACGAAAAGATTATTAAAAAGAATCAAATCGAATGCTGTGAGGTTGAAGGCTTGGAGAGGCTATAAACGCACGCAGGTCGTATGAGTGAAGGTTTGGAGAGGATATAGATGCCCGCAGACCAGTGTGATCACCAGCAGTTCTAAATGTTGAAAACACTGATTTGAGGAAAAGTAGGAGAGTACAATCGTGTTAATATGCCTGTATTTTTGATTTGCAGGAAAGGGCCTTGCCCCTTTTTATTCATGCTTTGTATCCAAAAGTATATATATTTCAGTTTTCATTTGACTATATGCTTATATCATCTCTTTGTGAGAGCGGTTCTAAATCTGCTGGGTAAGTTTCGTTCTTGATCAGTGTATACATGTACCCCCAAAATCCTGTTCCTTTGAACCAAATTCAACTCAGTCAAATCGATTCAAATCCCTATATTATACTGCAATATTCTCGCTCAAACATCACTACACTCTCCTTCTAGTTATAACGATATCGTTATAAATATAGCGATATCGTTATAACTACTGTGATATCGTTATAAATATAGCGATATCGTTATAACTACAGTAATAACGTTATAAATATAGCGATATCGTTATAACTACTGTGATATCGATATAAATATAGCGATATCGTTATAACTACAGTAATATCGTTATAAATATAGCGATATCGTTATAACTCCTGTGATATCGTTATAAATATAGCGATATCGTTATAACTACAGTAATATCGTTATAAATATAGCGATATCGTTATAACTAAAGTAATATCGTTATAAATATAGCGATATCGTTATAACTACTGTGATATCGTTATAAATATAGCGATATCGTTATAACTACTGTGATATCGTTATAAATATAGCGATATCGTTATAAATATAGCGATATCGTTATAAATATAGCGATATCGTTATAAATATAGCGATATCGTTATAACTACAGTAATATCGTTATAAATATAGCGATATCGTTATAACTCCTGTGATATCGTTATAAATATAGCGATATCGTTATAACTGCAGTAATATCGTTATAAATATAGCGATATCGTTATAATTCCTGTGATATCGTTATAAATATAGCGATATCGTTATAACTCCTGTGATATCGTTATAAATATAGCGATATCGTTATAAATACAGTAATATCGTTATAAATATAGCGATATCGTTATAACTACAGTAATATCGTTATAAATATACCGATATCGTTATAATTCCTGTGATATCGTTATAAATATAGCGATATCGTTATAACTCCTGTGATATCGTTATAAATATAGCGATATCGTTATAAATACAGTAATATCGTTATAAATATAGCGATATCGTTATAACTACAGTAATATCGTTATAAATATAGCGATATCGTTATAACTCCTGTGATATCGTTATAAATATAGCGATATCGTTATAACTACAGTAATATCGTTATAAATATAGCGATATCGTTATAACTACTGTGATATCGTTATAAATATAGCGATATCGTTATAACTACAGTAATAACGTTATAAATATAGCGATATCGTTATAACTACAGTAATATCGTTATAAATATAGCGATATCGTTATAACTACTGTGATATCGTTATAAATATAGCGATATCGTTATAACTACTGTGATATCGTTATAAATATAGCGATATCGTTATAAATATAGCGATATCGTTATAAATATAGCGATATCGTTATAAATATAGCGATATCGTTATAAATATAGCGATATCGTTATAACTACAGTAATATCGTTATAAATATAGCGATATCGTTATAACTCCTGTGATATCGTTATAAATATAGCGATATCGTTATAACTACAGTAATATCGTTATAAATATAGCGATATCGTTATAATTCCTGTGATATCGTTATAAATATAGCGATATCGTTATAACTCCTGTGATATCGTTATAAATATAGCGATATCGTTATAAATACAGTAATATCGTTATAAATATAGCGATATCGTTATAACTACAGTAATATCGTTATAAATATAGCGATATCGTTATAATTCCTGTGATATCGTTATAAATATAGCGATATCGTTATAACTCCTGTGATATCGTTATAAATATAGCGATATCGTTATAACTCCTGTGATATCGTTATAAATATAGCGATATCGTTATAAATACAGTAATATCGTTATAAATATAGCGATATCGTTATAACTACAGTAATATCGTTATAAATATAGCGATATCGTTATAACTCCTGTGATATCGTTATAAATATAGCGATATCGTTATAACTACAGTAATATCGTTATAAATATAGCGATATCGTTATAACTACTGTGATATCGTTATAAATATAGCGATATCGTTATAACTACAGTAATAACGTTATAAATATAGCGATATCGTTATAACTACTGTGATATCGTTATAATTATAGCGATATCGTTATAACTACAGTAATATCGTTATAAATATAGCGATATCGTTATAACTCCTGTGATATCGTTATAAATATAGCGATATCGTTATAACTACAGTAATATCGTTATAAATATAGCGATATCGTTAAAACTAAAGTAATATCGTTATAAATATAGCGATATCGTTATAACTACTGTGATATCGTTATAAATATAGCGATATCGTTATAACTACTGTGATATCGTTATAAATGTAGCGATATCGTTATAACTACAGTAATATCGTTATAAATATAGCGATATCGTTATAACTACAGTAATATCGTTATAAATATAGCGATATCGTTATAACTACTGTGATATCGTTATAAATATAGCGATATCGTTATAACTACAGTGATATCGTTATAAATATAGCGATATCGTTATAACTACAGTAATATCGTTATAAATATAGCGATATCGTTATAACTCCTGTGATATCGTTATAAATATAGCGATATCGTTATAACTAAAGTAATATCGTTATAAATATAGCGATATCGTTATAACTAGAAGGAGAGTGTAGTGATGTTTGAGCGAGAATATTGCAGTATAATATAGGGATTTGAATCGATTTGACTGAGTTGAATTTGGTTCAAAGGAACAGGATTTTGGGGGTACATGTATACACTGATCAAGAACGAAACTTACCCAGCAGATTTAGAACCGCTCTCACAAAGAGATGATATAAGCATATAGTCAAATGAAAACTGAAATATATATACTTTTGGATACAAAGCATGAATAAAAAGGGGCAAGGCCCTTTCCTGCAAATCAAAAATACAGGCATATTAACACGATTGTACTCTCCTACTTTTCCTCAAATCAGTGTTTTCAACATTTAGAACTGCTGGTGATCACACTGGTCTGCGGGCATCTATATCCTCTCCAAACCTTCACTCATACGACCTGCGTGCGTTTATAGCCTCTCCAAGCCTTCAACCTCACAGCATTCGATTTGATTCTTTTTAATAATCTTTTCGTTTGTGATATGCTGTGTACCTATTCCCAATAAAGTTAATGCCCATTATTGATATATCCTTCAAAATATAGTCCGAGTTATTACCCAGGAAGCACTGGAATTGAACAAAACCCGCTTTTAGAATGTTGCAACTGTCGTTGTCCCATTCTCCTTGAAAAAATCTACCTTTTAAATAGATAAACCTATATGATGGCAAAGTGTGAGTGTTTTCATGTCGAACAGATTTTCTTATTCCATCTATACCCCCGATGGCTTCGGTAATGAAAATGATACCCGAACCCCTCTTTGAACTATCCAAATCTAACATCTATACGTTGATGACAGAACTTTATACCCGACCAAACGTAAAAACGTCATATTTTCCTTAGACAGAGGTATTAAGCCTTTTACGGGTTTAGGAAGGTTGAACTTTTTTGTTGGTTTTTTATCACCATATACTACTCTTCGGTGTTCTGTTGAATGAATTCGTTCACTTCCGTCTTCACCCGAATCATGCTGTGAAGAGACCGTTTGCTGTTGTGATGAACTGGAGTGTTCACCCACATCGTCCTCTGAAGAGTCTGTGTGTTGTTGTGTGTAATTCTCTCCGTTGAAGGCAAGTGGGGGTGTATTCTGGGAGTGTGTTCCACCATTAGTTCTAATTCGTTTAATATGTCTTTTACCACATGTATCTAATTGAAAAATGGTTGCTCGCCTCTTAAAAATTGAAGAAATCGTGGATTGAGGAATCTTGAAATGTTTCGATATTTCTCCAACTTCATCAAAAAGTTTAATTATTTTTATTTTATTTTCTATAGTGAGAGCGTTTCGTTTGACCCCCATGGTATCTAACCTGCTGTGGATTACTAGATCAATGAAGTCTGCCTAATAATGACCAAACAGACCGTATTTATTGTAACAGGGTTGACAACTTCGGTTCAATAAATACTGAATGATCAGATTGTATTTATCTCAACGTTGTTAACACGTTCACAATGAAAACAGATAACTACTGACCAAACAGAACGTATTTATAGTTTTTTTCATCCTATATGCAACGAAAGGAGCCGATAAAATCCGAGACGAGCCGAGAAGAGTCGATCATTAATGGGTTTCCAGCAATACACCTAGCCCCAACAACAATAAGAAACTGCCTATGATATGGAACCTATATACGATTTTTATTTCTTAATACTGACCAGCTTGTACTCACCAATTTTTCTTATAATAACGATAGTTATTACGCAGTCACATTCATCACAAAAAATGTTCCTGAATATGCTACGTAAATTTTCGAAAATGTAAATAAATATTAATCGCATAAAATATAAAATAATATGACTAAATAAAAAATAAATATATGAAAGGATGTAAGATATGTATAGGACTTTAAGAAAAAACAGTTGAGTGGAGTAGGCGTTGTATGTGGGGAAAAAAAAAACTGTGACAAATAATGAAAAAAGAAATATACTAAAATATTAAATAATCCCGGGTTTTGTGGCTATGAAGATGAATCGGTAAAATAACTGTTGTATTGGGTCATCGTAAGAGTTTTGGCTCTCAATACCATATATGCGGGGAAGGAGGGGTGAATTGTGGGGTCCATGAGATGTGGGTGAGGATGGAACAATAATACTATATGGGTTCTCAAATACCGGTGGGAACTGTGATGTATATTAGACGAAGAGCTTGGGACTTGAAAAATAAATACAATGGAGTATGGGTGTGAGGGCTGCGTTATAATATTAATTGAGGAACGGTTGAGTGTTAGTTGTAGAAAAATGTCGGGGGAACTATAGAAAATATATTATATATATATATGCATGTAGGAGATTGGTGATAGCACCTATAGAAAACCCTATCTATGGCGCATGACTGAGAAATAAAAGTTTAGATTGATAGGAATGGTGTTCGGGTTGGGGTTACTTTAGAGTTTAAGATATACTATAGAGGGGAACCAGGGAAAGAATTTAGCTGAGGAAGTATATAGAAGAGTGGTGGGGTTTTTAAAATGTGTCCGAGCGACTTCTAAGTTTTTTAGATTTGGGGAAGTTGCAGTTGAGTGATGTTTATAGGGATAGGTGAACAATTCCGTATTTTTGTGAAGTGTTGTGTCGTGACGATATATTGGATCTCTCGGAAGGATTCTATTGTCTCTGCATAGTCTCTGATTTGTAGAAAAGTACATCACAGCTAATCTCTGATAATGAAATGTTACACAAGGCCGCCTACCCATTCAAAAAATATTAGTATCTCTACTATAAATAATTATCCGGCTCAGTGGGTAAAGTTTTCAATGACTTCTTCTTAGGATAGCTATATAAGAAGAGTTCCTATTGTATTGGACACACCTTATATGTACGTTGGGGCTGTGTTATAAAATAGTTCTTTAACTGATCTCGTTGGTGATGAAGGGGTCTAGAGCCTTCATCAGTATGAAATCTTAGGAAAAATACTTGAATATGAAATTACCCCCGGCTTTTGCAGTTATAAAGATGGGTTGACAGGTACCAATGAGAGTGAGCCTACACAGCAGGGGTCCTAGGTTAGAGTTCTATTGGTGCTCAGATGTGTGGGAGTGGGTTCTGAATATATCCGGAGTAGTGTTGTGCAGGGGGATAATTTAAGTTCCTGCTAGATTGTAGGTTATTAGTCGTAAAAATAGTGATGGTAAAGTAATATTGGAAATGCGAATCTAAATATCGACGAGAACTGTGGGGGTGTTGACCTGGCGGTTTAGGTAGGGAGAAGCATTTAAATTTGATTTTCTGCATGTGATGCAAGTGTGCAGGTATGTCTGAGTGAGAGGTGGGATAGAAGTGGTTTGAATGAGAAAGAAATGTTGACGGGGGAGTAGTCTACACTTGTAGGGTTCTAACTTGATATGATGTTGGGGAAGTAGAAGTGGAGAGCAGAATATTGGGATGGATTGGTCGTTGTCAGAATTGTGCGGGGGTTTAAGAAGGTTAGGAGAGCAATTACAGTAGAGGACGGTTGGTGGAAGGAAAAAGAAATTGTTTTAACCGCTATAAACGAGGATTGGAATACAGTAGAGGTGCTAAGTAAGTTAAGTGCTGGAGATGAGAAGTAGTATGTAACATAACGTAAGTTGAATATACTGCATGTTAGCCTAAGAATGTATCCATGGAAAGGTACATCTAGATCTAAAGATTACTCCGCGTGTATGGGCGGGTATGTATGAGTAAAAGGTTTTAGAAGTAGAGAACAGAAAATTGGTAAGGACAAGTTGAGAAAAAACAATTAGACGATTGATGTGGGGAAGTAGAAGTGAGTCATAAAAATTAGGAGAAAGACCTGAGGATTAGGTGTGGGTTGCAAAGTCTCTGCCGGTTGGAAGAAGTCTAATAGGTCTCAGGAAGTAGAACTATTATAATTAAAGATTATGTTTTAGAATAATTTATGTGGGTATGTGCATTGAAGATGATTTGAGGTGGGTAAGTTTGACTGACTCAGAGGGAAAGGCTAATGGACGTAGAATGTAGGTTTATGTATGGGTTGACCGGGTTATGATGAAAATGTCAGACGATCTAGAGAGGTTGTAGGTGTTGAACAGGGGCGAAGCATGATGGTGCTAAGAGTAGTGGACTATGATGAAATCTAAAGAAAATTGCTTGGATGTGTGTCTGAGTAAAAGGTTTAAAGGGAGAATTAGGTGGGGAAGTATAAGTGAGAAAATTGAGATGGATTGGCTACGCCGCTATACTGAAGATAGAGAGTAGTGAATCGGAGGGAGAGCGGGGGTATTGAGATGGGGAAGCACATTGGATGTGTTAATTGACGTGGGGATGTAAGATTAAATCATGAAATAAAAATTGGTGAAGTATGCCTGCAACAACAGGTCTCGACATGTTTAAACATGTATAATGCATGCAAAAACCATTTCAAGGTCTAGGATGTCTTCAGATTGGAGAAAACGCAAAATTACTAATAAATGATTGTTGAAATAAAAAAAACAAGAATTCACAAATAACACCAAAGGACAGCGTGCTCGGAATTGAAGATAAATGCTTTTTTTTTCCATCATATTACTCCAGTTTAAAATAATACTGAATATGACGAGCTTTGAATTATATTTTTAAATGCAATACTTTTCAAGGCACCGAAGGACGGCATGCTCAAAAGTGTAGGTAGGCGATTTTTCCATCATATTACTCCAATCGGACAACATACTCAATATGACGAGCTTTGAGTTATATTTTTAAATGCAATACTTTTCAAGGCACCGAAGGACGGCATGCTCAAAATTGTAGGTAGGCGATTTTTCCATCATATTACTCCAGTTTAAAATAATACTGAATACAATGATGATGATGATCATGCTAGGACATGATATGGTAGGCTACACGAATGCAGGGTTCGACATGTTAGATCACGAAAGTGCCTGTTCAAGGTCACGAAATCAGTCTTTAAAAATATAAAAATTGTTACTAGTGGGCTAATTAAAAAAAATATAGGGGCACAGGCGAGGGGTGAGATAAAAATGTAAAGCAGGGTTTAGAGGGAGAGCGGAAACTTATAGAGGTTTAGAGGAAGAGCGGAAACTTATTGAGGTTTAGAGGGAGAGGGGAACTTATTGAGGTTTAGAGGAAGAGCGGAAACTTATTGGGGTTCAGAGGGAGAGTGGAAACTTATTAAGGTTAGGAGGGAGAGTGGAAACTTATTGAGTTTTAGAGGGAGAGTGTAAACTTATTGAGGTTTAGAGGGAGAGTGTAAACTTATTGAGGTTTAGAGGGAGAGTGGAAACTTATTGAGCTGGGGATGTACGATGGTGGGTGATTCGGAGCGTGGAGGGGGGGGGGGTGGTGGTGGGGAGTGATGGGTCACGTGACCCCGTGGGGTCAAAGGTCATGTGGGGCAACTGCGCCAGAGTCCCCATTTCCCTTCTACTTACGTTACCAGTGATTCTCCGACAACTTTTTTTAAAAATTGTTTTCATTTTTTCACATTTTTACTAAATTATAGGTTTTTTGTAGACAGCCTGATAATGAGGGTAACTTCGAAAGCCGGCTAGCACAAATAATAAAATGGTTATAATTTTTATTTTACACCCTTCGAAATGATCACTCCTCAATTTATCAACCATCTTTACACTCTGAGCATGTTTGTTTTAAATCGATTGCCGTTGATGATTCTGTCTGATGACTCTCGCTCGTTAGGATGACATCACTCGGCCTACCTTGTGGCTTCGTCTTACACATCCTTATCTCTCATTTTAGACTGGGTTCATCGTTATGTTACACGTACCTAGGAGTCATCAGAACCAATGGGGCTGTACGAACCAAGGTGTATCTTGGAAGTAATCATATTTACATCGTTAATGATATCGTGGAAGAGGACAAGTTAAACCAAATAGAAAACCCTAAACACAATGTGTAAGTTTCGAATCTCATATCCCGACCAAGGGCGGATCCAAGGGGGATAAATTTTCTTTGGTTCAAGATTTGGATATTATACCCTATTCACAAGATTTGGAAGGATATTTTGGCTGGTTTGACGAGGCGAATGAATTAATAATGAAGATTAAAATATTATTATAGTATAACAGGTTGAGTAACAGTCTGAGTCTGTAAACGAATGACGTTAATAAAGTCTTTGCTGAAGACCGCAAGAGGTCTTTCGCGCATCACTAGGACGTCTTTCCCAATTTAACGAACGAGCGTCATCAGCGGCAATCGATTTAAAACAGACCCCCAACTTGTATCCGCCACTGAACCTGACAATAATATTTATTTTCGTTGAACCATAACATGATAATAGGATACGTCACAATAATGTATACATTAAGAGAGCTTATAAATTATTTACAATAACAGATATTAACTATCAGGATCGGAACCACATGTGATTATTAATAAAAAATACTATTAAAAATATATGAGTACAAAAATAATGGTAGATACAGTTTTTAATTTAAATAAATAATATTTATTAATACATAGATAAATATTTTTCATCTTCCGGAAGTATCTTTTTGACAAAGATATTTAGGGGCGCTCTTCATCAGGGCACAAGTGCGAAATAAAGAAGAGAGAAAGAAAAAATAAAATAATAATAAAAGAATCAAGGCTTTAACAACTAGGGAAAATCGCCAACTACCAGAGCGCTCCTTCGTCGCTCTGGTGGACATGCGTCCGACTCTACCGTGGGTGTCCTAAATTTCGACTTCCAGGTTTATTCACATAGGGTAGGGGTCTTTAATGAGTACCTGCCATCGTACAGGTTCAGGACCGTTGCTTAACGTCCGGAGAGTTCGGGGTTTACCTTCCAGATGAAAAGCCTAAGGGCTTCCGCCGGGTATCGAATCCGGGATTCTTGAGCCTAGAAGGCTAGCCTTCTCTGATCTAATGGCGCAGTCCTTGTCCTACTAACTGACAGTGCACTAATGGTTCCTACTAACTAACAGTGCACTAATGTATCCTACTAACTGACAGTGCACTAATGTATCTCACTGATATTGCATTAATGTAATCTACTGACTGACAGTGCACTAATGGTTCCTACTAACTGACAGGACACTAATGTATCTTACTAACTAACAGTGCATTAATGTATCCTACTAACTGACAGTGCACTAATGTATCCTACTAACTGACAGTGCACTAATGGCTCCTACTAACTGATATTGCACTAATGTATCCTACTAACTGACAGTGCACTAATGTATCCTACTAACTGAAAACGGTTGATACTCCATGTCGGAAGACCCAGGGAGTATTCGAAATTCCTTCGGTGAATTATATCATGGTAACCGTCTGCCCATGTCTTGTGTCATCTACTTTGCCAGGTTCTTCGTGTTGGCTTGAGCATATCCATCCAAAATATTTTTCGATCTAAATGAAATTTTTAATTTCAACTTCACTTTCAGTGAGAGAGAAAAACCTTAAAATTTCACCAATTTGTTGTTTGTTTCACGTGATCTTATCACACTTCTGTGTACAACTTTTATCTTATTTTCACGTGGGTGGAACATGGCGCAACTCTCCTTTATTATCTTGAGATAACCTACTAACCCCACAATAACTGGTTTTCTCCCGAGTATAATCTCAGATAACCTCCTGAGGTTAATGACATAACCTAATTTTAATAACCTTTTCTATTTTTCACTCGCTATAAGAGTTCTGTTTTAGGCAATAAGCTGAACTATAAAAGCTACGTTCTTATCTTCTGAGTAAGCTAAGGCTTTTGAGAAAATGTTATTTAACTTTAGAGTCTCGGCCGTGTTTCGAACCCGCCATCCTGAGCATAGTAGGCTAGCATGCTACCCTCTGACCTGTTAGTAAAAAAAATTGAGTATTCTTCGGATGGGACGTTAAGCCCCATCAAGCTGTACCATCCAACAATTTTAGTATTTTCTTATATAAGCCGAACGTGGATTACTATGAAAAAAATGAATAAATAAGTACATTTTTTTTTCTTTCTTATTTTTCAGAATTTAATTAAATAAGCCACATCTGGGCCTCTTCTTAGACAATGAAGACATGTAAATAAGCCACATCTGGGCCTCTTCTTAGACAATGAAGACATGTAAATAAGCCACATCTGGGCCTCTTCTTAGACAATGAAGACATGTAAATAAGCCACATCTGGGCCTCTTCTTAGACAATGAAGACATGTAAATAAGCCACATCTGGGCCTCTTCTTAGACAATGAAGACATGTAAATAAGCCACATCTGGGCCTCTTCTTAGACAATGAAGACATGTAAATAAGCCACATCTGGGCCTCTTCTTAGACAATGAAGACATGTAAATAAGCCACATCTGGGCCTCTTCTTAGACAATGAAGACATGTAAAAACAAGTAATATATTTATTATATTTAAAAAAATACAAGAACACTACACTCCGACATGAATGTGCCACACTACTCTACACCGCACTCATACATACGGCCACTCATCACATACGCCTGTCCGGTTTGGCTCGGCACAAGCCAGACCAACATTAAAAAAATGGTCAGGTTCGAAAACAAAGTTCTCCGCCTTGCCGTAAACGCACCTTGGATGGTAAAGAATTCTCAGATACGCAGGGAGCTGGGTGTCCCCGACGTTAGAGACTTCATTTTGGAGTTAGCGACAAGGTTCAGGACTGGGCTGCAGAGTGTTTCTGGAGCCGCTACCTTTGGCATTGGGGAACCTCTGCTACACCGCCGTCTGAAGCCCCGGCTTCTACAAGACATAATATTTTAACAATATGCAATATGTATATATTTTTTTTAATTGTGTATAGCGCCCCTTGCGCTGAACCGAATAAAGAGTTTTTTTTTTTTTTTTGTAATAAGTAACAAAAACTATGTTACTTACAAAGAAGTTATATAATTGGTCAAGAGGGCGCCGGTAGCTCAGTGGTATGCGTGCTTGCTTACTGAGCTTTAGATCGTGGGTTCGAAACCCGGCCGAGGCCCTTAATTTATTTTATCTGGGAGGTAAAATAAACTTAAGCACGCCGTCCTTCGAATGGGACGTTAAGCGATGGTCCCGAGCCTGTACGATGTCAGGTACTCGTTAAAGACCCCTACCCTATGTGAATAAAAATTTAGGGTAGGCAAAATTTAGGACTCCCATGGTAGCGTCGGTCTCATGTCCACCAGAGTGACGAAAGTATGTAGTAGGCGATATGATCTCGTAGTTAAAGCCCGGGCATGAGACATAAAACCTAACCTAACCTGAAGAAAGTTATTAGTTAGTTATTATGAACCATGCCCGGACTTTAACTACAAGGTCATATTGCCTACTACCAGAGCGCTATTTTATTTTGGAGGTCCGTCAGAGAGGCCATGGGACGTAGAGGGGCCGTTTATTTTTTATTTAATTTTTCCTGTGTCATAGTGGAAAACTATTTACTAAACTATTTCTTTTACAATAAATAAAAGAAAAAACATTTTTTCAACAACCTTATATTTTTTTAGTTCCACAAAATGTCATACATAAAGCGTACCAGTATCGGCTTTTGCCATCGTTAGTACAAAGTTCAACAGTAACATTTGGGGCAACGGTAGCACTGAGGTAACGTGCTAGTCTACTGAGCACAAGATCGCGGGTTCGAAACCCGACCGAGGCCTTCAGTTTTTTTTATCGTAAAAGAAACTTTGACCACGCCGTCTTTCGGATGGAACGTTGAATGTTGTTCTCGAGCCTGTACGATGTCAGATATTTGTTACAGACTAGATTATTGAAAATTTAGGATAGGCAAAATTTCAGACTTCCATTGTAGAGTTGGGCTCATGACCACCAGGGTGACATAAGAGCGCTCTGGTAGTGGGCAATATGACCTTGTAAACAAAGTCCGGGCATGAGTCATAATAACTAGGTACCTAACTAATAACTTTCTCCAGGTTAGGTTAGGTTTTATGACTCAAGCCCGGGCTTCAACTACAAGGTCATATCGCCTACTACCAAAGCGCTCTTTCGTCACTCTGGTGGACATGAGCCCGACTCTACTGTTGGAGTCCTAAATGTTGCCTATCCTAAATTTTTATTCACCTAGGGTAGGGGTCTTTAACGAGTACCTGACATCGTACAGGCTCGGGACCATCGCTTAACGTCCCATTCGAAGGACGGCGTGCTTAAGTTTATTTTACCTCCCAGATAGAATAATCTAAGAACCTTGGTCAGGCTTCGAACCCACGATCTTGAGCTCAGAAGCCAAGCACGCATACCTCTGAGCTACCGGCGCCCTCCATATTTTCTTTATTTTATTAGATTATTAGACAACTCGAATATTTGTAAATGTTATGTTCAGGTAAGACTCCCCCCCCCCCCCCCCCCCCCACAAACACCTATTTTTTTTTGTTTATCTAAATTATCGAACCGAATACATTAATTATATTTGACCGTTTAACCCGATTATTTAAAATTTATTTTTTTATTTAAAAATAAATTTAAAAATCTACATTTTGGTACGGGAAATGCTTTAATTCATTCTTGTTGGGACAGCTGATATTTCCCAAATAATTTACCACAAGCAAATTTGGCTAATGTATTTGATTGTAAATACAATGAATAATGTATTTATCGGTAAGATTAATTTATTTTTACCCCCTTTTAGGACTCCACTGTTGAAACCATTACATCAAAATTGTGTCATGTGCCTCCTAGGACCAGATTAATAAATTATGATTTTCAAATTGTGTAAGAAAATAGAATTAAATAGAATTAAATTCAGTAAAACTGTAAAGCACGGCCAAGTACGTAATAACAAACACAAAGTTTCTTCACTTTTTTCTTATTTACTTTTACTTTTTTCTTATTAAGGGTTAAGATCCGTTTGCCCATGAGTTTCTTGAGAATTTTCCCTCATTAAAAGAACATAAATGAATGAAGAAGACCCAAATAAGATAATTGGTCTTGAATACTCTTAAAAGATTTGCCCTGGGTTAAGATCCGTTTGCCCATGAGTTTCTTGAGAATTTTCCCTCATTAAAAGAACATAAATGAATGAAGAAGACCCAAATAAGATAATTGGTCTTGAATACTCTTAAAAGATTTGCCCTGGGTTAAGATCCGTTTGCCTAGGAATTTCTTGAGAATCTTTTCTCATTAAAATAACATAAATGAATGAAGAAGACCCAAATAGGATAATTAGTCTTGAATACTCTTAAAAGATTTGCCCTGGGTTAAGATCCGTTTGCCTAGGAGTTTCTTGAGAGTCTTTTCTCATTAAAATAACATAAATGAATGAAGAAGACCCAAATAGGATAATTGGTCTTGAATACTCTTAAAAGATTTGCCCTGGGTTAAGATCCGTTTGCCTAGGAATTTCTTGAGAATCTTTTCTCATTAAAATAACATAAATGAATGAAGAAGACCCAAATAGGATAATTGGTCTTGAATACTCTTAAAAGATTTGCCCTGGGTTAAGATCCGTTTGCCTAGGAGTTTCTTGAGAGTCTTTTCTCATTAAAATAACATAAATGAATGAAGAAGACCCAAATAGGATAATTGGTCTTGAATACTCTTAAAAGATTTGCCCTGGTTTAAGATCCGTTTGCCCAGGAGTTTCTTAAGAATTTTTCCTCATTAAAAGAACATTAATGAATGAAGAAGACCCAAATAGGATAATTGGTCTTGAATATTCTTAAAAGATTGCCCTTGGTTGAGATCCGTTTGCCCAGGAGTTTCTTGAGAACCTTTTCTCATTAAAAGATCCAACCTTCTTTCTACTTCTGGTTAGTTCTGAGTAAAACTTTTACTCGATGAGTAACTCAAAAAGGAGTTGTAAGAAAGTCTTCTCTCTATATGAGACAGAAAAACTTCTGTCAGTTACCTAACTGAAAGATATAAAACTGAAGAAAGAGAAAAAGTAGACAGGTGGAAAGATGAGAGTATCACATACTAGAATGATAATTGGAACATGAGTTTGAAGAGTACAGTAAAAAGTGAATCGGTGAATCACTTCCTATGTACTTCCCCAGCATTATTAATGAATTAATTTTTCGCATACCATCTAAACAGTCGACCGTTTTGTCCATAAACCAATTGTTGACTTATACAAGGTTTTGGGTCCTGATTCTATTACATCAACAGTTTATAGGGGTTATTGTTATTGTGACTTTTCTCGGGTCTTTCGTCGCTCTGGTGGAATGAGCCCAACTCTATTGAAGGAGTCCTAAATTTTGGGGGGGTTCGTGTAGGTGTGTAAAGTTGCAGAGCTGTTGTTTTTAGTTATTGTGACTCATGACCAGGCTTTTAACTACTAGGTCATATCGCCTACTACCAGAGCGCTCTTTTATCACTCTGGTGGACATGAGCCCGACTCTACTCCATGAATCCTAAATTTTCCCTACCCTACATTTTTATTCACATAGGATATATAGTCTTTAACGAGTACCTGACATTGTAGAGGCTTGTGACCAACGCTTAGCCGAAGGAAGGCGTGGTAAAGGTTTGAGCACAGGGCGGCTAACTATGCCCCGGGGAGCGGGACTGTTTCCCTTAAAACCCCCTAAACCTCCCATTTCCTTGAACCAATTTGACTGAAAATGAATATATTAGTACATCAGTATTTATTTAAATCGAGCCCCTCTTCTCCCTTTTCTTCCCACCCCTTCAACTGATTTTGCGAAAAATTGATAGGTGCCATCCCAGGGTTGGACTTTAGATATAGCATGTCGATACATTCATTACATCGGCAGTTATTGGGATTATTCAGTTGAGCCTCTCTTTGATCCCCCTTCCCTTCGGCTAATTCCGGTGAAAATTAACAGGTGTCGTCTTTCTTGGGCTTTGAATTTACATATGAAATTTAAATTTAAGTTGAGTCCCTCCCCTGAACCCCCTTCCCCATCGGCTGATATAGCTAAAAGTTCACAGGTTATGCCTCTGTCTGGAATTCAAATATGAAATTTCATGTCGATAAATACATTACAACGACAGTAATTAGAGTTTTGGAGTTAAGATTCGCCTCTAATCCCTTCTTCCTTTTGACCGATTCGACTGTAAATTTATAAAATTTTATATGCGAAAATAAAATTTTAATTTCGTGATGATACATTCATTTTATCGGGAGATATCGTGTTCATAGACACAAAGTAATTTGTTTTTCATTTTTGTAATCAAGATGTCGGAAAACAAGAAATTCTGTATAAAACTCCGCTTCGAATTTTTGACCGATTACATAACTTGTCCTATTCTTTATATAGTCGGGGAAATAAAAGCGATCCATGACACTGGAATGATAATTGAACCATGAATTTGAGAAAGAAAAAAAAAAAAAAAGCAATTTCTTTTAAATTGAATTTTCCGTGTTTTTGTACCCTTTGACGTTGGATCCTGTTTACTTAAGCATACTACCTTTCTGTATACAAGTTGAATTTGAATGAGAAAATAGGACTGAGGGATTTTCAAACGTTTTGAAGATGATAAATTGAGTATTTTCATTTGTCTCTTCACATTTTGTCTCATTGACAGAAATTTCTTTCAGAAAGAGCTTTGACCAGTGACGGATTTACTATGAGGCTTATGCCTAAGGCCCCTAAAGCCAATTGAACCCCGTTTACGAAGCACTACTGTACTATTAGGGAAATTATTTTATTTTCTTAAAAAGCATAACGTTTTCCATAGGCCTCCTAGATTACTCTCAATATAAATTTTCCATAGGCCTCCTAGATTACTCTCAATTTAAATTTTCCTTAGGCCTCATAGATTACTCTCAATATAAATTTTCCATAGGCCTCCTAGATTACTCTCAATATAAATTTTCCATAGGTCTCCTAGATTACTCTCAATTTAAATTTTCCATAGGTCTCCTAGATTTCTCTCAATATAAATTGGCTGGTTTGTTCATGGGAAATTTTTTACAGAAATAAGACTAGTTTGTTAAGAAAATTAGGTGTTTTTGAAATGTATTTGTTCTGTTGAAGGGAAACTAGTGAATCGGAATAACTTCGACATAAAAATCAACATGAAACGCTAAGGAGAGAGGGTGAGTAGCGCATGCGTACAAGTCAACTACGAGTTTAAATCGGTGTCGAAGTATCAGCTGTTGTGAGCTACGTATGTCCTTTAGCCAATACGGTTTGTCCTTTAAAATAATACGTTTGATTATTTATTTAAAACGTTTAGTTTTATTCTGAGTTAGCGTTGAATAGTTAAAAATGCCAAAAACTTCAATGGAACGTAATCGACAATTCCGTGCAAGACAAAACCAAATAGAGCAACAAAAAAGTTTTTAATAATTATGCTTCATTTATATTTTTAAATTATTAAAATTATTGATTTATTATTGATTAAATTTTATTACAAGATATCTCCACGAAGTTGATACAAGAATATTTATATCGCAGTTTAGTTACCACAACAGTCACTGGCAACATTAGTAACAGTGAAGTACCAGATCAATAAAATATAATTTTTAAATATTTTTAGGTTTAATATTTTTATTGACCTATATTAACCTCAATTTCACCTACTTTAAAATAGTTAATATTTATAATTTAAAAAAATATAATATATTATATATATATTTATTAATTAATTTGTTTATTGAATTCGAATGATTAATGAAGACAAAATAAGTTTCACTTCAACCATGCGCTTATCTGGGTGAGGCACACCTGCTTTTTTCTAAAAATCCTATATTTCTGCTATGTAGGCCTAAAACAGGCTTTATAATTTATGTGTTAATAATTTACTAATAATTTATCCTATATTTTTGCTCCGTAGGCCTAAAACAGGCTTTATTAATAATTTATGTGTTAATAATTTATCCTATATTTTTGCTATGTAGGCATAAAACAGGCTTTACTTAATAATTTGTGTGTTGTAGGAACGGTAATAAAATAAATAAATACAAAGAACTTTCGACAAAAAATATATAAATAAAGTGTATCAGTTTCGGCTTGCCCTGCCCCCTGGGGAGGTCAGCTTGACTCATTGGAACAGCTGAGCATATTCAAATTTGCCCGACATTAAGAGAGAGAGAAGAAAATTAATTTATTATAAATAATTCGATCTGTGGAAGTACATTGCACGTGATTCATCGACAACCTTTTTTTTTTTATTTAAAAGTAATTCAATATAACAATTGTGAAAGATTGCATAACGATTGTATAACTGGTGAGGCAGAAAAAAAAAAGTAATATTTTTTTTGTCGTTCAAAAAATGATGGAAGACAGAACTAATTGCTGAATATAATATTTCCGTTTTAATATTTGATAATATTCAATTTATATTTAAATGACTAAAGTTTTCAATTAAATGGAAACGGAGAAAGACTTTGTCGAGGGAGGCAGGAGTTGGCCCCTAAGATAATAGCCCGGGCTTGAGATGCCTGCTTCAGTAATTAAGTGAAGTGTTTAGCACCGATAAGGACGGAGCGCTGAGTTCAGCAAGTCTGCCACCAAGGAACACACCGGTTGTCGGTCGTTCGGAAAGTAGTTCCCCAGTACTTGAACCCCGTTTATACGGAACCATTTTTAGTTTCTCGTACCTTTAGTATAACAAATTCACGGAGAAAAGTATATTCATGCGGCAAGAATAACAATCTTGCGGCAAAAAAGTTTTATTCTGTATTTTGTGTCGGTGATAGGGACTAGTAGACACCACTAGGTGACAGGTTTATAGTAGACACCACTAGGTGATAGGGAATAGTAGCACCAGTAGGTGTTAGGGAATAGTAGACACCACCAGGTGATAGAGAATAGTAGACACCAGTAGGTGTTGAATTTTGTGAGTGCTCTAACTCAGAAACAATTGTAGCGATTGAACTCAAAAATAGAGATGAAAATTTCACATGAACTAACTTAGATCTGATTAAATGGCCAAAACCAGAAATTAAGACCACATTTCTTTGTGGATTTTACAAGATACGGCTTATTGAATCCCATTTTTTTTAGACGTTTGCTCAATTTACGCACAAACTGTTGGTCCTAACAAAAACTTGGTCCCCATTTAAATTGTTTCTTATTAAATTTACAATCTTTAAGTGTCCTCAAATTTGAGATAGAATTAATACGAACAAAGTTATAGCGCATGAAATAGCCGTTCTTTGTTTAAGCATCACACATCAGCTTCAAGTGAAGAACAATGCAAAATTATTCTCGGGGCAACATCGGATATCCCTACTAGTCTATTTAATATTTATTTTCCAATCTAGGGCCAGAAATCAAACAAACATAACCTATGTATGCACCGACGTCACAGTGGACTGTATGAATAATACATACAATGTCAACAGCGGACAAATTGAAATTACAGGCAACCAACGGTCGTTGTGTTAATAATAATAATTAATATCCGTTAAATCATAACAGGGCAGTAGCAACACAATTTATGCTGTATTTTAGATAAGAGTACAAAACCTTTTTAAGATGCATACAATTTAAGACGGGAATAAATTTTAGAAACTCGGACAAGAAATATACGAAGAAATCAAAGAAGTTTTTCTGCCGAAAATATTGTGTTGTACGTCTTTAATACAGTTAGTTATGAGCTCAAGATCGTGGGTTCGAAACCCGACTAAGGCCCTTCCTTAGTTTATTTTATCTGGGAGGTAAAATAAACTTAAGCATGTCGTCCTTTGGATGGGACGTTAAGCGATGGTCCCAAGCCTGAACGATGTGAGGTACTCGTTAAAGACCCCTGTCCTAGGTGAATAAAAATTTAGGGTAGGCAAAATTTAGGACTCCTACGGCAGAGTCGGGCTCAAGTCCACTAGAGTGACGAAAGAGCGCTCTGATAGGCGATATGACTCGTAGTTAAAGCCCGGGCATGAGTTACAAAACCTTACCTAACCTATAGTTAGTTACTGTGACTCATGCCCGGGCTTTAACAACGAGGTTATATCGCCTACTACCAGGACTCATATACACACACAGACACTTGAGACATGAAAATCCGTTGAAACCTCGAAGTCAGATATTCGCACGATAACTATACTTCCTATACAATAGTTATTGTGACCCATGCCCGGGCTTTTAACTACATGGTCATATCTTCTAGTATCAGTGCATTTGTTTGTCACTCTGGTGGACATGAGCCCAATTTTGTCTCTCCTAAATTCTTATTCACTTAAGTCTTTAACGAGTAGCTGACATCGTACGGAACCATCGCTTAGCGTCCCATTGACGGTGTGCCCAAGGTTTTTTCACCTCTCAGACGAAAAATCGAGCCTCGGCCGGGTTTCGAACCCGCAATCTTGAGCTCAGGAAGCAAACACGCTACCTCAGATCGCATTGCAACAAATTATAATATACAGTGTAAACTCCATTTAACGCCACTCGATTTAACGACAAACTCCCTAAAACATCGAAATTACTTGAATCTGGTTGGTTTACCTTGTTGTCCATACAATGATACACTCTGTGTAGCATCACACCCACTCTAAATAACGACAACAATACGTCATTACTAAGCAATAAACAGTACTTTCAAGTTGCCGAAATTAATAACAACTGCAGCTGTGTACGTTCTTTTGTTTGTTATTTTGTTGCTTTATTGTCAAGCAGGTATTTACCTCGATTGTCGGCATCATACGTACCGAAGATTCTAAGATATTCGTTCTTTTGTTTGTTGTGATTACTTTGCACGTGTTTACATCGGCTCCTAGACTTTTTGTATAACCAAGTTGATCCCACAGTATCCCAAGATATGAATAAAATACATATGAAAATACAATTAAAATAGTGGAGCAGCAAAAAACGTCAGACAAAGATAACAGACTATAAGCAATAAGCGTTGTTATTTGTAATATTAATGTTTGTTGTTATACTTTATTAGTACACATATTATAATAGTAAAATACTATTAAATCTAATGTAATATGTATTGATATTTCTTCTCTTCATTTAACGACAACTCTCATTAACGCCATAAAATGCGCAGTCCCTTGAGTGTCGTTGTATAGAGTATACACTGTATTTATTATTGGTAATTTTTTACGAAAAATGTTTAAAAAAAATAAAAATAAAAATAAACGTGATGTGGTTGTTACAGAACTTTATTATATCAACGACGTTTTTACAGTCATTCTCTCTCCTACTTCTTTCTCACAAATTCATTTCATACTGGCATTACTGCGTATAAGAAAGTCACTCTCATAAGTTGTACAATGAAATAAAGAAAACCACTGACGTTAACACATTACTTTCATAATATATTACATATATCCCATAATGACATGGAGCTCTCTTCTATCGCTGCAAGATGCTTTCTCTTCCAACCCACTTGTCAACGAGATCCTCCTGGCTCTCCGAGATCTTAGAGGGAAAGGGAAGGAAGTCATATTCTTTAGGATCCCAGGACACTGCGGCATCAATGGAAATGCAGAAGCCGACAAACTGGCAAGGGCTGCCACTACAGAAGGGCAACCATGTAATGGAATATTAGCCTCGGACCTTCGTGCTTCGTTCAAGCAAGCAGTATGGAGCGACTGGGAGCAGCAGTGGGTTGAAGTTGAGGGACAACAAGTTAAGAACGATAAAGTCCTCAGTCCGAGCTTGGGAAACTTCTTCGAGAACAGCCCGACGAGAGGAAGTTGTTCTGACCAGACTGAGGATTGGTCACACCCGTCTGACTCACGGTCACCTCATGAGCCGCAGTCCTCCACTGGACTGTACCACTTGTGGAACCCCGCTCACCGTACAACATCTGCTAACCGAATGTAGAAGGTACGAGAGGCTAAGAGAGGTACTAGATCTTCCAGTGATGCTTTGTGAATCGCTGGGTGACGACGCCTCAGTTATTCACTTGGTAATCAGGTTCCTACGCCAATCTCGACTCATCACAGAAATATAACAAATACCCGCTCCAACTTTACTACATCCCCCGGTTTCCCTGCATAATGTCCCACTAATCTATAGCATCCAGTAATTCATAGTTTCTCTTCAAATTACCTGTTCCACTCTCTAGCGTAATGACCGAAGAATAGCTGATAACGCAGATCCCTTACGTCTGGGATCCCTCTGGGAGAGGGGGGGGGGGGGGGGGGGGGGGGAGGGTGGCGGCGAGGGCGGGGCCTTGGTGGGGCCCCTGGGGTATCTCAGCGTGCGGACGGTGGCTGGACTGGGGGGCTTGGTCGGCTCCACTGGGATCTCTGGACTGATATAGTCCCGGGCTTGGAGGATGTGGTCGGTGCCACATACAAGCACACCCTCTCCAACAGGCCTAGCTACACCGGGGCCTAAGCCCATTGCCTAAAGAGAGACGTCCAGTTGTGCCGTTGCTTGTCCCCTGGCCTGGTTGGGACGCTCACTGGGTGCCCCAGGGTCCTGTGCGGGGTCCCCCCCTCCGTTCGCCCCCCGGTTTCTCTGCGGGATCTCGTACTTATTTGAACAGTCAGACATCAATGACCCTCGTGGAAATGCCATAAAAAAAAAAAAAAAAAAAAAAGACATGGAGACGTGGAAGAGGGAGAGATCTGTATAAATGTGGTTGGTATAAAAAAAGTTCTGTTATGGCCCACATCACATATATTTTATTTTTTATCAATTCAATTCCAAGATTTCATAAACTTTTCCTTTTCCCTGCCTTTTCCTTTTTGGTAAAGATGAAATCTAATTGTATGATTAACGTGACTTCGGTGACACGACGTTGATGTAATAATAAAATTGAATTTATGAAAATTGATTTCCATGAAGTTTCTTCCAAGGAACAGCGACTAAAGTATGGATGCTCCCCACTCAGCGCAGGTATTCCTTCCGTGGGTAAATACATAAATAATTCCGTTTATTAACATAAGGAATAATTATATTACTTTCTTATATATTTAGTATAAGCAGGTACTGTAATCAACCCAATGTTTTGTTCTCCATTCTATGCTATTCATTTTCCCTGTCAACCAAACAAGAAAATACATTTGTATTAGATTGAACATTTTTTGCTTTAAAAAAATTTGATGGCATCTCAGAATTATATAAAACAAACTTATTTTTTGAAATATTGTATATTCCACTAAAGTTAACTTTAGTGGAACAAACAATATTTAAAAAAATAAGTTTCGTTTTATTTATTACAAATTCCACAATATGTCCGCGTTCCTCAACTTAGAAGTTCAGAATTATATATTTAGAAGAATCCAAATTAAGTAATTGTTAATTGAAATTTTTTTTATATATGTGCACTTTCTTCAAAATTGCACGTCATAAACTTTCTATATATTTTTATTTAGGGCCCTTTTCGGAAACTACTGTAGAAATCAAAATTTAGTAGAATACCAGTAAACAATTTCTACAGGAAATATGGTAATTTTTTATTTATTATTTTTTTTATTATAATTAGTTATCATGACTCATGCTCGGGCTTTAACTACGAGATCATATCGCCTACTACCAGAGCGCTCTTTCGTCACTCTGGTAGAGATGAGCCCGATTCTACTGTGGAAATCCTAAATTTTGCCTACCCTAAATTTTTATTCACCTAGGACAGGGGTCTTTAACGAGTACCTGACATCGTTCAGGCTTGGGACCATCGCTTAACGTCCCATCCAAAGGACGACGTGCTGAAGTTTATTTTACCTCCCAGATAAAATAAACTAAGGGCCTCAGTCGGGTTTCGAACCCACGATCTTGAGCTCAGAAGGCAATTTTTGTTCTCGATTCTATGCTATTCATTTTCCCTGTCAACCAAACAAGAAAATACCTTTGAATTAAATTGAACATTTTTTTGCAAATCTAAAAAAATTTTATGGCATCTCAGAATTAGATATTTAGAAAAATGCATATGAAGTAATTGTTAATTGAAATTTTTTTATATACGTACAATTTCTTAAAAATACTAGAAGACCAACAAACAATTTCTACAGGAAATTTGATAATTTTATTTGTTTATTTATTAATTTTTATTATTATATATTTTTTTATTATCACAGAACTTGGACCAAGATGGCCAAGAGAGCACGTTGACCTTTATTTGGCGGTGAGATACCTTTTTTTTCTCTCTTTCTTTCTTACGGTATCAGATATGAAAAGTTTTACAGACCCCCCCCTTGGGTTTTTTCAGTTTGATGGAACCCCGGGGGTGGATCGACTTGGAATACCAAGAACCTTCGAGAGACTTTATTTGTTTACTTCCGAACCGTCCTCCCCAAAATCGATATAAGAAGTATCCTTCAGCTCAACTTTATTATCTGTCCCAAGTCCTCGGGCTTGCAAAACTTCCAACTTAGGACTCTCTTATAAGGGGGATCAAAATTTTGTTTGACCTAATTTGGGCTTTATTCAAATGCTCAAATTGATCCTCATGGATTTGAATATGATGTGTTGTGAAGACTTGAGTTCTATTTGAAAAAGTTATGATTTTATATTTTTTGGGGACTTTGCATAATTTCAACCAAATAAGATAGTCCTATCAAAATAATTTCATACTGACATTACTATTGTATATGACAGTAATCTGTTGGCGTCAGCAGTCCAGCGTGGTTCGGGAATGACCTCTGGGTGCTGCAACACGGCCCACCTGCTACCTTCCTCGGCTTTTTAATTTAAAAAAAAATACCAATAACAAAAAGATATTTTAAAATTTGTTGCTGTGCGTTACAATTTGAATATTGCTAATTAATTAATTATCTGAACATACATAAATCAAAAAATATTTTTAAAAATCACTAGAATTTACAAACTATTCCAGTGCAAGAGTCAACTATAAATAAGTTATGTACTCGAGGGCGCCGGTAGCTCAGTGGTCAGCGTGCTTGACTTCTGAGCTCAAGAACGTGGGTTCAAAACCCGACCGAGGCCCTTAGTTTATTTTATCTGGGAGGTAAAATAAACTTAAGCACGTCGTCCTTTGGATGGGACGTTAAGCGATGGTCCCAAGCCTGAACGATGTCAGGTACTCGTTAAAGACCCCTGTCCTAGGTGAATAAAAATTTAGGGTAGGCCAAATTTAGGACTCCCACAGTAGAGTCGGGCTCATGTCGAGTGACGAAAGAGCCTCTGGTAGTAGGCGATATGACCTCGTAGTTAAAGCCCGGGCATGAGTCATAAAACCTAAACCTAACCCCCCCCCCCCCCCCCTAAGTTATGTACTCGTAAGATAAAAATTGATACAATTTTAAATGATATTATCACTTTTTATGTTACATAACTTATTTATTGTTAATTATTGACTTTTTTTGGTTTATGTACGTTCAGATTTACCTGAGAATGGCTTATTGCCGAAACTAGTTACCTATGGTATATATAAAATATACTGTTGAACTTTATTACTAATGTGATCTCACTACGTCTGCCAACCAACCAAGAAATTACTTTGAAATATTTTCTATGGAAATTTATTGTTATACATTGGAGCGCTTTAACCCTATTCTTAACCTTTAACCATATATGTCAGGAAATCTGAAGATATGTTTATTATTGGAAATTTAATAAGGAATATTTTTGATAAGAATCACTTTTTCGTTAGGATAAACCATTTTTGTGTAAATCAAGGAAACGTTTTTTTTGTTAACGAGTGCCCTCTGATCCCTCCCTTTCCTTCGGCCTATTCCGTGGAAAATTAATAGGTGTCGTCCTTAAAAGGTTCTGGATACACATATAAAATTTCGTATCGATACATTCATTTTCTTGGGAGTTATCGTGTTAACAAACAGAAATGTTTCTTTTTCAATTTTGGAATTAGGGGGTCGGAAAACATAAAATTCCGATGAAACGTCAACATCGACTTTATAACCGATTACATAACTTCCTCTATACTAATATCTTAATAAGATATAACTTTAATAACTCCCAAGATATGATTATAACTTGGGAGTTATAATTTAGTAGTTACTAATTATAATCAATAGTAGGATATTAATTATTGTTAGAAGTTACTAATTATAATTAGTAGGAAACAAACATACCTATGACAACGTTATCATGATTTAGTTGTATGGTCTTCGATTTTGAAAACGATTTTTGAAATCTTCGCTATGTGTAATTGAGTAAAGCTTTTTTTTGGGGGAAATTCCTTAGAAATTAGGAGAGATATAATTGTCAAAATTCCTTGCAATTTTCTCAACTTTTACTTCTTCAGCTAACCGATGTATATAGGGAAAGTTATGTAATCTGTCAAAAAAATCTATCGGAGTTTTCAGCGAAATTTCGTGTTTTCCGAACTCCGTGTATCAACATACACGACACTATTAATTTTCAGCCAAATCGGTCAAATGGAAAGGGGGGCTCAACTCGAAAATCCCAATAACTTGCCGATGTATCGACACAAAATTTAGAATGAGGATTCAGAAGTCAGTATGTAAATGAAATATTGAGTTTTAGCTCAACCGAAGGGAAAGCGAAAGTTTTATTAATTAATTCGTGCTGGGTATGTACAAAGTCGGTGATTAACCGACCACTTTTTGTAATGAGAGAAGCTTTTTTGGGGTATAATTCTCAAAATTTTTCTCCATTTTGTCAACATTTTAAGGTGGTACTCGTATTTGAAAGAGGTATTTTTTTTTGTCCCTTGTGATATGAGCAAGGGCCAGGGCTTTCACTGAACTTTTTGTAATGAAAAAAGCTTTTTTAGGGGAAAAGCTTTAAGGATTAGTAAAAATATAATTGTCAACATTTTTCCCTATTTTCTCAACTTTTTAAGGTGGTATTTGAAAGAGGTATTTTTTCATTTTTTTTTTTTTTTTGTCCCTTGTGATATAAGAGGGTAAGGTGTCACCTTTTAAGGTGGTATTTGAAAGAGGTATTTTTTCATTTTTTTTTTTTTTGTCCCTTGTGATATAAGAGGGTAAAGTGTCACCTTTTAAGGTGGTATTTGGAAGAGGTATTTTTTCATTTTTTTTTTTTTTGTCCCTTGTGATATAAGAGGGTAAGGTGTCACCTTTTAAGGTGGTATTTGAAAGAGGTATTTTTTCATTTTTTTTTTTTTGTCCCTTGTGATATAAGAGGGTAAGGTGTCACCTTTTAAGGTGTATTTGAAAGAAGAATTTTTTAACTTTTTTTTTATCCCTTATGATATGGGCAAAGGCCAGTGATTCATCGATCACTTTTTGTAATGAGTAAAGCTTTTTTGGGGGATAAGCTTTAAGGATTAGCTAAGAATATAATTGTCAAAATTTCTCAATATTTTAAGGTGGTATTTGAAAGAGGAATTTTTAAATTTTTTTTATATCCCTTATGATATGGGCAAAGGCCAGTGATTCATCGATCACTTTTTGTAATGAGTAAAGCTTTAAGGATTAGGAAAAATATAATTGTCAACATTTCTCAACATTTTAAGGTGGTATTTGAAAGAGGTATTTAAAAAAAAAAATTTTGTCTCTTGTGATATGGTTAAAGGGCAATGATTCACCGACCACTTTTTGTAATGAGAAAAGCTTTAAGGATTGGGAAAAATATAATTGTCAAAATTTCTCCCTATTTTCTCAACTTTTTAAGGTGGTATTTGAAAGAGGTATTTTTTCATTTTTTTTTTTTTTTTTTGTCCCTTGTGATATAAGAGGGTAAGGTGTCACCTTTTAAAAATGTCTTCCCCCTTACCCTAACCCCTGCCTTTCTACCCTAGAGGGGGTGGGGGGTGGGGGGAGGGATTAGGATGAAAAATCCCCCACCTCGTCACCTTAGCCTACCTCCAAAGTGAGAACCACGTTTCCTGATCTAACAGGGCCTCCTTGATATATGGGATCAGGTGTCAAGCCGTCGGAGGGGTGACGTCTCTTTATACATGCATGTAGAGCAAAAAGGACAACTCTGGTCCATCACTTCACTTAACCTAACTCACAGTCTTCTGACATCCAGCAACCTTAATATCTCCCATGTTAGATAGGACAGGGCTTATTGTGAGAAGGGTTCAAGGATGATAAGATTCTCATAGTAATAAAAGACAGTCTTGCCACTGTTCTGCTTTTTCAACGCAACAGCATCATCAGTAGCACATCCCACACCGGGTGGGATGTGCCTCTGATGAAGACGTTGTTGCGTTGAAAACCGGTTCTGGTCAAAAATAAAACAGTTGGAAGACTACATATTTTATTTCTATGAGAAATTTCGTCCCATCCTGTTTTGTAAGAAAACACTAAATATATTTTCAAGTTCTGAGCTAGTCAGTGGACAAGCCAATAGGTCATCTCCTGTTCGCATCAGTGTGAGTTCGCATCAGCTTTTACTTGCTGTTGTCTGGGCTTCTCGCAGATCTTGGACCATGGTGGACCATTGAACTTGAATCATTGGGCTGAATAAGGCTGTAGTAGGTACTTACCCTTTGTACGGGACTCTGGGAGAAAAAATCCTCTTGCCATCTACGTACTACTATACTTCTTGAGATGAGCTCTGATATCACTGGCGGATACCACCTCCTATTGTCTGATGACGAATTGTCTCATTATACTGGCAGTTATTGGAGTTCTTCAGTTAAGCCCCCTCTGACCCTCCCTCCCCCTTCGACCGATTTGACTGAAAATGGTGTCGACATATGTTCTAGGTACACATGAAAAACATTGTGTATATATGTTACGGGTAAAGTTAGATTAACGGTTAAACCTAGGATTACCCGGGTAAACTGCGTAGTACCCGCTGCCGCTTGGTTAAAGTTGGGTATACTAATAATGACAAGGCCATTAGTGGACGTATGTTCCACTATAAAGATTAGGTACTTATTAATTAGCTCGACCACACCTCAATTTCAATTGTTGTAAGCTGTCTAACAGCGATAATCATTCATCTGGGTACATAAATTCCTAGAACAAACATAAATCGAAATATTACAAAATTTGGGGGCGTATTTGCCGGCGTTCCGCCGGCGGGACGATATATCTGCCCCTCCCGTCGTTCCTATATTTGAAGTAGTACAGGTTCTAGCTTTAACATATACTTTACCCGGGTAAAGCCCGAAACGTGAACTATTTCAATTATATTTCGGACTTTAACCAAGCGGCAGCGGGTACTACTAGGTTTACCCGGGTAATCCTAGGTTTAAACGTTAATCTAACTTTACCCGTAGCATATACATTCATTCTACCGGGACTTCTTTCTTCTCAAAGAAATTTTTATTTGACTGAGTGTATATCACATATACACGATAACTACCGAGAGAATTAATGTATCGACACGAAATTTTACATGTATATCCAGAACTCTCTAACGACAGCAATAGATTTTCAATCAAATCAGACAAATGGAAGGGGGATTTGGGGGAAGGAAGACAACACAAAAACAACAGCTGTTGTGAATGTATTTATACAAAATTTCATATCTAAATTCAAAGCTCTATAAGGATGACACCAACTAATTTTCAGCGGAATCATCCGAAGGGGAGTGGGAATCAACTCAAAAATTCAAATAACTGCCGATGTAATGAATGTATCAATACAAAATTTAGTATCAGGATTTAGGAGTCCTAAATATTGAGTTACTGCACAAACAGTCGATTGGGTTTGGAGGAAAAGCATCGGTTTAATTTTAAAACTCAGTTAAAATCTGATAGAAATTCTTGTAACTTTATAGAACAGTAAATCCTATATAAACCGGGAATTGGAGAATCAAGAGTCAGTTAGTGAAGTGAGTTTAAAATGTAAATAGTTTTTTTTAGTGTTTATTTGATCCTGTTTTTACAAGCTTTTATTTATCTTGGCATTGTTGTCTATCAGCAACAAATCTTTCAAGTCGATTTTAACCCATTTCCAATTAACCGATTGCGTTGAAGTTTAGTACAGTCACAAAGCTCTAGTGACAATATATGCTTCCGTTAATTACGAAATGGCGACTGCAATATGGCGGATAGGTTTTAGAAAAAAATATCGAATTAGATTGAAAATGAGTATACAGTGGTGTTAAAGGATGCGGATTGTAATATGGCGGATGAGTATTCGGAAAAATGATCACTGGTGACAACATATTCTTCCGGTGTTTTTTCCAGAAAAAAAATTAAGATTTTTTATATCGATTATAATATAAGGAAGTTGAAGTCTTATACCTAAATAATAATAATACGTACCCAGCAATTATTCAATTTTAACGTAAACGGACATATTTTTTTTGTAATCTTGATGATGAGGACAAACTCGAAAGCCGGCTAGCATATTATAATACAATATGTGAGATGTCAAAATGCATTATTACTTCATAAACTGTGAAATTAGTATAGTTTAATTCAGTACAGAATATAGTGTACTGGTTTCGGCTTATAGCTATCTTTAGCATTAATCTCTATTATTACTCAGAGACTTATACAAACATTTTGAGCGTTCTAAAAAAAAAAAAGGTTACACTATGGTCCCTTCGTCGAAAATATACCTGCCCTCCATTGTACCTTAACAAAAATCCCATCCCTATAGAAAATGAAGTTCGCTATCTAGGCCTCATACTCGACAAACGACTAACTTGGAATCCTCATACGAAACTGAAAAGACAAGAAATGAACAGACGTTATCAACTTTTATTAAGACTACTAGACAAAAGATCCATACTAACTTTGAAAACAAAACGACTTATATACAACGCAGTACTCAAACCTATGAGGACTTACGGACTTGATCTCTGGGGTTCTGCCAAGGCTTCCAATCTCCAGCGCATCCAATCCTTTCAATCCAAAATCCTTCGTAAAATAGCCAATGCTCCTTATTAAGTCTCCAACACACTGTTCTTAACGTACCTTTTGTCACCGAAGTCGCTAAATCCATATTTAAAAAATTATTTTCCCTTCTTAGTTCCCACAATAATCCTCTAGTCCGTGCCCTCCATTTTGCCATACTTCCCCAACGACGGCTTAAGCGTCAATGGCCTAGAGACCTCCTTAGCAGCAACAGTGACAGTGATTAATTACAAATGAGAGGGAAATCAGTGACTAGGGAGTGTCACCACTGGGTGATTTCTCCCCTTTTGACATTGACATTATCTCTCCTTTAGCACATTTGCTTGTTGTATTTATTTTTATACAATTGTGAATATCTATATATATACAGTAGAACCTCTTTAAGTCGAACCTCGATGTCGAAAACCTCCAAAACTCGAAAAAATTTTGTTCCTTTCTCTTTAAGCCCCAAAACCTCCATTACTCGAAATCTCAACCCTCTATTAGTCGAAATGATCAGTGAGTCTCTACAAGCCATTTTGGTACATATTTTCCCTCTATAACTCGGAAAAATAAATTGGACCTCTGTATCTCCAACATAGCAATGTTTTATTTTACAACCTTTACAACTGGATTATTTGAAACTTATTACCTCTATACCTCGAAGAAAAATAAGTTACCGACTTTAAGAATTTGCCGACAATGTACACCATTGTTTCTTAGAAAACAATTTAGGAGTATACAATAAATAGGATTACCAATTATCTAAAGCAAAAAAAAATTACTGACTTTTTTAAATACCTACATATACTACGTATTTTTTATTTTAAGGATGTTTTGAAATAATGTTGATTTATAATAAATACAAATATGTTTGTTACCTCTGTAACTTGAATTTTTATTTATTTCACCTCTCTAACTCAAAATTAGTTAGAATGAATCTTAACCTCTACAAGTCGAATCAAAATCCGCCTAAGTCGAAATCCTCCATAAGTCGAAAACTCTATAACTCGAATTTTTTGGCGTCTCCCTTGATGTTCGACTTATAGAGGTTCTACTGTACATTCTTGACGAGGATATGTTTGAGCTGTCCTTTGGTTTTGGAACGGTCGTATGTCTGGTCTCGGATGACGGTCACGGGAGACCTAACCTTAAGCCAGACACCGCTGATATGAGTTGGGTACCTCCTCTGAGCCCATTTGTCATTGGTTTAATTACCAGACCTTGCCGGGGTATTGTCCAGCTCACCCATCTCTGAATGATGTCACCCTATAGGATTATTGTATTTCGACCCTTATACTGTCTTAAGTCCCCCCTCAAACCCTACTAAACTGTTTTTGTTTATTTATTTTGAAACAAAAAAAAAGTCAACAATGTACTTCCACAGAACGAGCTTGCTTACTGAATTCAAGATCGCGGGTTCAAAATCCAGCCAAGGTACTTAGTTTATTTTATCTGAGAGGTAAAATAAAGTTAGCAAGCCGTCCTCCGGAAGGGACGTTAAGCGATAGTCGCGAGCCTGTACGTAGGGTTCTATCGATACCACAAAGTATCGATACGTTAACTCATGAGTAGTATCGAATAAAACTTTCGATACTACTAAGTATCGAATAAAAAGTATCGATACATACTCGTATCGATTGAATCTAGTAGTTCGTTATAATTAATTTTAAAAAATCTATATAAATTTAAATAACAATCGTATTACATCGAGTACTTCGTTATAATTAATTTTAAACCATGTATAATATATATATATATAATAATAAAAAACACAATACAATTAGAATGATATAGGTAAATGAGATATTGTAGTGGGCATAAGAAACAAATAAATCAAATCGAATAAGATAAAATTATATTATTAAAAACATACTGAAAATAATAATAAGCCTTATAGAACAAACATACAATTTATTTTTACTAAGGATATAAAACTACTGGAGACTATTCGGATTTCGACAATATTTCACTATTTTAAAACACTTTTTGCAAGTCGCTGAGATAGAAACGTTTTTGATGTTATAAATCCACAATTACCGGACGCGGCATTATAATATGTAATTGACAAAATGGAATGTAAAAATAAAATAATGAAATCGTAATCATATTCACGGTTTTCTTCAAAATTAAACAAACGTATACCTTCATAAACGATAAACCATTTAATGTAAATAAAGTAAGAAATAAGGACGCATCATGCAGACTGCGTGATCACATAACACATGAGGTTATCACCATCGATATATACGAGTATCATTTGTCCGTGGACCGGAATTTGAGTTCAGTATTTTATTGCAACAACAAATAATAGAAAATTGTGAACGATTTTGACGAATTGAAAAATTTATATAATTTTTTTTAATTGTTAAAATTTGAAACGAGTACTTCGAATCGATACAAGTAATATCTATTCGATACCTACTAAGTATCGAATAAAAGTATCGATACTTTATTTGTATTTACTTGTATCGATAGATCCCTACCTGTCCGATGTCGGGTACTTCTTTTTTTTTTTCACAGGTTGTAAAATTAAATATAGTCTGACCTTTCAGCCCAGTTGTGACTCAGATGGGGGACAGGAATAACATATCTGTCCCCTGAGGGCGCCGGTAGCTCAGTGGTATGCGTTTTTGCCTTCTGAGCTCATGGAACGAGGGTTCAAAACCCGACCGAGGCCCTTAGTTTATTTTATACGGGAGGTAAAATAAACTTAAGCACGTCATCCTTCGGATGGGACGTTAAGCGATGGTCCCGTAGCCTGTACGATGTCAGGTACTCGTTAAAGACCCCTGCCCCATGTGAATAAAAATTTAGGACAGGCAAAATTTAGTACTCCCACATTAGAGTCGGGCTCATGTCCACCAGAGTGACGAAAGAGCGCTCTGACCTCGTAGTTAAAGCCCGGGCATGAGTCATAAAACCTAACCTAATTTTAATTTTATTTATTAAAACATTTCAATTAGGTATGTTAATTTCAAAATTATTTTATCAGACTGCCTGATGATGAGGGCAACCTCGAAAGCAGGCTAGCTAATATAAATAAAATCTGTGAGAGGTCAGACTATAGTTTATATTACAACCTGTGAAATAATCACTTTTCACTACATCTGCCATATTCATATTAATGTCAGGTACTCGTTACAGACCCCTAACCTAGGTGAATAAAAATTTAGGACTCCCATTTTCATGACCACCAGAGTCCAATGAAACTTCCCCTCAACCTTTCACACGATTCTCTTCACTCCTGACACTGTAATTCCTAAGTTTACCCATAAATAAATCATCGCATAAATCTGCGCTATCCCAAAATTCGTTGTCAATTCTGCTGATCACAAATTCACCTTAGGTGAAGCTAAAGATAGTGCATAATAGATAGTATGTTGCAGTTCAAAGCATCTCTTGCATTAACAATTCATGCCAGGAGTGCACTTAAACCTTGGTTGTACATTCTTTGAAGGGCTTTGACACTATTGGTATTGGTCCAATCAAATATGTAGATATATGCATTTTAATAGCTGCTAATATGATAAAAAAGTCGTCGGTCGACCGCAAATTTCGTCTCGATACATTCATTACATCAGCCGTTATTGGCATTTTTGAGTTGATCCTCTCCCTCATCCCTCTCTCCACTTTTGCTGTTTCCGCTGAAAATTATCAGGTGTCGTCCTTATAAGGATTTGAATTTACATATGAAATGTATTGTCACTATATTCATTACTCCCAAGACAGCGATATTAGGTTGAAATGGTTTGCAAGTGAACAACTAACCGGCGATGAAATGATGAGGTTCTTGAAGGGGAAATGTTGGACCTAGCTTTCTAATTATTGTAGACGAGCCAATAATATCATAGTTTAACCAGAATACAATTTAAATTGTAATGTGTCCGTATTTGTACGAATTTTCAAGGTCTAATGCGGATAATTAACGTATACGGATTTTTATACGTATTGCTGGATTTACACATATACTATGAAGACGCCGATTTTTAAAGATTGTCGTTGTCGATCTAAATCTTGTTTTATAACTATCAATTTCCACAGAATGTGGGGAACTTTTTTAATAGTCTACACAATAAATGTCACGTCAAGTGATGTACCAAAAGCTCTTAGAATTGAGGGGGTTAGAAGCAAAGGGATGTAAGTGACAAAAATGTAATTTCGAGATAATTACCTTTAAAGTTATAGTAACATCGTAAATTCAGGTATTACCCAGGTATTTTCCACTAGATAGCATTGTTACTGGTACTAACAATCGTTCTGATCATTAGCCAGTAGTCAGGGTAGGTGTCAAGGAAGATGTTAACACACATATCTCAATTTCAGCCGAATTGTCACTTACATCCCTTTGCTTCTAACCCCCTCAATTGAAGCATTAAAAAAATCTCATCCTGATATATCGGGTGCAACTATACAAAACAACCTCAATGACCTGTGGCGAAATAAATTAATAATTTTAAATGTTCCCCGGGTCAAAAAATAAGGGGGTTAGGTTAGGTTTTATGACTCATGCCCGGGCTTTAACTACGAGGTCATATCGCCTACTACCAGAGCGCTCTTTCGTCACTCTGGTGGACATGAGCCCGACTCTACTGTGGGAGTCCTAAATTTTGCCTACCCTAAATTTTTTATTCATCTAGGGTAGGGGTCTTTAACGAGTACCTGACATCGTACAGGCTCGGGACCATCGCTTAACGTCCCATCCGAAGGACGGCGTGATTAAGTTTATTTTACCTCCCAGATAAAATAAACTAAGGGCCTCGGTCGGGCTACGAACCCACGACCTTGAGCTCAGAAGTCAAGCACGCATACCACTGAGCTACCGGCGCCCTCAAAAAAAAATAAGGATTGATTTTGTCTTATTTTAGCAAGCCATAAAAAGTCATATATGACTTGTTTTTGTCTTGCTAAAGTAACATAATCATTGATTAATATTAGAACTCAAAACAATTGTCAATTTTGTTTTCTAGTTTTTGAGAACTTTAAATTTTGGAGAAAACTTTTTTTTTATTGAAAATTCTCAAATTGGCAGCTTAATATTTTCTTCGCTCTAGAAACTTCTATCTTTATAATAATATATTTCCTTTTAGAGTGGGGGGAAAGGGGCGGAAAATTTAGCATCCGCCCCGGGCGGAAAATTTAGCATCCGCCCCGGGCGGCAGAAAGCTAGGCATATTACATTATTCTGTCCCAGCGCTATCATTCAACTATCCATGCATCTAGACTTTGTCAATTTTGCTAATCTAAACTAATGAGATAATAAGATTCAGTGCATAATTGATAAGTGTATGTTGCAGTTCAAAGGATCTGTTGCATAAACAACTCAAGTCAGGAGTGCACTTAGACCTTGGTGCCTGATTGGTTGACAATTTATCTTAAGTGCACTGGAAAGCAGATCATATTGCTCTTAGGACCTGCCATCTTGTGTCTTCATCTGCATAATGCACCAAGTTCAATTTAACTTGAAATCTATGGTTGAATGTAATTAACTATAAGGGTGAGAAATTTAAAAGGATCAATTTTGGCTATAATTTAAATTGTCAAATACATTTTTGCGATGTATATCAAATATGTACTAAAATTTAAAAAAACCTTTCACTGATCCCCAATTTTTCTATAGCCAATTTGACTGAAAATAAATAGGTGTCGTCAATATATTTTGGATACACTGTGATATATAAAAATACACACATTCAAATTATTAATATTATATAAAATTAATTTTATTTATTTATATAAAAACAAAGAAGCAACTACATTGGGGAATAATTATAGTAAGTCGCATTTGTTTTGGAACGAGACAATGAGTGGGAAACAAAAGAAGACCATCAGCTGTTTTAGTTAGTATAGACGAGTCTAAGCCGAGTTGTGGTCAGAACGAGTCGAAGTTGGAAGTCGGAGATGAGACGGTCTGGATTGAGTTGTAGTGAGAAAAGTGTTTAGGCTTTAGGTGATGCGCAAAGGAGGTATTTTATTTATTTACTAGCGGTAATACCCGGCGTTGCCCGGGGAACTTTGACTTTTCTCCCAATATCTCCTATAAGGCTATTCAGTTCCTCGACAGTACATTCATGATGTTATAATTTTCAATTATTTATACGGAATAAGGCTTATAGTCCTTCAACTGTAATAACGCTAGCTTTGGAGCTAAAATTAATTTATTCAAAAATATTTCTCATTAATCGTTGCAATGGTTTTCGAGTTACAAAGATTGCGTGAGTGGATGCTGGGATGGACCAGGGGTTGATTAAAAAATAGACTTTAACCTTCCGGTAGATAAAACTTATCTATTCAAAAAGATTCCTCATTAATCATTGCAGTGGTTTTTGAGTTACAAAGATTGCGTGGGTGGATGCTGGGATGGACCAGATATTGAGGTACTAATACGCCTATAACCTTCCACAGAGGATGACGAACAAATTTAAAAAAAAATTAATCAAATGCATCAAGCGGTTCGTGAGTTATAGCGGTACAACGCACAGACATTTTCAGCTTTATATATATGATATGTTATATATGCCCAAGATAACTTTAATTTGAAGAATGGCCAATATTTAAAAAAAGAAAAGAGACTAAATGAATGTAAAATTAGTTGCTGAGATTTCCTTTTGTAAAATAGTTTCATTTTTTTTTATTTCCATTTTAATTTTTAATTTTATAATGTAATCTTAAGTAAATACTCCAAATATTAGTTCTCTAAAGTCTATGCTATTCATTTTCCCTGTTGTCCCAGTAAGATCATTTAAAAACCTTTGGTTTAGATTTAATATTTTAAAAAAATTTAGAAAAATAATATGGCATCTCGTTATTATATTTTGAAGAAATCCAAATGAAATAATTTATGGTTTCCAGATTTACTTTGTGAAGCTCCATTCTAGGAATAGATAATTAAAATACACAATTTCTTTGTCAAACTTCACTATATATTCTCAAATACTCAACTAGTTTCACCGTGTTAAGGCATTATCAAGAGTCACTTACAAACTTTGTTGGAGTTTATAAGTGACTCTTGATAATGCCTTAACACGGCGAAACTAGTCGAGTATTTGATAATATATAGTGAAGTTTGACAAAGAAATTGTGTATTTTAATTATCTATTCCCAAATGAAATAGTTATTACCTAATTGAAATTTTTTTAACTTTCTTCAAAATTGCACGTCTTGAACTTTCGAAATTTTTTTAGGGCCCTTTTCGGAAATTACTGTAGGCAATGTAGTAATTTTATTATTTGTTTATTTATTATTATTATTATTATTTTTACTTATATTTTTTAATTTTATTTAATTTTTTATTTAACATTAGGTACTATTTTTCTTTTTACGACACAACAAAAAAAAAATTGTGTCTATCGGGAATTATCGTTCACAGACACAAACAATGATACAAAGGATTCTTAAAAATAATTTTTGAAACCTTATATGGAATCAAGCATAAAAATTCCGATGAAAAATCCAAATAGATTTTCTCACCGATTACATAACTTCCCCTATACTTCGTGCAGCTAAGGAAATAAAATGTAGTCTGATCCCTCACAGATTATATTATTATAAGCGAGGGCGTCGGTAGCTCAGTGGTATGCGTGCTTGCCTTCTGATCTCAAGATCGTGGGTTCGAAACCCGGCCGAGGCTCTTAGTTTATTTTATCTGGGAGGTAAAATGAACTTAAGCACGCCGTCCTTCGGATGGGACGTTTAGCGATGGTCCCGAGCCTGTACGATGTCAGGTACTCGTTAAAGACCCCTTCTATGCTATGTGAATAAAATTTTAGAGTAGACGAAATTTAGGACTTCAATAGTATAGTCGATATGTCTATCAGAGTGACGAAAGAGCGCTCAGGTAGTAGGCGATATACAGGGGCATAGCCAGGATTTTGAGCAGGGGGGGGGGGGGGGGGCAAAGTTAGGCTACAGGAGGGGGTCGGTGAGGGGGGGGGGGGTATAGACTCCCGCGGGCACAGCCCGCAGTTTCCGTGATTAGGGCTGCAGACATTTTGTTATTAATTTTGGAGACTCGGATCCCAAGAAGCTCCCCCTGAGGTAACCACCGACTGTAATACTTAAGTTATCTTTACAGCAGCAAAAATACAAAGCGCAGCAGCAGCAAATGCACGCTGTGGTGTATAACATAAATGAAGATTTTGAGAGAGGAAATTAAATGATCGAATTCATGTATATTTAAATAAATGTAATATGACTTGTTTTGTACATGAGTCATAATAATTAACTAACATCGATTTTCTCATCTTCAGGAACTCAATATTCAACAGATTTTTAGCCTAAACGGTCAATGAGTTATGAAGGGAGAGCGGAAACTTAAGATATTAATTTATTTTTTTATCATAATCGATTATGAATATTAATTAGAGTTATCTTAAATATCCATATTTTTCAATAGCATATTTCTTATTATAACCAATAAATAACCTAAAAAAAAAAAAAATAGATGGAAAAACTTGAGTAGAAAGCAAGCAGCTTATCTGAAAAAACCTGCCTCTTTGGCAAATAGAGAGAGGGGTATATTAGGACTGGAGGCAAATATCCGGATCGCAAAAATACTCGAAATCGAAATTGAAGTAGAGATCAGGAGAGAGCAAACAGACGGTTCCTAAAGGCTTTAGCTATCGATTAGATCGAACTGAGTACAGTCGAACTTCTCATAAGTGGACATCAGCAGGAATTGCCATTGTGACTGCTGTGAATTACACACATTGTAATTATTATTAATATATTATAAAATTAATTATATTTGTTGGTATAAAAAAAGAAGTAACTAAATTAGTGAATAAAAGTATGAAGTTGCATTTTGTTTTAAAACAACCAATGAATGAAGAACAAAAGACGACCATTAGCTGTTTTAATAGGGTGGACCAGTCTAAGTTGGGTTGTGGAGGTGAGATGAGATGTGAAGATGGACAGACTAGGAGTGAGAAAGTGTTTAGGCGTAAGTTGAACCAAATAGGTGTGAAATAACAGTAAAATAAATGCGCAAAGGAGGTACTTTTATTTATTTATATGTAGGTACATAATATATACCCCCAAAATAGCATTTGATATAGTTTTAAGTAATTAGTTTACAAGATTTCTTTTTTAAAAATTAATTTAATTTTTTTTACTTTTCAATATTTAGTAAACAAATTTAATACATAGATAGAAGTAAAAAAATGTGTTCTCTTATTCTATGCTATTCATTTTCCCTGTTAACACAGTAAGATAATTTATATCTTTGGATTAGATTTAACATTTTTCCAAATTTAGAAAAAAAAACAATATGGGATATTTAATAAATTTAGAAGAAATCCAAATGGGAAGTTTGTAATTCAATTTTTTTTTTTTTTAATATGTGTACTTTCATTGCACACACAACAACGACAAAATTGCATGTCTTGAACTTGATACTTTTTTAGGGCCCTTTTCGGAAACTACTGTAGAAATCAAAATTTAGTAGAAGACCAGCTATACAATTTCTATTATTAATTAAATTATTATTTTTATATTTATTTAACATTTACATGTTTTAAATTATCACACCGCTTAATAGAATATGTTTGGATAAAATATTTAAATAGTGTGTGCTTGGAACACACGCCAGTAGTGAAACTTCTTTCGTGATTTTTTAACACTATTTTTTTTGATTTTTGGTCCATAAATATTATTTTTATGTTGTATGGTATTTCTCAATTAACTCAACATTTTAAGTGCAAACAGTTTTATTTATTGGAATATTTTATTTTTATTCAAGAAGTAACAGTTTTACTTAAGCAATAAATTAATTTAGGAACAATCGTTAAAATTCAATATCAACTAGTTGTCATTTTCCTTTTTTTTTCATCCATTTTAAAATTTCTTTTCTGATTTTTTTGGATTGCTTTTCTAATTTTCTTCTGTTGAAAGAGCAGTAGACTCAAAACCCCCAAAAGGAGCCAGAGAGGCTTTTGTTCAAAAAGAATGTCAATAAAGCTATTTTATTTTTATTTATTATTGAAAAGCCCTCAGGGGCTTCTGAATTCTCATACTAAATTCCGAGTCGAAGCATTCATTACATCAACAGTTATCAAAAGAACTGTTATCACTGTCGTGTTGAACAAAAAGAAGCTCTGGTCTTCCGCTCTGGGCTGCGCATACGTTTTCTTAACCGCGCGCGATACTCTTTATCTGGCAAACTCCTGTAATTTTTTGGTCTGCTTACTTCCCTCAGAATACTCCTGGGATATTTCTTTCATATATTTTTCTTTATTTTCCTTTCATCGCGGATTTCTTTCTTTTCGGTTCCACCTTTTTCAAACAAAATATGTCTGAAAGGTTGCTCTAAGAATCCAGCTTTCTGTCCTTTTTTTTTTTCTTTCATTCCCTGTCCTTTCATGACTTCGTTTTGTGGTTCCTGAGGTCACATTTAATGAATGAGGTTTGTTTATTCTTCATTTTGATTTCATTGATTAAATAAGTTCCGACTCCCATTAACAACTCAAACAGAAACTTATTTGTGGCTAACGAAGAGTACTACTCTATTTAATAAGATAAATTAAAAACTCATTTACCGAAAGATGAAATAGGGTTACTCCAAACTCAACTTTTACATGACTGTGGAACGCCAAGGATGGGTATTGGATTATTAGCCCAATAGCTTCCGATTATATGAATATATCGACCTGCAATTTTATTTTTAAATTGAAAACCCCATCAGGATGACACCTATCAATTTTCCGTATACTTATCTTATAAAATTTAATCGAATATTTTTATGTTCTTCGATTCTTTTACTTTCTTATATTTTCAGTAAAAGTAGTGTAATCGTGGTCTCCATCCAATTAAGGTGAACTTGACGTGAAGTCCGTTCACAAAGTATTCATTCTCTATTCAAATATACTTGAAAAATATTTTAAAAAATAAAAAATAAAATATAAGTGATGTAGCCATTAACGGACATTCTTATACCAACCACACTTACAGATCTTTTACCCCCTTCCACTTCTTGAAATTATTTCATACTGGCATTACTGGGTAAAAGAAGGATTTCGCTGTACAAAGAGACAAAATGATTTTGAGCAGTGGTAGGTATAAGAAAGTGTGATGTGTATAGTTTATATATATATTATATATATAAATAGTTTCTGAAATATATGCGACACTTCAAAAGGAAACAAGACCCGGTTCAGGTGGAAGAGGTGGTGCAGCGCTTCGACCGCAGGGGAAACCGGGTCTTCTATCAGGACGCGGGGGCCAGCCCTGGTCCAGCAGAGCCAGAGAGGTCCAGGACAATTAGGGAGTGGCAGGAAGAATGGGACAAGTCCACAAAGGGACGGTGGACCCATCGGCTCATCCCTCGAGTCGAGCCTTGGCTCACCAGGAAGCATGGGGAGGTGAATTACCACCTCACCCAGGTACTCACGGGACACGGTGGATTCCGGGGGTACCTCCACAAAACAACACCAGACTGCCCCGCGTGCCTTGGTGAGACGTAGGCGGCGGAGCATGTCCTCCTCAAATGTCCCAGATTTGAGGAGGGAAGGATAAATCTGGAGTGCAGCATGGGCGCCCCACTGACTGCTACCAGCTACGTGGACGCTATGCTGCGCTCCCAGGAGTCGTGGGATGAGGGCTGCGAATTTGCAGCGCTCATCATGGGTGGGTTGGCCCTCCAAGAGAGGGCTGACAAGGAACAACAGTAGCGGCAATAAGAACAGAAGAAGGGGCGTTACCAGCCACCCTTCCTCCCTTCCGCGAAGTAATGACAGGCCGTCCGTTCCGCGGAAGGGAATCAGGATCGGCAAGGAGGGGGTTTTAGTGGGTATGGAGAAACGACTCGAGCCCCACACTATCCAGGGCTATCTTCCCTGGATGTGCGTGACTGGCATTTCCCCCTCCAGTGAAAAAAAAAAAAATGTATAAGAAAGTCCTGTATTAACATATTATTCCAAATTCTTCTTTCTTGCTGGTATAATAATCATGACTAGTATTGTTGAGAGGCAAATATTTATATTTTTTCTAATGACCATTTAATGTTTCAAATACAAACAGTGCAGGTAATGGAAAGATTTTAAGTTTATCTGCGGCTTGTTTTTAAGTTAATATTATTTATAATTCTTAGTGCTTTCTTTGGAAGAATAAAAATATTAGCGCTAATGCTGAAAGCTCCCCGATGTAATAAACTATAATTAATTATAATATGAAATTATGCATAATATAATATAATTAATGTTTCCTTTTGTGCGATATTTTTAAGTTTTCGAGTTAAAATATAAACGGAACTCAGTTCCTTATCTGATTGACGTATGGAATTTAGCACCCCTCTCCGACCCTTAAATTTAAACTAAACCATGAAATAGTAAAAAAAATGTTTTTTGGAAATGTTTTTATTACCTATAGGTTATGTTAAGTTTTATGACTCATGCCCGGGCTACGCGGTCATTTCACTTACTACCACCAGAGCGCTCTTTCGTCATTCTGGTGGACATGAGTCCGACTCTACTGTGGGAGTCCTAAATTTTGCTTACCCTAAATTTTTATTCAACTAGGGCAGGGGTCTTTAACGAGTACCTGACATGGTACAGGCTCGGGACCATCGCTTAACGTCACATCCGAAGGACGGCATGGTTAAGTTTATTTTACCTCCAAGATAAAATAAACTCAGGGCCTCGGTCGGGTTTCAAACCCACGCTCTTGAGCTCAGAAGGCAAGCACGCATACCACTGAGCTACTGGCGCCCTCTGTTTTTATTATATAGGTAATTAAAAATGAGACTAAGGTCAACCTCACATTAGGCAATTGCGAAGAGACGCGACCGATACTCAAGTATCTTGAGGGTATCTTAGACGTCACTTCCTATGTTGAGTGGTGGGGAGACACAAACGACGCCGCTCCCAGGAGACGCGTATCCTACCCGTATCCTACCAAACTCAGGCGACCTGCTAGGAAGGTCGCCCGTCTCTTGAGTCTCCTGCGTCGCCTCGCCATGGCTAGTGAACCCCATATCGCCACACCTCATCAAATGGAGCCATCTACTTCCGCAGAGCACAGTGAAGATGGAATTGATCCCAAAAGTCGTGGACCAATGTCTTTTTCACAATTGCTTTCAGAAACTATTTTAGATGAGCGTGATGAAATGCCACTAATGTAATTAATCTTAAATAAAAATTTAATAAATTACTTATTTATTTCATAAATTACTTATTTATTCCATAAATTACTAAAAATTTAATAAATTACTTACCTCAACGTGATCAAGATTCTTTCTTCTGCACTCACACATTTCCGCATTTGTGAATGTCCTGTCTTATAATGGAGAAACAATGCCAATCAAATGTAGGAATGATTCTTTCGTCATTCGGTAGAATGCTACGAACTTGGAATCCGACTTTTCCAGCTCTTTAGCTGCAACAAATAATCTGCAGTTAACATTCCTTTCGATGTAAGGATGGCGCCATAATCTTCGGATTATCCTTTTTCTATAATAATAATAACAATAAGCAACAACGACATCTTCATCACTTGAAGAATCTTCACTTGACATGGTGAACAACTCAGCTTCTCGCCACTGCTAGATGGAGACTGAAGAGATTCTAGTCGCTTCACAGTATCCTCAGTGTGAGGAGAAAAGTTGCCTACGGGTATCATACCCACAGGCAACTCAAATGGCTGATACTTGAGTATCGGTCGCGTCGCTTCAGAATTGCCTAATGTGAGGTTGGCCTTATAATCAAGAAATAAAAATTTAAAACAATGAACTGATTTATGATTTATTATCATTGCATAAAAAAGAAAATATTATTTTAATATAATATTCGTAAATATTATTAAATATAAGATAATATGCTTAATAAATAAGTAATGAAGGTATTATAAAATATTCTGATAGATACATTTCATCTCTTCAAATTATAATAACTGAATAGTAGCCCTCGTACCCGCAAAGCCACAAAGACCTGGGTTCCATAAGAAAGCAACTGAAATCAGGTTTCTCCTTAATGACCTAAGAGCTACCCAGTACCTCTTTGACAAGGAGATATTCAAAGAGATGATTTCTCATGACCAATATTATCTTTGAATGATACAAATGAAAAGTACTCCATAGTTTGAGGTACTCGAATTGTGTCTGCGTTTTTTTGTTCGGTAAACAAAAGGAACAAAGACACCAAAAAAAAAAAAGAGCTTTGATCAGATTTTGGCCAAACAAAAGCAGGAAGACAACAGAAACTTTCCTCTGAAGACGTTGTAGTGGCAGTACTAATGAAATTACATGTGACACAGACAGTAGAATGGATGGAACACACAGAGAATAGAATGTAACTAACAAGATCCTCCCTACCTGAGTCTGTCATGTTGTTTTGTTAGTCCAAGTGTTCTGGGAAATCCCCATAGTCAAGTGATTTTTACATGACTGTGAAACGGGAAGGCTGGGTATTGGATTATTAGAGTCGATAGTATCTTTTCATTGTAGAAGGAATTCGAGGTACTGTCGTGTAAATAAAAACTCAATATTTATTTATTTCGGAAACTATTTATTTATTTCTTCAGGGCCTACAGAAAAAACAAACAAATTATTATTTACTTCCCAGCAAATAGGGAAGTTATTGTAATGGGTCCGAAAATCGAAATCAAAATTTTCATCAAGTTTTTATTATGTTTCAAGGTCATTACAGTATTTTTACGCTATTTTTGGAAAGAAGTATGTGTGTGTACGTGCATGGTCAATTTTTCCTGCTCGATATCTCGCGAATGAAAAATGATATCGACTCCGTTTTGGTGCCAATCGAAGCGTATCAACGTGGTTATGATCTGAAAGGAATTTTATCAAATTCAGTCCACCCGTTTTTTTTTTGTTTGAACTTGACTGCTAAAAAAGTGGATTTTAGGAATTCTTAAAAAAGATTCATCCGATCTAATTGATTGATGGCAATGTAGCATCCTCTAGAGCCAGATTGAAAAATAGGCTATATGGCGTCTGAAAATTTTGAACGGGAGGGTGGGTTATGAGAGGGACTAGGCATAAAAATTGTTCTAGTTCATTAACGGATAGTCGACCAAATTGAGATATAGATTATCTGGAGTCACGAAATTCTCTAGGGGATGGGGGTGGGGTGGGGGGAGGGGGTTGGATGGGTTAAACATATAAATATGTCTAGCTCATCAACGGATGATCGGATTTTAATGAAATTTAACATGTAGTATTCTTAAAAGCCAAGTTGGAAAATAGGGTGGTATGGTGTCTCCAAATTCTTAACCGGAGCTATGGGGGGAGGGGGCTAAGCATAAAAATTGTGCTAACCCATTAACGGATAATCGGATTGTAGTGAAATTAAACATGTAGGATTCTTAAAAGCCAAATTGAAAAAAAGGGTGTGTGACGTCTCAAAAATCTTATCGGGAGGGGGGATTATGAATGGAGGTTGGGCTTTAAAATAGTTCAATCTCATTAACTAAGTATCGGAGTGTCATGAAATTTTACATATAGTAGTTATATATATATAAAACTACCACATGTAAAATTATATATATACATATATATGTATAATAATTAAAAGTTACCTTGAGTGGATGGGTGTGGTGAAGGAGTTCTTACATTTGTATGACGTACCCTATGACCATGTTTTGGTTTAACGAAAATAAATATTATCATTATTATTAGATTTTGATGGTATATTGATGGTATTGTAGTTATGGTAGTCTGGAGACTGGTATATTGGCGACCGAGAGTAACGGAGTTCTTTTCGTTCATCTTCACACTCCACTTTTTGTACAAGAACTGAAGGGACAGATGTTCTTGGAGGTGATAGGGCTGGTTCAGGAAGAGAAGAGAGGATATCAGTCTCATTTGCGAAGGTTTAAAGTTGGATATTGCTAAGCTCGGCAGCTCAACTCCAAATTTAAATCAAGTCCTCACTGGCAAAGCCCTATTTATACTACTTTCTATAAATATTGTTAGTCTCCAGGGCACATTTTCTACAATATGCTAATACATATTCTTATGTATATTCGCTTATTACCAATATACATAATTATGGAAAATATACTATGAAAATATCCTTTTCTCCCTTCTATCCACCTCTAGTCCGGGGGATGAGATTTAAATTTTAGAAAAATAAAGTTATACAAAGTATATGGGGAGTCAAAAATTCGATGCGGAATATTCATGGAATATCATGTTTTCCGACCTCTAGATTCTAAATATGAAAAAAAAAAGTTGTTGGTGAATAACCGGCAATGTACTTCCCCAGAACGAATTATAATAATCAATTAATTTTTCGCTCCCCCTCCAAAACCAGTCGATTGTTTGTGTTAATATTCAATAGTTGACTTATAAGGGCTCCTAAATCCTCATACTAAATTTTGTGTCGATAAATTTGCATTACATTATTAAGGTTTTTGAATTGATCTCCTTGCCTGAAGCCCCTTCAAAAAAAGGTATGTATGCCTGTTTCACAAACAGCGAATTCCACGAATAATAAAAAACATTCAAAATTAAATTTTTGAAAACAATTGTTTTGTAAGTGTCCTCTTCGAGCGGTAAATACATCTGTTGAAGTCGAAAAATTGGTTGTCAGCGTCCGTTAGAAGGGTCTCCGTTGCGAGGAGGGTAAAAATATATTGTTTTCCGATATTTCGGGCCGGGACATCCCAAAATTGAGAGGGGTGTCCGTGAAGAGGGGTTTTACTGTACCTCAGTCTAATATAGTATGGATATAATTATAATTAAATGTATAATATATTATATAATAATATAATATAAAAATAATATATTTATATTCTGTAATATAATTATATGAATTTAATATCATTATATGAACTAAACATAATTATGAATTTTGATATGGTAAAAAAAAATATAAATTTTGAAATCAGCACATTTCCTGAGGGTATGATAAATAACTGGGATTTATATTGAAGACGATAAGGTGAGAAAACCCGTACCCCTCCCTCGATTTTAAATTAACTTTTTTTCTTCATGTTTCTTATAAAAAGTCTGATGAAAGAATAAAAAAGTAAATTAGAATAAAAGGCAATAGATACAAATGAAAAAAAAAAAAAAAAAAAAAAAAAAAAAAAAAAAAAAAAGAAAAAAAAAAAAAAAAAAAAAAATCTACAAAGAATCCACATGCCTCCCTGTATAAATAATTATTGTAGTATCAGCTCAGATTTGTTTATATTAATATTATTTGCAAAAGCAAAATAATTAAAATTTTAGTAAGTAAATAATTTCCCCTATCAAAGATATGAGCATTACAATATATACAATAAAAACATTTTGGGTGCTTAAGGTGTAACTCTGATGGGAACAAATGGATAAGGTCTTGTTCCAAATGGTGCGTAATGTCTTGGAAGTGATCCGGAGATACTGGCTACGATAAACTACACATAACGAGGAAGTCTGCACAAGATCCAGGCTATTAACAGCTTGAATATAATCCCAGGGATCTGGGAGGGGATTACAGCTTCATAATGCAATCAAGAGGAGACAGTTCAGCCCTGACAAAGTTTTAATTAGACGAAGAGACACAGAAGGGGGAAGGGTTGGACTAAAAAAAGGGCCCCGGAGGGCGCCGGTAGCTCGATGGTAGACGTGCTTGATTACTGAGTTCCACCGGAGAAACCTTGAGCATGCCGTCCTTCGGATGGAACGTTAAACGGGTGTCTCAAATCTGTGCGATGTCAAACGTTAAAACCTCTTAGGTAACTAAACCAGAGTAGGTAAAATTTAGGACTCCACAGTAGACGGATAGGAGCATTGGATGCTTAGGTCCCTTGGTGTGGACGACACACCAGCCCTCCCTAAGGATATAATAAATAGACATTTAGTTTACATTCTTTGGGGGCTATAACTTTTGCATATATATTTGTATTTTAATTCAGCACATACTATTTCAAAATTTTTCTGTTTTTTTTTTCTTATATTCTACAATCTGTTCAAAATTTACAATAGGTAGAATTGAATAGGAAATAAATATGTACAATTGATGGGAGAAGCCAGCCAGTGCTGACACTCCCTTAGACAGTCTCGTTATCTACTCAAAGAAAATCGCGAGGCCAGCGTCGTCCTAGGCGACGTGGAGGGTTGTCGGGATGGGACATAAAAGGGAGCATTGAAAATTTGTCGTGGGACTTTTGATTGAAAAGTTTGTATTCTGTTGATGTTGGAACTCTTGGCTGAGCCCCATAGTTCTAGTCCGTGTGTCCATATTGGTCATACGATTGTTATGTAAATTGTAAGTTTGTTCTCAAGAGATAGTTTCGATTTTCGATATCAGAGATATGAGGAGGATTGACTATGAATCGGGTGTTAATATTAAGAATTGAATTTGAAACGACATTTTATTTGTAATGTTTTCCATATTTTTAAGACTTAACTGTACAAGAGGGATAGGGGAAAACCCCGTAGAGGCTGTTTGGATTGTAAACTGGTTGAACTTCCACTTAGTATTTATTAAGTATTAGCTGAAGATAGTAACAGTACCGAAAGTACTCCCATATATTGTATATATTTTTTGAAACAGACAATATTAAAAAAAAAAAAAATTGCTTTATATTTTTTATTAGAGAATTGGAGAATATGGAATGAACGAATTGTAACTTAATAAAAAGAAGTAGCAATGCTAGTTGCCATCTGTTTGATGAGAGTAAAGTTAAACCAAGCAAAACCTAAGTCTTTCGCCAAAGTTGCGGTGGTACTGTTTGTCGCCGAGGGGGACCCATGAAGGGAGGAAACAATCTAAGTCCTCAACTAACTCCTGCCGCAGTTTGGGCTTTCGTTTTTGTTTAGATGAATTTACCGTCTTTGACTGTTTGACTTTGGAGAATATATCAAGATGGCTCACTTCTTAAAGTTTACGGTATACACTAACAATGCTGCAAACGACACTTCAAACTGTCTGTATTAATCCTGACAGAGAGGAGTCTTAACGTCAGATCAGAGTTCTATACGATCCGGGATTCCTTGAGAGTATTCATTCAGCACTATGCTAATTAAACGCCATGTCTCACTTGAAAAAAACTAAGTCCGCTATCTAGGCCTCATACTCGACAAACGACTAACTTGGAATCCTCACACGAGAATGAAGAGACAAGAAATGAAAAGACATTATAAATTGTTACTAAGACTAATAGACAAAAGATCTAAATTAATTAAAACAAAACGACTTATATATAACGCAGTACTCAAACCTATGTGGACTTGACCTCTGGGGTTCTGCCAAGGCTTCCAATCTCCAGAGCATTTTGATGCAAGAATTCGTCCTTAAATCCTTTCAATCCAAAATCTTTCGTACAATAGCCAATGCTCCTTATTACGTCTTCAACATAACTCTTTACACTGACGTTAACGTACCGAGTATAACAAATTATTTTCCTCTCTTAGCTCCAACTATAATCCTCCAGTGCGTGCTCTCAACACTGACTACTTAAGACTCAATGGCCTAGAGACCTCCTTAACAGCAGATGTAACAGTGATTAGTTAGAAATGAGAGTAACTCAGTGACTAAGGAGTGTCACCACTGGATGATTTCTCCTCTCTTGACATTTTGTCATTGCCATTATCTCTCTTTCATATTTGCCTGTTGAATTTATTATATTATGCAGTTGTAAATAACTATTTTTAAATAAAAAAAATATTTTGGAATCAGGGTGTCAGAAAACAGAAAATAACAAATAACTTCCTCTATACGTCGTTGAAGTAAAAAATAAGTTGGGATAGTGCTTCGTGTTGACAGTGCATGCGGCTAACGTAAGTTTGGGTAGACGTCTGCTCGACCGGAAGATGCAGTTATTCCGCGTGATCGACAACTTCCTCTAGTGTGACCCCCGTTTCTGTGTGCTCCCTCCAGCCATGCAATGCAACTAGTGTCACCAATTTTTTTGGCAAAATAACATGTATAAAGGGATTTATTCATATTCTAAAGTGCATTGAGAAGATCCTCATACATCTTTGCAATGAGAGAAAAAATATATTCTGATTAGAAATATTTATTCTATCAAAAAATCTAGGAGGTATTGGAAGTTAAGCCCTGCTATTTTCTCGATTTTGCTGAAAATTAGTAACAGAAATCAGATTGAACTTTTGAATTATGTGTTTGCTCTCCCTCTAAAGCCTCGACCGTTTGGGCTAAAACGCAATACATGGCTTACATAGTTGCTTCTGAATCCTGATAATAAATTTTTTGTGTCGATACATTCATTACCTCGCGAATATGGTTAAAAGCGTATTCAGGGGAGCTTGACTTGTGAAATTCCTTCTCGATCTCGATCTCGGATTTTGGCATGATCACATTACTTTTTGATACAATAGGTACAAAAAATAAAAAAGTTGTCGGCGAATCACCGGCAATGTACTTCACAGAATGAATTAATCAATTAACTTTTCGCTTCTCCTCCAAAACCAATCACCCCTTTGCGCTAATATTCAATAATTGATTGAATACAGGCTCCTAAATCCTCATACTAAATTTTGTGTCGATATATTCATTACATCGGCAGTTATTAGGGCTTTTGAATTGAGCCCCTCCCCCTCCCTTCGGCCGATATCGCTGAAATTTGACAGGTTATGTCCTCATTGCGTTTTGACTTCAAATATGAAATTTCATGTCGTTATATTCATTACAGCGGCAGTTATTAGGGTTTTTGAATTAAGTCCCTTCCCCTGAACCCCCCCTCCCTTCGGCCGATATCGCTGAAATTTGACAGGTTATGTCATCATTGCGTTTTGACTTCAAATATGAAATTTCATGTCGTTATATTCATTACAGCGGCAGTTATTAGGGTTTTTGAATTAAGTCCCTTCCCCTGAACCCCCCCTCCCTTCGGCCGATATCGCTGAAATTTGACAGGTTATGTCATCATTGCGTTTTGACTTCAAATATGAAATTTCATGTCGATATATTCATTACAGCGGCAATTAATTGTATTTTTGTGCCGAGCAGCCCCTCTGATCCCCGCTTTGCCTTCTGCCGATTCCGCTGAAAATTACTAAGTGTCGTTCTAATTAGGTTTTGAATTCACATATGAAATTTTATGTCGTTGTTACATTTGGAGTTTTTAAGTTAAACCTCCTCTCTATCCCCCCTTCACTTTGACCGATGTGACTGAAAATCGTTAGGTGTTGTCCTCATAGTATTCAGGTCACATATATGAGATTTCGAGTCGATACATTCATTCTTTCGGGAGTTATCGAGTTCACAAACATACATACACTCAGACATTTTATTTTCATATTAGAAATATGGAGGTCGGAAAACATTAAATTTCGCAACGAATTTTTGACCGATCACATAACGATATTTTGCACTAACAACGACGATATCGATGTTATAAATTTTGCAAAACTATATATCTTAAGTACAATTACTATGTTTTGGTTTGTCTGAATGTCTTTCATTTGTATCAGCCATAAATGTCAGATCTGTGTTCTGTGTCGGAGTCTCACTAAAGTTCGCCAACTTTCCCATTAATATGTATTAACTTATTAACAGGGAGTCCACAAGTTGAACATTAACAACGGACTTATTCAACTTATCAAAACCATCAACTTCGTTACCACTTCACATACTGACAGTGTCTATACAATAGGTCTGTAAGATCTACAAGAACACAGGCCCTTTTCAGCCAGAAGTGTTATACGAAAATCTATGGTCACAGGGAATAAGTTGTTAAGTCATAAAATGGCCAAAATGAGCTAAGTGTACTGTGATCATCTCCCAAGCTATCTGCGCACTGTGAAGAAGTTGGGAGCTCAGGACTCTAATACTTTCGGAATTATAAAGATGTGGGTTTCTTGGTATCTCGTAAAATTGTGTACGTTCTCGGTTATATCAACTTAATCTACTTCTTTGATGAATCATTCACGAGATAAACTGCATTTAACCATTTATTCAACTATTCCAAGTGAAGAGGGTGTTTTCGGTTAAATCAACTTGTTCAACTTTAGAGAGGCATCATTCACGAGTATTTCAAAAATTATTGTTAATAATTAGGTAAGTGATGGTAAGTGATTAGGTATCTATGGGAAAATCCAAGAAAAGATTAACAATATTCATTTTCATTCACTCCTATAGATTTAGAAGGTATATGATTAATAATGATGCAAACATAATTTATTTTTTCCAAAAACTGGATTTACACGATTAATATAAAATTAAAAAAGTGCTGCGCTGAAAAGTTACGAATTTAGACTTACTAATTTAGTGATATATATGTCCACATCACACTTAAATGTATTTTGCCACAATTATAAATCCGCCATTGGTTGAATCGACCACAACATGAAAAGCAATCGAGTGAAATGTTTTTAGTTCGCAATGATCCTAAGAATTGACAAGATGGATGCTCGAGTGTTTTTCCTGAAGTCCAATAACTTCCACGATTAGGGAAATGTTTTTCGGATCAATGAAAGCGTGAAAAGTTTCCCGGTCTAAAGTTTAAAAAGAACTTTCTGTAGGACAAATGGAGATTTCAAAGGGAGTGAAGAGGAAATAAAAAACTCTGAAAGAAATTTTTGTCAGCATATTTGGTATTGCAGCAGCAGAGAGCATGATACAAGGGATGGGCGACCGTCGATCGGTGGAAAACTATCAATAATTCATAAAATAAAATGATAGATTAAAAAAAAAAATTTTTTTTAAACACTTATATTGTCTAATTCCACAAAACTAAATTTAAATGTGTACCGGTTTCGGCTTACGCCATCGTCAGCACAATGTTCAACAATAATTGAGATATTTGCCAGGCATACATATTTATATAACCTAAGAGTACCTGAGGTGAAAGGGCCCCCTCCTCTGGTAAAACCAGGGGGGTGGAAGTCTATATTCTAACTGTAATAGCTAACTGTGCACTTATTTGAAAATAAAATTAAAATAGAACTAAAAACTAACATTACAAGAAAACAATATAACAAATGTACAATATATAGCTATGTAGGGAGTTATTTAACCTAGATAAATGTTGTCATGGATATTTGTTATCTGAAAGGGATTAGCAAAAGAGAAAATTTGAAGTGTGTCTGGTCGTTTAAACAATTACCATTTTTTCGAGTCCTATTAATTTCTAGCTGTTCCAGAGAATCTAATGGTTTACCTTTTTCACATAAGTGGAGGTATTTTATGCCGGTTGTTTCGTTGAATGAGTGACCCATATCATTTATATGTTTCGCAAATGTGGATTTTTCCCCTTTCCTTACTATATCAGTTATGTGCTCTTTTATTCGTTCTCTGAATTTAAAAAAACGCAAAAAATGTATTCGGACATTATCAATAATTCAGTAAGTTGCCACTTTTCTTGCAAAATACTTTCCAATTCCAATATTATATTATAATATGATTATTTTATATTTATTTTTTCATGTACATCTACCTAATTTAAATTATTCTATGTTATGGAGGATGTAAGGGGAATAAAAATATCAATCGAATAAGTAATTGTTCTTTCAAATCGAACTTTTGTTGTATGGAAATAACTTTTCTGTCGAAAATAATTGCATTAAGTATAACACTTGTGATCCAGCTTCTGCAGTGGGTTGTTTGGTCTTGGGTGCAGGTTTATAAGTTTCTTGGTTGCGTCTCAAGAGATCCTTCAAATTGGATGTGTTGAAAGTAGTTTTGAATAAAACTTTGCACGAAGTACATTTAGCACTTTTCCCATCATCAAAGTAAAAGTTTTTAAATAACTTTCTTCAAAACGCATCCACTTCAATGAAGGAAAATGCATATCGATAGTAACTTAGACTATCGATATTACTATCGCCCATCCTAATGATAACCTCTCATGATTGTGATATCTACGAGCTATCACCCTTGGTTCCTAGATACTTTGCAAGATCGTAACAGCTAAGCCATTGATGATGTTGTCTCTATGAATTGTTGGCAGAATGAAGATTGATTCGATGAAGTTAGTTGAAGATGATGGAGTAGACCCCAACTTGTGGCAGCTCGTTACCCCATCATCTATGGCTAACCTCTGTTCATACATAGTTCAGGGGCTTAACTTCTTTATGGATATCAAATGTTCAAGACAACAACTAGACAGGTTTTGCTCGAATTCCACACTTAGCATTAGTGCAGTCCATCCCCTGATTGCCCTTTACATAACACGCAGATTCCTTAGTATTAGTGCAGTCCATCCCTGATTGCTCTTTACATAACACGCAGATTCCTTAGCATTAGTGCAGTCCCATCCCCTGATTGCCCTTTACATAACACGCAGATTCCTTAGCATTAGTGCAGTCCATCCCTGATTGCCCTTTACATAACACGCAGATTCCTTAGCATTAGTGCAGTCCCATCCCCTGATTGCCCTTTACATAACACGCAGATTCCTTAGTATTAGTGCAGTCCATCCCTGATTGCCCTTTACAAAACACACAGATCCGTTAGCATTAATGCAGTCCATCACTGATTGCTCTTTACATAACACGCAGATTCCTTAGCATTAGTGCAGTCTATCTCTGATTGCCCTTTATAAAACACACAGATCCGTTAGCATTAATGCAGTCCATCCCTGGTTGCCCTTTACATAACAAACAGATCCCTTAGCATTAATGCAGTCCATTCCTGGTTGCCCTTTACATAACACACATATCCCTTCTTATTTGACCTGGCTCCAGAGGGCTTGCGTCTGTCTGATATACCGGTATCGGTTTACTTGGTTGACAGGGAAAATGAATATAATATAATCGAGAACAAAATATTGGGTTTATTTACACCTAACCAACATTATAAATAAAAAAAATACAAATCAATTATATACTACAAATATTCTTACTACTAACACCCAAAATTACATAAGTATTATCTTTGTGGCCACTCTTTAATGGGCATATATAATTTAATTTAAAAAACAATATTTTCTTTTGTAGCTCACTCACGAGGGCGCCGGTAGCTCAGTGGTATGCGTGCTTGACTTCTGAGCTCAAGGTCGTGGGTTCGTAGCCCGACCGAGGCCCTTAGTTTATTTTATCTGGGAGGTAAAATAAACTTAAGCACGCCGTCCTTCGGATGGGACGTTAAGCGATGGTCCCGAGCCTGTACGATGTCAGGTACTCGTTAAAGACCCCCACCCTAGATGGATAAAAATTTAGGGTAGGCAAAATTTAGGACTCCCACAATAGAGTCGGGCTCATGTCCACCAGAGTGACTCTGGTAGTAGGCGATATGACCTCGTAGTTAAAGCCCGGGCATGAGTCATAAAACCTAACCTTTGTAGCTCACTCACGGTCCTTCAATCTTCTATATCTTGCCATTGCTTATTATATTCAATATATTGAAGGCTGCTTCATCAAAAAAAATCCTCAGTCATCATTTTGTATACAGTATATACACTCATGTCTCTATCATCACTGTAATGTCTCCAATCCTCGATGACTAGATGTCCACCAGTCAGACTTCTTCAGTTAGTTGGTCATTAGGTCAAGAACTGTTTTCAGCAGGTATAAGCTGCCATTATGTAAACAATGGTCTATGTCTCGGGTCAGAGTCTGACCCCATCAAGCAGCCGTACAAAGGTCACCGCTCGAATGTAGTTGCTAAGGTCAGGGCTGCGATCAATCCACGGTGACCTATAACAAAAGCAGGTTTGATAACCTCCTCTCAGTAGAGTCAGTCAGTGGGTCATTAGATTATTGACGAAGACTGAGTTTAACTGGTGTAAGCTGTCATTTTGTTAACAATGTACTGGTCTAGGGTCCAAGACTGTCCTAGGTATTTATAAGGTGGGCAGACATGCAAAGGTCACCGCTCCAACGAAGATCAGGGCTGCAAATAATCTGGGAGAAGCCGGTTTGATAATCTCCAGGAGTCAGTCATTGAGTCACGAGGTCAGTGACAAGGATAGTGTTTAGCTGGTGTTATGTTCAACGGTCTATATCTCGGGTCAAAGACTGACCTAGATTTCAAAGATCACCGCTCCAACGAAGATCATATAAGTAACCCCATAGACATTCCTGTCTTAATATAAGTATCTAACCTTTCGCAAATAAGTCTAGAAGATGCCGGAGGCTAGTGAAGATCCTTCAGATGGAACCTCAAGTCCTTTCCTTAAACCTTACAACATCAAAGCGATCCAGAGAGCATCCTGTCAAATGGAACTTTGCTCAAATACTGGGATCAACGATCAATAAAGCTGTTGCGTGACAACTTCCTCTCACTAGCTCCCTAAAGGAGAATGTTTGTTCAAAGTCCAAATAGGCAGAACAGCCCTCTGTTTAGGGGTGTAAAACTATCGATGGTGATATCTATAGTACTATCGATATATTAGAATCAATGGTAGATGCAATGTTAACTTCCGTGTCCCTACCAGAAATTAGAGGGCGCCGGTAGCTCAGTGGTATGCGTGCTTGTCTTCTGAGCTCAAGAACGTGGGTTCGAAACCCGACCGAGGCCCTTAGTTTATTTTATCTGGGAGGTAAAATAAACTTAAGCATGCCGTCCTTCGAATGGAACGTTAAGCGATGGTCCCGAGCCTGTACGATGTCAGGTACTCGTTAAAAACCCCTCCCTACCCTAGGTTAATAAAAATTTAGGTTAGGCAAAATTTAGGACTCCCACTGTAGAGTCGGGCTCATGTCCACCAGAATGACGAAGGAGCGCTCTGGTATTAGGCGATATGACCTCGTAGTTAAAGCCCGGGCATGAGTCATAAAACCTAACCTAACAACGCACTTTAGTTTGAAATCCGTAATGAAATGACAAGTTACAGTAACGTAAGGTTGCTTATTGATGGAAGTCCATATATCACTGGTCAAAACAAAGTTCGAAAGCTGGAGCAATAGGTTTTTCAAAATTAAGTTCCCGTGGTCAAATAGTTGCTTACAGGCTTTCACTACTGTAGATCTTGAAGGCATCACAAATTTACCGTCAAAGGTGAAGAGCATATTATGAAAACCTTCGTCTTCGACTACGCTGAATGGTTGAAAATCAATGGCTATGTATGAAACAATACGATTCAAGAGAATCCTGTACCTCTCGATGTTTCTTTCTATGTTTTTGTTGAGCTCAAGTAAAAATGAATTCCACTTCCACTAGGTACCTCTATTCTCTTCTGTATCTGTAGATGTGCACAAGACGTTCCCGTTATAATCGCTGTGATGTTTTCTCAAAGAGTGATCCTTCAAATTGGAAGTGTTCCCGGAAGTTCTGTATTCGGCACTAAAACGACATTTAGCCAGTTTTTTTGGACCCACATCTTTATCGAAGTAACTCCACACATCGGACTTCCGTTTACGACTCATTTTTCAGTTCAAAACAACAAAGCATGCTACAAAAATAGTAAATTTTCAGTTCAAAGCAACGAAACACTTTACAAGAACAGTAAATGTAACCTTCCTTCGATTCAGTGGATCCTAGAAATACAAAGTCCTTAAACTATCGATATTATCGATAGTTTAACACCGATAGTATCGAAACTATCGTTAATTATCGATAGTTTTACATACCTACCTCTGTTACCATAGAAGTGGTATAGAAAGGATGTTCTTATGGTAGGGTAGATAAGTAAACCCTTCGGTAGGCCAGCTAGTTAGTTCCTAACCACAACAGAGATTTAGTGACTCCAACCAGTAAGTTATTGCATGATTCAAGACTAGACGAGGTGGCTGGTAGTTCACATTGCACTACTGAGCTCAAGATCACGGGTTCGAAATCCGGCCGAGAGCCTTGATTTATTTTATCTGGAACTCCCACAGTAGAGTCGGGCTCACCAGAGCAGTAGTAGCATCATTAGACATTTATTATACACGAAAAGTCGAAAGCTTGGCAGAAATTCTATAAGTTTGTTTTTATAGCCCACAAACCTGATCTTCTCGTCCTGTAGAGAACTTCGGTAACCCTGGCCAACTATTAGGAAGAAGAGTACCCGGATTGGTTCTCAAGTCGTTGAAGAGAGTTACGCCAGGAACAAAGGTAAGGCAATAATAAATGTCACGAAACCCTAGTAAAGATCTATTTAATCCAATTGACCTAGCCAAAGCAGTCCTAGACAAAAAGGTTCGGAGGGGATTGTCTGGATGAAAGATTCGGACAAGATAGGATAGGAAAATGGGAAGACACCCTTGAAAGTAGGTTAAGTGTGGTAAGAAGAGGTTTCGTGGCCATTGCCCACTTTGTAATGGATCCATCCAGTGGTACGTTCCTTATCCTGTCCGGTTCCTTCTCGACCCAATCTCAAACCGGATGTACAGATAATCAAATGTGCAGCCAATGGACAACCTCTTAAGATAACTCGGTCACGCAAAGGTCACCCAGTTTTAAGTACTATTTAAGTCAACCAATAAAAAAAAAGTCATCGCTGGATCACCCGCAATGTACTTCCCTAGAACGAATTAATCATTTAATTTTTCGCTTCCCCTCCAAAACCAATCGACCGTTTGCGCTAATATTCAATAGTTGACTTACATAGGGGCTCCTAAATTCTCATACTAAATACCAGCTGATCCCCTCCTTCCCTTCTGTCGATTCCACTGGAAATTTATGTGTCCTCTTTATGGGGTTATGAATTCACATATAAAATTTTATGTCGATGCTACATTAATTTAAATTTTTTTTTTTTTTGGTCTTAAGTTCGATGAATATTAGCCATATCTCTTGTAAGGGTGTTGTTATCTAGTTATTTACGACATCCATGGCCTCGGGAGGGAGTTTTATCTACGAAATAAAACTAGCTCCCGGACGGGATTCGAACCCGCAAACCATGGTGGAGACCATGCGACCAAAGCCCTACGCTCTAGCCCGCACGACCACCATGGCCCCATCGATGCTACATTAAAATGGCATTGATTAGAGTTTTTGTCTGAAGCCTCTTCCCTAATTATCCTTTGCCGCGCAGATGCCTTGGGAGATGATCACACTTAACTCATTTTGGCCATTTTACAAGTTATTCCCTGTGACCATACATAGATCACCCTGTGTTCTTGTAGATCTTTTCTCTCTTCTAGATCTTTCATAAGATAGATAGAAAGATTTTTTTATTTTTAAAGTCTGATCATTAACAGTTCCTGTAAACTGACATTCCGATAATCGACGCTTTACTGTACAAACTTTTTTTAAAAATCATATTTCCGTCCACTTGAATCCAAATAATATAGTAAAATACTGTGCATTTTTATATTGTTTAAGTGAAATAAAAATTTTTTGGAGGACATTTTTCCTACCTCCATTTTATCCGGCCGATTCGGCTGAAAATTAATAGGTGTTATTATCTTGTTCACAGACACACACACAGACAAACATTTGAGTAGTCTCTTTTCAAAACTGGCCATCTCCTAAAAAATGAGAAAACCGTTTTTTTTTTAAAGTTATTTTTCATTATACCCTGCGATGAATGGTAATTTTTTTTGTTCAAAAGCGGCCATTTGGCGTATAAAAGATGTGTTGAAGTTTAAGGTTGTCAAGGTTAGGTTAGGTTTTATGACTCATGCCCGGGCTTTAACTACGAGGTTATATCGCCTACTACCAGAGCGCTCTATCGTCACTCTGGTGGACATGAGCCCGACTCTACTGTGGGAGTACTAAATTTTGCCTACCCTAAATTTTTATTCACCTAGGGCAGTGGTCTTTAACGAGTACCTGACATTGTACAGGCTCGGGACCATCGCTTAACGTCCCATCCGAAGGACGTCGTGCTTAAGTTTATTTTACCTCCCAGATAAAATAAACTAAGGGCCTCGGTCGGGCTACGAACCCACGTTCTTGAGCTCAGAAGGCAAGCACGCATACCACTGAGCTGCCGGCGCCCTCTTAAGGTTGTCAACAAAACCGGCCAACTCCAGCTGTCATGGCGACGCTAAGCTCCTTATATTATATTTATTTTTTTATTTCATTTTTCTTTTTTCTAATTTTCTAGTATTCTTTTCGTCATTGTGACTAAGATAACACGTGTTGTAACAAATTTCGCCAAAAAAAAAAAAAAGTCAATGTCAAACTACAGTTACCAAAAATAATAAATTTCGTTTATTTTGTTCAAAGAAGTTTTTTATTACTTTTCTAGTGTGAATCTTAATCATTATCAAATTTTATGAATAAAAAACTACCAATTTTCCAAAATATTTGGTTCAAAACCGGTCAATTCCAAAATTTATTAATTAATAACTGTCTACCTAATTACTTTTATTTATGTAAGTGCTTACCGTTAATTTCTGGCTTAACTGCTATTATAAAAAAAAAAATTCAAGAGAATTATGACAAAGGTTATGAAAATACAGTTTTTTTTTTTTCATTTCCTGAAAAATTTTGTTTTTTGGAGATGACCGCTTGAAAACCGCACATCGAATTTCTGATTAGATAACTTCCCCTATATTTCATAAAGCTGGAAAAGTAACAATTTAATTGAGATATTCATGAGATTTTTAAATATTTAAACAGATAAATAACTATCGGAGACTGAAATAAATAACAAAGGTTGTATCTGATTGTATCAAATATACTTCATCCATTTCATTCTGGGCAAAAACAATTTGTATTGTATCGATTGAAACCAAAATTGGTACAGATAACGCATTTAAGATAATAGAATTAGGTCAACTCAATAGCGGAACTGGGGGTCTAAATATTAGATGAAGTAATATTGGTGGCACGTTTTTAACGAAATATTTATAGAAAAGAAATCATTGGTGAATCACAAACAATGTTCTTCCCCACCACGAATTAATCAAGTAATTTTTCGCTCCTGCAGCAAAACCAGTCAACCTTTGCGTTAAAATTCGACGGTTGATTTACATAAGGGCAATCAAAGCTGGTAAGGGAGTGCGCAAATCAGTTAAACACCCTAGGAAACTGCAAGAAGGTTGGACTCTACTGGGTTCCCAGACATTCGGGGATCCAGGGAAACGAAGAGGCAGACCGACTAGCCAAGGAAGGTTCAAGTAAGCCTTTTATGGGGCCTGAGCCGGTGCTGGGAATATTTCGGGAGACATACCGAACCCGGATTAAAGAATGGGGGAATTAAGGATCTTTTGGAGCGTACATGGAGAGAAAAGACCACATGCAGGCAGTCGAAGATGTTCCTGGGAGAGAAGTCCAGAGTTCTGAAAGGCGGGATCCTGAACCTTAAAAAGAACGAGCTTAGGCAACTGACTGGAGTTCTCACAAGACATGGTCCGTTCAATAGACAGCCACACACTATAGGAGTCAAAGACAGTCCCAACTGGTGGATGTGGGGAAGAAGACGAAACGCCGGCACACTTCCTGGCCATCTGCTCGGGATATGCGCGAACGAGATTCCACATTTTTGGTAAAAATGTAATCAGAGCGAAGGATTTTAGAAGATTGGACCATGAAAGCATCTCAGGTTCATTAGATGGTCGGCAGGGGTCGCTCCTAGCCTTCCGCAGCATCATATATTTTGTATTTTTAATTTGTAAATAAAATCGTTAGGCCTCCCTTTTTCCCCGACGATTCGGCGATGGTGTCGTGGCCCCCACCGGAGGTCGGCCACCAAAAAAAAAAAAAAAAAAAAAAAACTGGGAGGCTGAGCACTTCATGAAGGGCTTGGTTCAGGTAGTATAAACATACAGGTAATATAATAAGGGGGAAGCCCAGCGCTTCCAGGGAAGGGATAAGAGCACTGGATGCTTAGGTCCCTAGGTGTAAAACACCAGCCCACCACATATATATTACATAAGGGCTCGTGCCAATACATTTTTTGAAATGGCAGTTATTAAAGTTTTTTTGTTAAGCCTCCCCTTTCTTTTGGCCGATTTGTCTAAAAATCAATAGTTGTCGTCTTTAGAGGTTTCAGAATATACAAAAAAAATTTCGTGTCGATACGTTCATTCTATCAGGAGTTATTGTGTTCACAGACAGACAAACATACACATACAACAGAGACAGGCTTTTTTTCATATTTAAAATCAGGTCGGAAAACATGAAATTCCGTTGAAAATCATGCATCGAAATTCTGACCGATTATGTAACTTCTCCCCCAGTACGAATTAACAATTTTATATCGATATATTCATAATATGAAGATGGCTCATGTAGTGAAAAGTGATTATTTCACAGGTTGCCAAATAAGATGTAGTCTAACCTCTCACAGATTTTTTATTTGTATTAGCTAGCCGGCTTTCGAGGTTGCCCTCATCATCAGGCAGTTGGATAAAATAAAAAAAGTTTTTAGATGGTTTTATTTATTTATTTTTATTATAAAAAAATTTTAATTTTATTTACTAAATATTTTAATTTTCATTCAAATTTCAAAAAATTTTATTTTATCAGACTGCCTGATGATTAGGGCAACCACAAAAGCCGGCTAGCTAATACTAATACAAATTTGTGAGAGGTCCCTTCTTCGGCTGATTCCGCTGAAAATTAAAAGGTGTTGCCCTTAAAGGACTTTAAAATTACATATGAAATATCATGTCAATACATTAATTACAATGACAATTATTAGAGTTTTTATGTTATTTCTCCCCCAAATCCCCCGCTTCACTTTGGCCGATTTGACTGAAAATTAATAGGTGTTTTCCTTAGAGAGTTCTGAATACACATATAAAATTTCGCATCGATACATTCATCGACAACTATTGATTTTTAGACAAATCGGACAAAAGAAAGGGGAGGCTTAACAAAAAAACTTTAATAACTGCCATTTCAAAAAATGTATTGGCACGAGCCCTTATGTAATATATATGTGGTGGGCTGGTGTTTTACACCTAGGGACCTAAGCATCCAGTGCTCTTATCCCTTCCCTGGAAGCGCTGGGCTTCCCCCTTATTATATTACCTGTATGTTTATACTACCTGAACCAAGCCCTTCATGAATATATTATATATTATGTAATATAATAAGGGGGAAGCCCAGCGCACATATAAAATTTCGCATCGATACATTCATCGTACCGGATATTCATCGTCCGAAATTGTCGTGTACAGACAGACAGACATTTTCGGGAATATTTCAAAGCCACTAGAATACGTTTTGACCACTTCCGCGAATATATCAGTCTGTGCGTATGTGAGCGCTCGAACTTAGCGCCTGTCATAGCGATGCACTTTACTTTTGAAAAGTCGTTGTCACAAGTGCAACTAGAAGTAAAATGTAGTCTTATCTCTCACAAATTGTTATTATTTTATATTTGACGTCTTTCGAGGTTGCCCTTGAAAGAAGCCTGCATCACATCGGTAGGTGGCGATATAACATTGATAGCAACAACTAACAAATTAACTATAAAACTATTGAAAAATAAACTTTTTTTTTTCCTCCTTTATTTATGTAACTGTTGCTGGGCGCAACAACCAGCATTTAGGTATGGTGGGTGAATGGCGTGTGAGAGGAAGGCCACCCAGTGGTAAATGTTAGGGACGAAAATTTGTCTTAATTATTAGGACACGTGTGAGCATGTCACAATAAGAAAAAAATAATAATAACAATAATAAAATGAATAAAAAGGAATTTAAAGACAATTTTGATGGATGGGTAATAAAAACGAGATAATAAAAACAAGGAAGTTAATTTTGAGAAATATTATGAAGATTATTCAAGGTGGTCGCGGTTCCATCTTCTCGTGGTGTTGTGAAGATAATGTACGTATTTCTGGGTTTGTATTTGTGTAAAGTTTGCTAAAAAAACGTATGTAAGTAGTTTGTATTGTTTCGGGTACTGTTTGTATCATGACTATGTATGTTGGGCACTGTTTTATCAATCTGAGAGTTTTTGATTGAAACGCCTGAATTCGTTTTATCCATTTGTCCATAACATAAATTAACAATTAAAAATTTCATGGTTGATAAATATGTTATTTCTGCTCTCCTGGTTCACAACTCATTACTGATATTCTACTGACATTGTGAAGTGTTCGTTCTACGAAACCCTTCCATGTTTGATAAAAATCATGCCTCTAAATATAATTCTCCAATTTACTGGCTGACATAAGAGCCAAGTGTTGACAGGTAAGGTATACTTAAATTAGTTTTTCAAGAAGTTACGTTCAACATTCAGTTAATGGTCCCTTAAAGGGATGAATCGATTTTCCAGAAGGCACCAGGAAGGTTAAACCGGAGGCCAAGACCCTTAAATCGAAGGGAAGGGGGCCAATGTAGATCCCTTAAAAAATATATATATTTGGCCATTACAGGACATTCTTATACCAACCATATAATATTTTAGAAAGTTTTTCCACTATATAAGCGAGGTTGGTATAAGAAAGTATAATGGCTACCTCACATATATATTATTTTTCTCTTATTTTTTCATAAAAACTACCAATAATTGCTATTATGACTCATGCCCGGGCTTTAACTACAAGGTCATAACGTCTACTAACAGAGCGCTCTGGTGGACATGAGCCCGACTATTTTCTTCTAAAAACAAAACAACAATGCAAACTGACACCAACATGAATCAAACTTATGACTTTTTAAAAATGAAAACTGAGCATAAGTGATTGAACATGAAATCGGATCTGACAACTGTCACTTTCACTCTTAGAAACCCACTCAATTTAAAAATTACTCGTCTTGCTCGACATATATGACGTTTTTCCATTCAGAGGAAGATTCAATTTAGACCCTTTTTCCTTTAGTTAGTTATTTTTACTCATATACCTTGGTTTTAACTGCAAGGTCATATCGCCTACTACCAGAGCACTCTTTCCTCACTCTGGTAAATATGAGCCCGACTCTACTATGGGAGTCCTAAATTTTGCTACGCTACATTCCTGTTCACGTAGAGTAGGGGTCTGACATTGAACAGGCTCGGGACTATCGCTTAACGTCTCATCCGAAGTACGGCGTGCTTAAGTTTATTTTACCTCCCAGATAAAATAAACTAAGGGCTTCGGTCGAGTTCGAACCCACGTTCTTGAGCTCAGAAGGCAAGCACGCATACCACTGAGCTACCGGCGCCCTAAACTCTACCAATATATTATTTTTAAATATTTCCTATGGAAATTTATTTTTTATTTTTTGATGCGTTATAACATTAGTCTCATTGATCTTATCTCACATTTATGGACTTAATGGTAATTGGAAATGACAGATTTCGCGGAAAATTAATAGATTAATAAAATTTCATGTCGATACTTTTAATACATCGGTAGTTATAGGAATTTTTGAGTTTAGCCCTCCCTCCCCTTCGGCAGATTTCGCTAAAAATTAATAGATGTCGTCCTTACAGGACTTTGAATTTACATTAGAGTTTTTATGTAAAGCTTCCACCCTATTCCCTCCCCCTGCGATGTGAAAAAAATCTTGACCACATCGTCCTTCGGATGGGACGTTAAGCGATGGTCCCGAGCCCGTGCGAAGTTAAATACTCTTTAAAGACCCGTACCCTATGTGAATAAACCTAGGTAGGCAAAATTTAGGACTTCCACAGTAGAGTCAGGCTCATGTCAGTCACGAAAGAGCGCTCTGGTAGTGGGCGATATAACCTCCCACTAAAAGCCCTGGCATGAGTCATAATAACTAACTTTGATTGTTTTGGATACATATATAAAATTTCGTGTCGATCCATTCATTTATCGGGCGTTATCTTGTTCACATATATTCAGAATATTTTTTAGATTTTTGGAATCAGGTAATTTTTGATTGTAGGAATATTGAGGGTCAGTCAAAGATGGAAGAAAACACTATTCAAACGCCAACGTTTCGATATATTTTATATCATCATCAGGGCCTACAAACTTGGGGGGGGGGGGAATCAAGATTAGATTCACAATTAAAACAAAATTAGTGTGTTGATAAAAATTACTGAACGTTAAAATAGACATTATAAAAATTGAACCTGACTTACTATGAATACATTAATCAACATTAAAAGTAAATATGAATACATTACTAAACATAAACATGAACGTACACTAATACAAATTAAAATTAAATATGAATACATTACTAAACATAAACATTAGTAATGTATTCATATTTAATTTTAATTTGTATTAGTGTACGTTCATGTTTATGGTTAATAATGTATCTATATTTAATTTTAATGTTGATTAATGTATCCATAGTAAGTCAGGTTCTAGTTTTTAACTCGTTATAATGTCTATTTTAACGTTCAGTAATGTTTATCAACACTCTAATTTTGTTTAATTGTGATTCTAATCTAGATTCTTTCTTCCATCTTTGACTGACCCTCAATATTCCTGCAATTAGAATCCACAGTCGCTAATCAACACCATAATTTTTTATGAATACTGGGAAATAAAAAATAAACAATAAATTAAAAGCAATATATGAATAAAACAAACTTATTTTTTGAAATATTGTCTATTCCACTAAAGATATATATACATATAACTACCGGTTTCGGCTTTATACCATCGTCAGGTCTAGTTATGAACTAAGTTTGCAGAGAGCGACCCTTCAAATACATCTCAGGTCAAAGGGTGCTATTAAAACTTGGGAGTCCCCCGGCTGTACCGTTAGTCTAGTGATATTGTTTTATGTAAATTTAGAACTAGGTTTTGTTAAGAAATATTTCATGAGTTAGCTAACGGTACAGCCGGGGGACTCCCAAGTTTTAATAGCACCCTTTGACCTGAGATGTATTTGAAGGGTCGCTCTCTGCAAACTGACTTAGTTCATAACTAGACCTGACGATGGTATAAAGCCGAAACCGGTAGTTATATGTATATATATCTTTAGTGGAATAGACAATATTTCAAAAAATAAGTTTGTTTTATTCATTTATTACAAGTTTCCACAATATGTCCACGTTCCTCAACTTAGAAGTTGTTAAAAGCAATATGTCTATATAAGATTAGAAGTAGGATACAAAAACAAAATATACATTTTTACTATAATGTATGACAATCGGCAATAGAGGGGGTAACAATATTGACAGAAACAATAGTAGGTTGGTACAATAGTCATCGATGAAGCATGCTATCGGTAGACTGCCATGCATGTCTTCAGTCATTGTATGATACCTGAAGTGTCCTTCTGTGAGTCGCTCATTGTTTTCATTATCTGCCCCCTCTGTGTGCTCAATCTGCCTCACAAAATGGAAATTTGGCAGGGAGCAAGATTTATCTGTACAGTTAAATTTCCAATTTAATTTTTGCTCGCGTGAGGAACGGGGGAGTACCTGTGATATTCAAATATATGGGCACAAAAAATGGGACCTTTCATTCTTTTAAACGCTTCAGAGTAACATAAAAAAAAAAAAAAAAATGGTCGCTAAATGAGATTGCACTTTCCCAGAACGAATTAATCGACATATGTGACAGAGTGACGAAAGAGCGCTCTGGTAGTAGGCGATATGACCTCGTTGTTAAAGCCCGGGCATGAGTCATAAAACCTAACCTCGACATATGTGATAATGAGATGTTGTGGGACAAGATTTCTTATAAAAATAATATAGATTGTCTTCCCACTATCTTATTTTTAACCAGAACCAGTTTTCAACGCGAGGGGAAATAGGGGTAAAGTTTAATAATAAAAAACTACTAACTGCCGTTGTAATGAATGTATTAACACGAAATTTCTTATAATTCGAAGCCCTATAGGGACACAATGATATTCAGCAAAATCAGCCGAAAGGGAGAGGTAAAAAATCCAAATAACTGCCCTTGTACTGTATGTATTGGCACGAATTTCCATATGGGTGGGCTGGTGTTTTACACCTAGGGACCTAAGCATCCAGTGCTCTTATCCCTTCCCTGGAAGCGCTGGACTTCCCCCTTATTTTGTTACCTGTATGTTTATACTACCTAAACCAAGCCATGAAGTACTCAGTTCCGAATTTTCTTACTGAACTTGAGAATGCTCTCATAGTCCAATCTTCTAAAGTCCTCCTTTGCGATAACATCTCCACCAAAGATGTGGAATCTCGTTCGTGCATATCCCCGAGCAGATGCCCAGGAAGTGTGCCGCCGTTTCGTCTTCTTCCCCACATCTATCGCAGGTAGGACTGTCCTTGACTCCCACAGTGTGAAATGCCATCATCATCATCATGGGCGCTACAGCCCGTCAAGAGCCTTGGCCTCCTCCAGGAAATGTCCCCATGCAGCTCTGTCCTGGGCCAATCTCCACCAAGAGTTTTCTGGGTATAAGGTCCTCGTCCATCCGTCTTACAAGTCCAGCCAAACGGAGTCTGGCAACTCTAATCCAGTGCGACAATTTTGGCTCTGTAAAGAGTGCGTACAACTCCTGGTTGTATCGGATACGCCAGACGCCCTCCTCCTGGGTGGGACCGAATATCCTGCGGAGTATTCTCCTCTCGAAGATGTCAAGACGCCTATCTTCCGCCACGGTGAGGGTCCACGTCTCCGATCCGTATGTCAGCACTGGCCCCACAAGCGTCTTGTAAAGCAGCACCTTCGTGTCCCTGGGGAGCAGCCGGGATTTGAATTGTGACTGGAGGCTATAATAACTCCGGCTGGCCGCAAGTATCTGCCGGCTCACCTCTGCGCCCACATCATTGGCCCGGTCATATTATGAGCCCAGGTAGACAAACCCCTTAACCGTCTCGAATGAATACTCGGGTTTAGGTCTCTTCTTCGTCTTCCACCTGCTGTGAAATTCCATATGTAACTTAAAAGCCCTCTGTGAACGACACCTATTAATTTTCAGCTTAACCAGCCGGAGGGGGGGGGGGGGGGGGGGGTAGAGAGGGCTCAATTCAAAAATCCCAATAACTGGGATAAATGTATACAAACAAAATTTAGTATGAGAATTCAGAAACCACTATGTAGTAGGTCAATTGATTTTGGAGGGAGAGCAAATAATAATTGATTGATTCGTGTTGGGGAAGTACATAGTCATTGATGTTTACTGTTATTATAGGACCTTTTGTCCTAGAGGCTGGAAATTCTATTGTAGTGTGAAAATTGTGATGGGGTCATTTGATCACTATTGAAGTTGGAAAATTGAGTTGAGGTCCCGGTCGGAATATCAACAGGGTGCCTTGGCCCCGCCGGCTGGAGTTATATTGGCGAATTTATTGTCACTGTTCTGTCCTATACGGGCCTCTAAAGCCCCATTATAAAAGTTATCATCTCTCTAAAATTGGCTTTTACAAAACTCTGGACTCATATCCTGGAATCAACTAAAAAAAAAAAAATAAAAAAAATATTACACAAATTCAACCATGATAACTTGTTGAATAAAATTAAAATAATAATAAAACAAATATACTAGGAGAATAAACAAACCATCTCTCTCTTTATAACTTCTGAACGAGTGCTTGCACAGAATCACCATATGGTGTTATAATGTTAACTCACTTGGAAAAAAAAACATAGCAGTTGTACTCGATAAATGAAAATATGTAATGTGGCCATTCACAGGATTTTCTTATACCAATAACTTTTTTACAGATCACTGTCCATCCCACTCTCAAATATACTGGTATACACATTGTAATATCCAAAAATATATTAATTATTTTTAAAATAATTATAGTCAGTGAAATGAAAATAGTTGAATTAGAAGGCAGGAAGTCCACCGGAAGTCTTTGGAAGACCCCAACAGTCCAGGTATGTAAGGGTGGGGGATTGAACAACCAATAGGCACTCAAGAGAGTCCCGGGTGGGGAAAATGGAGGCAAGGAACCACACCCAGCTTCGGGCTACTTCTTCAGATGCCACCGAGGAGAGAGGTCCACTTCCAACCCTTCCTTCCAGCCAACATCCCAGATCCAGGACTCAGCCACAGGACCAAAGAGGGAGATGTGTTGGAGCTCATTTCTACTTTGAGAGACAGACAGCAGAGCATGCATTGCTGCAGGGAACAGATGTCTATTTGCGGTCCAAAGAATACTCAAATTCCGCACATTAACGTGGAGGGCCAAGCTAATAGACTATAAAACCATTGTCCGTCCAATTGTAACTTATACTGGTGAAACTTGGGCGTTGACAAAAGAAAATGAAGAGACTCTGCTACTGTGGGAACGCAAAGTACTCAGAAAGATTTATGGACCTGTTTCCGAGAACGGCAGATGGCGTATCCGGAAGAACAGAGAGTTGAGAAACCTCTATGGGGATCCCGACCTGGTGTCCGTGATCAAGCAGGCGAGGTTACGTTGGTTGGGCCACGTAGAGAGAATGGAAGGAGGAAGACTTCCTAAACAGACCCTCTACGGTAGGCCAGGCGGTGCCAGGAGAAGAGGAAGACAGAGACTCCATTGGCTGGACGACGTCGAGGCGGACCTCCGAGTGTTGGGCATCAGAGGATGGAGGGAGAAGGTTTTGGATCGACACGAATGGAGGAGGATTGTGACGGAGGCCCGGGTTCTTTCAGGACCGTAGCGCCGCAGGAAGAAGAAGAAGAGACAGACAGCAGAGATTGATGATTGAAGAGATCCAGAACCCAACAGCAATCGCAACAAACAACGAACAAAGACTACAAGGTACCGTGATACAATAAACAATTATACAGATAGAGTTTAGGAGTAGTATTTTGCTTTCTTTGAAGGATTCTGAGGAATAATTATAATGCCTTTAAGAATATTTATGACGAATATATTTAATCAAATAAGGATGACGTAATTTTTCTTTTATGTATTTTGCTCCTCATGTCATTTTGATTTTTCATAACCCACGCAACCAAAGAAAGGTAAGAAAGAATTAGAAGCATATAGAATCATTATTATTATTTTTTTTAAGAACATTTTATTTCACATACCAACAATAATTATAATAACAACATGAAAGTAATGTGATTCTGATGCATGGCCATCCTTGTTTAAAATACTGAAATGTATTGTATATTCTTTAGGAGCCGCTATAATTTTGTTTATTTTGGTCGTATTGGAAATTTGAAGTCAATCAGGCGATTAGAAATTTAATAAGGAACCATTTTGGTAAGATTTAATTTTTCAATAGGACTAACCATTTTCGTGTAAATCTAGCAAAACGCTTAAAAATAAAGCTTTGAGGCATCATTATGAGACGGTCTTCGGTATGTATCTCGCAAATCGAGCGACCTCCGAAAAAAATAATTGTGTATAAAATTTCCCTGTAATTGTATTGTATATTTTTTTAGGAGGCTATAATTTTGTTTATTTTGGTGCTATCAGGAATTTAAAGTCAATTAGGCGACTAGAAATTTATATATCGTTATAGGTTAAGTTTTATGACTCATGCCCGGGCTTTAACTACGAGGTCATATCGCCTACTACCAGAGCGCTCTCTATTCTCATTAAACTGATTTTTAAAATGTATTTAGGTTCCAAAGTAAAGTGGTCTTAATTTTCGGCTGATTTTGGGCATAATTTTATCAAATCTAAGTTAATACAAGTTCCAAATTTCCAATCATATTCCACAAAGGACATATTCGCGAAAATGCTCAAAACATGTTGAGGGGACCTTGAAACGTGAAATTTTATTGAAAACTCGATCTCGGATTTTTTACACGATTACAATACTCCGTAGAAGGTATATATTTGAGACATCTCACCCTGAGGGGATACAAATAGCTGCCTGCACCTCTTCACATGCTAGTTCAGGCTTTGATGCATCAAGCCCCACTTAAAACTTGCTTAATTAAAACTAGCGTCAAGCTTCCCTATCATTAGATCACTCATGCTGAAATTAGCTCACACTGAAACCATTTCATGATGTTTCTTATTTAAGTTTTATACCTCCTAATCAGGTAGTACACTGAAATTATCATTGAAGCGCAAAGTTAAATTCAGAGATGGAACTTATTGATCAAGTTCTCCGTCCTTTCTGTTTGTCCATTGATAACTTTGAAACAGTTCGATGGATCTTTAGTTCGAGTTTCCCTCTGTCTCATTAAACAATATTCTGGAACTTGGTGTCCGGGTCATTTCGTGTCAAATCATATAATTTCCAGGGACAACAGGTACAATGGCATTAGATTCAACAATTTTTATTTCAATCAACAACTTGTATAAAAAAAAATCTAAAAAAATTAATTACCAATTGACGGAAAAATAATTTTGCAAAACTTTATGGAACAGTGATAAGTTTTTTGGTGGAGTCTCGAAGTGTTTCCCATCATCAAAGTAAAAGTTCTAAAAAACTTTCTTCAAAACGCCTCCCTTTAATAAAGAACAATTAATATCGATATTTATTTAGACTATCGATGGTACATTCGATAGTTATGAACTATCGATATTCCGACCGTAGGTTAGGTTTTATGACTCATGCCCGGGCTTTAACAACGAGGTCATATCGCCTACTACCAGAGCGCTCTTTCGTCACTCTGGTGGACATGAGTCCGACTCTACTGTGGGAGTCCTAAATTTTACCTACCCTAAATTTTTATTCATCTAGGGTAGGGGTCTTTAACGAGTACCTGACATCGTACAGGCTCGGGACCATCGCTTAACGTCCCATCCGAAGGACGGCGTGCTTAAGTTTATTTTACCTCCCTTACAAAATAAACTAAGGGCCTCGGTCGGGTTTCGAACCCATGTTCTTGAGCTCAGAAGTCAAGCACGCATACCACTGAGCTACCGGCGCCCTCATAACCTCCTACTTGCTATACACAATGGACATTAGTCATTTCATTTCTTTATTATTTTTTTCTTTTTTATTTAATAGTGTAATGAGGACCATTACAATATATATTCGGTTGTGTATTAACTTTTTAAAATCGTACAACTTGGTAAGAACAGGGACGTCAAAACGTTTAATAACCCTCTCTGACAAAGGATAGCTTGTTATGCTAACGCTGCGGTGTGTTGAGTACAGCGTTAGTTTGGAACAGGGCCTGTTCCAGAGATACACCTCATATAGGGTGACTCCCTCTGATCTTTGCCAACCTTCACCTCTCATCTATATGCATGACTCTCTCTCCCCCCCCCCCCCCCCCCCCCCCCCCCCATCCACCCCCAACCCCTATTGGACAAATTACTATTTTCCCCTTTACAGTTCAACAACTAGACTAACTTTAGTCTCCTCTGGGGTTGTTTCCATATACAAATTTTCATACAAATAGATCCAAAAGTTGTCCAATCCCTTTTCCAACTTCAAAATTGGAAGTCGTTTATTTCTGTTTTATATATTTATTTTAGCTCTTAGCAACCTTACTTTATTATACAGTGAAACCTCTCCATAGCGGACATCGTCGGGTCTACCGTTTTTATCTTTTATCGAGACATTATGTCGTTTTCTAAATTTTCCGAGTCAACCATTTGACTTTTTGAAATTAAAAAAACCCAAAATTTCGGCGACTTTGGATGTCTTTTCCTGTATCATAGAGTCAGAAACGGGGAGATTTTTGGGTCTTACTCCGCAAAACCATTCGAAACAATGGCGATCAATTTCAAAACTCTTATTGTTTGCTTGAAAGCCTTTTTCGTTTCAATAGTTCACTCCTTTCTGTAAAAATGGTCGCTATCTGCGTCTTTCCCACCTTAAACTTTGCCGCTAAGTCCCTGACGTTAGGCTTTTCTCGATTTTAAACTTTAATTACTTCTATATTATTTTTGAGCGTTAGCCGTGTCCTGTTTTGAGACATGGTCGGGAGCGAACTGATAAAAATCTTGCGAAATGCGAACGAAAACGAAACAAGAAATTTCCATAATTATTAGGAAATTTAGAAAACGTATTTATTTTTTAATTTTGGCCTACCCTAAATGTTTCACCTAGGATAGAGGTCTTTAACGAGTACCTCACATTGTACAGGCTCGGAACCATCGCTTAACGTCCCGTCCGAAGGACGGGGTGCTTAAGTTTATTTTATTTCGGTTTGTAACTTTAATGAGGTTAGTTCTCATAGTAGATCCACCATTGCCTAAGTGAAAAAGAGAATTTTTCTGAATATTTTGAGAAATATTGTGTTAGAAGGAATATTTCTTTGAGGAATACAGATGTCTAGAGCAGATCCACTTTATTTGGGATATGTTGTAGCCATGGGCTTTGACAAGACATGGTAGGAACCTATCTTCAGAAGTGAAAATAAAATATATAACACTTCGTGACAAGATCACTTCGAGTCGAACAACATTAACACTTTATTCAAAACATCGCATATAAGGATTCTGGATTCTCGACTTTGTCACTTCCAGGACTTAAGATCAGGACCTAATCTTAGGGGAGGAGAGGGCAAATGGAGACGCCATGCGAATCAAGCTATACATATACAGAAAGAAACGTGTAATGTTTCCGATATAGGACTCTTTAATATCAACCACTTTTTTACAAATCACTCTGGGCATAACTAGGGGCTTGCCCCCCCAGAAAAGTGTGATCTAATGTACCTAATTAAAACAAATTATAATACATAACGACAATTAGAACGCAATTATAGAAAGCTTCAGTTCCCAGTCAAACAGTATCTGTATTCGCATTCAAATTACGCTTTTCTTAAAGTTTGGACTCCAACGAATGCTGGCAATCGGCAAAGTTTGAGAGTTTAGCGATCGTATCGTCTCACAACAAAACGCGCGGCAATTCTAATATCTCTCCTAAAAACTCCGTATGGCGGTGCAATGTGTACCTAAAATAAAGACTATTAAGTCTAACTGCATATTTTAGTATGTATGATGGCTTATTTAAGACTGATAAAATGTTAATTGTTGATTTAAATTTGTGTTGATTATTTTGTTATAAAATACTAATATTTTTTATATGGTACCTGATTGTTAAATACTAAGTTTAAAAAAAACTTAAACCAAAAATATGATTGTGAACTGTAAACTATTGTTCTATTATCTCGGTCTTGTCATACGTAGGTACATTGTATTTATAATGAAGGGAACGCTGATACAATAATTTATTACTTCACTAATATCCTATAAATAAATTATAATAAATACATAGTTGAAAATCAAACATTTATAAAAAATGTTTCCTATAATAGAAAAAACAAAGGTACCGTCCCGTCCGTGGCACAACAATATCGTCTTATCGGGAAAAGAACATTTAACTAGTAAAGTCACCTGCCCTCCAGTGTACCTTAACAAAAATCCCATCCCTTTAAAAAACGAAGTCCGCTATCTAGGCCTCATACTCGACAAACGACTAACTTGGAATCCTCACACGAGACTGAAAAGACAAGAAATGAACAGACGTTATAAACTTCTACTACGACTGCTAAACAAAAGATCCAAACTAACTTTGACAACAAAACGACTTATATACAACTCAATACTCAAACCTATGTGGACTTACGGACTTGAACTCTGGGGTTCTGCCAAGGCTTCCAATCTCCAGCGCATCCAATCCCTTCAATCCAAAAAACTTTGTACAATAGCCAATGCTCCTTACTACGTCTCCAACAAAACCCTTCACACTGACCTTAATGTACCTTTCATTACTGAAGTCGCTAAATGCAAATACAAAAAATTATTTTCCCTTCTTGGTTCCCACAATAATCCTCTGGTCCGTGCCCTCCATTCTGCCGTACTTCCCCAACGACGGCTTAAGCGTCAATGGCCTAGAGACCTCCTTAGCAGCAGCAGTGACAGTGACAGTGATTAGTTACAAATGAGAGAAAATCAGTGACTAGGAAGTGTCACCACTGGGTGATTTCTCTCCTCATGACATTTTGACATTGCCATTATGTCTGTATTAGCATATTTGCTTGTTGTATATATTTTTATACAGTTGTAAATATCTCTTTGTAAATAAAATAAAAAAAACTAGTAAAGTCAAAGTTTAATTTTTTTTCCACAGAAACCCTCTCCTATTTATTTTCTTTTACACCAGTTCTCTTTTTCTCAGTTTTCATTTGATTCTCAAAGTGAAAAGAATCATTGGATCGTTTTTCAGACGCCTTAACACTAAAGAAGTGGTGGAACTATGCAGCACGGAACAGTGTTGTGTTAGGGAAACAAAAGAAAATTACCGATTTTTTAAACAAATAATATTTTTAGAATTTTAGATTTTGTTTTAAATATGTACATACGTAATTGAACGCAGATTTCAAGATATATTTGTAATGCTTGGATAAATATATATATGTATATATGTACGTACATATAATAAATCAATGTTCAGTATGTTAATTTAATAAATGTTATCAACAAAATACATACGTGTTTTATTCCTTAGCTCACCTAAAAACACTTTTATTTATGCTTTAATTGATGTATTTTTTCTCATTAATTGATGATTTCCCTTATCCGGCGTCATGTCGGTCCCCGCAACGCCGGATAAGGGAGCGTCTACTGTACCTCGTATAGCTGGGGAAGTTAAAACATCCCCCTTCTATCTCCTTTATCCCTTTCTTTATCCCCCTTAATTCCCAACATTTCTTAAACACTTCCCTCAAAACACTTTTATCTTTTCAAGAATTTTAATCTCATTATTTTTTTCTTAAATTCCGAGCAGCTTATTTTTTTTTTTATTCTTCCTTTATATAAACAATGGGCATAATTATTCTTTTGTATATTGTCATAAACCTCTGAGTCTACTTAATAAATAATCTATTCCTTAGTGATTAACTCAATATTCACTATTTTCAAAATGAATTATATAACAGTACACGCTTAATGAAAGACTCAGCTAGTCGACCAACTCAAAATATGAGAATAAAACACAACTGTCTTTAAATAAATACAGTGAAATCCTTCTATAACGATTTTCTGGATATAACGATGTAAAACCCGTATCTAGTTTGGTTTGCTATTTAAAAGTGAAGAAATAAATCCGGATATAACGATGTTAGGTATAACGTATTCCGTATAAAACGATGTAAAACAAAAGAAAAAGTTATTTTTTCATCATTCCGGTTATAATATGTATGTACATACGCACATACATAATGGGGTAAAACCATATGAGTTTTGAACAGGTGAAAAATATGAACATTATAAAAAAAGGTTTCAAACACAATTCTTGTTTACTCTTTCCGAGCGCAATGAGTCATTCCATTTCTCCCTTGTCGAATTTTCTTCGAACTCCCTTCTTCCCTTCTAGTGCGTATATTCCTAGTTTCAGATTAGACTTTCCTTGGATCGTAACAGTGTAAACATTGAATTGAAAATGACCGAACAAACTTCGCTCATTTTCTATTGAAGAAAAAGTGAAAATCATAAATAGGATTGAGAAAGATGAAACAATCAAAAACTCAGCTTCGAATTTCTCAGTCTACGATATCGACAATCTGGAAATCCAGAGACAAAAAAATATTTGAAAAAGATGACTGAAAAAAAAAAAAAATTAGAAGCAGCCAACATCATGATTTAGAAGACGCACTTCTTATAACAGTTTGGTTCGATGTATTTTTCTTGGTCCCTTGAATATCGTTATAACCAGATTTTACTGTAATAGAAATAACTTTAACAACATTACTTACATTTTAAAAAGTTAATTATTTAATATAATACGTTTGTATATCGACTACCACAATAGAGTCGAGGAAAGAGCGCACTGGTAGTAGGCGATATGTCCTCGTCAGACAAACAAAAGGAGATATGAACTCACCATTGCGGCAGAAGGTCAATTCCGCTGGATGAGGCGTTCTGCTGATTGGCTGGGAGGCCTGCCAGGGTCTCAACTCTCCTCCCCGCCATTTCACGTCACCTCTTCAGTCCTGTAGCCGCCATCTGCAATGAAAGTTGTCATTATTAGTAAGGCAGGTGAATCATGTGTCTGGGACCTATAGGCACGTTTCATGAGGTTTGGGGCAATGGGAGAGGCGCGAGTGTCATGTTGTCTTGACAACAGTCCAACGTTGTCACCCTTCCCGCTCCATAGTAGCATTGCACTCTTGTCTCACTCCTCCGTCTCCTAATAACTGCATTTTTACCATATTTACATGCGCTTTAATGCAGCTCAACAAAATTTGAAATAATAGAATCATCCCGAAAGAATCAATCAAGTTTTCGCTCTCCATCCAAAGCCAATTGACCGTTTGGCTAACATAGTGGCTTCTGTATCCTCATACTAAATTTTGTATCGATACATTTATTACACTTAGTTATTATGACTTATACCTGGGCTTCATCTACAAGGTCATATCGTCTACTACCAGAACGCTCTGGTGGACATGAGTCCGACTCTACTATGGGAGTCCTAAATTTCGCCTAGCCTAAATTTTTATCCGAAGGACGGCGTGCTTAAGTTTATTTTATTACCTTCCAGATAAAATAAGCTAAGAGCCTCGGCCGGGTCTTACCGCGATCTTGAGCGTAATTTCGTGTTGATACATTCATTCTATCGTGTTTTTTTTTTTGGAGAGGAGCTCCTTACGTGTGTTGATAAATTCGTTACGACACGGAAGGCAACGAAAGTTTCACTGTCCCCTCCCCGACTCCGCCGACCGGCAATAGGAAGGAAGGAAGGTTTGGGAGGGGGGCGGCCGGAGGGGAGGGGCTGAATGAATCTTGGAGGGCTTTATATCGATAAATATGACCCTCAATCATTGAATACGAGTATGACCTTTGACTTTGTCTAGAGATTTCAATTGTAATTTGGCAGATGAGAGGGCTAAGCCATTGATTAAATTGTGCAAGATTCCTAGAAAAGAGTCTAAAATTTATGTTTCTTACTTTAATGACCATAAACCAATCATTTCATTTATAGATTTTGAAGAAAATAATGTGCATGATACTGAATGAGGCAAAAACTGATGATATGGATAGTTAAGATGTCGATAGATTAAGTTGATGAATAATAATTATTGTTATAAACTACATGACAATGTACAATACCGATAAACTTTCTCTAGCAAATACTTGTGATAAAATGATTCCATGACAAATTGTACAATATACGATAGAATTGTGTACTATATTAATATAATAATAATAATATTTTGTTACGACTATTCTACAATATTCCATTTCTGAATACTCTCCTAAGACACCACTTTCACCATAATACTCCTTAAGAGCATGCATTCGTTAATTCGATTACTTTTCCCTAATAATAATACATGAACAATTTTATAATTTCAATATGAAATTATTTCAATTTAAAATTACTTTCAGCCAAAAATTATTTTCAACCAAAAACATCACGGAAGAGCTCCGCTCCTGCTGCGCGTCCCGCGACGCACACCAGTTTTTTGTAGTTTTTTTTTTTTCATTTATTGGAATCAGGAACTTAGGAAGCTTATATAACTTCCATTGAACTTCGTAAAGCTGGAGAAATAAAATAAGAATAAATCGGGACTTAGACGAAGAATATCAGTATATTTTTTGGTTCCATTTTTAGCAACACTACTGAAATATTTAGTAAGCATACTTCAGAATCCTCTGCTTGATGCATCTGACATCTACTTAATATGCTTCTATTCTACTCAAGCTACTTCACACTGGGTGACGTCGAAATTATGCTTTTAAAAATCCATGAACCAACCCCACTATCAAGGGAAGGAAAAAAAAAATAAGAAGAAAAGAAAACGTTTTAATCTCAGAGTCTTTATAAAAGACAAAATTGAGGTTTAATATTTGAAGTGATGTTCTATGGAAGGAAGAGTGGTGTGAAAGGAGGGGGTGCTCCGGTTACATAGGCGAAACTTACTTCTCCAGCCGTACAAAGTATAGAAGAAGTTATATAATCGGTCACAATTTTTTTTTTTTTTTTTTTTTAATTTTAATTTTATATTTATACTATATATATACAATATATAATAAGCAAATGTGATACATAATAAATAAACGAATTGGATGTTGAAAGAGAAATCTTTCAATAATGACACTCCATTATATTGTTATTACGGATGAGAAAGAGAAATTGAAAATATATATAAAAAACAAAAAAAAAATAAGTTAGATGAAAAACAAAACATAAAACGTTTGTAGATGATTAGTCTTCAATCCACTAGTAGGTCTCGAGGCCATTGCCTCAGTCTCTGAACATTAGGAAGGGTTCTAGTGGCAAGTCTGGGGGGTTGAGGGTTAGGGTGAAAGGAAAGGGTAGAGTGGAATTTTCTGTAGCGGGATTTAATTACATCCCTTACAAAGGGAATCTGTAGGTCATTGTGAAGGATAGCATTAGAGACGTAGAATGGAGCATTTGTGATTTTGCGAAGGATACGGGATTGTAGGGTTTGAATTCTATAAGAATTCGAAGGTTTAGTTGCGCCTCAGAGTTCAGCTCCATACGGCCATATTAGCTTCATTTTTCACATTTATTTTGAAATTTCCGAGTGTGAATATACATCGCATTAAGGAAATATGAACAGAATAAAAAGAAAAACTCATCACTTGAGTCTCTTGATGTTGCGCCTGGTGAGCACCACCGCCTCCTCAGGGGTCCTCCTCAGGCAGGAGGTCACGAGGCCAAAGTCGATTTAGTCGCCGAGGAGGGTTCCCCGGCATGGATTGCTTCCACCAGTGTGTTCGGATGTGGTTTGAACTGGTGCAGTTTTGTATAGAGCTGTTGTGTTACTTCGTGTAAGAATGATATGTTTAGGTCATGATGTAATGTTATCTTTAATACGTAGAATGGGCATTATGTAATTGTTCGGAGGATTTTATTTTGAATGGCTTGAATTATTTTGGTGTATGAGGACTTGGCAGAACGCCATACGTTCAGATAGGTCTTGATAATGGCAGTTATTACAGTTTTTGAGTTAAGCTTCACCATTAATCTCTTTCTTACTTTCGGGCGATTTGACTGAAAATAGGCAGGTGTTGTCCTTATGGCGTTCAGATCACAAATATATATAAAACTCTGTGTCCCTCAACCCCAACCCTCTCCACTAATCCCCTCCTTTCCATAGGTCGATTTAGCTGAAAATCAATGAGAGTTCTGGATTCACATACAAAATTTATTGTGTTGATTTATTACCTATGAGGAGTTACTGTGTTTACAGACACAAGAGACATTTTTTTTTTTCATATTTGAAATCTCGAGGTCGGAAACATGAATTTATGTTGAAAACTCCGCATCGAGTTTTTGACCGATAACATAGTAATATCCTTAACGAATTGTTCTGGAGCGTTAACAAGAGTAAAAAACTATTTACGAGCAAGTATGGATAAGACAGACTTAATGCAATATATAATTTATTTTAGGGCGTCGGTAGCTCAGTGGTATGCGTGCTTGCCTTCTGAGCTGAAGGTCGTGGGTTCAAAACCCGGTCAGCCCTTAGTTTATTTTATCTGGAAGGTAAAAACTTAAGCATGCCGTCCTTTGGATGGGACGTTAAGCGCTGGTTCCGAGCCTGTACGATGTCAGGTATTCGTTAAAGACCCCTGCTCTAGGTGAATAAACATTTAGCGTAGGCAAAATTTAGGACTCCCAAAGTAGAGTCGGGCTCATGTCGATCAGAGTGACGAAAGAGCGTTGTGGTAGTAGGCAATATATCGTAGTTAAAGCCCGGGCATGAGCCATAATAACTAACTAAATTTTTTTTTTTATTTAAGTATTCTATTAATAATGTGTTATGTTAAAAAATTAAAGAATAAAATATCTTTTTCATACTTTTATTAACATATTCTTCATTATAACATGTATACCATGACAAAGCAAGCAGGGCACCAAATCAGAATAGGCCTAGGGCGCAATCTAACTTAAATCCACCTCTGTATACATCACTATAATGATGGAATGAGAGTGTGCATCTAAAGTGATGCGTACACACTGGCACCGTAACAGTCAAACAGATCCTATACACAGAGTAAATTCTCAACTGTCTCTATACAAACTGTGGTTTTCCTCGTTATACAGTGTTGACAATGGAGTATCCACAACTTCGGATCATTTATTTCAGTTCAGTTATTTACGTTCAGCGAAAAAAATGTTACTCCGCCAGGCTATACAAGGTATAGAGGAGGTTATGTAATTGCACAGTAATTTGTTATTTTTTTAAATTTTATTTATATATTTACAACGGCATAACATTTGCCATTAGCAATTGCAATAAATAGTGCAGTGTCAGGTACGTGGTAGTACTGCTGAGGTACGTGACCGAAGAGGAGTCCAGGCTAGTCCTGGAGCAGGTCCCTCTGCCATATCCGCTTGAGGCGTCGTGGTGCATTTGTGGGGAGGGTGTTTGTAGATAATTCTTGTCTAAGTGGATTGGCATGATGATGGAGTTTGTCGTGAAAAGTTTGATAACGTGTCCTGATAACAGAAGGTACAAATGGGATGTTGAGGTCATTATGTAATGTGAGGTTGGAAACGTAAAATGGGGAATTGGCAATGTGGCGTAGTATAATGGATTGTATTGACTGGAGACGTTGTATGTTTGATTTTTTGGCTGATCCCTATATCTCGATACCAGATGAGTTTTAGTATAGTGTTATATATGTGAAGTTTGTTTTCAAGCGATAATGTCGATCGTCGTCCGATGATTGATTTCAGTCGTCCAAATCGTCTTTTGAGGTCTGTGAGTTTCAGTCTGATATGAGTTGTCCAAGTTAAACGTCTGTCTAAATGAAATCCTAGATACCGGACAGTGTCTGATGCAGGAATGGGCTGGTTGTTAATGTAAACTGGTGGACAAGTGTTGTGTCTGAGGGTAAATGTGATTTGCAGAGATTTGTCTCTATTAATTTTTATTCTCCATTTGTTGGCCCAATCTGTTAGCTGGTGTAAATGTTCCTGTAAGAGTGAGCTTGCTTGTGTTGGGTGTGAGTGTGTTGAGAGAATGGCTGTGTCGTCTGCGTACGTAGCGAGTAGTGTGTTGTCGTGTTGTGGAATGTGTGATGTGTAGATTGATAGTTTTTTAAACGCGAAAACTTTTTTTCCCCTTTTATTCGATTGTCTAACAAAGAGAAAAAATTCTTCTTGATTCTTAGCTCATAAATTGATTATCATTGACATTAGACTGGAACTGTTTATCCGTTCGAGGGCGCCGTTAGGTGGCTTGTAGGACACAGGGCTTTCACATCAAAGTGACAAGTGCTGCATACATTATAAACATTGATATATATTTCGTCGAAAATAGATAGGTGTCGTCCGTTTGGTGTTTTGAATTCATATATAAAATTTCATGTCGATACATTCATTACATTGACATTTTAGAGTAAAATTATTAATATTATTCAAAGGAGTTCCAAAAATAAAAATTCTAAATCAGTTCCTTGGCCAACTCAAGGCCAGTAATATTATCAAAATTTCTTCTCCATGTTGTTGAAATATTCTTTCAACGAAGTTTTGTACAACGCGGGACGTTGTTCCACTTCCTCAATGAATGAGGTATTAAATTGTTCCGAATCTGGCAACGGCATTTCATCAAGGGAAAGAAAGAATCTTCAACAAAATCGGTACGAGAATACAATAGGTGACAAAAAACAGCTGACGGGAGGTTATTTCCTACACTAGCGCTACGTATCACTGGGTAGGGAATAACCTGCAACACAATGAAACATCGCCAAAAGAAGTTACAATTTATACTCTATACTTTATGAGAACAATAAAGTACATGAAAATACTTTATGTCGCATGATTTGATTTCTCTGGGATTCATTTTACATATAACATACAAAAAAAGGATGGTCGTAAGAATTTTTGCGTAAAACAGAACGACAGACTTACTGGGGTTGGTGACGTTATCGATTGTTGCCGAATAGGATCGATAATTGACGAATATACTCTGTGGCGGTCGCCACATAAAAGTTCGTTTTTGAACGCATCCTAACCTCAAATGTCAACGTTGTCAAAACTTCTTGTTCGTTTTGTGTCAAGGCGGATTGAGTGCAATAAAAATACGATTAATCGGTTTTATAGCTTTATGTTGTAGTAAATCATGGACAGGAGACAACCTTAGCAAACAAAGTACTCCATGCAAACCTACAAATTTTTCGTTAGTGAAACGGATCAAATAGACAGTGAATATATTACACCGAAAAAATGCGTCAAAAAGATGGATTCGAAACAGAAGACTAAACGACTGCAGAAGTATAAAAGTCAGTGGGAAATCGAATATGGTTAATTAGTTTTTTCTATGATAAATAGCAAATGGCGAGACGAATGAAAGAAAGCGTCTCTGAATCTGATAAAAAATCAATTACTTATTTACTTTAACTTAAATATAGACTGTAAAGATGCTGTGAAGCTGTTTAGCAGTGATAATTATTTGTTAAAAGTAATGAAAAATATGTTTTAAAGCAAAATAATAAAGTAAAATAAATCGAACTTTATTTTGACACAATGTACTTTTTTTTTTCTACCTTTAATAACCAATGTACTTTATTTGCACAAAAAAAAAGGTGGCAACCCTGGTTCCATGCGACATGTGTTGGACACATGATTTGTGTTGGATACATTTGTGTCTTCAGTGTGAAAACTCTCATTGATTTCTCGGTTTCATTTTCGGGGACAAATGTGTCCAGCACGTGTTGCGTCGCATGTCGCTCCGGTGTGACAGCCACCTTAGGTTTTTTATCTGGGAAGTAAAAAACCAATAAGGATGCCGTCCTTCGGATGGGACGTTAAGCGATGCATATCTGTGCGAAGTCGGATACTCATATTCCAGATGAATAAACCTAGGTAGACAAAATTTAGGACTCCCAGTGTAGTGTCGGGCTCATGTCCACCAGAGCGACGATAGTAGGCGATATGACCTCGAGTCGCAATAACTAACTGTTTATAATTTCTTTTAGAACATTAAAAAAAAAAAACGAATAGGGTGTTATGGTACTAGGTTGGCGGATGGCATGGAAATCAAAAGACTAGTATCTGTGGGGGAGGAGGGGTAGCTTCCAATCTTAGCAACTCGTCGCTCAAATTATAATAAGAGGTGGGAGTTCTTTGATACATCAATGTCAAAAACATCAGCCGCTCTCTCATGGTAAACAAATGTTGAGAAGCGATGTTTCTAGACTAGTTAACGATAATGAGATTAATATGTTAGGTAATTTATTTTAATGTACACAAAAGAGATAAAATGTATGTTGGTAATAAAAAATAAGTGTATATAAAATAATTTATAAATACAAAGTAGTAATAATAGAGATAATAGTTAAGTGTTTTATTTGTTATTTCAAATTAAGATAAATAATTTATAATGTGTCGACGGACAGAAAGATTCAGTCGATGTATTACTATCGATTAGCGAAAGTGTATGGTAAACATCGATAGGATACATCATTGAAGTCTCTACCTGTCTATGTTACGTAGGCTGACTTTCTACATCTCCTCTGGTAGCTCAGTTGGTAGAGCGGTGGACTGTAGTTGGTCAAAAATTGATATCCATAGGTCGCTGGTTCAAATCCGGCCCGGAGGAATTTATTTTTTTATTTTTTGTTTTTGAATTTTGTGACATTTTGTTTTATTTATTAGATATTTTATAGTTGAATTAAGGTAGAAAATAATTATAGTAATTTAAATGTTACTTGGTACTACAATGGTTCGTGTATGCTGTGAACTATACTGCCAAAAAAAAAAAAGCCTCAAATTAGGCGCCTGCTTTCCAGCACGAAAAAAAAGTTGAAATATTTCCTACGGAATTTTTTTTTTTTTTTTTTCATTCTTTGGGGTGCTATAATGTTGTTCGTATTGGTTCTATTTCAATCTAAAGACAAACATGAGTTTGGAAATTTAATAAGGAACATTTTTGTTGTGAACCAATTTTTCGACAGGAGTAACCGTTTTTGGTTAAATCAAGAAAATGTCTAAAAATAAGTGTTTTAAAACAACATTTTAGGACGGTTTTCTGCATGTACGAACGAGTATCTCGCAAACGAAGCGACCTTTAGTGAAAAGGTATTCAGGGAACCTTGAAACATAATTTTTACACGATTACAATACTTTCTAGTATAATAATAATAATTTTATTTCCGTTAAACAATAACATGGCAATAGGATACGTCATAAGAATATTTACAATAAGATAAATTATAATTTAGTTACTTAAACAGATATTAACTCTTACATGACACACATGTTTTTTTAAAAAAATAGTTAAAAAAAAAAAAAAATTAAAATGAAGATAATATTTTTTGATAACTTTTCCGGAAGTGTTCTCACGACAAAATTTCGGGTCGTTCTCACGTTGTACTCTTCACAGTACCTATACCGGTGGTGCCTCGCCCGTGCGCGTCTCAACAGATAAGGTCATTCACATACCATATAGGCCACATGCTCGCAATCAAAATATCGAAAAGCGAAAAATATATATTTTTTTCTTTATTTTTCTTTGCCACTGAGGCGCCCCCTGGTACTGGGCGCCTGGAGCGGTCGCTCCATTCACCGTATGGTAGGGCCGGCCCTGATAAGGTATAAGAAAGAAAAAGGAATGGGGAATTACGTAATATGGAGAAATACGAGACAAATTCCTTTCAATTCGCTATTTCTTGAAGTATCGTGTTCACAGATACATAAACAGGCAGAAATCCCTTGAAAATTGATGATAAAATTTCTAACCGATTACGTAACTTCCCCTAGACTTCGCGTAGCTGAGGATGCAAAAAGTATGTAAGATGTGCATAAATATAATTCATTGAGGTTAAAAACAATAGGTGGAATTGCTGGGTTTATAATGGCCAGAACAGGACTAAGCCCCATGAATATTTCACATTTCTCCAACAGTCGGGCTGACACTAATTTGGTTAACGTTCCGACCCTTCACACTGATTATGATTTATCAGTTGCTCTCCAGTCTTCACTAAATTCCATGGAGAAAATGAGTATCCAACTGTTCAACTGGACTTGCCCAAAAAAACTACGTCTTATTCCATTTCATAAGTCAACTGTCGTCATTCTTTCTAAAATTGAGTTTTTTTCTCGGTATAAGATATATAGAAGTTATGTAATCGGTCAGAAATTCGATGCACAGTTTTCAACGGAATTTCATGTTTTTCAACCTCTTAATTCCTTTATTATTTTTCTTTATTTTTCTAGTGCACTTTGCGTTTGTACAATCGGTGGTCGCTCCAGCACATCACACTGCTTTTTTCTACTCCCGCCAGGACAAACCGGCTGAACACTGGGTAGCCAGTCTCCGTTACCAGCTGTCGCAGATCCGGTCCCGCGAATCAATTCCACCCAGGCCTGGTCATACAGCGGGCAATAGAGGACTACATGGTCTGCTTTCCGGACATCCGGAAAGTATATAAGTCGTTCGTTCACTTGGTCCAGGGCAAGGTAATATCTGCTTTTGAAGGCATATTGCGTCTACAGTAGTACGAGGCAACTGCTCGAAGACCAAGTTTATGGGTGGAGCTCCGGCCAATACATGTAGCGCAGCCATAGAGACAGTTCAATAAGCTTCTGTAACTCTTAAAAGAGCTGCTTTTTGCCGAGGCCCCATGTCGCGCGGGCTAAGCTGCTCAGGGCGTTGAAAGTGGCTGTTGTCCTTTCTTTATTGGTGACAACTTTCAGACGCCGGGGCACTTTGCACCCCTGGGTACGTTATCATAGCTGGGCTCTCAATAAGCCGCCCGTGGATCGGGCCTCCCTCTCATCAAAAAAACCTCCATTCCAAAAGATAAATGTTTATATGTCTGTAAACACTATAACTAACGATAGAATGATCGTATCGAAACGAAATTTTATACGTGTATACCTTCGAAGGACTAAACCTATTGATTTTCAGCAAAACTGACCAAAGGGAAAAGGGAAATTAGAGGGAGAGGCTTAACACAAAACTCTAATAATTGTCGTTACAATGAATGTGTCGACATGAAATTTTATATTTAAATTCAAAACCCCTCCCTCAAATCAATACTGGACAATACCTAGGACTGACATAAGATCGAAGTCTGACATGGCATCCTCACACACTTCTCACACGAAACACGCTGAACCGTCGACTCAAAATACTCTACGGACATCTAAATAGACGATCAAAATTAGACATGACAAAAAAACGGAACTGTTACACTTACTTACTTAGACCATTATGGACATACGGATCACAGATATACGGTTCAGCAGAAACATCTAACATCAAATCAATTCAGGCGTTTCAGTCAAAAACCCTCAGACTAATAACACAGTGCCCCCCCATACATAAACAACAGAACAATTCATAACTCTTATGATACACACAGTACCCGACACAATACAAACTACTTACATAGGTACGTTTTTTTAGAAAATTTTACACACATACAAACCCAGAAATACGTACTTTATCTTCACAACACTTACCACAAAACCTCCCACGAAGGTTGAAGAGAAGATGGAACCGCTACTTACTGCCACCTTTAATCCTATTCGTTCTTAATATTTTTTATTTTTTTTACATTATTTTCCTTTACTTTTATCATCTCTCTTACCCATCGATCAAAATTGTCTATCAATTCCTTTTTATTTATTCGTTTATTTATTTTTTTAAAAATTTTCTTCTTTATTAATTTTTTTATGTTTTTAATGTTCTTGTCCAAATAATTAAGATAAATTTTCGTTCCGAGGACCTACCACTGGAAGGCCTTCCTCTCACATGCCATTCACGCCAACATTTCAATACCTACCATCATAGATGCTGGTTGTTGCACCCTAGCAACAGTTGCATCTTTATAAATAAAATAGAAAAAAAAATAAATAAAAAAAATTCGAAACCTTAAAAAGATGGTACGGTACCTATTACTGTACCGCGTAATCGGTCAAAGGGAAGGGGGACTCGACTCAAATATAATAATTGTCGATGTAATTAATGTATCGAGACAAAATTTAGTATGAGAATTCAGAAGCAACAAAGTAAGTATTCTTGTGAAAACTCAAAATCGAATTTCAGAGGCAGAACGATATTTGTTATACTTTTTTTTTTTTTCTAACACCCTTCTTGTTATCTGATAAAAACTGAAAATAGCCATTAATAAAATATGAGCTGCCATTAGAGAGAAGAAAGTGATAAGAAATAACGTTGTGACATTATAAAAGATAAATTGTGACATAAAAGTTGAGTCAACGGGAACGTAAGAGAAAACCAATCATTATGTTGTACAAAAACAAAAGAAAATAGTCATTATGTGAGTCTATGTCCTTGGGAGAATTATTGATATAATCCAAATATAACATAATGATTCATCAGGCCTTATGTGACGATGGACATAAATGATGAACATTAGGATAGAAAAAACTAGGTTTCTGAACATCTTAGTACGCATGGAGACAATCAGTGTTGCCGTGGCGAATCACAGCAAAGTACTTCCCCAACACGAATTAATCAATTCGTTTTGACGTGAAAACGTTTATTCGCTCGTTAAGCACAGTGATAGCCGGTCAAACTTTCTTGTGTTACAAAATATCGTCAGATTTCAATCGATAATAACTACGAGACTAATAATGCGCTAACGTTTGAGGTCACAATGGATAGAGCATGTCTGTACGTGTTTTTTGTGCAGTGTTTGTTTTGTCTAAGACGTTATCGGGCTAGTGTGGGCGCCGGCCGATGATTGTTGCGAATTAGCGTTGTGTACAATTAGAAATTAGTGTAGCGTGATAACGAGTTTAGATAGGAATTTGATTCGGGTGTCATTGTAAAGAGCTTGAGGACCACTACTAGAACTCAAAGTGAAACAATAAAAATATTGTAAAAAATTAAAGATGTCGTCTCATATGAATCGTAAATAAGCGCGGAATTATAGAAAACGCAAATCAGAGGAAAGCTCGGATCAAAAGGAATTTAAAAAACCTAAAAAGTCTAGTACCGAGCAAATGCAAGAGCTACGGCAGCATCGAAAAGAAAATGAAAAATTTTATCCCGACGTTTTCACGGAAAATCTACGGCGTGGACCTTTACTACGCCTTAATGTTTTTTTGCTCTCCGTGTAAAACCAATCTACAGTACAGGTTAAAATCAGTAGTTAATTAACACAGGGGCTTGTGAATTCTGACATTTAATTTTCTGTAGATACTTTCATTAAATAAAGGATTTTTGAGTTAAGCCCCCCTTTTTCACTGGCCGATTTCACTGAAAATTAATAGGTTTCGTCCTTATGAGGTTTTGGATATATGTACATACAAAATTTCGAGTTCATACATTTTTGAAGTGCAACTTCGTTACTTAGTTACAGGAGAACTTTTTGAGGTGGATGTAGCGTTTTCCCCCTCCAAAACGCAAACGAAAGTTTAAGAATTTGATGTGGTTTTTAACGAAATTTTATGTTTTCCGACCTTCTAAAATGAAAAAATAATAATATAAGCGGAGTTTTGAACATAATTTTTTTTTTTTTGGAGGGGGGCATGATGGCCGTGCGGGCTAGAGCGTAGGGCTCTGGTCGCATGGTCTTACCATGGTTTGCGAGTTCGAATCCCGTCCGGGAGTGAGTTTTATTTCTTAGATAGAACTGCCTCCCGGACCCATGGATATAGTAAATAACTAAATAACACAGTGACATGGCTAAAATATGCGTCGTACATAAGACCAAAAATAAAAAAGAAAAAAACATAATTTTTTGTTATGTGATAGTAAGATGTTGTGGGACGAGATTTGTAACAGAAATAAAAGACGTTGTCTTCCCACTGTTTTATTTTACACCAGAACCGGTTTTCGACGCAACAGCGTCATCATCAGTGGTTCATCTCACCCACACAGCACAGCCGCTGCGGTTGGAAGATAACCGGTTCTGGTGAAAAATAAAACAGTGGGAAGACAACGTCTTTTATTTCTATTATAATTTTTTGATTTCCGACATCCTGATTATGAAAACGAAAAACAAATCACTGTGTGTCTGTGAACACGATAACTCACGATAAAATGAAGGTATCATCACGAAATTGACGTAATGAATACATCGGAACAAAATCTAGTATGAGGATTCAGTCAAATATTGAATTTTAGACCAAATGGTGCATTGAGAGCAAAAGCATAATTGATCAATTCTTGCTGGGGAAGTACATTCATGGACGAATTTTTTTTACTTATTTTTGATTAATTTCAAAAATATGAAATTTCGGAAACAACATCGATTTCATAACTTACCCTATACTCTATATTGCTGTGGAAGTAATAGATCCAGATTCCCCCCTCTCTCTATCATTCGACATATCTTTCCACTCTATTAATAAGAAATCATGAGTTACCTGCATGGCCTCAACATTCGATATTAACCTGTTTTTGGGACAAGGACAACAGGCTTTCATTTTCTTTTTAATTTTTTTATTTAGTTTGTTTTCTTACGTCTTTATTATAAGGAAAAATTATTATTCATTGATCTTTTCCTAAACTACACGATATTACTGAGCAGTTAATTCAATTCAATTTCTTTATTGGCCCTTAGGGAATACATATTTTAGCCAAAGGCCCATATATTATCAGGTCACGGGGATTTTAACTCCAAGCTCTTCTTCTTTAAGAGGAAGAACAACCCCAACTGTTTGTGCGGCGCAGTCGAGACTGTAGAATATGTGGTCCTCAAATGTCCGCTGTACGACGGGCCTAGGATGGAGTTAATACGCAGGACAGGAACGTATCTGGAACTCTACCTAGTGTTCACCCGATTTGTCGCCTTCTGGCGGAGAAATAAGAAAGCACATTAACCCTTCGCCGGGAACGACTGCAGGCATACCGGTGCCCGACGATTTGGCGAACGGGTGTCGTGGCCTCCACCGAAGGTCGGCGACCCAAAAAAAACAAAAAAACATTAAGGCGTAGTCAAGGTCCACGCCGTAGATTTTCCGTGAAAACGTCGGGATAAAATCATAACAAGTGTTTTTTCATTTTTTTTTCGATGCTGCCGTAGCTCTTGCATTCGCTAGGCACTAGACTTTTTAGTTTTTAAAATTCCTTTTGGTGCGAGCTTTTCTCTTTAATTTTTTTGCAATTTTTAATTTAATACCGATTTTTACATATATTTCGGCGAATATTTTTATTTTTTCACTTTGAGTCCTAGTAGTGCTCCTCAAGCTTTTTACAATGACACCCGAATCAACGTCCTATCTAAACGCGTTATCACGCTACACTAATTTCTAATTTTACACAACGCTAATTCGCAACAATCTTCCGCTGGCGCCCACACTCGCCCGATAACGTCACAGGCAAAACAAACACTGCACAACAAACACGTACAGACATGCTCTATCCATTGTGACCTCAACCGTTGTTATCGCATTATTAGTCTCGTAGTTATTATCGATTGAAATCTGACGGTGTTTTGTAACACAAGAAAGTTTGACCGGCTATCACTGTGCTTAACGAGCGAATAGACGTTTTCACATAAAAAAAAAAGACTTCCACAGTAGAGTCCATCAGACCGACGAAAGAGCGCTCTGGTAGTAAGCGATATATCCTCATAGTTGAAAGGCCGGGCATGTGTCACTATAACTAACTTATTTATATAATAATTGCTTTCAAATTAACCCCCTCATTATATTTGGCTACTGCTTGTAATGACATAACCTGTTTTCGTATTCCACACAGATACGTCCCAATAAACACAATATGTAAAGTATCCTAGTCCCTGGCTTCGAGGTAACGTTGTTAACCGATAAACAAATGGATACGAACTCATGTTATTACTTCTTCATATAAACGAAATATAGGGGAAATATCTGTCAGAAATTCGATGTTGAATTTCATGCTTTCTGAACCCCTATTCCAAAATTTTTAAAAAATATATACATATAGTGTGTGCTTGGAAGACACGCCAGAATTAAAACTTCTTTCGCGATTTTTTAATTTTTTTATTTTTTGGTCCATAAATATTATTTTTATGTTGTATGGGACTACTTAATTAGCACAACATTCTAAGTACAAACAGTTTTATTTATTGGCTTATTTTATTGACGTGAAAACGTCTATTCACTCGTTAAGCACAGTGATAGCCGGTCAAACTTTCTTGTGTTACAAAATACCGTCAGATTTCAATCGATAATAACTACGAGACTAAAAATGCGATAACAACGGTTGAGGTCACAATGGATAGAGCATGTCTGTTCGTGTTTGTTGTGTAGTGTTTGTTTTTCCTGTGACGTTACCGGCGGATGATTGTTGCGAATTAGCGTTGTGTAAAATTAGAAATTAGTGTAGCGTGATAACGCGTTTAGATAGGACATTGATTCGGGTGTCATTGTAAAGAGCTTGAGAAGCACTACTAGGACTCAAAGTGACACAATAAAAATATTAGCCGAAATATATGTAAAAATCGGTATTAAACTGAAAATTACAATAAAATTAAAGATGTCGTCTCATATGAATCGTAAATATGCGCGGAATTATAGAAAACGCAAATCAGAGGAAAGCTCGCATCAAAAGGAATTTAAAAAACCTAAAAAGTCTAGTGCCGAGCAAATGCAAGAGCTACGGCAGCATCGAAAAGAAAATGAAAAATGATTTTATCCCGACGTTTTCACGGAAAATCTACGGCATGGACCTTAATGTTTTTTTTTATTAATCTGTTAAATCAACATTATTTTCGTTGTTAGGAACATTAGAAATCACTACATTTGATTCCAAAGTAGAGACTATAGGCCTATGGTAAGAGAAATAAGAAATGTAGGTTTTTGAACGCGAGAGAATAGAGAATGAGAATTGAGAAAGATAAAGAGACGCTGTTTATGACGCCAGCAACGCTAAGCACTCTTCTTTGTGTTTCATTATCTGTAGATAGAGAGACTTCAAGTTTCGAGCCGGCGTGTGCGCGCGCACGCTTTTTCTTTCTCTTTCTAACTCTCCCCTCACTCCCTCTCTATTTCCGTTGCATCAGCGCATCACATAATTTCGTAACTCATTTACCAGCTTTGTCCCCAAGTTGCCCAATGCGCGTAAAGAAGTTGAAAATTTGCGATATGCTGGTTTTATCAGAACATGTACAATACAAACTTTTAGAACGACTCACTGAGATGCTCATGACACTAGGTCTTCTGTCTTCGATTTCACTATAAGCATTTTGACATTGATTGAACGTTTCCAGCCACAAATTGGGCTGTATCTTAGCTCTGACATAGAAAAATTGTAAATAATGTTTTAAATCACAATTGCTAATGGCAAATGTTATTATGCCGTTGTAAATATATAAATAAATAAATAAATAAAATAAAAATGTTTTAAAAAGTTGAAGGGGAGACTTTTAAGAAATAATAGAGTAATATTAGTCGAGCTTCCTGGAAAATTAAACTCCAGTGGATTCGTTTCCTTAAATTTTTTCCCCTAAGAATAAAACATTATTTAACTGTTTAAATAACAAAAAAAAAGTTATTATTGAATAATAAAAAATCAGTTCATCGAATAAATTGATAAAAATATGGGTGAAATATGTGCTAAAAATAGGGGCGCCGCACTTTTGATTTTCAAAATTCGAGCCCCCGCTCAATTTTGATGAAACTATATGCAAAATATTTGTGAAAGCTGGCTTTTTATCAGGTAACTGCGGGTTTCACAATCAAGGTCATTATATGCCAATTGACAGCTGCCAAAACCCCGCGAAAATTTTAAAAAAGTTGAATTTTTTTTGTCTACGTTTTTGTTAACGGATTTATACAACTTAAATGAATGTTTTTTGGGTCGCTGATTACGAATTCAATTTTTATTTTAGCCAAAAGTGGTCCTAATGTTGTAATTTTGGCCTAAAGTGGTCCAAATTAAAAAAAAAAACTAAAATTAAAATTTGAATTAAAATTCTTGATTGTGAAACCCGCAGTTATCTGATAAAAAGCCAGCTTTCACAAATATTTTGCACCTAGTTTCATCCAAATTGATCAAAAATTGAGCGGGGGCTCGAATTTTGAAAATCAAAACTCATAAATTTCTCACTGTGCTTCGGTTGCTCAGAGATAGCGTCCTTGCCTTCTGAGTTGAAAATCGCGGGTTCGAAAATCGGCCGAGGCCCTCAAATAAAAAATCTATGAGTTGAAAACACCTTGATGTTAAGCGATGGTCCCGAGCATGTATGATGTCAGGTACTCGTTAAAGATGGGGTAGGCTAAATTTATTCCCATTGTAGAGTCGAGCGACGAAAAAGCGCTCTGGTAGTAGGCGATATGAACTGTTCTAAAAATATTTATAACATTTTCTTCCCCCAAAACTTTGACTTAAAATTCAATAGCTGACTTACATAGCTTGCCTTCTGAGCTCAAGATCGTGGGTTCGAAACCCGGCCGAGGCCCTTAGTTTATTTTATTTGAGGGGTGAAATAAACTTAAGCACGCCGTCCTTATATCCGAATAAAAATTTTGGGTAGGCAAAATTTAGGACTCCCACAGACAGGCTCATGTCCAACAGAGTGACGAAAGAGCGCTCTGGAAGTAGGCGATATGATCTTGTAGTTAAAGCCCGGTCATGAGTCATAATAACTAACTAACCCCTTTTGAATACATAACTTCCCGTATACTTCATAAGGTAAGGAGGAACTATTACATCCTTTCTGTGTACAGGATCCCTCAAGAGCACAGCGATGGTGGTGTAATGGTGAGCATAGTTGCCTTCCAAGCAGTTGATCCGGGTTCGATTCCCGGCCATCGCACTCTATTTTTTTTCTCTAATTCTATTAATATTATTATATTTTAAATATAAATATTCAAAATTAATAAAAACATAAACAATTTTTCTTGTTATTTAATTTTCCATTAGGGGCCATCCATAAAATACGTCACGCAAAATTCACGCATTTTTGACGCCTCCTCCCCTTTGTCACGGTGCATCACATTTTTTTCAACCCCCTACTAATTATTATCATATTATTAAAACAACGTCCTTCATATGTGTTAAACATCTAGATTTTTTTTTTACCTATTATTTTATACATAACCATATGCTTTCGATGTATAGATGTATAATAGAGTGTCCGTTATTTTGAAAAAGTTTAAATTTTGATGATTTCAAAACGGATTCTGGTTTAGAATCACGAAAAAATAAATCTCTCAAAATTTGGAATTTTTTGAAATGGAAAAACCCATGCCACCGATCAAAATGGATTTTAACATTCGTTTTCGACACTTCAAGACATTTTACAGCGCGGTTCGTTTAATTTCTAATGTTTCGCGGCTTCAAAATTCGTATTCTTAGGTTTTGGTGGGTGCTGATCATGAATCCGGTGTTAGAATTGCAGATCATTATTCCAAGACAACTGAAAAACTGCAATTCTAACACCGGATTCATGATCAGCACCCACCAAAACCTAAGAATACGAATTTTGAAGCCGAAACATTAGAAATTAAACGAACCGCGCTGTAAAATGTCTTGAAGTGTCAAAACGAATTTTAAACTCCATTTGAAATTCAAATGATCGGTGGCATGGGTTTTTCCATTTCAAAAAATTCTAAATTTTGAGAGATTTATTTTTTCGTGATTCTAAGCCAGAATCCGTTTGGAAATCATCAAAATTTAAACTTTTTCAAAATAACGCACACCCTAATGTATATATCCTTTTTTTAATATATATTTTTTTAAATTTTTTTATATATATATTTTTTAAATTATTATTATTATCTTTTATGTATATTTTAAATTTTATTTATCATTCTTTTCTTCATTTTTATTTTCATTTCAATTTTTTTTTTAATTTATCATTCATCAAATTTACTTATGTTTTATACCGATTGTAAATATTCAAAATAAAGAATTATCAAGTCAAACATCTAGAAACGTAATATGTAAGTAAAAATGGAATTAAATAAAAAATAAATTTTTTTGAGTCACAGTAACTAAATAACATCTTGATTTTATAATTTTTGAGCTGAACGAAAATACCACGGTTAAGCCACAACGCGGTGGATCCGCCCGGAAAATCGAGACTGTAGTAAATTGTATGTATAATATAATTAATAATAAACAAATAAGGAATATAAAAGGTTTAAAAGGTGAACATTGAATTTTTGACTATAACTTTCCGTATACTTCGCTGGAGAATGGAAAATTCGTCAGGGCCAAATTTGAACCAGCGTACCTATGGAAATCAATTTTGAACGACTATAGGTCACCGGTTTACCAAAGCAAATTACTGTAGAAATAGTAAAAAGTTTTTGAAGTCATTATGCTTGCTTAGAGGTCAACCAAATTAGTTTGTTAAACATTTTTCATGTTAAAAAAAGACCAGAAATTCGATGTTTTTGATGTAAGTCTGGATAGAGAATAAATATATTGACAGTTGAGGGCGCCGATAGCTCTGAAGTAGTGTGCTGGCCTACTGAACTTAAGATCGCGGGTTCGAATCCCTGCCAAGGCGTTAGTTTTATATAGTATTTTTTTTATCTAGGAAGTGAAAAAACCTTGAGGACGATGCCAGTTGTTAAAGACCCCTACCCTAAATAACAAAACTGGAGTAGACACAATTTAGGCCTCCCACAGTGGAGGCAGGCTCATATCCACGATGAAAGAGCGCTCTGGTAGTAGGCGATATATCGTAGTTAATGCCCAGGCATGTACCACAATTTCTAACTTGATACGAATTTTTATATGTTATCCAGTATCCCGTAAGGACGACACCTATTATCAGCCAAATCGACCGAAGGGGAGTCGGGTATCCACCCATTGATTTCCAACCAAATCGGTAATTTAGGTACAGAGTGGGAGGAAAAACTTACTAGATTCATTCGCTTTACTTAAAAAAAAAAAATAATACATTTGATAGCTGTTAAGGGGATTATTAACTAAACAGGTTGAGAAGTTTTCCTGTTATGTGATAAGTTTTTTTTTAATTGGCTGAAATGCGCACCAGTGACGTCAAGAAATTTTTCTATAATAAAGCAAACTTTCCCTTTAAAAATATTACATAATAGTAACAATCAATGTTACTAGCATTATTTATTTCTAGCGTTATATGTTACTAGCCCTATATGTTACTAGCATTATATGATTTTAGCGTTAGATATTACTAGCCTTGCATGTTACTAGCGTTATGTCTGTGGCCACAGAGAATACATTGGTAAGTCTAAATTTGTAACTTTCAGGACAGCACTTTTTTACTTTTGCTTTAATCGTGAGAATCCAGTTTTTGGAATAAATAAATTATGTTTGCATCATTATTAATCATATACCTTCTAAATCTATAGGAGTGAATGAAAATGAATATTGTTAATCCTTTCTTGGATTTTTTCTTAGTTACCTAATCATTCCCCATCACTTACCTAATTATTAACCATAATTTTTGAAATATTTGTGAATGATGCCTCTCTAAAGTTGATTTAACCGAAAACACCCTCCTCACATGGAATAGTCTGCCGCAGTGAATAAATGGTTAAATGTAGTTATCTCGTGAATGATTCCTCAAAGAAGTAGATTAAGTTGATTTAACCGAGAACATACACAATTTTACAAGATATCAAGAAACTTACATCTTTATAATTCCGAAAATATTAGAGTCCTGAGCTCCCAACTTCTTCACAGTGCGCAGATAGCTTGGGAGATCATCTCAGTACACAACTCATTTTGGCCATTTTACGACTTAACAACGTATTCCCTGTGACCACAGATATGTTTCTAGTGTTATATGTTACTAGCCAAAGTTGTTACTAGCATTATATGTTTCTAGCATTACATGTTTATATATTACTAGCATTATATGTTTTTAGTGTTACATGTTACTAGTCTTAAGCAATTTATAGAATGTAATGAAATGAACTTAGCTATGAATTCCAGTTCATATTATTACTTGGTTATACCTTTAATATAAAGAAGTACTGCACTCATCAAAAATCCCAGATCGAGTTATCAGAGGATTTTCAGGTTTCAAAAACCGTCCTGAACCCAGTTTTCTACACGTTTGGTTGATGTACGCTATAGCGGTCAGTCCTATCGAAAAATTAGTTCTTACCAAAAATGTTCCTTATTAAATTTCCGATTGATAATGTCCTCCGATTCGACATAGGACCAATAGGACCCAAACTTATAGCATCCCAAAGAATGTAAAATAGTTATTATGACTCATGCCCGGGCTTCAACTACGAGGTCATATCGCCTACTACCAGAGCGCTCTTTCTTCACTTTGATGGAAATGAGCCCGACTCTACTGTGGGAGTCCTCAATTTTGTCTATCCTAAATTTTTATTCACCTAGGGCCAGAGTCTTTAACGAGTACCTGACGTCGTACAGGCTCGGGACCATCGCTTAACGTCCCATCCGAAGGACGGCGTGCTCAAGTTTATTTTACCTCTCAGATAAAAGAAACTAAGGGCCTCTGGGAAGGCAAGCACGCATACCACTGAGATACCGGCGGCCTCAGAGAATGTCAAATATATTTATTTTTTTTTTTTTTATTTTTTTTTTTTTAAGGCATTATGACCTGATGAAGGCAAGCAAGAACATCCTGAAATATCATCGAGAAAAAAAGACCGGAAGAATTATAAAAAATATAATATAAATTTATAATTTTTTTTTGCCGTATTCACAACTATTTTATTATTCATTTCATAAGAAAGTAAAAAAAATATATATTAGAAAATATTCTACATAAAAAAATATTCCTCCGGGCCGGATTTGAACCAGCGACCTATGGATATCAATGTTGTCCTACTACAGTCCACCGCTCTACCAACTGAGCTACCAGAGGATCTTAATTATTACGTTCGGAACAACATTAGCGAATCTCGGAGAAGTGTACATGTCTGCTGTATTGATTAGTATTATGTATTTTGGTATTCATATATTTTAAAGTATTTATTCATTCCATTTATTTTATAATATTATTATTACTAATGGTATGTATGTCAGACTCTTAGAGTTAATAGCTGTTTATGTATAGAATTTATAGGCTTTGTTAAGGTATGCATTTTTATGGCTTTCCTGATATCATGTTATGGTTTATTATTATCACCAGTATTTAGGTTATAACGCCCACTAAAGGCTCCATATGGCGCTATATGGAGAGCTTTATACGAAACCAGCTCAAGTACAGCTAGAAGTGATTGCCTACCCAAGGAGCAGAGTGGCGCAGTGGAAGCGTGCTGGGCCCATAACCCAGAGGTCCGTGGATCGAAACCACGCTCTGCTATCTATTTTTTTTTAAATTTAATTATCAATGGTAATTAACGCAACAGCGTCATCATCAGTGGGTATATCCCACCCACACAGCGTAGCAGTTAAAGGACAACTATCTTTTTAAGTGTTGTAACTTGTGAATTAATATTATGAAAAATTTTTCGATTGGAATCCAATATGAGACATGTGTTGTCATAACGTCTTCTTGTTGGAACAATATTTGAACGTACACAGAACCTATCGTTTGAGTTAATTCAAATCGAGGTATTCTTCACCTTGAGCACGCAGTCCTTCGAATGGGACATTGTGATGGTACCGAGCCTGTGATTTTAATATAATAATAATAATAATAATAATTTATTTCCGTTTTTTCAAAAAGAGAAGAGCAATGTTTAGTTATTCGAAAGTCTTCTCTTCCTGGTATCGTAATCGTGACTAGTATTGTTGCGAGGGAAAATATTTCTATTTTTCCTAATAACCATAAATGTTTCAAATATAAACAGCGATGGCAAAGGCAGGATTTTAAGTTGTTTAAATATTTCTCTGCAGCTTGTTCTTTGAGTAGTATTGTTTATAATTCTTAATGCTTTTTTCTGAAGTTTGAAAATATTAATACTCGAGCTACATGATCCCCAATGTATTAAACCGTAACTGATTATGGAGTGGAAATAGGCATAATAGAGAGTAGTTAACGTTTCCTTTGGCACGATCTTTTTAAGATTTCGAAGTAAGAAGCAAACGGAACTCAGTTTCTTACCGATAATAGCCGTATGTTCAGCCCATGTAAGTTTCGTATCAATATGGAGACCTAGGAATTTTATATTATCTTTGAATGATACGGAAAGAGTATCAACAGTTAATGGTTGTTTCTCTTCTGGCAATTTATTCGTACTTTTGAAGTTTAAGATAGTTGTTTTAGACGCATTTAACATTAAATCATTGAAGAGAAGCCATTCGTTTAAAATTCCAAGAGCTTTGGATATGGATTCATTCAAAGCGGTGGGATTTTTTGCCGTCACGAGAATATTAGTATCATAGAACAAGTATAGAACTTCCACAGCAGAGTCAGGCTCATGTCAACGTCGAAAGGATACCAAATAATTAAAAAACGGGCATGAGTAAGACGAAGAAACCAACAAAGTGCAAGTAACCATGCCCACAAAAACATGTATAAAGGGCCTTCATATGAAACCAGCTCAAGTACAGCTAGAAGTGATTGCCTACCCAGGAGCAGAGTGGCGCAGTGGAAGCGTGCTGGGCCCATAACCCAGAGGTCCGTGGATCGAAACCACGCTCTGCTATCTATTTTTTTTTTTAAATTATCAATGTTAATTATTTAAAATTAATAATAATTATTATTATTTATATTTTATTTTTACTTTCTATATTCTGTAGTATAAGAAAGTATTGTATTGGTGCGAAAATCCGAGATCGAGGTTTCAAATGATTTTCATTTTTCAAGGTCTCCAGAATACACAAAAAACCCAATTACTGCCAACATAATGAATTTATCCAAGATGAGGGTGCTCGCACAGGTTAGAATGGCAGGTAGTAAGCATATAAGGCTGCTTGTCGACACGTGCTACAGCCTGAACGGATGATGACCTGGCCCATTTGCTTCTCCACTGTCCTGCCTACTCTCCACTCAGGGATATGCTCCTCTGTCTATGTTCATAGTACTTGCCACTTCCCCAGGAGGCCGCACTCCTCTCTGTGGACCACTTGGACCAACTCGCCTCACTCTATCTCTACATAACTAAGGCTCTCCAACATAGAAAAACAATACTGGTTAGCACATAAATATTATTGAATTGTCATGATTTAGTTTATTCTACTTAAGTCATTATTATTGTTTTACTTATGTTAATTTTCAAGTATGTTATTTATTTTCCTTTTTCTTTTATTAGTCCCAAGTTAGTCATTTATTTTGTATGTTATCCTCAACCATAGCGCGTATTAACGTATGGCCCCCCATTTCCATTTCTATTATTTACACGTATGAAAGATCTTCAGTTGCTTCTCCTGAGTCTGCTTTTTTATGTTCTCAATTATTTACTTTGTTTTATTTATTTTGCATTATGTCTATAAGGTCACTATTATATAAGACACCAATCTCTTGCAATAAGATCCATGTATCTTCCTATGCAATAAAGAATTATTATTATTATTATAATGAATTTATCGTCACGAAATTTTGTATATGAACCCCACAAGAACGCCATGGAGATTCAGAGGAGGGGACTCAACTCAAATCAAATTTATAGACTGTTGATTTTCAATCAAATCGATAAATTGAATTCGGAGGGAGAGCGAAAACTCACTGACGAATGTTTAGTTCCTGAATTCAGGTGAATAGAAGTTACGCCCTTTTTCTACCATGATTACGTATTCAGAGTAGACCCTTTCATAAGGTTCTACTTAGGGCAGAGCTCAGTGTCAACTAAGATACTAATCCCACTCAGGTCGTATGCAAATTAGGACATCTGAAGCTGTTAGTTGAACATCTCACGTCCAGACTGCGCTAGTAGGGGAGGACAGCTGAAACTAAAGACCATGGGGGTTATGAAGTAAGCCAGTTTGTAAACCTTTCGTTCAAAGTAAAAAAAATATGTGATGTTGTCATAATAGAACGTTCTTATACCAACTACTTTTGTACACTCAAATTCATATCATGCTGGGCATTACTGAACATATGAAAGTAATGTGATGACTTCAGAGGTTTTTTTTAAATAATGAAAATATATTTTATATTGGAGAGCGCCGGTAGCTCACTGATATGCGTGCTTGACTTCTGAGCTCAAGATCGTGGGTTCGAAACCCGGTCGAGATCCTTAGTTTATTTTATCTGGGAGGTAAAATAAACTTAGGCATGCTGTCCTTTGGATGGGACGTTAAGCGATGGTCCCGAGCCTGTACGATGTCAGGTACTCGTTAAAGACCCTGCCTTAGGTGAATAAAAATTTAGGATAGGCAAAATTTAGGACTCCCACAGTAGAGTGGGGCCCATGTCCACCAGAGTGACAAAAAAGCACTCTGGTAGTAGGCGATATGACCGCGTAAAGCCCGGGCATGAGTCATAATAACTATTTTATAATTCACTGCGGTACAATTTAAACGGAAATTTATTTTACATTCTTAGAGGCCCTTGAACTTTAGTCGTATTATTTTATATCGAATCATCTAAGGACATACTATCGATTGAAAACTTAACAAGGAACATTTTTTGCAAGAACTCAGTTTTTGATAGGACTAACCGTTTTCGGATAAATCAAGAAAACATCTAAAAATATCTGTTTCAAAACGACATTTCATGACGGTTTTCGGCATAAATATCAGAATCCGGGCTGCCTTCGAAAAATCGCATTGGATGTAAAATGTGCCTTTCAGTTTTTTCTACAACGTTTATTTGAAAACACTTTTGATTATCACATAAATATAAGGGGTGTAATAAAATAAATAAATCGATTGAATTTAAAAGTCCACAAGGGATATGCCAGAAGTAATTATAATATAAATGAATGGATTGTTGCTAATGTTTAACGTTTCGCGCGATATTATTCACCCTCTAATGTCAGACATTTACAATTAAACTTAATTTACATCTGTTTTCATATTCTTCCACTTTCTTTGCATCTCTATTTTCTTCTTTCATCCCTTCTTCGCATGGTTTTCTGGCTTCTTCACGGTTATTCGTTCAAAGCGATAGATCCGGTGATACTACAATTTTTGATATTTTAAATTACCTTAGGAGGAAAGATAGTAAAAAAATCAAAACTTTTTAAAATTGTAAAACTAAATATATAAATAAATAAAAAATAATTATGGAGATTAATCTCAAATATAAAAAAATAATAATATAAAATAATAAACATTATTATTCACCCTTTAATGTCAGACATTTACAATTAAACTTAATTTACATCTGTTTTTATATTCTTCCACCTTCTTTGCATCTCTATTTTCTTCTTTCATCCCTTCTTCGCCTGGTTTTCTGGCTTCTTCACGGTTATTCGCTCACCTTGCCACCAGACTGCACTAGTTGAAACAAACTCTCTGGGACAGGCTGTAAGATACATGGCTGGATGCCCTCGTTACAAGTGTCCCACATGGGACGTCCCATAATGGGACCCAGGACTCTACCAAATATCACGATCTCCTTTACCCCATCCAGTTTCCACCTGATTTATCATTTCCATTTCACTTTCTTCGCTCTTGACAATATCTTTTTCTTCTGGGTCACCTCTTCAGGTAATTTAAATTTTTTGCATGACAAGCAACTCTTTTTTTCAATCTGTATACCGTTGGAATCCCAACTAAACATGGCCCCCATTCGCATTTTGGGAATCTACACCAACTATAAAGAACATATCTTATTTTTACTTTCTTATATATATCTTATACATATATGTATGGGGTATATATAGGATAGTTATCGAGAAAAAAAAAGTCTATATCAATTAGGCTGATTAAGTTGGCCTTTTTACAAAAAGGCGAAAGCATTTCAATTTTATTGTAATTTGATATGTCCAATACAAAAAAGCTGACCTTAGTTTAGCCGTTCTGTTAAAAGGCTACCCAGTAGCCTTATTGTAAAACCTCAGACAATTACAATAATACACCTCCTACAGGCACTGTCCTAAAAGAGAAAACTGTTTCTCTAAGAGAGGCAGTAGCTGATCTCTCACCATTTTGGTGGGCAGAGCATCCAAAAATGTTATTGCAAAACGGGTAAAAACACAATATTGCACAAAAAAATGGGCTTGTTATAAAAATTATGTCAAATGTGACTCCAGATGCCATTCGAGCCTTACATGTGCAAATACGTAATACTTCCAAAGGTATGTAGGTACCTACATAACCAATTTACCATTATTTTTTGTTTATTTTGTACTTAAATGTTTGATTTTATTAATGGATTTTCAACCAAATTGGTCATAAGGAAAGAGAGGATTATGGGGGAGGCGTAACACAAAAACTCTAATAACTGCCGATATATTTAATGTATAGGCACAATATTTCATATGTAGATTCAGTACCTCAAACTGAAGATATCTATTTATCTTTTTATTTTTATTTCCCCCCCCCCCCCCCCCCCCCCCCCCGAGGGCTGATTGTGTGCCCTGTTGGTCCCTACATCAGTCCTGTATCTCTAATAAAGTCCAGGATTCTACTGCAGGTTCCTTCCGTTAACTGCTTCGGTTCCGTTATGGCAGACCCGAAGCAGTAAAACCTTCTGCTTTCTAGTGCCCCGCACTGGCTTAGAATATAAATCGGAGTCTCATTTTCCTCACCACATTTCCTGCACAGAGGGCTTATAGCAATGCCCATATTGTGTAGGTGTTTGTTCATATGATCAGCTGTGATCAGCTCTTAGATCCATTCTGCTCATATTCAGCAGCTCTCGGCTCCTTTTCTCTGAGGGTTCCGTTACAAAGAGTTTTGAATGTCTTTGCTTTGGGACTCCTCTCCAGAACTGGATGTGATTCCTAGTCAGCCAACGTTTTATTGCCGCCCTTGCGGTGCTCTTAGAGATCCCGCAGAAGGGTTCCGGTCCTATAGGTTCTCTGTCAGTTCCTGACCGGGCCAGTTGATCAGCCCTTTCGTTGCCCTCAAACCCTTGATGCCCTGGCTCCCAATGACATCTATAAATTTTTTGTGAAATCGGCTGAAGGGTAGGGCGGATCAGAGGACAAGCCTCGTTTCAAAAACTCTATTAATGCCGATCTAATGAATATGAATATCACACTTAGTGTGAGGATTCAGAAGCACCTAAGTCAACTATTGATTTTTAGTCCAAATTCTGAAGGGAGAGCAAAAATGAAATTGATTAATTCGTGATGGGGAAGTACATTGCCGGTGATACTCCGACACTTTTTTTTTCCTTTTTTTGTGGGCTGTTTGTAGCTGTCAGCATCCCTAACTTTTTGCCCTCAGGACTAGATCGTCACCATCAAAGAAGCAACTTTCATCGAGTTCTGTTCACAACTCTGCCCCCTTAATTTACATACTGAACCAATTTTGTAACATATGAATTTCATAACAATTTTCATTAGTTTTTGATCCCTTAGGAAGAATTTTTAATTAGGGAAGACAGAATTAAAATTATGTAGAATATTGTATTTCATTTGAGTCGTAAAATATTTACAAACATTGTTCATCAGAAGATATATCTATATGATATATATATATATATATATATATATATGTCATTTATATATATGAGATTGTCCGCTACCTTGGGCTGCACATAGACACACTACTAGCGTGGAAAGATCACATCAGACTAAAACGAACAGAAATAAAAAGACGCTTCGGACTACTCAAATCATTAATTGGACGACGATCATCACTCTCATTGACTAACAAACTCACTATTTACAATTCGCTTCTCAAGCCAATATGGACATACGGCTTGGAACTCTGGGGATCTGCGGCGAAGTCCAATTTAAACCGGATTCAAGCCATGCAGTCCATCATCTTACGACACATCACTAACGCACCATTCTACGTCACTAACAACACCCTTCATAACGACTTACAAGTGCCATTTGGGTTGTAACTGAGAGATACACAAACTTCCACGCCAAACTCGCCAGTCACGCCAATCCTCTCATTCAAACACTAGCTTCAAATACCCTGCCCACAAACCCACCTCGCCGACTCAAACGAACATGGCAGCTTGGGATGTAACCTGGCTGCGCTTCTAAACGCCACGCACCTCTGCAGTGCAGTGATCTCACCAGTAAAAATCATTAATGGCAGTCTTTATTTTGCCGTCATGATGCCTATGTAACATTCTCTATGTAATTAAAAATAAAAAATATATATATATATATATGTGATGTGGCGGTAACAGAACGACGACACCTATATTGTATTTCAGCCAAATCGACCAAAGGGAAGGGGAGATTAGAACTGGGGCTTATCATAAAAACTCTAATAACTGCCATTAAAATGAATGTATCGACACAAACTTTCATATGTGAATTCAAAACTCTATAAGGACGTCACTTATTCAGCGATATAAGCAGATGAAAAGGGGGAATTTTTTTTCGAGCCCTGACACCATTCCTGCTGATTCTTATGTAAAATGACCTCCTGAATCCGAATATGACCCCCGTTTTCCCCCATCACCCACCGTTTTCGAGGGAGGGCCCCCTCCCCATCTATTATCACTTTTCGATAATTTGATGGCCATGAATTTGATTTGGAGGGGTAAAAAGATTTTAGCTGTAAATAATAATAAATAAATAAGATAAGTACCTTCATTTGGTGCTTGCTTTCCTTTTGTACCCCGTGGTAGAAGTTTCTCGTACCAAAAACCAGCAGCACTCTGCCAACATGCTCGCATTCCACTTTCCTGAAAATCTCCTCTCGAACCTATTGATCTCTTGATGGAACCGTTCCCCGTGTTCATTCGAAACTGCTCCTAAATGTTCAGGGAAAAAGTCCAGGTGCGAGTGAAGGAAATGAACTTTAAGAGACATGTTACACCCCATGAGGTATCGAAACTCCTTAATTTAATTTCTACAAATAATAAAATAATGATCTAAATTTATTCATATCTTGATTTGATATGAATAAAAAAATTTCCTTTAACCAAATTTATTTTTACAATACAAGAAATTGTGATATTAAATTTAAAAAAAAAAAAAAAACTTATAAAAATGTATACAAAGTATTGTTTTAAAATTCATTCTAGTTTTTTTATTAAATGAGAAATTTATTATATTTTATTTATTTTTTCCCGTCAAATGATTCAGTTACTTTTGTCTTGTTTCTGATGGGAAAAGAAGGTTTTGCAAGACGAAGACAATGGCCAAGACATCTTTTATAAAAACAAGATCAAGTCCCAATGCGTTTGCTCAAAACTATCAACGAGTACTTGACATCGCACAGTCTCAAGACCATAGTTTAAAATTCGAAGGACGGCATGCTCAAGGTTTCACCTTCCAGATAAAAAACCTAAGAGCCTTGCCAGAATCCGCAATTTTGAGCTCAGTAGGCAAGCACGCTATATCTGAGCTACCAGCACCCTCCCCAACTATATATCGTAGATTAATTCTGAAATCTGTAGATAGGTGTATTATACGAAGTGTAATAATATGAGATTCAGTCAGCCATATTCTAACTTAACAGGGGTCTATTAACTATGGATGAGAAATTAGTACTGCATATGGATGAACGAACATACCACAATATTCATAGAAATTGTTTCAAATACCTAGCTCATTGTATTATAGACGCCACGAAACTATACATTGTACCTTCGGTTGTATAATAAAGTCTGAGCTAACAAATAATTACAAAAAAGTATTCGGTGAATCGCCGGCAATATACTTCCCCAGAACGAATTAATTAATTAACTTGTAGCTTAACTAGCTCCCCTGAACCAGGGGCATGCCCAGGAGTTTATTTCGGGGGATAATGTATATATGTGTATACATAGTTAATTGTTTTAGATACATTACAAAATTAATTCAAGTCTTCTAGCTTTAGATTGTGCAAGATTTTTTAAAACTGTTTCAAGGTCTAGACCAGGGGTGGCCGCCCCAAATGGTCTTGCGGGCCACTTTGGAGATGCATTAAAATCCCGCGGGCCGCATATAAAATTATATATCCCCATATTAGATTTAGACCCACTACCAAAATTTTTTGGAGTGAAAATTTGAAACAGAATGAAATATTATTATTGTTTTTTTTTTATTATTCATACATTTACACGTAGATAATATAATAATGATAATAATGAAATGATCGAATAATATTTAATTTATTCAATTAGTGAGATATTTGTTTCTCAACTTTTTCACTTAGCTTTTGCACGTCGATCTCAATGAGTGTATTTGCTTTTGTTTGGTAGTTCCTCACCAAAAATGTTCCTTATTAAATTTCCAACTGAATGTTGTTTCCTGTAGAAAATATTTCAATGTAATGTTTAATCTGAAAGACTTGTCCATATCTACTTATGCAACTATTCTTAAATTTTTGAAATCTATCTAATTATATTTCAATACAATACAATTCGACTAATCGCCAAAAAAAACTAAATCAGTAAAAAAATAAGACCATTTTACTTCGGAACTATACATCAACTTTCTTTGTTATATCGATAATCGATGGCCAAAAATTTTATAAGAAATTTGTTTAAGAGAATTCCAAGGTTTTGCAAATATTTAGATATATGTAGGTTCAAAAATGAATTAAGATAATTAAAAAAATACAGAATTTCCTAATCACGGTTAAAGCAATTAAATATTTTTCGACCATGAACTCACAAAAAAAAAAAAAAAAAAAAAAAAAAAGAAAATTATAGGTGAATCACCGGCAATGTTTTTATTCGTACTCCAAAAACAATCAACATAATAGCTAATTATCGATCAATAGTCGACTTCTGAATCTTTATACTGAATATTGTATCGATACATTGACACATATTGTGTAACATGGGCAGTTATTAAGGCCAAAATGAACAGGTGTCTTTCATATGGGCTTTTGAATTTGAATATAACATTTTATTTGATAGATTGATTACAGTGACAGTAAAAAAGAGACCTTGCGCACTGCCCTGGACGGCGAGCTACGTGGACAGAACAGACCAGAGCGTTGCAAGGACATTGTCCAAGACTGGACAATAAACAAGTGGCAACAGCGATGGTCACGCTCCTCCGATGGTCGAACGACGTACAAGTACTTTCCTGACGTCCGGGTCCGCCTGCGCTCCACTTGGGTACAGCCTGATCACTGGACATCTCAGGTACTATCGGGTCATGGCGACTTCAACTCTAAACTCTTCTTCTTTAAGAGGAAAGATAGCCCGAACTGCTCGTGCAGCGGCATCGAGACTGCAGAACATGTGGTTCTTGATTGTCCGCTGTACGACGGGTCTAGGGTGGAGCTGATCCGCGAGACAGGATCGTATTTGGGATTGAGCCTGCCGGAGTTGATGACGGAGTCGAACTATCCGGCGTTCGGCCGGTTTGTCGCCTCCTGGCGGGAACAGAAGAAGGCCCTTTGACCCGGCGCCGGGGGAGATTGACGGGCCAGGCCCGAGTTCTACCCCCGGCGACCGCGATGTAGAAGCAGCTCCACACCACCGATCCCGAGCTCTCTCGGCGCCGCTAGGCGACTGCAACACAAGGGGGTCTGAGAGTGCCGGTCTGCCCCGCAAGGGGCTAAGGGCTGCCTCTCCCAGACACCCTAGCAACAATTTGTATGTAATAAAGATACAATACAGAATTCCACTCCCTCTTCCCTGACGATATAGCCGGGCCGGGTGATTTACCGGTGCACCCGAAAAAAAAAAAAAAAAGTGACAGTAAAAAAGTTTTTGTTAGGTCCCCCTTTCACTGAAAATCAATAATTCCCCCTTTCACTGAAAATCAATAGGGGTTCTGTGGGTTTATTTTAACGGGAGGTATCTTATTTGCAGAAAATTTTTTTTACATATTTGTAATCAAGGGAAGTAAAAAATAAAAATTCCATTGTAAATTCCACATGGAATTTCTTACCGATTACATAACTTCCTCTATATACTTCTTGTAGCTGAGGAAGTAACAAACATCAACAGAATAATAAAATGGACAAATAAACTAAATTTCAAGGCTTTCTTCTACAGTAAATAAAATTTAAAAGTAAATAAATAAATGCAAATATATTTGCTCATTTCAATTTGAACCAAATACCCAACAGTCCTTGGTTTAAAGATTTTCGTATAAATATGTATCGACTGTAAGCAAGGGCATAATTATGCATATCCACTGCTTCCTAAATAGAATATATCACCAAACCCCCAGCATACTGAAGCGAGATAAGACCATTTAGCTTGCTGGGTCTCTAGAATACTGAGTATAAATGTATGCTTCTATACACAGCTGTTAATCAGACACTGTGCATATTCCCGGCTAGGAATTTGTTTTATTTTAGTAGAGTTTATATACTATAACTATAATATAGTTTATATAGTAAAACTATCATATAATTTATATAGTATAACTATAAATATAGTTTATATAGTATAACTATAATATAGTTTACATAGTATAACTATAATATAGTTTATATAGTAAAACTATAGTATAGTCTATATAGTTAAACTATAATATAGTTTATATAGTATAATTATAATACTGTTTTTTTTTTTTTTTTTTTTTTTTTTCCTCTTTTCTTGGCCTGTTTATATGGGATAGCTATAATATTGTTTATATTGGATAGCTATAATATATTTTATAGTATATTATAATATAGTTTATGATTTAACTATAATATAGTTTAAACTATAACTATAATATAGTTTATAAAGTATAACAGTAATATAGCTTACAGAGTATAAATATATTATAGTTTATATAGTAAAACTATAATATAATTTATATAGTATAACTATAATATAGTTTACATAGTATAACTATAATATAGTTTATATAGTAAAACTATAATATTATTTATATAGTTTAACTATAATATAGTTTACATATTATAACTATAATATAGTTTATATAGTATAACTATAATATAGTTTATATAGTAAAACTATAATTATTTTATTTTTCTTGGTGGTAGGCAGATGTAGTGGACTAACTTGTTAAATAAGTAATTAGATGTATCAGTGTCTAGCTGGTCCCTGCTACTCGAACGTGTCCCTTGACCTCTTCTCTAGCAAGTTTTACCACCTGAAGATGGCAAATCGCCGAAACTAGTTGTGTTTTAAATATAAAAAATTGTTGGACTATCTTATATAATTATTTTATATAGTATAACTACAATATAGTTCATTAGAATAACTATAATATAGTTTTTTTAACTTTCTTACCGCTTTAGTATATGAAAGTGTTTTAATCTTGCGTAAATTTTTGGATTGTATCTTGGAAAATTAAGTTAAACATCACACAATATTAATATGTAACATTCTCACTCCGCCATTTTGAAAGCTCCCACAGAATTAATAGAAAACCAGCCATTACCTCATACCTGTTTAGTCGAATATTTAGGGTTAACCCTCGGATAGAAGGCTGACTTGGAACCTTCACTCACGGACGACACGCCTCACACGTGACCGGCGATTTAGTCTATTGTACAGCATTTTGAATGGTCGTTCTAAATTATCTACTCGACAAAAAATAAATTGTTACATCTATCTTCTTCGATCTCTCTGCACCTCTGGCTTACAAATATATGGTATAGTCAAGACTTCAAACATACACTTATACCAATGTTTCTACAGTAAAATGTATTTAAACACGATTCGGAAAGTTCGCAAAATTATACGTCCAATTTTACACCACAATTTGTCTAGAGAATTAAATAGAGTTTGCCATAGAGATCTGTTATGAAGTGATGTCACGAGGGTTCACCGCTTGGTGTTTTTTTTCTCTCTCAAGCCATCGTGTCAATTTTTTTATTTTATTTATTTTTTTCACTTTGGGCTGACACACTCGTATATACATGTCACATGTACCTATATATCTCAGCCCAGTGGTGCCTTAAAATGAATAAATACCAAAACAATTTTGCAATAATTCGAGATTGAGATTTCAATAGAATTTCACGTTTCATGCTCCCCTGAACACCTTTTGGCAATTTTCACGATGAGTTGTATGTGTTTGTAAATAGAACTTTGTGAGCGCACAACAATAACACGATTGTAGCAATGAACTACAAATTAAAGTTGAAGTGCTAACTTAGATCACACTAGATGTTTTTCTATTCAGACAAAAATTGTAAAAAAAAAGTGTAATGTATTTATTAAACTTATATTTATGACTTAAATAAAAATCTCTTCAAATGAAAATTGTAGAGAAACGTTTACTTGATTTACGTGAAAATGTTGAATTGTCCCATAAAAAAAATATTTCTTAATAGGTTTAAGATCTGAAATTTTTTTTTTGAGATTTGGGACCAATACGAACAATATTATAGGCATTTAAATTTCCATAAGAAATAGCTTTTAATTTTTTTTTTTTTTGGAAATTTCTTCGTTTGGGCTGTTGGAGTACGGGGGAGTGTAGCCCATTTTTATTTTGGCACCACAGGGGTGGGCTACATTACCGGGGTTACTTACAAACATCCATTGATCCGGAAGAGAAGTTTTATCTATGAATAAAACTCTCCCCCGGATGGGATTCGAACCCGCACCCGTGGTGAGTCCATGAGAGACCCACAGCCCCTGTTTTGTTTTTAAATTGAAACGCATGTCACGAATTTTAATATTTTAATAATTAAATATATTTCCATTTTTTAAATTTTTTTTTAAGCACTAAATTAAACCAAAAAAGTATAAGTGATGTGGCCATTACAGGATTTTCTTATACCTATCACGTTATTATCACTCTCCCCTCCCCCCCTTCTCATAATAATTTCAATCTGGCATTACTTAGTATAAGAAATTCACTCTCGGAATTACGCTATACAATAAATACAATAAAGAAAACCGCTGATGCCAACACAATACCATTATTATCAAGTGATGCCAGTTTGAAATGAATTTGTGATTAGTGATTTCTGGTTAGTGATATGTAAAAACGTGTTTGTTATAAGAAAGTTGTATTTTGGCCACATCACATTTTTTTCTTTCCTCATGGTCGAAGGATATTGACCAGATCTGTCGAAAGAATGGGGGATGGAGGATTTTGTTACAAATTGGAAATTCCTTCAAGGGTCAGGTAGACAGACCGACATTACATTAAAATACCTTCAGCTCTCTGAGTCGGCAAGCCATCAGAACATTTCTCAAAAGTAATAAAATTATTTTGCTGATATCTGTTTTCTCCAAATATGCTTTCCAGCAATCTGTGTATATATTCAAAAAAGGTATCTTGTGAATTTAAACTAGAATTGCTAATATACAGAATATATGGTAGTCATTGTGATCATTTTTAAGACATTAAAGTATTAGTATTATCCAAGACAGAAAAAATGTTTTTTAAACCTTGGTTCGATTCGCATTCGTTTCCAGGTTATTGAAAGTTTTCTTGTTTTTACCTAGAAGTTTTTTTTTATCTATAAATCGCATTCTCTCTCATGAATGCTTTTTAAATTCCCTACAAAAGTTATCTATCTGCGTGTCATTTGCTTGTGTTTCACAACAAGTACTCAAAGGTTGAAAATATACCTTCTTCTAAATTTTTAATAGATACATTTATAGTCAGAACTTGTCAAAATTCACAAAAACTTCTCAAGTCAACGAAGGAAATTTTTAAATTTTACTATCACCATTTATTTGTAAATAATTGCCAATTTTTTCTTTAAACTAACTAGTAGTTTCTGCAAGATACCGCTTATATTTCTGATTTGATCGAAAATCTCTTCAAATAAAAGTGGTTTAGAATATGACTTGAAGGCGATGATGCGTGGAAAAAATCATCTTAAAATAAAATAAAATTAATCCTTGCCAATAATGAATGAGAAAAAAATAGAAATTGTTCTCACGTTATTTCACATTTTTTATTTTCTTGGGCTATCATTCACATTTTCTTTACAATAAAAAAATCAATATAACATTAAAAATCAATATAGGTATATGTAAATTTTCAAGAAATTTAATTTAATTTAAAAAAAGTATTGATTACGTGAGAAAACACAATGACAAACTTTTCGCATTTTTTTCCATAAAGCTCACATTCTGATAATAATTTCAATTAACAGATAAAATTATTAAATTATTTCCTCAGTAGTTAAAAAAATAACAATATTTAAATATTAATTAATAACGCAGTTTATTAAAGAAATATATTTCATAAAAATGAATGTAGTACATAATATTTTTAAAAAAATAGAAGCTATTCGTATTCTTCCAATTCACTTCGATTTTCCATAAATGTCTCTTTGACTACTATAAATTAATCAAACAGATAGATTCACTCACTTTTCTGAAAAATAAATTTAAAAATTGACCAAATGTGCATAATAAGAATATATATATGGGTAATCCCATGCCAACTCAGCATGGGCGTCCACCCGACCATCTCAAAATTTGGAAATAAGTTGATCAGAGTCTTCCTTAGTCAAAAACAAAACAATTTACCAAGTTGCAGATTTTTTAATAAGGAATTTCATTTTTTATTAATGAATATTCAAAATCGATAATTATCGAGATTTCAAGTCACTCTATGCTATTTTTTTTCTTCATATTTTGACGATTTGTGAGCAGGAAAAAATGTCAAAATAAACTTTTCTTATAGGAAATTTCCTGGAGAATCCATTTTTGAGGTAGTTAAATCAAAATTTTTTGTCCTATTCATGAAAAATTCCGTATTTTCGAAAAAAATCACTTTTTTTTTCGATTACAAACTTAAAATGGGTATATCCAAAAAAATGTTTTTCTAGATGAAATCGAAAGGTTTTGAACTGAACTTTAAGAATATTCTATGCTAATTTGTACTTTCGGCCTCTAATTATGGTTTTTTGACAATTTTATTTTGAAAGTTAAATTTTCGCTATTTAACGAGTTTAAAATTATATTCGATACAAATAGATTCTTAATAAAATTATTCAAATAATTTAATAATAAGTTATTAAAAAATAAGTTAATAATAACATCATAATGAGATATAAAACATTTCACGAATATAGATTTTAATTTTTTAATTCGTATAAGAATATCCTTGTCATTGCAGAATACAAGTTAAATCTTCGATTAACCTTATTCAATGACAATTTGACAACTTATTTAAACAAAGTTTAAACAATAGTAACATGTCATTTGATTTTTTTCTTGGTTATCAAGTCAAATTTGAGCGAATAATTGATATCACTGCTGAAAACTTTACATTGAATAATTTGATTAGTTCGAGGATCAAACTGATGAAAATCTCTTGTCCCTGGTAAAGTTTTAGCCAGTTTAACCTCTGCTTGTCGTCCATTTTCTACGTCTGCTTTTCTGACTATTTCACAAGAAATATTTTTTACTACTTTTTTATTCGTGATTACAGGATAATATATATATTATATATATAAATATATATGATGATATATAAATGAATTTATATATATATATAAATTCATTTTTCAGAAAAGTGAATGAATCTATCTAATTGTTTGATTAATTTATTAAGTAGTCAAAGAGACATTTATGGGAAATCGAAGTGAATTGGAAGAATACGAATAGCTTTTACTTTTTAAAAATGTTATATAGGTATATATTATTTATATATAAAATAATATGTATCCTATAATCATGAATGTTCTGATGGATTTTGAAAGGAACAAGGACTATAGTAATTTAAATGAAATATTATACATTTATTTGTCCGTTGACAGGTAGATATAGATTAAGTGAATCTATCGACATGAAGTTCTATATGTGAATCCATAAGTAAGCCCGCTTACTGAAGTTTGTTTTATTTATTTATTATAAGTTTCAACTATAATTTCGCGTTTCTCAACTTTGACGATGTACAGAGGGAGAACTGAAACTCAGATCAGTACAATTAATTTCAGCTGGGGAAGTACATTACTGGTGATTCACCGAAAGATTTTTAGATAGCTTATCGTTATTATCATTAAAACATCTGGTTATTATCATTCATTATTCATTCTTATTCGACCAATTTCCAGTTATTTCATATTATCTCAAACAATTGTTTTATTATTTAATACATTTTGATTAATTGAATGTTAATTTAAAACTCATCAATTATCTTAGCTTTGAGTTCAGATGAAATTAAACTTAACTTATGGAAATGATGGATTCAACTGAGATTTATGTAATTTCTTTGAAACATTTGTCAGTCCAATACAATTTATTTCCACTGTCATAAGCAAAAAGTGTGCTTAGTAGTGAAATTTTTAGAAAATGGTAAGAAATTTGGCTTAACAACGAGAAAGGAGAATTTTCAAAGAAATATCTTTAAACAACATCCATTAGGAAAAAATTTTTTAGATGTTTTATAAGAAGAAAAATTGAATGTGATAAGTAGTTTTGAAAATAATACACTTACAAATAATAAAAGTGACTGAATCTATATAAAGGACGGCGTGCTCAAGGTTTTTTCATCCCTCAGATGTAAAACCTAAGCGCCTTGGCCGGGTTTCGAACTCGCGATCTTGAGCTCAATAGACTAGCACAGTGCCTCTGAGCCCTCATTGGTGAGTTTACAATATTGTACTTTTTAAATTATTCACACAACCACTGAATGTTGAAGTGTTAAGCCCCGCCTTTAATTCCAGATAATCTCTTCTTTTCCATTGGTTGGTTTGGCTGAAACAGGGGGACGTTGTGTAATTGAAAAAAAAAAAAAAAATCTCCGGCCTGTCTGTGTGTGTGACAGTGATTATGATAACTGTCGATAGAATGATGGTTGAGATGCCAATCCAAAACCCCACAAGGACGACACCTGTTGATTTTCAGCTAAATCTGCCCAAGAAAAAGGAAGGATCAGAGGGGGCTTAACTCAAAAACCTCAATAGCTGCCAATGTAATGAATGTATCGACATAAAATTTAGTATGAAGATTCAAAAGCCACTAATAATAAAAATAGTAGATAATAGATAAACTTTTATTGCACAAAATATTACAACCTCTATGGCTACCATAAGTAGAGATGAAAAGTTCTAACTAAAATAGCAATAGAGAAAACGTAAGATATAGTTTGGACCCAACCCCGCGGAATCCTCTCATTGGACCCATGAGTGTTTTTTTTTTTTACAAAATGAATAATAATAGGATAAAAGAAACAATTCAAAAATTATATAAAACAAGATATGACATGAACATGAATAAATAAATAAATAATAATAATAATTAAAAATATATATATCCATCTTACATGCAACAAGGGCGCCGGTAGCTCAGTGGTATGCGTGCTTGCCTTCTCAGCTCAAGAACGTGGGTTCGTAACCCGACCGAGGCCCTTAGTTTATTTTATCTGGGAGGTAAAATAAACTTAAGCACGCCGTCCTTCGGATGGCCTGTACGATGTCAGGTACTCGTTAAAGACCCCTAACCTAGGTGAATAAAAATTTAGGATAGGCAAAATTTATGACTCCCACAGTAGAGTCGGGGTCATGTCCACCAGAGTGACGAAAGAGCACTCTGGTAGTAGGCGATATGACCTCATAGTTAAAGCCCGGGCATGAGTCATAAAACCTAACCTAACCTAACCTACATGCAACAAATTAAATTAAATTATTCTTTATTTTCAAAGCAACAGTAAAAAATAAAAATAAATTGTTAATTTTTCTAACTTCTAAATTATTTTGAAAATGCACAAATGTTTCTGAGTAATATTCTAGTCTATTAGTGAGATATTTGTGGAGAAATGCTTGCCTGGGGATACACAAAGAGGGACAATTGAACAAAAAGTGTATGAGATCGTCCTTTTCATCTAAGGTACAGACAGAACCTGCAGACACAAGTCCGTCTGCCAAGTTGACTCCAAAATTAAACATAAATAAACCATTAAATTCTAAATAAAATTAATACACATTATGAAAATTTAAGGAACAATGATAGTATTTTTCCGTAGTTACACTGATTACAAAACATACAGTCAAATATTGATAATTAAATTGAGCCCATAACACCTGTCTGAATTTCAGGGCATCAACAATATATCTATAATAAATAGTACCAGTTCTCTTCATTCAAATTATTAAAAAATGATTGAGGCGACAAATTATTTTTATTAAAATATCGTATTCTAAACTCAGTCAGAATTGGACAAGAACCAATAAAATGATACCAAATTTCAATTTCAGATAAATTACATTATCTCAAGTTTCCGTGGTTTATAGTTTATATCAAACAAATCTCCCTTAGCGCGAAAGTGTAAAGATTTCTATTTTCAAAATAACTATTATTGCCAAGATCAAAATGCAGCCCCGAATAAATACATATAAAGAAATTCAAAAGCCACCATGTGTAAACCAACTGGTGATTTTTAGCTCAAAATTTCCCCTCTGGTGATTCACCGACGATATTATCTTTTCATTTTTGAAATGGTCGAAAAATTTCCGCTTCCAATTCTATAATGAATTTTTGGCCGATTATATTATTTTCCTTATACTTCGAATAGTAGAAGAAGTAGAAAGACACAAAAGGTGATGTAAAATCTTGCTAAAAACATCTCCGGCTCAGTCATAACTCTAAAACGAATGTTTTTCAAACAGAGAATGGACGCTCCAGAGTTGGTGATGGGGGTCAATGCAGTGGTCTGACTGGAGAAGTTTTGAATTGTAATGAGTCTAGTTATACAGTTATTCGTACCAACTTTACCTTCAGAATGAGTTTATGATTAATGGGAAGTTGAAGGAGACGATTAGTGCAGGATTTTGACACTCATTAGTGATGGAATTTCGGTGGCACCTCTCAATTCTCTCGGGTATTTCTTAATTGTACAGGTTGGTCATAGGCATTATGACAAAAAGCAGTTTAGTTAAATAAAAGCCTGGAAAGCATCCAATATCTTTGAAAAAAAAGTTGGTGAATCATCGGAAATGCCCTTCCCCAACACGAATTAAACATGATACTTAACATTTTTTGCAGAGATATTGTGAAACACTTATAAAAAATAAAGTAACAACTTTTTTTAAAAAAATATTGTCTATTTCACAAAATATATACAATATGGGAGTATTTTGGGTATTTAAATACTCAGTATTTGTTAAGACGTGGCTGAAGATGGTATCAATACCGAAAGTACTCAAATATTATATATATTTTGTGAAATTGACAATATTTAGAAAAAAACGTTTAAATTAAACTAAATTGCACTAAAGAATACAAGCTTTAAATTATTGACAAAATGTTAGTTTTTTTATCTGGGAGGTGAAAGATCCATGAGCACGACTTCCTTTCATTCGTTTCATTCGAAGGACGGCGTGTTCATGGATCTTTCAGCTCCCAGATAAAAATCGTAAGAGCCTCGTTTCGAACCCTCGATCTTGATTTTAGTAGGCTAGCACCCTACCTCTGAGCTACCGGCGCCCTCAATATTATTTGTATCTTTTTATTATATATTATATGGTGGGCTGGTGTTCTACACCTAGGGACCTAAGCATCCAATGCTCTTATCCCTTCCCTGAAAGCGCTGGGCTTCCACATTATTTTGTTACCTGTATGTTTATACTACCTAAACCTAAGTCCTTCATGAAATTCCCAGTCTCCCAGTTTCCTTAATGAACCTGAGAATGCTCCCGTGGTCCAATCTTCTAAAATCCTCCTCTGAGATTACATCTTTACCAAAAATGTGGAATCTCTTTCACGTGTTAAACCCTAGGTGATTGAATCTGTTAATAGGGGATATGACTTCAAAGTGAAAAGCCCAGGCAAGAGTCATAAAAACTAATAGGTGTCGACCTTATGGAGTTTATGAACCTTAAAATTTATGAAATTAATATTTGTTAAATTTTCTATGTAAAGGTGAGGTTATTTTGGCCGGCGTGGGTAGCTAAATTGAGTTTTATGAAGACCAGCTCTACCAGTAACCCATTGACTGCAAATAATTTCAGTTGAAAAAAAATATTGTGAGTGGATTTCAGGACCTTTGAAAAAATGTCTGTGTATAAAATGTGTCATTAAGTTTTCTTTACAACTATCACTTGAAAAAATATTTGATTGGTTCATAAAATGTACTTAGGCCCCAGAGTAAAGTGGTCCTAATTTTTGTCCGATTTCAGTAAAGATTTAATCAGATGATCAAAATTAGCACATGTGACCCCCCAAAATCCATAGTTCTCGTAGCTTCATTTTCTATGGCTATCTGCCAGTTTAGGTATCGCGCTATGATATTAGAAAGCTGAGTTATAGAGATAAGAAATGACATTAAAAAATTTATCTTGTCATCCCAATCTCATTCAGATAATCCCCCCCGAGGACTGAGGCGGCGCTGGCCGAGAGACCTGCTACTTTAATCTAGCAACAATATTTAGGGAGTGCCGGTGATGACCATTTTCTCCCCTCATGTAATCCTCTTACCTTCAACTCTCCTCCTTCTTGGCCTGCCTCCACTGCTGGACAGTGATTTGCGGGGCGAGAGGGCAGTGAGGATCACTCGAGCCCCCGCGGCCTCCCCTGCCCCCATTAAGTTGGAGGGATGGGGGATGACAGAGAACCGGGGGGCGTTTCGAGGGGTCTCGAGTTGAAGGGCTTTCATGTTGATTTTATTTTATTTTTATCATTATTACTACTATTTTGTACATAATCGTATATTTTCGTTGTATATATTTTTAATTTTTTTATCTATTAATGTTTAATATCATTCATCAAATTTACATATATGTAAATCAGTATAAACTATATATAGTTTATACTGATTGCAAATATTCAAAATATAAATATAAAACTTCTAAGTTGAGAAACGCGGACATATTGTGGAAACTTGTAATAAATAAATAAAACAAACTTATTTTTGAAATATTGTCTATTCCACTAAAGATATATATACATATATAACTACCGGTTTCGGCTTTATACCATCGTCAGGTCTAGTTATGAACTAAGTCAGTTTGCAGAGAGCGACCCTTCAAATACATCTCAGGTCAAAGGCTATTAAAACTTGGGAGTCCCCCGTCTGTACCGTTAGCTAACTCATGAAATATTTCTTAACAAAACCTAGTTCTAAATTTACATAAAACAATGTCACTAGACTAATCGTGGAAAAATAACAAATAAATAAGTACAAATACAAGTAAATAATAAAAATAGAAATAAAATTAATAATAATGTTAAGATTTAGATAACTTGAAACATATATGTGGAACCAAATATTAATAACAGATAATACAAACATATATGTGGAAACAGAACTGGTTTAGGGTGTTAACAAAGGGGAATAGTTGAAATAAATTTGGTCATTCATACAAATGTTCCTTTTGTTAGCTTTATTTATTTCTAATTGCTCTAAGCTATTAAGTAGCCTGCTTTTTGGGCAATAATGGAGATATTTGATCAAATATCTCCATTATTGCCCAAAAAGCAGGCTACTTAATAGCTTAGAGCAATTAGAAATAAATAAAGCTAACAAAAGGAACATTTGTATGAATGACCAAATTTATTTCAACTATTCCCCTTTGTTAACACCCTAAACCAGTTCTGTTTCCACATATATGTTTGTATTATCTGTTATTAATATTTGGTTCCACATATATGTTTCAAGTTATCTAAATCTTAACATTATTATTAATTTTATTTCTATTTTTATTATTTACTTGTATTTGTACTTATTTATTTGTTATTTTTCCACGATTAGTCTAGTGACATTGTTTTATGTAAATTTAGAACTAGGTTTTGTTAAGAAATATTTCATGAGTTAGCTAACGGTACAGACGGGGGACTCCCAAGTTTAGCCTTTGACCTGAGATGTATTTGAAGGGTCGCTCTCTGCAAACTGACTTAGTTCATAACTAGACCTGACGATGGTATAAAGCCGAAACCGGTAGTTATATATGTATATATATCTTTAGTGGAATAGACAATATTTCAAAAATAAGTTTGTTTTATTTATTTATAAATATAAAAGAAAAAAAATTGATAAGTGGTCTTTTTAAAATAATTTCTTTGAGTAGATTTCAAAATTTGCAGACAATATTTTTCGGCTTTTATAAAAAATAATCACTAAAATTCAATAAATGAATGGAAAACAAAAACATTTTCGGATATTTTTTATATAATGTTTAGTTGCATCCTAGGTGATCCGCCCCCAAGGTGACACCCCTGACTATAGCTATAAGAAAGTAAAAAAAGGGGATGTTTTTTAGGCCTGTGTAAATACATAAATTGAGTTTTATAAAGACTAGCTCCACGTAAACTTAGAGACTGCAAATAATTTCAGTTGAAACAAGATATTGTGAGTGGATTTGCAGATTACCTCAAGATGCCAAATGAAAACAAATTGAGACTGTACGCCTGTCCCAACTCACTCTCTCTTGCGTCTATATCCTTCAAGTCATTAACTGTACGCCTGTCCCAACTCACTCTCTCTCGCGTCTATATCCTTCAAGTCATTAACTGTACGCCTGTCCCAACTCACTCTCTCTTGCGTCTATATCCTTCAAGTCATTAACTGTACGCCTGTCCCAACTCACTCTCTCTCGCGTCTATATCCTTCAAGTCATTAACTGTACGCCTGTCCCAACTCACTCTCTCTCGCGTCTATATCCTTCAAGTCATTAACTGTACGCCTGTCCCAACTCACTCTCTCTCGCGTCTATATCCTTCAAGTCATTAACTGTACGCCTGTCCCAACTCACTCTCTCTCGCGTCTATATCCTTCAAGTCATTAAACTTTTATTTTAACCAGGTTCAGTTTTATGACCAAAGCATAAAGTTTCAAATTACACTTCACTCCTTTATGTCTTTAGAGTAGCACCAATGGTCGAATTACTATTTTACCAGGCACAATGCAACACATTCCTTCGGTTACCACTTTGTTGACAGTCCATTTAAACGTCAGTTTATGTCATTCTGTCTGTAAACGTAAACACAATTATATTATTCTATTGCAGAGACATTTATTTTACTAATATGTAGAGATAAGTTGTTAAGTTGTAAAATAGCCAAAATGAGTTAAGTGTACTGTGATCATTTCCCAAGCCATCTGTGCACTGTGAAGAAGTTGGGAGCTCAGGACTCTAATACTTTATCTTGTAAAATTATGTATGTTCTCGGTTAAATCAACTTAATCTACTTCTTTGAAGAATCATTCACGAGATAACTGCATTTAACCATTTATTCACTACGGCAGACTATTCCAAGTGAAGAGGGCGTTTTCAGTTAAATCAACTTTAGAGAGGCATCATTCACGTGTATTTCAAAAAGTATGGTTAATAATTAGGTAAGTGCTGGGGAATGATTAGGTAACTAAGGGAAAATCCAAGAAAGGATTAACAATATTCATTTTCATTCACTCCTATAGATTTAGAAGGTTTATTTATTCCGAAAACTGGATTTATACGATTAATGAAAAAGTAAAAAAAAATGTGCAGTTATGTGACCACATAATTATTGTGTATAATTGAATGAATGTGCTTTTATGGAGAGTGAGTGAACCTAGCTATGTCTTTGAGCTATGTACCAATTCTGGCCAGTAATAAAACAGTAGGAAGACATCGTTTATATCTATGAGAAATCTCATTCTCACAACATCAGACGATCACATACAAACACAATAATGACTGTATAATAATAATTTTTTTTTTTGTTAAACCGTAACATTTTAGTAAAATCCACCATAAAAATGTAAACATCAAAATCAAAATTCTGGGGGTATTGAGGATCAGTCAAAGATGGAAGAAAACACTATTCAAATGCCAACGTTTCGATATATTTCATATCATCATCAGGGCCTAACAAACATGGGGGTATCAAGATTAGAAAAATATAATGGGTGATCGATTAAAATTATATATAGGTACATAAATATACATTCACTCATACAACTCCACATAAATACATATATACATCCTAATACATTCACATACATATACACATTGATGAACAACAAGGAAACTTACTATGAATATAGATGGTTGAGGAGAAGGCATGAAGACTGTGAGGTCTTACGTTCAACTAATTACGTTCAAAATCAAACTTATAAATAAAATTGGATACATATGTATGTTGATTAGCGACTGTAGATTCTAATTGAAGGAATATTGAGGGTCAGTCAAAGATGGAAGAAAACAGGCAACACTATTCAAACGCCAACGTTTCGATATATTTTATATCATCATCAGGGCCTATAAACATGGGGGGGAATCAAGATTATAATCACAATTAAACAAAATTAGTGTGTTGTTAAACATTATTTATGTCTATTTTAACGTTCAGCAATGTTTATCAACACACTAATTTTGTTTAATTGTGATTCTAATCTTGATTCCCCCCCATGTTTATAGACCCTGATGATGTAAAATATATCGAAACGTTGGCGTTTGAAAAGTGTTTTCTTCCATCTTTGACTGATCCTCAATATTCCTACAATTGGATACATACTATAAAACGTGAGTAGAATACATAGATACACAGATTATATCTTATCTGAGGGCAAGTCAGTCATATTTATGTGGGTTCCATCACATGTAGGCATAGAAGGAAATGAACAAGCAGACCTTGCTGCGAAAGAAGCCTCAACTTTAGCTGCTGAATGTAATGAAATTTCTACAAAATCGGATCTCAAACAGATACTACATAGTAAGGTTCAACTGGGTTGGACCAACATATGGAACGAAGTTGACGGCCGCAACAAATTAAAAAACATCAAAAAAGGGGTGGAACCATGGAAAACGTCCATCAGGGATAACCGACGAGAAGAAGTGGCAGTGATGAGGCTACGAGTGGGTCACAGTCGGCTGAGCCACGGCCACCTGATAAGAAGAGAGCAAGCCAGGAAGTGCGAACTGTGTGAGGAGGAGCTGTCGGTGCTGCACATCCTGGAGGAGTGTCCACTCTATCAGGAAGAGCTGGCCAGGAGAGGCATCACCAGAGCACTGCCAGCAGCCCTGGGCAACCACCGAGAGGCACTCCAGAGAACAATAGACTTTTTTAGTGACACGAAACTAATGGACGAGCTATAATAATACGTAAAAAAAAAAAAAAAAAAAAAAATTGTATATATATGTATATGGATGTATGTCTGTATATGTGTATATATATGTCTTGATGTGTGTATATATGTATATATGTGTGTATGTGTGCATGTATGGATATGTATGGATATCCCTAAGTATTTAGATGCCTATGACCTTGATGTTGAGCATCTATAACCCTAATCCTAATCCTAACCCATACTATAAAAAAAAATATTGGTGAACTATTGATTTACATAGGAGCTCCTAAATGCTCAAACTAAATTTTGTGTCGATAAATTCATTACATCGGCAGTTATTAAAGCTTCATAATGAAGCCTCATCCCCTCAACTCTTCCCTCTTCCTTAGGCCGATAACGCTGAACTTTGACAATGTCCTCATTGGGTTTGGACTTCAAGTATGAAATTTCAAACAGTCACATTCATTACATCGGCAGTTATTAAGGTTTTTGAGTTAAGCCTCCCCCCTAATCGGCCCTTTCTTATGGCCGATGTCGTTGAACTTGGTGTCGTCGATGGAGTGTTCTGGATTCATATAAAAGTTCGTGTCGATATATTCATTCTATCGGGAGTTATCGTGTTCACAGAAACACAGACAGAAAGAACTTTTTTATATTTAATTATTATGACTCATAAGCTAGGAACTACGAGGTCATATCGCCTACTACCAGAGCGCTCTTTCGTCTGGCGGACATGAGTCTGACTCTACTTTGGGTCTTAAATTTTTCCTACCCTAAATTTTTATTCACCTAGAACACACGTCGTGTCTTCTCCTAATTATGGAGTTCCTACTTATCTATCTATCTATCTATCTCTCTGGCGCTACAACCCTAGTGGGTCCTGGCCTCCTCAATGAGCCTCCGCCATTCGGCTCTGTCCTGTGCAGCTGCTTTCCAATTTCGCTGTCCAAGAAGCTCTCTCGCGTCAGCTGCCACACCATCCACCCATCTTAGCCTCGGTCTGCCTGCTCTTCTTGATCGGTACAAAGGCTCCTCAAGGACTGTTCTTGGCACTTCGCCCTCTTCCGTTCGGGCTACATGGCCTGCCCAACTCAACCTTCCCAACTTCACCACCCTCACTACATCAGCCTCACCAAACAGCTCGTAGATTTCCCTATTCTTGCGAATTCTCCAAACCAGTCCGTCCTTCACAGGGCCGAAAACCCTTCGAAGAATTTTCCTTTCAAATATCAACAGGTCCTTCTCGTCAGACTTAGATAGGGTCCATGTTTGACTGGCGTAGATAAGGACTGGACGGATCAGGGTCTTATAGAGTCGGAGTTTGGTATGCCTGCTCAGTAGAGAGCTTCGCATATGCCTCAGCAATCCAAAATAGCATCGATTCGCTGCCGTAAGTCTTTTCTTAATTTCGGCTGATGTCTCGTTCCTGGTGGTGATTTGAGAGCCCAAGTACGTAAATTCTTTGACCCTTTCGAAGGAATATGGGCCAATCGATATGCTTCGGCTATGGGGGTTCGCGTCTACACCTGTGTACATATATTTAGTCTTGGACTCATTTATTCGTAGGCCCATTGCGGCTGCCGCTTCCTGCAATCCCAGAAAGGCACTCTCAAGAGCTGGGAAAGACCGTGCAACAATATCCAGATCATCGGCGTAGCCGAGCAGTTGGACTGATTTTGAAAATATTGTGCCCCTTATTCGAATACCGGAATCCCTCACTACTTTCTCTAGGGCTAAGTTAAACAGTAAGCAAGCTAGGGCATCACCTTGCCTCAATCCCTTGCTAGAGGGAAACTCTGAAGAGTAGTCCGACTGAATGCGTACTTTACACTGCACGTCTTGCATCGTCATTCTGACCAAGCGAATCAGCTTCGAAGGGATATTCATTTCCTCCATAGCTTTATAAAGTTTGGGCCTTCTTACGGTGTCATATGCGCTTTTGAAATCGATGAAGAGATGATGAGTGGTCATTTTAAATTCATGGCTTCTTTCCAGGATCATACGAAGAGTGAAGATTTGATCAATAGTTGATCTCCCCTTCCTAAAACCACTTTGGTACTTACCAGTTTCCCGTTCGGCAAAAGGAACAAGCCTGTTATAGAGGACATTAGAGAGAATCTTATATGCGCACTGGAGCAGCGAAATTCCGCGGTAGTTGGTTCCTACTTAACCTGTCGAAATGCACTGAACATTATTGATAGGATTATAATTTAAAAAGATTGATTGATTATTCCAGAGATCAGATTTGGACTATCAAGACAAGCTATCAGTCTTAAGGATGTTACACCAAATAGAGATTTAGGAGGCAGTGGAAGGCAATGAGAAATATGGATTTTCTAGTTTTTTTCTTTTTCTTTTTTGTTTGAATTATGCTAAGATGGATAGGTTTCTAAATGGATTTGTTTTCGGCCCTTCACATGGGCTGAGGGCTTTGATCGATGATCAGGATCCATAAATATTATCAAAGTACATCGTGTTCTGTTGAAAAATAGTTTATTTAAGCAGAGGAACAATCGGTTATTGACTTAGAAATGTATGCTCCTTAGAACTAAATATAGCTTAGTCCATTAATTCGCTCTGGGGAAGTACATTGACGTTGATTCACTGATATCTGAGGAAGTGCAAAAATTTAATTGATTAGCTCTGGGGAAGTAGAGCAACGGAGTCGTTAATGTACTGAACTATTATCCTGATAAATCCAATCTCCGTCCTGGCGTTCTCTCTTCTCACGCTATCGTAGTATTATTATGACCGGTCTCGTAAATAAAGTCATAATTTTGAACTGCCAGGTTGTGTCGCTCTTCAAAAGACATAATGACTGTTTGACACTTGTGAAATGCCATAATCAACACAATGAATTGAGTTGGATTGTCTGAGAAGGTGTTGTGGTTGCGAAGAAAACTAATAGCGACCATGAACGTTCATTTCAGGAAATGAAAATAATAAGGGAAGTTACGTAATCAAATATTGGATTTTAAAATTTAATTTAATGTTTTCCACCCCCTCTGATTTCAAAAACACTAACAACGAATGTATTCAGAGGGAGAGTGAAAACTTAATGCATTAACGCGCGTGCATTCATCAATGATTTTAGTTGAGTAACCGAACCGCAAGAAAACTAGGTAAAAAATCATTGATGAATCACCGTCAATGTCCGAGCGTTAGTGCATTAAGTTTTCACTCTACTGACCCATGTGATGTTAAAAATTTACAAACATTAGAATTATTAATATATTATAAAACCAATTATTATTATTTGTGTAAAAACAGCTGATAGGAGTGAAGTAACTTAAATAGTGAATAACCAATGAATGGAGAACAAAAGACGATGATCAGCTTTTTTAAATAGTGAGAAACAGTCTATGTTGTGTTGTGGAAGTGGACAGTCTAGAGAGAGAAGTGTTTTTAGGGTTATGGTGTAGTGAACCAGTCTGAGTGAGAGAAGATGTAGAGGAGATATAGGAGTGAAAATTATAACATTGGAAGTACGTAGAAGAGAAAAGTTACTCATATGTGTTAGTAAGATGTTGTGGGACGAGATTTCTCATAGAAATAAAAGAAGTCTTCCCACTGTTTTATTTTAGACCAGAACCGGTTCTCGATGCAACAGCGTCATCATCAGTGGTTCATCCCACCCACACAGCACAGCGGTGGGATGAACCACTGATGATGACGCTGTTGCGTCAAAAACCGGTTCTGGTCTAAAATAAAACAGTGGGAAGACAAAATCTTTTATTTCTATGAGAAAAGGTACTTTTTATTTATATGAATATATGCCCAAAATATAAGAGAATTATAAATAGAGGCCACTATAAAACTGGGGGGGGGGGGGGAAAAAAATGATATAATTTTAAGTAATTTGTTTGTAAGATTTATTTTTGTAAATAATTTTTTATTTTTTTATTTTTCAATATTAGTTATTAAATTTATATTGTAGATTAGTGTAAAATAAACGCAATATTTCTTCTCTTATTCTATGCTATTCATTTTCCCTGTGAACCCAGTAAGATAATTTATACTTTTGGAATGGATAGAACATTTTGCAAAGTTAGAAAAACAAGATGGAGTCTCTTTAGTAAATTTAGGAAAAATCCAAATGAAAAATTTCTTCAAAATTGCATGTCTAGAACTTTCGATATTTTTAGGGCCCTTTTCGGGAACTACTGTAAAAATCAAAATTTAGTACAATTTCTACAGGAAATGTGGTAATTTTATTTAATTATTTATTTGTTTATTTTTAATATTAATTTAATTTTCTTTTTATTTAATTTAACAACATTTATTAATTATCACACCCATAAGATACGTCTTAGTGGATGCACCTCCATTCATATTAACAGAGAGTACTGTGTCTGAAAAGGCAGGGTATCATATTATGATACTTGTGTTTTCCGATCCTATGATTCAAAAAATTTAATAAAATCTGATTTTAATAAAAACAATTTTGAGACATCCACTTGAATTCAACATAAGATATTCCGAGAGATAAGTTTCGCAGTCGGTCTATTAGAGAGATGCACAGTTGAGTGGGTGCTAAACAGAGCGTGATGTAAAGTGAAATTAAAAATGGAAACGGAAATGTGATAAAGTGCACACGATATTACATTTCACCACCCCGTAAATCACAGGTGTTACCTGCTAGAGTAAATGAAAGATGGCGCTTTTTGACATTTGCTTTTATGGTTGGGAGGGGGCTGCCAAATGGACTGGGGGTGGGGGGGGGGGGGGGGGGGGGTTGAATATACCACAGAAAAAAAAATTAATCCCCAGCAAATTAATCAATTAAGTCTCGCTGTTTCTCCAAAATAAATCGAATCTTTTGGCCAACTATCTTACATTGAGGCTTCTGAATAGGTACTCTTACTAATTTTTGTGTTAATACATTCATCGTTATCCCTATACCCATCGCCAACCAAGTCCGCGGGGTTCTACCTCGGGAGACGTAAGAAACGATAACAGAAGATTTGGAGTACTTTACCACTTGCTAAAGAGAAAATCTAAGTTATCCGTTGAGAATAAACTATCTACTAGACCTGTAAGGACATACGGACTAGAACTAAGGGGTTGTGCTAAGCCATCCAACATCAAGCACATCGAGTCCTTTTAATCCAAAGTCCTGAACCATCGGTGATGCTCCAAATTATGTTTCCAACCTTATCCTTCACAATGACCTCAAAGTTCCTTTTATCACCAACCTACTCAAAATTTCACATCAATCTTTCCTTCCATAACAATCCTTGTCATATTTCTACTCAGACGATTCTCCCCGAAGGGTGAGGCGGTACTGGCCGAGAGACCTGCGCTATAATAAGATAGCAATTGCCTTGGGAATGCTGTTAGTGACCATTTTCTTCCCTCATTTCGCCAATATTACCTATATATATATTGAGGGCGCCGGTAGCTCAGTGGTATGCGTGCTTGACTTCTGAGCTCAAGAACATGGGTTCGTAACCCGACCGAGGCCCTTAGTTTATTTTATCTGGGAAGTAAAATAAACTTAAGCACGCCGTCCTTCGGATGGGACGTTAAGCGATGGTCCCGAGCCTGTACGATGTCAGGTACTCGTTAAAGACCCCTACCCTAGGTGAATAAAAATTTAGAGTAGGCAAAATTAGAGCAAAAGAGTAGAGTTGGGCTCATGTCCACCAGAGTGACGATAGAGCGCTCTGGTAGTAGGCGATATGAACTCGTAGTTAGAATTGGTAGGCACAAATTATGACGCCTACAATAGAGTCAGTCTTATGTTCACCAAAGCGACGAAAGAGTGGTCTGGTAATATGTAGTTGAAGCCCGGGCATGATTCTCAATAATATTTTATACTCTTATACACAATAATATTTATCGTGTAAGGAAGGGCTCTTTAATGTAAGGAAAATTTATCCGATCATTTTGAGAAAGTACTGAAAAGCTTAACTTTGCCACTGAGATTTCTTATGCGTACACGCACGTTCACAACATCAAAATTTTGTCTCAGGCACGACATCGTTATTCGTATATAATTTCCTTTTAATAGCGCTTGGCATGTGATTTTGATCACGATATTATCTTGCCTTTGACTGACTTATTTAACATATTTCTGTTCATACAAATATTGTAACTTTAAAAATAAATAAAAATAATGATGCTTATTATAATACTAGCAGTAATACCCAGCGTTGCCCGGGGAACTTTGACTTTTCTCCCAATATCTTCTATAAGGCTATTCAGTTCCTCGACAGTGCATTCATGATGTTATAATTTTCAATTATTCATACGGAATAAGGCTTATAGTCCTTCAACTGTAGTAACGCTAGTAAGTTTTTAGAACCCCTGGGCACTACAGCTAGTTTGCGCCTTTCAACGGCTGAAACCACAGCTAGTGAACACTTAGCATCACTGGACGTCCCAGCCAATGCGTACTTAATAACGTTTGTGACCACAGCTAGTATGTGCCTTGCGACGGCGGACCCCACAGCTAGTACGTAGTTAGAACCACTGGACATCACATCTAGTATGTGTTTTGCAACGGCGGACCTCACAGCTAGTACGTAGTTAGAAACGCGGGGCATCACAGCTAGTAAGTGCCTTGCAACAGCGGACCCCACAGCTAGTACGAAATTAGGAACGCGGGGCATCACAGCTAGTAAGTGCCTTGCAACAGCGGACCCCACAGCTAGTACGAAATTAGGAACGCTGAGCACCACATCTAGTATGTGCCTTGCAACAGCGGACGCCACAGCTAGTACGAAGTTAGGAACCCTGGGCACCACATCTAGTATGTGCCTTGCAACAGCGGACCCCACAGCTAGTACGAAGTTAGGAACGCTGAGCACCACATCTAGTTTGTGCCTTGCAACAGCGGACACCACAGCTAGTACGACGTTAGGAACCCTGGGCACCACATCTAGTATGTGCCTTGCAACAGCGGACCCCACAGCTAGTACGAAGTTCGGAACATTGGGCATCACAGCTAGTAAATGTCTTGCAACAGCGGACCCCACAGCTATTACGATATTAGGAATTCTGGGCACCACAGCTCGTAAATGTCTTGCAACAGTGAACCCCACAGCGAATACATAGTTACTACTACTACATGTGAAATTCATGACAATCCGATTGCCCTTTAATCATTCAGCATTATTGTTATGCTTAGCCCCCCCCCCCCCCCCTCCCCCCCCCCTATCAAATTTTTAAGATGTCACATAGTGTATTTTTCTATTTGGCCATCAAGAATACTACATGTGAAATTCCATGACAATCCAATCATCCGTTAATGACCTATCACTATCTTCAAATTTAGGCCTACCCCCATAACCCCCCTCCCGTTCACAATTTTTTGATGTCAAACAGCCTATTTTTCTATTTGGCCTTTATTAATACTACATTTGAAATTTCGTGACAATCCGATCATCCGTTAATGACTTATCACTATACTTATACTTAGGCCCCCATCAATCCATCCTCCCGTTCAAAATGTTGTGACTTATACACCCTATATTTCTATTTGGCTTTTAAGAATACTACATGTGAAATTCCATGACAATACGACCAACCGTTAATGAGCTACCACTATATTTATACTTAGCCCCCCCCCCCCCCCCCCCCCCCACAACCCCCCCTCCCGTTCAAAACTTTGGGTCGCCACACACCTTTTTTTTTTACTACATGTGAAACTTCGTGACAATGCGACCACCCGTTAATGAGCTAGGTCTATATTTATACTTAGCCCCCCCCCCCCCCCCCCCCCCCACAACCCCCCCTCCCGTTCAAAACTTTGGGACGCCACACACCTTTTTTTTTTATTTGGTCTTCAGGAATACTACATGTGAAACTTCGTGACAATGCGACCACCCGTTAATGAGCTAGCTCTATATTTATACTTAGCCCCCCCCCCCCCCCCCCCCACAACCCCCCCTCCCGTTCAAAACTTTGGGTCGCCACACACCTTTTTTTTTTATTTCGTCTTCAGGAATATTACATGTGAAACTTCGTGACAATGCGACCAACCGTTAATGAGCTAGCTCTATATTTATACTTAGGCCCCCCCACAACCCCCCCTCCCGTTCAAAACTTTGGGACGCCACGCACCTTATTTTTCTATTTGGCCTTCAGGAATACTACATGGGAAATTTCGTGACAATACGATCAACCGTTAATGAGCTAGCTCTATATTTATACTTAGCCCCCCCCCCCCACCCTCAACCCCCCTCCCATTTAAAATTTTGGGACGCCACACACAATATTTTTCAATTTGGCCTTTAAGAATACTACATGTGAAATTTCATGACAATCTGATCATCCGTTAAAGATCTATCACTGTTCAATTACGACTATTGAGCTTAGCCAGCGCCTCCCACTATGGTCCCTACGCCACGGCTAGCTCGCTCGCTATCCCCACTACTCCCGGTCCAGCGACCAGTCGTTCACCACAGCCTGACTGGGAAGCATCTTACTACCCCAGTCAGCGTCTCGTCCAACGCAGTCTGGCCTGTATACATCTCACATATGAAGACTTCCCCGTGAGGACCCCCTCCTATCTCGTCTATCATCACGGACCACCAAGGAGCGACACAGCCGAATCGACCAGAACATTCTGTTTACAGTGATCAAGTAACATTCATTTCAATTTACTTATTGTGTTCCAAATAGAATTCTTATTTTCACTATTTCCGCATTTATTCCTCACATATTTTACTCCCCTATCATTCTGGGTTCTTCATGGTTATCGGGCCTTTGCTCACAACGTTAAGTGTCCGACCCTGACCCAAACATTTATGGTGCCCCGGGTGAGGAATATTGTGGAAATCTCTCTTCATCACTTTTATTCAGTGTCTTATCTTTTTCATTTATTCATTCATTATGAATTTTTATATAATATTTCAGTCAATGTTGTATTTCATAGGAGCTCGACCTATGGCAGCCAAATAATCCCTCGCTTTAATCCTACGTTAGACAACATACTTTGTAATAATAAGTGCAAGTATATTACAACTCTTGTCCGACCACAGTAATCCTCTATAAGGATTAGGTCTCCTAGTTTCTAATCACTTATGCTCATAACATATGTACACATTTATATTATATACATATATATTTTATAAACATGTTATAACATATGCATAATCATATTAACATATTATAACATATGCATAATCATATTAACATATTATATATTATATACATATGCATAACCATTGATATTTCCTTGATTGTGTGTCCTGAACGGATCATTATTTTCCAAATTATATTTTCTATTGTTTACTCACCAGATTGATAGTCACATGATGGCGGAATCTTCCCATCAGATTTCATCACTAGAGCGCCAGCTCCGCAGCATTAAGCGCAACATTGCCGGCATCATGGTTGTGGCTAAGGCAGCCACCCCTGACGACGACTCTTATGCCGACCTGGAGGCACGCCTACACAGCGCTTGTGAGTATTGGCACGAATTTCAGGCAACCTGGAAGGAGCTCGATAGTGCGCATTTCAATCTCGATCCGAAAACTTCGTTTCCAGATGAAAAATGGCTGACTATTCACGATACTGTGAGGGATGAGATCCTTGTGGCTGATACCTCCCTTCGGAAGCTTAGACTGAAACGCGAAGCCGCATCCGTCACTTCAGCCTCTTCGGCTGCCGTTCCCACCCTATTGTCAGCACCCAACGACTATCAGGGATGTGGGTTACCACGCATAGCGGCGCCTAAATGGAACGGGGACTTATTCAAATGGGTAGAATTTCGGGACAAGTTTCTCTCATTAGTAGGAAACAGTCCACGCATCCCTCCAGTCGACAAGATGCATTATCTTAAAGACGCTCTGGTAGGAGAACCCGCATCGCTCCTGTCTGGTCTGTCCTTCGACGGTTCTTCATATGCCCTGGCTTGGGAGTCAATAATGAAGGTTTATGACAACCCCCGAGTATTGGCCTCTCGACACATTCAGACGGTCCTAAATTTCCGTAATCGCTCATCCAACTCTGAGTACGCCAAGCTGAACGCATATCTCTCTCAGGTCGGCGAGAGCGTCGAATCATTTCGCGCTCTAAGGCTCCAAAACCCAGGTGACGCCTTACTGTCTATCCTGGCATTGCGAGCACTCGATCCGGCCACCCGCAAGCAGTTTGAGCTTGCCCATAAAGGGACAGAGTTCCCATCTGCCGACGAAATAATCAACTTTGTGAGGCAACGCATGATGGCTTGTAAGCTATCCCTGGAACTTCTCGATGAACGCTCCAATACCTCCGATCGAGCAATGGATCCGCGACTCAAATCTCCCAATAAGAGTTCGCCTAAGTACTCTACTGGCGTATCTATGCTCGCCCAATCTGGAGATTCATCTCAATACTGGTCAAGGAAGAGCCCTACACGTCACAGTAGTTCCCCAACAGCCAGTCCGAGGAGGAGCCCGGTTCGCCACCGTGGCTCACCTAGGTCAAATAGATTTGGACGCACCTCTCCCTCGGCTACGAATAACAGCCACCCAAATCCGAGTTTCACTCCATGCCCCTACTGCAAAGGCAGCCATTCACTAGTGAAATGTTTCACCTTCAGTGAGCTGCCGGCCCAGACTCGTTTCGACTTCGCCAAGGCATGGACTGGATGCCTTAACTGCCTGGGAAGAGGGCACCGGGCCGCGACCTGCCCGTCAAAATGGAATTGTAAGTACTGCAATTCAAGGCATCACAGTTTACTTCATACAGGGAAGAAGACTGATGAAGCCCGCTCCAACGATAACAATGGTGAACCCCATTCATCATTCGTAGGCCATGTTCGGGAAGATACCATCCCGGCGCCTACCGACAAGCGACATCAACCCGAATCGCATGTCATTATGGGCACCGCTCAGGCCCTATTCGATGGACTTCACACCTCCGTCCCCGCTCGTGTGTTATTGGACTCAGGGAGCCAGTATACATTTATAACTACCGACCTCGCCAGTAAAATTGGCGGTAGTTTAAAACCCTTTGACGGCCGTATAGCGGGTCTTGGTGGCAACTTAGTGCCCAATGTCAAAGGTTGGTTAACGTGCCGCATGCACTCTACTATTACTGATGCGTGCATTAAGGTGCGCGCTCTTGTAGTCGATGAGATTACATCCGACACTCCGAAGCGAAAGGTTTCACCGACCGTCGCCGTTCAGCTATCGCGTTACGGCTTAGCTGACCCCTCATTCGCCGATCCTGGCCTCGTCGATGTTTTGGTTGGACTTGACTTATATCCACGACTCATCATAGGAGCTCCCGTCAAGTCGGAGGTTGACGAGCTTTATCTCATGCCCACTGTTCTTGGTAATGTGGTCATGGGAACCACTTCCTTTATCAATCAGTCGCGCAGCATCTCCCTTTTGGCCCTGGATGAAACTGCTATCTTAAGCCAGTTGAAGGTCTTCTGGGAAATTGAGGAACCACGACCCGCAGACCTTCGCAACCCCCATGACGTCTTGTGTGAAGAGTCGTTTGCGAAAACTCATTCGCGCACTCCGGAGGGTAGATATGTAGTGAGGTTGCCCCTGAAACCTACTGGCGTGCTCCCTGACGAAAACCGAGACATAGCTCTCCGGAGATTCTTCGCCTTGGAACGGAAATTCACTCGTGACCCCGTCCTCAAGGAGAAGTACTTAGCCTTTATGGAAGACTATGTACGTCTAGGCCACATGGCTCCCACGACCATTGTTGCACCCTACGTGATCCCTCATCACGGGGTATGGCAAGTCAAGCCGCACGAAACTAAGCTTCGTGTTGTGTTTGACGCATCTTGCTCGGCTGGCGGCCCCAGCTTGAACGATGTTCTTATCACTGGGCCTAAACTGCAGACGGACTTGTGCGACATACTCATCCACTTTCGTCTCTTCGTCATAGCCTTCACGACGGATCTAGTGAAGATGTACCGCCAGATCTTGGTACATCCCGAAGACCGTCACCTACAGCATATTTTCTGGCGTAACGATCCTTCCAAGCCTGTAGTTGAGCATGAACTGCGCACCGTCACTTATGGCATCACGTCTAGCGGTTATCAAGCGATCAAGACTGTTGCCCAGCTTGTTAGTGATGAAGGCTACGCCTTTCCCCTAGCTGCAGAGCGGATTCCGAAGGCCATGTACGTCGACGATTTTGCTTCAGGAGCAAATACGCTCGAAGAGGCCCATGCTCTTAAAGAACAGCTCATTGGCCTATTTAATCTAGGCGGGTTTCAACTAAGCAAATGGGCATCTAATGCCCCCGAATTGCTACCTCCTTCTCAGGATCCTATTGAAGCTCAAGCCTTGCCTCAGGAAGGCAATTCCATCGTCAAGATTCTTGGTCTCATGTGGTACCCCCAACGAGATGTTTTCTCTTTCACAGTCCAGGAACCTGTCTCTCATGCGACCAAGCGGGTCGTTCTCTCAACCGTTGCACGAATGTTCGACCCACTCGGATTTTTAGCTCCCGTAATATTTAGCGCCAAAACCTTGCTACAAGAAGCTTGGCGCCACGAAATCTCTTGGGACGATCCCTTGCCTTCACCTCTTCGCGAAAAATGGTCTCAACTTACCAACGAGTGGCCTACTCTTAAGATGATTACCATTCCCCGCTATATACAGGTCCATCAAGCAACTATCCAGCTGATAGGTTTTAGCGATGCTTCCTCCCGTGGATACGCTGCTGCTGTTTACGCACGCACTCAGTCACCTAGTGGCGGAGTGCACGTCAATCTGCTCAAAGCGAAGACAAAGGTCGCCCCCACCAAGTTTCTAACGATACCCCAATTGGAACTCTGCGGAGCGCTCTTGCTTGCGAGAGTCATGTCATCTATCACAATAGAGACGCATCATGAAGCTCTACCACTTCACAGACTCTTCGGTGGTGCTTGCATGGTTGCGCCAACCTATTCATCAACTCAAGGTGTTTGAGGCGAACAGAGTCTCTGCTATTCTAAGGGCTTCCGATGTCAGGCAGTGGAAGTTTGTTCGCTCGGAGGATAATCCCTCCGACATAGCATCCCGTGGATGCCTTCCATCCGAACTCAAGGATCACAACCTCTGGTGGCGTGGACCCCTCTGGCTCATGGACAACCCGGAACCATTTGGCGAAGGCTATTCTGGACTCCTCTCGCCGTCACCAGATCAAGCCTTACTGGCTACTGCCATCCCAACGTCCAAGAAAGTTCACCATATTCATGACGACTCTTGGATGAGTCATTTTTCCTCCCTACCACGATTGATCAGAACAATCGCTCGGATATTGCGACTCGCTCATCGCGCGCAACACCTACAGGAAGCCACCCAAGGACCCATCACCAGCGATGAATTCTCTAAGGCACTATCCGCATGCGCACAAATCGCTCAACACTGTGCTTTGCCTCCAGCGTTCTATGGTGATGAAACCCCTAAGGCCTACCAGCAACTCCATCCCTTTTTGGATGCGCCTGGGTTAATTAGGGTGGGCGGCAGGCTGCGACACTCTTCGCTCACCTATGACCATAAGCACCCTATGCTTCTACCTCGAGATCACCATCTCACTCGTCTCATTATAGACGACCTGCACAAGAAGCACTTTCATGCTGGCCCAACTCTAATGCTGTCTCTTTTGCGCCAGAGATTTTGGGTTCCCAGCGCACTTAAGGTGATTAAGAGCCGGATATATCTCTGCACCCATTGCAGACGTCTCCGTGCCAGGCCGTCTATCCCCCTAATGGGTGATCTTCCAGTTGAACGTTTCCATCAGTTTCGCGCATTTTCACAGGTTGGAGTCGATTATGCCGGACCATTTGCCCTCCGAGAATCTCCAAGACGCAAGGCACCGATAGGCAAGGCATATCTCTGCATTTTCGTTTGCTTCGCCACGAAGGCTATCCATTTGGAGCTAGTTTCCTCGCTAGGAACAGATGCGTTCTTGGCCACCCTAGACCGCTTTGTCGCTCGACGTGGACTCCCGCAGTGCATTCATTCGGACAATGCCACCAACTTTGTCGGCGCATCTAGATATCTCAAGGATCTCTACGCGTTTTTGAGCCGTCACACTGATTTATGGACTGATCACCTCTCCTCCAAGAGTGTTGTTTGGAAATTCATACCACCTCGCTCTCCACACTTCGGCGGTTTGTGGGAGGCCGGCGTTAAGTCCATCAAAAATCTTTTGCTGACTTCTGTCGGTAAGCACCCCCTCACCTTTGAAGAATTGAATACCATCTTGGTACGCATTGAAGGGCTGCTCAACTCGAGACCCTTATGCCCTCTCAGAGAAGATCCGGAGAGTTTCGACACACTGACACCTGGCCACTTTCTGATCGGTGCACCACTGACTTCTATCCCATCTGTTCCATCTTCCTCGATCGTTGGCACTTAGTACAACGGCAAATATCTTATGTGTGGTCCCGATGGAACAAGGACTATTTGCATCTCCTACAGCAGCGTGTCAGATGGACCCGAAACCATCCTAATCTCAGCATCGGCGATCTCGTTCTGATGATCGAGAGTCGCACACCTGCAGGTACTTGGCCGACCGGGCGTATCTGCGACGTTTTCCCCGGAGACGACGGCGTCGTGAGAGTGGTTACCGTTCGCACACTAAATGGAAGAATTTTCAAGCGTTCAGTCGCCTCTCTCGCACCTCTACTCTCATCCATCGAGTTTCCCCTAAGTGACGGGGATCCCTGGACATTGCCGAGATTCATATAGTTTGTATATAGTTTATAATTCTAATTCTTTTAAGCTATTTTTTCTTTAGTCATTGTAAGTTCATGTTGCGTTCCCTTTTTATCATTTATATTCTAATTATTTTTAAGATATGTTTCTTTATCACTATGAAGGTACATAGTGCTGTTCTCCCCTCTCGGCTGCCATCGGTCGACTCACCCCTGCCCTTTTTTTGGGTACTGTAAATTCAGCGTAGCCAAATTTAGGTGGGCGGTATGTTCAATTACGACTATTGAGCTTAGCCAGCGCCCCCCACTATGGTCCCTACGCCACGGCTAGCTCGCTCGCTATCCCCACTACTCCCGGTCCAGCGACCAGTCGTTCACCACAGCCTGACTGGGAAGCATCTTACTACTCCAGTCAGCGTCTCGTCCAACGCAGTCTGGCCTGTATACATCTCACATATGAAGACTTCCCCGTGAGGACCCCCTCCTATCCTCGTCTATCATCACGGACCACCAAGGAGCGACACAGCCGAATCGACCAGAACATTCTGTTTACAGTGATCAAGTAACATTCATTTCAATTTACTTATTGTGTTCCAAATAGAATTCTTATTTTCACTATTTCCGCATTTATTCCTCACATATTTTACTCCCCTATCATTCTGGGTTCTTCATGGTTATCGGGCCTTTGCTCACAACGTTAAGTGTCCGACCCTGACCCAAACAATCACTATCTTTATATTTAGGCCTACGCCCACAACCCCCCCTCCCATTTAAAATTTTGGGACGCCACACACAATATTTTTCAATTTGGCCTTTAAGAATACTACATGTGAAATTTCGTGACAATCCGACCAACCGTTAATGAGGTAGGACTATTTATATACTTAGGCCCTCCTTACAACCCCCCCTACCGTTCAAAATTTTGGGACGCCACATAGCCTATTATTCAATCGGGCTCAAAAGAATGCTACATGTGAAGTTTCATGAAGATCCGTCCAGCCGTTTGGGCGTGATGCTGGAACAAACATACAAACAAACCCACAAACAAACCCACAAACCCCGTTTCAGCTTTATTTATATAGATATATGATATATGCTTATTTTACCTCCCAGATGAAATAAACTAAGGGCCTTGGTCGGGTTTCGAACCCACGATCTTGAGCTCAGAAGGCAAACACCCACACCGATGTAATGAATCTATCGACACAAAGTTTACTATGATTCAGAATTAACTATGTACGTCAAATATTGAGTTTTAGACCGAATGGTCTCGCTAGGGAGTTACGAGTGAGAACTAGGGATGGGCGATAGTCGATTGTTGACCACTATCGATAGTCCCAACTATCGTTAGAAACCTATCGATAAATCAGTAAGTTGCTGCTTTTCTTGCAAAATACTTTCCAATTCCAATATTATATTATAATATGATTATTTTTATTTTATCATGTACATTTTTAAATTATTCTATGTTATGGAGGATGAAAGGGGGAATAAAAATATTATAATATTAATCGAATAAGTAATTGTTCTTTCAAATCGAACTTTTATTTACGAAAGTAATCGCATTAAGTATAACACTTTAATATTAACACATTAATTAAAGTTCAAAAACACTTATTAACACAATACAAACCATAAAATTAATTACCAATTGACGAAAAACAACTTTGTATAACTTTATGGAACAGAAGGCAGTGATCCAGCTTCTATCGTGGGTTGTTTCTTGAGTTTTAATGAAGGAATATTCATATCGATAGTTACTTGGACTATCGATAGTAATATCGACTATAGCCCATCCCTAGTGAGGGCGTAATTGATTAATTTGTGCTGGGGAACTACATGGTGATTCATCGAAGATTTTTTTTTTTATATGATAGAATGTTTTAGTCTTTTGTTCGTGACTGATAACATTCGTGATAACATTCTGTAGAATAACCAGATTTTACGGTGAGTTCTCACGATAAGTAGATACATAAGTCTAACAAACAATGTGAAAAGTACTAAAGTGACAGAGACAATTTTATTTTATTTTAGTAAAGAAAAAAGGCAAGTTAAAGGACCCATGGTGACTAGTAGAGGTCTAATTCATATGCACTACAGGGCGCCAGATAGCAGAGATAGCGTGCTTGGCTACTGAGCTCAAGATTGTGGGTTTGGAACCCGTCGAGGTCTTTGGGTTTTTTATTTGGGGGGTAAAAAAACCATGACCATGTTTTGCATTATGTAATGTTCAGGATACGGGGCGAAATATATATATATATATGGGTAATTATTCGTGAAACCTGCTACCCTCTGTGTCCACTTTTTGCAGCTGTTTTAAGGGGTCTGCTTGGTCTCAAATTAAAGCTTGAAACCTCTACTAAACCTCTACTTTTTATTGTCATATGCTTCCATCGCGACTATCCCATCATCCGCTGAGCTAAACGCCTCCGAAGCCGACAACTGCACGTTGTAAAATCACAAAACCGTCATTTTAAGTGATATAATCGTCAGTTTCAATTCTTTCCAGGATGGAATCGCATTTTTAGCAGAAAATATTTTCAAAAACATTTGCTAAAAATTCGATACCATCCTGGAAAGAATTGAAAATGACGATTTTGTGATTTTACAACGTGCAGTTGTCGGCTTCGGAGGCGTTTAGCTCAGAGGATGATGAAAAAATCGCTATGGAGGCATATGACAATAAAAAGTAGTGGTTTCAAGCTTTCATTTGAGACCAAGCAGACCCCTTAAGACAGCTACAAAAAGTGGACACAGAGGGTGGCAGGTTTCACGAAGAATTACCCATACATATGTATATTCGTTGAGTGAAATATTGTTTTAAAATATTAAAAAGGAGAGTGCAAAATATTATATTATTTTCTGTCAGATGGTACTGATCATGGTTTCTTGGAATGCTCCATATAGCTACAGCATCTAGTTTTACTAAATGGAGTATTGGATGCTTAGGTCCCTAGGTTTACACATCAGCACTCTTAATATATCTTTATAGACTAAAAATACCGAAATATCTAACATAATGTAATTAAATAATAAAAAGAGCAATTATATTTTTAAAATGAAAACAAATGAATAGTATAAAAAGTTAAATTAAAAAAAACCCGGACACAATAAAATTTTGGGGGCGGGTCGACGACATACCCCTGCAAAAATCCTGATTTTATTTATGTAAATAATAAAAAAAAAAGTCCGGTCTTTGGTGTTTTGATTAAAAGTCAATTTACATTGTTTTGGTGCATTAATTTTTTTTTTACTGAAACCTTGGTGGTGAGTTTTTCTAGGGGGTAGAGGGCTTGGCCTTATAAACATTTAAGCTCAAAATCCAAGTCTCTAGCTGTAATAAAGGCCGAGATACCTACACAGGCTCTGATGAAACCAGAAGTTCTTGGGAAAGGCATATCCGATTTCCACCAAACATGGCTAAGAACCATCTCGCAAATACCAGCTTTTGAAACAAAAAAAATCGCTTTGAAATCGGTTTAGCCGTCTTGGAGCTACGATGCCACAGACAGACACACACAAAGGCTTCAAACTTATGACACCCCTCTTTTTTCATCGGGGGTTAAATACAATGAACATTTTTAACATTTATATTGTCTAATTTCACAGAAATGAATACATAAAGTGTACGCCAAGTTCAACAGTCATTCATTGGTGGCGTAAGCCGATACTGATACACTATTTATATACTTTTGTGGAATTAGACAATATAAATGTAAAACAATTCCTTTGCTTTTATTAATTATCCAGTATATCGCAACAGTTTTACTATGGCTCGATTTAATCGAAAACGATTAGTCCTATCAAAAAACTGGTTCTTACCAAAAATGTTCCTTTTAAATTTTTTAATGCCTATGCCCTCAGATTTAAGATTACGAAGCTATGACGCTCCTGTAAATGTACTGTAAATTTCATAAGGAAATATGCTACGCAGCCATGAAACATAGATGCCCTGGTCCCGAGTTCAAGAAAATCTGGTTTGTTTAGCTCATGTGACCTCAATTCTGCTCTCTCCGTTGAAACCCAATTTGTTTTGTTGGTGTTTAAAATTATTTTCAATGAACTTCAATTATGAAGATATTAGCTCAGTTTCATTGTTCATAACGATGTATTTGTATCGAGTATAATTTAAAACGAAAATTTAACGCGAAAATTTAATGTTCAAGATAACATTGCCAAAAAACCATAATTAGAGGCTCAAAGTACAAATGAGCATAAAATATTCTTAAAGTTCAGTTCAAAACCTATCGATTTGATCTAGAAAAACATTTTTTTGGGTATACCCATTTGGAGTTACTTGTAATCGAAAAAAAAGTGCTTTTTTTCGAAAATATGGAATTTTTGATGAATAGGACAAAACATTTTGATTTAACTACCTCAAAAATCGATTCTCCAGGAAATTTCCTATAAGAAAAATTTATTTTTACATTTTTTACTGCTCACAAATCGTCAAAATATGAAAAAAAATAGCTTAGAGTGACTTGAAATCTCGAAAATTATCGATTTTGAATATTCATTAATAAAAAATGAAATTCCTTATAAAAAAATCTACAACTTAGTAAATTGTTTTGTTTTTGACTAAGGAGTGGTGTGGCCAAACAGGGGTCTGGAACACCCAAAAAAAAAAAAAAGATTGATAGAACGGATGACATTTTGTCGCCGGCTATCGCGTCACAATCAACAAAAAGACTGTAAATTCAAGCTTTGCCATGAGGCCGTAACTAGACGAACTCCGAATACCCAATTATTAAGCAGGTTTGCCTGGCTTGGCGTGGGGCATGCCATTGTAAATTGATCTCGAGTGAAAAACAATGTAAGCAATCTACACGTAAATAATAAAAACTCCCAAATGTATTATACTCAATAAATGTTTAATGAAAATGACAAAAGTTTGTAAATCTTCTCAAACAATACGAAGTAAAGGGTAAGTTATGTAATCGGACAGAAATTCGATGTGGAATTTTTTAAGGAATTTCATGTTTTCCGACCTCCTGTTCCCAAAAATTAAACAAAAAAAGAAAATGCAATGAATTTCCCAGAACGAATTTATCAATTAAATTTTCACTTTCTCTCCTTAAAACTCAATATTTGACTTACATATTAGCTTCTGAATCCTGATACAGTAGACTCTCCCTTAACCGGCGTTGCCGGGACCGACGTGACGCCGGATAACAGAAAACGACGGATAACGGAAATCATCAATTAATGAGAAAAAAAAATCAATTAAAGCATAAAAAAAAGTGTTTTTAGGTGATCCAAGGAATAAAACATGTATGTATTTTGATGATAACATTTATTAAATTGAGAAATATATACATACCTACTTTACAAGTTAAGTGTTCATTTCCCGATAAGACGATATAGTTGTGCCACAGGGCAGTACCTTTGTATTTCTATTCTAGGAAACATTTTTTATAAATGTTTGATTTTCTACTATGTATTTATTATAATTTATTTATAGGATATTAGTGAAGTAATAAAATATTGTATTAGCGTTCCCTTCATTATAAATACAATACATTTATGTAGGTATGTACAATAAAAATACATAAAAGATTCATGAGTTACGGAATTATTATGTGCTCGTAAATACACGTGGCTCATATAATTGATAATCTAATAATTGAATGTTAATTTTGGTTCAAAAATTTGATATTATTTTGCGAGCGCCGGATAAGGGAGCGCGCCGATTAACAGAACGCCGGATAAGGGAGAGTCTACTGTACTAAGGGAACATGAAATTGAAAACTAACATTAAATTTTTGACCGATCTCATAACTTCCCCTATACTTCGCAAAGGAAGTAAAATTATGCTACTTCTATTCATCTCTTGAGCCTTCTTCACTGTGCCAAATTTATCAAGAACTTCGTTTGTTGTACTTAACTCTTAAGTTTGTTAAGTAGGGATAATTAAACCAAACAGGGTTGATAACGGAAGAAGACTCATTATAAGTGAAAATTAACTAAAGAGCTACCTGTGAGAGAAATTGGCCAAGGGCGGGGGAGGTATAACATACAGAAATTATTAGGTTTTGTACTGCACTGTTGTAAAGTTAATGGGCTTAACATGAAGCCTTAACATGAAGTTGTACAGCGGACATCGTTTAATCGAACGTTATACCTTGTGCATGATATGATAGTATGATAATAATATTGGCTAATATGCATCGACCATAAGGCCAAAAAAAAAAATATTTATTTCCCTTAAACAATAATATGTATGGTAATAGGATTAGGTTAGGTTTTATGACTCATGTCCGGGCTTTAACTACGAGATCATATCGCCTACTACCAGAGCGCTCTTTCGTCACTCTGGTGGACATGAGCCCGACTCTACTGTGGGAGTCCTAAATTTAGCCAACCCTAAATTTTTATTCACCTAGGATAGGGGGTCTTTAACGAGTACCTGACATCGTACAGGCTCGAGACCATCGCTTAACGTTCAATCCGAAGGACGGCGTGCTTAAGTTTATTTTACCTCCCAGATAAAATAAACTAAGGGCTTCAGACGGGTTTCGAACCCACGATCTTGAGCTCAGAATAATAGGATTAATAAAGCTTAGATATTAGACAGATGATCATATATGATTACTAATAATAAATTAACATGAAGATGGCTGATGTAGTGAGAAGTGATTATTTCGCAGGATGTCAAATATAAGGTAGTCTGACCTCTCACAGATTTTTATTTAAGTAATTATAGTTGTGATAGAGAGTTGTTACTCAGATGGTGGACAGGAATAACTCGTCTGTCCCCATCCATGATATTTTAAATTGTTAATGTTTGTTGTTGTAGATTGTTATTTATTTGTTTTTATTATTTAGTTTTATTCAAAATGTTTTATCAGACTGCCTGATGATGAGAAAAACCTCGAAAGCCGGCTAGCCATTACTTAAATAAAAATCTGTGAGAGGTCAGACTACCTTATATTTGACATCCTGCGAAATAATAAATTACTACAGGACGGGAAGGAGAACAGGTTTGTGGCCGATAAAAACAAACTTATGTTATTTCATCCAAGACTTTTTTTTTTTATTCTTGGAATATGGAGGTCGGAAAACATGAAATTTTTGAAATTCAACATCAAATTTCCGATCGATTACATAACTTCCCCTATAGCTTGGATTTTTATTTATATTTTTACACATTTTGATTATTACCTAATCTTATTGGTTCAGTAAGATTTGATCGCCCCCCCCCCCTCACCACTCACCCTAGTTACGCCACTGGAGTATATTATTGACAAGAAGTCGTTCAGAACTAAGCCGAGAAGAATAAAAGAGGATGGTAGAGTTAGAAGTTTATTGTGTCTGGTCTCTGGACCTGGGCGCCTGATTATTTCCTGAGCCTCCGCCGAGAGGGCTTCCTCTCTCCCCTCACCGGTACAAAATATGATTATCTGGCTTGGTGAGGAAGGGGACCGGAAAACGGAAATCGACTCACCGTACCCAACCCACTTCTGGAAATGACATCCTCTTCGGAATATTGTCGAACCTCTAGCAATCCTAGCTGCTTCATTTACCATGTCTTCATTTGAAGTATTCATAGCCTTTGCAAATAATAATAATAATAATAAAATAGTGTGCTTGGAAGACACACCAAAAGTGTAACTTCTTTCGCGATTTTTTAGTTTTTTTATTCATAAATATTATTTTTATGTTATGGGATTTCTCAATTAACTCAACATTTTAGATACAAACAGTTTTATTTATTGGCTAATTTTATTTTTTGAAATTAATTTGTTAAATTAACGTTATTTGTTGTTAGGAACATTAGAAATCACTACAATTGTTTCCAAAGTAGAGACAATAAAGAGAAATAAGAAATGTAGATTTTTGAACGCAAATTTTTAAGATACTTAAAGAAAACTGCATCGATTATAGTGCCATATCTTGTTGTAGGCTCATTCGGATTATTATTCATTCGCAATTGAAATTTATCGTAGAGGAATTGTACAAGGGGCTGATGTGAAATTGATATTCAAATCTTCATCTAGAATGAGCGGTAATGTATGATAATTCTCTCCAAAATCTTGAGAGACTACTGGAGAAAGGTTAAAACGATATCAGTATAATTGTAATTTAACACTATGCTTATATTCAAACATAACTGCACAACATTCACGTTTCATATTGAAAAGCAGCACTGATCCTACGCGAAATACTATAAAAATAAATAAGAATAACTTAATCCCCATCCATGAAATTTTAAATTGTTAAAGTTGTGTTTTTTAGATGGTTTAATTTATTTATAGTTTATTTTTAATAAAAATTTTAAAATTTTCATTTTGTAACTTTTTATCATTTAATGTATTTATATTTATTTAGAATCTTTTCTTTTGTAGACTGCCTGTTGATGAGGGCAACCTCGAAAGCCGACTAGCGAATACAATTTTGTCTATAAATTTGTCTATAAACAAATTGGTCTTGTCTTATAAATACATTACTGTGTATCTCCTTAACCAAAAGTGAATGTTATTTAGGTAGGTAATGCTTTGTCTATAAACAAATTGGTCTTGTCATATAAATATATTACTGTGTATCTCCTTACCCGAAAGTGAATGTTATTTAGGTAGGTAAATAATGCTTTGTCTATAAACAAATTGGTCCTGTCTTATAAATATATTACTGTGTATCTCCTTACCCGAAAGTGAATGTTATTTAGGTAGGTAATGCTTTGTCTATAAACAAATTGGTCTTGTCTTATAAATATATTACTGTGTATCTCCTTACCCGAAAGTGAATGTTATTTAGGTAGGTAAGTAATGCTTTGTCTATAAACAAATTGGTCTTGTCTTATAAATATATTACTGTGTATCTCCTTACCCAAAAATGAATGTTATTTAGGTAGGTAATGCTTTGTCTATAAACAAATTGGTCTTGTCATATAAATTCTCAAAGGAAGTAAATTTATAATGATTGCCATCCCTGCATCTATCCTTGGAAAATTATTTTCTCTCTCTTGTTATTTCTTTTTATTGTTGCTCGTTATACACAGGAGGAACTGGGGCGAAACTCAGATGATAAAAATTGAGGGAAAGAAGATCCAACGAAGAAAAATAACTTTTCTAAAGCTATTAAAACATGATTCTGTTCAAAAGTTGGCTAACAAGTTGTTATGGGAACAGTTTGGGTCCAGTTATCAGAGACATGAAAGATAGGAGCTAATGTTGCATTGTGATACGACAAGACTCCTCTCAGAGCTATCTTGTGTCATGTTCCTTCTAAATTTGACTTCGAAACTTGTATTGTTTCAGTCTGTATATGGCAGGCAAACAGGAACTGGAACAATTGCAACTTTGCGAGCGACCGAACTCAGAAACGATTGTAGAAATGAACTCTGAACTTGAAAGGAAGATGTCTTATGTATGTAGGTACTAACTTAGATCTCATTAGATTTTGGCCAACATCAGTCCAAAAATTAATACCAATTTTTTTTAGGTATAATTACACTTTACAAAATAGCATTTATAATTATTACAATCAAAAATCGGTTCAAATACAAATTGTAGAGAAAATTGAAACACTTTCATATTCTAAATTGGGCGGAACGGAAAAACAACAACAATGCGAATTGTGCGGAAAGGGAAGAGAACAACAACAATGCGAATTGTGTGGAAAGGGAAGAGAACAACATTATGAATGGAGCGAGAAGAGTAAACAACAAAATTATAAATTGGGCGAAGAGAAGAAAACACAAGTTTATGAATTGCGAGGACAGAGGAAATCACAATATTGTAAACTGGGTGGAAAAGGGAAAGCTCAATATTGTAAACTTGGCAGACAAGAGAAACCGCAATATTGTAAACTTGGCGGACAAGAGAAACCACAATATTGTAAACTTCAGCGAACAAGATAAACCTCAATATTGTAAACTGGGCGGTCAAGAGAAACCACAATATTGTAAACTGGGTGGACAAGAGAAACCGCAATATTGTAAACTGGGCGGACAAGAGAAACCGCAATATTGTAAACTTGGCGGACAAGAGAAACCTCAATATTGTAAACTTCAGCGAACAAGATAAACCTCAATATTGTAAACTTGGCGGTCAAGAGAAACCAAAATATTGTAAACTGGGCGGACAAGAGAAACCACAATATTGTAAACTGGGCGGACAAGGGAAACCACAATACATGTTGTAAAATGAATGGACAAGCGTCAACTTAAGACACTTCTCTATTTCTCCCAATTCTTCAATTTCTCTCTTTCTTTTTCTGTCACTTAAAGATACTTTGAGACACTCCCATCCTTTTCATTCTTTCTTTCTCATTTTCTCTTTCCCTCTTCAGGACAATTTACGAACCTTCTCTCTTTGTCGGTTCATACCTATGAGAGAGGCTGATCTGCTAATTTACAATTACCGCCATTTGGATTTCATGATTTTGCGTTTTTTATATTGAATCGAAAATACAATATGTAGGAAAGTTTTAAACATTAATTTAATTGAAAGTTTTCAAAATGATCCAATATTACATAATTTCAAAAAGAAAGTTTTTCTGCTGAGCTTACAAAATAGTTAATTAAAATTAAAAGTGACTCTTTATTCGCTCAACTTTTATTAACTTTACCCGGGATATAACAATTTGTTTCATTTTTAATTGAACTCTAGGATTGGAGTTACAACAAAATTGAACTGGTCCATTTTTAACCAAGTCAGCAAAAGGGAGACAACTCAACAACTTAGGAACCGTGGCCGAGCGGGCTAGGGCGTAGGGCTTTGGTCGCATGTAGGGATCTATCGATACACGTGAATACAAGTAAAGTATCGATACTTGTATCCTATATCAAGTATTTTGGTATCGATACTTTTTCTTTCGATACCAAGTAGGTATCGACTAGATATTACTTGTATCGATTCAAAGTACTCATTTCAAATTTCAACAATTAGGAAAAATTATATAAATTTTTAAATTCGTCAAAATCGTTCACCATTTAATTTCTTACAATTTTCTTTTATTTGTTGTTGCAGTAAAATACTGAACTCAAATTCCGGTCTACGGACAAATGATACTTGTATATATCGATGGTGATAACCTCATGAGTGATGCGATCACGAAGTCTGCATGATGCGTCCTTATTTCTTACCTTATTTACATTAAATGGTTTATCATTTATGAAGGTATACGTTTGTTTAATTTTGAAGAGAACCGTGAACATGATTACGATTTCATTATTTTATCTTATTTTTACATTCCATTTTGTCAATTACATATTATTATGCCGCGTCCGTGTGGATTTATTACACTAAGAACGTTTTGATCTGAGCGACTTGCAAAAAGTGTTTTAAAATAGTGAAATATTGTCGAAATACGAATAGTCTCCAGTAGTTTTTTATCCTTAGTAAAAATAAATTGTATGTTTATTTTATAAGGTTTTTTTAATAATATAATTGTATCTTATTCGATTTGATTTATTTGTTTCTTATGCCCACTACAATATCTCATTTACCTAAATCTTTCAAATTGTATTGTGTTTTTTATTATTATTATATAGGTATAGATATATTATACATGGTTTAAAATTAATTATAATGAACTACTAGATTAAATCGATACGAGTAGGTATCGATACTTTTTATTCGATACTTGAGTCGTACTTGAGTACAAGTATCGATACTTTGTGGTATCGATAGAACCCTAGTCGCATGGTCTCACCATGGTTTGCGGGTTCGTACCCGTCCGGGAGTGAGTTTCATTTCGTAGATAGAACTCCCTCTCGGGGCCATGGATGTAGTAAATAACTTAATAACAAACACATATGACTAGTGTGATGTCTGCCGAGGCCAATCAAAAAAAAAAAAAAAAAACTCTAATAACCCCAATATCTGTAATAACAGTCGATGTAATGAATTTATCGACACAAAATTTAGTATGAGGGTATAGGATCCCCTATGTAAGTCAACTATTGAATATTAGGGCAAACAGTCAACAGGTTTTGGAGGTGGAGCGAAAATATTATTGATTAATTCGTCATGATTCACCGACGACTTTCTATGTTTATTATTATTTACGAATTTACTATTAGAACATAGTAAATAACGAATTATTCACGACAGTAAAGTTACTTGTTACCCTCGAGTGCTCAGAAATTGAAAGTATGGGATAGTATCTAGCCGGAAAAGTAAATATAGCAGGGTAATTCAGTATCTTCATTGCCCTTGCTGGCCAGTATTGAAAAACAATAAGAAAGCTAAACGTGAAAAAAAAAAAGTCTGCAAAATTTCCCTCAAGTCCAAGTAGGTGGAGACTAGGTCACGTGGTTCCTTAATTAGACTACTTAAGTAGGGAGTCCGATAGTAAAGCAGAAGGCAATAAACTCGAAAATATTGGAGAGAGGCTCGACACGAAGGGGTCTCGACATATATTCCCCAGGCAGAGATCTCGCGTGCACCAAGGTCAGGCCAAACTCCACAGGCCATCTTTAAATATTCCAATCCTCTTCAGGAGCTCTTCCGTTCTATTTACTGAAATAAGGGTGGGAATATAGAGAAGCGGAAGAGAGGGGGAGAAAGAATATTTCGGAGAACTTATTAGGGCGCCAAGTCGTTACCAAATCATATTTCAACAATAAAAATAATAGCAAAAATTATGTTATCGAATAAAAATTCGATTTTGATTTTTCACCGGAATTTCACAATAAGTCTGTCTGCGAACACGATAACTCCTGATAGAACAAATGTATCGATAATTTATTATGTTAAAGAGCGGATTAGGGGTGAGACTCAACCGAAAAAAACTAATAACTGCCATTGTAATGAATCGATTGGCACGAAATTTTATATTTATATTCAGAGGCTTATAAGGACAACACCTATTGATTTTCAGTTGAATCAGTCAAAGGAGAGGGGAGGGCTCAACTCAAAAATCCCAATATCTGCAGATATAATCAGTGTATCGACATAAAATTTCATATTTATACTAGGTGTGCAATGCATTCTGCTGTTTGCAAAAACTGAGCTGAGTCAGTCTAAATTTATTGAATCATACTGTTAATGTGGTCGGTTAACATACAAGTAGTGCATTTGAAATGGGGCATATGAACCGGTTCGTGATCACTGGATGGAACCGTATTCAAGTTTGAGCACTTTTAGCGGAACTTTTTCTCGGTTTTTAACGTGAACATCTGTTTGGATGGAAGATGGTAACGTTTCCAATTCGTTGAAGACGGCGGTATTGAAAACAACAGCCTCGAGGAGGATCAAATTTCTGAAACCGGCATTCAGCAATATATATATATATATATTAATACTTTAAATAGATTTCAATTGAATTCAATGGATTGTTTCTAGCCTTTTTGTAGACAACAACAGCTGTTTTTGCACAAAATTCTTTTTACTATGTGTACTTTGTTTGTTGAAGAATATTTTTATTAAAAAAAAGTCAAAGTTTGTAAGTTAGAACACTGAAAAAAACGGCTCAAAAAGTGGTGTCCGATGGTAAACAGAAAAGGGCTTCGTCCGGATTTTTACATTTAAAAACGAAAAATTCTATTTTGCGCGAGAATTTTGTCTTTCAATTGGTTTCAATGGGGATTTCGTTTTTCGGTGATTATTCCTCCATGGTATGTTCCATTTCAGATTTTTTTAGTAGTAAACCATCGTCACCGTGTCCACTACCATCGTGGCAAATTTCAATGTGATCAGTAAAGGGGTTTAGGAGGAGTACGAGTACAACGAAATACATGAGTCGCCTAAGAAAGAGCTTCGTAAACTCAGCTCAATTAAGAGTCCTATACGGACATCACCTATTAATTTTCAGCTGAATCGGCCAAAGGAGAGAGGAGGATTAGGGGGAGAGCTCAACCTAAAAATTCCAATATCTGCAGATGTGATCTGTGTATCGATATGAAATTTTATATTTAAATTCAAATGCTCTTAAGAATGGCACTTATTAATTTTCTGACAAATCAGTCGAAGATAAGGGGGGGGATCAGAGATGGGGGATCAACGCAAATACACTAATAACTTCCGATGTAATTAATGTATCGATACAAGTATTAGCATGAGAGTATAGAAATCACTATGTGTCAAATATTGAGTTTTAGCCCAAATTATCGATTGACTTTGGAAGGAATGCAAAAACGTAATTGATTAATTCTTGCTGGGATAGTACAAAACTTAAAATCGAATAGCTTTCCGATTACATAACTTCCCTTATACCCCGTCTAGCTGTAAAAGTAATATTTTAATAAGTAATAAGACTCCAATTCCCAGGAAACCTGCCTCCTGTTAATATATAGCGAAACATCCCAGGGGGATGGAATACTAAATTTTGGGAGAACTTAAGTTGCCCATGGCTCACTGTAAAGGGTGGAGTAGATAAGTACTAAACTGAGAAAACAGTTAACTTTGTGCAGGTACTAAATTCCTTATCTAAGGCAGGGAAAAAGACGGTCATTGGAGTTTATCGGTAAGGCAATTTACACCTGATAGGCAGTCTCAAGCCCGGCATTATCTGTCGTATCATGTACTCCAAAGTTAAGTTCCAGAGAGAGAGAGAGAGGCAAGTTGTCTAACTTCGTCTTGGTACGGAACATATGTCTTCAACACTCAACAGTAACATACAGTTACTGTATGTATGTGGACGACGTAGTTTGTGGACATCCATGTTGAGTTTCCACCCACATTTCATGTTGTCCAACCCTCTGATTTGAAGAACGAAAAACAAAAAAAAAAAAAAAACTTTAATGTATCGAAAAGATTCAGAAGTTCAACAATTTAAAAAAAAAGTAAAGAAAAACATATATTTTCTATAATAATATCCATTTCACAAAATATATACCTAAATCGTGACTTTTATCGCCAATAGCAAACGAGATTCCGCATCTTTGGTGGAGATGTAATCGCAGAGGAGGACTTTAGAAGATTGGACTATGAGAGATCTGGATTCTCAGGTTCATTAAGGAAACTGGGAGACTGAGCACTTCATGAAGGGCTTGATTTAGGTAGTATAAACATACAGGTAATATAATAAGGGGGAAGCCCAGCGCTTCCAGGGAAGGGGATAAAAGGACTGGATGCTTAGGTCCCTAGGTGTAAAACACGTCCACCACATATACAGTGAAACCTCTCTTAGACGGACACCAATGGGGCCGTGGAAGTTGTCCGCCCAGCAGAGGTGTCCTCCTAACGGAGGGAAAAGGAAAATAGAAAGCAAATTGATAAGGATGAAAGATATATTTTCTAAACACGTGTATCGTATGTAAAAATGTTGTTTATTGAACAACTGAATACAGTTTTAAAAAATAGGAAATTTGTAATAAAATCAGAAATTTGTCCTAGAATCCGAACGTAATGGTATAACGTCTAAGTTCTAAAAAAATCGAACATTTTCTTTTGTTTCAAATTTTTTTTCCCAATCGAGTTTTCTATATTGTCCTCTACCTGAGAAATTAAAATTAATGACGAAGCATCGTTTGCTTGAAGGCAATAACGCTTGATTAAGTTCGCGTTGGTTTTGATAACTGGCAGTATGGAACATTACAAACTTCTTGGAATTACGAGTCACTATGTAAACACAGGTGCACTACGTGGAAAAATTTATCAAATTTATCTTTTATTATTAAAATTTCAATTTTACAATAAATTTATTTTTAATTTCCATGTTTTTAGGAGTTTACTGCACCCCGTGGGGGCTGGAGAAGGACTGTTAGGAATGTAAACTTGTTGAACTTCCACATAGTATTTGTTAAGTCGTGGCTGAAGATGGTAGCAATATCGAAAGTACTCCCATATATTTTGTGAAATAGAAAATATTTTAAAGAACCGAAAATGTTAAGTATCATATACTGTGATGTATCAAAATACATACATTTAAATTATTAATATTTAAAAAAAAAATTATATTTATTTCTATTAAAAAAAACAAAGAAGCAACTAAATTGGTGAATAATAATATGAATGTATTTGCTCTTGAAACAACCAATGAATAAAAAAACAAAACACGACCATCAGCTGTTTTTAATTAGTGTAGAAGAGTCGAGGTCTGGGTTGAGAGGTGATGGTCTGAGTTGAGATGGAGTGAGAGTTTAGGCTAAAGGTGTAGAGAACTAAGTTGTAGTGAATTAATTGTGATTAATTGGAGTTTTAATTAAAATAAACGCACAAAGAAGGTACTTTAAGTTAATTATATGACTTATTTGCCCTAAAATAACTTAAATTTGAAGAATGGCCAGTATTTAGAAAGAAAAGAGACTAAAACATAAATATAAAAATTAGGTTCAAGATTTCTTTTTGTAGATAATTTGATTTTTTTTATTTCTTGTATGGTAATTTATTGTATATTTAATTATTATTATTTCATTTGTTTAATTTTATTAATTAAATAATTAGTTATTATTTATTTTTATTTAACAATAATTTATTTATCACAATATATTTTTAACCAAACCTGTATTTTTGATGTTAAAGGAAGAGCAATACGTAGTTGATTAATTCGTGATGGGGAAGTACCGGTTTTTTAATAAAAAAGTAAGTCATCTATTTCAAGGGTTCAGAAAAACCATAGAAAGATAATATGAAAACTGGCGGCTCCGCGACATTACACTTTGATTAAGTTGGCTACATATGAAGTGGCACTGCTGATCATTCTCTCAATGTAATCCGAACTTCACTTCCAGAGAGAGAGAGACAAGTTGACAAGTTGTCTAACTTCGTCTTGGTACGGAACATATGTCTTCAACACTCAACCAGTCTGTATGTGGACGACATAGTTTGTGGACTTATTTTATTCTACTTCTTCAGACATAGATGAAATTATGTAATATGCCAGATATTTGATGTTGAGTTTTCATAAAAATTTGATATTATCTGATTTAAAAAATGAAAAAAAAAATTCTATAAGTCATATTTTTTAAGGGTACATCCGAGACAACCATTGAAAAATAACATAAGAAATGGCGGCTACGCGACAATACACTTTGATTTAGTTGGCTACATATAGAGTGGCACAGAGAGTCTTGACATCTGATCATCCTCTCAATGATCCAAATTTAAGTTAAAATACAGAGGTAGTTCACAGACACACCACACACAGATACATATATTCTATTTTTGTTTTTAATTTTTGGAATCAGGGGTCGGAAAATATTGATATTTCTTTGAAATTTCAACATCGAATTTTCGACCGATTACATAACTTCCCCTGTAGCCGGGGGTGTAAAAAAACCTTTCTTTATATGTGTGTGTGTCTGTGAACACAATAACTCCCTATAAAAAGAAATTTATCAACACGAAACTTATAAGTAACATCAAAACCCTATAAGGACACCTATTAATTTTGCGCGAAATCGGTCTGGGGCTGAAAGGGGGAGGGGATTCAAATACCCTAATAAATGGCAATTTAATGAATTTATTGACAAAAATTTTAGTATGAGGATTTAGGAGCCCCTATGTAAACTATTAGCGCAGTCTTGGAGAGGGAGTAAAAAGTTCATTGAATAATTCGTTCTGAGGAATTACATTGTCGATGATTTTTTTTTTTTTTGTAATTAGGGAGTCAGAGGACATTAAATTCTTGTGAAAACTCAACATCGAATTTCTGATCAATTACGTAACTTTCCCTATACTTCGGTTGGCAGGGGAGATAAAAAAAAATTGTACCTGGCTTTGAGAGAAGTTAATCCCCCTTGTGTAGCTTAACCCCTCTCCCAAGGGACCCCCTAAATTCAGAACCGTGAAAGCCATGACAATAGAATGAAATGTATCTTTTTTATGTATTATTTATTTATTTTTTCCTCACTTGTATTTGTATTTTCTTCTTAAAAAAAAAAAAAATTAAATAAATGGTTATATTTGCCAAGAATATTTATATATAGAAGGCAGATAGGTTTATTATCTAAGAGGTAAAAACCTTGAGTATGCCGTCCTTTGGATCCGATGTTAAACGATGAATGTAATGTATGTACGATGAATGAAATGTATCTTTTTTATGTATTATTTATTTATTTTTTCCTCACTTGTATTTGTATTTTCTTCTTAAAAAAAAAAAAAAAATTAAATAAATGGTTATATTTGCCAAGAATATTTATATATAGAAGGCAGATAGGTTTATTATCTAAGAGGTAAAAACCTTGAGTATGCCGTCCTTTGGATCCGATGTTAAACGATGACCATTTCCGATGTTGGAATAATTTAAAACTTAAGTAAAAAGTGTGACACAAATCAAAACGTTTTGGTAAAAAAAATATCCGTTCGCGATTTTAAATTATAATCTCTGTTTTTGAATGTTTATTATTTTATTTTCTATTAATTTCAGTTACTTTGTATTTGTATTTGTGTGTGTTTGTGAACACGATAACTCCCGATAGAATGAATGTATCGACACAAAATTTAGTATGACGATTTAGAAGCCTATGTAAATCAAATATTGAGTTTTAGCTTAACCGGTTTTTGGTGGGAAAAGAAAAAGTAATTACAGTAGACTCCCTTATCTGGCGTTCTGTTAACCGGCGCGCTCCTTTATCCGGCGCTCGCAAAATAATATCAAATTTGTTAAACTAAAATTAACATTAAATTATTAGATTATCAATTTTATATAGAGCCACGTGTATTTACGAGCACATAATAATTCCGTAACTTACGAATCTTTCATGAATTTTTATTGTACATACATACATATATACATTGTATTTATAATGAAGGAACGCTAATACAATATTTTATTACTTCACTAATATCCTATAGATAAATTATAATAAATACATAGTTGAAAATCAAACATTAGAAAGAGGATTGATGTAACTAGTAAAGTTTACTATTTTTTCCACAGAAAACCTCTCCTCCTATCTATTTTTCCTTTACACCAGTTCTCTTTTTCTCAGTTTTCATATGATTCTCATAGTGAAATGAATCGTTTTTCAGACGTCTTAATACTAAAGAAGTGATGGGACTATGCAGCACGGAATAGTGTTGTGTTAGGGAAACAAAAGAAAATTACCGATTTTTTAAACAAATAATATTTTTAGAATTTTAGATTTTGTTTTAAATATGTATGTAATTAAATGCAGATTTCAAAATATCTTTTTAATGCTTGGATAAATATATATATGTACGTACATATAATAAATCAATGTTCAGTATGTACACATTTGTCAATTTAATAAATGTTATCAACAAAATATATAAGTGTTTTATTCCTTAGCTCACCTAAAAACACTTTTTTTTAATGCTTTAATTGATATATTTTTTCTAATTAATTAATGATTTCCCTTATCCGGCGTCACGTCGGTCCCGGCAACGCCGGATAAGGGAGAGTCTACTGTAATTAATAATTAACGGGGAAGTACATAGTCGGTGATTTACCAACTCTTTTTATTTTACGGCTTGAGGACACGTGTATAAGGTACTTTTGTCTCACAATCTCACCCCAGTTGCTCACCCCGTTAGTCCAATACCCTGTTCATTCGTTAAAAGGGTCAACCCCCCTCCCTTCAGTAAAAAGTATGAGCCCCATTTCAAGTATTAAATGAGTCCCGATTAACCCTATCTTCTCCCACTTCGCAATTTTTCGAATAATCGCCCCTTTTTTCAATTTTTTTTATATTTAAAAAAAAAAAAATTTTCTCTCATCTAATATATTTCCCTAAAATGTCTTGTGGAATAGGACTCTTGTTAAGGACAGCCACACTTTCACTGAAATAATGTTCTGAAAAAAAAAAAAAGAAAGAATATGCCCGGGCTTTAACTACGAGGTCATATCGCCTACTATCAGAGCGCTCTTTCGTCATTCTGGTGGAAATGAGCCCGACTCTACTATGGGAGTCCTAAATTTTGCCTACCCTAAATTTTTATTCAACTAGGGCAGGGATCTTTAACGTATACCTGACATCGTACAGGCTCGGGACCATCGCTTAACGTCCAGTATTTTATCTAAGTTTATTTTATTTAAGTTAAAGATTAAACATTTATATTCTGACTCTATGTTACCAGATGGTGACCGATTTTATCAATTTAGTTGCAGTTATAAATAATTACAAGTTTTTTGCCTCGTAAAGTTAGATTTTTGTGACAAAACACGTTAACTCTTCACATATATCATTCGCACAAATAACATTAATTTAATATAATATTTTTTTGGGGCCAAGGCCCTTAGGTTTTTTACCTGGGAGGATAAAAAAAAACTTGAGCACGCCGTCTTTCGGATGGGATTTTAAATTATGGTCTCCATGTATAATGTCATAAGAGACCCCTATTCTTGATAGTTAAACCTAGATAGGCAACATTTAAGATACCATTTTTAAGAGAGTAGGTAAGCCCGGGCATGAGTCACAATAACTAACAGAAAAAGAGCGACATAATAATAAAACTTTAATATAAGAATTTATATTATATTAATAACAGGTTGATGTCCTATTCTCTCCATTAATCGACAATAGAATAGTACTAAGATTATAAAATATGAGAAACACCATAATAACAATATTATTACTTCAAATATAAAATAATATATTGCATACAATAAAAAAAATAATCTGAAAAGACAGACATTAAAAATAAGAAGAATCGCCGTCAGTGTACTTCTACAGCACGAACTAAATAAATATGTATGTTTTCGCGTTCCCCCCAAAGCCATTTGGGCTAAAACTCAATATTTGGCTTATATAATAGGGATGGTATCGATTAACCAATTAATCGAAACGATCGATGTTTTGGAAAAATAATCGGTGATTTTTTTATCGATGTTATCAGGGTTTGATTAATCGGATAATCGATGATTATTTAACGATTATTACATTTTTAATTAAAATTACAACTCATCCGAAAAACAGGAGAAAAAAAGAAAAATGAATTAATTATAATTCATCCGAAGTGCAACTCGCCTAAAAAAGTGGGAGGAGACTATCGTATCGACTATCGATACAACACAGTGCCTCTGTGGTGAACTGGTGATAAGTAAAAATTAACCTTCTAATAGTTCTACTTCTAATTCTAATTTCTAATCATTTGTGTTTTGTCATTTGTGAGTTGTGATTGACTGATTGTATTAACTTTTGTTTGTGCGTTCACCTTGTGCCACTCGGTGTTCTTTTTTTTTTATTAGTTAACTTTAATAGTTTAAAGAAGATGCCTCCCAAAAGTGTGGCTTGATTATTTAACCAACAATTAGTCATTAATCGATGTTTTGTTGGTCGATACCCATCCCTATTATATAGTGACTTTTGAATCATATTAACTTTTCTAACTTCGTCGATACATTTTTGGTTTTTTGAGTTGAGCCGTCCGTTGGTTCCTCTCTCTACTGTGATGTAAAAAATGTTATTAAGATTATTAATAGGTTAGGTTTTATAACTCATGCCCGGGCTTTAACTACGAGGTCATATCGCCTACTACCAGAGCGCTCTTTGGTGGACATGAGCCCGACTCTACTATGGGAGTCCTAAATTTTGCCTACCCTAAATTTTTATTCACCTGGGGTAGGGGTCTTTGACGAGTACCTGACATAGTACAGGCTCGGGACCATCGCTTAACGTCCCATCCGAAGGACGGCGTGCTTAAGTTTATTTTACCTCCCAGATAAAATAAACTAAGGGCCTCGGTCGGGTTTCGAACCCACGACCTTGAGCTCAGAAGACATGCACGCATACCACAGATATACCTATATATATATAGATTATTAATATATTATAAAACCAATCATTATTTGTATAAAAACCGAGTGAAATAACTTAAATAGTGAATAAATATACAAAAATGGACTAGTCGCATTTTATTTTAAAACAAATGTGAACAACCAATGAATGGAGAACAAAAGACAAAGTCAGTTTTTTGAAATAGTGAGAAACAGTCTAAGTTGTGTTCTGGAAGTGGACAGTCTAGAGAGAGAAGTGTTTTTAAGGTTAAGGTGTAGTGAACCAGTGAGAGTGAGAGAAGATGTAGAGGAGATGTAGGAGTGAAAATTATAACATTGGAAGTAAATACCTATTTTTTTTATTATTTTTTTTTTTTCTATTTATAATATAATATATTCTATATATAGCTATTTACAACTGTATACAAATAAATACAACAATCAAATTTGCTAATAAAGAGATAATGTCAATGTCAAAATGTCATGAGGGGAGACCGTAAGTCCACACAGGTTTGAGTATTGCGTTGTATAGAAGTCGTTTTGTTGTCAAAGTTAGTTTGGATGTTTTGTCTAGTAGTCTTAGTAGAAGTTTATAACGTCTGTTCATTTCTTGACTTTTCATTCTCATGTGAGGATTCCAAGTTAGTCGTTTGTCGAGTATGAGGCCTAGATAGCGGACTTCGTTGTTTAAAGGGATGGGATTTTTGTTAAGGTACACTGGAGGGCAGATATATTTTCGACGAAGGGTGAAGACCGATGTGAACTGATTACATTGGAAGTACGTAGAAGAGAAAAGGTACTTTTTATTTATATGTATATAGGCCCAAAGAATTATAAATAGTGGCCACTGTAGAACAGAAAAAAGGCTGATATAGTTTAAGTAATTTGTAAGATTTATTTTTGTAAAATAATTTAATTTTTTTTATTTTCAATCTTAGTTATTCAATTCGTAATGTAGGTTGAGAAAAAATAAACTCAATATTTGTTCTATTATTCTATGCTATTCATTTTCCCTGTGAACCCAGTAAGATAATTATATAATAATAGAAAAATAAATTGAAATGACAAACAATTGAAAATAAGAAAAATAAATTCTCTATAAGGTATTTGAAGAGGAGTAGTCTGGCCGGAAGACACTGAGGCGCCCTGAATCTACCATCAGACAAGATAGTCGATTGAGCTGGTATTAAAACAAAACAGAACAAACTAAAAGAAACAAAACAAATGTTTTATATTTTTTTGTTTCGCCCACTTAGATCAACTTTCATTGCATTTGTTTCGAAATGAATTCAGTTCATGTTTTCTTTATTTTTATATTTTTTTTAACTTGCTCAGATATACGAAATATTACAAAAGTAAAAGGAATCTGTCAGAAATTCAAGGTAGTGTTTTCACCGGAATTTCGTGTTTTCCAACCCACTGATTTGAAAAATAACTTGTGCGAATTGCATCTAGAACCCCTTAAGGATGACTCCTCACCATTAGGTCAGCTTTTCTCTTAGGTTAGTTTCTCAATACATCTCGGCTGGTTCCAAGATACTCGGGAAGCACTGAGGAACAACATTATAAAGAGCGATTTCAGCATCAATAGTGAAGGCTCATATGGCTAAAGAAATAAGAGAGAGTAATAAACGTGTTGTTGAACAAAAACCTGGAAATATACAATTTAATTTCTGTAGAGCTTAGAGAAAAAAAAAAAATATATATATATATTACTTACATGGAATACATGATGTAATGTCAATGGAGTACAACTCACTTACCTGAAAAATAAATAAAGAATATATTTTTTAATTGATGATACAAAAAAAAAATCGGTAAATCACAGGCAATATACTTCCCCAACTTAAGATTGATTGATTTGAAATCATCCAAGTTTTCACTTTTATTCTATTCATTACATTGGCTTTTGGTTTTATTTGGAGTTGAAATAGCTCCTTCTCTACGACTAATTAAGCTAAGGGCTTTGTTAGACACATAAAATTTTGTATCGATAAGTTCATTCTGTAGGGGGAAGTACTATAATAAAATAACGATGATATATAATCGTGTTTCATATACACAAGTATTATTTGATACATAGGTTAGGTTTTATAACTCATGCCAGGGCTTTAACTACGAGATCATATCGCCTACTACCAGAGCGCTCTTTCGTCACTCTGGTGGACATGAGCTCGACTCTACTGTGGGAGTCCTAAATTTTGCCTACCCTAAATTTTTATTCACCTAGGGTAGGGGTCTTTAACGAGTACCTGACATCGTACAGGCTCGGGACCATCGCTTAACGTCCCATCCGAAGGTCGGCGTGCTTAAGTTTATTTTACCTCCCAGATAAAATAAACTAAGGGCCTCGGTCGGGTTTCGAACCCACGTTCTTGAGCTCAGAATGCAAGCAGGCATACCACTGAGCTACCGGCCCTGATACATAGCTTTAATATTAATTTTCATGGCAGAGTTTCTTATATAAGGTCTGTCGAATCGACTTTTTGTTCAATTTTAATATTTTATTTTATTTATCTAGGTTTCTTTTTTAATATACTATTATTGTATATTTTTTTCTCCAATATTTCGCGCATTGTGACTTCTGGAAGAATTATAAAAAATATTTATCATAATTTAAATATCAAATCGTAGTTACGACAAGTAACATCTTCATTTCAAATTTCAGGTATCATTTTTGCATTAGAGGGCTCACATAATTTCAATCACATACAAACGCGAAAACAGTCTCAACGTATTCAGGGACGTTGAAAGTCCAGTGAAAATTCGATCTCAGAGTTTCGCACGATTAAAATAACTACTTTCTTATACTAAAGATAAGAAAATAATTGAAATTTTATTGTTACCAAAAAATGGTATATTTTTGAGAGTTTGAATTAATATATCGATATTTGGTGTTCCAATGTTATAATATATCGATATTATGCTTCGATCTTTTCTTTTTGATACACATTTCTAGTCCGAATGCTGTAGTAGCACTCACACCAGTCGGATTCAATCCCACCTCTCGTTTTACTTATTCAAAAACTTCTGACAGACAGACATGTTAGTTGGAACTGTTTTGAAATTTACCAATTAATTTAGGGGGTGAAATTGATCCGATACAGGACCCGCCGCTTTTGTATCAGAATTGTACATCCCCCACTACACGAAGAATACGTGGTTATGTAACCGGTAGAAATGTTGAGTATTTATGGAAATCAGGAGACACGGCAGTTTCTCTGGCCAAGTCCGAAAAAAATGTCGAAAGACACTACTGTGTTACATTTTTTTCGTGACACCAAATGCCATTTTTTGCATCGAAAAAAGTATATTATTTATTAACAAAATGATGTTTTTTTCCGACATAGCCGTCTGGGGAACTCCGAGCCGAATAAAATTAAAAAAAAAAAGTAATAATTTTTGACCAAGTTTCGAAGGGTCAAAATTGGCAAAAAATAACTTTTTTTTTTATTTTTCCCTTTTTCAGTGTCCGGGCGTCCGGATGACGTCATCAATGTTAATGGAATCGAGGTGTTCCAAAACAAAATCCTAAGAATAGCTGTGAACTCTCCGTGGTTTGTTAGAAACTCTCAGCTTCACCACGACCTGGACCTCCCTTCTGTAGATGAGTTCATCCACTCCAAATTTCGCAGATACTACGACAGGCTGACCAATGTTCCAGGTACCACTACATACAACATTGGACAACCCACCACTACCAGACGCCTCAAACCCAGATTCCTTCAAGACACATTACTCTAACTTTTCCCGTTATTCTTCAAGTCCCATTTTAATTATTTCATATGATTAGTTAAGGGTAACTCAGTTATGTGAAGATCCCTAATCATGTGTATATATTATGTTACCCGCACCATGTATAACATATTTCTTGTTGATCTGGTGAAATAAAGAATAAAATAAAAATAAAAAATGTATAATAAATATCATGTGATCTATATATGAAAATATAAAGATAAAAAAAAATATATATATAATAAAAAATAACCACTATTATAACGATAAAGAAAAAAAGACAGCAACGATAAAATACATTCAGGAAATTGATAATAATAAGAAAAAAGTGAAAAAAGTTTGTGTTTGTTATTACATGTTCAACCCTGTCCCAGTTTTCTAACCAATTCCAGTTTACTAACTGCTAATTAATTGTTTAATATATATTATTACATTTACAATTAATTAGCAGTTAGTAAACTGGAATTGGTTAGAAAACTGGGACAGGGTTGAACATGTAATAACAAACACAAACTTTTTTCACTTTTTTCATATTATGAAGCACAAATTTCTGAGCGAGCGGTTTCGTACTTGGCCGTGCTGTTCGGTTTGACTGAATTTTATTAAAGACACTTCCGATGAGTTTTTTGAAAAATAGTTATCTCAATTTTTATTAAATTGAAAAATATGTCTACTTATTATAAATGTATTAATTTTTTTGACGTGACAACGTCTTATAATTTGGTAGGCCGGGCCCTCATGCACGAAAACGATGTCCCGTAACTAAAGTCACGCGGAACGCGGAACACATGTATATCGCCTCTGCCGAGAGAGAGAGAGTAACACAAAAGTTATTGTTGTTTGTGAAGTGATCAAGTGCATCGTTTAATAATGTTTCGTCGTACTTCTTGAGAAAAATTACAGTTAGTCAGGTAATACTTTAATCGTGTGACACTAAATATGGTGACATTTACTAAATATGGTGACATTTGTTCTTTCTTATGTTTCATCAAAATTTACTCATTTCCTGTGATACTTTGAGGTTATGAGGTTTGTTTACATAAATTGTTTTACATAATTTATTTTTTTTCTTTTTTTTTTTCCCCCTTATGTTCGATGCATATTAGCCACGTCACATCTAATTATTTACGACATCCATGGCCCCGGGAGGGAGTTCAATCTACGAAATAAAACTCACTCCCGGACGGGAGTACCTAACCTAGGGATTACCCTAACTTACACATTTCCAAACATGTGAAAAATGTTTCACTAGTGACAAATGTTGTCGTTGTGAATATGTAAATAAATGAATAAAAATATTATATTATAGTACAGTTTGTACTTTCTGTATATACAGACAACCTAGTTATCCAATATTATTATTAGATATATACAGATTAATAATAAACTCGTTTTTTAATTATTATGCTTATAAACGTTTTCTTTCTATATTGTTTTCAAATTGTTTTAAGGTTCAAAAATGTTATTGAAATGATTTGTTATATTTGATTCTTGACACTTTCGCTATCTCGCAACTCAGACGTTGTCACGCTCATTTCGCCACGCATCGGAGTTGCACGCACCCGATTTTTTTTTTTTCATGTTCTCCGATCCCCTGATTCCAAAAATGAAAAAAATATTACACATCTTTGTGTCTGTGACCCCATAAGAATGAATATAACAATTCAAAATTTTATATTTTTTATCCAGATCCCCTTAACTCAGAACACCTATTGATTTTCACCCTTCATTTGCAAAAGGGAAGGGAGTGGTTAGAGGAGGCTTAGGACAAAAAGAACCATTATGACTGCCAAGGTAAAAAAAAACTAGGTCTAGTTTTTACATTAGATGAGAATCGATATGTTTTACCTATTTTTTTTTCAGATATCCGACTAACCAACGTTTTAGCCAATCATAGAAGAAAAAATGTTGTCGGTGAATAAGACATCTATTGATCTTCTACCAAAAAACAGCGAAAACTAGCCAGTGATCTTCGACTTTTTGTTTTGTTTAATAATCAAAAATTGTTAACGATTTGACATTTGTCAAGACTCTTTTCTCAATTATTTTAATTATTATTGTATTTTTTATCTTGACATAAAATCCAGAAGAAATTAAATTCCGTTCTTCTCTCTCTACCCTGATAAGCACTTAAGTAAAAACTTTTCTCAAAAGGGACTTTGACTTAAACGAACCCAACTTCACAAAGTTGCTTTTAAATTAAAAAAATAATAAAGAAAAAAAAAAATGAAAATTTTTGCTTAATAGACCTCTTCTAAATTCTTTGAAGAAAAATTAATTAAATTACATAATCAATCAAATTTACCTCCTAAAAAATTGAGAGTTGAAGATATCTCATCAAATTCAATTTTTGAGAGTATTGATTCGAGTTTATTCTTTGATGATGGGACTCGAAGTGGGTACAGCCTGAACACAAGATGTCCCAGGTATTATCTGATTTTAACTTCAATCTCTTCTTATTTAAGAGGAAGAACAACCCAAACTGTTCATCCTAGACTGCAGAACCGTCCTTGAATGATCAAGCTAGGGTGGAGATGATTCGCGGGACCGGATAATAGCAAAAGACTGGACCTGCGGCAGCTGATGAGACGGACTGGGGACAACCACTGATTGCCGTAGATTGAATTTTAAATTTACCAGTTATACGAAGTATAGGGTAAGTTATGTAATCGATCAAAAATTCGATGCGAAGTTTTCAATGGAATTTCATGTTTTGTGTGTGTGTGAAACGATAACTCCCGATAGAATGAAGATATCAACACAAAATTTTAAATGTAAGCCCAGAATGCTCTATCAACGACACCTATTGATTTTCAGCCAAATCGACAGAAGAAAAGAGGAGGATTAGGGGGGAGGCTTAACACAAAAATTCTAATAACTGCCGATATAATGAATATATTGACATGAACCTTTATGTGTCCTAACCCCATAAGTACGACACTTAATAATTTTCAGTGGAATCGGCCAAAGAAAAGGGGGGGATGTGAGGGGGCTCAACTCAAAAACCTGTTAAATTTTTCCAATTTTAGAGGAGAACGAAAAGTTAATTGATTAATTCGTTCTGGGGGAGAAAATATAAGAAATTTTTTTTTTTTCAAAAATCCCGGGAACTTTCAAATATATAACGAAATATAATTACAATGAAACCTGGTTAAGTGGGCCCTGGATATGTGAGAAACCTCTACTGATAATTACAATGAGTTCCCGACACTTTTGCATTGAAATACCTCTGTTACTGGGAATTTTCAAACCTTTTTAATTGAGATTTGATTTCTTAGATTTTTTCGATGTTTACCTCTATATTTGAGACTTTGTAGCTTAATAACCTGTGTAAGTAAGACATTTCATCAGGTTTACAAACATTCTAATGAAATCTTCTAAAGAAACCTTATATAAATATTTTGAAATATCAAGTATTGTTTTGAAAAATAAAAATTGGACATAATAACATATAATATGCATTTTTCATTTACATTTTCACCTCTGAATGAGAAACGATACATTTCGATCTCTCTTAGCGGGACCCTCTATAAATAAAACAACTGTCATTTCAAACCTGGATATTTGGAAAACTGGGTAAATGAAAAGCCTATATAAGTGATAAAAAATCCTAGGTCCCTTGAGATCTCAGTTAAACAGGTTTCACTGTATATTATTATAACCAAATAATACATTTAATAATAATAACGAAAACAAAACAGAAATATCTTAAATGGCTGACAGAAAATAGCTCTCCGTTAAGTTGCTTTTCCAAAGAAGAAGAAAGTCGGGGGGGAGTGTGAATTTATGGCCAGGAACTTCTAAGGGCATGGGCAATAATATAGTACATAACATATCAAGGGTGAAAGAGGGGTTGTTTTGGTGGTCCAGTGGTTAAAGATACTGTACAAAACCCTTATAACGAACACGTTCGACATTCTATGAAAACAGGTAAAAAAAAAAAGTCGATGTATCAGCGCCAATGTACTTCCCCAGAACGAATTAATCAATTAAGTTTTCGCTCCCTCAGCAGTCTACTGCGCTTACAACACTACGTAACAAAATTTGACCAAGTTATGTCTATTTTAGTTTTTTAGTGTTTACTGATTAATTTGATGATGCTGATTATGAATATATAAGTAGTTTATTTTAAGTGTCAATATTTTGGATGTGATAATAAATTTTTCAATTTTCTTAAAAGCTACTATTATTACATGTTTATTTAATATAACTAGAGTTCTATAGAAGAAATCTAACATATAGTACCTCAAGAATTGGTAGGAATAAGAGTAAAAATATTGAATAACATTGAATGTTCATAAAACAATAGTGTCTTTTAAAATGTACATAAGAACGGCCTTTGCTCTTATGATTTTCTGACCCCACTGCACGCACTATACCCCATCATAGTCTGCAATCATAGCACAGTCCCAACGTCCCTGATACCTTCTCACCATGCAGTCAATGTCTTGGTGAAAGCGTTCACCGTGTTCCTCACATTCAGCTCCTAAATTTGGTCTAAAGAAGTCAATATGAGAAAACAATTTTGGATTAAATAAAATTTAAGAAAATAGGATAAACGTTGGTGTGAATGTAAAGAGTGAAAGAAACATTTTGATTTTAGTGGGATTATTAGATGAAACAAACGGACTGACTGAGAACAACAAACAAATGGCGAATTTTAATTTTAAAGAAAATATAGTTAAAACTTACAGACAAACGCGTGCTCATGGTCTTTTCATCTCCCAGATAAAAAACTAAAGGCCTCGCCCGGATTTCGAAACCATGATCTAGCACGCTATTTCTACCGGCGCCCTCAAAAATTACTAGGTGTTGTTCTTGTGGGATCTTGAATAAATAAAGAATTTCATTCATCACAACGGCAGTTATTACTCTTTTTGCCATCCTCCCTAATTCCGCATTCCCTTTGGTCGATTTGACTGAAAATCAATCAAAGGGGGCTCTAAATCTCTAATAACTACTAATATAATGAATTTATCGAACCGAAATTTAGTTAGTGGATATAGGAGCTTTTATGTAAGTCAATTATTAATTTTTAGCGCAAACAATTGACTGGTTTTGAAGGGAGAACGAAAATTTAATTGATTAATTCATTCCTTGTAGCAATTTTTGAAAAAAAAGTGTTGTTTTTGAGGGGATGACATTTGGCTGTTTTGTGTAAAAATAGAGTAGGAATCTGATTTCTTTGCCCTTTAACTCCCACGAAGAACACGAAATGCCAACTGATCCATCGTGTGCAGTTATTTCTTACAGTGCAGTTATTAGTCAATGACTCATAAAATACATATTATATATAAAAAATGGGTGATCACGGTCAATGCACTTCCCCACCACAAACTAAGTTTCTGCTCTCCTGCTAACATCAATTGACATTTTTTCCTTTTGGCCGATTTAGCTGAAAAACAATAGGTGTCGTCCTTATTGGCTTCTGGATACACATATAAAATTTCGTTTTGATATTTATTTTTTATTTTTGGTTTGGGTTGGAAAGCATGAAATTTTGATGAAAACTTGACATCGAATTTTTCATATTACATAACTTTTCCTATACTTTGTATATCTAGTTGAAGAAGTAAAATATGAGGGGACTCATAGTGTGGCAACTTTGAGGGCGCCGGTAGCTCAGTGGTATGCGTGCTTGCCTTCTGAGCTCAAGGTCGTGGGTTCGTAACCCGACCGAGGCCCTTAGTTTATCTGGGAGGTAAAATAAACTTAAGCACGCCGTCCTTCGGATGGGACGTTAAGCGATGGTCCCGAGCCTGTACGATGTCAGGTACTCGTTAAAGACCCCTACCCTAGATGAATAAAAATTTAGAGTAGGTAGGCCAATTTAGGACTCCCACAGTAGAGTCGGGCTCATGTCCACCAGAGTGACGAAAGAGCGCTCTGGTAGTAGGCGATATGACCTCGTTGTTAAAGCCCGGGCATGAGTCATAAAACCTAACCTAACCTAGTGGGGCAATTCACAAACTTAGCACGAAAAAATTCAAATTATAAAAATCACAAGAAAGATGGGTAATTGTTATTTGAAGTAGACTAGTTGTAGACATTGAACTCAAGAGATGGGCCTCGGTTGTTTACATTAAGTGAACAAAGCCGGCATGTAAACACAGGAACGCCACGTCATTATCTTTTCACATCAGTTACAGACAGTGGTACAGTGCAGTTCATTTATTTTTCAAACTTTAGGTAATATGTCTGATTCAGGAGAAGGTAAGTGAATAAACTATATTGTTTATTTTGCAAAAATATATACCTAAGGATCCCAGTAGCTCTTAATTTTTGAATTTAAAATTTTTCAATTCGATGGAAGAGACGGGATATCTCCAACTCACTAACTGCTAATGGAATGAATATATCGATATGAAATTTTACATATGAATTCAGGAATTCCAGGGGTAAACACTAGAATTTGAATCAAATCGGCCAAATGGAAGACGAGGAAAAAATGGGGCGTACTTGGTATTTATTTAATTATTTAAATAAACATGGGGCTCACTTAGCATACAAATAGCGTGCTTGCCTAATGTGCTCATTAGGGTGGCCGCTATTTTAAAAAAGTTAAAATTTTCTTGCTCCGGTACCAAAAACATGTGTAGAATGTCGAAAAAATGTGGCCTGAATTTTTTTCAGATTTTTTAAATCATATTAACCGGTGCCTGTAAGAGGTCGAATTTTAACATGGGTTTTAAATGGGGGTTTTGAACTTTTACCGACTTTTGAGCGTAGTTTCAAATGTTTCAGACATAAAAATCTGAAAATTTACATATTTATGTATTTGGGTCCGCTGAATTGAAATTCACCGTCAAAATTCAATTTTGACAGTTGTAACTGTCAAAAAACTGTCAATTTGATATTTTTCAAAAATTAATGTAAATTTTTCGACATTCTACACATGTTTTTGGTACCGGAGCAAGAAAATTTTAACTTTTTTAAAATAGCGGCCACCCTAGTGCTCATGATGGCGGGTAATATTTCAATTTTTCGATGTATAGGGGAGGTTATATAATTGGTCAGAAAATACGAAGTGGAATTTTATATTTTAAGACCCCTTGATTCCAAAAATGTCAAAAAAAAAAAAAATACTTAATATAATAGACGATATGACCGCGTAGTTTAAGCTCCCGAATGAAAAATAAATAATTATTTCCCTAGTTGCACAGGGGAAGTTACGTAATCGGTCAAAAGTACGAAGTTGAATTAGCCGAATATAAAGGAAAGCTGAAATACAGTTTGCAGTTGCATAAATGTTGCAGTGCAGTGCAGAAAACAAAACATGCATTTGTGCATTTGCAGCTTGTAGTATATTTTATTAATTTTTGCAATTTCTGTTATTTTTCGAATTCTTTTTTTTTGGACAAACATGAAAGCAAACTACACATTAGACTACAAGGAAGGTGACTGGTTGGGTGTTGTGGGTACCTTTTTGTTTTTTTCTTCTACAACCACGAGCGGTATCTTTCGACGAGTTTCTGTCCCTGTCGACTGTTCGGCGAACTGGCTTGGTCGGCGGTTGAAGGGCCAGTCCCATCGCTCTAGTTACCAACTTCGCGCATGCCTCTGATTCGCCCTACAAAGAGGGGGGGTGTCTCCGATTCCCTTTCCCCCCTTTTACCCCCCATCTTACCCATAGCCCCCCCCTTCGAATTTCTCCTCTCGTTTATTCCCTTCCTTTAGTCTGTTGCATTCATCAGTTGCTCGTTAAGGCGGAGCCCATCTGTCGTTGACCCGAATCAAGACAAACATCTTCTTTTTCTTACCTTGTTTCTTAACAGGAGATTCATCTTAAACTTTCAAAATGGGGGCTCTGCTCTGCAATTTAATGGGAGGGGTAAAGTTCATTGTCTATAATTTATGGTTTCCAGATTTACTTTGTGAAGCTCCATTCTAGGAATAGATAATTAAAATACACAATTTCTTTGTCAAACTTCACTATATATTCTCAAATACTCAACTAGTTTCGCCGTGTTAAGGCATTATCAAGAGTCACTTACAAACTGACAGAATTGGTTGACAGGGTAGAAGGTACAGTTATGGAGGTGTTGCACACAAACCAACTATAATACATATCTGCCAAAAAGGTCCACTTTTGAATTTACTGGAAGCGGTAGAAATAAATAAACTGAACAAAAATAACGATATTGTAATGCTAAATGAACAAATAGAACTGAACCATTCCCCCCTTCTTAATTTAAATATCAAGTAGCTAAGAGTCTGATGATTGTAGAAATGTTTTGCCAACTCACATTCAGAGAACACTATAATTTTCATTTGATGTTTTAATTTGTCTTTAAATTCTGTGTATTTGTTTTTATTCACTTTAATATTTATTATATTTTACATTTATATAATTCCTGAGTCATACCTATATAAATACCAACACTTTACTGTTAGATTCGCTTTATTAGATTTTTTATATATATATATTCTTTCTTTTTATTTTATATTTATTATTATCTTGTAAATATCTGTTTATTGGAATGTATAGAGTAACAAAAACAAGGGATTCCCCGTCATTACCTTAAAACCCCCTCCATAACTGTACCTTCTATCCTGTCAACCAATTCTGTCAGTTTGTAAGTGACTCTTGATAATGCCTTAACACGGCGAAACTAGTTGAGTATTTGAGAATATATAGTGAAGTTTGACAAAGAAATTGTGTATTTTAATTATCTATTCCTTCATTGTCTATCTCATGAGCACAGTTTAAAACGCCTTCAAAAGAAATATAATCCAGTAACAACATTTTATGGCCTATGAAAATCATTTTTACTTTCTTATACCTATACTATAAGAAAGTATTGTAATCGTGCGAAAATTCGAGATCGCAAAAGTGCTATGAACTTGAATTGGAATCAAGGGGTAACATGTTCTAACTTAGGTTTGACTAGATTTTGGCCGAAATTGAACGAAAATTGAGACCACTTTCCCCCGGGACCTAACTACATTTTACAAGATACAGCTTATGTTTTTGACTTAATCAAAAATCGATTGAGCAATAGTTGTAGAGAATACTAAAATACATAATTTATATTCGATAACATTTTTCATAGGTCATCATTCACAAGCCAAAACCATAGATTTGAAACACGTATTTTTAGACGTTTCCTTGATATCCGAAAACGGTAAAGAAGTCCTCAGATTTAAGATATGATCAACAGGACAAAAGTTATAGAGCCCCGAGGAATGAAAACTAAATGTTTATAACGAAAATATCTAATTGTAATTTTTTGAGGGCGCCGGTAGCTCAGTGGTATGCGGGCTTGGCTTCTGAGCTCATGAACGTGGGTTCGAAACCCGACCGAGGCCCTTAGTTTATTTTATCTGGGAGGTAAAATAAATTTAAGCAAGCCTTCCTTCGGATGGGACGTTAAACGATGGTCCCGAGCCTGTACGACGTCAGGTACTCGTTAAAGACCCTTGCCCTAAGTGAATACAAATTTAGGGAAGGCAAAATTTAGGACTCCCATAGTAGAGTCGGGCTCATGTCCACCAAAGAGCGCTCTGGTGGTAGGCGATATGACCTCGTAGTTAGAGCCCGGGCATAAGTCATAAAACCTAACTTAATTGTAATTTTTAAATCGTAACTCCTAGCAACGAACTTTAAAATATGGTTTTTGTATTGGTAGTTTTTGGAAAATTATAAAAATTGAGAAAAATATATGTGATGTGGCCATTACAGAGCACTCTCTCTTCTTCTCTTTCTCAAAATCATTTCATTTAGTCTCTTTTTACAGCGTTATCTTGAGAGTAGACATTCTTATACCCAGTAATGCCAGTATAAAATAATATTGAGAAGGGGGAGAGAGAGTGATCTGTAAGCGTGGTTGGTATAAGAAAGACAAGTGGCTATATCATAATTTTTTTGTCTCTAAATATATTTATACACCCATCCATCAAAACAACTCCACACCTTTGCAGATGATACTGTTATCCTCACTTCTCATCCTGACCCAGTCCCATCATCAAGACATCTCCAAGAATACCTGACGATTGGTGATGATGGGAATTTCAGAGAACTTAATTAATTTGGCAAGAAGCCTAACGTTGAGTCCTTGGAAGTTGAACGGCTGGCTTATCTCATTAATATAGTAACAGCAACAACGAAAATAATGTGAATACAAATATATTACAGTAGAACCTCGATTAACCGTGTCTCGATTATCGGTGTTCGTGATTAACCGTGGTTTGTAAGCAGTAAGTATAGGTTCCTAGAAACTTAGAGACAGAGTAGAGTGACTATGTTGACAGTTTTGGCGCTAAAGAAGAAAACATTCAAATAAATCAAGCAATGGAAGCAGTTCATATCCCTCTGAACTTCTGCCAACAGGAAAATTATGACTTCCATGACGTCATGAATTTAAGGAAAATTAGAACTGAAGTAAGGATCATGTCAAATCATTTCAAACCGCTAAACAAAGAAGGATTACTTCATATTTCAAGCCCTGATAACTTTATAATATGACAATGTACACGTGGTTTTCATTTATCCCCCATTACCCCGGATAATCGGGTTTCTACTGTAAGTCAATAAATAAAACTGTTTGCACCTAAAATGTTGAGTTAATTGAGAAATCCTATACAACATAAAAATAATATTTATGGGTCAAAAAAAATTAAAAAATTGCGAAAGAAGTTTCACTTTTAGCGTGTGTTCCAAGCACACACTATATTTTAGTTTTATTCTATTTTTATATTCCGCAAATACTTTTAGCAAGGGAAGCGACATACTAAGGTAAACCTCAGAAATAGTGTGCCAGGACTTCTCTACCCCTTGTCGCTCCAGTAGGATGCTGAGTTGATTGGAACTTGGTTTCCTGATCAATTGGAAGAAAATCGAACGGAACCCAAGTCTGTTCACACAATTACCGATGGGTTCAAATGGAGAGACGAGGAAGACGCCTGAATTGGATAACGAGCGGAACACCGCAGTGTCTCCCGTCAGAAAACCCATTTGCTGTATCTAATTGCAGAGAAACCCATCAATGATTATATTACCACCGCCAGTTTCTTGACTATATAAACCTCCTTATTTGTCATATGTGATAGTTAGACATTGATGAACAACGCAAATACACCATCATCATCAGTGGCACATCACCCAGAAAAGGAAGAAAGAAAACATTAAAAAAAGGTAACATTTTGTTATACAGTAGAACCTTTTTAAGTCGAAAACCTCCAAAACCCAAAAAAAAGTTTTGTTCCTTTCCCTTCAAGCCCCAAAACCTCCATTACTCGAAATCTCAACCCTCTATTAGTCGAAATAATCAGTGAGTCCCTACAAGCCATTTTGGTACATATTTTCCCTCTATAACTCAAAAAAATAAATTGGACCTCTGTATCTCGAACATAGCAATGTTTTATTTTACAACCTTTACAACTCGATTATTTGAAACTTATTACCTCTATAGCTCGAAGAAAAATAAGTTACCGACTTTAAGAATTTGCCGACAATGTACACCATTGTTTCTTAGAAAACAATTTAGGAGTATACAATAAATAGGATTACCAATCATCTAAAGCAAAAAACAATTACTGACTTTTTTTAATACCTACATATACTAAGTATTTTTTATTTGAGGATGTTTTGAAATAATGTTGATTTATAATAAATATAAATATGTTTGTTACGTCTGTAACTTAAATTTTTATTTATTTCACCTCTCTAACTCAAAATTAGTTAGAATGAATCTTAACCTTTACAAGTCCAATCAAAATCCGCCTAAGTCGAAATCCTCCATAAGTCGAAAACTCTATAACTCGAATTTTTTGTCGTCTCCCTTAATGTTCGACCTAAAGAGGTTCTACTGTATATCAAAGGCTCAGAAACAGGAGACACCCGAAAATGGAGCCTTCAGACACGCGAACGGAGTGGAATCAGTCGATGTCAAGAGGTCATACAGTTCGCACGTGGTGCAGTGCCTAATTTATTTTTATTTTTATAAAGTTGAAAGATGGTGTAAAATTTGGTAGACAGTGAAATTATGATGTAACGTCACTGTGAAAAAGGATGAAACAGTGGAAGATGTTTTTTTTTGTTTTGTTTGATTAAAAAAGAAATGTTTAGTTGTAAGCCCTACTTTTAACGTGACGTCACGTGAGTACACTCTTACATTATTATTTCAAAATGGCCACTACTATATGTTTATCAATAAATTAGTTTTATTTATGTAATTTTGCAAAAATGTTTCAGTTCTTTTCTTTAGATTCCCTCAATTTCTCTCAACAGACTTCGGATTTCAAAACTTACGAATTTCTTCGGATTAACGCCTTTGGATAAGTGCCAATTCTGGGCACATAGAATGTTTTATTTAAGTAAATAATGTTAAAGTCGGAAGATATTTTTTTATTAATCGGTACAAGTAGCTCAAAATTTGCCCAGAGTTTATTTATGTAATTTTTCTTGGAGCTTCACTCAAAAATATGTTTTGATAATTTCTATTTTTTTTTATTAATTTTTTTTTTGGTTAGATATAGTAAATTTTGTTTAATATATTAATTAGAATCATATAGATTTTTTTTTAGATTAGGATAAAATCATTTCATTTTATTTTAGATTTAATTTTTATTATTCAATAACACCTTTTTTTATTATAAATTATATACATATAACAACCCCTACAATATGGAGTGTAATTCTTGCTTTTGATGTGCCACTGATGATGACGCAGTTGCGTTGAAAGTCGTTCTGGTCGAAAATAAAAAAAAATTGGGAACACAATGTCTTTAAATTCTCCGTATTCATTTATCTTACCAACACTATGACAGTTTTTCTTAACCCCGCCGTACAAATTGCAAGAGACGTTATCGGTCAACAATGTTGAGTCATCACAGAAATCCCATGTTTTTCGACCACCTGGTACCAAAAATTACATAAAAAAAGATAAAAGCACGTATATTTCGCACATTGTGACCAGATGATGGGACGTAAGAACGTCCCGAAATGGTATCTTGAAAGAGACTCTTCAGGAAAAGTTATAAACAATAATTATCTTAACTTTAATTAAATTAAAAATATATTTATTAATATTATTATTTTTGTACTCTTATTTTCAAATATTTATTTATTAATTTCATCTTATTTTTTAATAGTATGGTTATTGTGTGTGTGATTGTTATTATCTTGTCCGATATACTACCCCATTAGAAGCCACTTCCTGCCTCAGAGTATCAGTATAGACCGATCCAACTTTCATACATTACTCCTGGCCCATATAATAAGAATGATACTCGTATCTCAAACATTTTCTATTATTTGATCAGCGCTCTGAAACTTAGATCATTCATTGTTAATGAATAATGTATTTCAACTTACATATTATATTGATATTCAATACCTACATTACTGTCTTTGTTACATTATTATTATTAATTTGTAATTAATTATGTTATTTATTTAGTTTGTTAAAGGTTCCTTTATACATATATGTCATTATTGTTCAGCTGATCAATCTATAATTTTGGAAATGTTAATTTTAATATTGTAAAAGTAATAATTGACTCAATTGTACAAGAGTGATTGATAGATCCCTTTAAACAATAAAAATTATTATTATTATTATTTTTGATTAGGTCATCAATATAAGGGGCTATTACCATGTTATGGTTTAAAGAAAATAAATAGTATTATTATTATTGATTAGGTCATCAATATAAGGGACTATTACCATGTTATGGTTTAACGGAAATAAATATTATTATTATTATTGATTAGGTCATCAATATAAGGGACTATTACCATGTTATGGTTTAACGAAAATAAATAGTATTATTATTTTTATTTTTGATTAGGTCATCAATATAAGGGACTATTACCATGTTATGGTTTAACGAAAATAAATAGTATTATTATTAATCAACTTTTTTGACTGTGGATGTTGTGTGCGCTGATTAGTTCCCTTTCCGCCATGCACATTCCTCGAGGACTGAGTTGCACCTGATCCCTATTGAAGTGGTAGGTCCAGTGAAGACCTCCTCCGTCGCTGCACGAACCAGTTTGTCCGTTTGTTCATGTCGAATTGACATGAATTCTCACATTGTAGGTCTGCCTGTTGGTCCATTGTCTAGGAACCTGATACGATATATTCAAACCGTCTGTAGACTTGGACAAACACTATTATCTCACCCCTTTCAGTGTCTTCAAACATAGTTCTGACTCTTATCTACCACCACCACTGAGGGACCACCCAGACAATACGACCCATTCTTGTATCTTATGAATGAATATATCGACACGAAATATTATTTGTGTATCCAATATCACATGAAAATATTTAAAAAATTAAAATAATATTAAAATAAACAAATAATAAAATTACCACATTTCCTTGACTCTTACCAAAAATGTTCCTCATTAAATTTCCAATCGGAAATAGAACCTTAGATTTGAGATAGGGTCAATACGAACAAAATTACATATGTAATAGATAACTATATAAGAAATACGGTAGATAATTTTTTTATTCAATTAAAATTAAGATAATAATTTTTGACTTTTCCGGTAGTGTCTTTTTCCCCGACCACATTTCGGAACTTTCTTACGTCCCTTCCTCAGGTCACCATTTGTGAAAAAAATATACAAAAGTGAAAGAAAACAAAATAACAGTTATAATAAAAAGATATATATAAATAAAATAATTGTAAAAATACATAAAAGAGAAAAACAAGAGAAATAAGTTAGTATACAAATGATAAAAATAATGATTAAGATGAAGATTCGGTGAACTTAGAAACGAAAATAGTGACAAACTAATGGGAGGGGGGGGGGGGGGGGGGGAGTTATCCGTAAAAATGCAGTGGGTATAAGAAAGTAATATTAGTGTCACATCTCATATTTTATATATACATTGTAAACGTTTCCTCCTTCCATGAGAGTGCAAATTACTTAATTAGTAAAAATAAAATTAATGTCGAAAATTATTAAAATCGAAAATTATTAAATCGCGACTTTAAATGTAAAATGCCTTGGATAGCTGAGTACACTCCTCAGGGGAAGAACGGTTATAAGTTCCTAATGTGTAGTTGTAATTAATAATTAATAATTAATAATAATAATTAATTACTGTTGTCAACTAGAAGAAGCATGAGTGGGGGGGAATGGAATGAATCAGACTTATAACTGTAACATATTTATTTTAATGAGAACATATTTACAAAAAAAAAAAACAATTTAATATATAATTTGGCCGTATGTCTGAAGGACTTAATTATAACTTAATTACGAGGTACCTCGATAATGATATCCCTGGCGATGACGGTGCGATCCTCTTTATCTGGACATCCCGCAGAAATCATCCAATCACGTACTTCATAAGTCATTGAAGATCTGTCTGGTTTCGAGGCCACACATGAAGTTACATTTTTCACTGGATCATATTTTCAACATAAATAAAGCTCTGTCTAAACTGCCACGTTCGCACTAGCACAACCCTTTGGGTCCGACTCGAAGGGAACGTTGACTGAAATCACATACTTAAACCTGCACTGCCAAACATAAACAGAAAAACATAAATGACTCGACCTAAGCGTCCCAACTCTTAACGTAGACTGCAGAAGGACTGACCTCTTCCCGGGCACAACTCGGGGTGAGGGATGGATCCCGACATCTTATTGGTTGTTATTTCCCGTCAAATCCACCTCCAGCCAATCACCGATCACCGGTTGCATCAGCTTCTTCTAAGAATAGGGGAGCTCAGCCATACCTGGTCGTTCATACAACTCCGGAAATAAACAATTATCTTGCTTCCTTTCTTTCCTCTATATCCTTTGTTCTTGTTTTCGCTCCTAGCGATCGCGATTCTCTCGCAGGCATCGCTAGTTCCGAGCATGTTCTTCTAAATGAAATTATCTTCAATTTAACTCCAAACAACCCACAATTCGCTCTTGTTTCGCTCCTAACGATCGCGATTCACTCGCAGGCATCGCTAGTTCCAAGCATATTCTTCTAAATAAAATCCTCTTTAAATCAGTTCCAAAGTGACTCACAATTCGCTCTTGTTTTCGCTCCTAGCGATCGCGATTCTCTCGCAGGCATCGCTAGTTCCGAGCATTAATCTTCTTAATAAAATCTTCTTTAAATCAGCTCCAAGTGGACTCGATTCGCTCGTAGTGCCACTGGTCCTTGCTGTATAATAATAATAATAATTGTCCATGGGGTGGACATGCTAGGTACAACATATACATATATATATATATGATACTTATCATTTTTGCAGAGATATTGTAAAACATTTGATAAAAATAAAGAAAATATTGTCTATTTCACAAATAATATATAATATGGGAGTACTTTCGGTATTGCTACCATCTTCAGCCACGACTTAACATGGGTTAAGGTATATATACGTATGTATACGTACTTACTCTCTCAAAAAACTGTATATTTTATTTTATAAAACTTTTTATTTTATTTTTATTCATATGTTACAATTGTTATCTTTAATTCACTTCATATATGCATTTAATCAACACATAGTATTTCAAATTTTTTATTTTTAAGATCCCAATTTGGGACGAAATGTCATTTTTCATGTTTTCCATATTTCAAATATTAACTGTACGGAAAGGATAGGAAAACCCCGTAGGGGCTGAAAAAGGATACCTACCTACCGCTTGGATTGTAAACTACCTAGTTGAACTTCAATTTAGTATTTGTTAAGTCATGGCTGAAGATGGTAGCAATACCGAAAGTACTCCCATATTATATATTATTTGTGAAATAGACAATATTTTCTTTAAAAACATACGTTTTCTTTATATTTATATATATATATATATATATATGTATATGTCAGTTTCGTTAAGGATGAAGAAATATGCACGTTAAATTGGGAAATACGTCCTAGTGATGCGCGAAGGACCTCTTGCGGTCTTGCGAACAGACTTTATTAACGTCATTTGTTTACAGACTCAGACTGTTACTCAACCTGTTACTACTATAATAATATTTCAGTCTTGATTATTTCATGCGCTTCGCCAAACCAGCCAAAATATTAACACCCTTGTTCTTCATTCTTCCAAATCTTGTGAATAGAGTATAATATCCAAATCTTGAACCAACGAAATTTTACTCCCCCCCCCTGATGAACATCCTGGATCTGGTATAGCTGGTATTAGATTGTATATAGCTCGTCGTTGGTATCCTTTAAACATGTCGGGGCTTTGTAACGCTGTTAGGGCCTTAGTCACTTCACAATTCCCAAAAACAGATTATCCCAGCCTTGTTATTCATAGTGATTGTCTACACTAAATGAATTTGGATAATCGATATGTGTAACAGTGTTGTATACAATTTCTATCTAAAATCGTTTGGGTAGGTCGTTGTGATGATGCCAGGCTCATAGCTAATCATGAAAATAATCCAGTTAAGGATTATATATTTTTATATATCCAAAAATTATGATATGTGCAATATAGGACTTTCTTTAACCAACCAACATAATACATATCACTCTATCTTCTTCCCTTTTCTCAAATTTCATACTGGCATTACTGGTGGGTATATGAAAGTAATGCGTTGGCGTTAGCGGTTTTCTATGTTTCATTGAACCCAAAACAGGACTTCCATATACCAACCACTTTTATACAGATCTTCCCTCTATTAAATTCACTTCATACTGGCATTACTGGTGGGTATATGAAAGTAATGTGTTGGCGTTATCGGTTTTCTATGTTTCATTGAACCCTAAACAGGACTTCAATATACCAACCACTTTTATACAGATCCTCCCTCTATTAAATTCATTTCATAATGACATTACTGGTGGGTATATGAAAGTAATGCTTTGGCGTTAGCGGTTTTCTATGTTTCATTAAAACCCAAAACAGGACTTCCATATACCAACCACTGTTATACAGATCCTCCCTCTATTAAATTTATTTCATAATGACATTACTGGTGGGTATATGAAAGTAATGCGTTGGCGTTAGCGGTTTTCTATGTTTCATTGAACCCAAAACAGGACTTCCATATACCAACCACTTTTATACAGACCCTCCCTCTATTAAATTCATTTCATAATGACATTACTGGTGGGTATATGAAAGTAATGCGTTGGCGTTAGCGGTTTTCTATGTTTCATTGAACCCAAAACAGGACTTCCATATACCAACCATTTTTATACAGATCTTCCCTCTATTAAATTCACTTCATACTGGCATTACTGGTGGGTATATGAAAGTAATGTGTTGGCGTTATCGGTTTTCTATGTTTCATTGAACCCTAAACAGGACTTCAATATACCAACCACTTTTATACAGATCCTCCCTCTATTAAATTCATTTCATAATGACATTACTGGTGGGTATATGAAAGTAATGCTTTGGCGTTAGCGGTTTTCTATGTTTCATTAAAACCCAAAACAGGACTTCCATATACCAACCACTGTTATACAGATCCTCCCTCTATTAAATTTATTTCATAATGACATTACTGGTGGGTATATGAAAGTAATTACGTTGGCGTTAGCGGTTTTCTATGTTTCATTGAACCCAAAACAGGACTTCCATATACCAACCACTTTTATACAGATCCTCCCTCTATTAAATTCATTTCATAATGACATTACTGGTGGGTATATGAAAGTAATGCGTTGGCGTTGGCGGTTTTCTATGTTTCATTAAAACCCAAAACAGGACTTCCATATACCAACTACTTTTATACAGATCCTCCCTCTATTAAATTCATTTCATAATGACATTACTGGTGGGAATATGAAAGTAATGCGTTGGCGTTAGCGGTTTTCTATGTTTCATTAAAACCCAAAACAGGACTTCCATATACCAACCACTTTTATACAGATCCTCCCTCTATTAAATTCATTTCATACTGGCATTACTGGTGGGTGTATGAAAGTAATGCGTTGGCGTTATCGGTTTTCTATGTTTCATTGAACCCTAAACAGGACTTCAATATACCAACCACTTTTATACAGATCCTCCCTCTATTAAATTCACTTCATACTGGCATTACTGAATATATGAGTCACTCTCAATGCTGTTCAATGGAACAAACGCTGGCGCCAGCAACACTTTCATACTCATAGTAATGCCAGTTCTGTAAAATAGTGGTTAGAATATAAGAAAGTTCTGTTATGGCCACATGAGAGATATTTTAATTTTGCAGCTGCCTTTTTGAGTTTAATTTTTTATTTCTCCACTCATTAAAGTAAAATAAGAAATAAAAAAAACAAAAAACAAACAATTTTTTCAGTTCTATTGTGAATGTTTTCATAATGACTAGACTATGTCATGGAGAAAATTAAACATATGCTGTCCCTGTTTTTCTGGCTCATTTCATTCCTATTTTTTCTTATTTAGTAGTCTTGAAAGTTGCAAGTTTTGATTAAAAAAGATGAAAACTGCAGTAGCTTTCTTCCCTCTCGTATAATGAACTCGGTGCAATAAGAAGGGACAACATTCAGAAGTACAATTCATGCACATAAATGTGCCATTGCGAAAACGATTTGTATGTAGGTCGTCCAATGAATATATCAACTCAAAAATATTTATGTGCTTTCAAAAATCTATAAGTTAAACAACTGTTGATTTTTGGTCAAAACAGGTAAAGTTATTGAGAAATATCATTAGAAAAAATATATATTTTATTTTATATTCAAACAGATATTTACAACTATAGTTAGTTAGTTGTTATGACTCATCCGGGCTACGAGGTTACATCGCCTACTACCAGAGCGCTCTTTCGTCACTCTGGTGGACATGAGCCCGACATTATGGGAGTTTTTAACTACTCTAAAATTTTTTATTCAGCTAGGGCAGGGGTCTTTAACGAGTGACTGATATCGTACAGGCTCGGGACCATCGCTTAACGCCCCATCCGAAGGACAGCGTGCTTTAGTTTTTTTTACCTCCCAGATAAAATAAACTAAGGGCCTCGGTCGCGGAACCCACGATCTTGAGCTTAGAAGACAAGCAGGCATACCACTGAGCCACTATACAATAACCAAGTGTGCTATGAGAGAAAAGTTGCACTCATTTCTGACTAAGGCCAGTCGTCCACTGGGACCGGAAAGTTGCGAAAAGTAACGAAATCAGTTCGTCAGAATTCGGCCGAAAATGCACGAACGATCCAAACATGTGACAAGGTGGGGGACCGCGTCCACTAGACCCGTATCGTTCATCAGTTTTCGGCCGAACAGGTGCGATGTGCGAAGTGATCCCATTCTGCTGGGATTTTACGGACGAACAGGTGCGAACGAGCTAAAAAAACATGGACTGTGAAAAGTTAATTTTGCTTGTGCAAGAAAGAAAATACCTGTGGGACCAAAGGGAAAGCAATTATCACATGCCGAATGTACAAAAAAATTGTGGAGGGAAGTTTCAACTGAAATGAAATTACCAGGTAGGAACGTTATTATTTATTACACAACATTACAATTTTTATTATTTTCTATCATTATTTTCGTTTCTCATTTTTATTGTTTTTTATGAATTCGTTCCTCATTCATTTTTATCTATTATTTTATGAAAAATAATATTATTTTATAAAAAAAATACAGTTTGTGTAAAATAAAAGTACAGTGATTTTTGCTTTCTTACTGAATTTTTCGAGTCTTGAGTAGATGTTGTCAAGAATGTATTGAAAAGTGTCCTTTTCCATTCGAAAATAGGAGAAGTGGTGATTATCATCGATTAGAAAGTCACGCCACAAATGAGAAAATTCGCCAAACTCTTCTCTTTTTTCGAAAATGGGATTCACCCACATTTCCCGTCTACGTCTATATCGCCTTCGTCGATAAATCAAAGGTGATAATTCCAACGCTAAAAATTCGTCGTCAGAATCATCGGAAAAACCGTTCCGAAGAGCCATCCCGTCTACGCATTCGGACGTACTGAGTGGATCAATGGACGATCGGCATTCGCACGAACGGCTTCGCCCGATTTCGTTGCTTCGCAGTTCGCAACTTTCCGGTCCTAACTGTCACTGCCAGATCTGAGAAGGTCCCGAGGCCATTTCCGCTTATGGTGTTGTTCGGGAAGTGCGACAGTTGGAAAGGCAATGACTAAAGAATTAATGTGGGTTCTAAAGGAAGAAATATTTTTTTTTATTTTAAAGACGGTTTTCGGAATTTATCTCAAAAACAGTCGACCTGCAAAAAAATTAGATTTCATACATATATAATCTGCCTTTCAATTTTCTGTACAATATTTATCTAAAACGTTTTTTGATTAATTCGTAAATATGAATTAATCAAAAAATCTTTTACATAAACCTTGTACAGAAAATTGAAAGCCACATTTTTTATAAAATCTAATTTTTTGCATGTCGACTTTTTTGAGATAAATTGCAAAAACCGTCCTAAAAAAACAAGACAATTATTTCTTCCTTTAGTACCCACATTAACCCTTTAGTTCCTACCTTTTTCATTGAGTTTTAGCTCAAATTGTCGATTGACTTTGAAGGAAGAGCTAAAAACGTAATTGATCATTTTTTGCTGGGGAAGTACACAGCCGGTGATTCACCGACGACTTATTTTTCTTTATATTTTTTCCATAAATATTGAAATATTTAAATTTAAATATAACTTACTATCAGTTTTTGTAAAAAATATAATTATTTAAAAGATATTTTATTTGTATATAACAACATATATTATTGCAATTTAAGTAGATTAATACTATTCTGAAATAGGCCCGACAAAACTTCTTAGATGACCTACACGGGTTCATGAACAGAAATAATACAGCCTCGTCCCATCTGCGATGGTGGTGTAATGGTGAGCATAGTTGCCTTCCAAGCAGTTGATCCGGGTTCGATTCCCGGCCATCGCACTCTTATTTTTTTTTTACTAAATGTATTTTTCCTTCAATTTTTTTAAAATAATTTTATTAACATACTTATTTTTCAGGTTACCACTTATTTTCTGAATTATATATATAAATTATTAATTATAATAACGGCAAGATAACTATAAATCATGGAAATCTGAACCCCAGAATCTCCACAGTGTTTTAGAGAAGGTCTCATCAGCTGAGCTGTGAGAAAGCCCCTTACAGAGAAAATTCTCTACAATGGAAATTAATGTCCATTATACAGGGGTGTCCGTTGGAGAGAGGTATGCCATAGAAATACTTAGATAAAAAAACATTTAATGTAAATAGTAGCTTAACAGAATATTTACAAATGTTTTAGTTATTAATAATATAATAAAATAAAGAAAAAACAATAATAAAATATAATAAGAAAATAAAACTAAAACTAAAGAAGGTTTATAGTATAATACATAGTATACTTATATAAGAAATAAGGGCTATATGACATAATATCGAAGTATAAGAAGAAAATAAATATGCGTACAAACTCTTTATAACAAAAATACACAATATATTAGGTTTAGGTTTTATGACTCATGCCCGGGCTTTAACTACGAGGTCATATCGCCTACTACCAGAGCGCTCTTTCGTCACTCTGGTGGACATGAGCCCGACTCTACTGTGGGAGTCCTAAATTTTGCCTACCCTAAATTTTTTATTCATCTAGGGTAGGGGTCTTTAACGAGTACCTGACATCGTACAGGCTCGGGAACCATCGCTTAACGTCCCATCCGAAGGACGGCGTGCTAAAGTTTATTTTACCTCCCAGATAAAATAAACTAAGGGCCTCGGTCGGGCTACGAACCCACAACCTTGAGCTGAGAAGGCAAGCACGCATACCACTGAGCTACCGGCGCCCTCACACAATATATTAAATTAGTTGTTAAGTCACATTTACCCTACGTCGTCAATCCTTCCGTCATTGTTAACAATATCCTGATTCCCTCTGTTAATACATGCTGCAAATAAATAATATAAATGATAGAAGGTAAATTAAAATAAAATAAAATAAATGGACTGTATATAGGTTAACTAAAAAATTATAATAAAATCATAAAAAAATTATAATTTTTTTTACTAAATGTATTTAGTCAAAAAAAATACTAAATTAATGGAAACAAAACAAAACAAAACAAACAAATTAAATCTAAGAGATGGTAAAATAATTGTTACTAAAAATGTCCGGGGAATGTGGGCGGTTGTGAAGAGAAGACGCCAAGGTGTTGTCTCGTCGTAGTGCAGCTGGGCTTAGGGTCCGTCTTATAGGGCTTCTTGACCAATACTTGCAGCAAGGGCTGAGGGCAGATACTGGTCGAGGTGGTGATGAAATGTGCAGCAAAGGGCTGAGGGCACTTTTATTCAGACATCCAGACTGGACTTGACTTGACTGACCGGTCAGGTTAACTACACTTCACTAATGGCGTCACCCCCCTCCACATATGCCCCATTGTCTTTATAGAGTTTATTTCACTTTCGGCTTTAACACCCTCTTCAAACACGACGAGAACTGAATCGAAGATACGAACTGTTAATCGACTACTCGGATCAAAATCGAAACTGACTACTAACAACAAACATACGATTTCCAAGACCCATTATACGTCCAATTTGGACCTACGAACTCAAACTTTGGGGTAAAGCTAAACAATCCAACGTCAATCGTATCCAAACATTCCAGTTCAAACTCCTCCGACGAATTGTCAACGCTCCTTTCTATGTCACCAATAAAGTCTCAGTATTCCCACTGTCAATGAGTTAATCAAATCCCGATTCCAATCATCCAAGAAACCTTTCTTCACATTCAAATCCTCTCGCACAAGACCTTTTCTCTCATTCCCATCCTGACAATCCTCCCCGCCGCTTGAACAGGAGGTGGCCTCGCGATCTTCCCTCTAAAAATAGTGAATACGTTGAGTTCTCTTTTAAACAATTCCAATTTTTTTCTAGTTCTATTAATTTCCAGCTGTTCCAGAGAGTCAAGCTGACTTTTTCACAAAGATGGAGATACTTTATTCCCATTGCTTCGCTGATGATCCATATCGTTGATATGTTTAGCAAATGTAGATTGTTCTTCTGTTGCATTTCAAACTAAACTAAGTATAGAAGAAGTTATGTAATCGGTCAAAAATTCGATGCGGAGTTTTCAACGGAATTTCATGTTTTCCGATCTCTAGATTCTCTAAATTGTCTGTGAACACGATAACTCTCGATAAAATGAATGAATCGAAACGAAATTTTGTATGTGTATCCAGATCCCTCGACGACACCTATTGTTTTTCAGCCAAATCGACCAAATGGAAGGGGAGGATTAGGGGGGAGGTTAAACATAAAAACTCTAATAGTCCAAACGGTCATATTTTTTTTGGAGGGGGGCGAAAAATCGATTAATTCGTTATGGAGAAGTACATTGCTAATGATTCACCGGCGGCTTTTCTTTCTAATTTTTTTTTTACCCCTTCTTTAAATTTACGTCCTGATTGACCTATATAAGCCAAACTGCACACTGAGCTGATATCCCGCTAATATCTTATAGGTTAGGTTAGGTTTTATGACTCATGTCCGGGCTTTAACTACGAGGTCATATCGCCTACTACCAGAGCGCTCTATCGTCACTCTGGTGGACATGAGCCCGACTCTACTGTGGGAGTCCTAAATTTTGCCTACCCTAAATTTTTATTCACCTAGGGCAGGGGTCTTTAACGAGTACCTGACATCGTACAGGCTCGTGCTTAAGTTTATTTTACCTCCCAGATAAAATAAACTAAGGGCCTCGGTCGGGTTACGAACCCACGATCTTGAGCTCAGAAGTCAAGCACGCATACCACTGAGCTACCGGCGCCCTCCTAATATCTTATATATTTATTATATGTTTATTTACTTTCTATAATAATATTTGGCTATAATGGTCTTAAACATGACACCATATTGACCTAAATATAAATTTATGGGAAAGGGCTTGTACCTCTTCAAGTTAAGCACTAATATTTTAATGTTAGACTTTAATGTATACTTAAAATTTATTAAGTTTCATATATTTAATAGATAGCTTAAGCTAACATAAAATACAGACATATTATATTGAAGGTATTGGCAAAAGAGATTCATAAATATAATATTTTAAGCTTCTTTGGGGAGATTAGAGGAAGAGGTAACAAAATTAGACGAAATATTATTAAGACATATCATTTTGAATCTATTTCATTCTGATCAAAATTTTATGAATATTCTTTCAGTCAATAATCAAATGAAACATTTCTGTGATGTAAAAAATTTACACACATTAAGATTATTAATATATTAGTATTAGAAAATGTTTGATAAGAGCACTCCCATATATAAGTATTTTATGAACACTGACAGGCATGGTGTACCAATCATGTAGTAAGACGTACCTAAGAGCAGTTTCAGCAGCGAAAGTTTCAAAGGCTTCCAAATAAATATCACACCCTGATGACAAATAGGAGTATGCTAAACCTTTTGATTAATTCTTATATAATTTCAGCTGTTAGAGAAGGATTTTGGAATAACCTTCGAGCCATATAGCCATCATTTTATTGCCATCTCCTTAATTTCGCGTATATATAGCTCCCAAGTCCACATTTTTTCTTCGTATAGTCAAAAAGAAATGTAATTTGTTCGAGATTTCCAATAGGACGATTGCTGGCTCTCAACACATCGTACAAATTCTTCTGCATATAGACATTTTCACACCTGCAGTTACAAATACTATAACATTAGGGCAAAACGGGTCGTTAAATTTAGTGCCATCCTATTATTTACAAGTCGACATTTAACGTTTTAGGATGCATCAACTTGATTTTTGAAATTATTATTGTTGTTTACAGTTTTATGCTCTAATCCTAGGTTATTTCATTTAATATTAAGTAAAAGGGCGCCGGTAGCTCAGTGGTATGCGTGCTTGCCTTCTGAGCTCAAGTTCGTGGAATCGAAACCTGACCGAGGCCCTTGGTTTATTCTATTTGGGAGGTAAAATAAACTTAAGCACGCCGTCCTTCGGATGGGACGCTAAGCCATGGTCCCGAGCCTGTACGATGTCAGTCACTCGTTAAAGACCCCTGCCCTAGGTGATTAAAATTTTAGGGTAGGCATAATTTAGGACTCCCATAGTAAAGTCGGGCTCATGTCCACCAGAGTGACGAAAGAGCGCTCTGGTAGTAGGCGATATGACCTTTTAGTTAAAGCCCGGGCATGAGTCATAAAACCTAACCTAAAATCAATTATTATTATTTGTATAAAAACAGCTGTTAGAAGTGAAGTAACTTAATTAGTGAATAAATATACCAAAGATGGACTAGTTGCATTTTGTTTTAAAACGAAATGTGAACAACCAATAAATGGAGATTATTTATTTTCCATTTTTTGACTTCAGAGTTTCGAAACAATGAAAGGAATGGTTTTACGTGAAGCGTTCCATCACTTGTCAACTGCATGGATGATGATTAGAGGGAAGTGGGGGGAGGGATAAGAAAGGAATGAATATTATTATTATGAGAATAATAATTATTGAGTAGTGCGCAATTTCTCGTGCAGGAGGTTAGAGTTCGATTTCCTACCACGGCAAAAAGTTGCGGTATTAAAATCTAATTTAAAAAAAAATTTTCATAAAATTAAGTTGAAAAAATAGTACCTACTGTTAACAACCGTTCAAAAAATTACTGCTATGTATTGTGTTTTGCAAAAATTAAAATTATGTATATTTTACGATATCATTTTAATAAAAATTCATATCATAAAGATAGATATAAACGGAAATAACAGAAAATAATGATTTTTTATTTTTTTAACATTGTTGCACCACACCAAAAAATTTGTTAAAATTAGGGTATATTTTGATATAAAAAACAAGTATTCTGTGAAAATTTGGTGAGTTCAAAAATAACATTCGAAAAGGACATTATGAATTTTCCAGTCGATGAAAAGTAAGATTTTCCTCATGCAGATAAGGGGCGTTGGTCCTCATTTCTTCTGTTGTTCTTTCTTGAAATTCAGGAGCAGACCTAAGGAGGCCATCCTTACCTGGTCTCAGGATGTACCTGAGTCTATGGCCGCGGTGGATCTGTTCCAAGGTGAGAAACTATTTTCATTCCATGTCAAACTTTCATGTCGCCTTTTATATCTTATATAATAGTTTGGTTGGCTAAAATATGAAACTACTCAGACAAAAGCCCCTTACATTTTGTTTATCTGGAAGATAAAAAAAAAACTTGAGCATGCCGTCCTTCGGATGGAATGTCAAACAAAAATTTCGGGCCTATATGGTATCAGGTAATCGTAGAAGACAAAATCTAGGTCTACTACAGTAAAGTCAGCCTCATGTACTTCAGAGCGACGAAAAATCGCTCTGGTAGTAGGCGATATGACGAAAGCTTTTGTAGGTCATTGTATTTGAACTATTTAGTTTGTATTCATGATTTTTTCTCATCTATAGTAAGTAGTTAGTTATTATCATATCGTCTATAATCAGAGCGCTCTTTCGTCTTTTTGGTGAACCTATGTGAGTCCTAAATTTTCTCTACCTTAAATTTTTATTCACCTAAGGCCAGGGGTCTTTTAATGAGTACCAGACATCGCACAGGCTCGCGACCATCACTTAACATCCCATCCGAGATGGACGGCTGTGTGTATTATAATGAAAAAAAAATGTTTTTTTTTTATGTTGTTTTTGTGAAGGAGAATAAACTGACGGATCACCTTGGCAACGCGCTCTCGAGAATTATTAGAACAGTCTTTAAGTCTTTATAGTTAGTTATTTTAACTCATGCCCGGGCTTTAACTACGAGGTCATATCGCCTACTACCAGAGCACTCTTCCATCACTCTGGTGGACATGAGCCCGACTCTACTGTGGGAGTACTAAATTTTGACTAAACTAAATTTGTATTCACTTAGGGTAGGGGTCTTTAACGAGTACCTGACATTGTACATGCTCGGGACCATCGCTTAGCGTCCCACCCGAAGGACGGTGTGCTTAAGTTTATTTTACCTCCCAAATAAAATAAACTAAGGGCCTCAGCCGGGTTTTGATCTCACGATCTTGAACTCAGAAGGCAAGCACGCATACCACTGAGCTACCGACGCCCTCTTAAGTCTTTACAGGCTTACAGTTCGACGACAAGGATTATGCATCCTTGAGATAAGATAGTTTACGACAGGCAGAGAAAGTCATTTAACAAATTTTGCAAAAACATCGGCCACCATATCCAACAGAAAGTCAATAGGTCCCGTCACTTTCTCATTACGAGGAAACAAATTCAAATACAGTTCAGTGATCAATGTTTTGAATGTAGTCAACATGCACACTGACCTAAATTAAAGGAAATATTCATCTCACGCACCTAATGTCACAGTTTAGACAAGAATTCCTAAGAAACTAAAAAAAAAAACCTTTGCCGAAGGTTTTGACTCTCAACAATTATTTGTGTATATATATATATATATATATATATATATATATATATATATATATATATTAGTATTTATTTTTTTTATCTTTATAGTATTGTGATGTAAAAACTACAGAACATTCTTTTTAATGAATATAGAAAAGAGGTAATTTTTTTTTATTATAATATAATATATATATATCAAGGTGTTTAAAAAACAAAACAAGAAAACATATAAAACAGCTGTGAAATAGTGTTGAGTGGAGTCGAGAGCTAGCTCTGGAAGAGTGCACATAAAGTAAAGATGTTTGTTTTAAAGTGAGGTTGAACAATTACCAGAAAGTTGAAAAATCGAAGTCTAAATTGTGTTAAGAAACTTCAAAAAGGTACATTTAATCAAATACTTTTTTTATATGCCCGAACAAAAGACAAAAAAAGAAATAGTTTTTAAGTAATTAATTTAATGATTTTGTTCCTTTTTAAATTTCTTGTTTTGTTTAATGTTTAGTTTAATAATCAAAATGTGTAAATAAAGCAAATAACCCTAATATTTGTCCTCTTCAAATTCTATTCTATTCATCTTCCCTGTTGGCCCAGTAGTAGTATTGTTAATACCTAGAGCAACTAAATAATATAATTGAGAGAAGGTAATTGAAAACAAAATAAAGTGGACTGTATATAGGTTAACGAAACAAATTATAATAATGAAAAAAAATACTAAACAAATGGAAACAAAACGAAACGAATCAAATATAAAAAATGATAAAACAAATAATACTAAAATGTCCGGGGTAGGTGAGCGGTCGCGTGGAGACGTCAAGGAGCTGCCTCGTCACAATGCGTCTGGGTTGAGGGTCCGTCTTCTGGGGCTTCTTGACCAATACCTGCAGCAAGGGCTGAGGGCAGGCACTGGTCGAGGTGGTGGTGAGTTGTGCAGCAAAGGGCTGAGGGCACCTCTCTACAGACAGCCAGACTGCACTTGACTCGTCAGGTTAACTGAACAACAACGGCCACCGTGACCTCTAGTGGCCACTATACAAAGTACATGCACTTTACACATGGCGTCACCCCCTCCACATATACCCCATAGTCTTTATAAAGTTTATTTCACTTTTCGGCCTTAACAAGTATCATTTGAAAAACCTTTGGATTAGAAATTAATATTATTTAAAATTATTAAAAAATTGGTATCTCTTTGTGAATCCAAGTGTAAAGTTTGTTTAAATGAATAAAACAAACTTATTTTTGAAATATTGTCTATTCCACTAAAGATATATATATATATACAACTACCGGTTTCGGCTTTATACCATCGTCAGGTCTAGTTGTGAACTAAGTCAGTTTGCAGAGAGCGACCCTTCAAATACATCTCAGGTCAAAGGGTGCTATTAAAACTTGGGAGTCCCCCGGCTGTACCGTTAGCTAACTCATGAAATATTTCTTAACAAAACCTAGTTCTAAATTTACCTAAAACAATATTACTAGACTAATCGTGGCAAAACAACAAATAAATAAGTACAAATACAAATAAATAATAAAATAGAAATAAAATTAATAATAATATTAAGATTTAGATAACATTAAATATATATGTGAAACCAAATATTAATAACAGATAATACAAACATATATGTGGAAACAGAACTGGATCAGGGTGTTAAGGGGGTTCTGTTTCCACATACTATATGTTTGTATTATCTGTTATTAATATTTGGTTCCACATATATATTTAATGTTATCTAAATCTTAATATTATTATTAATTTTATTTCTATTTTATTATTTATTTGTATTTGTACTTATTTATTTGTTGTTTTGCCACGATTAGTCTAGTAATATTGTTTTAGGTAAATTCAGAACTAGGTTTTGTTAAGAAATATTTCATGAGTTAGCTAACGGTACAGCCGGGGGACTCCCAAGTTTTAATAGCACCCTTTGACCTGAGATGTATTTGAAGGGTCGCTCTCTGCAAACTGACTTAGTTCACAACTAGACCTGACGATGGTATAAAGCCGAAACCGGTAGTTGTATATATATATATATCTTTAGTGGAATAGACAATATTTCAAAAATAAGTTTGTTTTATTCATTTATTACAAGTTTCCACAATATGTCCGCGTTCCTCAACTTAGAAGTTGTTAAAGTTTGTTTAATCGAATTTTTTGTTGTATACGTGTACTTTCTTAAAAATTGCACGTCTTTAATTATGGATAATATTTTTTAGGGCAATTTTCGGCAAACTACTGTAGAAATCAAAATTTAAATAAACAAAAGAGATCAAATTTCTACAGGAAATGTGGTAGCAAAAAAAAGTAATTTATCACAAGTATAATTAATTTTTTTCATAATTATTATTTCTTGTTGATTTGTTATAGAAACTTTGCAATATTTTATTATTTACAAAACTTATGGTCTATAATTATTTATTTATCCCCTCCCACTCTTTCGTCTTATTACATCAATTATTTTCGGCAAATTTTATTTATTTCCTGTATTTATTGTTATTATTTTTTCTTCCCCCAATCCTTTCATATATTTGTATTATATTATTATTTTTCAATTATAATTATTGTTGTTATGAGTACCATTTTAGTTTCTGTTTGTTTATTATTACTACTTGTCTATTATTATCTTTTTTAATGTATATATGAGGAGTTTGGAGCTAGAGCGGACCAACCCACAATTTTTTGGAAAATGAGTTATTACCATCCTGATGTTGGCATAGGTTCCCCTTTTCAAAACCAGTGTGGATCACTTAGTTTCTTCACTTCAGTGATAGATAGCAGCACTTTTAGTTTAGTCCACAAGTATTTTGTGCATATATTTTCAAAGTCGCAAATGGATCATACGGCCTTCAAAAACTTTATAGAACACAAAAAGGGATCACTCATCCAATACTATTTTAAAATTTCAAATATAAATAAATATTTGGGGCCCATTTATGGAGATAAACAAAATGTACTCAATTTTCAATTGCCATTTTCTATCGGTTCAGTTTCAACCAGTTGGTCCGCTCTGGCTCCAAACTCCTCATATATACTTTATTTTCTTTGAAAAATATGTCTTATACACTTCTTTCTTATTGTATTAAATTTATAAATTGAAAGTTATTATGATCACATAGAAACAGTTACTTTCATGGTAATCTGTTTTATTATGAGTCACAGTTAATGTAAATTAAATCTCCAACTTCTAAGACCAAGTATCGTATTTTTCCATTTTTTAAAATATTATATTATCCTTTTGCAGGTCTGCTAATCCTGTTGTTAGAGGACAGTTCAATGTCAAGAAAGTCATCAGGAGGAATGGGTTCCTGAAGAATATTCTTTGAGAACGACTCCAGAGCAGGCTGCCATCATTGCAGGAGGTCGACACAACTTTTTTTTTTACTGAAACCTTGGTGGGGAATGCTTTTTTGGGAAGGGGACTTGAAGGGCTTAGGGGGGAGGGACTTGGCCTTATAAATATTTGAGCTCAAACTGCAAGTCTCTAGCTGTAATAGAGGCCGAGATCCCTACACAGGCTCTGATGAAACCTGAAGACCTTGGAAACGGCTTACCCTCGCAAATACCAGCTTTTAAAACAAAATAACCGCTTTGAAATCGCTTCAGCCGGCTTGGAGCTATGAAGCCACAGACAGACAAAGGCTTCAAACTTATAACACTCCTCCTTTTGCACCGGGGGTTAATCAGGGTAAATCTATACTAGACAAAAACATCTGGCAAATCTGTATTAAAACTGTTTGAAATAAATATGTATTTTACAATTATTATTAACAAAAGATGTTTCAGAAAAAAATTAAAACAAGTAAAAAAAAAAATTTCATTAAACATTATCAAATTCATATATGTACTTAGTTTTTTTTTTTGAAGTTACAATTGTATATTTGAAAAATATTACATACACTCTAGTATAAGCAACAGATTTTTTAAAGTATATTGTATATTTGGATGAAGAAATTAGTGCAATTAAATAAAGTATTAGAAATAATGTTATTTAACATTTTTTGCAGAGATATTGTGAAAAACTTAATAAAAAATAAAGAAAACCTATATTTAAAAAAAATATTATCTATTTTCACAAAATATATGAGAGTACTATTCATTGGCTGAAGATGGTAGCAATAACGAAAGTATTCCCAAATTTTTTGTGAAATAGACAATAATTATTATTAAAAAAACAAAAACAGGTTTTCTTTATTTTTTATAAGAAATAATGTTTAATAAATAGTTTTAAATATATTATTTATAAGGTTTAAATTAAATGCACAGTCACATTTTTTAAACATTTACTAAATATAATACGTGTTTATTTTATTTTTTTAAATCTCTTTTAGCAAAGCGTTTTGAGCATTTTCAGGATGAAACATTTATTAATTAACTATTTACATAATTGTAATGTTTAATATTTATTATTTTTTAAATAAATGATGAGCCTGTAAAAAATAATAGTAAATAAAAAATAAAAAGCCTTTGATAATTTTAATATTTTCATTAACAACTATTGTATTTCAATATATACACATCATAGAAATGATAAAATTTGTGCATTAATAATTTTTATAAAAATGTTATTAATATATTTATTAAATTATTAAAAATTTAAATGTATAAATAGTAATATGTAGTGATAAAAAAAAAGGAACTTTAGTATTTTTAAAAGAGAAATGGAACAAATTTCTGTAAATATTTCTATGGTGGAGGATGATTTTTTGATTTTAAGGTTTCCAAAAATATATTTAATTTTTTTACAAATCGGTCAACTTTCCCCCCATTCGAGCATTTTCAAAACTATACGCAAGTACATATTATTGACATTTTGCCGCAGTAGTTTGTTAGTTTTTAAAAGATCCGCCTACTTCCAGAGCGCTCTTTCCTCACTCTGGTGGACATGAGCTCGACTCTACTGTGGGAGTCCTAAATTTTGCCTGCCTAGATTTAGTGTAAGGGGTGTTTAACGAGTACCTTGAACTCAATAGGCAACGACGAAAATTTTAATTTGCAACCTGTAAAATATATAAATGATGTATTGAATATCATGATTGATATAAGTATTTAGAGACATGTAAAAATAAGGTTTGATTATTTATATCTAAATCAATATATGTAAATACACTTGCTAATTGTCAATATTTAATTCGTGCTTATACTTTGAAAATAACTAAACGGTTGAAATGTTGACCGATGTGTAAAACATAAATACATTTGGTAGACCATAAAACCACCTATATCTATTAAATAAAATATTGTATTATTTCATAAATAAATATATCATTCGATACATGATTCGAAGAAATCAAAGCGTCAAAACCACAATTTAACTGCGATCAGAAGAATACGTTAACCAAAAGTTAACATTTTTAATTCAAATAATACAATATTATGTTTGATCAAAATTACATATTTTAAACATTCCAAATTTATTCTTGCATCATACTTTAATCATATTATATTTTTTTTAATATTTAAAAAACATCAGAATGAAAATATTACTTTAAACATAATATAATTTTTTTATATTTAAAAAGCATCAGAATGAAAATATTTATTAGGAGATAGTCGGTCTGGCTTATGAATAACCCACAGAGCATATTAATAGGTTGAAAAACGCAGAAAAATTGTGGAAACTTATAAATAAATAAAACATACTTATTTTTATAACATATTGTTTATTCCACATAAACTGTATAATATATCCGTTTCGGGATTTCACCAACGTCAGGTTTTTAAAGTAACAATTTGCTGAATGCGAACCATTCTTATACAGGGTGTCCCAGATAAACGGGCCACAATCCAAATAATTCAGAAACGATTAGTGCTAGCAAAATTTTACAAGGAATAAAAGTTGTACGTCTCAACGAGTAGTGTGAAAAAAAAAAATGAAAAATTTAATGTAATAGGGCTTAAATGGCCAACGGAAGGAAAGGGTTACCTTTTAAGCCCATTAACAATTAAAAACAATTTAAAAGTACTTAAAAAGTTAGGAAGAACCCCGCAAAAGAAATCTTTGTACCTGTAAAGCTACGGGAGATATGCTGGTTCAAAATCTGAAAAGTGGTAAACCCAGTGTTTGACGTGTTAAACCTTTGAAAAGAGTGAGTATTGTAACTGAAGTTAAGAATGGTTCTTAATGTATTTTTTTCTTTACTTTCATATAAACACATACTCAGATTGTAATTACATTGTTTACAATTGTAAATACTTTAAGAACCATTCTTAACTTCAGTTACAATACTCACTCTTTTCAAAGGTTTAACTCGTCACACACTGGGTTTACCACTTTTCAGATTTTGAACCAGCATATCTCCCGTAGTTTTACAGGTACAAAGATTTCTTTTGCGGGGTTCTTCCTAACTTTTTAAGTACTTCTAAATTGTGTTAATTGTTAATGGGCTTAAAAGGTAACCCTTTCCTTCCGTTGGCCATTTAAGCCCTATTACATTAAATTTTTCATTTTTTTTTTTCACACCACTGCATACCACTCGTTAAGACGTACAACTTTTATTCCTTGTAAAATTTTGCTAGCACTAATCGTTTCCGAATTATTTGGATTGTGGCCCGTTTATCTGGGACACCCTGTATTTCAGGTAAGGAAATATGTAATTTCAACTTGGAAATCCCCGTTATGAAATTGTTTGGTTTGAAATATTTTTTACCTCTCAAATAGTAGTAGTAAATTTAATAATTTAAATTTAAATCGTGCCTCATGAAATCTGAGCTGTAATTTCATTCGTGACGAACATTGCAGTGGAAGTGACGCACAACGGAGCTAAGCGTTATCTAGGTTAGGTTAGATTTTATGACTAAAATTTTTTTATAGATTAGATTAGGTTTTATGACTCATGCCCAGGTTTTAACTACGAGGTCATATCGCCTACTACCAGAGCGCTCTTTCGTCACTCTGGTGGACATGAGCCCGACTCTACTGTGGGAGTCCTAAATTTTGCCTGCCCTAAATTTTTTATTCATCTAGGGTAGGGATCTTTAACGAGTACCTGACATCGTACAGGCTCGGGACCATCGCTTAACGTCCCATCCGAAGCGTTAACTATGGTCACAGGGAATAAGTTGTTAAGTCGCAAAAATGGCCAAAATGAGTTGTGTACTGTGATGATCTCCCAAGCCATCTGCGCACTAGGAAGAAGTTGGTAGCTCAGAACTCTAATACTTTCGGAATTATAAAGATGTGGGTTTCTTGACTTCTCGTAAAAGTGTGTATGTTCTCGGTTAAATCAACTTAATCTACTTCATTGAGGAATCATTCACGAGATAACTGCATTTAACTATTTATTCACTGCGGCAGACTATTCCAAGTGAAGAGGGTGTTTTCGGTTAAATCAACTTACTCAACTTTAAAGAGACAGGTAAGTGATGGGGAATGATTAGGTAACTAAGGGAAAATCCAGGAAAGGATTAACAATATTCATTTTCATCCACTTCTATAGATTTAGAAGGTATATCATTAATAATGATGTAAACATAATTTATTTATTTCAAAAACTCGATTTACACGAATTATGTAAATATAAAAAATTGCTGCCCTGAAACGTTACGAATTTAGAGTTACCAATTTATTCCCTGTGACCACAGATATAATACGCTGTTCATTATTATACCCGCAGTAATATTTATATTACATATACTCAATACTGTAACTAATAATAAACGAAATGACACTGACGTAAAAAGTAATAACGAAAATATGTAAATAGAATACATAAAAGATATTTTGAAAATATATAATATATTTTAAAAATTATACCTTTTTTTTCGATATATCCTGTATGCATCTTTCAATTATGAAAAAAAATAAATAAACCTAGTCAATTTAAGTCATAATGCTAGCAAACAAAGTTCACTTCGAATGTGCGGATTCAGGTCATTACAATTTTTATTTTTAGTTATACAATTATTATTAAACAAGAAAATATTTCAGACCAAACAAATTCCTAATTGTTCAGCCTCATTTTATAACTAAACCTGATGTTGTAATGCCGAAATTGGCACTATATTAATATAATTTTTGTGGATTAGATAATATTTCAAAAATCCTATGTTTGTAAAATATTTTACAGCTGAAAATTAATTTTATAAAGAGTTCCATTTTCTAGATAAATTTATGTATAAAGTGCAGAAAAAAAACTTAATATATAATTAACTTTATTTTCGAATGAAATAGGTATTTAAGATATTCACTTTCTCTTGCCTTTTTGTTTGTGTATTATGCAGGCTTTTTGCAAAATTTACATTTTTAAAATAAAAAAAGGCCTTCTTATAATGAAGTTTCGATATCTGATAAACATAAATATTGTTTTAAAATCAACTTATATACAGAGGTCCAGATAGCAGGAAACGTTTTTGTCGAGAACCACACCTCTAAAAAAATATATTTTTTTTATGGTGCCCACCCTTATAGAAATTCCTTTCTTTGGGCTGAAGGGCGGGGGATGTAGCCCATTTTTATTTTGGCACCGCAGGGGCGTGCTGCATTACCTGGGCTCACGGAGGAGAGATGTTTTATACATGAAATAAAATTCTCCTGCCCTCTGTAAAAAATAGTTTTTCATATTACTGATAGTATTGTATTTTTGGTGCGCAAATAGTTTCAGCTAAGCATTCTTCTCAGCATTGCTAACTTATTTTTTTTTTAAAGGTCGTCTAAACGTTCATGCATATTGTTGGAAAGAGCTTTGAATCTTGAAAACAACGAGGCAAAAATTCTTTAAGCCAGTTTTTGACTTCTCAAAAAAAATAGCAATTACAAACATTTCGGGAAGCACTCCCATCATCAGTATATATATAATACATGACTTCTTTATGTTAATATTTCTTTTGTCAATCAGAATCTTCCTTATATAGAACATATTTATTAAGTTTTGACTTAGTGTTTAAATATAGAAGTCGACTCAGTAAATATTCATATCATCTACTACCAGAGCGCTCTTCGTCACTCTGGTGGATATGAGCCTGACTACTATGGGAGTCTAAGCGGTAAAACACTTCATCACACTGTCTGGATGATTTGGGGGTGATTTTCAATCAGCCTTCATCAGGCAGGTAAATAAATCAAAAAGATTAAAAAAAAAAAAAAAACATTCAACAGTAAGGCCAAGACTCAAAACAAAAAGGAGAATTTTGCAAAAAATGCTGCGAAAAATATTTATTTTAATGCACGCTTTTTATATTCCATTCTTATTACATAATTTATTATAAAAAAATAAAGCTATTATTAACAACTTTTATCATTTCCATTATTTTAATTATACAACTTTAAACATAGGATAAACACTAAGAAATGGATTGCCTAAAAATTCACTTTTATAATTACATTTTAATTAACTCTATAGCCACAAGCCATGCGCTTAGCTCTAAATAAGTACTACCAAAGCTCTTTTTAGTTCAGTACACTCATGAGAAGAACTATGCGTTTTTTTGTTTTTTTTTCCAGATTTCGTACCCAAAAAGCTTAATTCTACAAAAAAAAAAAAAAAATTGTGCACAAAATGAAAATTTGTGTATAGCAAAATATCAAAAAAAAATCCCACTCACAAGCGAACTGAACTTAAACGTAGCCGATTCAGTATCATTTTTCGCTCACAGAAATACATCTAGATTGTGTAAATTTTGAAGTTTACACTTTATTTCTTATATTGTTTAAATAATAGTTTAATATTTATAAAAAAACTACAATTAATGGAGGGGCACATAAGGGACGTCAAGGTCGTGAAGGTTAATAGTTTTTTTTTTTGAAAACGTGCTATTTATGAGTTCATTTTAAAGGCTAAAATGACTTCATTTTAAAAGTCTAAAATGAGTTCATTTTTAAAGTCTAAAGTCAATTCTAAAGACATTTTTATACAGATTGTGCTTATAATATTATACGTATGTTTAATAGATTAACCATTAAATTTAAGGTAAGACTTACAATGGCTTTTTGATAATCTAAAATGTATTTACAATATGAACAATTAACAGTTAAAAGAGTGATCGCAATCATTTGAACCAATAATAATTATACCAGCACTTCGTAAATATGTGAGATTTTTAATGTTTTTGCGAGAGCTTGTTTCTGTGACTCATTTACCGCGTTTAACCACAAACAGAGCGCTCTTTCGTCGCTCTGATGGACATGAGAACGACTCTACTCTGGGAGTCTTAAATTTTGCCTGTCTAGATTTAGTGTAAGAGGTGTTTAACGAGTACCTGGATCTCAGTAGACAACGACGCTACCTCCGAGCTACCGACACTCGAGACAATTTGTAATGTTTTTAACCACAGAGCAAAGTTGAAAAAAGCAAGAAGTTGGAAAGAAAATTTCGTGGCATTAGAACACAATCTGAACGAATTATTGCAAATAAATAAAAAAAAAAAAAAAAGGGGTGACTTTTCGAATTATGTGAAGAAAGAATTGAAAAAGTCATAGCTCGTTCGCTGCAGATTGAGGGCAAATTATTATAGCGCTGGTAGCACAGAGGTAATGTACTTGCCTACTGTGCTCAAGATCACGGGTTCGAAGAACCCTTTCATTTTTTTTTCATTATGGACCTTGAGAACGCTGACCTTCGAATGAGATATTGAACGATAATCCCGAGATCATCTGTGAGATGTCAAGTATTTTAAAGGACTCCCATTGTAAAATCAGGCTTATGTTCATCAGAGCGACAAAAGAGCGCTTTGGTAGTAGGCGTATGGCCTTTGAAGTGAGAAATGAGTCACAGAAAACCAACAATTATGGATCCATACCTCCATATTGCTCTAAAGGAGAGCCGATACTTCGGGGTATGTATGTCCCATTCTAAAGATTTGGCCAACCACTGAAATGCCCTCCAGCAGTGAATGTTAGACACATAAACAACCAGGATATTTTTTTTTTTTAATTTTTAGAATCAGGAGGTCGGCAAACATGAAATATTTCTCAACATTCCCTATACTTCGTAGTAAAAACGCCAAAACATTACAAAAGTCATCACAGATTTGCATTATATAATGCATAGTGCACTATTACATACATTATCAACTCCAATTTTCAAAAGTTGATATAAAAATTAATTCAATATTAAAACAAAATTTATCAAAATAATTTATGTATATATAAATTTTTTTGGGTGATTTTTAAATTTTAATTTCTCAAAGTGCTATAATATGGCTAATTATTTTCTTCTTTTTAATTACATTTATCAAAATATTTAAAATTTATACAACATCCAATATTGCTTTTGAAAAATTGACAGAAAAAATAACACATTTTTAATTATTTCAAGAATTCATTTATCTTTTTTTTTTTATTATTCTTTTAAACATTGAATTTATTTTATTATTAATTTGCTTTTGATATTTATTCTTTTTTATGTATACACAGAACTGTTTAGCCAATAAAAATACATGTGAGGATAACAAAAGGAAAAAGAAATGACAAAATTGTATTAAGAGAAAATAGTTTTTATTTTTATCAAGATCGAAGGTGACTTTCGTCGCTCTGATGGACTTACAGTGATGGACATCACATATTGCCATGTTTAGTTACTTGGGTATCGGGTCTTTAACCAGTAGCTGACATCGCACAGATTCGGTACCATCGCTTAACGTTCTATCCGAACGAAGGCGTGCTCAAGTTTTTTTTTTTTACCTCCAAAATAAATAATTTATGGTTTTCAGATTTACTTTGTGAAGCTACATTCTAGGAATAGATAATTAAAATACACAATTTCTTTGTCGAACTTCACTATATATTTTTTATATTTTTATTTTTGTTCAGTTTATTTATTTCTACCGCTTCCAGTAAATTCAAAAGTGGACCTTTTTGGCAGATATGTATTATAGTTGGTTTGTGTTGTGTGTCTATGGTATGTCCTGTTTCTGTGAGATGTTGGTGAAATGAGGTAGTGTTGGAGTTTGTATTTCTTGTTTGTTCCCTTACATTCTGGACATTCCAATTTATACACTCCACATTTATCCATTAAACCTATTTTTTTCTTTTGAGTTGAATAATAATATATAGTGAAGTTTGACAAAGAAATTGTGTATTTTAATTATCTACTCCCAAATAAAATAAATTAAGGATCTCGGCCGGGATTTGAAGTTTATCTAAAGGTGCTTTAATACAAAGAATCTTTTATCAATGCAAAAATTTAAGCAAAACTGAGAATTTCGACATTTTCTTATACCTTTTGCCATCAAACCATCATAAATAATCAGCTAAACAATTGAGGGGGTTAGAAGCAAAGGGATGTAAGTGAAAAATCGGCTGAAATTGAGATATGTGTGTTAACATCTTCCTTGACCTTCCTTGACACCTACCCTGACTACAGGCTAATGATCAGAACGATTGTTAGTACCAGTAATGCTGTTACTAGTGGAAAATACCTGGGTAAAACCTGATTTTACGATGTTACTATAACTTTGAAGATAATTATCTCGAAATGACATTTTTGTCACTTACATCCCTTTGCTTCTAAACCCCTCAATTATTTTCATAAACAGAAAGTTACCAGATTTACATTAAAATTCATTAAATTTCATAATTTTTTTTTATTTTTCACAGCAAAGTTATAAATAAATTTCTTTCAGTGATTCACAATTTTTCTTTCTTTTTTTAGGAATCATTAAAGGCTTTAATCTATTGGCTTTTAACTAGTACAATACTAGTTTCGACAACCAATAACAAACATTATTAAAAAAATGAACATATAAATAATAAAAATTGAAATAAAAAATAAAAGAAAAGCTTTTGTGAGTGGGGTTCAGCCTCCAGGAGCTGGTTGTTGTTGGTACATTTCTGTGTGTCCCTCTCGGAGGATCTCCAACGGAGAGTGTTCTTCGTGCTCCAAGAAGGCTTCACTATTTACTTTGGCAACCTCCGCAGACAGAACAACATTCAACTTGGTCGGTTTCACTTTGTCCTCTTCATTTTCAGGCTTTGAAATTGTTTCCTTCAATTCTCTGTTGACATATTTAGTTCCAACTGTGATATTCAACACTTCTGTAACAGGTATTGGAATAGTTAATGGGTTATCTGTTATATTTGAGATAATTATGTGCTCCGGTTGTGGATCCAATTTTACACCGGTTGCATTTAGATGCACATGTTTAAGTACAGGAGCTAATGTACTAAAAATGATTTCTGATGCAGTTTTTATGTCTGTATGTTTAGTTCTCTGAAATTTTTTACGTTTATCTAAACTTTTAGTGTTTAATGTTTTCTCATCATTAATTTTAGTTTTAACAATCTTAGTTTTTTTCAACTTTTTTTCAATATTGGTTTTATTTTCCGTTTCAATTGTGGATATTTCCGTAGTAACAAGACTCCGAGAAGTGCTCATAAAGCCCAGATTAATGTTAGAGTCAGGATTGTGTTCAATGGTGAATCCTCCAATGGTCGTATTGAAGCCAAGCTCTTTAGTGATATCCTCAATGGTTCGTAGTTCTCCTTCTGTTGTGGACAGGTTCTCATGAAGATCGCTAAATACGATGATGTCAGTAAAATCGCTCAACTCCTCGCCTCCATGTGAAGTGTCTTCTCCAGTCTTTTGCTGGGTCGTCGGATTACTGGGAGACTCTGTGGTCACTTCTGACAAACATCTCTCTCCGCAGGGGCATATATCGGAGAAGTCAGAGCTCATACTGTCCGAATCACCTAAAACAAAATATAAATAATAATAATAAAATATCAAACTGAACACCAAGACTTGAGCATTAATTAATTATTTATTAAGTTATAATTAAAAATCTTGAAAAGAGAAAAATTAGGTTTCTAGTTTCGGAATTTCTTCCATAGGTCCCTTTTCAATTTTTGACAATATTTCGGGACACATCCACGTCCCTTCTTCCAGAACGACGAACGGTCCACGAAATATTGTCAACAATTGAAAAGACATGCCCTGAAAAAGGGGAGTCTACAATCATTGCAAAGGAAGTCTAAAATACACAAAAGAAAAATTATTCTTATTTGAGATCAGTTGAAACTTGAATTGAAAATGTTGGATTCAGCTGAAAATTAATAGCTGTCGTTCTCAAAATAAATAAGTGTCGTCCATATGAAATTTCGTTTCAATACATTCATTAAAGCGGCAATTATTAGAGTATTTGTGATAACCTCATCCCTAATCCTCTCTCTCCATTGGCCGATTCGACTGAAAATTAATAGGTGTCATCCTTATGATGTTCTGGATACACATATAAAATTTTGTGTTCATACATTCATGCTATTGGGAGTTATCGCGTTCACAGACATACTCAAAAAATGTTTCTTTTTCATTTTTGAAAATAGGAGTACGGAAAACATGAAATCCCGTTGAAACCTCGGCATCGAATTTCTGACTGATTACATAACTTCCCCAATACTTCGTTTAGCTGGGGAAGAAAAAGGTTGAGAAAAAGTGTCTCTGGAGAGATACATTTGAGCACCCCCTCCTTCTTACCTACCTGTAATTATCAGGCAGAAGGAAAAAAACGGCCTTTTATAATATTTTTTTAATTGAATAAGTTTAATTATTTTTAGTTCAATAATTATATAAAATAAAATGTATTAACTCTTACAATGTTTATGATCTAATTGTCTATTTATCTTGTTGATTCTTCAGTGATTTCATCTGTTATTGATTATATTTTAAAAAATGCTTTCGAATATATTTGATTTGTTTTCTTTTTTCTACAATGTTTTTACAAATATATATATATATATATATATATATATATATATATATATATATATATATATACAGTAGACTCTCCCTTATCCGGCGCACTCCCTTATCCGGCGCTCGCAAAATAATATCAAATTTGTTAAACTAAAATTAACATTCAATTATTAGATTATCAATTATATGAGCCACGTGTATTTACGAGCACATAATAATTCCGTAACTAACGAATCTTTTATGTATTTTTATTGTACATAAATAAATATGTATTTATAATGAAGGGAACGCTAATACAATATTTTATTACTTCACTTAATTAAACGCAGATTTCAAAATATCTTTTTAATGCTTGGATAAATATATGTACATATAATAAATCAATGCTCAGTATGTACATATTTGTCAATTTAATAAATGTTATCAACATAATACATACGTGTTTTATTCCTTAGCTCACCTAAAAACACATTTTTTTATGCTTTAATTGATATACTTTTTCTCATTAATTGATGATTTCCGTTATTCGGCGTTTTCTGTTATTCGGCGTCACGTCGGTCCCGGCAACGCCGGATAAGGGAGAGTCTACTATATATAAATATATAATAGTAAAAAAAAGAAAAACAAATCAAATATATTCGAAAGAATTTTAAAAATATAATCAATAACAAATGAAATAACTGAAGAACCACCAAAACAAATATATGAATATATATAAAGTATTTGTAAACAAATTTGTGTACAAATACTTTCGGTATTTGTACACAAATTTGTGAAACACTGATTCTAAATATTGTTATGCTTTTCTGAAGACATAGTTCGGACTTTTACCACAACGATAGCAGAGCTAAAGCAAAATGTGTCTCATACGGCAACCTCCAATTTTCTTTTTGCCTCGATGATATTTAAAGGAAGGAAATGTTCAACATTTTGAATTTTTTTAAAATATATAAATAAAAGTAAAAAAATACACTTTTTCATAGAAAAATTATTTTTGTATCCAGACTAATAAATGTTAAATATCACATGCCTCTTCCTTTTAGTTCTTATAATATCCAACAGATAGCAGAACCTATAACTTCCTCACTCTGTATCAAATGTTTATATAATAATTAAGAATAATACATTTATTTTATATCTCCTTAAGAAATTTCATTAAAATACCCTCAGATGATATTGTTGCGAGAATAAAAAAACTGTACGATTTGCACAAATTTATTAAAATCATCATTAATAAATGACTCTCAACATCAATATAATTTGGAACTATTTTTCGCCGGTGATTTGAAATTATGTTTTTTTTTGGTACATTTGAGATTATAGAATCAAAATCGGATAGTAAAGATAATACAGTATTTATTACTTTTATAAGTCAACCGTGAGAGAAACGCGAATAAAGTTACACGTAACGCTTTATTGTTACAGTTATACTCAACCGATTAATGCTCGTTTTTTGAAATAAATTACCGTATTATATCAATTTTTGTTTTTGTCTTTTGTACAATTTACACCATTTATCATTTCTACTCTTCAGCAGACCCAGGAAAATGAAAAGAAATGATACCTGCTCTCGCAGTCCCGAACCAGGTGATGAGGTCATCATCAGAGGTCTCAGCAAGGAGCGGAGAGCCGCGGCGGGTGTGGAAGAAAAGTTCCGCAGCCAGGTCGGCTCGTCCTGATGGATAGACCCGAACGAAGGCAGGTCGAAGTCGGCCAATGATGAAGTCTGATTTGGCCGAAAACTCGATACACACAGCACACAGTGAGCTCACCTATTTACAAAGCAATGTCTTAATTTTTTTTTTAGATATAATAGAGGCGAAGAGTGAGAGGAAGACATCTTGGGTAAAGTGGATGAATGCAGACATTCAGTTTTCAACATTTTAATATTTAAGAGCACGTTTCGATCCTAAACTCATCATCCCCATATTACTCTAAGGATTATAGTACAGGAATCTAAGCATTTAAATCGTGAAATTTGCGAGAGTTGGAAAGGACCCAAAAATTGTGCCAATCTATTCTTTGGGGTCAAACTAACATTAGTAATAAAGGTTTAGAAGGCGCTCTACCCAACAATTTGTTATAGAAAATAAATTAACTAATTATTAATTTCTTTAAAATCGTTAAAAAATAAAAAGTATATTTGGGTATTTTGGGTCAAAATGAACATTTTTCGTTCTCATGAATTTTTCCGAAAAATGCATATTTTCCAGGAGTTCTCTTGTTGATAATGAAGAGTTCTTGATGGTTTGTAAAAAAAGTTCCAGCATAGAAAATTTCATAGTTTCACTTCAAAACGAAAATACATTTTTAAATTCGAACGAAATTTCAAAGTTTTATAGTATTTGGCCCATTGAAGCATGCAAAAAAAAATATTTACTTACATTTGACACAACAAACCAGACTCTGTCACCCCGAGCACCATAGTCAACATCCAACGGATTAGGTCGGACGGATATCAACTCAAAGCCAGAAAACAGATGAACTTCCAGCCTGATAACACCTGAAATTTCTGAACCTTTCCATCTGAAAACAACAATTGGGAAGAATTATTATAGCATAACAATAACATGAACAAAAAATAGCATATTTCAAGGATTTTAAGGGAAAAACGTTTAAAATTCAAGGACCTCTTAGAAGGAAAGTCAATACACCATTCGACTAGTGAGTTCTATGGATCAACGCCTTTGAGAAAGTACCAATGCTGGACATAGAAAATTGTTATTAAATAATTTTTATTTATTTATTTTTTTGATTGATTGGTACAGAGTAGAGTAGCATCGTTTCTGTCCTGAGTTCAACAATTTCTTGGAGCTTAACTCAGATAAATTTTTTTAAATTTTTTATCATTAGTTATTAAATTCAGTAAATTCATTTATACAGTTTGATACAATTTTTTTATAGGTAGGTTAGGTTAGGTTTTATGTATCATGCCCAGGTTTTAACTACGAGGTCATATAGCCTACTACCAGAGCGCTCTTTCGTCACTCTGGTGGACATGAGCCCGACTCTACTGTGGGAGTCCTAAATTTTGCCTACCCTAAATTTTTATTCACCTAGGGCAGGGGTCTTTAACGAGTACCTGTACGACATCGTACAGGCTAGGAACCATCGCTTAACGTCCCATCCGAAGGACGGCGTGCTTAAGTTTATCTTACTTCACAGATAAAATAAACTAAGGGCCTCGGTTGGGTTTTGAACCCACGTTCTTGAGGTCAAAAGCCAAGCACGCATACCACCGAGCTACCGGCGCCCTCTAAATTAAATTCATTATATATTTTTATTAACTCCAAAAATACTTTCTAAATTTGTCACATTGAATAGTCTAAACTCAAATTTGAGTCTCAAAATACTTCTTTAGTAAAAACGTTGGAATTAAATAAATACATTTGACGATTTATTGTTAATTTTTGATTAAAGTATTGCCATAACAGGAGTTTCTTATACCAACCACTTTTTTACAGATCACTCCTCCTCCCTTACTTACGTTTTACTTGGTATATTGAAGTAACGTGTTGGAGTCAGTGGTTTTCTGAGTTTCACCCTACATAGTAATTTTTGTACCCAGTAACTCCCATAGTAGAGTTGGGCTCATGTCCACCAGAGGGATGGAAGAGCGCTCAGGTACTAGGCGATATGACCTTGTAGTTAAAGCCCATACATGAGTCATAATAACTTTTTTTAAATTCGTTGCTATACATTACAATTTAAAAATTACTTAGAAACATTTCCCAAAGAAATGTATTCTACGTTCTTTGAAACGCTGTCTTTTTTTAAGTCTAATCTGAAATCTGAGGACATCTAGGAGATAAGAAATTTAATAAGGAACATAATTTTTTGGTACGAATAATATTTTCATACAAAATATGTCTCTAAATATTCTCTATAATTTTTATTTTAAGAGAGTTTTGATTAGGTCATAAATATAAGCTGCTTAGAGGGCCGAATTTAAAAATTTCAGATCTAGGATCCAGCATACCATTATCGATAAATAATTATTTACGACTTACTTAAAACATGTTTTGATATTAAGTAAAGGCAGTTTCCCTTCCAGTTCTTGTATAGAATTTCTCCTTGGCATGATTTCCTCTGTCACTCCAGCCCAAAGGTCGAAGAGGTGGTTGGTTTTGCTTGAAGTATAAGTGGCGTAACTGATACGGCCCTAGGAACAAAGGAAGACTTCTAAGATTTATTTCATTTCATATTTTAATTATAGTTATATATATATATATTTAATTATAGTTGTATATATTATATATATATATAACTATAATTAAACCGTAAAAATTAGCTTTAAGTTCTGCTTAGAAATGCTGTATTTTGATGATAAATAATTTAAACTGGCATTAGGTAGTGTCATAAAAATATGAGAAAGAGGACATCATTCGCGTAAGAAAACACATTTAAATAATTCTACATGTTAGAATAAATGAGAAACTATACAAAGGATCTGAAAACAGGGACAGTCAACTGAGCACATAGCAATAGAGAAAACGTAAGATATAGTTTGGACCCAACCCCGCGAAACCCTCTCATTTTGAAAAACACACTTTTATGAAGCAATCTCTATAGACCGACCTTGATCATATAAGGAGAAAGGCTACCATAAGTAGAGATGAAAAGTATGTTTTGGTTCGTTCAAACTAAATTAGCAATAGAGAAAATGTAAGATATAAGTTGGACCCAACCCCACGGAATCCTCTCATTTTGGAAAACACACTTTTATGAAGCAATCTCAATAGACCGACTTTGATCATATACGGAGAAAGGCTACTATAAGTAGAGATGAAAAGTATGTTTTGGTCTGTCAAACTGATTCCTGAATTTACCAACTATGGAAAATAGAATGAGAAGAAGAACCAGTATACCTGAACAGTGGCGCAGCCAGCTCCAGTGGCATAAACGAAGACCTTGGTAGGGAGTGAGGGCAGATTGAGAAGCTGCGGTGGTGAACTGGAGGCTCGAAGTTCAAGAGTGTCTGTGAGTTCCATTCCTGAGGTGGCTAGACTGACAGTAAGCCATCGGTTGGGGTCGAGTGCCAGCAGTCCGAACTGGGAGAAGGCCTTTACTGCCGTTAGGATCAGCTGTAACATTGACATGTTCCAGACATCTCCATAAGTAAAGTCTGTTTTTTATATTCTGGAGTAAAACATAAAATTAATAATTAAAAAAAAATACTATGTCAATTTTTCATATGTGACAGTAAGATGTTGTGGGAGAGATTTCTCATAGAAATAAAATATCTAGTCAAATGATTTTTTAAAAAGAGAATTGAATATTAAATGGAAAAATATTGTAAGAAATGGTGGAAAATACATCATTGATAATAAATTTACATAACAATAAAAGACGTTGTCTTCCAAATGTTTTATTTTTGACCAGAACCGATTTAACGAAACAGCGTCATCATCAGTGGCACAACTATGATTGAATAAATGAAAAATATAAATAATGAAAAGTAACTAGTAAATTTTAAAGCATCAGGGTACAAAGTACCAAAATAAAAAACTTGCTTACTCTACCTGTACAGCGTAGAGGCTAAATGACTACTGGCATCGCTTAAAGGAGTGGGAATAGCTAGGTTCACTCACTTTACATAGAATCAACATTCATTCAAAATATGCACAAATTAAAAAAAAGATATATATCTATATAATAATCAATAAATGTCTCTGCAACATACAGCCAACGAAATGTTTGTCATATAATATAAGAAATAAAAATAAAAACAAATACATACATACTTTTTTAATTATAAAAAAAAATATTTTTTTATATTTTTTTTTTTATTTCTTATATTTTATGACAAAAATTCCTTTGGCTCTATATTGAATTTTATACTATTGCTGATACATTTATTGACTATTATATAAATATTTATTATTTTTTTAGTTATTGTGTATATTTGAATGAATGTTTTTCGTATGCGGAGTGAGTGAATCTCGGTATTCCCAGCCCTTTGCCAGTAATCCTTTAGCCTCTACGCTGTATGAGTGGGGTAGGCAAGTTTTTATTTTGTTACTATGAATCCTGATGCTTTAAGATTTACTAGTTACTTTTCATTATTTATATTTTATATTTATTCAAACATAGATGTTGATATTGATTAGAAATGTGTAGTTATTGGATCTAAATAATTAAGAATACATTTTAGGACGATGAAATATAAAAACAATAACAATGAATGCTCACAAAATATAAATAATAATAAATAAAATCAATTATAAATAAATAAAATAAAAAGGCATTTAATACGTTTTTGCGAAGTTGTAAAAAAATCGCACTGGTGATCCTGTCGTTGTCCTTTCTGATGCCATGAAGTTTCTTTAACTAAATAGTATAATTTTAATGAATCTGTAAGAAAATAAATAAAAACAAATAATAAAATAATATATAAAGAAAAAAAATAAAGTGCGATGGCCGGGAATCGAACCCGGAACAACTGCTTGGAAGGCAACTATGCTCACCATTACACCACCATCGCTATACTCTGGAGTGACCGTAAATAGTGACAGGAACTCATAGATCATACTAGATCTCAGGTATCAATGATATATAATGTAGATAAATAGTTTCAATTAATTAGGATGTACTATTAATATTTTAAGGTGACCATAATTAATTCATAATTTTACATCGACAGGAATAAGAAATATACAAGAAGTTATGTAATCGGTCAGAAATTCGAAGTTAGGTTTTCTCCAAAAATTCATGTTTTTGAAACCCTAATTCCATAAATGAAAAAAAAAAAAAAAAAAAAAAAAAAACATTAAGGCGTAGTAAAGGTCCACGCCGTAGATTTTCCGTGAAAACGTCGGGATAAAATTTTTCATTTTCTTTTCGATGCTGCCGTAGCTCTTGCATTTGCTCGGCACTAGACTTTTTAGGTTTTTTAAATTCCTTTTGATGCGAGCTTTCCTCTAATTTGCGTTTTCTATAATTTCGCGCATATTTACGATTCATATTTTTTTGCAATTTTCAATGTAATACCGATTTTTACAAAAATTTCGCCCAATATTTTTATTGTTTCACTTTGAGTCCTAGTACTGCTCCTCCTCAACCTCTTTACAATGACACCTGAATCAACGTCCTATCTAAACGCGTTATCAAGCTACACTAATTTTTAATTTTACACAACGCTAATTCGCAACAATCATCCGCCGGCGCCCACACTAGCACGATAACGTCACAGGCAAAACAAACACGTACAGACATGCTCTATACATTGTGACCTCAACCGTTGTTATCGCATTATTAGTCTCGTAGTTATTAGCGATTGAAATCTGACGGTACTTTGTAACACAAGAAAGTTTGACAGGTTATCACTGTGCTTAACGAGCGAATAGACGTTTTCACGTCTAAATATTTTGTCTGTCCATGTGTGAACATGATAACTCCTGATAGAATGACTATATAGATAGATACGAAATATGTTTTTCCAGAACCCTCTTAAGATGATACTTGATTGATTTTCAGTCAAATCTGCCAAAGGGAAGGGGGGATTAGAGAGGAGGCTTAGCACAAAAACTCTTATAAGTGCCGATGTAAAGAATGTATCGACTTGACATTTCATATTTAAATTTAAAACCCCATAAGGACGGTACCTAGTAATTTTCCGCGAAATCGGCAGAAAGGGAGGGAAGATCAGAGAAGGAGTGCTCGACTGAAAAGCCCAAATAACTGCCGATATAATGAATGTATCGACATTTAGTATGAGGATTCACAAAACATAAGGCAAGTCAAATGTTGATTTTTAGCCCATAATGTTCTCTAAGTTTGAATCAACATTCTTTTTTGAATGATGTCTACATGAATGATTGACCCAACATAAAATTTACATTTTTGATATAAAAGAGCATTTCAAAATATTAACAGTTACTTACTTCGGTGTGGGTCTCAAGAATGTTGGCTCTGTAGAAGAGATATCTGGCAACAGGTTCTGCAGCTTTCAAATCCCCCAATTGTGTGTATGTCATCAACGTGTACAGGGAAGCTTTGAACTCCTTCAGTTGAGCTACAACATTAATTAATTACAAATCAGTCAAATGATAGCGTCAACAGCAAAAGGTGTGTTCATAACGTGATCCGGATCTATGATCCATAATGGATGGTAAACACTTTTTTTTTCAGGCCAAAAAACAAAAGAACTTATGGCTATGCGCATTTTCTCTCACATTCTAAAAAAAAAAAAATTCTAATCTAATCTTTCAATATTGGTAAAAAAATAAATATAATTAAAATGAATAAAATATCGATATATAAAAAATAATGGTATTAGAGTAGGATATATCATGTTTATAGTGGTTTATTTATAGTATTGGAATTTGAAAGATGTAAAGGTGATATTGACAAATTTGAATTTATTAGAAAATTTGACAATTAATGTTATATAATACATGATTGGAATATTATTTTTTATATATCATTCTGTATTTAGGAGAGTCCTGATCTGTATTTTTAATAATATGTGAAATAATAGTTATGGGAATTGTAATTATAATGGTTATTGTTATTTAAAAGATTTATGTTTTTTTAGAATTGATAATGACTAGTGTCGAAACGTCTGAAATGAAATAAAGAAAATATTGTTTAAACTATAAATACCTTGATTGCCTCAATTACCAATATTGAAAGATTACATAAGTAAGCTATATTAAATTCAACTTGATAATATTCTAATCTAATTTAAAAACTTTTTTTTTTTGTAAATATATATGTACAGAAATGAATAACAAATACATATATTGAACCCTCTAAAGCAAGAGGTTACACTTGGATAGGTTAGTTAGTTATTGTGACTCATGCCCGGGCTTTAACGAGGTCATATCGCCTACTAACAAAGCGCTCTGGACGAAATGAGCCCGAAGTGGGAGTCCTAAATTTTGCCTACCCACTTAGATTAGAAGGTGTTTAACGAATACCTGACATTGTACCAAGGATCATCGCTTAACGTCCCATCCGAAGGACGGCGTGCTTAAGTTTATTTCACCCCCTGCACTCTCTCATTTTCATATTATTCCAGCATTACTCGCTACATAAAAGAAATTTGTTGCTATCAGCGGCATTGTTTTATTGTACTACGTAATTCTGATATTGTTTACATATTTATTTTCCTTATTACTTATTCTTTTATCATTTATTCTTATTGTCAACACTGTCTAATTATTGTTTTTGAACAGATTAAGGAATAAAAAAAATATAGGGAATGATAAATTTAAAAGTATTTAATAAAACATTTCCTAATTCTTTCTCAATAAATCATGGTATACAGACTGATTATAGTGTATCTTTTGACGAAAATTATCTAAATGTCCGACTTTAAAATGTATAGATATAATAAAAATATAAATAAATAAAAAAAAGTTCCTCCGGGCCGGATTTGAACCAGCGACCTATGGATATCAATGTTGTCCTACTACAGTCCACCGCTCTACCAACTGAGCTACCAGAGGAGATGACGAGAACCAGTTTTATGTTTTTACATATTCATAATTATACCACTGATGATACATTATGAAGACCGCTCTATAGGTTTGTTTTTGTAACTAAATGTTACCTATTCAGGTTTATTCATGTAGGATAGGGGTTTTTAACGATGTGATTGTGCAAGCTCGGGGCCATCTCTTAACGTCCTATCCTAAGGACGGTGTGCATAAGGTTTTTTCACCTCCCAGATAAGAAACCTATAGGCCTCGGCCGAGTTTCGAACCCGCGATCTTTAGGTCAGTAGATATACAGGAGCAGGCCTGCTCGCTGGTCTCTTGGAATGATTGTAAGAAGCGTTGCACTTCGTATTTTTAGTCGGTGAGGTAAAACTTGGTCCTCTAGGTAGGTAGGAGGGAGTGAAGAACTAGGCTTTATGTCTATTCCAAAAACATTGGCCGAATATCACTGACCTACCTTTAAGACTAAGTTTCACCCACCAAACTATAGTATTAGTATAGCAAGATGCGTACAAAACCCACTTGCGACGGAAGGTTTCTTCTGTTCCGTTCCTTCTTCGTAGAGCCAGTCAGAGTTGTCCCGGGGATGAGGCCATCCGAACTCACCCTCTTCATTGGTGGAGGCCTTCTTCAGTCGGTCCAGTGCCTCTGCGGAGTGGTCACTCTTCACCGACACCAAGGCATGACAAAGCATGGCTAGGGTGCAACCATCCAGAGGGGAGATAATGTGAGCCTCGAGGTACTTCTTTGCAAGGGAGACCGCTTCCGAGTCTTTCTGAATACAAAAGATAAGAAAAACAAAAAATTAGACCCACCGTCAAGATAGAAAATAACTTTACCTTATTATATTTTCTTAAAGATATATATATAACGTCCCATCCGAAGGACTGCGTGCTTAAGTTTATTTTACCTCCCAGATAAAATAAACTAAGGGCCTCGGTCGGATTTCCCACGAACTTGAGCTCAGAAGGCAAGCACGCATATCACTGAGCTACCGGCGCCCTCTGGAAGATCGAGGTTGATTTAAGTATTTACAGGTCAGAATACATTTCTGCGTTTCTGTGTCGATTATAGTGGATAGGTAATGAGATAAATAAAAAACAATGTACTAAGAACTTGTTTAACTTAATATCTAAGTTGAGGAAGGCGGACATATTGTGGAAACTTGTAATAAATGAATAAAACAAACTTATTTTTGAAATATTGTCTATTCCACTAAAGATCTTTAGTGGAATAGACAATATTTCAAAAATAAGTTTGTTTTATTCATTAACTTAATTTCTTTGTGGGTAGGCGGACATAATGGACTTAAAACTCACTTGTTAAATAAGTAATACAGAGATATGAGTCCAACTAAATATTTGTTATTTACTCCACTAGTTTCGGCAATTTGCCATCCTCACTTGATGAATCTTAATGTAGACAAGGGCTTAAAGAAATAAGGTCAAGACTATTGTGTCTATTTAGGTCTACTATTTGAAAACAGGGAAGTATAATATAAGCACGCATTTGATCTTTCACTATATAATCTGGATAGAAACTGTAACATGAACACATTAGAATAGTCTGGTTGGAAAGGTGACGCCATAACCTCTAGTAAACAACTTATAAAGTAAACAGGTAAACATTGTTGAGGTTATAACAAAGACCCAACTAGATCCTGAGATGTGTCCATTTTTTTAACACCTCTACATTAAGTTTCATCACCTGAGGGTGGTAAATTGCCAAAACTAGTGATGCAAATAACAAATATATAGTTGAACTGATATCTCTGTATTAATTATTGTTTAACAATTATATTGTCTAATTCCTCAAAAATATACACATAAAAGTATCGGTTTCGGTTTAGCCATCGTCAATGCTAAGTTCAAAAGTGACATTTAAGTTTGCTAGGATGTCATTATGAAATATAGTCCGTATTTCTTATATATAATGTGTATTCTACTTTAAAACTTTTTTATATAAAATTACTCTTATATTTTATTCATTTTATTAGAATATTAACAATTCAAATATTTGTAAATGTTATGTTAAGGTCAAACTCTTTGAGGATGACTCATATTGGTTTTTAACCCCCGACGCAAAAGGAGGGGTGTTATAAGTTTCAAGCCTTTGTCTATGTCTGTCTGTGGCATCGTAGCTCCAAGACGGCTGAACCGATTTCAAAGCGGTTTTTTCGTTTCAAAACTTGTTATTTGCGAGATGGTTCTTTGGTTTGGTGGAAATCGGGTATGCCATCTCCAAGATCTTCAGGTTTCATCAGGGTCTATGTAGGGATCTCGGCCTCTATTACTGCTAGAGACTTGGAGACTCAATTCCTGTCCTCGGGGTTAGCTTTAACAATGATGAAAGTTTTCTGAGACCCAAACCAACAACTTAATTATTCATCGACCAAAATTTCTTCACCGTTTAATCTGAAGGTTCAGTGATTTATTATTTTAATTAAAGATACTTTTGTGTACACCCCATTGTAGAACTGACCTGGTTCTCAATGCCGATACTAAGAAGGGCCACAAGCGTGTCAGCTGTGGTAGCAACAGTTCTGGCCAGCTCACTGTAACTACTGTTGTCCAGTGCCATGTCCATATAGTGAGCCCTGAAGCTGCCATCTCTCTGTTGGTGGGACCTGATCCATCTCTTCAGGTTGACAACCAACTCAGGATCAACTCCCATCACGGACTGCACTCGGGACACCAGATCCAGCACCTCTACGGAGCTCCTGTAACGTTATCATAAATTATTTCATAACAATACATTTTTATATTATATGTTATTAGGGTTTTTGTGTTAAATCCTCCATCCCCCTTCCCTTGGGCCGATTTGACTGAAAATCAATTACAGGGTTCTGATTACACATACCACGTACCTACCGTGTTCACAGACAGACAGGATTTTTCATTTTCATTTTTGGAAACTGAAAGTCAGAAAACATGCAATTCCAGTGAAAACTCAACATGAAATTTCTGACCGATTATATAACTTCTCCTATACATTGTATAACTGGGAAAAGAAAAACTGACTTGCCTCTGATTAACACAGGTTATGACTGATAAACCTCTGAATAGCCCAAATTCCTACAAGAATCTCCCCACCTTAAAATTACAGAATTAATTGATAGATTTATTAATATAACCTTATATAAATCTTTCAATATAAATCTTTATAATCTGTGGTCACAGGGAATAAACTAGTCTAAATTCATATCTTTTCAGTGCAGCACTTTTCTACTTTTGCATTAATCGTGTAAATCCAGTTTTTGTGATAAATAAATTATGTTTGCATCATTATTAATCATATACCTTCTAAATCTATAGGAGTGAATGAAAATTAATATTGTTAATCTAATTTTCCCTTAGTTAGCTAATCATTCCCCATCATTTACCTAATTATTGACCACACTTACCTAATTTTACGAGATACCAAGAAACCCAGATCTTTATAATTCCGAAAGTATTAGAGTCCTGAGCTCCCAACTTCTTCACACTGCGCAGATGGCTTGGGAGATGATCACAGTACATTTAACTCATTTTTGCCATTTTACAACTTAACAACTTATTCCCTGTGACCATATATATATATATATATATATATATATATATATATATATATATATATAAAATTTGACAAAAATATACATGGAACATTTTTTGAAATAGACGATTTTTCCATATAATCAATCGTTTTCGCATCAAGTAAAGCGAGATAATGACATGATATAAGCCGATGAATGGACTGATCAGAGAATTGTATGAGGCAAATGTATCAAGTATATAGGAGTCAACTATAAACAGGGGAAGAAGCTAATGTATATTCTAAGATACCAGGAGAACAAAAAAAAAAAATGAACTTACCAAAAACTGGTCATATTGTGATGATCGCTGAATGAGTGATCAGACTTTTTGAACAGAAGCAGCTTTTGAATATTTGTGCCCAAATTTTTGATTAATTTTTGTCGATCACTATTTTTGGTTTGATTTAAATGTAGTTTTAGCCGTTCGTCTGCAATCAGCGGTGCTATTGCTGAGATAGTTGTGGCAAGACTGTAAAAATAAACAATAAGAGTCATTCAACCATTTTACAACTAACAACTAACTATAAATAAATATGTATTGATGTTGAACCAATGTATTTCCAACTTAAACTTAAATAAAAAACTACCAGAGCGCTCTTTCGTGGCTCTGGTGGACATGCGGCCTACTCTACAGTGGTACTGCTAAATTCTGCCTACCCAGGTATGATAGTGGTCTTTAAAGAGTATCTGACAGCATACACGCTCAGAACCATCACTTAATTGTCCACTCCGAAGGACGGCATGTTCAAGGTTTATTTTACCTCTTAGATAAATAACCTAAGGGCCTAGGACAGGTTTCGAAACAGCGATCTTGAGCTCAGTACGCAAGCATCTCTTATTCTTTTTAATTAACTATGTTGACTTACTTTTGATTTATAAACAGAGATAAACTCTCATTGTATACTACGTTTTGGGGGTCGCTGAATGCAAATTTGATGTCAAAAATCAAGTTTTGACAGTTACACTTGTCAAAAAACTGTCATTAATTTTAACTAATAAACAATTTTCTCAAAAAATCCATCCGTAATGTGATTTTCTAGGTTTTAAACGCCGCTGATTTCAAATTTGATGTCAAAAACTGTCAATAATTCAAATTTATATACAATTTATTGAATAAATTTTTCAATGATATGATTATATTTGATTTAGAGGCAGCTGAATTCAATTTTAATATAAAAAATTGATTTTTGACATTTCCGGTTGTCAAAAAACTGTCAATAATTGAAAATTAAAAGCATCATTATTTTGAATCTATTAATTAGTCTTCCAATGGTATAATTTGATGTCAAATCACGGATGGATTTTTTGAGAAAAGTTTTTAAAAGTTAAAATTAATGACAGTTTTTTGACTAGTGTAACTGTCAAAACTTGATTTTTGTGTCAAATTTGAATTCAGCGACCCCCAAAACATAAAAATACGAAATTTCAGAACAATCCATTCGAGGCATCAAAAGTTACGCTCTAAAGTCTCTCGAATCGCAAAATACCCATTTAAACTCAATGTTAAACTTTAACACCTTACAGGCACGAGTTAATATGGTCAACAAAATCTGAAAAAATTAAGGGGTCATTTCTTCAACATTCTAAACAAAATTCCGGGTGGAGGTCTGAGAAATTTAAACTTTTTCAAAATAAAGGCCACTCTAATGTACACCCTAGGGCCACCGGAAAGCTTCCCAACGGTGAAAGAACTATCTATATTGGTTATGTAGTTTTTCTGACTACCTCAATTATACAAAGAAACTTTCTCTTTTTAACCCCCGATGCAAAAGGAGGGGTGTTATAAGTTTGAAGCCTTGTGTCTGTGTGTGTGTCTATCTGTGGCCGTAGCTCCAAGACGGGTGAACCGATTTCAAAGCGTTTTTTTTGTTTCAAAAGCTGGTATTTGCAAAATGGTTCTTAGCCATCTTCAGGTTTCAACAGAGCCTGGGATCTCGGCCTCTATTACAGCTAGAGACTTAGTATTTGAGCTCAAATGTTTATGAAACCAAGCCCCTCCCCCCTAAGCCCTTCAAACCCTCCCCACCAAGGTTTCAGTAAAAAAAAATTAATGAATAAAAAAAAAAATTAAATAGACTTTTATTTAAAATATCAAAACCGGACTTTTTTTAAATTTTTAATTTAATTTGTATATATTTGTTAAATTTGACCACTTCTAAAGAACTTATTTCATTATTATCGTTTATTTATTGTGTAATATAATTGTTGTTATTGTGGGAAGCTCCATCTCTAATATACTAACAGATATAAAAAAACAGATATAAACAAATAAATCTAATCAAACGTCTCGATATATATAAATTTTGGTTAAATTACCTGCTAAATTCAGCGAGAGAAGGTCTCTGTGATGTCTTCAACGAGGGAAGGGACAGACCTCCAGCCACCAGAAGAGTGCCTATTTCTGAACCCGGAAGTACTGAATGTGGGATATCCAGATGAAGAACTTGCGAGAAACCAGCCTCATCATTGTAGTTCCATATTCTAAATAAATATATTGTAAAAAATATGAGCATGGTCGAAGATTTACGGAACTTTTCCATAGTTCAAAAAAAAAACTGAGCAGTGCGCTTAATTCCATTAAATTAATTTTAGTATAGTTAAATATTACTGGACTATAGAAAAAACTAATCTTAAGGAATAAATAGGTCTGGTTCCGATGTAACCATGTTTTTTTAATCATTTTTTGAATTTTTTTATATAGGGTGGCCCAAATTCAATGCGACACCCTATTTTCTCTCAGATGGTTGAAGCTAAAAACATGAAACAAACACCACTTTTCATTATTTTTCATCTCCTCCTACCTCTTGGAGAGTTATGCCCAACCCAATTTTTTTTTTGTTCCAATAATAACCTATATTTTTAATTTCAAATTTTGAAACTAAATTTTTGAAAATAAAATTAACACAAAAATAATATAAAGAAAAACGTATATTTTGTATAAATATTGTCTATTTCACAAAAAAAAAAAAAAAAAGTATTTTCGGTATTGCTACCATCTTTACCCACGACTTAACAAATACTAAATAAATCCCATTTAGTATTTGTCGTAGCTGAAGATGGTAGCAATACCGAAAGTGCTTCCATATTTTTTATATATTTTGTGAAATAGACAATAATTTAAAAAAAACATACGTTTTTCTTTATATTTTCTATTAAGTTAGGTTAGGTTTTATGACTCATGCCCGGGCTTTAACTACGAGGTCATATCGCCTACTACCAGAGCGCTCTTTCGTCACTCTGGTGGACATGAGCCCGACTCTACTGTGGGAGTCCTAAATTTTGCCTACCCTAAATTTTTATTCATCTAGGGTAGGGGTCTTTAACGAGTGCCTGACATCGTACAGGCTCGGGACCATCGCTTAACGTCCCATCCAAAGGACGGCGTGATTAAGTTTATTTTACCTCCCAGATAAACTAAGGGCCTCGGTCGGGCTACGAACCCACGACCTTGAGCTCAGAAGTCAAGCACGCATACCACTGAGCTACCGGCGCCCTCTATTAAGTGTTTCACAATATCTCTGGAAAAATGTTAAGTAACACAAAAATAATATTTATGGTATAAGTTATTTACCCGAAAATGAAAATCAAGGAAACGTCAGGTCAGTATTCTTATAAAATCAGTTTTCACTACAATTTTTAATTGATACGATTTGTGATTAAGTCATAAGTATAAATGGTATCTTATAAAGTGTACTTAGCACCTGAAGTAAAGGGGTTTCAAATTTCAAGTTCATAACTACTCGTACAATCATTTTTGCATTTGAGCGCTCACAACTTTCCAATCATATACACACACATCATCACGAATATGGTCAAAATGTATTCATTCCTTGAAACGTGAAAATCCGTTGAAACCTCGATGTCAGGTATAAGAAAGCAAAAACTATTGGAAATTTAAATTAATTACCTTATTTCAGCAGATTTTCCCCAGGTGGATGCAAATCCTAGAAAGTTGACTTTCATCTTCTTCTCCATCCTCCATTTGAGGAGGGTATTCTGATGAGAGGCAGGCCCTCGACCGAAGGCCACGACTCCATGTTCCCAGCTGAGCCAGAAGGTTCGAGATTCTTCACTGGACAAGATCCCTGGACTAGTTGACGTCAGTAAATGTACTGAATAACCTGAACAAACATCATCATCTTTACATTGTATAAAAACAGTTGTCGTCAGTAAATGTACCGAGTAACCTGAAATAACATCATCAACTTTACATCGTATAGAAACAGTCGTCATCAGTAAATGTACGGAGTAACCTAAACAAACATCAACAACTTTACATCGTATAGAAACAGTTGTCGTCAGTAAATGTATTGAGTATCCTGAACAAACATCGTCGAATGAATGTATCGATAGAATGAACGTATCGACATTCACAGAGAGACTTGAGAGGGGGGAGGCGTAACACAAAAACTAATGACTGCCTTGTAATGAATATATCGACACGAAATTCATAGTCCATGAAGGACGATCCATACTAATTTTTAGCGGAATCAACTGATGGGGGTGGGGGGGAGAAACCGAGGGGGATTCAAAAATCCGATGTATCGACTCAAACTTTAGTATATCGACTCCTTTTTTGACTTTAAAGAACGAAACTGGCCTGCTTTCTCTCTCATTTTGTACAACATCAGCAAGATAGAACTATAGCCACAGAAAATATGGTGTTTACCAAATACAGTTTTCGGAATGCAACATGCATTATATTCAATCACACGTTATGCGAATATCAAATATTTTGTTACAATTTACTTATATCGTTACGAATTTAAGTTCAAATCCCCCAGTTCTTACAAATAGTATCTTACCATGTTTTCCTCTTCCGATCCATGAAACACTGTTGTCCAGGTCGCCAATAACGATCTGGTACATCCGGAGAGAAGTGTCCTGTACCTCTGACAGACCGATGTGAACTCCACTCCCAGCTCGTACTTCTAACACTATACCTTCCCTGTTTCGAGGTGCTGAAATGAATTCGTAACGAAACTCCTCCGCAGTTGAAATCACCATTTGTTCTGAAAAAATAAACAAAACAAAAGATAAAATAAAATTTATATATTTACAATAAATACAATTTCAAGAAACATATTTGTTATATGTATAATGGAAAAATAATAATAAAAAAAACATTAAGGCGTAGTCAAGGTCCACGCCGTAGATTTTCTGTGAAAACGTTGGGATAAAATCATAATAACATCACAGTCTACCGTAGCACCCGCCATCGACGCACGCGCATTGATGTCCGACGTTGCCAACACGACGATATTTGGTGACCGTAATACATACTCGTCTGGCGCTGTCACGTTGCCCGTGATCTCTATATTACCACTGTTTTTGTCAAATTCCTTTTCAATTAAAAAGCCCATCGAGATGAAATCCATTTTCCCCCCTAAATCTGCAATAAAAAGTTTATATATTCATATATACTTTTTTTTATATATTATGTCCTAGTAGTGCTCCTCAAGCTCTTTACAATGACAGCCGAATCAACGTCCTATCTAAACGCGTTGTCACGCTACACTAATTTTTAATTTTACACAACGCTAATTCGCAACAATCATCCGCCGGCGCCCACACTAGCACGATAACGTCACAGGCAAAACAAACACGTACAGACATGCTCTATACATTGTGACCTCAACCGTTGTTATCGCATTATTAGTCTCGTAGTTATTAGCGATTGAAATCTGACGGTATTTTGTAACACAAGAAAGTTTGACTGGCTATCACTGTGATTAACGAGCGAATAGACGTTTTTACGTCAATACAACATTGTAAAAAACAATACTTCCCTTCGCGATCAGCAGTGAGGTAAAAATAAACCAACTTTTATAAACCCACATCAACCACAATGAGTAAAAAAAACAGGCTTTTGATTTCACCAGTTTAGATCTAATGGCCAATGAGGGCGCCGATATTAGTGGTATGCGTGCTTGCTTACTGAGCTAAAGATAGCGGGTTCCTATACCGGCCGAGGCCCTTAGTTTATTTTATCTGGGAGGTAAAATAAACTTAAGCACGCCGTCCTTCGGATGGGACATGGAGCGATGGTCCCGAGCCTCTACGATGTCAGATACTCGTTAAAGACCTCTACCTTAGCTGAGTAAAAATTTATGGTAGGCAAAATTTAGGACTTCTATAGTAGAATCGGCCTCATGTCCACCAGAGTGATGAAAGAGCGCTCTGGTAGTAGGCGATATGACCTCGTAGTTAAATCCCGGGCATGAGTCATAATAACTAACTAACTCTAATGGCCTATAACTGAATTGAAGTAACCAGTTGTACGGACTGAGTCAATATTGTTGTCAGTTTGTGGTCAAAGTTTCTTTGTGATTAGTAAACTAATTGATTTTAGTTTGGTCACCGCCAACTCAAACAGAAGCTACTTGACCAAGATAAACAAAATGGATAACTAAACCATTATCTGATCCTCAACAATTACACACTCAACAAACATGAACTGTTTGTTCTTCAGTGGGAATCAACTCTCCGAAAATACTTGTTCATTATTAGTCGCAAAATTTCTCTTCCGAACCATAAATAAAACCCAAAATTGCATTATAGACAAAAAAAAAAATCGTTGCTGAATCACCGGCTATGTACTTCCCCAGAAATAATTAATCAATTACGTTTCCACTCTCTCCCCAAAGCCATTCGACCGTTTGGAGTAAAAGTCAATATTTGACCTACATAGTTCTGAATCTTCATGCTAAATTTCGTGTTGAGATAGGATAAAAAATAAAGAAAAACATACGTTTTTAAAAAATATTGTCTATTTAAAGAAATATATATTATATAGTCATGGCTAAAGATGGTAGCAATACCGTAAGTACTCCCACATGTTATAGTTAGTTATTATGACTCATGCCCAGGCTTTAACTACGAGGTCATATCGCCTACTACCAGAGCTCTCTTTTCTCACTCTAGTGGACATGAGCCCGACTCTTTTATGGGAGTCCTAAATTTTGCCTACCCTAAATTTTTATTTGACATCGTACAGGCTCGGGACAATCGCTTAATCTCCCATCCGAAGGACGGCGTGCTTAAGTTTATTCTACCTCCCAGTTAAAATAAACTAAGGGCCACGAACCCGCGAACTTGAGCTCAGGAAGCAAGCATGCATATCACCCACATATTGTATATATTTAGTGAAATAGACAATATTTTATAATAAAAATAAATTAAGTATCATTAGTTATTACGGTATTTTGGTTGAGAGCTCCTCTTTCTCTGGTACCCCCCCCCCTCTTACCTTCAACCGAATTCGCGGAAAATTATTAGTTGCCATCATTATATATCGGCAATTATTTGAATTTTTGCGTTGAGCTCCCGCCTAATCCCTTCCTTTTGGCCAATTTGCCAAAAAATTAATAGGTGTCGTCATTATGGGATACTGTCTGCAGGTACACATGACCTACCTACTAAAGTCTTTTATAATTACAAACATTAAAAGTATTTTACCAACTTACCATTTGCGCAGAAATAAGCGCTTTCAATATGAGTCTTCACTAATCCCTCAGGATTGACCAGGATGGACTGAACTTTGGTAACTGTTCCCACCAAAGAATGATTTAGACTGGCTTCTGTCGTTACTGATTGGCAGGTTTCACTGTGGTAAGCTGACACTTCAACTGGAATATATAATAATGAATAAATCACGATGAAAGTCTGCTAAGAAATTGATGAATTTGAATTTGAAACTGTAAACGAGTAGTGAAATGAAAATAAATATTATTCTGGGACCGAGATCCCCTAAGAATAAATAAATACAGAGCCAAAAATAAAAGGAAACAATGAAATAAAGTATCAGTATGACGTACAAATAAATAAATTACAAAAATAAATATATTAGTGATATAGTAGAGAAAAATTAGACAATAATAAATATAAAATTAACATGCACCGCTTAATTATGGAGAAATAAAGGTATCTATACAAATAGAAGAATGTATATAATAAATAATCTATAGCATATTAAGAAAAAACAATCTATATAATAAAAATGACTGGCTAAGTTTGCTAAGCGCAAAACTCGAGAACGGCTGGACCAATTCGGCTAATTTTTTTTTTCAAATATTCGTTGAAGTCCGAGAAAGGTTCTTATGAAGAGAGTTCCTAGCGGTCAACTGGAGGGGGGGGGGGGGGGGGGGGCTAAGCACAAAAATTGCTCTAGCGCATTACCGGATGGACGGATTATCATGAAATTTCACAAGTAGTATTCTTAAAATCCAAGTTAAAAAATAGGCTATGTGGCGTCCATAAATTTTGAACGATAGGGGGGGGGGGGGTTGTAAGGGGGGTCTAAATATAAAGATAGTGCTAAGTCATTAACGGATGATCGGATTGTCATGGAAGTTTATATGTAGTATTCCTAGAGGGCAAATTGAAAAATGCGCTATGTGACATCTCAAAATTTTGAAAGGGAGGGGGGGTTGTGGGGAAAGGCCTAAATATAAAGATAGTGCTAAGTCATTAACGGACGATCGGATTGTCATGGAATTTCATACGTAGTATTTATAAAGGCCAAATAAAAAAAAAAAGGTGTGTGACGTCACAAAATAGTGTACGTGAGGGGGGGTTGTGGGGGTAGCACTAATTATAAAGATAGTGCTAAGTCTCTAGCGAATCATCGGATTGTCATGGAATTTCATATGTAGCATTCCTAGAGGGCAAATTGAAAAATACGCTATGTGACTTTCAAAATTTTTAAAGGCAGTGGGGGTTGTGGGGGTAGGCCTAAATATAAAGATAGTGTTGTCATTAACGGATGCTCATATTGTCATGGAAGTTTATATATAGTTTTCTTAAAGGCCAAATTGAAAAATAAGCTACGTGACATTTAAAGATTTTGAACGGGAGGGGGGGTTGTGGGGTAGGCCTAGATATAAAGATAGTGCTAAGTCTTTAACGTATGATCGGATTGTCATGGAATTTCATATATGGAGCATTCCTAGAGGGCAAATTGAAAAATGCGCTATGTGACATCTCAAACATTTGAACGGGAGATGGGGTTGCAATGGGGGCTAAGCATAAAAATTGTTTTAACGCAAAATTGTGTACGGAAGGGGGGTTGTGGGAGTAGGCCTAAATTCGAAGATAGTGATCGGTCATTAACGGGATTCGAACGAGAGATATTAGGAGAAAAGTCAAAGTTCCCCGGGCAACGCCGGGTATTACTGCTAGTAAATGAATAATAATCGATGGAGTATTAATACAGTGATGGTTGGTTAACTATAAAAGAGAAGGAAGGATGCCCAGACTAGGATTGAAATAATATTAATTTTAGTAATTAGAGGCTAAACAGAAAAATTGTGAACAGAAAGAAGAAAAATAATAATATTAATAAAATAAAATAAATAAATGAATGATAAAAGTATATAAATATGTAAAATAGGTATAATATATCGACGGGCTAGCGCACAAATATGGTAAGTGCATTTTTGGACAAAATGAGTTATATAGCTCACAGATATGTTTGATTGAACTTGAATGAAATAAAACTCGTTTTATTGTGGTATTGTCTAATTTCACAGAATATATATACATGGGAGTACTTTCGGTATTTCTACCATCCTCAGTCTTATCTCTTATGCTTTCGGCTGAGGATGGTAGAAATACGGAAAATACTCCCATGTATATATATTCTGTGAAATTAGACAATACCACAAATAAACGAGTTTTATTTCATTCAAGATCATTTGAATTATTTCACAATATCTCTGTAATAATGTCAGTTTTCATAGATATGTTTGAGATGTATTCTTTATGGTGTACAAATGTGGTGAATGAAATCTCATTGGAAACACTGTTTTAGCGTTGGCAAAATAATGTTTCTGACAAAAAATCTGAAAAGTCTAGTGCAAGTCTGAAACTCAGCTGCAGTTCATTTATTGTTTCATGAGGGCGCCGGTAGCTCAGTGGTATGCGTGCTTGACTTCTGAGCTCAAGGTTGTGGGTTCGTAGCCCGACCGAGGCCCTTAGTTTATTTTATCTGGGAGATAAAATAAACTTAAGCACGCCGTCCTTCGGATGGGACGTTAAGCGATGGTCCCGAGCCTGTACGATGTCAGGTACTCGTTAAAGACCCCTGCCCTAGGTGAATAAAAATTTAGGGTAGACAAAATTTAGGACTCCCACAGTAGAGTCGGGCTCATGTCCACCAGAGTGACGATAGAGCGCTCTGGTAGTAGGCGATATGACCTCGTAGTTAAAGCCCGGGCATGAGTCATCAAACCTAATCTTTATTGTTTCTTATTTTAATGCAAACTTTGTTTTCGTTCTCCTGTAAAATCAACAATCATGCACTTTCCACATTTGTGCGCTAGCCCATCGATATTATGATAGAATTTAGGAAATATGGGAAACAAATAGTGCAGTGCAAGTAATGAAATTCAATTTGAAGGAAGACATTTTGAAAAAAACATAACGAAAATGATGGAAATAAATGGTTTATATGTGTTAAATGGAAACAATGGCAACAGAGCCTCATAAAGTAGATCTCATGACATGATCTAAATACCTTTTTGCAATCTACATTGATATAGTGAAAAACTAATACCACAAAAAAATATATACATATAGTGGTAAAGATTTCGACTTAGGCCATCGTTAGTTAGCACAATAGTAATATTTAAGGCTGCTAGATAGGCATATTTCCATAATCCTCAGATTACATGAGACCATTTATTATGTTTTCAAGTTTAAATTTAAACCCCCATATCTTTTCAAACCACAGCAACATTTAATAACGTTACTAGACCAAAAGCAGTAGTATTTTTTAACATAATTATTTAAAGTTTAAAAAAAGCTTATTTTTTTTTACATGGATTTTAACTGAAATTGACATACTTGAGTTCGTAAGTTTCGGCTTACCATAAAAACAATACTTAAAAAATGATTTTAAGACCGATATAAAATAAAATTTAAAAATAGCCAACCGGTCAAAAAGTGAACAATTTTGGTAATTAGAGCCGGTAAACTAATTTCAATAAATGGTGAAATTAAACTGAAAATAGAGAAAATAAATTAAGAACGAGTAAATACAAAAAGTGATGAATACATCACTGAATTTGACGAAGTTCAAATGTTTTAATATAAGTTTATATCATAGGTATATATTAGGAAAATGAAATCTATTAAACTATTTAAAATATGTCAATATAAGTAATAATTTTGGTCAAGAGAAACTAGTGCTGTTATCTGTTGAGAACACAAGGAACAAAATTTGTTACGCTTCTAGTTCCATATTTAATTTTAAATTTCAGAAGAACGAAGCTACATAACGAAACTTTTTGTAATAAACATCCTCAATCTTTATTGTTATTTCTAACGCGAAGCGTATTTCTTTACTAGGCTAAAGTAAGTCCCGAATTACAGAGCATAACTGAAGTAAGTAAAAAATAACATTAAATATATTTTTGTATTATTTAAATACTTTACTAAAAAAAAAGTCGTTGGTGAATCACTGACAATGTACCTCCCCAGCACGAATTAGTAAATAAAATTTTCGCTTTCCATCCGAAAACAATCGACTGTTTGGGGTAAAAATCAATATGATACTTAACATTTTTGCAGAGATATTGTGAAACAATAAAAAAAAATTTGAAGAAAAACATATGTTTTTTAAAAATACTTCAAAAAATATATAAAATATATGGGAGTACTTTCGGTATTGCTGTACTGAGTATTTATTACGTCGTGGTTGAAGATGGTAATAATACCGAAAGTACTCCCATATATTTTATATATATTGTGAAATAGAAAATATTTTACATAAGTTTTTCTTTAAAATCAATTATTGACTGATGTAGGGGCAACTGAATTCTAAGCCCTCTCCTCTTTCCTTCGGTGGATTACGAGGAAAATTAATAGATACCGTCCTTATGTTGCTTTGAATTTAAATATAGAATTTCAGATTGTTTCATTCATTAAAACGGCAGTTATTGGGGATTTTTGAGAAGAGTACCTCCTTTCATCTCCCACTTCCTTCTGACCAAATTCGCAAAAAAGACATGGGAGTTTGAATATACATTTGAAATTTCGTGTCGAAAAATTCATTGCAACGGATATTATAACAGTCTGTGTTAAACCTCCCGTCCAAGTTCTGGATACACATATAAAATTTTGAACCAATAAATTTATTTTAATTAATGTTTATTAATTTTCAGCGTTCAGGGGAAGGGACTCAACTCCTATGTAAGTCAACTATTGATTATTAGCCCAAATGGTCGACCGGTTTTACAAGGCGAGCGAAAAGTTAATTGATTAATTCGTTCTGTGCAAGTAGATTGCAGGTGATTCACCGAAGATTTTTTTTAAAAGTATTAAATGTCTAATATAAAAAAATCTACCTGTCATATTCTTGTATCGAGGAGTAGTGGCGACAACTCGAACTACGAGACTGGTGGCGCCATGCGGGCCCAGACGTAACTTTTCTGCAACGAAAGGCTGACTTCCTCCAAGGAAATGAGCACCTTCACTCAACGTGAGAAGAGCGTTCACCTTCAATCAGAATAAAATGTATATATTTATATAAATATAATATTATTTATAAATATATATATGATATTAGTATAATTGTACTTGAATAAAATATCATTGTTGGATTGTACAGAGAGATTTTGAACTCTCAAAATAACACTTAGTCTAAATTAACTTAGTATCTAGAAGCAAATAAGAGAATAACATTTCAAATACTATAACGAATTACATATAACTTACAATTAATGTGTTAATTCACATTTTACAGAAGTATGTAGGTTATTGTTAACAAATGAAAATGTCTACGACCACGCACCGAATTTATTTATGTTGTTATTTATGGGGATTATATAAATTTATATTTTTCCGCTTAGTCTAAATTAATTTTGTATCTTTATCTTTATTATATACTCAATTTATTTTCCAATTATTAATTGTATACATATTTATTTCGTTTTAGAATTTCACTTTCATTTATTTTCTGTAAGTATTATTATCATTATTTCTTCTTTCCTCTATCCTTTTATTTAAGTACACTCTATGATTTTCTTTATTTATAATTATTACTTGTCTATTATTATATATTTTAATATCAGTTGACACGGCCGTGTCTCTGGCCAAGTCCGAAAAAAATGTCGAAAGACACTGCTGTGTTACTTTTCTCGTGACACCAAATGCCACATTTTGCATCGAAAAAAGTATATTGTTCATTAACAAAATGATGTTTTTTCCGACATAGACGTCTGGAGAACTGAGCTGAACAAAATAAAGTAGCCAAAAAGAATAATTTTTGACCAAGTTTCGAAGGGTCAAAATTGGCAAAAATTAACTTTTTTTTCTTTTTCCTTTTTCAGTGTCCGGGCGCCCGGATGACGTCATGAATGTTAATATATGCATTTTTTAAAATGTATAATAAATATGTGATCTATATATGCAAAGATAAAGATAAAAATATATATATATAATAAAAAATAATCCAATATTATAACGATAAAGAAAAAAAGACAGCAATGATAAATCACAACTTTTCATGAGTCAAACTTACGTTTATTATTTACATAGGCAGACATTTTTTCATAATTGGCTGTGCTTTACAGTTTTACTGAATTTTTTTATATTACTTTTCAGGGAAAAATAATGTTGTGTGTCCCTTGGAAGTACAACGCACCTCCATGTTTTTTCTAAAGAATAATACACTTCTTCTCCTAAAATTTGTCTTATATATTTGTTTAATTTTGTATTGTCATTGTACTCACACGACAGAACCTCGACCTTCCTCAATACTGTAACGATACACTCACATACATTCATTATATTAAATCTATCTTATACAGAGGAATATTTACATCAACACAAGTGTTGAGATTGTTGCCAATCTTGATATCAACTTCGAGACTCTCTCCAACTCGGAAGGCCCTTGGAAGACGAAACTCAACATCGATGGGCTGGAAAACGGTAAGACTGAGAGGGTACGAGAACCTGAGTCCCATTGCCTGAGAGACAGACAGTACAGACATGGTCCATTTGCCAGGCTCCGGAGGGGAGTTCACCCGAAGACCTCCAGCTTCTATGTCACTTCTGGAACAGAGAAACAAGAGTAACCAATCAGTAAGCATGTTCTTGTTTGGCAATACTACAGATCTTTAAATGAACTTTACAACAATTAACAAACAAAAACATGGCATGAATCAGGTGTATAACTTCATTTAGTATGTCCAATTTAAATGATGCTTCTAAACTGCAAGAAAATATTTATAATTAATAACTTTTGGGTTGTGTATTTGACGATATATATATTTCAAATCTTAAGAAAATAAGTTAACATTAAAAAATATAAATATCCACAGTTCTCAGCAAAATATATTGAGAGAAAGAAAGAAAGTAATTTATTTGGGCCGGCATTCAAATGCCTTTCACAAAAATGACAAAATACGAAAGAACAAAAAAAAAAAAAAATTATAAATACATAAAACTAAAATCTATGCTAAAACGTCCTCTGGGAGTCTGGGTCGCAGTCGGCGATGTGCGTTGGGCTGTCCAATATTGAAGTGGACAGCTCCAGGGCTGAGGGGCAGGTTCTGGAGGAACGCCCCAGTCAGAGATCGCAGGACGGTGTCCATGGGAGCTATGTCCAGTTCTTTATGAATTATACTGCCTCTCACGAACCACGGTGCGTTGAGACCTATGCGGAGGGTTTTGTTTTGAAATTATTGTAATTTTCGTTTCACTGTTTTGATTGCACTGAACGATATTGGGCTAGCATATGTTAATAGTGGACGTAATAGCGACGTGTACAAGATTTTGATGCAATTTGGGCGGAGTGGAGTGTTGCGGTTAATGAGTGGATAAAGTTGTGAGAGTCTTTGATATGCTTGTGTTAGTTTTGTTGAGATGTGGGTGTGCCATGTAAGTCTTGTGCCCATGTGTAAACCGAGATATTTTAATGTTTGTTGTGAAATATTCCAGGGAATATCAGTATTATCAATTTGGATATTGTTGGTTTGGCGTATTCGGCGGGGAGAAAAAATATTGGTTGATGATTTTAAAGTATATAATTATACTTCTAGTTAGAAAACCAAGTTGAGAGAAATATATTGAAAATTCAACCTATATTTTTTGATCGATTACAAACGTAATTTCCCTTACACTACGTATATTATAATTAGTTGTTATTGTGAGTCATTCCCTCAACTATGTGGTCGTATCGTCTACTGCCAGAGCGCGCATTCGTCGCTCTGGTGAACGTGAGCCCGACTTTAACGTTGCCCGGGAGTCCTAAATGTTGCCTTCCCAGGTTTATCCCCATAGGGTAGGGATCTTTAATCAGTACCTAACATCGTACATACTCTGGACCATCGCTTAACATCCCATTCGAAGGACGGCGCGCTCAAGATTTTTTCACCTACCAGATAAAACACAACCTATGGGCCTCAGCCGAGTTCTGAAACGATCTTGAGCTCTTTTTGTCCACTACTCTACCTCTGAGCTACCAGCGCTGTTTTTAACGAGTATCTGACATTATGCAGGCTCGGGACTGTGGCTTAACGTCTCTTCCGAAGGATGGCGTGCTCAAGGTTTTTCACTTCTTAAATAAAAAACTAAAGGGCCTCAGCCGGGCTAGGCATATTATTTATAAAGGTATATGGGGGATGGTAATATACATATATATATATTATATACATTTTGTTTTCCTGATATTTTGTTTCTCTTTTCTATATTTCGCACATTGTGACCTGATGAAGGGCGTAAGAACGTCCCAAAATGTCGTCGTGAAAAAAGACACAGTTATAAAAAATTATTATCTTCATTTTAATTAAATTATAAAATTTACCTACAGTAATTATTAATATGATTATTTATGACTCATATTTTCAAGTATTTATTTATTCATTTCGTTATATTTTTTAGTAGTTAATTGTAATCACATGTGTGTTAGACTTTAAGAGTTAATATCTGTTTATGTATCTAATTTATAAGCTATCTTAATATATCCAATCTTATGACGTATCCTATTACCATGTTATGGTTTAACGGAAATGAATATTATTAATAAATCTGGGGAATTAGTAAGAAACTGGAGAACTTACGTATAGTTGAAACAGTGCCATAGCCAGAGCTGCTCCAGGCTGGGGTCTGCCATGACACTATGATGAGGAGCAGGAGTGGCAGATCTGACAATCTGACTCCCAGAACAGTCGTCCCATATGTAGCCAACACCAGCCTCGCTCAGTTCTACCTCAACGCCACCATTACTGTAATCAGAGACACGACTTCAATGACACTCAACATATGTAAGAAATACACAGACACACTCTCTACTAACACTCCCAGAATTAATAAGTTACTCTATGTTAATAACTTTAATTGAATATAAGTATATAAATAAGTATTTAAAATAATAATAATATAAATTACATTTTCTGAGAATGAAGATCCGCACCTCTACCACCAATAAGACAAACCAAAGATCCAAGGTCTGACAGTATCTGAACGTCCATCGTCTCACCAGGGTACCAGAATTTTTTCTGTTCCAAATTCACAGAAACCTAAAAAAAAAATAATAATAATAATTCATACATGATTATAACTTACACATTCATGGATGCACGTTTTTTTAAACAATACAACAGAATATTACATTGTGGGGTTTCACAAAAATATGGTCAAAACTCATAGTTCGAATTTCAAATATCGAACTCATTCGTCTTAGGGTTTAAATAATAGATAATTCAAACGAAATGTTATTGCATGTAAATTAATTTAAAAAACAGGAGAAAACAAAAAAAATCCTTTTTTGGATCTACTCCACCACAATGGCCTTAGCTAGGGCGTGGAGAGGAATTAAAATAAAAGTACTATATAGCTTTACGCAAATATCTTTATGCCCTTTTAGTTTTTTTAAAGAATAATTATTAATTATTTTATTTTTATTTTTCAATCAATGCACATAGATATACTTATACGTATACATACAACATATACATATATACTTTTACATGTATATGCACTACTAGGGGTAAGTCAGCAACATTAGCTTTTCTATTGTTGTTTGCTTGAACGTTTCGGATGTGTTACTTTCCTTATTTGAGGAATATTTGATAAATTTAACATAGGTTTTTTATTGGGAGACTGGGAGGTAAAAAACCTTCTCACGCCGTCCGGATGAATGGGACGTTACGCGATGGAGCCTGTGTGATGTCTGGTACTCGCTATCCTAGGCAACATTTAAGACGCCCACGATAGAGTTAGGCTCGTGGTACACCAGAGCGCTTTGGTAGTAGGCGATATGACCTCGTAGTTAAAGCCCGGTCATGAGTCACAAAAAATTGTTAAATTTAACTTAGATTTTTTTATATGAGGGACTGGTTGGTAAAATATCTTGAACACGCCCTCCTTCGGAAGGGACGTTAAGCAATGCAGCCTGTGGGATGTCTGGTACTCGTTAAGGACCCCTAACCGAGGTAGGAAAAATTTGGGACTCCCGTAGTTGAGTCGAACTCATGTACAGGAGAGCGACAAAAGAGCGCTCTGGTAGTAGGCGATATGAGCTCGTAGTTAAAGCCCGGGCGTGTCATAATAACTAGAGTCGGGCTCATATACACCAGAGCGACAAAAGAGCGCTCTGGTAGTAGGCGATATGAGCTCGTAGTTAAAGCCCGGGCATGACATAATAACTAGAGTCGGGCTCATATACACCAGAGCGACCAAAGAGCTCTCTGGCAGTAGGCGATATGAGCTCGTAGTTAAAGCCCGGGGATGTCATAATAACTAACTAGGGTCTGGCTCATATTCACCAGAGCGACAAAAGAACGCTCTGGTAGTAGACGATGTGAGCTCGTAGTTAAAGTCCGGGCATGTCATAATAACTAACTAGAGTCGGGCTCATAAACACCAGAGCGACAAAAGAGCGCTCTGGTAGTAGGCTACATGACCTCGTAGCTAAAGCCCGGCCATGAGTCACAATAACTAACTAGAGTCGGGCTCATATACACCAGAGCGACAAAAGAGCGCTCTGGTAGTAAGCGATATGAGGTCGTAGTTAAAGCCCGGGCATGTCATAATAACTAACTAGAGTCGGGATCTCAGTAGCCGATATGATCTCACAATCAAAAGCCCGGGACCATGAGTATAAAATAACAAAACAGTATGTTAATGAATACAGATAAGATGCATATTCCAAACAGTCACTTTGAAAAGTGATTTCAGCTTTGAACCATTCTCCAAACACAAGAAATTTAAGATTCAGATTTACCAGCTAGAATTAAGCGCCTCATCTCCTTTTAGTAAGGTTTGGTGCATGTTTTGGAAGGCAAACCATGCTCTAGCCCAATGCTTACTCTCCTCAAAGTTGCAGACATACATTTTTATTTCATTTTGCCGAGTTTCCCTGAGTCTTTGATGTCGTCCCGGTTCTTACTCATCAACGGCCCACACTTGTAATGCTAATATGAAGAGTTTCATTTGAATTTCTTCAGCAAAAAGAAACAAATGTACCCTGAATAAAGAGATGGTTGATTCAACCTTCAGACAGGTTTGCATACACAATATAGCAAAGAAAAAAACTACAAAGAAAACAATCGTTGGTAAATCACCAGAAATGTACTTCCCCACCGCGAATAATCAACTATGTTATTGCTCTCCCTCTGAAATCAATTAAACCATTTGGTTGAAAATCCTAGCCCCACTCTCTGGACCTACTAGGTCCTGAGATTCAGTTCGGCTCCAGCGCCAGCTCAGTTTCGGCACCGGCGTCAACTTGTGTGATTGACCCTGATCGTTCTCGTGTTGAGTTCGGCTTCCAAAGTCAACTCGTGTGGTTAGACTCAAGAGTTTTTGTGCAACTCTTGTGTGAGTCTTGCCAGTGCCGAATTAGCTCTTGTGTGAGAAAGGCGATCCTACAAATCGTCTCGTGTAGAGCAATGTGATTTGGCTACTACGTGGATTTAGTCGCATGTATAAGGTATATAATAAAGGAGAAAGCAATGATATATGGAATTAATATATAGTGCCTGGCCAGGCACTATATATTAAATAGAACAGGGCTTGACTGCTCGTTTGTATATAAGCAAAAATAAACTGAGAAAACGTAATTAACACATTATGAACGGTTTCCAACGATGGTAACTACATAAGAAGCGAAGTACCACAATGTGTCATGTACTTTCACATTGTGGTACTTCGTTTCTTATGTAGTTACCATCGTAGGAAACCGTTCATAATGTGTTACAGTATTATTTAAGAAATAACCCTCATTTTTACTTTTTACATTTGTTTTTATTTTATCTTTATTCAAGAAATAACAGTTTACTTTAGAAATAATTTAATTTAGGTACAATCGTTAAAATTCAATATCAACTAGTCATTTTCCTTTTTTTTCATTTTTTTTTTTCATTCATTTTGAAATTTATTTTCTGATTTCCTTTCGGATTCTTTCCAGAGACAGGGGACTGAACTCAAAAAATGTAACAACTGTGGATAAACACCAAATTTAGAATGATTCGGAGTCCTTGAGTCCCAAAACAAAATTGGTAAATTGGTTTGAGAGAGAGACATAGAGTGTGAGACAGAGAGAGAGAGAGAGAGAGAGAGAGAGAGAGAGAGAGAGAGAGAGAGAGAGAGAAAGACAGAGAGTGTGAGACAGAGAGTGAGCGAGAGAGAGAGAAAGTGAGACTGAGAGTGAGAGAGTGTGAGACAGAAAGTGAGAGAGTTTGAGAGAGAGAGAGAGAGAGAGAGAGACAGAGAGAGACAGAGGGTGAGGAGAGAGTGTGAGACACAGAGAGAGACAGAGAGTGAGAGAGAGACAGAGAGTGAGAGAGAGAATGAGTGAGCCAGAGAGTGAGAGAGAGAGAGAGTGTGCGACAGAGAGTGAGAGAGAGAGAACATTTAGTTGATAATCGTGTTGGGGAAGTACTTTTTTTTTAGCTTTTTGTCTTGATTATTAAATATAGAAGTAGACTCAATAAATATGTTCTATAAAAGGAAGATTCTGATTGACAGAAGAAATAGTTAACATAAAGAACAGATAAATTATAGATTAACTGATGGGAGTGATTTCCAAAATGTCTGTTTAAAAAAGCAAAAACCGATTACATAACTTCTCCTATATTCATATAGTTGGGCAAGTAAAATAATATATTATATTTTGGATACCTGTCTTTGAAAAAGTTTGACATCAAAGCTAATGACGTCAGTGATGGGTTCGCCCAAATCGGTGACGTAGTAGACAAGAAGATGACTAACAGGCGCCATCACAGCCTCAACGGTGAACCTGCAACATAATGGACAAGCTATAATAATATTTATTATATAATATACATTTATTCCCGTTAAACCATAACATATGTAATATACATCAAGATTGCTTATAAAAATCGGACACACATGAGGTAAGTAATAATAACGACGAGTGGATAGAGAGCTAGTGAGTTAGTTAATATGACTCATGCCCGGGCTTTAGCTACAATGTCATATTGCCTACTAGTCCTAAATTTTGCCTACCTACCTTAAATTTTTATTTAAGGGTATGGGTCTTTAATGAGTATCTGACAACGTACAGGCTCAGGACCATCACTTAACGACCCATCCCAAGGATGGCGTGCTCAAAGGTTTTCACTTCGCAGATAAAAAAACCAACGGCCTCGGCCGTGTTTCGAACTTCAGCTCAGTAAGCAAGAACGCTACCTCTGAGCTACCGACGTCAGGACTGGTGGAATGTAGGAAACATGGACTTATAATAATAATAATAATAATTTTATTATTGTTAAGATTACAATAAATATTATGTAAAATTGAAGAAAAATTAGTTGAACAAAAAAAAAAAAAATATGAGAACGGAAAATTAAGAATAAAAAAATCTGGGATGCCAATACTTTAGGCAAAACATTAATTTAAAAAAGTGGTCGGTGAGTCACAGGCTAATTACTTCCCCAGAACAAATTAATTAACTTTTGGCTCCCCCCACCATCCACCATTTGGGCTAATAATCAATAGTTGACTTACATAATGCATCTAAATCCTAATACTAAAGTTTGTGTCAATAAATTCATTATATTGACAGTTATTAGAATTTTTTTAAGTTGAACGAAAAGGGAGGGAGGGAGATTAGGGGTGAGTCGTTACATAAAACCTGTAATAACTGCCGATGTAATGAATGTAATGACATGAAATTTCATATGAATATTCAAAGCATTATAAAGTCGACACTTATTCATTTTCAGCGGAATCAGACGAAGGTGAGGGGAATTGGAGAGAGGCTCAACTCAAAAACAACTGCCGATGTAATTAACGTATCGACATGAAATTTTGTACTGTGGTAATAATTAAATTAATAAATATAATTGTTAAGTCGCGAGTTGAGTGTGGGTGAATTCGGGAACACGCCGAGACAATCGATAGGAGTCGGCGGGACTCTTGAACTACATGAGTCAGTAAGCAGTTGGGCACCACGCGGGGTGGACTGAGTTGGTTGAGTTGGCTGTTACCACGCGGGTATAAAGTGAGTCGTCTCTTAACAACGAGAGGGACCAGTTGGTCACCACGCGGGGTGGACTGAGAGTCTGGGTCGAGCCAGCACGCGGTGTGCGGAATGGATTCGTCCTTATTACCACGCGGGTATAAGGTGAGTCGTCTGTTACCAAGCACAGTAAGTGAGTGACTTGTGTAGTTCCCACGCGGTATGGGACTTATTATTGAACAACTGACTTTGTGTTCGTTACCACGCGGTTTTGTAATAAGGGTGTTGTCCAAATAAATATATCTCTTGTTCTACTCGAAGTTCTCATTTAACCTGTACCCAAACCCAACAATAAAAATATAAATTACCTTCCACATTTCCTGTAGAAATTTGATCTCTTTTCTTTATTTAAGTTTTGATTTCTACAGTAGTTTTTCGAAAAAGGCTCTAGAAAAAATATTATCAATAATTTAAGATGTGAAATTTTGAAGAAAGTACACGTATCAAAAAAAATTCCATTTAACAAATTCCTCACTTGGATTTACAAAGAGATACAAATTTTTTAATAATTTGAAATAATATTAATACTAATCCAAGGGTTTTCAAATGATATTACTGGGCCAACAGGGAAGATATAGAATAGAATTTTAAAGGACAAATATTTGGGTTATTTGCTTTATTTACATAATTTAATTAAAAAACTAAACATTTGAACAAAAGAACAAAATCATAAAACTTAATACCTAAAAACTATTCTTTTTGTTTGGGCATATTGAAAAAAATAAATTATTAAATGTACCTTCTTGACGCCTCTACCACACAATTTTTTTTTTATTGATGTCCCTTGTTTTTTTTAAAACCTTGATATATATAATAAAAAAATTACCCTTTTTTATTGTGTATTTTAATATTCATAAAAAGAATGTTCCCTAGTCAAGGTGGATTGTTGTTTACATCACAGTAAATAAATTCAACACCTTGTAAGTATTGCATCTAATAAGTTTCCGCGATATCGGTTGAAATGATGGGAAGACCGGAGACTTAAATACTCTAATAACTGCGGAAGTAATTAATGTATCTACATAAAATTTAATATGAGACTTCAGAAGACAATATAAAATAGTCGATTGGCTATGGAGGGAGTGCAAAAACATAATTGATTATTTCTTGCTGGGGAAGTACATAGCTGATGATTCACCGACGATTTTTTCTTCATTTTTTGATGTTATATACGATGCATTTTGTCATATAACGTTGTTATTAATACTACTGAATAAAACACTTAGAACGAGTCAAAAATTCCACTATATTTATATAAAATACACAATATATTTCGCTGGTTAGAGCATTGTCAAGTATACAGGATACGGACTTATGACTCCATCCTGTACACTTGACAATGCACTAACCAGCGAAATATATTGTGTATTTTATATAAATATAGTGGAATTTTTGACTCGTTCTAAGTGTTTTTATTCAGTAGTATTCACAATGAACTTCCACAAGATCTCTGGCGAAAACATCTCTAAGTTGTTATTAATTATTTACACAACATGTGAATTTCGTGTCTATACATTCATTACAACAGCAGTTATTAGAGTTGTTATGTAAAGTCTCACCCCTAATCCCCCCCACTCCCCTTTCGTCGATTTGACTGAAAATTAGTAGATGTCGTCATTAGAGGGTTCTGGATACAGATATCAAATTTAATGTCGATATATTCATTCTATTTGAAAGTTATCGTGTTTTCTGACACACAAACTTGAGACTTTTTTTTCCCATTCTGGATTCAAGTCAGAAAATATAAAATTTCGTTCAAAACTCCGCATCGAATTTTTGACAAATTACATAACTTCGCCTATACTTCATATGGCTGAGGACTTAAAAAATGATAGTTGAGCTGATTACTGTTCTCTTCGTTATTCTTGAAATATAGTGTAGGTAGATATTTTCTTTTTTCTTAAGAAAATTAATAATAAAGTTGGCTAGAATACAAATAAGTCGACTCAAGACAAGTTAATAATTAAAAAAACTTAATTAAAAAGATGTAATTACCATCCTGAATGTACCTAACAAGAAGTCAGGAGAAAAAAACCTTCAAACTACGAAAGCCTTCTCTCAAAGTCCTTTCAGAAAAATAAAGACTTCTGATGTTGGGTGTCTATAAGAGGATAATAAATTTAAATTCTCCAGATATACGAAGTATAGGGGTAGTTATGTAATCGGTCAACATTTCGACGTTGGGTTTTCACAAGAATTTCAAGCTTTCCGATAACCTAATCTAAAAAATGAAATAAATAAGTAATTCTATTTGTAAACAAGATAACTACTGAATGAATGTATCAACACAAAATTGTATGAGTGTATCCAACGGAACAACTTAAAAACGAGTCCCTGTGTAAAACGAGCGATTTTTTTTTAAAGAGAGCAAACAATTAGGTGAATAATTCGTGCTGGGGAAGTTTCTTGCCAGTGATTCACCGAACAATTTTCAATTCCAAAAAGTTTTAATCTGAAGTTAACAAAGTTCATCCTTAAATCCACACTTTTTCATGATGCAATGTATACGTCTTATGCAGTTATAGTGACTACTCAACTGTGTTAAATTGGATTCACAGATTAAATTTATATTGAAAAATTGCATTCGTCATTGAAGCAAAAAGTTCAATTAAAAAGCCCATCGAGATGAAATCCATTTTTTCCCCCTAAATCTGCAATAAGCAGTTTATATATTCATATATATATATATATTTTAAGTTGCATTATCAGCCATTTTATATTTCTAGTCATCTGCAAAAATATATTTAAACAGTAATATGATTAAAACGATAGACTGAAAATATATATGTAACAAAGAGGGCGCCGGTAGCTCAAGAAGAAACAGGAAGCCCTAAAGTTTTTTATCTAGGAGGTGAAAAAAAAAACATTAAGGCGTAGTCCAGGTCTACGCCGTAGATTTTCCGTGAAAACGTCGGGATAAAATCATTTTTCAATTTCTTTTCGATGCTGCCGTAGCTCTTGCATTTGCACTAGACTTTTTAGGTTTTTTAAATTCCTTTTGATGCGAGCTTTTCTCTGATTTATTTCCTATAATTCCGCTCATATTTACGATTCATATGAGACATCTTTAATTTTTTTTTTGCAATTTTCAATTTAATACCAATGTTTATAAATATATTCGGCGGATATTTTTATTGTTTCACTTTGAGTTCTAGTAATGCTCCTCAAGCTCTTTACAATGACACCCGAATCAACGTCCTATCTAAACTCGTTATCACGCTACACTAATTTCTAATTTTATACAATGCTAATTCGCAACAATCATCCGCCGGCGCCCACACTAGCCCGATAACGTCACAGGCAAGACAAACACTGCACAACAAACACGTACAGACATGCTCTATCCATTGTGACCTCAACCGTTGTTATCGCATTATTAGTCTCGTACTTATTATCGATTGAAATCTAACGGTATTTTGTAACACAAGAAAGTTTGATCGGCTATCACTGTGCTTAACGAGCGAATAGACGTTTTCACGTCAAAAACCTTGAGCATGCCGTCCTTCGGATGGTCCCGAGCATGTACGATATCAGGTATTCGTTAATGACCCCTACCCTAGGTGAATAAATCCCACAGTAGAGTCGAGCGCATGTCCACCAGAGTGACGAAAGAGCGCTCTGGTAAACAGGCCTCTTCCATTTGGCGCACCTTCTCTGAACTACTAGTGGCAAATATGATAGCTAAATACTGCAACTAATCATATGAGTAATTAAAATTATTCTCGGGCTCTTATTTATTCGTTAAACATTTAAACTGAAAAATATCCACGAATAACCCAGAGTTAAAATTAATTTTAAATGAATGGAACCTAAGAAGTACTAAATTTATTGGAGAAACACAGAAGAATTTTGGTATTTTTCATTATACTTAATCTCATGTTTCAGAAATGTTTTCTATTTCAAATATGGAACAATTTTATTAACTCAAATATTTAATATCATTCTCTCATGTTGGAAAAAAAAAAACCCCACTATTTCCCCCATACCCACCCACAAAAAGTGTTTATCTAAACATTGTTCTAAATTTATATTTGATGGAACAATAGTATATGAAGTATACGAAAAGTTATGTAATCGGTTAAAAATTTGATGTTGTTTTAACTGGAATTTCATTTAGGCTGACTCCCTAATTCCAAAAAAATAATAAAAAAAGAAATACTTTCTGTGCATATTTGTGAATACGATAGATCCCGATAAAATAAATATATTGACAAGATATTTTGGGTATTCCCATGTGGACGACACACAGTTTTTAGTCGAAATGGCCAAAAAGAAAAAAGGTAATCAGAGGAGGGGGCCCAACTCAAAAACCTAAATACCTGTCGATGTACCTTATGTATCAGCAAGAAATATATTATGATTCAGAAGTACCACATTAACTCACCTATTGATTTTCAATCAAATGAGTAAATTTCCGAGGGAGAGCAAATTAATACGTGTCCTCGTTTTTATTCCGGTGAAAATTAATAGGTGTCCTTTTTATTCCAGTAAAAATTAATAGGAGTCCTCCTTTTTATTCCAGTGAAAATTAATAGGAGTCCTCCTTTTTATTCCAGTGAAAATTAATACGTGTCCTCCTTTTTATTCTTGTGGAAATTAATAGGAGTCCTCCTTTTTATTCCGGTGAAAGTTAATAGGAGTCCTCCTTATTATTCCAGTGAAAATTAATAGGAATCCTCCTTTTTATTTCAGTGAGAATTAATAGGAGTCCTCCTTTTTATTCCAGTGAAAATTAATTCGTGTCCTCCTTTTTATTCTTGCGGAAATTAATAGGAGTCCTCCTTTTTATTCCGGTGAAAGTTAATAGGAGTCCTCCTTTTTATTCCAGTGAAAATTAATAGGAGTCCTCCTTTTTATTTCAGTGAGAATTAATAGAAGTCCTCCTTTTTATTCCAGTGAAAATTAATACGTGTCCTCCTTTTTATTCCGGTGAAAATTAATAGGAGTCCTCCTTTTTATTCCAGTGAAAATTAATAGGAGTCCTGCTTTTTATTCCTGTGAAAATTAAATATGTAATTTTTATCTGATTACATAACATTCTATATACTTCGTATAGTTGGGAAAGTAATGAAAAAAAATCTGTTGATGTAAAATCTTGTTAAACTTTTGACGACTTCAAAATGTGAACGACACCTTCAAATTTCCACGGGGGAGGAAGTGACAAATCCCTTCTACCGAGTTACCAGCCTGGGCACACAGAACCGCCTCCTACCCCTGCCTGGCGTGCCTCCACCTTCCACAACCCTTAATTGGGTCAATATTTGCCTGGAGTAAACCAAGCCCACCATTGGGGTAGTTACCAGAACACGGTAGGGAAGGAGAACTCAATTTCATACACCCTCACTCTCTAGGTTAGGGGAACCGTTGAATACAGGAAGGGATTAGATTGGCAACACTTCTCTTTTTTTTATTCCGCTTTCTCCCTCTTGCGAATTTCCGGAGGAAAAATGAGATTTTACTTTGTAAACATGGATAGGACTTTATGCCAGTATGCATATACTCATATCACAGCTCCAGAAGAATATTAACTTCATTTTGTTCATTGTTTCTGGCAACACTGATACAACAGTGCTGCTATCTTCCAACTGCTTTGGGAGTGTCACCTCAACACAATACAAAAGTTTATCCTCGATCCCCCTATGTGTAGAAGTTATGCAATCGGTCGGAAAATCTATGTTAAGTTTTCACCGAGATGTATCGACACGAATTTTACGCGCGTATCCAGAACCAATTCAGAAATAAAAATTATGCCGACGTCATAAGACTGGCGAGGCTTTGATGGTTAGGCCATGTGCAGAGAGTGCAGGAGACTGAAACCCCACGAAGACTGATGCTGATCCTGGAGGGAAACAGAGGATGAGGAAGACCCAGGAAGATATGGATGGACGCAAGGAATCTTCGGATGCAAAACTGGAGAAAAAAAAAAAAAAAGAATACCTACTTGACTCACATATAGACTTCTGAATCATACTAAATTTCATGTCGATATATTCAGTAGATCGGCAGTTATTAGGGTTTTTAAGATCACCCTTCCCTTCGGCAGATTCCGCTGAAAATAATTAGGTGTCGTTCTCATCAGGATTTAATTTACATATTAAATTTCTTGTGAATACATTCAATACAATGGCTATTATTAGAGTTTCAAAGTACAAAAGGTTTATGTTCATATCACGACTGAAATTTTGAGGTTATAAACAACTAGATAGCTCGTGAACAATTTTGTTGATATTATAAATTTATATATACAACACCAACATATTTCTCATAAACATCTATTAACTAACTCATTTTAATTAATTATTAATCAACCTCCAAAGTCCTTTACATTTTCATAAACAAATATTCATCTAATGCACTATGGGAACTCTCAACCAATGTTTTAATCGACCAATCAGCATAGCCGTTACAAACGGAATTCCAGTTCAACTAATCATAGATCAAAGTTTGATAGTGGAACACTTAACAATTAATCCTGATTAAATTCTTGGTTAAATCTGTAATCATGATTGCTTAATCAATATTTCAATCAAGGTAGGTGGAACTGGACATAAATTTCTTTTTCATTGCTTCAACTCTGTAAATCTTTTAATAATTTCTTTAGAAAATGTACCTCAACTGTCTACAAACTCACTGAATAAATGTTTTTTCAGTATATAATACTTACAGGAAGTATATAATACTTACAGGAAGTATATAATACCTACAAAATACTTCCGACTAATTCACTGAATAAATCAAGACCGCAAGAGGTCCTTCGCGCATTACTAGGACGTATTTCCCAATTTAACGGGCATATTTCTTTATCCTTAACGAAACTGACTTATGAGCTAGTGGTGTCAGACTATCGATAGTCGGCCAAACCGATAGTGCCGATAGATCTTAACAAAACTATCGATTAATCGATAGTACTGTCGAATTTCTGAGAAGAAAAGCAATCACTGCTGTTGTGAAAAGAGATCGGTTTCCGTACGTTTGGCTATTCTGTCAGTAAACAAGAAAAGAGGTTTCGTCCTAATCAGTATTATTAGTTCCGTTAAGCTACTAGTTAATATATTTTTATTTAAAAAAAAATGTTTTTATTGAGAAAACTATTTTTTTTTTTAATGTATACTTCAGTTACCAGATCATGTAAAATGAATAGGTAAACCAAAAAACTAGAATGAAAAAAAGGTTAAGTTAAAAATATCTATATTTTAATAAAATTTAGAATCATAAGTGCTGTTTTATTTTGTGGCCCTAGGATCATCTGCTTGTGGTAAGATGGAAAATGAATAAATTAGGTGCTTACCTTATTCACAAAGAATTTACAGTTCCTCCTTACAAGTCTGGTGCATGTCATGTTTTTGTCATCCCACGAAAAAATAGTCAAAGAGTGTAGAAATTATCTTATCATGAAATATAGGTGAGAAATTGGAAAGTGCAAGACCGCTAATTTTAAATCACAATTTCAAATTATATAGTACAATATATATAACAATCGATAATATTCGATGTTCAAATGTAACCGATCTATTAAACGATAGTATTATCGATAGTTCGACACCACTATTATGAGCCTCTGCGCTAAGGGGGGAGGTAATTCAGCTGTTGGTCTCCTCTCTTGTGTTCCCCTACTTTGATTATGCTTGTCTCGCATATGGAGGACTCTCTGGTGAGTTCGACATGAAACTAAAGCGAGTCATGAATTCTTTTCTAAGATTCATTTTCGGGCTCCCCAGACCTCTATTACTAGTTCCTATACCGACCTAAAATGGCTCTTCCCATCCTCTCGTCGACAATACTTCCTAGGCTCCTTCCTCTATCAAACCATATCTTCCCAAAAGCCCTCCTACATCTTCCAAATGCTCCAATTTAAATCCCATATCCACCAGATCCCATCCCTCTGATCTTTATCTCCCTTCCCACAGGACAACAACCTACCACAACTCCTTCCTTATCCAGGCTAACTCCCTCTGGAACTCTCTCCCTCTCCAGATTCGCCATGCTCCTACTCTTCTTTCATTTAAGTCCCTACTTTTCCATTACCTCCTAAATCAGCAAACCTCTGATTCCTAAGGCTAGCTCCTATGAGATAGTTCTCGTCTTCCTATAAGTCTCTCACTCCACTGGACAGATTGTTACTCTTCTGTTTCATCAGTCCAGTTTTTTACAATTCATTATTGTTATCATGTTTCACATTATTATTCATACTTGTTTTTCTAATTTTTATTTGTAATTTCTCTTTATCATTTTTCTCTAGTTTATTATATTGTTTTACTCATTGCCTGTTTTTAACATTTAGTATTTACTCCTAGAGACCTCTTTTTATTTTATTTTATATTTATTCTTCTCAACTGGTTGATACTTGTATACTCTTGTTTATTTTTTATGTTATTATTCTTAGGGGACGTATGTCCCAGAATAAGGATTATTTTTCATTTCATTATTTCTGCCCCCCCTTGTATCCGCCACTACCTAAACTTCATACAACTGGGGAAGTGAAAAACAGACAAATAGTGAGTATAAGTCCATGAGAATATGACTGAGATGTGGAGTCAGTCTGGATTCCGCCCAAGTTAATTATCCAAAGTGAAGGAAGAGAGTCCCGCATATATCAACTCAGTCTCTTGAGTAATTAGTCTTGTGAGTTAGGAGGGGGGTGAGCCCAGTTTTGAGTTTTGTTCACAGCGCCCCCCCCCCCCCCCCCCCCCTCTCTCTACAGTAATTAGCCATCAGAGCCATCCCCCTCCAGTCCGCGATTAGATTTATCGTACAACTCCAAACGTCCAGAGGGGTAAGTTTTAAACTTACAAACAATACCGTCCTTCTCACATGGAAAAGTGAAAGTTTCACCAACCCTGGGTAAGTCATCAACTGAATTATAAGTATCTCGTTAGTCAACATACAGTTAATCAAATTTTCCGTATGTTGATGACATTCCTTCTGTAGAGGAGGCACACAAGTTATGACAGTTGAGAAGTGGAAAAAGCAATTGCTGATTTGGTTGAAAATAAATAGGTTAGTTATTACTCATGCCAGGTCATATCGCCTACTACCAGAGCGCTGTATCGTCTGGTGGACATGAGCTCGACTCTACTATGGGAGTCCTAAATTTTTATTCACCTAGGGTAGGGGTCTTCAACGTGTTAACTGACATCGACATCCATGAAGGATAGCATGCTTAAGGTTTTTTCACAACCCAGATAAAAAACCTAAGAGTCTCGGCCGGGTTTTGAACCCACGATCTTGAGCTTAGTTAGCAAGGAACTTAGGAACTTCTGAATCTGCATATACTCCAGAAACTAACAAAAAGCTGCTGATATTGGCAAGGGGGTGAATAACTTTCATGGAGAGGTTTCGGAAATTTGCTAGCTATCGAATATATGAAGGATAACTAAAAGGAAAAGTTTATCCTGCTGATAGACTCGCAGGCCGCAATCAAATCCCTCACTAAACCGGGAGCTGACCAGTAGACTTCGCTGAATGTGCTGCTTCTCAGGTGAAGAATCAGTGCTCTCCTTGGAAAGGAGAAGACCAAAATGGCGGGTTCCCAGGAAACGAAGAAGCTGATAGGCAGATGGAACAGCCAACCACCTCCACCAACCTGGATACTGCAAAGAAGCAGATCTGCTGAGGGAACAACAGATAAGCTGCTGGCAGCAGCTGCTGGCAAGAGATGGGGAGTCCTGCTTGAGGAGAAACATCGGATAGCTGGCGACATGGCAAGGAGGGTGGCGGTGGCCAACTTCAGGATGCTCTCAGGACACGACTGCCTCCAGAAACATCTAAAGAGGATAGGGGAAATGATGGGGGCCCACCTTCCAAATCGCTCTGTGCTGTTTGACGTTGTCCAAGACCAGGGTAACATGTCCCACGATAAATATAAGGCGTTATTGTATTGGGCTGCTAGTCACCGCATGACGCAAAGGTGGACATAGGATAAAGAAGAAATGTGGCTACTTACGTGAAGTTGAACCTGCAGAGTGGAGGAATTCCGTTGAGGGTGTCCTGAGGAGGGAGACTGTAGGCTGGGATCCTCTGTTCGTTCCAGTAGGTGACATGGGACTCCGTGGTGACTATATAGTGAAGATCCCGATCACAGGGGCATGAGGACAGCACTACAGCTTTCGCCTCATCACCTGGCTAAACATACAATTATAAATTCCTTATTGAATAAATAATATTTATTTCCGTTTAACCATATCATAGAATACCATAACGCACTTCATAAAAATGTATATATCAACATCAAGATACTTTATTAATTAGTTATAGGTTAGGTTAGGTTTTATGAATCATGCACGGGCTTTAACTACGAGGTCATATCGCCTACTACCAGAGTGCTCTTTGGTCACTCTGGTGGACATGAGCCCGACTCTACTGTGGGAGTCCTAAATTTTGCCTACCCTAAATTTTTATTCATCTAGGGTAGGGGTCTTTAACGAGTACCTGACATTGTACATGCTCGGGACCATCGCTTAACGACCCATCCGAAGGACGGAGTGCTTAAGTTTATTTTACCTCCCAGATAAAATAAACTAAGGGCCTCGGTCGGGTTTCGAACCCACGTTCTTGAGCTCAGAAGACAAGCACGCATACCACTGGGCTACCGGCGCCCTCTAATTAGTTATATAAATAGTTATTGAATCTTAGAAATGGAAACTCATGTGATTAGTAATAACAATAATACTGAGAAATACAATAAAAAATGAATAAATAAATGACTATACTGATAATACTAATATTCTTCAGTGGTGCGTTAGGTTTTATTACATAGCTCTTCTATTGTGAACAATGAGGTTGTCTATTGATCCTATGATTGTTACTTGCAAGTTTAACTAAGAAGTCAGAGTCTTGAGTAGACGCGGTGGTAGTCGGGGTAGGTGGGGGCCGCGCCAGCGCTGGTTACAGCTTCTTCTTAATGCCCTGCACTCAGTATTCGACCAATTTAACTTCTTCCACTATACGAAGTAATGTAATAGGTCCGAAATTCGATGTTAAGGTTTCACCAAAAATTCATGTTTTCCGACTACAAAAATATAGATGAAATTTCACACTTAAATTTAAAACCTCATAAGAACTATTAATTTACAACGAAATAAGACAAATTGAAGTCTAGTCCTAAAAACTTTGCCTTTAGATCATTAAAAAATAAAATATAAACATTACAAGATAAATAGACTACCTCCTCCCAGAAGACGGAGGGAGGGGGAGCAGTCAGCTAGGAATGTACAATCACTGTTAAAAATTTAACATAGTATAGAGAGAAGAAATACAAAAAAAGAAAAGGACAAAAATAAATAAATGAGAAAATAAAAAGTGACTAAAATTAGAAATATTCTCGTAATATAGAAGAAAAGTGAAATAAAAATTGATGAATAATGAAGATGGAATGAACCTGACAGCCCGGAGACCTGGCATTGAATTTTAACCGAGTGAGAGACAAGACAAGTGAATATGAAGTTGGCAGAGTACAACAGCACACATGGGGCGGACCGTGGCAGTGCAGGGAGAGAAGAGAGCTGAACAGAGTGTCGTGCTAGTCAGAGTAGAGAGAACTTAACCTGATCCGAGCTCAGTCCGGTGACCCACTCCATGATCCTCATATACCTCCTCAGAGAACCTCTCTGGTTTTCTATTTCTAGTTTTATATCTTTGGGCAAATTATTGAAAAGAGTTGCTATAATAAACGGTGTCTGTTTGGTCGTCCAAGTGAGTGGTCTGTGTACGATAGTACTGGTGGAGTGAGGGGTTCGTGTCGGGTATCGGTGAGCAACAGAACAGAGAGTAGATGAAGCATTTAGGAAAAACTGTCTAAGGAGGCTTTGAGGTATATATGCCGGATCGGGAGAACTGACTAAGATACATCGATTTTCAACCAAATTCTTAAATTAATTTCGAATACTTAGTTGATTAATTCGAACTAGGGAAGTACACCGTCGGTGATTTATTTTATCTCTTATCCATTATTCTCTGCGAATTTCTGAATAATACATATTGATTGATTCACTGCCAGTAGACATATTAAGGCAGTTCCACTGTCCAGAAAATTGCTCCTGTCCAATTAGTAATGGTGGGTGAGTTTTCAAAAGTGCCTATTGGGAAATATGATGATTAATAGTTGAGAATGTTTGGGTGTGTGTGATCTCCCTCGGGGTCCACAAGACAGAATACAAATTGGGAGAGAGGACGAGCATGAGGAAGGGTGCTGGCGTCCTGTTTATTGGGGGACATGTTGCCACCACAACCACCCCCACCCCTTCCACATTTACATATTTATATCTCTCTGGGGAGGTACCAGAGGACAAGGACGAGGATGAACCACAAGGACTGCTAAATGGTCTGTCCTCGTCCTCAGTCATTTCTCAACTCTTCTATTCTCTAGACACTTACTTACTTGGTGCATCGTTTGTCACACCCTTTTTTTACTTTCTCAGTTATACATGTACGGTATTGTAAAGATGACTTATTATTGATATGTAAAATTAATGTTGTTCTATTTGATTCTATAATTTACTTACTTTTATTTCGTTGCGTGGGTTCGCCAAGACTCAACAGTTTTGAAAAATTAAGATGACATGAGGTGCAAAATACATAAAAGAAAACTTATTCCATGCTTAATTGACTCAATATATTTGTTAAAAACATCCTTAAACTTTATAATTGTTACTCAAAATCCTTTCTAAAATTTAATTTTTTCCGTATTATATTATTATTATACCGTCACATATATTAAAAAAAAAAAATAGATTATGTAATAGAAATGTGACTGGTTTGTGGGCTACGCCCTGACAACCCAGACAGTGATATAAAGGAATGCAGAGGTTTTGTCCAGGTTATCTATTGTAATTATATAAATAATTAAAAAGAATATAATGTAGGGAAATTAAATTGTTTTATTATGGTAATTACAAGAAATATCATTGTAGTGATATGGAATAACGATAAAAAAATTTTGTGTAAAAAAAAAATGGTTATAAAAACATAATTATGATTTATTAACCAATGAGAGGGAGGAACAGCAACAAGATGGTGAAAGGCGATGTTACGGACAGAGTGAGAGAGTCGTTGTTCAGAAGGTAGAGTGGAGAATCGATGTTGAGAAGGAAGAGTGAAGAGTGAGAGAGAGTGGATGTCCAGGAGTGACAGTGGAGGGTTGTTGATGAGAATTGGAAATGTGCAGTAAAGTGTAGAAAGAGAACAAGTAAAGCAGATAGTGTTGTGCCTGATCAAGGGGTGAAGAAAGACCAGGAGTCGGCCAATGATCGGCGTATAGAAGAAGACGAATGAGGAATGCACCAAGCCACGAGACTGTGTTTTTAAATGAAGTCTACCTGTGGGACCACCAAAGGAGACGATTTCGGCATGCAAGTTATAATTTGTATTGTTACATTATCTGTCTATTTATGTATAAACCATGCTTACTAACCCTAATAGTTAAGTTTTAAAAAAAATATAATAAATAAATAAATGTTAGATGTGACGCCCTTATATATTATTTTTTTTATTTTTTAAACCATAAGGTATTGCTCTCCATTATTTTATTTGTAATAGAATTTATTCTTTACACGCAAGTACCGTTACATAATTGGCTTTGAGAACAGGGAATATTAATTTATGAGGTAAGTGCCGTCACAATATATTGATATATATATAAACAATACTGCAGATTTCTGTGTTTCACTTCTAAAAATATTTCACATGAAGTTAATATCATTATCATTTTCTGTGATATTGTACGTTCTCTTTTCCAGGACTACCTCCGGAAGAGTGACTCACAGATATGGTGAGGCTGGTCCGTAGCAAGCTCTCTCAAGGGTTTAATCGGTTGGATTCGACCATCGAATATTATCGTTAATTATATGTAATATTGATTGTACAATCGAATATGAAATTGTGATTTAAAATTAGCGGTCTTGCACTTTCCAATTTCTCACCTATATTCTCTATTTTTTATACCCAATTTTTACATTTTTTTGACTATTTTTTCCTGGGATGACAAATACATGACATACACCAGACTTGTAAGAAGGAACTGTAAATTCTTTGTGAATAAGGTAGGCACCTAATTTATTTATTTTCCATCTTACCACAAAGCAGATGATCCTAGGGCCACAAAATAAAACAGCACCTATGACGCTAAATGTTATTAACATATAGATTTTTGGTTTACGTAATTGTTCATTTTACATGAACTGGTAATTGAAATATACATTTAAAAAAACTTGTTTTTTTCAATAAAAACATTTTTTTTAAATAAAAACATATTAACTATTTAATAAAAATATACTATCTATTAGGTTGAAGGAACTGATAATACTGATTAGGACGAAACCTCTTTTCTATGAATAGCCAACCGTACGGAAACCGAACTATTTTCCCGACAGCGGCGATTGCTTTTCTTGTTCAAAATTCATGTTTCAGAATTTCGATAGTAGAAATATCGATACTATCGATAGTTTGACACCACTAATCTTTAATGAGTACCTGACATCGCTTAACGGCACGCTACTTCTGAACTTCAGGCGCACTCTCTCTCTTTATATATTAGTAAACAGTATATCATTAGATGCACTCTGTTGCATCTAAAAGTTTTCTATGAGAGATGGGTAACATGACGTGTAACAAAACTAGTGAGAAATATACCTATATTGCACAACTCACCACACTTGGAGTTGTTTTACTAAAGTGTCACTGAACCAAGTAAAGTGAATTAGGGTTTATATATGGTTCGTACAAAAACCACAAAGCCATCTGGTTCAACAGAAAAGATAGCCTCTCTCTGAAGTTATGTGTAATAACTGAACTCGTAACAAAGTTCCGGACCAACTTAATTTCATCTGGTCACATCCAAAGTTTGATGTTATTTGTGTTAAACTATAAACTGTATCAAGAGTTCAAACCTTTCTATTCTTCTGAACAATAGCAAAAAGTTCAGACTCAGAAATATATAAATATATTTTCCTTTATTACAGGAGTTACGTTTTGAATAAAAAATAAATAAATAATAATAAAATAAACAACTATAAACAAATAAAAAGTTTATCGAAATATTTATATATGATATATATGACAGGGTAAGAATCAAAATGGTCCAAGTGACATTTTTGAAAAATCGGGTACTAAAATAGAAGTGAAATCCTAGCCAGTGCTGAGATCTAGTGAAAAAACACTTATACCATTTTGGTGACATGAACAAGTAACATATCAATAGTGACCTTAAAATTGAGATTTTTATTCAATTTTATGGTTTGCTAACAGCAACTTTCACCATAAAAGATGAAGACAAAATATTTCCGGTTTCAATACATTATAGATTTTTTAAATGCACAGTTTTAAAAATGTCACTTAGACCATTTTAATTCTAGGGGAAAAAAGCTGTGATGATTGTAACGAAGACCGACCGGACGACATCCACCATTTCTTCATGGAGTGTCCAGCCTTCAGCCAATTAAGAAAAAAGTACCTGGTAGAAGCCCTGAGGAGCCCGCAACCTCACAAGACCCTTTTCAACATTACCAACAACCAAAACCTCAATAATATCATACTATACATAGTAAGGGCGCTAAAAATCAGAGGATATTGAAGTATTTAAATAAAATACCATTTCACTAGAGGTTTTTTCCCTATTTTTTTTTCATTTGTTAATTAACAGTTAGGTTCTATTACTTTGTACTTTATTATTATTACTATTTTCTATTTTCATTTATTTTTTATTTTTTTTAACTGAATAATGTATATATCAGGCCGAACCCTGAGCCTAAAAGATGTACTTCCTAAAGGCTAATAAAGAATTGATTGATTGATTGATTTGATTCTAGCCCTGTCATATAAATATATTTTTTTTTTTTTTTTTTTATTTATTTATTTATTTATATATTTACAACGGCATAATAACATTTGCCATTAGCAATTGTGATAAATAGAGCAGTGTCAGGTGCGTGGCTGTACTGCTGAGGTACGTGACCGAAGAGGAGTCCAGGCTAGTCCTGGAGCAGGTCCCTCTGCCATATCCGCTTGAGGCGTCGTGGTGGATTTGTGGGGAGAATGTTTGTAGATAATTCTTGTATAAGTGGATTGGCGTGATGATGGAGTTTGTCGTGAAAATTTTGATATCGTGTCTTGATAACAGAAGGTACAAATGGGATATTGAGGTCATTATGTAATGTGAGGTTGGAAACGTAAAATGGTGCATTGGCAATGTGGCGTAGTATGATGGATTGTATTGACTGAAGGCGTTGTATGTTTGATTTTTTGGCTGATCCCCATATCTCGATGCCGTAAGTCCAGATGGGTTTTAGTATAGTGTTGTAAATGTGAAGTTTGTTTTCAAGCGATAATGTCGATCGTCGTCCAATGATGGATTTCAGTCGTCCAAATCGTCTTTTGAGGTTTTAAAACTAACTTTTCAATCCATGTTAATCAACTTTGATCGGAAACAGACTGTTTTCCTAGAAATATTTGAATATTTTGAATGAACTCTTGACACGAAACCAATTCAATTCCTAGTATCTCTATACTAGGACTAAAGCAGAAAGATACGTCTATTATGATTCTATGACGGACCTTCTTCCAAGAAACTCCTCCTTATTATTTGGAATTTTTTGATTATCTACGATAAGTGTTTTTGAACTTTAATTAATGTGTTATTATTCTTGCCAAGTGTTATAAGTTGGTTACAATTAAATTATGTTATTTTTTGAAGGCAGTAGTAGTTTTACTTCACAAAAAATTAGTTTTACAGAAAACAAGAAAATCCATCTAAGAAATGGAAATAGGTATTTAACTTTTCAATACAGAAATACAACTGACCCTTGTTGCACTGCGTACTGCGTCATAGACCCGACCAGAGCCAGTCCACCTGTCACGCTAAAACGCTAACGTACAACGCAATGCGCTCTGTAGGAAAACAAACCCATTACTTTCTTTGTGTTGGGTCCACTGCGCATTACGTTGGACGTATTGCGCACTATGCAGAGCAAAAAAAAACTGCTGCTAGGAAAACGCGCCTAATAGGTATATTTGACTTTTTTTTGTAGTTTTTTTTTTTGTTGTTTATGTTTATATAATTTATTTTTTAGAGGGCGCCAGTAGCTCAGTGGTATGCGTGCCTGTCTTCTGAGCTCAAGATCGTGGGTTCAAAACCCGACCGAGACCCTTAGTTTATTTTATCTGGGAGGTAAAATAAACTTAAGCACGCCGTCCTTCGGATGGGACGTTAAGCAATGGTCCCGAGCATGTACGATGTCAGGTACTCGTTAAAGATGAATAAAAATTTAGGATAGGCAAAATTTAGGACTCCCACAGTAGAGTCGGGCTCATGTCCATCAGAGTGACGAAAAAGCGCTCTGATAGTAGGCAATATGATCTCGTAGTTAAAGCCCGGGCATGAGTCATAAAACCTAAACCTAACCTATAATTTTTTTTTTATATTATAAATCAAGAAACTACGTTAACTATTTAGGAGTTACTTCTATAAGTAATATAAGGAGGAAACATCTTTATTACAAAATATTAATTTGTGAAAAAAGTCTTTTCATAGTGCCTTCTAAATTACATTTTATTTTATATTTTTTTCCTTCCCAACCCACTACCAAAATTACTTTTTCCGGCGGTCTCACGGGGAACATAATGTAGAAATGGGATCTTTTTAAATTTGACAGATGTATCTAATATCTGGTAGAGAGTTGAAATGAGTCTTCACCCCCGAGAAAATCTCATTAGAAAGTAAATTCAAGGAAAGAGACTCAGAAGACGTTTTATTTAATATCTGTGTCAAACGCTAGCGTTGCCATTTGTACATTTGACATTGAGTAATGTTAAACATAATATATTTAAATTTTATACATTTGTTTTTGGTTTAAAATAATCATCTGAGGTCCCTAGTTTATTTTATCTGGGAGGTAAAATAAACTGAAGCACGCCGTCCTTCGGATGGGACGTTAAGCAATGGTTCCCGGCATGTACGATGTCAGGTACTCGTTAAAGACCCCTACCCTAGATGACAAATTCAACTGATGTTCTTGGAGTAGGGAGAAAACGTGTTGAGCGATAACCAATACGAGGGGTGCTGTATTGCCATTACTATATTTTAATTCTAGTTCCTGAGCATTAATTAGTCAATTACTTATTTTTTTATATTTTATTAGCCTAGTTTTATTCACATGTATTTTTTAGGTAGTTTATTAATATTATTTATTTATTAAGTTTAGTACATAATTGATTAAGTAAAATGGGAGAAAGGATGGAAGACAGAGAGGGGGTGCACGATTTGGCAACGCTGCAACTAGTCTAGGGTGCTAATTGATTTTGACGTGAAAACGTCTATTCGCTCGTTAAGCACAGTGATAGCCGGTCAAACTTTCTTGTGTTACAAAATACCGTCAGATTTCAATCGATAATAACTACGATACTAATAATGCGATAACAACGGTTGAGACCACAGTGGATAGAGCATGTCTGTACGTGTTTGTTGTGCATTGTTTGTTTTGCCTGTGATGTTATCGGGCTAGTGTGGGCGCCGGCGGATGATTGTTGCGAATTAGCGTTGTGTTAAACAATTCAAAATTATATAAAACAAAATATAACCTATTGATAGGGGAAAATAGTTAAATTGTAGTAGCAATAACACAAAAATAAAAAATGATTTAAAAAGAAAAAAAAATAGATATTTATCTATCTTACAAGCAATAAATTAAATTATATTATTCTTCATTTACAAACTTACAGTAAAAAATAAAAATAAATTGTTAATTTTACTAACATCTATGTTATCAAAAAAAATCACAATTGGTTTTGAATCTTATTCTGGTCCATTAGTGAGATACTTTTTAAGAAATGTTTGCCTGGGGATACACAAAGAGGGACAACAGAACAAAAAGTGTATGAGGTCGTCCTTTTCGTCTAAGTTACAGAGCCTTCAGGTACTTTCAGGACAAAACTCAAATCTAAACCCTCGAAGTATTATCCTAAAATTTCTATTGCTATTGTGGGACGAATTTGAGCTAGCAGTCGGAGTTTTTCGATATGGTAGTTGATTGAAAGATAGTTTTAACTGCTGTAATGGATATACTCGTATTTACTCAAGCAATACTAATGCCCATGTGCTGACTGGCAATACTAATTCTCACAATTTTGATTATACCCATAGTACAAAATTAAATCGCTCTTTACTTATACTATGATATTACCATATACTACATTGCTATGTTATCCACAGCTACACAAAGTATGATTTACCTGCAGCGACTCCTGAAGTCCTTCAACCAGCAGGTAGCAGGACGAAGTTGAGTTCCACTTGTAGACAGGTTCTCGGGCCAGCACATAGTGACTGTCTATCTCTTTACCACCAACAGACACCAACTCAGCCTGAAAAAATAATTTGAAATATCTGTTATATCCAGTGTTATGTTATATGTTAGTATGGCAAGTTCCAAGTTCAGAAATGCGGGCATATTGTCAAAACTTGTAATAAATAAAATAAAATAATTTTTAAAATAGTCTATTCCACAAAATATTTGATGAAAAATTTAATTTCAAAAATAAGTTTTCTTTTATTTATATAAAATTAGGATACCAGTTTAAGGCCGTTGAAGTGGTTCGTCATTTACCTGTCTCTCTCGGCGTTAAGTTAGGCAATATGTCCGCACAATAAAATGCTAAGGATGCTACATGCATCCTGAAAATTCAATCATTGAGAAGCCACTAATTCTTAGGTTTCAGGGCCCATACAACCCTCCTCCCGCTCAAAATTTTGAGACATCACGAATTCTATGTTTGAACCGAGTTTATAACAATCGTAGTTAAAGAGCAAACACAAAACACTCATTTTATGTTTTACACCTACCCATAACACCTTCTGTTCAAAACGTTAAGATGCCATATAGCATTGTAACGGGAGCCATGAAAGCCTTTTTATTGCGAAGAACAAAATCAAAAGCAAAATACTTATCAGGTCACGGAGATTTCAACTCCAAGCTATTCTTCTTTAAGAGGAAGAACAACCCGAATTGTTCATGCGGCGAAGTCGAGACTGCAGAACATGTGATCCTCGAATGTTCGCTGTTTGACGGGCCTAGGTTGAGGGTGGAGTTGAGGGCGGGACAGGATCGTCCCTGGGACTCGAACTAAGGCAGCTGGTGACAGAAACTGGTTACCCAGTGTTCAGCCGATGGTCGCCCCCGGAGCCCCACCATACTACATCCAGCCAGCGCCCCACATTTCGACCTCTCTCGGCGCGCCAAGCCGCGCTGCCAATAAAATTAATGGTGGGCTGGGGGTTTTGCTCCTGGCCGACCACAGTCTCAGACCATCAATAAATAAACTTGATATGACCTGTTACCCGACGATTCGGCGAACGGGTGTCGTGAGTGCAATGCTACTGCAGAGCGGGAAGTGTGGCAACGATGGACTGTTGTCGAGGCAACATGATGTTCACGTTCCATTTCCAATCGGCCAAACAATTTTTGCCTCTCAGTAAGCTTCCTCTATCCTTCAGATATGTAAAAAGCCTTCATGCATTTTTACATAATTGTCATGATTTTCCAATAATGCTGTCAAAATGAAAACTCTAATGCTCAAAGATAAAATGAATTCTCCTTTGAAGGTAAAGAGGATTGCTATGAGCAGGATTTACCATGACACATTGAACAATGTCTTACAATTTATCAAGGCTATGTCTTCCATGCCTCCCCTCCTCCTGTCTTCCCACTTACCTGAAGTGTAATGACTTGGCTGTCAGAGAGGATGGCAGGTACCAGAAAGCTCCCCTCTCCTCCAGACATCTCAATATCCTGACTATAGATGGAGGTTATGTTGTCAAGAACTTTGACACGGACTCGAACTGCCTTCTCTGAACTTACCGCCTCAACCTAAAACAATACCAAGTAACCAGTTGAACAATGATCCATTCTGGAATATTGAAGAAATAACAAAAGTTAAGTCCCATTTTATGGAACTTCAATTAAAAAAAAGGAATATTCCCCATAAAAATAAAAGACGTTGTCTTCCCACTATTTTATTTTTGACCAGAACCAGTTTTCAACGCAACAGCGTCATCATCAGTGGTACATCTATGATAGCATACATAAAATATACAAATAATGAAAAGTATAAATTTTAAAGCATCAGGGTACAGAGTAACAAAATCGTGGGTACGAAACCCGGCCGAGGCCCTTAGTTAATTTTATCTGGGAGGTAAAATAAACTTAAGCTCGCCGTCCTTCGGATGGGACGTTAAGCGATGGTCCCGAGCCTGTACGATGTCATAAATACAATTGGTATTTTGTAAAATGTACTTAGGCCCCGAAGTAAAGTGGTCTTAATGTTCGCCTGATTTCGTTACCAAATTTGCAAACAGGGGCGTAGCCAGGATTTTGGGCAGGGGGGGAGGGGCAAAGTTAGGCTACAGGGGGGGGGGGGGGGGGGGGGGGTATAGACTCCCGGGGGCACAGCCCGCAGCTCCCGTGGTTAGCGTTGCAGATTTTTTGTTATTAATTTGGGAGACTCGGACCCCTAGAAGCTCCCCCTGAGGTAACCACTGACTGTAATACTTAAGTTGACTACATGAGCAGCAAAAATGCGAAGCGCAGCAGCAGCAAATGCACGCTGTGGTTACATCCAATAGCGTGCATTTGCTGCGGCTGCGCTTTGCATTTTTACTGTGCATGTAAAAGCATTTTTAAGAGTATAAAGTTGTTGAGACTTGTTTTGTACATGTACATTTATGTAACAGCTGATTGCTGACTTAGGAATCACACGCACGGGAAATTTGAAGATCCTATTGATAACTTGCAAGCAATTCATTTTTAACAAAAACTTTTTTTTTAGTTTATTTAATTTTTATCTTGGTTTTTTGGACTGGCCAGGGAGGGCACCCCCCCCCCCCCCCCCCCCCCCCCCTGGCTACGCCCCTATTAGCAAATATGACATCTTCAGGTTCATAGCGCTCAGTAAGTTCCAATCCTGAACTGAAACTCATACACAGAAATCATGGCAAAAATGTGTTCAGTGGGCCTTGAAGCGTGAATTTCCATTAAAAACTCGATCTCGGATTTTTGTACGATTAATATACTTACTTATACTAAACGTGTAGTAAAAAAAAGGGATATTATGTTTCTAATGTCAAATTAACTTGTTTTAATTACAACGGGTGGTGTATTCAACGTGAGTTAGTGATGTATTGAGAGGTTGTTGCATTAATATCAACCTTACACCACATGCCATCAATATACCTGAGATGGCAACATTTGTTTTGTGACCCCAGGGCGCCGGTAGCTCAGTGGTATGTGTCCTTGCCTTCTGAGCTCAAGATCGTGGCTTCAAAACCCGGCCGACGCCTTTAGTTTATTTTATCTGGGAGGAAAAATAAACTTAAGCATGCCATCCTTCGGGGGGGACGTTAAGCAATGGTCCCGAACCTGTACGATGTCAGGTACTCGTTAAAGACCCCTACTCTAGGTGAATAAACATTTAGGACTCTCACAGTAGAGTCGGGCTCATGTCCACAGAGTGACGAAAGAGCGCTCTGGTAGTAGGCAATATGACCTCGTAGTTAAAGCCCGGACATGAGTCATAAAGTCTAACCTATATTTTATTTTTTATTTATTCTAAATTTTTTCTAATAAAAACTGCCAATAATTAAAACATTACTTATGGAATTTTTTGATCCAATCCAATGATCTAATTTGTAATTTAAATAACTCTTCTTCAATTGGGTAGGGTTTAAAAATAAAAAAAATCTAAAGGAATTTATTTATACAAAAACCTAAAACGTGCAATTTCGTAAAAAATAAAATTTATGTACGTTAATCAGGATGATCTAGTTCGTAAAAATAAATGGAATCCGGGCTCTAGTTATAACGCCCCAGAAAATGTACAAAAATTCCATAAGTAATGTTTAAATTATTGGAAATTTTTATTAAAAAGAATTTAGAATAAAGAAAAAATAAAATAAATATGATTTGGTCATAACAGGATTATTTTTACGAATTAAGGCATCCTGATTAATATACATAAATTTTATTTTGCACGAAATTGCAGGTTTTAGGTTTTTGTGTAAATCAATTCCTTTAGGCTTTTTATTTTTAAACCCTACCCAATTTTAAGCTGAAAAAAGAGTTATTTAAATTACAAATTAGATCGCTCCGGTAATGGGCGATATGACCTCGTAGTTAAAGCCCGGGCATGAGTCATGGGGAGCTAGACTCAAATATCCTAATAACTGAAATCCCACCCCTTCGTCCTTAAAACATATCAAGGGTACTCACTCAAGTTCTTATTCTATACATCAATAAGACATCACTCTCGGAGTACCTGTAAGCCCATAGAGGTACCTATAATGGTATTAAAATGTATGTGGTACAGTGAAGCTAGAAACCACATTAGTGTCTGTCAAGAACCACTCATACATGCTCTCTGTTGTATTGTGGGAAATTAATTAACGTCAAACACGAACAGATATCTAGTTTGTAAACCTCAACTCAAGGAATGCCATTCAAGAATACCTCACTCCAACACTCACTTCTTCAATTAAATTCTCAACTATATATATATATATATATATATATATATATATATATATATATATATATATATATATATATATATATATATATATATATATATTATATATAATACCATATATATATATGTAGTATGTATAGATTAGGTTAGGTATTATGACTCATTTTAAGTATTGAACTGATTCTAGGTCTACTTTGTGAAAATTCATAATGAACAGGATAAAGGAATATACACACACTAAGGAATATAAACTCCACACACTACTTGTCAATATAGTGAAAATATTGACAAGTAGCGTGTGGAGTTTATATTCCTTAGTGTGTGTATATTCCTTTATCCTGTTCATTATGACTCATGCCCGGGCTTTAACTACGACGTCATATCGCCTACTACCAGACCGTTCTTTTGTCACTCTGGTGGACATGAGCTCGACTCTACTATGGGAGACCTAAATTTTGTCTACCCTAAATTTTTATTCACCTATGTCAGGGGTCTTTAACGAGTACCTGACATCGTACAGGCTCGGGGCCATCGCTTAAGATCCCATTGGAAGGACGCCTTGCTTAAGTTTATTTTACCTCCCAGAGGTAAGAGTAGTCTGTAAGTAAGTAGAACAACGTTTCACCCAGCACAATATAGGTAAGTCCTTAAATTGCTTTCAATTCTGATTAAAGTTGATGGTGAGTTATATCAAAGCCACTAAATTAACAAAAAGTCAACATGAAATTTTATATGTGTATCCAGAACCTTCTAAGTACGACACTTATTGAATTTCAGCCAAATCGGCCGAAGGGGAGGGGAGATTAAACACAAAAACTGTAATAACTGCTCTCACAACTCAAAACCTATTATTTTTCAGCGGAATCATCAGAAGGTGAAGGTGGATCAGAGGAGAGTCAACTAAAAAAACTCAATAACTGCCGATCTAATGAATGTTTCGACATGAATATTTATATTTAAATTCAAAAATTATCATGAGAATTCGGAAGCCACTATGTAAGTCAAATATTCCATTGTAGCCCGAAAGATTGATTGCCTTTGGAAATTCGAGTGAAAACTCCACGTCGAATTTCTGACTGATAACATTACTTCGTATAGCCTGGGAAGTAAAAAAAAAATGTGCATGAAAATAGATAAACAAATTTCTTTATAATTTTATTTTATAACAGACTGATACATCGATTGAGGAGACTCCAGTCTGGCAATTTTTTCAGTAACTGGAGGACTATAGCGAGACTGTGCAGATGCAATTTCCACAGTTACAAACCTTCGGAGACGATCAATATACTGAGTGTATAGTTCAACATCATTATGACCTGCACCTTCAACCCAGAGTGGATCCACAGTTCTGGGGCAATTCTCATAGACGGTGACCCCATGAGAAAAATCAATCACTTCATCCTCTGTGCCATGAATAACCAAAACTGGAGAAACAATTCTGGGCAGTTTGTCAATACTTGGAAAAGGATCAAAGAACCAACTTCTTTTGGTATTTGGAAAGGCAAGTCGAATCCCTGACGTCAAGGGGGAATGAAGAACCACCGCGCCAACTTTATGTCGCGACGCCAAGTCCACAGTGGGTACAGTACCAATACTTTGTCCATAAAGTATGATACTTTCTGAAGATACATTATATCTTGTTTTCAAAGCATTCCATACACTTTCAATATCTGAATACATATTTTTTTCTGAAGGTTTTCCTGTACTGATACCATAACCTGAATAATCATAACTCAGTATATTGCAGTTAATGCTAGTTCCTAAACCAACGAAAAAACTGCACATTTGCCCCAAATCTACAGCATTTCCATGAGAAAATAGTATGGTATACTTGGCGTTAGTGCAACACTTAACAAATAAACAAGCAATTTTGTTTCCTCGAGAACTCCACGTTATAAAAGCATCGAGGTTCTCCTTTTCTTTTTCTGAGAACAACCATTCTGCTTTGTCTGTTAAACTGATTCTATGCTTAGAAGTACCACTGTTTGTAAAACTGTACGTTGGTTCAGGTGGAAGAAAAGCCAATTTTGCTGCAATTCTTGAAGGAAACGGTGGACAACAAAAAATTGAACAGAACTCACTAAATGAAAAACCACTCATCATTGATTTACAACAAATTCTACTGTTCACAAAATCAAAAAACAAAATTAGTAATTCGCGAAAGTAAAATTTATTTATAGTCCACAAAGCAAACAAATAATAACGTAGAACATAATATAATAATAATGCGTGAACGTACAGCCATAACATATTTAATTATAGCACAAAACTCGCTTAAATATGGGAAAATCAATTATCACACAATCAATAATTATAAATAAATTAAAAATTGTTTTATATAAAAAAGGTTATGACATCTACTGACATTATTTATAAAAATCGATGGATAAATGTTAAATCGATGTTCATACAACCAATTCCTTTATAAAAAATGTATACAAGCTATATGAGAAAAAAAACATATGAATGAACGAAAAAGTTTGACGTCTGGCAAATAACATTGAAAAACGGGAAAAAATATTATTTATTCGTTTTATTATATTTTAATTTGTATATTTAAAATTTGTTCACAAAAAATTATGCTTTCAAAAAAAAAGAAGTTAAATTTAAGAAATAAACTACGAGGTCATATCGCCTACTATTAGAGAGCTCTAGAGCAAGCCTATTGAGTACAAGTTTGAGACCGGCCGTGGCCCTTCAAAAAAAAAAAACTGAGCACGCCGTCCTTTGTCTTAGGTAACTAAACCTGGTTAAGTAAAAGTTAGGACTCTCAACATAGTGTGGGACTTATGACCAGCAGAGCGACGAAAGAGTGATCTGGTAGTCGGCGATATGACCTCATAGTTAAAGCCCGGCCATGAGTCACTAACTAATAAAACCATATTTTAAAATTCGTTACTATTTATTTTTTAAAAATTACTGAGAAATTGTAAATTTCTAAAAAAAATTATTCTACATTTTTTAGTTGTATTGGTTCTATCTAAACTAAGAATACAGTAGAAGAGTATTAAGTTCGGAAATTAAATAAGGAACATTTAATATAAAAATTATTATTCTAAAAATTGAAAAAATATGAAGAAAATTCGTCTTTTCTGCCCCTGTTCCGAGTGAGGAAGCATTGAGTTCCAGAGAGAGGAGGCATGGACAAGAAACGAGTTGTAGGAGACAACAAGGTCCGAAGGACAGGGCCTGGGGTGTCTTTGGGGGACGGAGGTCTTAAATTGAAACAGTGAAGTATTACGAAACTACCCTGTTACCAGTATTATTATTATGGCTACCAGTTTATTACGATTATAACCAGTTAATTAGGATTATTCTCTCGAGGGTGTACCAGTGGAAGTGAATATCTAAAAAGGGATAGTGGTGTCGTAATAAAAGAGACACAAGAGAAACAGATAAATATATATATTGTACTGAGGGCGCCGGTAGCTCAGTGGTATGCGTGCTTGACTACTGAGCTCAAGAACGTGGGTTCGTAACCCGACCGAGGCCCTTAGTTTATTTTATCTGGGAGGTAAAATAAACTTAAGCACGCCGTCCTTCGGATGGGACGTTAAGCGATGGTCCCGAGCCTGTACGATATCAGCTACTCGTTAAAGACCCCTACCCTTGATGAATAAAAATTTAGGGTAGGCAAAATTTAGGACTCCCACAGTAGAGTCGGGCTCATGTCCACCAGAGTGACGAAAGAGCGCTCTGGTAGTAGGCGATATGACCGCGTAGTTAAAGCCCGGGCATGAGTCAAAAACCTAACCTATATATTGTACTCATAATTGGGGTCCAGGCATGGCTCGGCAGATATAAGTGAAACTAGATAAAATTAATAAATATAATACAATACACCCACAATGAAAAGTTGAAGACAAGAATACAAATACAAGATAGTGAGTGTGTGGTAGTACAAAAGTTAGAGAGTGTCTCGCTCTCCCGGCCTGGGTATTTAACAGCCTAGACTGTCGTTCTAGAACCTTCCATTATAGAAAATTGGATATTTTTATATATAAGGTATTTACAATGGTTTTGTTCTATATTTAAATTATTATTATATATATATATATATATATATATATATATATATATATACATCTTTAACTTTATTTTACAAAACTTATATCGGCCTTATAATATATGATATTTAACATTTTTGCAGAGAGATTGTGAAACACTCAATAAATTATAAAGAAAACACGAATGTTTTTTATATTGTCTATTTCACAATATCTTGTGAAATAGACAATATAAAAAACATTCGTGTTTTCTTTATAATTTATCTTTATATTTTGGCAAAACTAAAATCTAGACGAGGGATCGATTTGGTCTATTAGTTCTATTCGTTCTATAAGGCATATTTATTCCATCTAGATCTAAATGTTCTATATTACATCAGATTATTTGTCCCATAAATAATATTTATCTATTTTGAACTACTCTAACTACATTATATATTATATTAACTTAGTGGCATTAACAAAGGTGATAGTAGTTTTCCAGTATATCGACACAGATCACAGAAATACATTCGTACATTTTCGTGAATTATTATCAATATTTGTATTTGTTACGGAAATCGGCATGATAATAAATCAAAAGCAAGTTATATATTTTTCTCATGAACGGTTGATCTGCGACCTATGATCCCATTGTGAGTTTGGTTTACATCTAGAATGTTCGATGCAACACTTTCAAAATTATGTCGAACGCGATAAGTAGGGCCCGGATTTATATGCATTTCCATATTCGTTTCTAAGCTTCACACTTAAAATGTGTTTTGTGCCAAAGGGAATCATAAAATATATCTGGACATATAACATTAAATTATAATGTGATATGTCCCGATATATTTTTATAATATTAATTATTAATTTCCCCTTAATGTCAGTGTAGTATATGTATATTTGGTGGGATATAGGGGATTCTGGGAACAGGGAATACAATCATATATATGGTGACAGAAGATTTGAAGGAAGCCACAGATGCAGGAGGCATGGACAAGGAACGAGTTGTGTGGAAGACAGTAACGATGGGATGAGTTTCGAAGAACAGGGTCTAGAGTGTCTTTGGTGAACGAAGGACTTAACTAAGAAGAGAAGTAGGTATATAAAATCGATAAACCCCCAAAAAACCAACCTTTTTTTTTAGCAAATCGAATTCTAATGACCGAATAATAAAGATAACCTCTTATAGAATAAATGAAGCGATCTCATATTAAACTTAAATCGATACCAAACCCCTCCAATTTATTTGCCATTTGGTTGACATCTAATATTTATGCAAATGGGAACCAGAGTCCCTTTGAAGAACTCTGTATTTAAATTACTGATGGATTTCCCATTTCGGTGACTTTCCTAATGAAAACACATCTTTGAAAGTCTGAATATGTTAGGATAAGTTAAACAAAACATATTACATTGACATTTTACAAAATGGAAGTTCTCTCTGCTATTTAATAAGTCAATACAAGAACTTCTCATGTTTTTGTTACTGTATCTGTTCATAAGTCTGAAGCCACATCAAACCTATAATGGGTCTATTGTAATTATTTATGTTTATTGTAATTCTTGTTGACGTGAAAACGTCTATTCGCTCGTTAAGCACAGTGATAGCCGGTCAAACTTTCTTGTGTTACAAAATACCGTCAGATTTCAATCGATAATAACTACGAGACTAATAATGCGATAACAACGGTTGAGGTGACAATGGATAGAGCATGTCTGTACGAGTTTGTTCTGCAGTGTTTGTATTGCCTGTGACGTTATCGGGCTAGTGTGGGCGCCGGCGGATGATTCTTGCGAATTAGCGTTGTGTAAAAATAGAAATTAGTGTAGCGTGATAACGCGTTTAGATAGGACGTTGATTCGGGTGTCATTGTAAAGAGCTTGGGGAGCACTACTAGGATTCAAAGTGAAACAATAAAAATATTCGCTGAAATATATGTAAAAATCGGTATTAAATTGAAAATTGCAAAAAAATTAAAGATATCGTCTGATATGAATCGTAAATATGCGCGGAATTATAGAAAACGCAAATCAGAGAAAAGCTCGCATCAAAAAAGGAATTTAAAAAGTCTAGTGCCGAGCAAATGCAAGAGCTACAGCACCATCGAAAAGAAAATGAAAAAAAACTTATGATTTTATCCCGACGTTTTCACGGAAAATCTACGGCGTGGACCTTGACTACTCTTAATGTTTTTTTTTTATTTATTTTATTTGTTTCGTAAGTGGGTGGGTCCGCCATGATTACTAAAAGTTTTGAAAAATCAAGATGACATGAGGATTGCAAAATACACAAAAATAAACTTACTCCATGATTGTTGGTCATCGCTGTCTTCTTTCTATTTACTTTCTCGTCAGTTAATAGCGACGGGCTCTATTGGTTGCCATCCTGTTCCCAGATAGAAGTGCTATCCACCCCACCAACAAATCAGCTTTGTTGTGAACATTCTTATCAACTTTGATGGTAATGTACCAGTTACGCTCAGTCTTCTTTCACGTTCCTCGGTTTTTTGTACGCCATTACGAGAGTTCAATCATTATAGAATTCTTTCAAAATATACTCTTCAAATACTTTCAATGGATACCCCTTTTGACATGGCGTGAATTCTAAGAATCCAGAGAACTTGTCAGAATCTCTCCAAATGTATAATTTCGCGTTAATTTTCTTCCACTCTGCGACTCTTGATTGTTTCATTTACATAATGTAATTTACATAACATCGAGGTAGTCAAAACATAATATATGAATAAAACAAAATAAATATATTTGATGAAAACATTATTGATATTTATTTATCAGAATCCTTTTCTATACAACTATCCTAGAATACATTTGTATATTACTTATAATCTACAGGTACCTTGCTGCGTGGCGTTGTCTACCGCGATTTCTGCTGGGCTACGGGTCTTCAATATTCTACTCTAAGTTAAACTTGATACATGTTTCACTTATTTTCTGTTTCATTTAACCCTCCGTCGGGCGCAACTGATCTGTCAGGCACAGCTGCAACATTTTAGTTTGCTACGACGTCAAATAGATGGCCTAGCGGGTGGGGCTCCTCAGTAGCTGTCTGTTTTTCACAGATCTTCTAACGTGTACCACTCAGTTAGAGTTGAACCTTCGTAATTGTTCATAGTTGACAAAGCCTGAGAAGCTCATTGCGCCCGATTTCGTCACAATTCTTAAGGTTCGTACTTTGCAGTTCTGATTATCATAATGGATTATTCTGTCCATCTAACACATAATTATAGTGTAATACAACTTCTGTGATTAAGTAATACATTTTTTTTTGTCCTCTGCCTGTCAACCATATGTACATAATGTTTTTCTTTTTTGCAGGTTTCTTTCAGAAATGTTGCGGAAAGAATATGATTTGGATAATCCTGCTCACGTTAGGGAAATAACAGAATGTTTACAGCTGATAATTAATTGTTTTAAATAACATTTTTCTTGTTAATTTTGTTTTGTGTTAGCATTTGGAAAAACCATAACTGGAGAGTATTATGCGTCGTTATTGCACCGGTTGAGTGAAGAAATCAAAATTAAACGTCCTCATTTGAAAAAGAAAAAAGTCCTCTTTCATCAAGACAATGCACGGGTTCACACCTGTGCAGTTTCAATGGCTAAATTCGTGAAATTAAAGCTCGAATTGATACAACATCCACCGTATTCGCCAGATTTGGCCCCCAGTGACTTTTTCTTATTTCCAAACTAGAAAAAATGGCTCGGCGGACAACGGATCGGAACGAACGAGGAGGTCATCGCCCAAACAGATGCCTATTTTGAGGACCTTCCAAAATCTTACTTTTTGGACGGGGTAAAAAAGTTGGAAAAACGCTTAGAAAAGTGTATAGAGCTAAAAGGAGATTATGTTGAAAAATAAAAAAAAATCTATCCAAAATACTTTGTTTATGTATCTTTTTCTAAAGACTTACTGAACGATCCTCGTATACAGGGTGATTCCCTCGTAACTTTAAAAAAAAAAATTGGATGAAACTAGACCGAAAATGGAGTAGAATGCCGCCAACCGCACCTTTCTATTTCAATCCGTTGCCGAGATATGATTTTTTAAAGTTTTTTTCGAGAAAACCACGTTTTTTGTCATCAAGTCCCACATTTCTCCCCTTTAAACCAATGTTTCTCAACTTTTGACCACATTTTCGGAATTAACTGTGTGGCCAGTTCTGGTCTCACAATAACAAGAGTCGACACTTATGATCTCTAGATTTAAAAAAAAAAAAAATTGCATTTGTGACCTCTTTAGATTCGATTTACATCACATTTTTTCGCATTCAACCTTGAATTTCTTCATGAAATCGTTACGGAATCGCAATGTTGACCATGCCAATAGAAAGCTGATTAAATTTGCAAGTTTTTTAGCCCCCTGGACAGTTGGAGCGGTCCTTGAGCGGGAAAGTAGTTGACATGGAAGTATTTCCCGAAATTTTAATTTTTCTAAAATGTTAATGTTTTAGCTGTTATTTCGGTTCTAAGTGGTGATTTTCAAAGTTGAAAGTACACTAGTCTAATAGGAAATGTAACGCTGATTCCGAAAATGTGGTCAAAAGTTGAGAAACATTGGTTTAAAGGGGAGAAATGTGGACTCTCGAAAAAACCTTTAAAAAATCATATCTCGGCAACGGATTGAAAAAGAAAGGTGCGGTTGGCGGCATTCTACTCCATTTTCGGTCTAGTTTCATCCAATTTTTTTTTAAAGTTACGAGCGAATCACCCTGTATAATCCATATGTCTGTGGCCATAACAGCCTTATATCAACCACTTTTTTACAGATTATTTTCCCAGACTCAAACGAAAATTGTTTGGTTTGACTTGAAATGCAAAGTTGTGACAAACATTGTGAAATTCTAGAAAAAAAATGTTTTTTCTTCCAGATCGCAAAATTTTTTTCTCCATCCTACAAATATGAGAAAAAAAAAAAAACTTCAATTTTTCTCATGACAACATAAATTTCCTATGGGGACGTAAAAATCTCCCCGACCAGAGGCACTTGGGTACATATACAGACTTGGTTGACTATAGAATATTCCTTGTTCCCTTCGGATCGTATACCTGGCATCCCTGCTCCGGAGGAATACAAAACAGCAATGAAAATTGATGAGAATCCTCGTGCATTCTCATGTTTATGAATGTGAATATTTCATGTTGGAATAAAAAAAAAAAAAAAGAGAAGAAAAAAACCATAAGAAAAGCACAACAAAGAATAGACAGGGAATAAGAATAAAAATTGTTTAGATGATTCGGAGGTATAGGTATATCACATGTGATATGGAATCAGTGGCGTAGCGATGCCAATGCAAACAATGCGGTCGCATTGGGGCCCTTTCCAATTCAGTATTTTAAGGATTTATCCGAATCCTTATTTCACGAGTTACTGCTTTTCGTGAAAACTGTAAGGCCCGAAATTTTGAAGATCAGCACCAGGCAATAGTCAAGTTCTACGATATGACAAGTAACTATCCCGAGGTTTGTTCGCTATTGGTTTTGTTTTTGACGATCCCGGTGACGGAGGCAACAGCAGAGAGAAGTTTTTCGAAGTTGAAAATTATTAAAAATTATCTTCGAAATTCTATGAGTCAAAAACGACTGTCCGACTTAGCTCTTTTAAGTATTGAAGCCAGAAGGGCGGAACATATGGATGTTTCCAAACTGATAGATGTATTTGCTTCAGCAAAATCGAGAAAGAAAACATTTTAATTTCAAACTTTTCTAGTTTTTCTTTTTTCCACCTGTAATCTGTAATGTGTAGTAAATTTTCATGTTTTAAATGTAAAAAATTAAGTTCAGGGGAGGGGGCCCTCTACCAACGCTTGCATTGGGGCCCAAATTCTCTAGCTACGCTACTGTATGGAATGTTATGTTTTCCAAATGGGTTTTACTTCCCTGGAGCTGAATGAGGTATACGGGAAGTTATGTAATCGACCGAAAATTCGATGCGGAGTTTTCAACGGAATTTCAGGGTTTCCGACCAACTGACTCCAAAAATAAAATAGACTTAAAACGACCTTCGCAACCTACTTCGGTCCTACTACGAAATGAACATTTATAGGGGTATGCACTGTACCAGTTTGATGCTAACCCCGTCAATTACCATAATTTTAACTATCTCTTCTCTTTGGAAAGTTTTGAACCTAGAAAGGACTGAATGCGCCCATGCATAACACCTTTCAGTTTGGAGACTCCATTCAACTTGCATTGTACTAGTCATAAAGAACTTCTTCATCTCTTCGTCTTGTTCTAATCCAATCAGTTCCTAATAAAAGTTACCCTGTTCCTTCAGGAACTAGTTAGAGATAGTCTAGACTCTAGACACAGGTTTGTCGGAGATTGAACCAAATCCTGCTGTGTTAAGTTGTGAAAGTTTTACACCTCTCATCCTGAATTTGTGGTCTTCTTTTGTGGAAGTAGTTGAACTTCCAAGACTATGGGATAAATCCAGAGTTCCAATGTCAGTCTGACAATATGAAAGGATTATGATTGATTCTAAGCTAAGGAAATCCCAGGAGATAACAACATCTGGTATCTAATAACAAAAAAACGGGATAAAGTGATTTTTGGAACTACATTTATGGATGTGAAAGTTTTACACCTCTGATTCTGAATTTGTGGTCTCGACACAAAAAAAAATCCTGTATTGGCCACGTCAAATATGTTTATTTTATTCTTAATTTTCATATCTTTTCATAAAAACTAATAATAATAAAAAAATATTTTATAATTCGTTGCTACGCAGACACACACAAAACAGACAGAGAGACATCATTGCGAAAATGGTCAAAATCTATTCAGGGGACCTTGAAATGTGAAAATCCGGTGAAACCTTGAACTCAGATTTTCACACTTGCTTAGGTTAGGTTTTATGAGTCATGCCCGGGCTTTAACTACGAGGTCATATCGCCTACTACCAGAGCGCTCTTTCGTCACTCTGGTTGACATGAGCCCGACCCTACTGTGTGAGTGCTAAATTTTGCTTACCCTAAATTTTTATTCACTTAGGGGAGGGGTCTTTAACGAGACATCGTACAGACTCGGGCCATCGCTTAACGTCCCATCCAAAGGACGGCGTGCTTAAGTTTGTTTTACCTCCCAGATAAAATAAACTAAGGGCCTCGGTCGGGTTTCGAACCCACGATCTTGAGCTCAGAAGACAATCACGCATACCACTGAGCTACCGGCTCCCTCTGCACTTCCTTATACTACAAGAATAATTAAGTAAAAAAACGTACATGAATCATCGGCAATTTACTTCCCTGGAATGAATTTATCAATTAATTTTTCGCGTCCCCTCTAGAAACAGTCAACCGTTCGAGCTAATAATCAATAATTGACTTACATAAGAGCTCCTAATACGTCATACTAAATTTTGTTTCGATAAATACATGAAATTGGCAGTTATTAAGGATTTTGAGTTGAGTTTCAATAAGAATTTAAGAGTATTATCCTCATGAGGTTTTGAAGAAAAGATCCTGAGCTTCATATAGATAGAAGAGTAGGTAGTTAAGTACTAGCGAGGGTCTCTTGTATGGGTCTTGAGTAGGGTTCTATCGATACCACAAAGTATCGATACTTTTACTCATGGGCAGTATCGAATAAAACTCGATACTACTCAAATAGTGGGCATAGGAAACAAATAAATCAAATCGAATAAGATAAAATTATATTATTAAAAACATACTGAATGTAACAAAAAACTTTATAAAATAAACATACAATTTATTTTTACTAAGGATATAGAACTACTGGAGACTATTCGTATTTCGACAATATTTCACTATTTTAAAACACTTTTTGCAAGTCGCTCAGGTCGAAACGTTTTTAGTGTAATAAATCCACACTTTCGCCGTAGGACGCGGCATTATAATATGTAATTGACAAAATGGAATGTAAAAATAAAATAAAATAATGAAATCGTAATCATGTTCACGGTTCTCTTCAAAATTAAACAAACGTATACCTTCATAAACGATAAACCATTTAATGTAAATAAGGTAAGAAATAAGGACGCATCATGCAGATTGCGAGATCACATCACACATGAGGTTATCACCATCGATATATACAAGTATCATTTGTCCGTGGACCGGAATTTGAGTTCGGTATTTTACTGCAACAACAAATAAAAGAAAATTGTAAGAAATTAAACGGTGAATTGAAAAATTTATATAATTTTTTTTAATTGTTGAAATTTGGAACGAGTATTTTGAATCGATACAAGTAATATCTATTCGATGCCTACTAGGTATCGAAAGAAAGGTATCGATACCAAACGTACTTGTATCTGATAAAAGTATCGATACTTTACTTGTGTTTACTTGTATCGATAGATCCCTAGTCTTGAGGCTTAGCATAACATGGGTATATAACCCACCCCAGCAATCAATCAAATAAGGCATTCAGTTAGGATAAGGGAAATGCAGAGGGGAAAAGTCCTGATTGCATCACATGCCAATTGATCAACCTTATTTACCCTGTATGCCATCTCAAAATGGACGAATTCTAGACTGTCTGACTTACCTTTCCGACAAACGGTAGAGCGGGTTTGTAGCGACGTCGCATCTCTCTTGAGAAGCCGAGCTCTACGAAGTGTTCTTCAGCAATGGGGAGTTCAGGAAGAGCAGGATCCCTGGAGCCTCGAGCGAGGGAGACATTCAGAGAAGCTGTGAACAAGGACGGTCCCACGGAGACCTCAAGGATCCATAGACCCGTCCTTGCGTCTTCCGAGAGGTCCACATTGAAATTTTTTACACCTGCAACACCAGATAAAAAAATAAAAATAAATAATTGGATAATTGGATTGTTTTTCAATTAATGGTTCCACAATTATTCTAATAATAAATTATAGTTAATAATGCATTATTACAGCATCATTTCTCACATTTACTTTTTGCCATCTCAAAAAAATAACAATAAAAAACGTTTCGGGAAGCACTCCCATTATCAGTATCTATAATACATGTGTTCTTTAGGTAACCACCTACATTTCGACACAAGACTGACATGGAAGACACACAAGCATAAACTCGACTAACACTACTCTATACAGCCTTGTTACAACCACTCATCACCTATGCATCACCCATTTGGCAAGGTGCAAGAAAAACTCACCTAGACAAATTGCGAAGGTTTGAAAACAAGGTCCTTCGTTTGGCAGTGGGCGCACCTTGGTTCGTCCGGAATCAGCAGATCCGAAGGGAAGTGGACATCCCGGACATCGAGGCTTTCATCGCCAAATTGACCCTAGACTACCATGAAAACCTCGACTTGGTGTCTGGAACCAAGTTCTACAAGTTGGGAGAACCAACACTAGATAGGAGACTGAAGAGGCTTGTCATATTTTTAAAATAACTCGACTCCATCTGGCATGAGGGGTTGCTGTACAAACTTCACTTGACAGGACCACCGCAGTACCTTCAGAATATGATCTCATCTTTCTTGAGGGATCGCTTTTTCCAGGTCAGGATCAACGCCGCAGTCAGCAGACGGAGGACGATAGGTGCAGGTGTCCCTCAGGGAGCTATTCTCAGCCCAGTTCTTTTTAACTTATACTGCCATGACATGCCAGTCCCGCAGACCACGGTGCTTGCTACCTATGCGGACGACACTTTAATACTAGCACAACACTCCGATATTCACATTGCCACACACACTCTCCAATCAGCTGTCTCCATCATCTCAACTTGGTTTTCTAACTGGAAGTTAAAATTAAATCCTTTGAAATCATCAGCCAACATTTTTTCTCTCCGCCGAATACGCCAAACCAACAACATCCAAATTGACAATACTGATATTCCCTGGAATACTTCACAACAAACATTAAAATATCTCGGTTTACACATGGACACAAGACTTACATGGCACACCCACATCTCAACAAAACTAACACAAGCATATCAAAGACTCTCACAACTTTATCCACTCATTAACCGCAACACTCCACTCCGCCCAAATTGCATCAAAATCTTGTACACATCACTATTACGTCCACTACTAACATATGCTTGCCCAATATGGTACAGTGCAAGCAAAACAGTAAAACGAAAATTACAATCATTCCAAAACAAAACCCTCCGCATAGGTCTCAACGTACCGTGGTTCGTGAGAGGCAGTATAATTCATAAAGAATTGGACATAGCTCCCATGGACACCGTCCTGCGATCTCTGACTGAGACGTTCCTCCAGAACCTGCCCCTCAGCCCTGGAGCTGTCCACTACAATATTGGACAGCCCACTGCACATCGCCGACTGCGACCCAGACTCCCACAGCACATTTTAACTTAGATTTTAGTTTTATTTTTTATCACTATTAATGGTTTTTTTTTTTTTCTGTATTTTGTCATTTTTGTGAAAGGCACTTGAATGCCGGCCCAAATAAATTACTTTCTCTCTTAAAATAACTAAATGAATAACAATGAAGATATAAATCGAAATTATAATAAAAGTATAAAGAAATTGACTAAATAATAACAAATATTGATTACGATTTATGATATATGGAATAAAAATCATCATCGCAATAAATACATACATATTTGTGAGAAAATAAATGATTATAAAGTGTTATCAAAAGAGGGCGCCGGTAGCTCAGTGGCCCATTGGCATGAACGCTCGGACATGTAACTAATATTTTTTGAAACAGGAGAAAAAGTTTCATTAAAATCGGCGACCCACACACTGTAAGGTCCACTTGTCATGTCTAAACTGTAAGTAGGGTGGAGTTCAGAGAGAGAGACCGTAAGAGAAGATAAATGTTGACACAACTGCCGAAGAATGGAAAGCAAACAACGGTATATTTAAAGAAGTATTGTAAACCTTATATCTCAAGATCAATAATGTGTTTTTTTAACGTCTCCAGCAATACGAAGTATGGAGAAGTTACGTAATCGGTCAGAAATTCGATGTGGGGTTTTCAATTTCATCTTCTCTGACCTATAGATTCCAAAAATGAAAAAAAAATGTATGTCTGTGGGGATTTGTGAACATGATAACACCCGACACCTCCTGAATTTCAGCCAAATCGATCGAAGGGAAACAAACACTCACATTTTATATTAAAATTCAAAACCTCGTAAGTATGGCATGTATTATTTTTTCGCGAAGTAGGTAGAAGGGACCGGGGCTAAAGAAGAGGTTCGTCTCAAATACTCTAAAACGGTCGATTATTTTTTTGTTATTTTATGTTAATTATTGACGTTAGTCAGTTAGCTATTGTGACTCATGCCCGGGCTTTAAGTATGATATCATATTTTCATATTGTTTTTATAAGTATGATATATTTTTGCAAAAACTAATCAAATTTCATTTTATGATGAAAATATATATATTTTTTTTTTGTTGGCCTTATTATCGATGCATATTAGCCATTTCACTGTGTTATCTAATTATTTACGACATCCATGGCCCCAGGAGGGGACGAGATTCGAACCCGCAAACCATGGTGAGACCATGCGACCAAAGCTCTACGCTCTAGCCCGCACGGCCTAATACACGCTTTACATCCCCCCTCATCCAAAGTTATATAATCGGTGAGAAATGCAATTGATTCAATATAAATACATTAAAATACAATAAAAATACATTAAAATAATACAGGTGGACTGGCTCTTAAACCGCAGCTTGCCATCTAGTTGGTACATGTTTTCGTTAAAACAACATTTGGGAATGTCTGATAAGGTTTAGGCCCTTTCAACAAAAAACAACCACAATTCTAAAGGGCAGTCAGAAAACATTGTTACATGTGTGATGTTTTTTTTTTTTTTTTTTTTTTTTTTTTACCCTTTTAAAAGTTAATTTGGTTCAGCCTTTTCTATAAATTTTACCTCAGAACCGACAAAAATTCGATGTGAAGTTTTCATGTTTTCCGAAATCCTGATTCCAAAAAATGAAAAAAAAATTAGTCTCTATGTGTGTCTGTGTACACGATAACTTCAAACAGAAAGAATGTATCGACACGAAATTGTATATCTGTATCCAGAAACCTCTAAAGACGACACCTATTCATTTTCAGCGGATTCAGCTGAAGGGAAGGGGGGAGAATCAGAGTTTGGGATCAGCTCAAAAATCCCAAAAACTGCTAATGTAATGTAGCGACATGAAATTTCATTTTTAAAGTCAAAACCTAATGAGGACATAACCTATCCAATATCAGCGAAATCGGCTAAAGAGAAGGGGAAAGGACTCAATTCGAAAACCCTAATAACTGCCGATATATTGAATTTATCGGCACAATTTATAATGAGGATTTAGGAACCCCTATAAGTCAACTGTTGAATATTAGCGCAAACTGGTATTGAAGGAGCATTAATTGATTAATCGTTCTGGGAAAATAGAATACCTGTGATTTATAGACGACTTTTTTTATAATGAAAAAGGACTATATTTTTCTTTTCCGAATCTTTGAGTTCTTCCACTGCATTGGACAGTTCCAAGAAAATACTAAGGTAAGAAGAAGTCTTCAACGAGTATCTGACATAATATTATACTTCCCGTATACTCGTATACTCAGTATAAAGCTAGCTTAGTAGCAGGTTTAAATATCAGTAACATAGAACGTGTCAAAAAGGAATTTTGTGTCCTTTTTTATTTCTTGAAAGGACGAGGACATAGCAAGGAGGATAAAAGAGAATGTTGAAAAGAATATACCTGTCTAGCTATATGAAGGGCTGAGTACACATATACACAGTTTATAACTTCTAAGGAAAATTTTAGGAGAATAAGTGTTTATCTTATATGTCAAGGAAAAAGAAGACAAAAAATAGAAACAACATTTTTTTTTCTTTAAGTTCGAAAGTAAAAAATATTGACCCCACTGGCCCCGGTCTAAGTCCGGCTATGCGGACTACCCATATTAATTTTTCGCGAAATCGGCCAAAGAGAAGGGGGGGAAAAAAGTACTTGATGAATTGGTGCTTTACATACGACCATTTACACAGATATACGAATTTCAGGTTTTCTGACCCCCTGATGACCTAAAAATTTACAACAAACCACTAATAACTCCCGATGTAATGAACGTATTGACACGAAATTTTATATATAAATTCAAAATTCCATACTTACTTTTCTTTCATTATTTTCCTTTACTTTTATCATCTCTCTTACCCATTCAATTCCTTTTTTTTTTATTTCTTTTTTTTAAATTTATTTATTTTATTTTTTTCTGTTCTTTTCTTAATAATTAAGATAAATTTTCGTCCCGATGTCCTACCACTGGGTGGCCTTCCTCTCACATGTCATTCACGCCAACATATCAATACCTACCATCATGGTTGTTGCACCCTAGCAACAATTGCATCTTTATAAATAAAATACAAAAAAAAATTTATGTTATTGAACAATGAACAATGTCAATACGTTTTCTGTTTAACAAAATTTTTAGTGAACTTAGATACATGAAATTTTATATTTAAATTCAAAATCACATTAGGATGGCACATAATGATCTTCTAGACTTTGAAAGAAGAGCGAAAACGTAATTGATTAATTCGTGCTGAGGAAGTTAATAAGCGGTGATTCACTTTTTTGGGGGTTCCTGATAAGTTGTGATTTTCACATTCGATGGATTGCATTAAAATAATATAAGGAATTATTGAACTAAGTTGGGTGTTAGGGTAGGGTGGGAGAAGTAGGTGGAAGGGGAACATCCAGAATGTTTTACTTGTGATCTCAACTAGCTTACTAGTGTACATACCTTCATCTAGTGCCACTTCTTCCCAGAGTGCCACCTTCGTACCTGATGGATCCACCAGGTAGATACTGCCCGTCACTTCTGAGGCAAGTCGTAGATCATGGTCCAGAGCCAACACCCAGAATTCAACTGGAACAATAAAATAATCTTCGTTACAAAACCTGATTAAAAATTATATTAATAAATATGGACTGTTTAGTAGGGGATCTGTGTGCAGCGCTGAGGATTTTCTATTGAAGGGAAAATATATTAAAGAAAAAATTATCCCTTAGGTTAGGGCAAAAAATAAATAGGTAAATATTTTTAAAAAATGTATTGGATCTCATCCCTTATCATACACATCTATACCCATTTTTATAAGTACAATGAATATAATAATTATTATTGTAATATAAAAACATATAATTATTAATAGTATACATTTATTAATATAATAATTATAATTATTCTAAGCTCAAATCGCGTTTTTTTTTTTTCTTTAATCTAGAGATCATAAGTGAGGCCAGTTCAGGTCTCACAATAACGAGAGTGGACACTTATGATCTCCAGATAAAAAAAAAAATTAATAAAAGAAAAAATTGCATTTGTGATTTTTTTAGATTCGATTTACATCATGTTTTTTCGCATTCAACCTTAAATTTCTCCATGAAATTGATACGGAATCGCAAAGTTGACCATACCAATAGAAATCTGATTAAATTTTCAAGTTGTTTAGCCCCCTGGACGTTTGAAGCGGTCCTTGAGCGGGAAAGTAGTTGACGTGGAGTATTTCCCGAAATTTTAATTTTTCTAAAATGTTAACGTTTTGGCTGTTAATTCGGTTCTAAGTTGGTGATTTTCAAAGTTAAACGTACACTATAGATAGAAAATTTAACGCTAATTTCGAAAATGTGGACAAACGTTAAGAAACGATGATTTAAAGGGGAGCAATGTGGGACTTGATGGCAAAAAACGTGGTTTTCTCGAAAAAACCTTTAAAAAATCATATCTCGGCAACGGATTAAAATAGAGAGGTGCGGTTGACGGCATTATACTCCATTTTTGGTCTAGTTTCATCCAAAGTTTTTTTTTAAAGTTACGAGGGAATCACCCTGTATTATTTGTAGAATGATGGCAGTTCACAATGTGCAACTGCATGCATTTTAATTAATGCAATTAATCTTTATAATTAATTAATGCATGGTATTTAAATGCAAATAGTTTGTTAACAAGTCTTTCCCAAGAACCTCTTTTCAGTTTTTCTTTCTTGAAAAAAGTGAAGAAATAAGACCTAAGAAAATAAAACAAGACTATTAAGCAAGATTGGAGTTTCTAGTTTAGAATTAACAAGAAAAAGAAACTGGTATTTTCTTTATTTTCTTTTTCTTGTTGTACATGAACAAAATAATTTCGAAGTAGATTGAAAAAAACCAAATACCATACTACGGGAACGACCATAGATTACGTATTATAGTTTTCGAAAACTTTTTATTACAATATTGTACACACGTCCGTTCAATATGGCTAAATGATAAGTAAAATAATGAAGAAGAGAAGTCATTAAGTTCATCTACCGATTTTCAGCTAAGTCGGGCAAAGGAGAAGAATGGAAACTTAGTTGATCATGTTCACGAAGTGTGTTAAAAAATAACGGGAATTTTCGGTTTTTGAAAATAATTTTATTTATTCGTCTACATCAATGTTATCCCCTTCATAATAGTCCCCATTAGATATTATACAATTATGCCAGCGCTTCTTTCAGTCCCTGAAACACTTCTGGAACTCTATCTTTGGGATAGCATTTAGCTCTCTCAGCGATTTTAATCTCATCTATGCTTGTGAAACGACGGCCCTTTAAGGTTCTTTTTATTGTTGGGAACGGAGCCATGTCTGGCGAATATGGAGGCTGGGGCATCATTAGAGTGTTGTTTTTGGCCAAAAATTCAGGAACAAGTAATGAAGTGTGAGCAGATGCATTATCGTGGTGCAAAAGCCATGAATTGTTTCGCCACAAATCCGGGCGTTTTTTTCGGATTGCTTCAGACAAACGGCGTTGCACTTGTAGGTAGTACTCCTTATTGATCGTTTGACCTTGTGGCAAGAACTCATGGTGCACTATGCCGTTAAAACCGAAAAACACAGTGAGCATGACCGCACTAGCTGAGCTTTTATACCACTCGTAAACCCTAGTTTTACTCATAGCAGACTCACCAAAAGCAATATTTAACATTTCTAAAACTTTGCTGCACTTGATTCCATTTTTATAGCAACATTTAATGCAAATTCTCTGATCCATTTTGTAAACTAATAAATAATCGCCGATCGTACCAAAACACATGTAATCTCTATGACAGCTGACAGCAGACATAACATCCGTTTTGGATAACAATGTACAGACACTTTTTAGGCATGTTTACCAACACAACAAAAAAATCGCGCGAATCGGAATAATACATCCAGCGAAATTACAAAATTCCCGTTACTTTTTGAAAACACCTCGTAATTCGTTCTAGGGAAGTACATTGTCGTTGATTCACGGACAACTTTTTTGATGTTGAGCAATCACTGGCATTCTGTTTGTCAGATGAAAAAAAAAAAACTCTTTCCTAAAACCAATCTATTTCAAAAAAATGCACTTGTGTTCATGTGCACTGGATCAGGACAACATGGAATCTATTGCATTTTTTTTTTTTTACAATGGCCCATTCATAGTCCAACACTAACAGGAGTTTTCAATTTTGGTACAATCCTTTTACCTTTTCAGTGTAGTGTATTATAGGAACCTATAGGAAGAGTAATCCGACATAAGTGCCATTGAGTTTCATCGCGGTATTTCTTGTTTTCCGACCCACTGATTTGAAATATAAAAAAAAAATGTGATGAGGTCATTGCAGGACTTTGTAATAGCAACCACGCTTACAGATCATTCTCTCTCTCTCTCTCTCCGTCCGCTTCTCAAAATTATTTTGTCTCTTTGTACAGTAGGGTGGTCGTTAATAATGCTAGGTTCTCATTTTAACGCTCTCACCCAAAAACCTCGATCGACATGATAAAAAAATACGATTGGCATTATTCCGGGCCCATAATAAATGATTTAACCCGTGCCGGCAGAGGAATCAAATTTTCCGAGTATTTTAAATGGCGTTTAGTGATGTTTCGGGTTTTTGTTCTATAACTATGAAACTGTCTATCGTAAATCTCTGAAAATTTGTACACTACTATTTTTGAAGTTGCTGAACACGAATATTTCATCAAAAGTTAAGTTTGACAAGTTAAATTAGTCGAAATTCGTTATAGAAATTGACATATATTTCAGGTTTTTTGAATATGTAGTTAAAAGGAATTGTATCATTCTTTTGACAGTATTAAATGTTTTATTTTATTTTAACTTTCCAAAATTCGTATATGGACAAGTTTCATAATTTATAGGTTTTACGTAATTTAGCATATAATCGACATTTTGAACTGCAAAATAGAATTCAAATTGAAAAGAAAAAAAAATTATAAGAATTAGATTTTTTATTCCTCAAAAAAAAAGAAAAATATTTTTCGCAAATTCGGAAGCCAATTTTGACAGTTTTGACTTGACCAATATAATTTTTGATGAAATATTCGTGTTCAGCAACTTCAAAAATAGTAGTGTACAAATTTTCAGAGATTTACGATAGACAGTTTCATAGTTATAGAACAAAAACCCGAAACATCACTAAACGCCATTTAAAATACACGGAAAATTTGATTCCTCTGCCGGCACGGGTTAAATCATTTATTATGGGCCCGGAATAATGCCAATCGTATTTTTTTATCATGTCAATCGAGATTTTTGGGTGAGAGCGTTAAAATTTGAACCTAGCATTATTAACGACCACCCTATTGTACAGAGATTAGGCATTCTTTTACTCAGTAATGCCAGTATGAAATAATTTTGAGAAGAAGGGAGAAAGACTGATCTGTGAGTGTGGTCGATATATGAATGTCAGTTAATGGCCACATCACTTACATTTTATTGTTTTCTTAATTTTTATAATTTTTCAAATATTTTGTAGGGAACCCTTCACTCTACGCTTCGCGGCTTCCATAGTCAGGGGGTGTTCGAACTGTTCCATGAGGGAGCCTTCCTTGGGCGGGTATTACACTATAAAAGTTCTTTGACAAAGAACCATATTTATTGTAAAAGTTCTTTGACAAAGAACCATATTTATTGTAAAAGTTCTTTGACAAAGAACCATATTTATTGTAAAAGTTCTTTGACAAAGAACCATATTTATTGTAAAAGTTCTTTGACAAAGAACCATATTTATTGTAAAAGTTCTTTGACAAAGAACCATATTTATTGTAAAAGTTCTTTGACAAAGAACCATATTTATTGTAAAAGTTCTTTGACAAAGAACCATATTTATTGTAAAAGTTCTTTGACAAAGAACCATATTTATTGTAAAAGTTCTTTGACAAAGAACCATATTTATTGTAAAAGTTCTTTGACAAAGAACCATATTTATTGTAAAAGTTCTTTGACAAAGAACCATATTTATTGTAAAAGTTCTTTGACAAAGAACCATATTTATTGTAAAAGTTCTTTGACAAAGAACCATATTTATTGTAAAAGTTCTTTGACAAAGAACCATATTTATTGTAAAAGTTCTTTGACAAAGAACTTTTACAATAAATATGACAGTATAATAGCTCAAGTTTTATAAAATTTGTCTTTTATAAAAGTTCTTTTATCATAGTTTGCATCCTCATCCAATATTTGATAAATGTTGTCTCTCCCACTCCTGCTGTTTCCTTTCTTCACGTTGTACGCGTGCCATACGAGAACGTAACCATAAGTCGTTCCTCAGGGGGTATTGGGTTACGCAAATGTGTCATTTCCCGAGGTATTATTGGTCCCACCTTCAGAAGCAAGTAATCGAAGGTTTTTTTATTCATCCTCAAATAGTTCAAGTAACTTTTTGTATCTTCCATGGACAGTTCTTTCAGTAAATTCTGATGGATGCTCATAAACTCGCGCCGCGCAACCCAAGGTTTTACCCACAAACGTTTCTTTACACTCTTATGTTTATTTTTTTCCGCCACCGCTATTGCTATTGCAGCAGCCGCAAAACCTGCGGACATTGGTATTAAAACGTCATCCAGTTTTGCGACACAACAGTCACTTGCACACAACTTACTAGTACTGTCTTGAAACAAAAAACTAAGATTTATAAAATATTTTACATAGTGTAATATTAAATTTTGTAGTCATAAAAGATATTTTATAAAAGAAATTAAAAAAAAAAAAAATTCGATCCAACTTTTATAAAAGATCTTTGCCAAAGAACTTTTATAGTGTAATACCCACCTTGGTCAGCCGGTCCACCTCCTCATTCCCATGGACACCGCAATGTTCTGGGATCCACTGCAGCACAACCATTGAGCCTCGATTCATCAACCGGTCTATCGCTTGTCGGCACTTCAAGACATCCGGAGATTCACTGCCTCCAGCGTTGGTCAAGGCTAGCATAGCTGCATGTGAGTCTACTAAGATAATGATTTGGTTGTCTGACTGGTTGCGCCAGTAACATGGCCTTCACTCAAAGAAAACTACCATTAATAAAGCCATATTTTAAAGTTCGTTGCTATGAGCGACGATTTAAACATAACTTAGATATATTCCTTATAAACATTTAGTTAATATTCTTTGGGCCGCTATAACTTTTGTCGTATTGATTGATTATATCTAAAATCTGAGGATTTATTAATGATTGGAAATTTTAAGGAACATTTTTGGTGATAATTAATTTTTCGATAGGGCTAACTGTCCTTGAATAAAATACCTTATTGATATTCAGCCAAATTGACCGGAGGAGGGTTTAGAGGGGAACGGGAATTTAGTTAAATATAAATAATTTATTTTTTCAGCTAATGCAAACAGCGGAGCATTCTATTTAATTACTCTAAACTTTTAGTATGCAATTACCATTCAGTCTGTTATTAGTATTATTTTAATTACTGTCTCACTCATAAAATTTCACGTTTCATAGCCTGTCAAAACCTATTTCAGAATTATTTGCTTGGCAGGACATTAAATTAAGTTTTGAAAACGATAGAAGAGAATGGAGACGACAGTCAGTTTAGTGGCGTTGTTACAACACACCTAGGTCACAGCAACGCGAGTGACGCCCCCATCACCGACTTTATTTATACTTCCCCAGTTATATAATGCACATATATAATATAATGTGTATACAGTAAACTCCCGATTATCCGCGGGATTGACTGGCGTGGATACCGCGGATAATCGAATTTCGCGGATAAGCCGCAAAATTGCCGATAATGGTTAAACAAAGGCCGAAGGCACTAAAAAAACAGCACACAAATAGTGCTTTAAATAAGTTTATTATACAATAAAAGGACGTACCTGATAACAAAACTCAATCAATGTCATACAGGTTATTAAAAAGTCATGTTTGTGCAGATGACTCACTGGTCAGGCGATTCACTCGCACACTAAGTAAGCAAACATCTGCAGTGCCGCTAGTCGCGTCCAAAACTGCTCAAGCACACACTACGTATATACCGATATATGTACTGAACTACATAAACGGTTTGTACTGTACATACATTATTAAGTGTACTGTACTGTATGTATATTTGTGATTTACAATTTTTATTACGTTTAAGTATGTATTTAGTAACTTTATTTCAATTTTTGTGAAATAATTTTCGGTTTCAAAACCTTCTTTTTTTTATAAAAAAAATGCCTACTACAGGCACCGCGGATAATCGAGAGTTTACTGCATATTATGTAGTAATTTTTTATAATTACAGTGCACGCCGCTTAATCACTTTGGGACCCTGACAAAGTGATCACATTAACCGACTGATAACAATAAGCAAAAGGCACCAAGGGAGTCAAAAACAAAACAAAATTATGTATATAAAAACAATGTTTATTAGGTACATATTACATATGCATATCATGTAAATACATATGTAATATATACATAATAAACATTGTTTTGTTTTTGATTCCCCTGGTGATTTTTCCTTATTGCAAATATGTGCATAAATCTTTAAGAACGAAACTAATCATGTACATACGTACAGCAGTTATGAATAATATGATATGTGTACATATGTTCAGCAGTTATGAATAATATGATATGTGTACATACGTACAGCAGTTATGAATAATATGATATGTGTATATACGTACAGCAGTTATGAATAATATGATATGTGTACATAATATGTACTCATTTTTAAAATAATATAAAAACTCATTTTTAGATTGTACATATTATGTACAATCTAAAAATGAGTTTATCCGTAGAAAGGTGATCCGATATTTAAATTCGAACACTTTAATTTCACAAAACAATTCGAGTTTACATGCAATTTGACTTAACGATTGATAAGACAAAAACACACTGAGCTCTGACTGCTGTTGGTGGGAGAAGCGGATGTTTACTTTAGCTCCAGTCTTTTGGCTTCCCAGAAAATGAAACAAAGAAGTGGGTCTGAGAATGATCACAAGAGCAATAGCTGGTTTTCTGTTATTTTTGAGAAACCAGCTGTTATTAACATCCCATACGAAGGAGAGCGTGCTCAATGTTCTTTTCACTTAGATTAAAATTTAATGGGGTAACAAAAAATTCAAAAAAATATATTTTTTTGTTATTCCTTTTTCTTATTATAGACTAGTTTGCCCACAGAAAACCACAAACCGCAGATCTCTACGACAACTGGAAGTGCTTATAATATTCGTTCAAAGTGGATAAGGTCTGGTGTTACAGACGGCCGCGCGGTGACCCCCAACCCACTGCAGCTTACTTCGTACCCTCGCTCGCCCCAATCACATTATGTTTCAATTTTAAGAACTTACGACTGATCCCAATGTTTTCACGTTCATCAAATCGTATTTCTCATTACTTTCAAACTCATTATAAAGATCAAAATTATCTGACACTTTTCAAACAGAGGCAGATTTTGGAGACTTCCGAACCATTTTGGGCTCCCGTTGGCGTTGTTTGCAAGGAAGTCCAAGTTCTTTTTTTACCTAATAATACTGTTTACCACTGAATGTACAAAAACATAAATTAAATAAAGGAGGTTATGAAGTTAGCAAGGTTTCTTGACATAAATAAACAAAATTTACAAAAAGATTCAAAAAATAAAAGCCAAAAGTGGAGAGAAATCTCTTAGAAAATAACTTTTTTTTGTTTTTTGCGTCTCCTGAAAAGTGATATTTTTTTTTACAAAAGACCCATTTATTCCAAAAGTACAAAACATATGGTCACAATTTTTTTTTTAATTTGAAGATGGCAACACTGGCTTTCAATATAGCTAAGGGAATTTCAAAACTCCTCCCGGTTTTTCAAATATAGAATAAAAAACGATTAGCTTAAAACATGTATTTTGTCATAAATAAAAAGTGTGCAAAATTTGATTGAGCTACGATAAGTGGTTTGGGTCATTTGTTCCCCATAGGACACCATGTAAAATAGCCTTGCGACCTTACCCCCTTAAGGGCCTAGGCCGGGTTTTGAGCCCACGATCTTGAGCCCATTAGACAAGCACCTCTGATCTACAGTCGCCCTCTATATTTTTATACAATATTATTGATTTACAATTTCAATCTTTTCCGACATATTGTTTCCAAAAATGAAAAAAACAAAAACTTCTTATTTGTACATCTATGTTAGTCTCCGTATGTCTCCGTGAACACGATCATTCCTATTAGAAGGAAATATATCGACAAAAAATGTTATATCTGTTTCCAAAAATTTAATAAGAACGCTATCAGTTTTCAGCCGTGAAAGGGAGGAGGCTCTCGAGGGTAGGTGCACTCAAATATTCGACAAAATATTGAATGTATAGTCATGAAATTTTATATAAAGATTGAGAAGTCCCTGACCAAGACATCTATGATTTTTTAGACAAATTGGTCGACAAGGAAGAGAATTTAGAGAGGCAGGTAAAACCCAAGTGATTAAAAATAATACATAATAGCACTTTAGTAACTTTCAAATTTCAAATTGACTTTCATGATGGACTAGATTGATTATTAATAAACTTTTCTCCCTGGGCCAAGTTTTTAATTAAGAGTAGTAACCATCAAACAATTTAAATCAAATCTTAATTAATTTTCCATAGCAGTTTTGTTTTAAGAAAATATTCGGAAATCCTTTTTATTATTTTGTAATTTTAAAGAAAAATAAATGTTTTAAACAATAATTGATAATAGTTCAAATAGCATTTTGTTGACTAAGGCCCTGTTTCAACAATTTGGTTAGTTTTATTCGGAGAAAAGTTAGTTAACTATTGTGACTCATGCTCGGGCATTAATTACGAGGTTATATCGCCTGCTACCAAAGCGCTCTTTTGTCACCCTGGTTGACATGCCCGACTCTACTATGGGAGACCTAATTTTTGCCTATCCTGACATCGTACAGGCTCGGGACCATCGCTTAACGTCCCATCCGAAGGACGGCGTGCTTTAAGTTTATTTTACCTTTCAGATAAAATAAACTAAGGGCCTCGGTCAGGTTTCGAACCCACGATCTTGAGCTCAGAAGACAAGCACGCACACCACTGAGCTACCGGCGCTCTCCTATGTAAATATATAATCAATAATAATGTAAACAAATCGACGGAAAAGTACACGTACATAGTAAAGAATAATGTAGTGTCAGAGGGAATAGTTAAAAAAAGTTGTCGGTGAATAACCTACAATTTACTTCCCCAATGGGAATAATCAAGGAAGCGCTCTCTCTCTCTCCTATTGAACCTAATTTACAGATTAGGTTGAAAATCGTACATTTTGAAATACTTCCCCAACGACGGCGTAAGCTTCAATGGCCTAGAGACCTCCTTAGCAGCAGCAGTGGCAGTGACGAGTAAATCAGTGACTAGGAAGTGTCACCACTGGATGATTTCTCCCCCTCATGACATTTTGACATTGCCATTATCTCTTTATTAGCACATTTGCTTGTTATTTATTTGTATACAGTTGTAAATAGCTATTCGTAAAAAAAAAAGTGAAAATCAATATAGGGTGTCAAACTCAGGAAGTCTTACTCGACAGTTATTAGGGTTTCTGAGTATGGCCCCCTCTTCTGATACTCCACTTCCCTTTCACCGATACGGCTGAAAATTGATACATATCCTTAATTCTTCTTCATTCTTTCGGAAGACTATATTACTTCCCCTATAGAAGTGGGGATGATAAAGAACAAAGGTTCAACGAGAAAGGGTGAAAACGTAGCGCCAAAATATTCATGGAAGTCAGAGATAATTTGGATAAGAGAAAGAGAAATAGATAGGGATGGTTTTGACAAAGATGCAGCAGACTCGGAGAGAACGCCATATCGATCTGTGCTAGCCTGTCCGGCACCACTCTCAACAGCTACAGAGCCGACATTGGATACTCCTGTCTGCAATCCGCTGAGCCAATCCTCTCTGGTATTCAGATACAAGTCTCTCGGTAGAAGTAGGGTTCTTTTTCTCATGAGTAGTATCGAAATAAAACTTTCGATACTATATAATATATCGATACCTACTCGTATCGATTGAATCGAGTACTTCGTTATAATTAATTTTAAACTATGTCTAATATATACCGGGTGATTCATTTAACCTGAAAAACAAGAATAAATCGAAAAATAAGCTTTATCGAAAAAAATTGTTCAAACAAAAGTTGCAGGGTTTAAAGGGGGCATATAATGGTAATACGAAATTTAGCCACGAGTGGCGTTTTCAGGGTCAAATCAACGGCAACTTCGATTTTTTCAATGGGAACCCATAGTTTTAATTGCATACTTGTATTCTATGTAAAAAAATACGTATCTTTTGTAGGAAAAGTTTTGTTTGAAAATGTCAATTTTTTATGGTTTTGAGAATATAAGAAACGAGACTATCCTAACCGGTGGATTGGTCGAGGTGGTCCAGTAAACTGGCCAGCTAGGTCACCGGACTTAACTTCGCCAGATTTTTTTCTATGGGGATATTTAAAAGAACAAGAATACAAAAATGTGCCAACTACAACTGAAAATATGAAAGAGAGAATCAGAAATGCATGTCGAGAAATTGACAGAAAAACTTTATTAAGGACGGTGCAATGTTTCATTACACGTGTTGAAAAATGTATTGAAGTTCAGGGACATCATTTTGAACATTTATTAAGATGATAATTAATTGTTGATAAGTGGTGTGAAATTATTCAATTCAAATTTGTTTTCAAAATTTTGTGTAAAATATTAATTCTTTGTTACAATAACATTCATTTTAATTTAATCGATGTTTATTTCTTTGTGCATCAAATTTGTGTTCAAAATTCTCAAAACCATAAAAAATTGACATTTTCAAACAAAACTTTTCCTACAAAAGATACGTATTTTTTCAGGTAGAATACAAGTGTGCAATTAAAACTATGGGTTCCCATTGAAAAAATCGAAGTTGCCGTTGATTTGACCCTGAAAACGCCACTCGAGGTTAAATTTCGTATTACCATTATATGTCTCCCTTTAAACCCTGCAACTTTTGTTTGAACAATTTTTTTCGATAAAGCTTATTTTTCGACTTATTCTTGTTTTTCAGGTTAAATGAATCACCCGGTATATACCAATATAATAATAAAAAACACAATGCAATTTGAAAGATATAGGTAAATGAGATATTGTAGTGGGCATAAGAAACAAATAAATCAAATAGAATAAGATAAAATTATATTATTAAAAACATACTGAATGTAATAAAAAACCTTATAAAATAAACATACAACTTATTTTTACTAAGGATATAAAACTACTGGAGACTATTCGTATTCCGACAATATTTCACAATAATAAATCCACACTTTCGCCGTAGGACGAGACATTATAATTTGTAATTGACAAAATGGAATGTAAAAATAAAATAAAATAATGATATCGTAATCATGTTCACGGTTCTCTTCAAAATTAAACAAACGTATACCTTCATAAACGATAAACCATTTAATGTAAATAAGGTAAGAAATAAGGGCGCATCATGCAGACTGCGTGATGACATCACACATGACGTTATCACCATCGATATATGTCATTTGTCGGTGGACCGGAATTTGAGTTCAGTATTTTACTGCAACAACAAATAAAAGGAAATTGTTAGGAATTAAACCGTGAACGATTTTGACGAATTGAAAAATTTATATAATTTTTTTTAATTGTTGAAATTTGAAACGAGTACTTTGAATCGATACAAGAAATATCTAATGAAAAGAATCTATACCAAAGTACTCGATATCGATAAAAGTATCGATACTTTACTTGTATTTACTTGTATCAATAGATCCCTAGATTATTGTAACTTCCCCAGTAGTGTGTACTTCCCCAGGTACTGTTATTTATTTATATGTACAAAATATATATGCCCAAAAATATATAACTTTGATTTGAAGAATGGCCAAAATATAAAACAAAAAAAAGGATTGAAATAGTTTTAAGAACTTAGTTTTTACGATTTTTCTTTTGACTTTTGTTTCAATGTTTTGTCTTTAATTTTATAATGTAGATGTAAGAAAATAAACCCAATTTTTTGTTTTTGTAAATTCTATGCTATTCATTTTCCCTGTTGGCCAGTAAGATAATTTGAAAACCTTTGGATTAGATTTGATATTATTGAAAACAATTTAAAAAAAACATATTTATATGGCTTCTCTTTAGAAATCCAAATGAAAAGTTTGTTAATTGACATTTTTTAAAATATATGTTCACTTTCTTAAAAATTACACGTCTTGAACTTTTGATATTTCTTTAAGACCCTTTTCAGAAATTACTGTAGAAATCAAAATTAAATAGAAGACCAGTTATAAAATTTCTACAGGAAATCTGGTAATTTATTGTTTATATTATTATTATCTCATTATTATTAATCCAATTATTATTTATATTTAGTAAAATAGGGAGACAGGTTAAAAAAAATTATTTACCATGTCGATAAAATCAGTATGAAGACACATTGACGGTGATTGGACGATTTTTGTAGTGTAACTTCGTTATTTAGTTTTGAGGTACATGCAGCGTTTTCTCCCTCCAAAACGCAAACGAAAAATCGTAACATTCTTGACGCCCACTAAGCAGACTGCGCATACTTGTGCCCACCTTTCACTCGTTTGTGTTTGAATTAATGTTTTTTTTTTTTTTTTTTTGAGTGTGCAACGCTTTAAATTCACTTATTGTGCATCGTATAAGTGTGCTTATTGTGTATCGTATAAAATGTACACAATACAATGAAAAAGACATGACAATAACAAAAAGAACTAAGAGAAGACCTTAAATTTCAGCAATTAGAACTAGCTCATTGTGTTGAGCTTTTAGTAAAGAAGAAAGCGGAGCGTTGCTACTTATAGTGGCTTTTAGCGAATAAAAGCTTTAGTCCATATATCGTGGACGTAGTACGTGTCAAGGCGGGGTACATTTAAAGTTCTCTAGGATGTACGATACTTCTGTACGGACCCGTAATTTCAAATCGTTACATCGCTCTTCCTTCAAAGCCAGTCTAACGTTTGAGGCTAAAAAATCAGTTATTAGATTTTTAGTGGCTGATATATCAATAATAATAATAATAATAATACATTTATTTCCGTTAAATCAATACATGGTAATAGGATACGTCAAAAGAATGTACTTCAGTCTAACACACGTATGATTATTAAAAACAAAAGTAAAATGAAATTAATAAAAACTGAATAAATAAATACTTAAAAATATATGAGTATAAAAAATATTAATACATAGATACATTTTTCAATTTAACAAAAATTAAGATAACAATTTTTTTAAACTCTTCCGGAAATGTCTTTATTACAACGATGTTTCGGCATGTTCTTTCGTCCCTTCATCAGGTCCCAATGTGCGAGATGTAGAAAATAAAAGTAAAACAATGTAACTATAACAAATATATATATATAAAAATATATATATATATATATATTAATCAATATATATATATAGGGCGCCGGTAGCTCAGTGCTACGTTGCTTGTCTTCTGAGCTCAAGAACGTGGGTAACCCGAACGAGGCCCTTAGTTTATTTTATCTGGGAGGTAAAATAAACTTAAGCACGCCGTCCTTCGGATGGGACGTTAAGCGATGGTCCCAAGCCTGTACGATGTCAGGTACTCGTTAAAGTGAATAGAAATTTGGGGTAGGCAAAATTTAGGACTCCCACAGTAGAGTCCGGCTCATGCCCACCAGAGTGACGAAAGAGCGCTCTGGTAGTAGGTGATATGACCTCGTAGTTAAAGCCCGGGCATGAGTCATTAAACCTAACCTAACATATATATAGGTATATATATGAAATATAAATGAAGAAATAAAAAATGTATAAATGATTAAATAAAAAGAATGAGAAATAAACAAAAAAATTATAATTTTTTCTTAATAATAATGTATTTTTTCTGAATATAATAATAAAATAATTAAAAAATTATAAAAATACATAAAATAAAATACAAAGGAAAATAAAATAAATTAGTACACAACTTGTGAAAAATAATGATTAAACATAACATATATTGGACTGAATTTAAGAACTCTAGGAACTCTGCCCAGAAGATAATAAATCAAAATAAAGATGAAAGCTTTGTATCAAATAATGTTATTGGGTATGAAACACTATTTTTTATTGTGGTTATTTCATTCTTTACGAACAGTGATAATAAAATTCTGTTTTCGTGTAAAGGGTTTCCTCTGGTGTCGTCCGTAAAAGGATTCTGGATAGATACAAAATTTCGTGTCGAAAGGGAGAGTGAAAACTTACTGTATGATGGAAATAAGAACTCAGAAGACATAGGATAGGGTAGATACTAATGTAAGTGGAAAAAAAATCTTCTGAAAATTTGAGGGTTGATGAATGTTGGTTTTTAGCTGTTAATTCACTGAGAGAAGGGAGACAATTTATCATAGGATTAGGGGTAGGAGGGAACTCTAGTGTTGTTCATAACTCACCCCTTCTAGGTGCAGACCACACAGTCTAACTTCACAAGGAACTTTAGTACCTTACCTGTCTGTAGGTATCGATAAGTTCTCCTGGGGCGGGGGAAGGTAAAAAGTTCTGACAACCCTTCCAGAGTGTCCCACTCAATAAGACAATCGAAATTGATCAACACGAATGTTCCAAAGTGGAAAGGGGTTGAAACTTTGTCTATGAGGTAGGCCAGTTAGTTATTAGTTATTATGAGCCATGCCCGGGCTTTAACTAACTCATATCGCCTACTACCAGAGTGATCTTTCGTCGCTCTGGTGAACATACGAGGAGTGATCAAAAAGTTCCAAGACTTTTTGGATTGCGCACCAACGGAGCGTCGGAGTCTTCCTGAGCTCAGCTGTTTTTGAAAGAAGTGCACGTATATGAAAAAAATTTAATTAACAATTACTTCATTTGGATTATCCTAAATATATAATTCTGGGACGCCATAAAATGTTTCTAAATATGTAAAAATGTTCAATCTAATCCAAAGGTATTTCTTATTTGGTAAGTTAAAATAAATTTGAAAAATAAAAAATAAATTATTTACAAAAATTATACTACTTACTTTCTAATTCCTAAAACTCACTCTTCCCTTGTCCTTTCTTTTATTTCTTGCTTCCTGATTATGGTTAGGTTAGGTTTTATGACTCATGCCCGGGCTTTAACTACGAGGTCATATCGCCTACTACCAGAGCGCTCTTTCGTCACTCTGGTGAACATGAGCCCGACTCTACTGTGGGAGTCCTAAATTTCGCCTATCCTAAATTTTTATTCACCTAGGGTAGGGGTCTTTAACGAGTACCTGACATCGTACGGGCTCGTGACCATCGCTTAACGTCCCATCCGAAGGACGGCGTGCTTAAGTTTATTTTACCTCCCAGATAGGGGCCTCGGTCGGATTACGAACCCACGTTCTTGAGCTCAGAAGTCAAGCACGCATACTACTGAGCTACCGGCGCCCTCTATTTTAAATTGTATAACAGAGAGTAATTATGTATATACATTTGGTTCATATCATATCATATCTGTAAATCCACTAACACTTAACAACTGACTCGCTTCATTCTTCTGTAACTACTACATGATGTGTCTTGGCTCATATTCGTACTTCAACTGTGTTAACCCTAACACCACTCTCACTCGACCATTAACACTCATGAACTGTCTCGCTTCACTTCTGTACTTGAACTCTTCATATGTCTCGCTTCATCTCTCTCACTCGACCGTTAACACTCGTGAGCTGTCTCGCTTCACTTCTGTACTTGAACTCTCCATATGTCTCGCTTCATCTCTCTCACTCGACCGTTAACACTCGTGAACTGTCTCGCTTCACTTCTGTACTTGAACTCTCCATATGTCTCGCTTCATCTCTCTTACTCGACCGTTAACACTCGTGAACTGTCTCGCTTCACTTCTGTATTTGAACTCTCCATATGTCTCGCTTCATCTCTCTCACACGACCGTTAACACTCGTGAACTGTCTCGCTTCACTTCTGTATTTGAACTCTCCATATATCTCGCTTTATCTCTCTCACTCGATTCTATTGTGTATATAAAACAACTGATCCGCCGACATTTGTTTCGATTGTCTCTTGTTTTACATTCATTTTTAACAAAAGCGATTGGTTTAATTTTTGTATATTTATATTAGCTAATTAATGTATTAATGTCCAACAGCTGTTTTTTTATTAAAATTCACTGTTTTATTACCATATTTCATTGGACTCCATACTGATACCACTGATGATGACACAGTTGCGTTGAAAAGAAAATGGTGGGAAGACAACGTCTTTTATTTCTAAGAGAACAATGAGCTACTGACTATAGTGTGGAATTATTTATTAAACCACGAGTAGAGTAAGAAGTAAGGAAGACTTTTTCTTTAGCCTTATGTACGATATTCATGGCTCCAGGAGGGAGTTCTATCTATGAAATAACACTCTCTCCCCGACGGAATTCGAACCCACAACCATGGTGAGAACATGCGACCCCTTATATAAGATTTGGTAACTTACTTGTTTCTCCAGGCTTATAGTAGTAGCTCTTGGGTCGGATGATGACGTCCCGGACTGCACCAACCAGTTGCAACTGAGATGCAGCTCTCGTAGGGCATAACTCTGAATTGCATCCCAGTTTTGTCTGCAGAGAGAGGACTCCACTCGCTTGGTTCGGGACTGAGATCGGTACAGTCCCTTCACCTGAAACAGAAATATGATCTGTTATTTTGTATTTTAAACCTGGGTGATACTGAAGGACAAAATGAGAAAGGTATGCCAATTTAAACATTCTCAGCTGTACGAAGTATAGGGGAAGTTGTGTAATCGGTCAGAAATGTATTGATGTATGTATTGATTTATTGACGTATGTATTGATTTATTGATGTATGTATTGATTTTCAGCCAAATGAGCGAAAGGGAAGAGGGAGATCAGAAAAGGGGACTCATCTCAAAAACATCGTCCATGATTCACCGGCTATTTACTTAATCAATTACGTTTTTGCTCTCCCTCCGAATCCTCACGGGAATGTAATAAATGCAACAATACGAAATTTAGATGATAATTCAAAATTATGCGTTCTTGCTTACTGAGCTCAAGTTCGTGGGTTCGAAACCCGACTGAGGCCCTTAGTTTATTTTATCTGGGAGGTAAAATAAATTTAATCACGCCGTCCTTCGTTAAGCGATAGTCCCGAGCATGTAGGATGTCAGGCACTCGTTAAAGACCCTAGGTGAATAAAAATTTAGGACTCACACAGTAGAGTCGGGCTCATGTCCACCAGAGTCACAAAAGAGCTCTGGTAGTAGGCGATATGACCTTGTAGTTAAAGCCCGGACATGAGTCATAGTAACTATTGATTTTCAACAAAATTTATAGATTAGTTTCAGAGGGACAGCAGAATCCTAGTTGATTATTTCGTTCTAAGGATCTACCGATGATTCACCGACATCTTTTTGTTTATATTACCGAATCTGCACGCCTTAAAGATTTTTGATTAACAATAGATTTATACTTTACTCTCAAGTTCCAGAAAAACACGCTTCGAGAAGATGAAATTATTTAAAAAATTGAATTTTTAATGATACATAAAATGAAAGAAATGTATTATAACGGAAATTGAAATGAAATCTCTTCTGTCAGAAAGGAAATTAAGGTAACTGTGGTCTGCCTCAAAATGTATTCATATAACAAAATATCATATATAAAGGTGTATATGTATCTGCTTTATTTCTCCAGGTATATACAGTAAAGGGGGAAGTTATGTAATCGTCTGGAATTTGATGAAATGAAACTTTATTGCTTATAGAGATACAAATCTCATAGCAAGGGTTGACCTTACTGGTTCATACATAAATGTAATATATTGTATGTAATATAATCTAAGGGGTTAGTGTAAATATGTTACTGTTGTCATACCTTTCTGTGGATACCGTCGTCACTAGCTGCTGGTCGAGTACTGTGGGCGAGCGCTTTCGATGTAAACATCTTCAAGCCACTGTTAATGTTGATTTACATTAACAGTGGCTTGAAGATCATGTCTTTACATCGAAAGCGCTCGCCCACGGTACTCGACCAGCAGGCAGTGACAACGGTATCCACCGAAAGGTATGACAACAGTAAATGTAATATATTATATATATATTGTAATATAAACAAGCCCGTTGCCAAGGCAACGGATTTATTAGCAACGATACATTTATATTAAACCAATTTAGAAGAAGACGAAATCAAAGTAAAAGAAGAAAGAAAATTAAGAAAGAAGAAAAGAAAATGGAAATCTGAAGAACAAAACAAGTTTGAAAAGAAATAAAATACAGTAAAAGTAAAGAAAAGGTAGTTTTAGGCCTAACCTTACAGTTATCAACAAACATTTTAAATAATAATTACAAGATCCACCGACTTCAAAAGGAAACTAAATTTTCAGAAGGGATTAATTTAGCACCCAGAAACAAAATGAAACAGCTAAATGAAGAAAATTTCAGGAAGTTATAAGCAAAATTAAGAAAAGGTCAATAATTAAAAAACGAGTCGGTAGAAAGTTGTGAAAATTTTTAGGAAAAGACAGTTAATTATTAAGAAAAGATTAAAGAAGAAAAAGAAGAGAAAAACTGCCCACATCAGAAAGAAAAGCCAGTAGTAAATTTTGAAGAAACGGTCAGTTCTAAAATACATCGAATCAACTAGGCCGGATCCCATCTGAAATAATACAAGTGATCCGAAAGTGTATACCACAAACTTTAAACACTGTTTTCGAGAAATGAAGAAGCCAAAATTAAAAACAAAAGTTACAGAAAATTAAGATGACAATTTAGAAGAAAGAAGAAACGGAAGAAAGGAGAGAAAACACCAAAAAATATTAATATTTGGAAGTAAAACAAGAGACAACAGAAAAAAGAAACTCGAATTTGCTACCCATAATTCCGTGCGGAGGCAGTTTAGTCAGTCTGTGTTGAGTTCTGGTAGAGGTGAGACCTGTGAGAGACTAGTCTCTGTTTTTTTGTTTGAAATGTGTGAAAAGTAGTGAGTAAACAATTAAAAGTGAGTAAAAGTGACTAATGAAGAGTTAAGATGAGTTGGAGAGAGCCTGGACTCCGATTTCTTTTGTAAAATATAATTAATTAGAATTATCTGTTTCAAGTGTGACGTCACCAAGGTATGATCCATTTTTTTGTACATATAATTTCTAAGATGGCCATTTTTAATTTCAAAATTCATAATAGTTTTATTAAAGTTATGTTGTTTGTAAATATGTTTTAATTTTCTTTTAACTCCCCATATCTCTCTCAATGAAATTCAAATCTCAAAACTCATAGGCCTTGCGAACCAACACCTTTGAGATAAGCGCCAATCGTTATCGGGACATAATATTTAATAATCTTTATTTTCAGAATCACACCGGGAGACTTTTGGATTTTTGGATTGGTGCAAGTAACGTAGTTTGAAAATTTTACAGGGTTATTTATAACATATGTTTTTCATTTTTTTAAGAGCTTCACTCAACCATATGGTAGATTATTTTATTTTTGAAATTATAGATTTAATTAACTTAAATTTTTTTATTATTTAAAATTTTATTCATTTTTTTTTATTGTGAAAGGCAACAAGTCAATATATATTTAATAAAAACCTTTCAATATATAACATAATATATACAAGTTTATATACCAATACAACTTATAATTAAAAATAGAAAATATAACAAACTTAATTAAACAAAAAATAATTTTGGAAGATACATTATAAATATAAGTAAATAAAATAAAATAAGAACTGTTGTGAAATGTGTTATATTGAAATGTATAAGGTAAACGAGAGGGCAAAGCATAATAAAACTGTTTTTCTAAATTTTAAACTATTAATTACGAAAATTGAGTAGGTGATTTCCAAAACCAGTCATTTCTTATGTTGAGTGCCAAAAGTAGCTATTAGAAAACTTAAATAAAAAATAGCAAATTTTCTAGCCATAATATATTTGGCAACGTTTGCAAGATGAGAGATAAAGTTATTACCCATCCATGAAAAAACAAAAAATCGGAACTTCAACTTAAAACGGTTAATTTTTATCAGTTTTTGGTGATTATCCCAAAAGTTGTTTACGGACAAATGGCTGGTTTTGGAAATCACCTACTCAATTAATATACATATTATTAATTTTTTCATCGTCATCATTACCTACTTAACAAATTAATTATTTTATAGGAAATTGCATTACAGTGTGAAATATATTTATTGATAGATTTGTTTCTGTATTGGTTTAACATTGGACAAGTTATGAGAAGATGGAGTATGTTATCATTATCACTGTTAGAAAGTGGACATTCCAACAATGAAAAAAAAAAAAGTCGTTGAGGAATGGCCGGCAATGTGAATAAATAATAAATTAGTCAATTTAATAGTCGCTCCCCAGCGTTTTGACATCTTCGAGAGGAGAATACAGGATCTATGGCCCCACCCTAGAGGAGGGCATTTGGAATATCCGATACAACCAGTTGTATGCACTCTATTCTTAGTCAAAATTGTCGCACTGGATTAGAGCTGAAAGACTCCGTTGGGCTGGACATGTAAGACGGATGGACGAGGACCTTATACCCACGAAACTGGTGAATGTGAATAGAGACGCAAGACGGGCTGTGGAGACTGGCCTAGGATAGAGCTGCATGGGGACATTTCCTGGAGATCAAGGCTCTTGATGGGCTGTAGCGCCTATAATGATGATGATGATAGTCGGTTCTCCTCAAAAACCAGTTTGCGCTAATGTTCAATAGTCGACTTACATAGGACTCCTAGTTAGTTATTATGACTCATGCCCGGGCTTTAACTACGAGGTCATATCGCCTACTACCAGAGCGCTCTTTCGTCACTCTGGTGGACATAAGCCCGATTCTACTATGGAAGTCCTAAATTTTGCCTACCCTAAATTTTTATTCACCTAGGATAGGGGGTCTTTAACGAGTACCTGACATCGTACAGGCTCAGGACCATCGCTTAACGTCCCAATCGAAAGGATGGCGTGTTTAAGTTTATTTTTACCTCCCAGATAAAATAAACTAAGTGCCTCAGCCGGGTTTCGAACCCACGATCTTCAGCTTAGAGGACAAGCACGCATACCACTGAGCTACCGGCGCCCTCAAAGGGGCTCCTAAAACCTCATACTAAATTTTAAGTCGATTCATTATATCGGCAGTTATTGGGATTTTGAGTTGAGCTCCCCATTTTTTGGGCCGATTTTGCTGAAAATTAACAGGTTTTGTTTAAATATGTGATTTCATGTCGATACATTCATTACATCGGCAGTTATTAAGGTTTTTGGGTTGAGTCTCCAACCTTATCCCCTTCTGAAATATGAAATTTCATATTTAAAAATCCAAACTCAATGAGGACGTGAAATTTCAGCGATATCGGCTGAATGGAAGGAGGGTTTAGGGGAAAGGCCCAATTCAAAATCTCCAATAACTGCCGATGTAATGGCACAAAATTTAGTACAAGGATTCAGAAGCAACTATATAAGTCAACTATTTTTTTTAGCTGACTGTTTGGAGGAGAGAAAAGTTAATTGATTAATTCGATCTGGGGACGTACTGGGGAGTGGATAGATAAATTTAATCGAAAGTAGCGAAAGATGATAGGGATGATTTGTTGATTGGGCTGCGGCGTTGATTGGGTCCTCTGTGGTCTGTCCGCTCCCCCCAAAGTGTTGTAAGCCTTGAGGTAATCGAATTTCTGCTGACAACCACCCATGTCACTCAAGCCAATAGAATCAACCTCTTGTATCCACTCACCTAAGAAAACTCGGTAAACAGTTCTTTCAAACAACTATGCAATTTCCCATTTTTCTAGCGATTCCTCGTCACAACCGAAAGGTACTGAGGATTAAGGGCTAGTACAGACATGCGAGCAACGAACCGAGCACTGTTCGGCTCGTTTTCAGTTTTCAACGAACACACTCCAAGCCGAACAGAGACGAGCCGAGCATTTGGATGCTCCACAACCATACTAACGAACATAACCTGCACAAGTTAACCTGTAGATAACAAATTTACGTTTATTTGTATATCATTTTATTATTATTCAAAATCTTCAATCAGAAAATGCTCAAGGTAGGTGGCTACTTACGTAATTAATTTACATATTTGTAGTACAATTAATACGGATACGAATTTATTATGATATGTAATTTATTTTTACATGTAAATTGTTTAAAATGAACACTATTTTAGGAAAAGTGTTTGAATAATTCCTCCCAAGCATCCAATCTCTTTATTTTATTAAAATGTAATTTGTGTTTTAAATCCCATATGACTGGGTACTGTCTCATAGCCTGAGCAAACTGAATTTGAAGCTCCTGAGACCAGTCTTCAGAAGCCATAATAAAATATAATTTATTGAATAATATTTAAATATATATTTAATTAAAAAAAAAAAAGAACGTGCACTTCCAAAACCCTAAATATTTGAGAAGGTTATAATATTGGTTATAAACAACAGTGCTCGGGTCAAGTCGGGACGGTTCGGCTTGGTACCAGTCCACACACACCGCAGCCCGAACCGAACATTCCTTTGATGGTTCGTCAAAAAACTGACAACAGGTGGAGCAGACCCCGAGCCTCCCTTATTCGTCGAGCGCCTGCGCATTATTCCCCAGGCATGCGCACTGACTAATGTTCGGCTCGTTGCTCGCGTGTCTATACGCCTCTTTAGTGCGAACATGTGCGTGCGGATGTACAATTTCGGGGTACCTGAAGCTTTTCCTGTGAAGGAGTCCCCCCTGTAGGGGGGGGGGGGGGGGGGGCGGCCGGTCAACACGACCGAGATAATAAAACAATAGTTTACATTTCACAATGATATATTTAGTTTAAGTTTATTTAAACTTAATAATTAACAATCAGGTACCATACACAATATATTAGTATGTTATAACAAAATAATCAACACAAATTTAAATCAATAATTAAAATTTTCATCAGTATAGTCATCCAATCTTATGCAATAAGTAAATAATCCGAAGGACGTGCTCAAGGTTTTGTTTACCTCCAGTAGACAAGCACGCTACCACTGAGCTACCGGCTCTATTTTATATTATTATTATTATTATTATTAATTTTGTTTACTAGCTTTTTATAGGACCCCTACTATTAAACGTTACAATCGATATTTATTGTTAATAAATAATCGGTTATCGATACTTATCCCTAGTAGGTACTAAACAAAAAATAAGTCAGTTCTCAATTTTGTCTTCTGACAAATATTCTCCAATTTTCATCCCCACAATTCATCATGCCTTGTAAAGAAGACTTTTATAAAGACCGTATTGACAGTTAGACATCTCTTCAGAACATTTTCCGCTTTATATTACACTTCTCCAGCTATAAAGTATAGGGGAAGTTATGAAATCGGTCAATGATTCGGTGCGGAGATTTCAATGGAATATTATGTTTTCCGACCTCGACTCCAAAAAAAAAAAAAAAAAAAAAATTATATGTCTATCGGTAGACACGATAACACACGATAGTATTAGATAGAGATAATTGTAATGACACAAAATTTGATATGTGAATTCAAAACCCTACGGTTTTTAAATGTTTTTTCTCCTTATTCCCGTTACTCCACAGAAAGGCAGCCCTTAGTCTAAACAATAGACTCCTCATATACAAGCTTCTGTTGCGGCCAGTGATGACGTATGCATGCCCAGTGTGGGCAAGTCTTGCAAGCAATACCAACTTCAGAACTCTTCAAGTGGCCCAAAACAAATGCCTTGGATTGGTTGGTAGCGATTTTAATTTATAATCTCTGTTTTTGAATGTTTATTAATTTATTTTCTATTCATTTCAGTTACTTTGTATTTGTTGTTTTTTTGTTTGTTTTTTTTTCTTCTTTTTTCTTTAAGAGTTTTTAAAAATTTACTCTTAAGCAGTAGCATTGTTTTTAATTTAACTGATTATTTTTTATTAGTATTTAGTGTATAAGGGTAATTAATTGTACCTCTGTAAATGCGGCTGTTATAGTAAACTCTTCTCCTTTTTTGGCAAAATTGCACGTTTTAGGTTTTTATTGCAAACAATTGCATTTTTTGTCGTAATTAGAAAATTTATTTGTAAATTCGTTTGAAAATGTATACATATATGTATACAAAATAAGGGAGAGTTTCGTGAAATATTACTTGGCTGTTTTGAATGCACTGAATAAGGTCCGATTTTTTAAGAAATTCACACAACGATTTTCAAGTTTGACTCTCTCTCTTTAAATGGAAAGCCAATAATCCCCATCATTTTTTGTTACTGTTGTACTGTTTTTGAACACATTAGGTCTAAAAAGAAAAACAATCATCCCTAGAGTGGGATCGAGTTACTCTTCCAAAATACATTTTTTTTTTTTTTTGCTTTATGTACAGTGCATATGAGCCATGTTAATGTGTTGTTTATCTAGTTATTTACGACATCTATGTCGCCGGGAGGGAGTTCTATCTACGAAATAAAACTCACTCCCGAATGAGATTCGAACCCGCAAACCATGGTGAGACCATGGGACCAAAGCCCTACGCTCTAGCCCGCACGGCCACCATGGCCCACGATCCTTTGGAAAAGATTCAATATTAAATTTGGATTTGAACCAAATCGGTAGAACAGAGTCTTGTGATTAGATGAGAGGCCCCACAAAATAAAATAAAAAGTTGGCTTATTAATTATGGTGAATTTAAGTTCGATGGAAAGACTGTGCTCTGCACGTCATGTGAGAAAGCAATTTCAGTAAATATTATTTATAAATTGTTTAAATTCCTTTAGCCTTTTTATTTTATAGGTTGGTTTATTAGGTTTTATGACTCAGGGGTCTTTATCGAGTACCTGACATCATACAGGCTCGGGACCATCCGAAGGACGGCGTGCTTAAGTTTATTTTAGCTCACACATAAAATAAACCAGGGGCCTCAGAAGGCAAGCACGCATACCACTGAGCTACTGGACTAAATATTTATTTCAAAACTATACTTCCGTTCTTTCACTTGAGCTGTAGTCACACTTCCTTCCCTAGAAAGATTCAAAGCCAGAAAATAAATCTTTCACAAAGGGCCAGGCGAGATTCCGCCGGGACTACCTCGGCTAAAGTTAATTTACGACCAACTTTTGAAACTGTTTTGAAATACGTTTTCGCCATATGTTTTTAACGGCAAACTTAGAAAGACATTATTTAACTTTCATAGCTATTATTCACTTATATACACAAAGCAAAACAAAAGCACAAAAAAGAGAAGTGTAGAACGTTTTCAACTATAATAATTCAATACTGACACCTACTGAATCATTTACATCCCCGGCTAAACAAAGTATACGGAAAGTTATTTAATCGGTCAGAACACGATAACTACAAAAACATGAAATTTTATATATGTTTCCAGAATCCCATAAAACACCTATTAATTTTCAGTTAAATTGGCCAAAGAAAAGAGGGGGGGATTAGGAAAAGATTTAAGAGAAAAACTCTAATAACTGCCGTTGTAATGAATGCATCGACACAAAATTTTATAGGTTAGGTTAGGTTTTATGACTCATGCCCGGGCTTTAACTACAACTACAAGGTCATATCGCCTACTACCAGAGCGCTCTTTCGTCACTCTGGTGGTCATGAGCCCGACTCTACTGTGAGAGTCTTAAATTTTGCCTACCCTAAATATTCATTCACCTAGAGCAGGGGTTTTTAACGAGTACCTGACATCGTACAGGCTCGGTACCATCGCTTTACGTCCCATCCGAAGGACGGCATACTTCAGTTTTTTTTACCTCCCAGATAAAATAAACTAAGGGCTTCGGTCGGGCTACAAACTCATGTTCTTGAGCTCAGAAGTCAAGCACGCATACCACCGGCGCCCCCTCAAAATTTTATATGTAAATTCAAAACCCCATAAGGACGGAACTTAAATAATTTTCAGTGAAATCGGTTTCATATTTTCATATTTAACGTTAAAATCCCATGAGGAGAATACCTGAGGAAAATCGGGAGAAGAAAACTGGGTTTCAGGGGAGAGGACTCAACACAAAGACAAATAATTAATTTTTTTTATTTTCAACAAATCTCGCTGGGGAAGAAGAACCTAAATCTATTGGGCTAGTACTTAAACCCTCGTTACAACGAACTCGGATACAACGAACCCCTCGTTAAAGCAAACCAAAATAGAATCCTCTAGAAAAACGCATTGATTTTCTCGTAGCACTTTCGTTATAACGAAATACGAACTACTTCTGGATTCCCAAGTGAGAAAAAACTCTGTTATAACGAACTCGAAAGACATAATATCGTCGACCTAAGCGTGATACCTCGTAAGCGACATTTTTCCAAAAATCGTTTGTTTTTACCAAAAAAAAAATCTATTGATCTAATGGGACCTGGTATACGACATAAAACGAAAAAAAAACATTAAATACGGTTTGAAGAACCGTAACTTGCAAAAGTAACTCCCTCAAGTACGTTAATTCTTTACTTGGATTTGTAAACTAGCTTAAAAACAATCTCACATCTCACTTAATACAAATTTCGAAAAAATTGAGGTTTCCTATAAAGAATATTTTTTTAATCAGTTTTTTGTCTCTCCTGTAAAGTTGGCTTTTTGCACATACGAGGTATCACTTTTAGACCGACGATATGTATAAATATGTAACACTCGGAAAATAGATGTTTCTCCCTCCCCTTTCTGTCGGTTTTCAGCGAATGTCATTAAGTTGTTCCTCTTTTTTGCAATGTTTACTTACCAGAAATTACAGTTCAGTTTCGTGTTATACGAGTTAAAGAAAGGTTGTGCGTCAGTTTGTTTTTTACTCTGGTGATGTCATCCTAAACCATAATATGTATAATATAGGTATGTATGTACATGGATAAAAATTATTATTATTATGTTTTGTTTTGATATCTCTTGTTTTCTTATTGTAATTTTTTATACATATTGTTCTCTTCATATGTGATACTTTTTTTATTTATGTGATTGATTCTATGTAGTCTTTCTGTAACTACAATAGGTCCTCTAATGTTTTAATATAATATGTTTTGGCATTATTTGGAAATTTCAACATTTCTTCCATTAAAGTATTTTTATTATTATATGGTTTGTTTTGGATTGGAGTCGGACCGGCTAGCAGACTCCTCCCCACTAATCCTACTCACCCACTCAATATTTATCAAAGTAAGCTGTACCTAAGCCACTCAGTACCCTGCCAGGAGCCACCAAGACCGCACCGTACTTTTATCTATCTACCTGTTCAACCATCATCACATCGTCCCATCACCAGATCATCTCAGCATCCCATCACGTCCACCATTTCAACAGTTAGCAGCCCCCTCTTCATCAGAACGGCGTAGAAGGCATCCTAACCGATAAGAACATTATTATTTTACAATTTTTTTGAACCTTTATTTTTTTTGTTAAACGTTATATTCGAAGTTAAGTTTTATTTATAGGTTAGGTTAAGTTTTATGACTCATGCCCGGGCTTTAAATACAACTACAAGGTCATATCGCCTACTACCAGAGCGCCCTTTCGTCACTCTGGTGGACATGAGCCAGACTCTACTGTGAGAGTCTTAAATTTTGCCTACCCTAAATATTCATTCACCTAGGGCAGGGGTCTTTAACGAGTACCTGACATCGTACAGGCTCGGGACCATCGCTTAACGTCCCATCCGAAGGACGGCGTGCTTAAGTTTATTTTATCTCCCAGATAAAATAAACTAAGGGCCTCGGTCGGGTTACGAACCCACGTTCTTGAGCTCAGAAGTCAAGCACGCATACCACTGAGCTGCCGGCGCCCTCAAATTTATATTTATCTTATGTTTTGTTATCTCTTATTATTTTTCAGTTGGCCAACTCCATCTCCCCTAGGTTTTCTTTTGTTCATTACATTCTTTTATATCGCTGACCCGCAAGAAAAGTGACAACTCAAAAAATTTCAATTTTCGTATTATTTCACAAATAGGATTGGTTTAGTCATGTCTTGCTACAGGAAAAGTGTCAGAAGTGTATTTACACGTAAGACCGCTAGACTGAGCGATGTGTCACTTTGCCGCCATAGAAAACGAAACGTGATAGCTCTAGAACAACGGCACATCTCAGTACAGTGGTGACCTTCACAAGAGTTAGTTGCTGAGTGCATCAAGAAAAGTGACACATTTAGAATTGTGACAGTGTTCTTGTTTGTAGTCGGATAGTTTCTGTGATTCGCGCGTCACATCTCGAATTAAGACAGTTTCCGCGTTCTCAGGTACGTATTTAATTGCACTGTTCTGTATTGAAGAACGTCACATTTCAAGTTATAAATAAAGAAAACGTATGTTTTTTAAAAAATATTGTCTATTTCACAAATAATATATAATACGGGAGTACTTTCGGTGTTGCTACCATCTTCAGCCACGACTTAACAAATACTAAATTGAAGTTCAACTAGTTAGTTTACAATCCAAGCGGTAGGTAGGTATCCTTTTTCAGCCCCTACGGGGTTTTCCTATCCCTTCTGTACAGTTAATATTTGAAATATGTAAAAACAAAAATGACATTTCGTCCCAAATTGGGATCTTAAAAATAAAAAATTTGAAATAGTATGTGTTGATTAAATGCATATATGAAGTGAATTAAAGATAACAATTGTTAATATATGAATAAAAATAAAATAAAAAGTTTTATAAAATAAAATATACAGTTTTTTGAGAGAATAAGTACGTATACACAGAGACTGGAGGATTATATTATTGGCGATAAAAGGGGTGAGTATTTGAGATTGGTCTGATCGTTCATACAATTTCCTTTTTGTAGCGCTCTGTTTATTTCCAGTTGTTCCAGTGAGTTGAGTAATGTACCTTTGTCACAAAAATGTAGGTATTGTATGCATGTATTTATATCACAATGGTGTTTGTTTTCGTTGATGTGTTGTGCGAAAGTTGATTATACTGAGTTATATGATGTGTTGGTGTTTAGTGTATAGTGTTATATATATATTATTTGTGAAATAGACAATATTTTTAAAAAACATACGTTTTCTTTATTTTTATCAAGTGTTTCACAATATCTCTGCAAAAATGTTAAATATCATTTCAAGTTATGCCACGTTGCATCATCTTTGAAGTACACTTAAATCCATTATTATACAGCATAAAAGGAACAACGATTTATTTTTTTGTTTTTAGACTCTAACCTCTTGTCGATGTTTTTACCTCGCGGGAAACTGATGGTGCAGCAATACCAGATAACTTCGTTGCTGCGGAGGGAAAAATTGACGATAGTGACTTCCCTATTTCTCATATGGCAGTTATGGGGTTAAATATAATAAGTTCTCCCTATCACCTAAGGAATTTATGCTTACGTTCGTGCATTTAGAGTTGTATTTGAATCAAAATGAAATAGTTTTACGAAAAGCTGAAAAAAAGGCAAATGTTCTTTTGCCTCTCCTGTAAAATTTAGTTCTTCCGAGTTGTGTCACTTTTCTTGCGGGTCAGCGATAAACTTCATCAATCTTATTATGTACCCATATGTATTATCCAATATTTTGGAGTGGTCCTCCAGAACCGCCAGAGGTTTTGTAGCCTGATATTTGGAAAATCTTATTTTGAGTACCACTACTGGTCTATACATAATATATTGCGTTGTTTTAAAAATTTGTTTTTATCTACATATTAAACTACTTATTAGTATGTTTTTAATTCGGATATTATGAACTTCGTTGTAACGAACTGCTGATTTTCTGGTCCTTTTAAGTTCGTTGTAACGATTAATAGTAAATTCCATTTGATTTTTATATTACTATCTTATTCACTTTAGTAATGGGCAAAAGGGAAATTGCGAGAAATTTTATCCTTGTGGAGAAGAAAGAATTGGTGCAAAAAGCAGAAAGACATCACCAAACAGTAATAAGCCAAGAGAATGCAAGTATATTGCTCTTTTTAATGGGTGGATAATGGGCCATTAACTTTCATCCGCTTAATGGCTGTTTACAAGCCTACTTCATTATAAGGTTCAGAATTAGCCTAATTCTGAGAGTAACTTTGCTACACCCAGTAATGCCTGTATGAAATGAATTTGAGGGAGGGGAGGAAGAGTGTTCTGTAAGAACGTGAATGGTATAAGGAAGTGCTGTTATGTCCAAAATACATATTTATTTTCTTTATTTTTAATTTTAAAAAATAATACTAATAATAAAAACCACCTGTGAACAATTCTATGGTCATAGGGAATAAGTTGTTAAGTCGTAAAATGGCCAAAATGAGTTAAGTGTACTGTGATGATCTCCCAAGTCATCTGCGCACTGTGAAGAAGTTGGGAGCTCAGGACTATAATATTTTCGGAATTATAAAGATGTGGGTTTCTCGATATTTGTAAAATTGTGTGTGTTCTCGGTTAAATCAACTTAATCTACTTATTTGAGGAATCATTCACGAAATGACTGCATTTAACCATTTATTCACTACGGCTATTCCAAGTGAAGAGGGTGATTTCGGTTCAATCAACTTGCTCAACTTAAGAGAGGCATCATTCACGAGTATTTCAAAAATTATGGTTAATAATTAGGTAAGTGATGGGGAATGATTAGGTAACTAAGGGAAAATCCGAGAAAATATTAATAATATTCATTTTCATTCACTCGTATAGATTTAGAAGGTATATGATTAATAATGATGAAAACATAATTTATTTATTCCAAAAACTGGATTTACACGATTAATGTAAAAATAAAAAAATGCTGCCCTGAAAAGTTACGAATTTATTCCCTGTGACCACAGAATTGTCTATGTCCCTAACCTTACCCTCCATAACGATACCAGGAAGAAAGATGACTTTCGAATAACTAAACATTGCTCTTCTCTTTTTGAGAAAAGTATAACTCATAATGGAATTAATTTATTTAATGCCCTTCCCCACGTCAATAGATACATGTTCATGTTAGAGGAAACCCTTTACACGGAAACGGAATTTTATTCTCACTGTTCAAAAAGAATAAAATAACCACATAAAAAAAAAAAAAGCGTGTTTCATATCCAAAAACATTATTTGATACAAAGCTTTCATTTTTATTTTTTGGGGAGAATTCCTCCAAACCTTAAAGGTCAGTCGAATGTACGTTATTGTTTTTTTTATTAATTTATCATTTTTTATTTATTTAGACTTGTTTATTTATTCATTTATAATTGATTAATCTTTATATATATATTTTTTTTTCTTCATTTTTTGTTATAGTTACATTGTTTTTCTTTTGTTTTTTCTATATCTCGCACATTGGGATCTGATGATGGGACGTAAGAACGTCCCGAAACATCGTTGGGATAAAGACACTTCCGAAGAGTTAAAAAAAAAAAATAGTTATCCTAATTTTTATAAAATTGAAAAATGTGTCTACTTATTATACCACTTGTATTAATTTGTTTATACACTCGCATCCTATGACGTATCATATTACCGGTTTAACGGAAATAAATTTATTATTATTATTATTAATGACTCGGAATTTCCTTTTGTGATTGACCTCAGTATGTCCTATTTCTCCAAATTTAACTCTAACCTTTGATTCACTTTTACTTAGATCTATTTGGCTAGTAGTGAGTGGTGATTGTGATGCTAGCTTTGGTCAGCCTCTCAAGATATCAAGGACCCCTCTGGACGAGCGGGAGGTAGGGTATCCATCCCCTAGGAAGGCACCCATCTACCCCTAGCCTGACTTTTCAATTTACCTACATCCTACACTCCCTTCTTGCTCCTTCACAATCCTCCCTTCTTCCTGTTCACTCCCTATAAAAGCCCTCGGGGTTTTATTTAAGTGCCCATTCTACTTTTCTCTTCCTACCCACTTTTCTAATGTCTTCCTCACTCTCGACAACTCCAAGAGAAAAATATTACCCTTGTTACAAACAGTTCTTTTCCACCTCTTGAGAGTTTTACAAAGTCATTCCAGTATGCAAATCTCAAAATAGGATTATCATATTTCTTGTCTGTCACCTTGTAGACTTCCGTTTTATTTTCATTTTTATTTTTTACATCTTGCTTGTGCGGAAATCCGAGATCGTGTTTTCAATAGAATTTTACATTTAAAGTCCCTGACAATTTTTTTAGACATAAAAAAGTATAGGGGAAGTAATCGGTCAGAAATTCGAAGTTGAGTTTTTACTGGTATTACATGTTTTTCAACACCCTGATTTCAAAAATGAAAAAAAAAATCTGTGTGTGAACACGATATCTCGCTATAGTGTGAAAGCATCATTACGTAATTTTATATGTATATCCAGACACCCATAAGGACGTCACCAGGCAGAAATTCGACATTGAATTTTCCCCAAAATTGCATGTTTTCCGACCCCCTGATTCTAAAAAGGAAGATAGAATTTGTATCGAAACAAACTTTTATATGTCTATCCAGAACCTCATAAGGACGACACCTAATGATTTTCAGCCATATGATCAGAGGGGGTCAACTGAAAGTCTTTAATAACTGCCGATGTATTGAATGTATTGACACAAAATTTAGCATGAGGATTCTGAATTCTTTGTGTAAGTCAACTATTAATTTTGTTGAAAGAGAAAAAACGTAATTGAATATTTCGTGTATATATGTTCAGGCCTACATTATGTTGTGGTCAGTAGGGGATTAGCGGACGTAAGTCTTACCCCCTCTCTGAACGGACTAGGTCCTAAGTTCAGTTTTGGACCCTGCGTCAATGTGTGTGGTTGAAGCCGGTCGTTCTCGTGTTGAATTCGACTTATAAAGTCAGCTCGTGTGTTAGGCTCAAGAGTTTGTGTGAGTCTAGGACCCAGTGCCAACCTAGTTCTCGTGACAGAAGTACTGTCTTATAAGCCGTATTGTGTGCAGTTATTGGTTACTCAGTGTGTGAAAGTACATGTGGTACTTCGCTTCTTATGTAGTTTCCATCGTGGGAAACCGTTCATAACGCGTTAATTACGTTTTCTCAGTTTATGTTTGCTTATAGACAAACGAGCAGTCAAGCCTTTTTCTATTTAATATAAGCCTGCCCAGGCACTATATATTAATACAATATATCATTGTTTCCCCCCTTATTATGTACCTTATAGATGGGGCTAAATCTAGTTTCAAGAGAGCCACGAATCCGTGAGTACATAATTATGTGTTTTAAGAAATATTAAAAGAACCCATCGAATACAGTCCACTCAGAAAGGGCCATGTTGTGCGTAGACAATCCAAAAATATGGACATTAAATATTTTAAAATGTTTCAAGTAAAAATGATAAATGAAAGCAATACCACTTAAGGAAGGGTGTGGACCACCTGACATGGGCAGCCAATCGGTGTGAAGGAAAATCCCGCCGGAAGAATGGCGGGAGAGGGGGACGAACCCAGCTAGGCTTCACTTAGCTAGTCGAGGGCGCCGGTAGCTCAGTGGTATGCGTGCTTGGCTTCTGAGCTCAAGAACGTGGGTTCGAAACCCGACTGAGGCCCTTAGTTTATTTTATCTGGGAGGTAAAATAAACTTAAGCACGCCGCAAAAATTTAGGGTAGGCACAATTTAGGACTCCCCCAGTAGAGTCGGACTCATATTCACCATTGACAAAAGAGCGCTCTGGTAGTAGGCGATATGACTTCGTAGTTAAAGACCGGGCATGAGTCACCTTCGCAGAGGAAGGTTCACTTCTTCAGACAATTTCGAGAAGGATAGACATGTTGGAGGAGCTCTCAACCGTTTTGAGGTGTGAGTTGTAGAACTTTGTGTCAGTATAATTTTTATTATATGAAAAAGAAAAGGAGTCAGTAGAATATTGAAGAAATCCGACCCCAGCAGAAATCGCGGTAGACAACGCAACGCAGCAAGGTACCTGTAGATTATAAGTAATACGCAAATGTATTCTAGGATAGTTGTATAGAAAAGGATTCTGATGAATAATCATAAATACATATGAATAATGCTTTCAGCAAATATATTTATTAAAATAATCATGGAGTAAGTTTCTTTTTGTGTATTTTCCAATCCTCATGTCATCTTAGTTTTTCAAAACTGTTAGTAATCTTGGCGAACCCACGAAACAAATAAGAAATAGAATTAACAATAAGAATAATAATAGTGAAGAAAAAGAGAAAATAAATAATTACAAACTGCATCCCTGGTGAGGATAAAGTTAAACTAAATAATTATAATTATAAACAATAATTACATTTGTTGTGCGATTACATTGACATAAAAACATAAAAATTCCACAGAAAATAAATAATTACAAATTTCATCCCTGGTGAGGATAAAGCTAAACTAAATAATTATAATTATAAACAATAATTACATTCGTTGTGGGGTTAAATTGACATAAAAACATAAAAATTCCATAGAAAATAAATAATTACAAATTGCATCCCTGGTGAGGATAAAGTTAAACTAAATTATAATTATAAACAATAATTACATTCGTTGTGTGGTTAAATTGACATAAAAACATAAAAATTCCACAGAAAATAAATAATTACAAATTGCATCCCTGGTGAGGATAAAGTTAAACTAAATAATTATAATTGATGGGGTTAGAAGCAAAGGGATGTGACAATTCGGCTGAAATAGAGATATGTGTGTTAACATCTTCCTTGGCACCTACCCTGACTACTGGCTAATGATCAGAACGATTTTTAGTACCAGTAATGCTGTTAACTAGTGGAAAATATCTGAGTAATACCTGCATTTACGATGTTACTATAATTTTGAAGGTAATTATCTCGAAATTACTACAATAATTACATTCGTTGTGGGATTACATTGACATAAAAACATAAAAATTCCATAGAAAATAAATAATTACAAATTGCATCCCTTGTGAGGATAAAGTTAAACTAAGTAATTATAATTATAAAAAATAATTACATTCGTTGTGGGATTACATTGACATAAAAACATAAAAATTCCACGGGAAACTCAAGATGGAATTTCTGTCCGATTACATAACTTCTCCAATACCTGTGGAGCCTTCCTGAGTCATGTCTCTTTAGGAGGGTATTGTTCCTTATTTCCTTGCCGACTGGAGTTGAGTCAGGACGGTACTCTGAAGGTGAAGATATTGACAAGGTTCGGATGGTACTGTCTAGGTCCTGCTAAGTCCTGCTAATCCTGTCCTACAGGTCCCCTATTGAACGGGTCTTCCTGATCCTCCATCCTCTAGGTTCCCCTTAAGCCTCCAGCTCCTTCCTGCCTCTACAGCTAATGATACCACTCTTGAAAGCTATCCTCTTCAATTAGACAAACACTTCTAAGACCCCTACACTATAAGTGGCTCTTTTCTACAAGACTTTTTCAACATGAAAGAAAAAAAACTGATTTGCATAAAACTAATTTGTAATCATTCTTTGGTTGATAGTCTAAATTACTATAATGTAATATATGATATTATCTGTACCGTAATATTATAATATTATATTTATACAGAGAAATCTCACGTAGTTAGTTATTGTAACTCATGCCCGGGCTTTCACTAAGAGGTCATATTGTCTACTACCAGAGCGCTCTTTTGTCGCTCTGGTGGTCATGAGCACGACTCTATAAACACTAAATTTCGTTATACAATCGTTACATCGACAGTTATTAGGGTTTTTGAGTTAGACCCCGTCTTATCCATCACTTCCCTCTGACCAATTTGGCTTTAACGACACGTCCGAAGGACGGAGTGCTCAAGATTTTTTGCAGATATTGTGCTGTTATGTCCAAAATACATATTTATTTTCTTTATTTTTAATTTTAAAAAATAATACTAATAATAAAAACCACCTGTGAACAATTCTATGGTCATAGGGAATAAGTTGTTAAGTCGTAAAATGGCCAAAATGAGTTAAGTGTACTGTGATGATCTCCCAAGTCATCTGCGCACTGTGAAGAAGTTGGGAGCTCAGGACTATAATATTTTCGGAATTATAAAAATGTGGGTTTCTTGGGATCTCGTAAAATTGTGTATGTTCTCTGTTAAATCAACTTAATCTACTTCTTTGAGGAATCATTCACGAAATAACTGCATTTAACCATTTATTCACTACGGCAGACTATTCCAAGTCAAGAGGGCGTTTTCGGTTAAATCAACTTAAGAGAGGCATCATTCACGTGTATTTCAAAAAGTATGGTTAATAATTAGGTAAGTGATGGGGAATGATTAGGTAACTAAGGGAAAATCCAAGAAAGGATCAACAATATTCATTTTCATTCACTTCTATAGATTTAGAAGGTATATGATTAATAATGATGCAAACATAATTTATTATTTCCAAAAGCTGGATTTACACGATTAATGCAAAAGTAAAAAAGTGCTGCCCTGAAAAGTTACGAATTATACTCACCAATTGATTCCCTGTGACCACAGATATTCAGTGCTAAATGCAGTGTGTACATCCTGAATGATGATTCCTCTTGGCTTCTACCAAATCACCACGACTGGATTTGCGATAGAGAGGGTCTGTCCAAAAGATGGTCAGCCCCGATCAAAGTGAACAATATTCGCGATTTTTATCCAAATGTTTGCATTAATTTATAACAAACGTCATATCAAACACCATCATTAATAACGAAAAACAATCATTTATAAGCGATGGGGTTAGCGTTGTGCTTGTTAGAGATCAATTGACTTCAATTGTTATGCAAATTAGTTTGTTTAATCAGCAAGTACTAGTTTTGCATTTCGATTTCAAACTTTATCATGGATCCATTGTTAAAATTCCAGTCACAAGATCAGCATTGTTAAATAAAGTTCCTTGCCTCTTCAACATTCAAAAAGTCATTTTTAAGTTCCCCAGCCATAAAAAGTATAGGGGAAGTTATGTATTCGTTCAGAAATTCGATGTTGAGATTCCACTGGAATTCCAAGTTTTCCAACCCATGGTTCCAAAAAAATGAAAAAGTGTGTGAATAGTTACATCTTCTAAGTAGAGGACCGCGGACATATTGTGGAATTTGTAATAAATAAATAAAACAAACTTATTTTTTGAAATATTGTCTATTCCACTAAAGATATTTATAAAACTACCGGTTTCGGCCTCACACCATCGTCAGGTCTAGTTATGAACATAATTAATAATTCATAACTAGACCTGACGATGGTGTGAGGACGAAACCGGTAGTTTTATATATTTATATCTTTAGTGGAATAGACAATATTTCAAAAATATGTTTGTTTTATTTATGTATGTATTTTGTTGATAACATTTATTAAATTGACAAATATGTACATACTTTACTAGTTAAGTGCTCATTTCCCGATAAGACGATATGTATTTATTATAATTTATTTATAGGATATTAGAGAAGTAATAAAATATTGTATTAGCGCTCCCTTCATTATAAATACAATGTACATATATATGTACAATAAAAATACATAAAAGATTCGTGATTTACGGAATTATTATGTGCTCGTAAATACACATGGCTCATATAATTGATAATCTAATAATTGATCGTTAATTTTTAACATATTTGATATTATTTTGCGAGCGCCGGATAAGGGAGCGCGCCGGTTAACAGAACGAGGGATAAGGGAGAGTCTACTGTACTTTAACTGGAGAAGTTAAGAAGATAATTTAAACTCTAAAATTAGTTGTTGTAGATAATAGAACTATCAAGAACAGAGAACAATTTTTGAATGCTAATTTGAAGAAGTTGAATTGGTAGGCATTTTAAGCGCAATTCTTGGGGGAGGGGGGAGGGGGGGGGGGGGAAGGCAGGAGGGTACAAAGGCAGTGTGACTCCAAACTCTGCCATGCCCACTTTTGCCATGCAAATTGCCAATTATTCTCTGAGCTGCCTATTGTCCACCGATTTGCATTTTAATTGAACCTCTTTTTGTCACAAATGTAAGCAGACATTGGCCTCCAGTCACTTTCCAGTTATATGAGAAAGAAATTCAGTTTTTTTTTTTTTTTTTTTTTTTTTTTTTACATTCCACTATATTATGAAGTACGAGGTGTGTTCAAAAAATAACAGGAATTTTCGGTATTTGAAAATAATTTTATTCGTCTATTATATCCACTTCAAAATAGTCCTCATTAGATATTATATACACTTATGCCAGCGCTTCTTCCAATTCCCTAAACACTTCTGGAACTCATTGGGATAGCATTTAGCTCTCTCAGCAATGCACGTTTAATCTCATTTATGCTTGTGAAACGACAGCCCTTTAAGGTTCTATTTATTGTTGGGAACAGAAAAAAGTCACATGGAGCCATGGCTGGGGCATCATTACAGTGTTGTTTTTGGCCAAAAATTCACCAACAAGCAATGAAGTGTGAGCAGATGCATTATCATGGTGCAAAAGCCATGAATTGTTTCGCCACAAATCCGGGTTTTTTTCCGGATTGCTTCACGCAAACGGCATTGCATTTGTAGCTAGTACTCCTTATTGATCGTTTGACCTTGTGACAAGAACTCATGGTGCACTATGCCGTTAAAATCGAAAAACACAGTGAGCATGACCTTCACATTCGACCGCTTCTTGGAAACCCTAGTTTCACTCATAGCATCCCGAGATCACTCGGCGTAAGGAGCCGGGAAAACATAGAGTGATGTGACCGACCCCCCTAAGGGGTCAGGAGCACCCGAAAGAAAAAAAAAAAAAAAAAAAGTTTCACTCATAGCAGACTCACCAAAAGCAATATTTAACATTTCTAAAACTTTGCTGCACTTTATTCAATTATTTTAGTAAAATTTAATGCAAATTCTCTGATCCATTTTGTAAACAAATAAATAATCGCCGGACGTACCAAAACACATGTAACCTCTTCGACTGCTGACATCAGACTAAACATCCGGTTCGGCTAACAATGTACAGATACTTTACAGACATGTTTACCAACACAGTTAATTTCTGACGGGGTCCGGTCCCATCTAGTCCGGATTACCTGGACTCTACTGTATTTCCATCTGCATTTTTATATTACAGGTTAGGTTAGGTTATATGACTCATGCCCTGGCTTTAACTACGAGGTCGCCTACTAGCAGAAAGTCTTTCCTCGCTCTAGTGAACATGAGCCCGTCTCTACAGTGTGAATCATAAATGTTGCCTACTTTAAATTTTTTATTCACCTAGGGTGAGTCTTTAAGGAGTACCCGAAATCGTATAGGCTCGGGACCATTGCTTAATATCTCATCCAAATTACGGTGGAAGGTTTTTCCACTTAAGAAAACCTAAGCTGTGCTACCGACGTCCTCAAGACCCTACTTGAAATGTCCTAGGTCCCTTAATCTTCATATTAAATTTTGTATCGTAACATTCATTACATCGACAGTTATTTGAATATTTGAGTCGATCTTCCCTTAGATCGATCTCGCGGAAAGTTAATAGTTGTCATCCTTATGAGGTTTTGAATTTAAATATAAAATTTCATGTCGATATATTCGTTATTTAGGCACATATTGAAGAGCGCTAATACGCTCATACTAAATTATGTTTTGTGTTTGTCTCGAATTGAACAAATGGGCAGCTACTACGGTTTTTGAATTGAGCCCCATCCCCCTGAACTCCCTTACCCTTCTGTCGATTCAGCTGAAAATTGATATGAAAATTTCGTATCGATACATTCATTCTATCGGTAGTTATTAGAGCTTTTATGGTAAGCTTCTCCCCAAATCCTTCACCTTTGGTCGATTTGGCTGAAAAACAATAGGTATCGTTGATAGAGGGTTCTGAATTCACATATAAAATTTCGTGTCGAAACAAAAATAACAGAGAACACAAAATAACAGATTTATCTGTCTGTTTCAGGTGAAGGGACTGTACCGATCTCAGTCCCGAACCAAGCGAGTGGATTCCTCTCTTTGCAGACAAAACTAGGATGCAGTTCAGAGTTATGCCCTACGAGAGCTGCAACTGGTTATATATATCGACATGAAATATATCGACAGACACATAGATGGACCGACATTTTTTTTTTCACATTTGAAATCTAGAGGTCGGAAAATTGGAAATTCCGATTAAAAACTCAGTATCGAATTTTTGACCGATTACATAACTTCTCCTATACTTCGTCTAGCTGGGGAGTAAAAAGTCGGTGAATCATCGGCAATGTACCTCCCCAGCACAAATAAATCAATGAGATGTTCCGATTCGAACCCCTCTCCTCTGTTCCTTCTCTTCCTTTCGACCGATTTCGCGGAACATTAATAGATGCATTTATTTCAACTAAGAGGTCATATCGCCTACAACCAGAGCGCTCATTCGTCACTCTGGTGGACATGAGCCCGATTCTACTGTGAAAGTCCTAAATTTTGCCTGCCCTAAATTATTATTCACCTAGAGCAGGGATCTTTAACGAGTACCTGACATCGTACTCTGGATCATCGCTTAACGTCCCATCCGAAGGACGGCGTGCTTAAGTTTATTTTACCTCACAGATAAAATAAAGTAAGGGCTCCGGCCGGGTTTCGAACCCACGATCTTGAGCTCTGAAGGCAAGCACGCATACCACTGAGCTAGCGGCGCCCCTTAAAAAAATATATACTGGGGAAGTACATTTCTGGTGAATCACCGACAACTTTTTCTACCTTGATGAAGTGCACTCGCCCACTCCAATGGTAAACACAGAACCTTCCCTTTCTAATTGTAAACACTCATTAGATCAGAGATAAGTACATCTTCAGATATCGTTCAAATAGAGTTTCCTTCTCTTCGGCTTCCAACTCCTCTTAAATAAACCTCTTCCCATTCTGTCTTGTTCTGCCCTACCTCGTCAAGAACAACCTTACCTTGTGGCAAAGGTCTGGGCAAACAGACTACCTACTCAAAACATGTCGAGCACTTGTGTTCAAGGTACTTTTGATATTTTCTTAACAAAGCTAAAACATTTTCCTTTTAAGTAAGCTTGTAAAGAAGACGAAGTATAAGAGATGTTTGAACCCCCTAGTCTACGAGGTCATATCGCTTACTACCAGAGCGCTCTTTCGTCACTCTGGTGGACATGAGCCCGACTCTACTGTGGGAGTCCTAAATATTGCCTATCCTAAATTTTTATTCACCTAGGGCAGGGATATTTAACGAGTACCTGACATCGTACAGGCTCGGGACCATCGCTTAACGTCCCATCCGAAAGACGGCGTGCTTAAGTTTATTTTACCTCCCAGATAAAATAAACTAAGGGCCTCGGTCGGGTTTCGAACCCACGTTTTTGAGCTCAGAAGCCGGCGCCCTCGAATATATATCTTCTGTGAAATCGATAACTATTGATATAATGGATATATCGATAATAATTTTCATAAGACGATCTGGGGATCAGTAAGAACGACACCTGTCGATTTTGAACGCAAGGAAAAAGGTGATTAGTCGGAGGACAAAGCACAATCGCCACTTCATCATTTCTTTAAGGACACTACATTTATTTTATCAAAAGGTTTTAGTAATTAAAATGATGTGCTATACAACTGTATATGTGGACAAAGCACAATCATCTCTTCATCAGTTCTTTAAGGACACTACATTTATTTTATCTAAAGGTTTTAGTAATGAAAATGATGTGCTATATAGCAACATATGGGGAGAAGACATGACCATCATGAGTACTTTAAGGATACCTTATTTAGTTTATCTAGTTTCTATTTATGGAGAAAGTAAGTACGAATACTATAATAATTGTGAACAGTGACAGTGAACTCTTCTCAGTAATACGATTATTATAAAAGCTATGATCCATGCGGCTCATGGCTCAGCCATAAGTTCCTTTTATAATAATTAAATTTTGTCTTATTAGCTAGGATAGAGGCTCCCCAGCCTGGGTTTCATCCCTATAAAACCCATTAACTAACCGGGGGGCCTTCCTTCACTAATTTCATCTTGTAACTTTATAAAATGGAAATTATTTGAAGGTAACTAAATATTAACTAATTTTCTAAAAAAAAAAAAAAGAAGAGAGAGTTTTAGAGTTAAACCTCTCCTTTAATCCTCCTTCCCCTTTGGCCGATGTGGCTAAAAATTAGAAGGTGTCAACGCTAGAAGATTCTGGATTAACATTTAAAATTTCGTGTCGATACATTCATGCTATCGGGAGATATCGTGTTCAAAGTCACACAGACAGACTTTTTTATTCATTTTTGGAATTTGCAGGTTGGAAAACATTTTTGGCCGATTATATAACTTCTCCTATACTTTTCCAGAACGAATTAATTAAGTTTTCGCTCTCCCTCCACTAACCAATCGACAGTTTGGTCTAAAAATCAATAGTTTTAGAATCGAGCGCCCTTCTATGATCCTTCCCTCTCGGATTGAAAGTTTGATAGGTACCGTCCTTATTAGGTTTTGGTTTTAAATATAAAATTTCATATCGATACATTTATTCATTTTATGTAGACTTTTTTATACATTCATCGTTGGGATAAAAACATTTCCGAAGACTTTTTTTTGGAAAATAGTTATCTTAATTTTTATTAAATTGAAAAATTTGTCTACTTATTATAAACGTATCATGTATTAATTTTGTTCATGTACTCATATATTTTTTATGTATTTATTTGTTCAGTTTTTATTAATTTCATTTTACTTTATTTATGCTCACATTTTCACAACACAGGATAACAGTGTTCGATAACAGTTATTCATTTAAGAAGGGCTTCAAATTGAGTTACGACCCTGATCACCGCAGATAAGTCCCTGATAGCTTCTTCTGAGGGGCTAAGCCAATATTATAATGTTATTTCTCAACCAATTTTTCAACTTTTTAAACAGTATATCTGTCGTAAAATACACAAAACTTTATCGAGCACATATTTTAAATGGATATAATAATAAAAATAATATTTATGTTCGTTAAAGCATAATAAATCATAAAATAACTTATAAATTATATACCTGGAGTTAAACACAAATAAAATAAATAATAGAAGAAAAATGAATATAAAATGTATAATATGATATTAAGCCGAGAGAACTGTTACACAGAAGTAGCAGTTATTTAGGGAGTGCGGGTCACTGGTCAATTTCACCTGTCCCTCTCGGTCTGTCACCACTGCTGGTGATGATATATTGGAGGTTCTCCAAGCTGAATTTATTTATTTATATTTTTTATTTCTTCTTCTTATTATTTTTTTTAAGTACCTATCTATTATTTTTATTGATTTCTATTTTTTGTGCATAGTATATATTATATTTTTCCCGTTGTATATAGTTTGCTTATTGTGTATATAGCTTATATATCATTTATTTTTGTACATATTATTAACGATTTTACAGAAATTTCTATTTTTATTTTATTTTACTATTAAATTTAAATCTTAAAACTACTCAAATCATTAATTGGACGACGATCATCACTCTCATTGACTAACAAACTCACTATTTACAATTCGCTTCTCAAGCCGATATGGACGTACGGCTTGGAACTCTGGGAATCTGCGGCGAAGTCCAATTTGAATCGGATTCAAGCCATGCGGTCCATCTTACGGCACATCACTAACGCACCATTCTACATCACTAACAACACCCTTCATAACGACTTACAAGTGCCATTTGTTTCCACAGTTGTAACTGAGAGATACACAAACTTCCACGCCAAACTCGACTAGTCACGTCAATCTTCTCATTCAAACACTAGCTTCAAATACCTTGCCCACAAACCTACCTCGCTGACTCAAACGAACATGGCAGCGTGACTTGCTCGAGATGGCTGCGCTTCTTAACGCCACGTACCTTTGCAGTGTAGTGATCTCACCAGCAAAAATCATTAATGGCAGTATTACTTTTGCCGTCATGATGCCTATGTAACATTCTCTATGTAATAAATAAATAAATATTTTTTATTTCTTCTTCTTATTTTTTTTTTTATGTACCCATTATTTATATTGATTTATATTTTTTGTATATAGTTTGCTCATTGTACATATATATATATCACTTATTTTTGTATATATTATTTACGATTTTACAGAAATTTCTATTTTATTACTATTATTATTTTATTTTTGTAACATCAAACTATATTTATTCTTAAAATACAAACACTATGTTAGTTTCATATCAATATCAAGACTCAGAAATTTTATATCCTCAATATGGAAAGAATATTAACTGCTCAGAGCGGGTTATAGGACTCCCATAGTAGATCATGACCACCGGAGTGACGAAAGAGCGCTCTGGTAGTAGGCGATATGAACTTGTAGTTAAAGCCCGGGCATGAATCATAATAACTAACTAAGGCACTTTAATTGAATGTGTTATTTGGTGCAAATAGGTACCAAATTAGTTATAAAGCGCAAAATAGCATATATAGGACAGTTTAATCTAGTTCTGGAAAGCCAGAGTTAGTTCAAATTTAATCAGGGTGTTCTTGGCAAACTCGGAGGGCCCCAGGATCAAGGAATGTAACTCCTTTAAGTCAACCGAAGCCACCGGGTTAAAACCGTTCCAATCTAAGTCCTAACTGTGCCAGACAGGGCTTAACACAAAATGAATGGAACGTTTTTTTTAGAAATGAATCAGAGGCAATGTGACTTCCCCAGAACAAATTATTCAACTAACTTGAAAATCAATCGGTCGGTACTTTCGAATCCCTTTGAAAAAAATAATCGAAAGTTATTAGTAGAAAATTAATAAGTGTCGTCCTTATGGTGTTTTGAATCTACATATGAAATTTTGTGTCGATACAATTCATTACATCGACAGTCATAAGAAGAGGATAGAGGGTTGAGATTTCGAGTAATGGAGGTTTTGGGGCTTGAAGGGAAAGGAACAAAACTTTTTTTTCGAGTTTTGGAGGTTTACGACTTATCGAGGTTCGACTTAGAGGTTCTACTGTATAAAGTCAAATCTGCATCAGGTCGACACCTAATAAATTAACAGCAAAATCAGCCGAAGGAAGGGATCCAGAAAAGGGGGCTCATCTCAAAAATCATAAAAACTGAGTTCATTATTGATTTTTAGCCAAAACGTTCGATTGGGAGAGCGCAAACCTAGTTGATTAAATATGGGGAAGTACATAGCTGGGTTTTCACCGATATATTTTTCTTTTCGCTAATAAATTTTCTCTCATTAGGATTTTTATATTTTTATTATTATAATTTTTTTTGTCGAAAAAAGTGAGATTGAAGTTGAAATTTTGTTTTTATATTCTTAACCTCAATTTTCCCAACCCTTCAGTAGCAGACAGTGTAAAATAGAACAAAAAAAAAGTGTACACAAAAAAAGGTGTACACAAAAAATGCTGACATTACATCACGGTTGGTTAGGGTTGCCAGGTCAGAGAGAGGGCGTGATTTTGTGAGGAAAACACCTGAAGGGACGGGGAAAAAAGAGGGAAAAATAACATAGGGGAAATAAATAATAAAGAAAGTGGGAATTTATAGGAAGAAATATTCTCTTGTCTATCGAACTATTTTATGAATGAACTTGTCAAAGAACAGACAGGAAATCGTTTTTTAGTTAACTATGTGAGAGGGCGCCGGTAGCTCCCATGGATCGCGGGTTCGAAACCCGGCAGAGACCCTTAGATTTTTAGCTTGGTGATGAAAAAAACATGAGCGCGCCGTCCTTCGAATTGAAGTTTAGCGATTGTTCAAAGCATCTACGGTGTCAGGTACTCGTTAAATCGAGTCGCCAGGGCCTCATGCTAAGTGAATAAAGCAAGGTAGGCAAAATTTACGACTGCCAGAGTAGAGACGGGCCCAGGTAATATCACCTCTTAGTTGTTATTATGACTCACGCCCGGGTTTTAACTAAGAGATATTATATAATAAACATAAACAAAAACAGGGATGTAAACAATTATTTTATTATGCCAATGTATAAATATATATATATATATATATATATTATGACAGTTCGAGTAACCGTCAAATGTATAATTTGTATAAAATTGTATAAAAAGGGGGGGGGGGGGGGGGGGGGGGGTTGTGAAAAGAAACCACGTAAAATGATAGAAAAAAAATTCGATATATTTCTATTCAGTTCCATATCGACTGACGGCAAAATGAAAATACATTGTCAATTGTAAATTTATAATATGATTGGAAAATAGTAATAATATAATTATAGTTATTAATATAATAAACAAATCATAACAAATAAAAAAAATACAGGCATAAAAAAAGAAATAAAAATGTAATGGCAGTGATCAGAGGAGAGAGAAAGGACACCAGCTGGCCAAAGGAAAAATATGGCAGTCTATTTCTGGATTTTGGACACATAGTGTGGCAAATTCGCGACTCCAGGTGGATCACCTGTTTCTTGCTATACAGCAAATTCATTTTTGTATCCTAATGTTACAGTAGTGCAGTATATTGGCAGAGGAGAGTTGATGCAACAATATCCCGTTGTATGGAGGCAACCTTGGAATTGTGGCTTGAATGATCGATGTGTGCGATATAACTGGATGAAAGACCACATGGATGCAGAGGTACCTTTTTGGAGTTCCACGAGGAAAGGATGACTTCGAACACCATGTTTGGATGAGTACTCCATATTTCACTATTTAATCAAACATAATTTCAAATATGCCTAAAAATAATACTTTTAAATAATAAATTTTTCTAACTTACATAAAAGAGTTTCAATCATATATATAAAGCTGAAAATGTGTGTGCGTTGTACCGCTATAACTCACGAACGGCTTGATGGATTTGATTAATTTTTTTTTTAATTTGTTCGTCATCGTCTGTGGAAGGTTATAGGCGTATTAGTACCTCAATATCTGGTCCATCCCAGCATCCACTCACGCAATCTTTGTAACTCGAAAACCATTGCAACGATAAATGAGAAATCTTTTTGAATAAATTAGTTTTAGCTCCAGGATGGTTGAAGTCTATGTTTTAATCAACCTGGTGGTCACAAGCGTTCTCAAGTACGCACTGGCTAGGACGTCCACTGATGCTAAGTATTCACTAGCTGTGGTTTCCGCCGTTGAATGGCGCGTACTAGCCATGGTGCCCAGGGGTCCTAAAAACTTGCTAGCTGGGATGTCTGCCGTTGAAGGACTATAAGCGTTATTCCGTATGAATAATTGAAAATTATAACATCATGAATGTACTATTGAAGAATTGAAATGGATTCGAACGAGAGATATTAGGAGAAAAGTCAAAGTTCCCCGGGCAACGCCGGGTATTACTGCTAGTTCGCAATAAAGGACGTTAAGTGGTAGTTATTAAGTGTAACCAAAGCTACTCGCAACTCATTTTATATGTTTTTATATATGATACCCAAATGTTAATTATGATGAAAAAATATAATATTTTCGTTTTATTTAGTAACATGAAAGTAGCCAACCAATTCCATTACAGGTATTTTACTCTCTTCGCATATTTATGCAGCCACAAAGGAGGTTTTTTAAGGTAAATCCGTTCTATTTCATCACCCGCTCCTTAAAAGAACCTTCGGTTAAGATAATTATTTAACTCTGAGAAAAGAGCAAAAATGGTGCAATCATCTTAATTTTTTTAAATTACTCTGGTAATTTTAATGGCGCCCAACCCAAGCCATTGCAACCATTACAATATATATATATATGTTATTAGTCCTCATGTTGCCCAGTGCGCGTAAAGAAGTTTCACTTCAAAAAACTTCCTTTTGCCTTCCGTTAAAATTTATGTTTTTTGAGTTAGAACACTAGAAAAATTGAAAATTTCTGGCTTTATATTATAAAGCCAGAAATTTTCAATTTTTCTAGTTACGGTTCTACGCTGGAGGGTGTCTACCCCTTAGATTATACCGTTCCTCCTCCTGAGAGTCCACCCTTCTGTATTAGATTTAGTCGAAGGGGGGGGGAGGGGGGGGGGGGGGGGGGGGGGGTTGCTAAAAGCTGACAGAACTGTACAAAGCCCTTCGGAGCTTTTATTGTACCATCAGCAGATCCCTAATGAAATCCAGGGACTCCTTGTCTCACCTCGTCCTGTTCCAATCTACCTCTTGGGTCTGTCCCAAAATTCGTCCTCTATTCTTTCGTCTGAGCAAACGCTTGGGAAATATAAATAATTTAATGGAATTATTTATTATTTATCATAAAAATTAGCATTCATTACAGGACTTTCTTATACAAATCACGCTTACAGATCACTCTCTCTGCGGTATTTTTTTGTTTTTTTGTATAGCATAGTTCTGAGAGTGACGAGATGATGTTCGGCATGTATCTCGAAAACTGGATGACCTGCGAAAAATCGTATTCCATATAAAATATGTATTTCAGTTTTTTCTAATACATTTACATGAAGTTTTCATTAGCTCAATAACTTAAGCGCTATCTTGTAAAATAGGAACCAGAGTAAAGCTGTCTCAATTTTCGGCTGATTTCGGCCAAAATCTAATTAGATCTATGTTAGCATACGTATATATATGTATATAGTGGTTGAGAGCTCACAATTTTCCAATCACATACACACACACACACACACACGACCATCGCGGAAATTGTCAAAACGTATTCAATGGCCTTGAAACGTAAAGAAATCGTTATTTCTAGAAAAAAAAAAAAAACTTCCTTATATGAAAACATTTTTTTTCAAAAATGTACTATAATTTTGGAGGAAGATTATGGATACTGGATACACATATAAAATTTCGTGTTCATTTTATCGGAAGTTATCGTGTTCATGGACACACAAACGGACAGACTGAGATCGGCGCCATCCTGCTCAATTTCCACAAATTATATTTAACGAAGGGAAATGTCCTCTCCGATGGATGGCTTGCTCATGTTTTTTTTTTTTAATCTGCGAAATAAAAAAAAAGCTTAAGGGTCTCGGTTGGGTTCAAACCGGTTGTTGTTCTTTCAAGGTGGTAAGAAACATAAAAAAAAAAAAATACCATCTGCTTTTCCAGGTCGTTTTTCCTCCATTTGCAAATTTTGCCCTGGTAATGCTATCCTCAGTCCACTGGCATCCCCTCAAAACCTCATTTTTTCCCCACTTTTTTATACATTCTCACACTCTCTCCTCTGAACTGAGCCAGTCCAATGGAGTCAGTTTATTTCCCCAGTTATACGGTATAGAGGAAGTTATGTAATCGGACAGAAATTTGTGTTTTCAACGAAATTTTATGTTTTCCCTCTGAATTTCAAAAATAAAAATAAAAAAAATGTGTGAGTGACGCGGTACTCACGAGAATTGATGTGTAAACATCTGCTTTAGTTTCAAAAATTTGCTATCGTGCACGTGATTAAAATTTGTTTTGTAATGATACAATAAGAAATATAGTATGAGATTAGAAATTAAACTTTCAAATTTATTGTTCTTTAATTTCTTAGCTATAATTTTAGTGTCTCTAAATACCGCGAAAATTCAGCGTCGATGATAGTTTTCGAATTTGTAGTTAAAATGCTTCGATTCGTATACATTTGTAGATTAAGATTGTCTTTTAAAAATGAAATAAGCTGTTCGGTATCTCCTGAAATGGGTAAAAACATTATATTATTTGTTGAGACAGTATGATAACAATTATATTATTTATTGATCGACATTTTTAGAAGTTATTATTATTATTATATATTAATAACAATATTATATAATATCATATAATAATATATTGAAATATTATATATTATATCTTTTATACAACTTATTTCCTCTCTAGAGTTGAGGAGGGAGCACTCTCTCTTCCTCCTTTCCAATTTAATTTCTATACTTTCTAAGATATCAATCTTTCTCCTTTTTTGGATATGGTCTAGCAACGAGACTGAATCGCCCCTCCTCAAATGTTCCCTCACTCTAGTCCTCAGCTTCCGGCCTGTTTGCCCAAGATAAAAACATTCACAATCTTTACAATTAATCACACGCCGGATTTGTCACTTTATCTTTAACTTATTGTCACTTTTAAACATTATGAAGTAACTCTTTGTGCAAAATAATGTTGATTATTATCCATGATCCATAGATAATATTGTCCAGTTGGTCACCTCTCCATGAAACCCTTTGCTGCCATTACAAGTCCTGAGGGGTTCCCCTAGCTCACGATACACAGTATACAACGGCATCATATTATACATTGCATTTAGCTCTTAAGCATTATTGATTTAGAATGTCACCTCAAACTTGACATATAGTCATGCTGGAAGAGACGGTATACACAAAGGGACCGTAGAATTCAACGCTCCACAACCTTTCAGGTTGCTATTCATCCCAAGAGATTATGATGTAACTCCATCAAGAATTGTTTTAAAGCAGAATATAAGAGTTTGGATGATAGAATTGAAAATTCTGTACGTAAAAACTCTAAAAAATGAAAAAAAAAAAAATGCATATAAAAAACTCACACTGTAAAAAACTGTTTCTATATCACAGTATATGTATTATTATGTTTATTTCAGAGGGCCATGGTGGCCGTGCGGGCTAGAGCGTAGGGCTCTGGTCGAATGGTCTCACCTCGTAGATAAAACTCCCTCCCGGGGTCGTGGATGTTATAAATAACTAAATACTACACCGTTATGAGGCATGGCTAAAATTTGAATACCCAGCCTTTAAGTATAAAGGAAGTTATGGTAATCTGTCAAAAATTCGATGCGAAATTTCAACAGAATTTCGTATTTTCCGACTTCCAGATTCCAAATAGGAAAAAAAGAAGGAAGGAGGGGTTCAGGGGAGGGGGCTCAATTGAAAAACCAAAATAACTGCAAATGAAATGAATTTATCGACCCACAATTTAGTATGAGGATTTAGGAGCCCCTATGTAAATGAAATATTGAATATTAGCGCAAACGGTCGACTGGTCTTGAAGGACGTGTAAAGATTATTAATGTTGTTTGTAAAAATAAATCTTGTTCTATATAAAATGATGATAATTCTTACCTATTTCGGTTCGTTGCGCGGGTTCGCCAAGACTCAACAGTTTGAAAAAGTAAGATGACATGAGGAGCAAAATCATAAAAGAAAACTTATTCCATGCTTATTTCAGCAAATATATTTGTGAAAAACATCATTAAACTTTATAATTATTTATTACTCAGAATTCTTTCTATAATTAACTATTATCATAAATTATATTGATATTATTGTTTATGGTCTAAAGGTACCTTGTTGCTTTTCGTTGTTCGTTGCGATTTCTGCTGGTCTTCGGATTTCTTCACTGTTCAATCTCTGTTGTCTGTCTCAAAATAATAGAGAGCATGTTCTTCTCTAGTAAGGTGACCGGCTGAGTCCTACCTCTGGGGTGTTGAAGGACCAAGGGCTGGTTCCAGATTGTGAATCTCCCTCCTCGATGGTGACTCCAGAAGTTGACGATCCTCCCTCCACGGAGGTAACTAAAGTAACGAAGTGCCTATCTGGATGCGGCTAGCTCGCTTCCATTTTTTCCCGCCGGGACTTTTCTGAGCTCCTATTGGTTGGCCAGTTCATCCCTTGCTTATATTGTACTGCTGACATGGTTTTCTCACTACATCCTCCCAAGTTCTTGGTTGGCGAAAAGTTAATTGATTAATCCGTTCTGGAAAAGTACATTGCTGGTGATGCACCGACGACTTTTTTAAAATATGGTTTATGTATTGGTAGTTATTTTGAAAAATTATAAAAATTAAGAAAAATATATGTGATGTGGCCATTATAGGACTTTCTTATACCAACCACGCTTACAGATCACTCTCTCCCCCTCCCCTTCTCAAAATCATTTCATTTGTCTCTTTGTACAGCGTTATGAAATAATATATTCATATATTTTTTTTTTCTACGAATATGAGTACGTAAAAGAACAGAAAGAATAGTATATTTCAGACGGAGGTATATGAAATATCGTGAAAAAGACCAACGGGTCTGCCTCTACGAAGCTCACCAGACAATGGATTAAGCAGCCACTACAGAAACAAGACAAGCTAAGCCTCGTATTTGTGTCGCATATATCACCCTGAAGTCAGGTCCAGCTAATTCATGGGCTTTCCCAGTCGCATGGGGACCCCCAGGGGTGGTTTAAAGACTGCCGCAGTGTCAGTGGACGGGGGGTGGCTAAACCCTACCCCCTCAGTGGCAAAATCCTCCATGCTGTTTGACACTGTCCTAAATCATATAGAATCCAGTTTAAAGCTATCCGAGTGTGACAATTAGCACATTCCACGGAAATTGCAGAAGATGGTACAATATTTTTATATTTTCCAGAAATGTCTTCAAGAGGAGTATTCTTTCACGACGATACTTACAAATATTGTAATTGAATCACCGGCATGAATTAATCAATTAGGTTCCCGTTCTCCTTGCAAACCCAATACTTTACTCAGAGATCGATTTCGCGGTAAATTAATAGGTGCCATAGGGGATTTTAAACTCAAATATAAAATTTCGTGTAGATACATGCATTACATCAATAGTTATTGGGATTTTTGAGTTGAGCTTAATGTGATTCCGCTAAAAATTAATAGGTGTCGTTCTTATTATACTTTGAATTTACATATGTTTTATCATCATATGTTTATGATTCATTATAACGGCAGTTATTAGTTTTTGTGTTAAGCCTCCCTCTCATTCCCCCCTTCCCATTGGCCGATTTGGCTGATTATCAATAGTTGTCATCATTAAAGGTTCTGGATACACTTAATGATAATTAAAATGACAAATAATCTTTATTCTGGAACATACGTCCCCTAAGAATAATAACATTATAAATAAACAGAAGATTACAAGTAAGTAACCACGTGGTCATGTCGCCTACTACCAGAGAGCTCTTTCGTCACTCTGGTGGAAATGAACCCGACTCTACTGTGGGAGTCCTAAATTTTTATTCACCTAGGACAAGGGTCTTTAACGAGTACCTGACATTGTACAGGTTCGGGACCATCTCCTAACGACCCATCCGAAGGACGGCGTGCTTAAGTTTATTTTACCTCCCAGATAAAATGGCAGCGATGTCACGATGTACAAAGAGACAGAATGAAATGATTTTGAGAAGGGGAGGGGGACAGAGTGTGATCTGCAAGCGTGGTTGGTATAAGAAAATTCTGTACTTTATATTTTTTTATTATCGACATGGGAGTCCTAAATTTTGCTTACCCTAAATTTTTATTCATCTATGGTAGGGGTCTTTAATGAGTACCTGACATCGTACAGGCTCGGGACCATCTCCTAACGACCCATCCGAAGGACGGCGTGCTTAAGTTTATTTTACCTCCCAGATAAAATAAACTAAGGGCCTCAGTCGGGTTTCGAACCTACGTTCTTGAGCTCAGAAGGCAAGCACGCATACCACTGAGCTACCGGCGCCCTCCTTCTACTCTAGAAGAGGATGCTCATCATCGGGATGGGCAACAGGAGAGAAATTTAATTATTTCAACAGGTAAAATATGCATAAACCTTGCTCAGTCCAGCTATACAGTAGCCAGCTATACAGTAGCCACACAGATACAAAACAATTAAAATTTCATTAATAGAAGGGCTAAATCCTGCCATGAAAAATTAACAACACAATTTCCTTTCTCTTTTCAGAAGCTACACACAAAGGGGTGTGCTCATATAGAATACAGGAGTCCATGTCTAACTTATACTTAGCAAACAATTACATGAACTTAATTATAAATTATAAATGAATATATAAATATTGTGACTCATGCCAGCATATAAATGAATATATAAATATTGTGACTCATGCCAGCATATAAATGAATATATAAATATTGTGACTCATGCCAGCATATAAATGAATATATAAATATTGTGACTCATGCCAGCATATAAATGAATATATAAATATTGTGACTCATGCCAGCATATAAATGAATATATAAATATTGTGACTCATGCCAGCATATAAATGAATATATAAATATTGTGACTCATGCCAGCATATAAATGAATATATAAATATTGTGACTCATGCCAGCATATAAATGAATATATAAATATTGTGACTCATGCCAGCATATAAATGAATATATAAATATTGTGACTCATGCCAGCATATAAATGTTTACTCTGTTACAACTGTAGCATTGTAAGTGTGCGAAAATCCGAGATCGAGTTTGATGGGTTTTCACGCTCGAAGGTCCTCCGAATATTTTTTGATCATTTTCTCGATGATGTAATGGAATGGAATTACTTATAAATTGATATTTTAATTTTAATATATATATATATATATCTTGTCTATTATTTATAAAGATACAATTGTTGCTAGGGTGCAACAACCAGCATCTATGACGGTATTGGTATGTTGGCGTGAATGGCATGTGAGAGGAAGGCCACCCAGTGGTAGGTCGTCGGGACGAAAATTTATCTTAATTATTAGGACAAGGTCAGAAAAAAATAATAATAATAAAATAAATAAGTAGGTAAATAAATAAATAAATAAAATAAAATAAATAAATAAAAAGGAATTGAAAGACAATTTTGATGGATGGGTAAGAGAGATGATAAAAGTAAAGGAAAATAATGTATAAAAAAAAATTTGAGGAACGAATATGATTCAAGGTGGCAATAAGTCGCGGTTCCATCTTCTCTTCAACCTTCGTGGGGGGTTTTGTGGTAAATGTTGTGAAGATAAAGTACGTATTTCTGGGTTTGTATTTGTGTAAAGATTTCTAAAAAAACGTATGTAAATAGTTTGTATAGTGTCGGGTACTGTGTGTATCATAAGATCGTTATGAAGTGTTCTGTTGTTTATGTATGGGGGGCACTGTGTTATCAGTTTGAGGGTTTTTGACTGAAACGCCTGAATTCGTTTGATGTTGCATGTTTTTGCTGAACCGTATATCTGTGATCCGTATGTCCATAATGGTCTAAGAAAGTAAGTGTAACAGTTCCGTTTTTGTGTCATGTCTAATTTTCATCGTCTATTTAGAAGTCCGTAGTGTATTTTGAGTCGACGGTTCAGTGTAAGACATGTGTGAGGGTTCCATGTCAGTTTTCGATCTAATATCAGTCCTAGGTATCGTACAGTACTAGTTTGCGGGAGGAGCGTGTCGTAGATGAAAACGGGGATTTAAATTTTAAAATATAGTTCTATTATTTAGTTATTGTGGTCATGCTTACTACCAATGCGTTCTTTCGTCGCTCTGGTGGATAAGAGCCCGACTAAATTTTGCCTACACTGGTTTATTAATCTCGATAATCTCGGAAACCTGTCATTGTACAGGCTCGGGACCATCGCTTAACATCCCAACCGAAGGACGGCTGGCTCAAGGTTCCCTTACCTTAAAAAACCTCACATAGAGGGTTTTGAATCTGTATATAAAATTTCACTTTGATACAATTATTACATCGGCAATTATTAGAGTTTTTGTTTTTTCCCTCTGAGCGGCTTCCGTTTCACTGAAAATTCATAGTTCTCATCGGCAGTTATTATACTTTTTGTATTAAGCGTCCCCCCTAATCCTTCAATTCCTTTGGTCTGATTTGGCTGAAAATAATAGGTGTCCCAATGGGTTTCTAGATATAAATAAGAAATTTTATGACGATACGTTAATTTTGTTGTGTGTTATCGTGTTCATAGACCAGGGGCATAGCTACCGTTATATCAATTGTAGCGATGACAGAGGGCCCCCGAGCTAGAGGGCCTCAACATGCGCAAGCAAAAAAATTATGGCATAGTCAAGGTTCATGCCATAGACTTTCCGTGATAACGTTGGAATAAAATCATTTTTTATTTAATTTTCGATGCTGCCGTAGCTCTTGCATTTACTCGGCACTAGACTTTTTAGGTTTTTTAAATTCCTTTTGATGCGAGCTTTCCTCTGATTTGCGTTTTTTATAATTTCGCGCATATTTACGATTCATATGAGACATCTTTAATTTTTTTGCAATTTTCAATTTAATACCGATTTTTACATATATTTCGTACTTAGGCGAATATTTTTATTGTTTCACTTTGAGTCCTAGTAGTGCTCCTCAAGCTCTTTTCAATGACAACCGAATCAACGTTCTACCTAAACGCGTTATCACGCTACACTAATTTCTAATTTTACACAACGCTAATTCGTAACAATCATCCGCCGGCGTCAACACTAGCCCGATAACGTCACAGGCAAAACAAACACTGCACAACAAACACGTACAGACATGCTCTATCCATTGTGTCCTCAACCGTTGTTATCGCATCATTAGTCTTGTAGTTATTATCGATTGAAATCTGACGGTATTTTGTAACACAAGAAAGTTTGACCGCTTAACGAGCGAATAGACGTTTTCACGTCAAAATCGTGAACTTCTAAATTATCTGAAAACGTCTATGGGACAAGAACGGTTATGGGAGTTATCAATACTGTCCACAGAAAAAGAAGAACATGAGAAACTAAAATATTCTTCAGCTATAAAAGAAATAATAAATACTTTCGCCGAAAAAAAATACTAGAATATTTTTTTTAGAGTTAAGTTTTTTAATAGCTATTGTTGTTTTTGGTATTTTCAAATATACTTTGTTTATGCGAGAAATTTTGATACAGGGCCTACTCAGGACTAGCTACGCTACTCTCATAGACACATATTTTTGGGAATCATGGGATGGAATAAATATTCAACATATAATTTCTCGACGCAATTACATAACTTCTCTTATACTACAGTATAGCTGTGGAAATAAAAAAGATTACAGAGACCTCAAAGATAAAATGGAAAAGGCAATAAGATGGGCTTATAGGAGGAGGCTGTTTTTGTTTGTATATATCCAAGTTTATTTACCTCTAAAGGTAGGATTGTAGGTCGGCTACAAACTCAGGGCCTCTGTTTCAATGAAAGCCCGAGCCCGGGCACAGTTGCTGTAAACTTCTCGTTAAACCTGATAATTGAAACTGTAACCTATAGGAAGGGGAGGCCTTCGCGGCTTATCCAGTCCAAATACAATAGTTCGCCATTCAATAAAACAATATTTACATCTCTCCCAACTGGTCTTGTTAACCACATATACCTATTTACATACAATATAGTATATATTGTTACAAACAGATAATTTTTACATGTAATAATAAAGATGAATAAATTTACGTATTATATAGTAGTATATATAGTTACAAACTGATAATTTTTACATGTAATAATAAAGATGAATAAATTTACGTATTATATAGTAGTATATATAGTTACAAACTGATAATTTTTACATGTAATAATAAAGATGAATAAATTTACGTGCAATATAGTATATATAGTTACAAACTGATAATTTTTACATGTAATAATATTTACATCTCTCCAATCTGGTCTTGTTAGCCACATATACCTATTTGCGTACAATATAGTATATATTGTTACAAACTGATAATTTTTACATGTAATAATATTTACATCTCTCTCAACTGGTCTAATTAACCACATATACCTATTTACGTACAATTTCTCCCAACAGGTCTTGTTAACCACATATACCTATTTACGTACAATTTCTCCCAACAGGTCTTGTTAACCACATATACCTATTTACGTACAATTTCTCCCAACAGGTCTTGTTAACCACATATACCTATTTACGTACAACATAGTATATATATTGTTATAAACTAATAATTTTTGATTGTTACTCATCATTTCATGTATTCATTATTGATTTTAGGATGATCTGAGGCAAGTTCAATCTGCAATTACGGTACTAGCCGTCCTGGTGCTCGAAATTGAGCAAATTTATTTAAATTGTATTAGTTTCTTACACCTATAATATAAGTTAGTTATTATGACTTTAAATATTAAGGTCATATCGCCTACTACCAGAGCACTCGTCACTCTGGTGGACAGAGCCCAACTCTACTGAGGAAGTCCTAAATTTTGCCTGTAGAAGTAACTATGTGGGTTAGGAGGAAGGAGTTACACCTAACACGTTTTTACAGACCACTTTCTCTCCCCTCTCTCAAAATAATTTCATATTGGCATTATTGGGGATATTTTTTTTCATTTTTTAGTCTATTAGCAGTCTAATAAAGATAAGTATACCAAAAAAAAAAAAATGTTATAAGCAGAAAAAATGAGTAAAGTTTTTTCTTAATGAATGAGAAAAGATCATTTTTTTTCTGAGATTTAATGACGTCGTAAAAGTCTTAGGTTTTATTAAAAATTTAAAAAAATATATATATATATACCCAAATGAAGAAAAATTGGTGGGGTCGTAACGTAGTCAGTTAGGTAATAACGTTAACGAGACAGGACCGTGTAATTAGCCCCCTCAAATAATTATTTTACCTGAATTTTTTTAAATATTATTATATAATTTTTAATTATATGTAAGAGAGTATATTTTAGCGTATTTTTTACTTTCTATACCTGATGTTTATAAAATTAAGCATGCCGTCCTTCGGATGGGACGTTAAGCGATGATACCGAGTCTGTACGATGTCAGGTACTCGTTAAAGACCCCTGCCCTAAGTTAAAAAAAATTTGGGGTAGACAAAATTTAGGACTCTCACAGTAGGATCGGGCTCATGTCTACCAGAGTGACGAAAGAGCGCTCTGGTAGTTTACATATGAAATTTCGTGTCAATACATTCATTAGTTATTAGAGTGTTAAGCCTCACCCCTAATATCCCTTTTCCCCTCAATCGATTTGGCTGATAATTGATAGATGTCATTCTTAGAGGGTTCTAGATACGTACATAAAATTTCGTGTCATCTGGTTAAATAGATGTTTTGATTGTCGCGAACAGGCAGCAATTGTTTATTTGAAATTGTAGAATTTTATTTTGGTTTGATAGATCAAGTAGACTGAACCAATTTGAAATCTGAAAAGTATTTTTCTGCACGTGTGTGTAAGCTGATATTTTCCAAAAATTGAATAGATAAAAATAGTTTAAAATAGTTTAAAAAATAAAAGCCGATGGACCCTTTATTTGGATCATCATACTGGCAAAAAGGGGGGAAAAGTGTACCCCCAAAAGTGGTGCCATCTCTTATCTCAGAAACACACTAAACTGCCATTTTCCTTATAGTAGCGCCGGTATACCTTCGCCCTTCTGGGGGGTGTGGCAAATTCGCTTGGAGAGGGGAAACGGGAGGGAATAGCATATAGGAACCCATGAAAACGACTATAAGAACGTCTCCTTATTGGCTATCCCCTCCCTTTTCCCCCTCTAAGCGAACTGGCCACACCCCCTCCGAAGGCCCAAGATATACCGGCGCTACTATAATGAATAATGGACAAAGTATATGGACTTGCGGTACTCCTATCAGAATGCTTTCCTGCATAGAATATTTGCTTACAAAACTACTAAAAATCTGTCACAATGGGGAGGTTCATGACTCAATAGAGCTGCGAGGGTAAAAAAATAGGGGTTGTAGACCCTTTAAGACCAGCAGCTGAAGGAACGATGGACAAGAAATCCAGATTAAATCTGAAATATTCAAAGGAGACTGCTTTGACCCCTAAGCCACCCACTTCTGTTGAATTACAAAAACTAACGTTATTAATACATTTTCCTTACCCACTACGATAAAAGTTTATTTTTTTAAAGGGTCTAGCCGGATAAAAGTACGAAAACAATTTTCATTTTTTGTTTTCGTTGCGGTTATTTATCGTTATTATCGTTAACTGTCGATTTTTTAAAAAGTTCTTATGCTTCAAATACACCTACCTATATAGTATTTTTTTATTATCTTCCGATTTAAATTCGATTTTTTTATCGATTGTAGAAACATTTTAAATGACCTTTTCGAATGTTATTTTTGAGTGACACACCAAATTTTCACAAAATACGTGTTTTTTATATCAAAATATTCCTGTTTTGCTATTTTTTTTTTCTCAACAAATAATGGGAGTTGGGAGCTGAAATTTTCAGGAAAATTTTCTTTTTATATGTGCAAACTGTCGGTGAATTGCCCATTTGAAAATCGTTGGGGGCAGTTTTCTTACTCTTACCCGGCTAGGCCCTTTATTAAAAAAAAGAGTTGTGGGTGAATTATCGACAATGTACTTCCCCGGGTGAATTGATCAATTAAATGCTCTCCTGCTAAAACCAATTAAACGATTTGGTTGTAAATAAATGGGTATTTCACTCAGTCATCATACTAAATTTCGTATCGATACATTCATTACATCAACACTTTTAAGTTTTTTTTTTAAATTGATTTTCGCTAAAAAACGAAATTAGTTAACCTTATGCTATTATGGATTTAAATATAAAGAGGAGTTATTGAATTCATACAGATAGACAGAAGGGCATTTTTATAATCAGGGGTTCGAAAAATAAATGCCAAGGACTACTGACCTCTTGATATTTGGGAGGGCGCCAGTAGCTCAGTGGTATGCGTGCTTGACTTCTGAGCTCAAGAACGTAAGTTCGTAACCCGACCGAGGCTATTAGTTTATTTTATCTGGGAGGTAAAATAAACTTAAACACGCCGTCCTTCGGATGGGACGTTAACCGATGGTCCCGAGCCTGAACGATAACGAGGTACTCGTTAATGACCCCCTAACCTAGGTGAATAAAAATTTAGGGTAGGCAAAATTTAAGATTCCCACAGTAGAGTCGGGCTCATGTCCACCAAAGTGACGAAATAGTGCTCTGGTAATAGGCGATATGACCTCGTAGTTAAAGCCCGGGCATGAGTCATAAAACCTAACCTAACCTCTATATATTTGGATGAAGAGGGAAGATACTAATATGGATTTCAATTTTAGAAATTAACATTGAGTAGAACATCGTTTTAAAAGTCCTTGATACTAACCTACTTAAAGTTACTAACCTACTTAAAGTTATTGACCTACTTAAAGTTACTAACCTACTTAATGTTACTAACCTGCTAATGTAACTCAGGGCGAAGCCGTGTAACCTGCTAGTAAATAATATAGGAAATATTCGTGAGTACTGTATAGCAACAAAATGAATAATTTATAACTCATTTGGGATATTAAAACAGGAAATGTAATTACAAAACGGGCTTTTAACTGGTTCATGTACGATATCCTTCATTTAATCTAATGAAGCAAAATAAATAATGAAAAAATAATGTTTGATCTTAACTCTTAGCCAGAAATCCAATAAATCCCGAATCCCATCCCTAAAACAGAAACTGTAATGAATGTATCGATACATAGTATAGTATTGCGATTCAGAGGTCCCTACATAAGTCAACTAATGGTTTGTAGCCCGAATGGCTTTAGTGGGAGAGTGGAAACATAATTGTTTAATTTGTTAATGTGGCGGAGGAAAACATGAAATTTCAGTGAAAATTCAACATCGAATTTTTGAGCAATTCCATAACTTCCCCTATACTTCATATATTTGGGGATATAAAAAAAATCAATTTGTCAAAGTGAGATTCTGTATAATTATTTGTTATAAAGTTCCAGTGAAATTTAAATAATTTTTTTACATACAGAAACTGCACAAAGAAGATTGGAAAGAATTACTATGTTCCGTTGAAAAAAATAATATTACAGATACTTAAGTCAGTAACTAAGTTTTCTTGTGATCTTTGATATATACATTTTTTTTGTTTAAATACCATATTTTATAGCAAATTAATGAAGCGGCTTCTTTGCGTTCAATCTCTTGAAACCTGGGAACCTTGCCACCTGTACGTGCGAGGTCTGTTCAAAAAATACGTGGACGGTTTGAATTGCGCGGCTAAAGTAGGTTCCAGGGGAATCCGCTTAGTGTCGCTAGGTTCGTACAGATCAGCTGATGATAACGCTGTTTCCCGCTTGCAGATTTGTTGATTAGCTACGAGGTTTATAGTGAAGTACGATTTTTTCGTTTGTCGGATTTATATGCCACTTCTACACGTACGTAACCTGTACATGCATGTCACCTCTACCTTTCAGTGACCAACATTTCATCGTACTTCACTGAAAGTGCACAGATCATACCTAAATATATTATTGTTTCCCAGGGTAGTAATAAATAAATAATAATTTGTCAAAAATACTCATTGAATAGACAGCACCCCATTACCCTTTTATTCATAAAAAATAAGAAGTTTTTTCAATTTTAAATATTTCCAATATCAATATTCCCCAATACACCTGTGGTCTTAAAGATTGCACAAGTATGAAATTTTAATGATGAAACTCTTCTTTCGAATTTATAGGAAAGTTCAAAATTCATTTTTTAAATATGGGAGAATTTAAAATTTTCAGGAGATAAATGAGAGAAAAAAAAAGTAAAATCAGCAACATAAGGCGAGTGAAAAAGTTGGTAAGGAAGGGGGGCTTGAATTATCCCCCCCCTCAGTTTAACTTTAGAGGTGGACCTACAGAGCTCGTTACACGAGGTTGTCAGAGTTTATGATCCAAGGGGTTTTATGTTGATAGTAAAAATGGCACACCGGTGGCCACCCTAAGTAACCTACCTCTTGGAATATATACAACACAGCACACCCCTATTTCTAGGGTAATATAGGTCAAAGACCGCAAAATGAAACCCATGAAACATTTTGCCTGGTGCTCGAGTGTGCCAACCAGAAGTAAAAGTAGCCTGTTTGAGGGAACATTTGTGCCGATTTTATCCGACTTCCGAACCATGATCGTGAAAATAGGATTACGTGGGATTAGGAAGAATGAGTTCATTTTCACTTTCATAAATGTGTTTATCCGACCATCTTGAAAATGAAATGAAATGAAATGAAATGAAATGAAAATAAATTTTATTATTCTGGGACCGAGGTCCCCTAAGAATAAATACATACAGAGAGTGATGAAAATGAAACAATGAAATATAGTATCAGAACATAGAAATAAAAAGATAGGTAGGTAAATAAAAATTAGTGCTACATTGGAGAAAAACTATACAACTAAAAAATAGATAAACAGGAAATAGAAAAAAAGGAAAAAACATAAAATTAACAACTTCTATATGATGAAACAAAATAAATAAAAGTATCTACAAAAATAAAAGAGAAAAAGTAAAAAAGAAAAAAAGCAAATCCATAAAGCTAAGAAAGAGATAAAATTGATAATATATATAAATATAAATCGACCGAGCATAGTACGGTGGTTGATTATAAAAGAGAAGGAAGGATGCCCAGCCAAGGTTAAAAATAAAATTAATTTAGAAAGCAGAAAATAAGATAAGATAAAAAATAAATAAATGCATATTAAAAATATATAAATGTGTAAATGAGCCAAAAATCAATATTATTTATTATGAACGAATAATTTAGAAAATATGATAAAAAAAATATAATAAACTAGAGAATGACAAAGACAAGAAAGAGCTAGAAAAAAAAAAAGGCGGGGGAAAAGTGATTAGAATGATTAGATAATTAAGGTTGACGAATTAGAGAATACGGGGGAGAGATCAAAGAGGAGTGGATTGTTTGGTGAAGAGGAATTGGAATAGTGAGGATTTGAAGGAAGCCACGGAAGGAGAGTGACGGATTGGGGGAGGCAGGGAGTTCCAAAGAGAGGAGGCCTGGACAAGGAATGAATTGTGGAAGGCTGAGGAGCGATGGGAGGGGATGAAGAGGTCTGAAGGACGGGATCTAGTGTGCCTCTGGTGAACCGAGGACTGGAATTGAAACATTTGGTAGAGGTAGTAGGGTTCTTTGGATTTAAGCATTAGGAAGAGGAAGGAGCCTAGGAGGTAGTTTCGGCGGTAGGAGGGTTTGAGCCATTTCAACTCGGAGTACCAGGGCGAAATATGAGCGTCTCTAGGGACATCGAAAACAAATCTGACATGAGCGTTCAGGATTCGCTGGAGTTTGATATCGAGTCCCTTACTCAGATCATTATAAACCAGGCACCCGTAGTCGAAATGGGGGAAAACAAAGGATGATACGAGGAGTTTCCGGGAGTTATGAGAAAGAGAGTGACGGGAACGTTTAAATTGTGCAAGAGATTGGAACGATTTACGGGAAATATAGGATACGTGGTCTTTCCAGGAAAGGGTTTGGTCGAGGATGATACCCAGGTTTTTTACTCTGCTAGAGTAGTTAATGTTGGTGTTGTCCAGAGTCAAGAGAGGGGGGTCAGTTAAGTTATTGAGAAGTTTTTTGTTACCTAATATTATCGCTTGAGTCTTGTGAGGATTAAGGAGGAGTTTGTTCTGTTTGGCCCAGGAGGATATGGAATTGATGTCATCAGATATTTGCGAGTATGCGGTAGGGAAACTGGAGGGGTGAAAGGATAAATAAATCTGCAGATCATCCGCGTAGAGGTGGTATTTACAGAATTTTATGTGCGGAGGAAGATCCAATAGGAAAAGGGAGAATAGGAGCGGGGAAAGAGAGGATCCTTGAGGAACTCCTGAGTGGAGAGGAAGCGAGGATGAGGCGGGAGAGTTGGGGAACTTGACGGACTGGGAACGATCTGCAAGGTAGGACTGGAGCCAGAGGAGGACATTATTGGAGAGAGGGAGACTGGCCACCTTGGAGAGGAGGATGGAGTGGTCCACGGAGTCAAAGGCTTTGGAAAAGTCGAACAGTACTAGCAGAGTAAGTTGTCTAGCGTCAATGGCCTGTCGGAAGTCTTCTGTTAGTTTCAGTAAAGCAGATTGAGTCCCATAACCGGGTCGGAAACCAGATTGGAAAGGGTCGAGGAGTTTGTTGGTAAGAAGGAAATCTGAGATTTGGGAATGAACTATACGCTCTAAAGGTTTGGATGTGGAACACAGAAGGGAGATAGGGCGAAAGTCTTTAGGAGCTTCAGGATTAGGGACTTTGTTGAGAGGAAGTACAAATGCTTCTTTCCAGGCGGAAGGGAAGACGGAGTTTTGAAGGGAGAAATTATAGATATGTAAGAGGACTGGGAGTATGACTGGTAAGCAAGTTTTAAGGAAGAGGAGCGGGATGTCGTCAGGGCCAAGGGCATTAGAGCTACTATTAAGGATGATCCTTAGGAGAGTGTCAGGGTAAATATATGAAAAGAAAAAATTATTTGAATCGAAGGGCTGGGGAGATGTAATCTCAGCTGGAGACGCTAGTGGAAGAATAGGACGGGAGACAAAAAAGGAATTAAGTGTGTCGGGAGAGAAGATTGAAGGAGAAGGAGGGTTTTTGGGGGAACCTAACGAGAGCTTCCGAAGAGCTGCCCATCTTGACTTGGCGTTAGGTGCCTCCGCTATCAGATTCAGAAGGAACTTTGACTTAGCCGCCCTGATCAGCGACTGGGCACGATTCCTCAGGACTTTGAAGGAAGAGTAGTCGACGTCCAACTTGGATCGGTAGAACCTCCTTCGGACAGAGTCCCGTTCCTTCATGATTTCCCTGATCTCTGGGGTTATCCATGGGGCCGGGGGTCGTCTGAGCTGCCTCATCTTCAGAGGAGCGTGCTTGTCGAGCAGCTTCAGGAGGATCTGGTTGAAAGTATTCACCTTCTCGTCGATTGAGGCCAGATCAAAGATAGCTTGCCAGTCCGCTGCGTCAAGGTCCTCTTGGAGCGTCTCGAAGGTTAAGGACTTCAGGTTTCGGAGGAGTAAAGATCTAGGAGTAAGGTGAGGAGATGGTATGTCGTAGGAGATTTGGATAAGGTCGTGAGCAGAAAGGAAGGGAACTGGCTGTTGGGCGGAGGAACTAATCTTCTGTTGGGAGTCAGCCAGGTGGAGATCCAACCAGGAGTGAGAAGTAGGGGTATGATGAGTCGGGGCGTAGGGAACTATGAAAAGGTTTAAAGAATAGCAGAGGTCCAGGAGATACTTGGAGTTGGGAGCTGCAGGAGACAGGAGGTCGGAGTTGAAGTCACCGGAGATCAGGATGCAACTATAGAGGGGAATAAGACGGAGGAGAGTAGACTCAAAGGTGGGGTCAAAAGGGACTTTAGGAGGTCGGTAAACTACTCCATAAAGAAGTTTGGTGTAATCGATATGTATTTCAAGGAAGAGGAATTCAACTTGGGAAGAAGAAGGCGGGGATGATGAGGAGTCAAGACGACGGCACTTGAGGCTGTGATGGACAAAAATAGCAACCCCGCCGCCAGGTCTGTCTAGCCGGTCGTTTCTGAAGAGATGGTGGTCAGGAAGAGAGACGGAGGAGGAGGGGATCCAGGGTTTGAGCCAGCTCTCAGAAATGCCGATGATATGGAAGCTATTTGAGTGGAGGAAATCGGAGAACTCATCGTGATGGGCTGGCAGGGACTGGGCATTAACATGGCAACATTGAAGGGTATTATATGTCATGAGAGGTGATGAGAAAGGACACAGACAAAGTAGAGGGAGGGGAGAGGAAGGGAGGTAAAGGAGAGAAATTAGGAGACAACAAAACATCAAGTAAAATTATATAAATATTTATGAATAGACCAAGGCTAGGCATCGACTTCCTCTTACATATGTGTAAAGAAAAGAAGGAAAAAAAAGAATAACAAAAAACAAAATTCAAAAAGGGCTTATAATAGAAAACTAAGAAATAATAACGGATGGAATGAATGTACGCTGAGAGGCTAAGACAGCCTGAGATATTATGAAGTGGAGGGGGGAGGGCGCGGTGGAGGAACGAGAGAGTGGGAGAGAGGGGAGGAGCCAGGTGGAGGGGGTCAGTTTGAAACGGGGAGCGAACGGAACAACAATAACTAAATAAATTGATTCAAATCGGGAGGCTTAGAGATAATAACAACGGGCAGTCCTACATCCTTACGGACGAGGACCTTGCCTCCGTTCACCCAGACGAATTTCACCTTACCCTCCCTCTTCAACCGTCTAGCCTCGGCGTACATTTTTTTATTATGGAGAGTCAACGATTCATTTATATATATCATATATAATGATAAATAAGGTGGAAGAAATATAAACAAAAGAAGTTTATCCGATTATCCAAGCATGTTTTTGTGGCAGCAGGATTATGTGAGTTAAGAGCAAGGAGTTTGTTATTACTTTCATATATGTGTTTGTTTATCCAAAATGAAAAATTCATGCAAAATTACGAATTTTTAATAACTCTCCTGATATCCCCCATTATCGAAAGTGAGATTTTTCATGCCGGAAAAACACATTAAGGAAAGTAATCAGAAAATCCTTGCTCCTAATCCAACTTAATCCTATTTTCACAAACATGATTTTGTGACCAAAGTAAAAATGGATTATTAAATAAGGTTCAACACAAAAGGCCCAAGGGATGAATGTATCGTCACGAAATTTTATACATAAATCAAAAATCCCTTAAGGACGATACCTATCAATCGTCAACTGATTTGGCCATAAGAAAGTGGGGGTCAGAGGTGAGGGGGCCAAATCACAAGTACATTCCTTGGAATTCACCGACGCCTTTTTTTTTATATCTTGTTTGTGAAATATAGTAGCATTTAAGGCGAAATTTGTGAGTATCTGAGATAAGGGATGGTACCACATTCGGGGTTGAACTTCACCCCATTTTTTTGCATAATAAAAATCAACCGATTTGTAATCTGAAAACTGTATTTGTTTCAGTATGATGATCCACTCGATGGGGCAATCGGCATTTATTTTTTGATCTATTAGTAATACAGAATTTTGATGCGACATTGTTATCTATTACATTCTTGCAAACTCTGTGTTTATAGACACGTTTAGAAAAAAATCTTGAATTAAACACACTTTTCAAATTTGAAATTGGTTCAGTACATCAAACCGAACCAGAAATCTATGATTTTAAAGAAATAATTGCTGCCTGCCGCAACAATCAAAACATCTCTTTATTCACATGTATCCCTATCGTGGCTGGTCCTATATGGAGAATTTCCTGCACTGGGTTCAAAGTTTAGCCAAATCAATAAATTGGTTTCAAAAACCCTTTATCATATTTTTAGCATATTAGCCACGACTCTTATAGTGTTATCTAGTTATTTACGACATCCATGACCCCGGGAGGGAGCTCTGTTTACCAAATAAAACTCTCTCCCTGCCGGGATTCGAACCCGCTAACGTCTAGCTCTCAGAAAACTTAGTTGATTAATTCGCGTTGAAGATGGTGGTTCAGCAATGACTTTTTTTTGACTTGAAAACATCTATTCGCTCGTTAAGCACAGTGATAGCCGGTCAAACTTTCTTGTGTTACAAAATACCGTCAGATTTCAATCGATAATAACTACGAGACTAATAATGCGATAACAACGGTTGAAGTCACAATGGATAGAGCATGTCTGTATGTGTTTGTTGTGTAGTGTTTGTTTTGCCTGTGACGTTATAGGGCTAGTGTGGGCGCCGGCGAATGATTGTTGCGAATTAGCGTTGTGTAAAATTAGAAATTAGTGTAGCGTGATAACGCGTTTAGGTAGGACGTTGATTCGGGTGTCATTGTAAAGAGCTTGAGGAGCACTACAAGGACTCAAAGTGAAACAATAAAAATATTTGCCGAAATATATGTAAAAATTGGTATTAAATTGAAAATTGCAAAACAATTTAAGATGTCGTCTCATATGAATCATAAATATGCGCGCAATTATAGAAAACGCAAATCAGAGGAAAGCTCGCATCAAAAGGAATTTAAAAAACATAAAAAATCTAGTGCCGAGCAAATGCAAGAGCTACGGCAGCATCGAAAATAAAATAAAAACGATTTTATCCCCACGTTTTCACGGAAAATCTACGGCATGGACCTTGACTACGCCTTAATGTTTTTTTGTTTTTTTTCTCGTTCCTATACAAAGACAGTTTATGAGAAGTTTAAGTAGCTTCAACACTTCTTTTGAGCAGAAAATAAATAGTTATAATTAAATTCCAAGCTTGGAAGTGCTTCGTAAAAATAGCATAAACAAAATTAGTTTTTTTCTTTATGCCCAATAAATTTATTAAAAAACCAGAAAGACTGAAGAAAATAAAGTCGTTTTATGTATTCTTTTAAAATTATGTACGAATATACGACCTTTTAATTACATGCTACTAAATTTGTTCATTGCTATGTTGATGGATTTAATTAAGATTATTTTTTGTTTATGTAAAGTTTTATATCTCTTTAATGAACATTAAATGCCAACATGAAATGATTTTTAGAACGAGTTATTGGTTGCTATATGAAAGTCCTGTTATGGCCCACATCACATATAACTATTTTTTCTTATTTTTTATATATTAACTACCAATAATAAAAATAATTTTTAAAATTTATAATCATAGATGATTTAAATTTTAATAAGAAACATTTTTCGAAAGAACCTGTAGGACAAACCGTTTTCGCGTAAATCGAGGAAACATAAGACAATGCTTTCAAACCGACATTTTTTAATGGGTTATGGCATGTATCTTTGAATCGGGGCGACCTGCAAAAAATATTATTTCACAAAAAAAAGTGCCTTTTAATAAGAAACATTTTTGGTAAGAACCAATTTTTAGATAGGATTAAGCATTTTTGCGTAGATCAACCAAACGTCTAAAAAAATAGGTTTCCAAACAACATTTTTGAACGATATTCGGAATGTGCGTATCTCGTAAACCATTTTTCACTACATTAAGACATTTCTGATTAGGTCATAAATTTAAGCGGTATCTTGAAAGCTGTACTTAAGCCCAGAAGTAAAGTGGTCTTAATGTTCTTCTGATTTCGGTCAAAATCCAATCAGTTCTAAGTTAGCACAAGACATCTTCAAATCAAATTTCAAAGTTCACAGTTACACTAATTTTCGAATTAGGAGGCTCAAAAATTGTTCAGGGTACCTTGAAACACGTGAATTACTATTGGAAATTCGATCTCGGATTTTTTACACAATTACAATATTTCCTTATACTAAAAGTATATAAAAAAACTAAAAATGATTTAAATCGCTTTATTGTTTTAAGAAATATGTAATTAGTATATGAAAAATATGTAAATACATAAAAATCCTGTTATCTAATGATTAGGTAGCTATCATGTACACAGTTTAATTATATACAAAGTTTAGAGTTGTAATGCGAGCATGGCCAGGACAGGTTAACGGGGTCTGTCACTGATGTCCCTGGTATTACCCAAGAGACCAGGGGAGCGGACAAATTAAACCATAGAGTAACATGTCATTTCAAGGTATGAGCGAAATAATTGTAAAAAATTGTTTAAATATACATTTATATTTATTAATAAACTATTAGCGGGCAATATGTTCATAATGAGTTGATAAAAATGTCCTTTATTCGTGAAAATGTTATGTGTCTGGACTACGAGCGCGACATGACATGAGTCCGACTCTACTATTGGAGTCATTAATTTTGCCTATAAATATTTATTATATAACGAGTACCTGACATCGTACAGGCTCGGGACCATCGCTTAGCGTCCCATCGGAAGGACGGCATGCTTACGTTTATTTCACCTCTCGTATAAAATAAACTAAGGGCCGATTTATGTTAACTGGGCTTGTCACTGATGTCCCTGTATTACCCAAGAGACCAGTGGAGCGATGAAATTAAACAATAGAGTAACATTTCATTTCAAGGTATGAGCGAAATAATTGTAAAAAATTGTTTAAATATACATTTCGCGTCCCCACAAAGTTCTGGTGTTCCACAAGGTAGTAGGTCCTATCCTCTACACAATATACACAGCTGATATCCCCACCCATCCATCAACACAACTCCACACCTTTGCAGATGATACTGCAATCCTCTCTCCTCATCCTGACCCAGTCCTATCATCCAGACACCTACAAGAACACCTGATAACCCTTCAGTCCTGGTACAAAGAGTGGTACGAAGGTGAAAATGGACAGTTACAGACCACAAATGCTCGCTGCACAAATTAACTAAATATATTCAAAGAGTTGGTTGATGAAATAAACATTTGAGGGTTAATCCTAAAGAACAATATGGTCCAGTTCAGCTTCTCTGCCTTCTAAATATGCACATATTTTTAATAGGCAACACGTCTTTAGCTTTTAAATATCTGAAACAAAAAAAAAAAGGGAAAAGCATTGCTTTCGGGTATAACTAGTAACCTGGTTTCATTCAAAGTGAAAAAGGTTTAGCACATTCATTCAGAAAATTGTCGGTGAATCCACCGGCTATGTACTTCCCCAGCAAAAATTAATAACGTTTTCGCTCTCGCTCTAAAACCAGTCGACTGTTTGAACTAATATTCAATAGATGACTTACACATGGGCTCTTAAATCTTCATACTAAACGTTGTGTCAATAAATTCATTACATCGGCAGTTATTGGGATTTTCGAATTGAGCCTCCTACCCTGAACCTCCCATTCCCTTCTGCCGATATCGCTAAAATTTGACATATATGGCAGGTTTGGAACGAACCGAAGTTTGGAGTGCCAAATGGAGGATACAATTAAATCCTCAAAAGTCAGCGTTGGTGCCATTCACATATCTACGGACAGAAGTAGTAGGCCCGCTCACCCTCAAGGAGCTCCTGTTCCACAGACTTCTTCCGTTTGGTACCTAGGACTCATCATGGACATCAAGTTGACCTGGGACGAACACATCACCTCGCTGCTGCAGGGGCTAAGAATCGACTCTACCAGCTGACACCTCTCCTCAAGAACTCTCAGCTCCCCCTCCATCTCAAGAGACTCGTCTATACGATGCTCATCAGGCCCATCTGGGGTTCTGCCTCCGATTCTTAAATAAAACGTATTCAGACATTCCAGAATCGGGCCTTAGGATAATCACATGTGCGCCCTAGTTTGTCCGAAATACAACACAATACATTCACACTGATCTTCAGATCACTAAGGTGAAAAAATGTCTGCCTATTTGTTACACAAGTCTGCTGCGGACCATGCAAGATCATCAAAACCCTCTGCTACGTACCATCCCTCTCCACCTGCCTCCGCACAGACCAGAACGTCGACTGAAGAGGAAGCATCATAGCGACCTTAACCAAGAGGACTGACGCTGGTCAGCCGCCTCATTCAAGTGTCAAATGTTTTGTTTTATTTGATTTTAGCACAATTTAATGTATATTGTACAAAAAATGCCAATAAATGAGAAAAAAAAAAAAATAACAGGTTATATCCTTATTAGGGTTTTGATCTCAAGTATGAAATTTAATGACTCCTACAGAAATTGTTCCTTACAAACTTTCCAATCGCCAAAAAGTCCTCCGATTTCAGATAGGATCAATACGACAAAAGTTATAGAGCCCCGAAGAATGTAAACTAAATGTATATAAGGAATATATCTAACATAGGTTAAGTTTGGTTTTATGACTCATGCCCGGGCTTTAACTACGAGGTCATATCGCCTACTACCAAAGCGCTCTATCGTCACTCTGGTGGACATGAGCCCGACTCTACTGTGGGAGTCCTAAATTTTGCCTACCCTAAATTTTTATTCACCTAGGGCAGGGGTCTTTAACGAGTACCTGACATCGTACAGGCTCGGGACCATCGCTTAACGTCCCATCCGAAGGACGGCGTGCTTAAGTTTATTTTATCTCCCAGATAAAATAAACTAAGGGCCTCGGTCGGGCTACAAACCCACAACCTTGAGCTCAGAAGTCAAGCACGCATACCACTGAGCTACCGGCGCCAATATATCTAACATAAGTTATTGTTAAATCGTAACCCATAGCAACGAACTTTAAAATATGGATGTTTGTGTATTCCCGGTTATAAGGCGCCTTTCTCCTGATTCTTGAGGATATGTGTATTCCCGGTTATAAGGCGCCTTTCTCCTGATTCTTGAGGATATATGTTACAACGAAGGTTTTTTGTACACAGTTGAAGAAGTGAAAGTTTCAGTAGAGGTTTTAGTCATCTGAAAACATTTGTCATTGAAATGGATCAATTTTGTTACGCTTTAATGGAGAGGCGAATAATGTTTTTGGAACAGCCTACCGAGAATTGACCGACCTCAAGGTTGAAGCTTCACCATACTGACTATAATATGAAGTTCTTACCTGATATTCGGACAGTAGTTTGAGCAAGTACTTCCCTCGACTCAGTAAGAAGCTGTAGTGTCACATTGACCGGCTGTTGGCTGCCGACGTAGACAAGGACTGCCGTGCCTTGGCCAGGAACAGCCGATTGGGGCCATACCACGGAAAACCTACAAAATACACAAATCAATTAACAAAATATACATTGAGAAATCAAGGAAACGTCTAAAAATGATCTTATCACAATAATATGAAGATGGCTGATGTAGTGAGAAGTGATTATTTCACTGGTTGTCAAATAAAATGTAGTGTGACACCTCACATATTTTTATTAAAAGTAGCTAGCCGACTTTCGAGGTTTCCCTAATCATCAGGCAGTCTGATATTGTTGTAATGCATGTATCTACACGAAATTTTATACATGAAAATCCCATATGGCACGTATTAATTTTCGGGCTCATGTCCACCAGAGAGACGAAAGAGCCCTCTGGTAGTAGGCGACATGACTAACTAATTACTATGATGAGATTGAATAAAATAACGTACTAATATTTTAATAACCCGTAAGAAATAAAAGAAAATATGTGTCTTGTGTTTTTTACAATATTTTTCCATCCATATATATATATATATATCCATTTTTTTTTATCTTTTCCGTTATTTTTTCATCAGCTCTCAAATATTCCAAAGTCATAAAAAGTGACTACCTCATAAATATTTCCATTTAGGAAGTCAATTGTCAAGATATTGCGTCATAAAAAATAGCAAATGTCCTTCCATATAAAATTTATATATATATATATATATATATATATATATATAAATTTTCGTCTTACCTTCACAGCTATACGAAGTATAGGGGAGGTTATATAATCGGACAGAAATTATATACGGAATTTCAAGTTTTTCGCCTTCAAAAAATATTTTTAAAAAATCATCAGCAATTACTGGGAATTTCGAGTTGAGCCCCCTGATCTCCCCCTCCCCTTCAGCTGATTCCGCTGAAAATTAATATTTGCCGTCCTGTGATAAGCCTCCCACCAATGCCTTTTTCTCTTTGGTCGATTTGACTGAAAATCAATAGGTGTCGTTCTTAGAGGGATCTGGGTACAAATATAAAATTTCGTATAATGTTCAAAAACACACAGAGAGACAATTGTTTTTCATATTTGGAATCTAGAGGTCAGGAAAAATAAATTCCGTTGAAAACTCAGCATCGAAGTTTTGGACCAATTACATAACTTCCCCTTTACCTGAAAAGTATAAATAAAAGGACTTGAGGTATGTCCCGAGAGATTATGCTATTTTAACGGGACAAAAGCACACAAGAGGGACAAAAGGGAGTCTAATCCCAATTTCAGGGTGTGTCCCATGGGACGACGAATAAGTAAACACGGCTTGTAAAACCCTGTTCTCAACGAATTATCCAAAAGGCTTCCTCTATAAAAAATTCATTCTCTTTGTTGGAAGATCTAAAGAAAAGTTGTCTCCAAGTTATGTCTGTGCTCTTCTGTTCTTTTGAACTTTGGAAGAAGTCTCTAGTTTATTGAATCCGTACATGCGAAAGTCTGGCAATTGAGATGGAATTCAGAAGTTTCTGTTTAATTCAACTGTTCATTTTCATCCAGAATAGTTGTTTAGTTTTAGAGGGAAAGCGAAAACTTAATCGATTAATTCTTGCTGGAGGAGTACATTACCAATGATCAGAGTTGGACGTATTCGAATAAATTTTCATTCGGATAACGAATAAAAGATAATTTTTCATTTGTTATCTGCTACTTTAATAACCACAGATGATTGATTATCCGTTATCCGAAATAAGTTTGAATTATCCGTTATTTTTTTATTCGTTATTCGTCCCAAAAAAAAATTTTTTATTTGTAGTACACTTTTCCAGGTTGTTTCAAGATGGGAAGGGGGGGACAGTGCCATAATGCTATGTAGTAGTAGTATTTGGGTTTTTTGTTTGGCACGCAACAGCCAGCCAGGGTCATAGCGCCAACCTAGCGTATTTTACAGTATCACTATATTGTAACGGCTCTTACCTTGTCTACTTAATATTTAATTATAATTATTATACTAAATGGTTGAAATAAAAGAAATTAAAAGATAAGACGTACATTTGATATAAGATAATTTTTTATTTAAAAATTTTATTTTTATTTTTTTTGTATTTTAAAAAAAGGTTAGTCACACAATTTACACACATACAATTTACCCCAATAAAAATAGGTTTGCATGCTGTATTGAGCTGATGACCGATGCCTCCGTGTTGAACCACTGATGAGATGGGATTGCTGGTAGACTGCACATTATTCCACATATCTCTCCACCTACACCCGCTCACATCTCACTCTGAACCACGACTCTCTGTTCTCCTCGTGGGATATCACTACGCAATTTTTTTATGCAATCCTTACGTCTAATTGGCCAAAATTAGCACTGCCTCTTTTTTTTTTTACTATAATTTTATTTCCTTACAATATTATCTTTTTATCCTATTTTCACATTACTTCACTATTTTAATATTTACAATTAACCAAGCCCTATAATTAAATCTTATAAATTAATTAACTTTTAGGTTAGGTTAGGTTAGGTTTTATGACTCATGCCCGGGCTTTAACTACGAGGTCATATCGCCTACTACCAGAGTGCTCTTTCGTCACTCTGGTGGACATGAGCCCGACTCTACTGTGGGAGTCCTAAATTTTGCCTACCCTAAATTTTTATTCATCTAGGGTAGGGGTCTTTAACGAGTACCTGACATTGTACAGGCTCGGGACCATCGCTTAACGTCCCATCCGAAGGACGGCGTGCTTAAGTTTATTTTACCTCCCAGATAAAATAAACTAAGGGCCTCGGTCGGGTTACCAATTAACTTTTATATATTATCAAATTGAGACAACCTTTACATAACCTCCCTCTCCATAGAGGTAGGCGTGGCATGTTTATATTATTGTACCTACACTAATTTTTTTCTTATTTAATTATGTACTGGTCCATGTGGACCATTACAATATATATATTTTTATTTATTTTATTTTATTTATTTTTTTTAAAGAAAATAATAAAAAACAAGAAAAATAGGTGGTCATATGCAGACATATGATTGGAGGCAGATCAGAGCGGACCGGAGAGACAACATGATGACGGACCGACTATCCCGGGGCCCAGCTAAGTGACTCTAGGAGAACGGCACATTCCCGCTGCGATCTGGGAGCAGTCACAGTGAGGTCTATGTAAGGAGGCTAAACACACAGCTATCACAGTATAGTTGAACTTTTTGAATTTTTACGACAGAGAGCTGCAAAGCATATCTTATAGTCCTATGTAATAACTGCCAAAGCGTGATAGGAAATAAATAATAAAATTACACATAATGCTATGTCGTCACTATCGAATAATTAATTCAAGTAATAAATATTAATCTCGTTAGATAGCTGTTAGTTAAACTTGTATTTTATTTTTTCGTTTTTAGGTTCTGGAATAGACACCACTTTAATTTCTTTGGAAAAATACGCGACTATCAAAAAACTTTTCTTGAAATACAATACAGGCACCAGTGGAGCGACTTTTCTCTTTCGCGTCCATTACGGATGCCCCCCAAAAAATAGATTATCTGACGAAATGTTTGAAAAAAGGGTTGTTTTGAAGTCATGGTTAAAATAAAAAAATTTTAAATTTTGCTCAATTAATTTTCATTTCTTTCAAAATGACAATTTTATCCTTTGTATGAAATTTTTATCCGTCGAATGAATTTGTTATTAGAATGATTATTTTATAAAGATAAAAAATAAGAATAACGTGAATTATTTGTTAACATCTTCGAATAACGGATGATGGATATCCGAACCTCATATATAAAAAAAATAACGAATAACCTGATTTATCAGTTATCCGTTGTCTCAAATAATTTTTGGCCATCTCTGCCATTGATACGCCAACAACTTTTTGCTTCCTCAGGTATACGAAGTATAGAGGAAGTTATGTAATCGGTCAACAATTCGATAAGAAATTTTTAAGAGAATTTCATAATTTCTGACCTTCAGATTCCAAATTTGAAAAAAAAAAATTCGGTCTGTTTGTATGTCTATGATTACGATAACTCCCAATAGAACGAATGTATGGACACCAAATTTTATATGAGGCCAAAACCGTCTACCAAAGAGGGAGATTAGGGGTGATGTTTAACTCAAAAACTACCATCACTGCCATTGTAATGAGTGTATTGACATAAAATTTTATATGTGTATTCAAAACTCAATGAGGACGACACTTAATAATTTTCAGCGGAATCAGAGGTTGTCGCAATTGAAAAGTCACATTAAAAGCCGATGTAAAGAATGTATCGATACAAAAATTATTATGAGGATTTAGAAGCTCCTATGCAAGTCAACTGTTAAATATTACTGCAAACGGTCGACTGGTTTTTGGAGGGGGGGGGGGGGGCGAAAAGTTAATTGATTTATTCGGTCTTTTTTTCCCCAGCTAATTTCTGTCTGTCAGTGTGTGTGTATTTGGAAACGCGATAACTCCAGATAGAATAGATGTATCGACACGAAAGTTTCTATGTGTATTCAGAACCCTCTAAAGACGACATCTTTTAATTTTCCGCGAAATCGTGAAAGGGGGGCTTGACTCAAATACCCTAATAACTGCAATGTAATGTGCTTGCTTACTGAACTCAAGATTCGAGACCGGCCGTGATTTATACGTTTTTATTTGGGAGGTGAAAAAACCTAGAGCATGTCGTCCTTCGGATAGAATGTACGATGTCAGGAAGATCCCTATCCTAGGTGAATAAACTTAGATAGGCAACATTTAGTACACCCACAGTAGAATAGGGCTCAAGTCCACCAGAATGGCGAAAAAGTCTGGTAGTAGGCTATCTCGTAGTTAAAGCCCGGGCATGAGTCAAAATAACTAATCATTTGCCTTATAAAAATAAAGAAAACGTATGTTTTTTAAATAATATTGTCTATTTCACAAATAATATATAATATGGGAGTACTTTCGGTATTGCTACCATCTTCAGCCACGACTTAACAAATACTGTATTTGTTAAGTCGTGGCTGAAGATGGTAACAATACCGAAAGTACTCCCATATTATATATTATTTGTGAAATAGACAATATTTTTTAAAAAACATACGTTTTCTTTATTTTTTAAAACATAAAAAATGACATTTCGTCCCAAATTGGGATCTTAAAAATAAAAAATTTAAATTAGTATGTGTTGATTAAATGCATATCTCTGCAAAAATGTTAAATATCATTTGCCTTATGGTTTTTTAAAACGTTTTATTGAAGCGATAATAAAATAATCTTGACAACAAGAGAGTAGGGTAAGATAATTTGTAACTTCTAGAATAAACTTAACAATTTCAAAATACAAAGATTACAAGACTTAACAATATTTAAAATTAACGGAAATTTTCAGAATAAAATTCAATTAAGTTTGACGAACAACAATCATAAGTTTGCAACAAAAATATTTACCTTGTGAAGTTAAAACTTCGTTTGCGATAATCAAATTAACAGGACAGCATTACCTGTTTCTAGGCTAAAATACTTTAAGTGCAGAATTAAGTAGAATATTTAATAGATTGACACTAGAGGGTGCTGGTAGTTGAGCTCAAGATGGAGGGTTCGGAGCCCGGGCAAGGCCCTTAGGAAGTACGCCGTCCTTCGGATGGGACGTTAAGCGATGGTCCCGAGCGTGTACGATGTAGGTACCCATACCCTAGGGAGTGAATTAATTTAGGGTAGACAAAATTTAGGACTCTCATAGAAGAGTCGGGCTCATGTCGACCAGAGTGACGAAAGAGTGCTCTGGCAACAGGCGATATGACCTAGTAGTTAAAGCCCGGGCATGAGTCATAATAACTATCTAAAAACTCAGGATGACACCTATGAATCTTCCGCTGGATCGACAGAACGGCTTAACTGAAAAACCCTATTAATTGGCTATATAATGAATGTATCGTCAGTGGCACATCGATCCCGTACAGTGTGGAATCTAATGAAACACTGACTCCACACTGTACGCGTATGTTCCACAGTTGATGTCGCAGGTGCGTTGAAACCCGGTTCTGGTTAAAAATAAAACAGTGGGAAGACTATGAGCATTCACATTCATTCTATTAAGAGTTATTAGAATTTTGAACTTATGGCCTTCTTTGTCCTCTAACTTGTATTCATTCACCACCAAATAATTTTCATTCATTTGGTCGGAAAACGTGAAATTCTGATGAAAACGAGAAATCGAATTTCTGACGGATTACACATAACTTTCCCTATATTACGTACAGCTAAATTTATAAAAGACAACAGCTTTACAGAGAGAGAAAACTTTTCGAGGTTATTTTTTTTTAGGTGGGTGACATGAAAAAAGGTGAGAGGAAAAGGGAAGGTAAAGTCACCATGCCCGGGCTTTTTTTTTTTTTCTTTTTTACTAGCTACAACCCTTGGGAAGGCAGGCTTTGTGAAAAATATCCAAGATCCCTTGTGTGTGGGTGAGGCAATATCCATGAAACTCACCAAGTTCTGACAAAGTCAGGCACACCCAGTCCCTTACCAAGATGTCCTGTCCCTTAGATACCCTGCAGCGGAACTGAGTGCTTATTCAATGGGGTATATATAATGTATATATATATTTTCCCGAGAAATTGGTAAAAAATAATAGGCTCTGTCCCTGTGGGATTTTGAATTTAAATATAAAATTTCTTCCAGAGGTGTCTTCTTTTTTCTTTTTTCTGTCAATATTTCGGGACACTTACACGTCCCTTCTTTTGGTCACCAACCATTTGGTTCATAGTGACCAGAAGAAGGGACGTGTTAGTGTCCTGAAATATTGTCAGAAAAAAGAAGACACCTCTGGAAGAAATGCCGGAAAAAACCAACAATTCAATGTCCTAGAGAAGTTTAAGAACACAAAATTTCTGCCCCTTTACATCATTTCCCATAGATTTTTAGATCTCATTTTCAGTATAGACTTCATACAACTGGGGAAGTATGAAATTCATAAAAACGTTGTATACTGAAAAAGAAAAAAAATTTCTCTAAAGTGGGATGTATTGATGATATCGTAGAAATGGCAAAACTGGGTAGCTTGTCCACAGGTGCTTGTAAAATGCATTCCTTGTACGCTTTCATTTACCTAATTGGCATTGCACTTTATTGTTAACAGGATCACTAAATTATATTAATTGTTTATTAGTTTTCCTAACGTTGACTGGATGACATTTTAATTGAATGTTGTAATAGAGATGAACGTCTCATGTGGCCCCGACACTTGCTGATTGACAGTCTCTAAATACCCACCCCCTCATACATATGTGAATACATTTCACAGATTTGGTTTTACACGTATTTAGAGAACAATTTAAAGAGAAATCTCACATTATTCTGTATTGTAGGAATATTGAGGGTCAGTCAAAGATGGAAGAAAACACTATTCAAATGCAAACGTTTCGATATATTTTATATCATCATCAGAGCCTACAAACATGGGGGGGAAATCAAGATTAGAATCACAAATAAACATTACTGAACGTTGAAACTGACTCACTATGAATACATTACTAAACATAAACATAATAATCATGGAAATAGACAAATAGGTGGAACATAATAAAGAGTAAAAATTAAACTGACTTACTATGAATAAGCAGGGTTGGGGAGAAGGCATGTACACTGAATGGAGTCTTACATTGCAATGAAATGGTACAATAATACTAGGGTTTGATCTAAATACCCCCCATGTTTGTAGGCCCTGATGATGATATAAAATATATCGAAACGTTGGCATTTGAATAGTGTTTTCTTCCATCTTTGACTGACTCTCAAATATGCCTACAATTAGAATATACAGTCGCTAATCAACATCTATTATTCTGTATGTTTCAGATCTGTGTTATACGCTATTGTGATGCCCCGGGGTAAACTAGGTCATGTCGTCTATCGCTATGCGCAGCAGGATATGAGAAGGGGAGCACGACAAAAATACCTCAATATCTGCCGAAGTATTGAATCTATCGACACAAAATTTAGTCTTGAAGATTCAGAAGCCGCTATGCAAGTCAAATATTGAGTCTCTGAGCCATCAGCCAGGACACTTCTCCAAGATGTGGCTGACCGGGGCTCCTATCCCGTTGAAGAGGTGGACCGAATCAAGCCAAGACGAAGCCTCCTTCCTACCTATCCGATCTACTTCATCCATATCACTTCTCGAGCTATACAGAGCATAGAGGATGTTATGTATTCAGTCAAAAATTCGAAGTAGAGTTTTCAGCTGAATTTCGTGTTTTCTGATCCCGTTTCCACAACAGTACAAAATAAAAAAATGTCTCTATGTATGAATCATTGAAAACGATAACTACTGATAGGATGAAATTACATCAATTAATTTTCAGCCGAATCAGCTAAAGAGAAGCGGGGAGTACTAATACAATTGGACAAAAACTTAGTTAATTAATTCGCGTTAGGAATGTACTTTAGGGTGGAACGAAAAAATCACCTTTTGATTTTTAATTTGGAATAGCGCGGAAAAGTTGCCTTTTAGTGTAGATAAGACGAATAAAAAATATGAAAAATATTGTAGTACGTCTTGAGGTGCCGCAAGGACCAGTTTAATGTGGCAATGAAGTAGAAACAAACATTTTGCAGCTGTAACATTTGTAATCATTAAGGATACAGGAGTAAGAAATACAAAGTTTGACATTACAAAATATTTTTTTTTTTTTATTATATTTTATAATTAATAATTTTTTCCAATTCTAATGCTTATATATGTATTTAAAACCATCTTTTGTAACATTATATGTACGAGAAATTCATAAAAAATAATTTATCAAAGTTTAAAATTTTTCATTTTTTTCAATTTTTTTACAAACATTAAGCTCTTTGCGGCACCTCAAGATGTTGTAGTTTTGCAACCAATTTTTTTAAAATTCGTTTTGAACATAAAAGGCAACTTTTCTCCACTATTATCAAACTAATAACTAAAAAAAATTTTAAAAGGCCATTTTCGTTCCACCCTAATGTACATTCACCGACAAATCTTTTTTTTTTCCTTCGGAAGAAAAAAAAAAGAGTGAATCATTGGATCAGATAACTTTTTTGTCTACAGGGGATGTGGATAAGGACATTCTTAGCACCCCTAAGGACAAATAAATCCTGTAACACGACACCAGACAGATAAGAAACTTTGAGAACCCAGCAAGGGCATTTGTTAAAAGAGAAAAGTGTGTTGTTTGAGGGGGTGACACCCCCCCACCCCTCATCTAATGAAGACAATTGCTAAACTTTTCTCTCAGCCCCACCCCCCTCCCCCTCCCCCGAGATTAGCATTTCAGAAAACTGGAGGGGACGGCGTTAGTTAATTACGTGTTTTACAATCTGTTTTAACTGACTACCCGATTTATTCATTAAATTTCCAACTCGAGTTTCTTTCTTCATTCTGTCGACCACTTCTTTGAAAACTTCACCATTCAAATTCATGAATGAATAAAATGTGTAGAAACGACAGTGAATAAATAAGGAATAGAAAAATTTACTGGTGAATAACCGTGGTTAATGTTATCAACCGCTTATTGTGATCAAAATGGCTTGGAACGGGCGTATATCTATGTCAAGATCGTAACGGGGAATTATTTTTAGCTTGTTGTTCTCAAAAATGACAAAAAACCAGCTATTGCTGTTGTGATCATCTCGGACCTAGTTCTTTGTTTCATTTTCTGAGTAGCGAAAAGATTGGAGCTAAAGTATATACCCGCTTCTCCCACCAACAGCAGTCAGAGCTTTGTGTTTTTTTTTGTCTTACAATCGTTAAGTCAAAACTCAAATTGTTTTGTGAAATTAAAGTGTTTTGAAGTTAAATAAACGAACAAAAATGTCGAAACGTTGTCATCTCAACTCTTCAGAGAAATTAAACATTTAGTAGTTTGTTTCCCATGCTCAAACCCAGCTAATAGTGGTTTAACAATTTAGTTTTTCAAAATTTTCTTAGCTGATCGAACTTTCGCCTTTGGTTTATAGAAATCCAATTTATACATTAAAATCAGTAATTTAAGTATCGTTCTATAAGATAGGCGATCTGGCATCCATTTAGTATTTTATTTTAGTAACAATCATTTATACAGTTTGAGAAAAACTCGTATTTGAAATAAAGTAAAGAACAATTATATTTTTAATAACAACGCGAACGATTAGTAATACTACAGTACATACTTATTAGTTTTGTTTCTTAAGATTTATCATAATATGATATGTAATTTTATATCAAAATTCAAACTCCCGTAGAGAGTAACTATTATTTTGCTGCGAAATTGGTAATGGATGTCACAAAATTTAGTATGAGGATTCAGAAGCCCTATGTACGTAAAATTTTGAGTTTTAAACCATACTGTTGTCTTTGGAGGGAGAGCGAAAACGTAATTGATTAATTTATGCTGAGGAAGTTCATAGCCGATGATTCACCGACGTTTTTTTTATCTTTATTTTTTTTATTTGGTTGTGCTATGAAATGAAACTCTCCTGGACGGGATTCGAACCCACAACCGTGGTATGAAGTCCTATCTCTGGTCCCCAAAGCCCTGGTCTATATTGAATATCTAATTGAACTAGCACATTGGTTGCCGTGTAATAGATTTATGCTTGTGTTGGTTACATTCATATATTAAAATCCTTTTTACCAAAGCCATGCTTGTCCATGCGAGCTGAGCCAATGAGAACAGCTCAACTTAATGGAAAATCTAGGTAACGTTATTACATTTTCTGTATACTCTGCATTGATTTTTCCCTTTTGTTTGTAACATCAAATATGACATGTGAGGGTGCTGAATGCTCTGAGTTAGCGTGCTTGCCTATTCACCTCAAAATAACTGGTTTGGAATCCAGTAGAAGCTCTTTTAAGTTTTACTTCCCCAGAAGTATAAAGGAAATTAAGTAATCGGTCAAACATTTTCGAGAATTTTCTGTTTTACAATCTCCAGATTCCAAATATGAAAAAAAAATGATATGGTGGATCTCTCTTCCCCTTCTGAAAACTATTTCATACTTGCATTACTCGGTATAAGAATGTCTACTCTCAAAATAACTTTGTACAAAGAGACAAAATGAAATGATTTTGAGAAGGGGAGGGGGAGAGAGTGATCTGTAAGCGTGGTTAGTATAAGAAAATTCTGTAATGGCCACATCACTTATATTTATCTTAATTTTTATAATTTTTCAAAAAAACTACGACCACTATTTTATAATTATAAATTATTTATTTATTTTTATTCTATTTTTATTACAATTTGACATTTTTGTGAAACGCGTTTGAATCACCTTCCTCTCAGTTTCCTTGAACGATGGTGCTACTCCTTAGGAAATAATCAATATTTATTGTGCCAGGTCTTCTAAGAGTATATAATTATGTAACAGCGTACTCATAGTGTACAGTTTAGAAATATGTAAGATTTGCTATAAGTTGGATCAACGCCCGGTCTATGTTCGGCCTGTTACAATAAATGCTGCTCCACCAAATTGCCTACCCTGGGCCCGGTTGGGCTAATATCAAATGACTTGAGGAACGCGGACATATTGTGGAAACTTGTAATAAATAAATAAAACAAACTTGTTTTTTAAAATATTGTCTATTCCACTAAAGATATAAATATATATAACTACCGGTTTCGGCCTTACACCATCGTCAGGTCTAGTTATGAACTAAGTTAGTTTACAGAGAGCGACCCTTTGAATACAACTCAGATAGCTAACGGTACAGCCGGGGGACTCCCAAGTTTTAATAGCACCCTTTGACCTGAGTTGTATTCAAAGGGTCGCTCTCTGTAAACTAACTTAGTTCATAACTAGACCTGACGATGGTGTAAGGCCGAAACCGGTAGTTATATATATTTATATCTTTAGTGGAATAGATAATATTTTAAAAAACAAGTTTGTTTTATTTATTTAATATCAAATGGTTTTACTTCCCCGCTTTACGTATATTAAACTTAATTTTTATAATTTTTCAAAAAAACTACCATCACTATTTTATAATTATGAATTATTTATTTAGTTTTATTATACTTTGACATTTTTGTGAAAGGCGTTTGAATGCCGGACCAAATAAATTAACTTCTTCTCAGTTTTCTTGAACGATGGTCCTACTCCCTAGGAAATAATCAATATTTATTGTCAGGTCTTCTAAAAGTATGTAATTATTTAACAGCGTACTCATAGTGTACAGTATAGAAATATGTAAAGGCGGCCACACACGCTCCGGTTTGCCTGCAGAGATATGTAATTTCGCTGTTTTTTTTAGTTTTGTTTTTTAAATGCACAAGTGTACTTTTTATTTATTTACACATATATGCAAATGATAAATAGACTACCCCCTGCCAGAAGGCAGAGTCTGAGTGTGGGAGGGGAAGCAGTCAGCTAGGACTGTACAATCACTGTTAAAAATAATAATAAATAAAGTAAATATATATACACTTAGATATAATCAACAATAATAATGAGAATAGTAATACGAATGGACAGTAACTTGATAAATTAATAAAGTACGTATTAAGGTAGAAGAATCCCTAAGAATAATGAAGAGAAGAAATACAAAAATATAAAAAAAATAATAATAATAAAAAAAATAAATCCATCAGATTTATGGCAAAGACTTGCCTTAAGTTGGATCAGCGCCCGATCTATGTTCGGGCTGTTACAATAAATGTTGCTCCTCAAAATTGCCTACCCTGAGCCCGGTCAGGCTAATATCAAATGGTTTTACTTTCCCGCTCTACGAAATGTAGGGAAACTTATTTAATATGTCAACAATTCGATGCGTTTACAACAGAATTTCATGTTTTCCAACCTCCAGATTCCAAATATTAAAAAAAGAAAATGTGATGTGGCCATTACAGGACTTTCTTATACCAACCACGCTTACAGATCATTCTCTTTCCCCTTTATCAAAATTATTTCATATCAATATGATAACGCTGTACAATGAGACAAAATGAAATGATTTTTAGAAGAAGAGGGGGAAAGAGAGAGATCTGTAAGCGTTGTTGGTATATGAAAATCCTGTAATGGCCACATCACGTTTAATTATCTTAATTTTTATAATTTTTCCAAAAAACTACCAAAATCATGAAAATATAACTATTTTATAATTATGAATTATTTACATTTTATTTCATTTTTGCGCTCATGAATCCAATATTTGTATGTAGGGGGGCAGGGGGGGCGCGTGCCCCCCTGGCCAGAGCAACAAACCAAGATAAAAATTAAATAAACTGAAAAAATCGTTTTTATTAAACAAAGATTGCTTGCAAGTTACCAATAGGATCTTCAAATTTCTCGTGTTTCTGATTCCTAAATCAGCAATCAGCTGTTACATAAATGTACATGTACAAAACAAATTTATTTAAATATACATGAATTCGATCACTTTATTTCCTCGCTCAAAATCGTCATTTATGTTATACTTTATACTCTTAAAGCTGATTTTACATGCGCAGTAAAAATGCAAAGCGCAGCAGCAGCAAATACACGCCATTGGATGTAAGTCAATTAATTTTAAAAGTACAGAAACCACAGTGCATGGTGGTAAATGAGGGCGAACTTGCATATAATAATAAAATCTGTGAAAGATACACTTTTATTTTACAACCTGTGAAGTAATCACATGGGCTTCATTTAGGGGTGATTAGTCGTAGATCCGCGACTTATTTCAAAATTCTTATGAGAATATATGAAACGAATTATAGAATTAAGGTTATTAATAGATAATTCTTCCATCTGTAAGATGGATTAACAAGAGTTATGAAGTAGCACGAAAGCAAACTCTCCGACCTGAGAGTTCCATAATCTCATATATAAACAGCAGACATCTTTCCTTAAAACAAGATGGTAGCTGAGGACAAAATTATATATTTTTATTATTATAATTTTTTTTGGTATGGATGAAGTTTTTTTCATTATGCATATTTACAATCGGTACAAACCGTGAATAAATTTGTTTACAATAATGGTTAAGTGGACAAAGTTAAATAATAAATGGCAGTATGTACATTATTAGAAAAAAAAAGGAACTAAATGTATAAAAAAAATAATAATAAAAATTAAAAAAATTAAATTGTCTCTGTCATGTACAAAATATTAATACTATATAAGTCGAACATCAAGGGAGACGCCAAAAAATTCGAGTTATAGAGTTTTCGACTTATGGAAGATTTCGACAGGCGGATTTTGATTCGACTTGTAGAGGTTAAGATTCATTCTAACTAATTTTGAGAGATGAAATAAATAAAAATTCAAGTTAGAGAGGTAACAAACATATTTATATTTATTATAAATCAACATTATTTCAAAACATCCTTAAAAGTCAGGAATTTTTTTTTGCTTTAGATAATTAGTAATCCTATTTATTGTATACTCCTAAATTGTTTTCTAAGAAACAATGGTGTACATTGTCGGCAAATTCTTAAAGTCGGTAACTTATTTTTCTTCGAGCTATAAAGGTAATAAGTTTCAAATAATCGAGTTGTAAAGGTTGTAAAATAAAACATTGCTATGTTCGAGATACAGAGATGCAATTTATTTTTTCGAGTTATAGAGGGAAAATATGTACCAAAATGGCTTGTAGGGACTCACTGATTATTTGGACTAGTAGAGGGTTGAGATTTCGAGTAATGGAGGTTTTGGGGCTTGAAGGGAAAGGAACAAAACTTTTTTTTGAGTTTTGGAGGTTTTCGACTTATCGAGGTTCGACTTAAAGAGGTTATACTGTATACACAATGAGAAAATAATTACAACGATAATATTAATAATAATACAAATAAAAATTATGTTGAATATATATAATAAATAGATACACAAAATATATATATATAGCATAATACTTCGAATCAGGGTTGAATTTAGAATTTTGCCGCCATAGAGTATAATAATGTTTCCGCCCTAGACTACATTAATTTTGCCACCGTAGACTACAATAATGTAACCGCCCTAGACTACATTAATTCGGTCGCCACAGACTACGTTTACAATAACGTTGCCGCCTTAACTACAATAATTTTGTCGCCCTACATTAATATAGTCACCCTCGACTACATTAATTCTGCCGCCCTAAACTGCATTAATTTTGCCTCCATATATTAATGGATCATAGTGATTAAGTAGAGTATAATCAGGAAATGTATGATTCAATAGGAGTGTATAATGAAAACAGAATACTATACAGAGCAAATTAATAAATTATGTTTTCGCTCTCCCTCTAAAATCAATTTACCAAATTGATTGAAAATATATAGGCATATATTATTCCGTAACTGTAATCCTCATGTAAATTTCGTTTTGATACATTCTCATGAAAATTCAATATCGAATTTCTGAACGATTGACATAATCCTGACAATATCCATTAATTTATTATTATTATTATTATTATTATTAGAGCAATCTACAGATAGACACATAGACAGAGGGAAAATTTGTTTTTTGATTTTTGGGAGGGATGAGGGGCGTCTTATATTAGACATATTTGTATGTCCTGTGTATTGGACATATTTATATGTGGATCCAAGAATCAATAAGGACACCCCTGTTAATTTTCAATGTAATGAAGGGATCTCAACTCAAAAATCTTAATAAATGTCGATATAACGAATCTATCAACACAAAATTTAGTATGAGGATTCAGAAATTCCTGGTGGCACTGGGGAAGTACAACGTCGGTGATTCACCCGGCCTAGATAACTATAAAAAAACAGTAAAAAGATAGTTTGAATTTGATCCTTTAAAAACAGTAATCTTCTTTTAGTTCTGATAATAATTATTTTAATGGTTTTCTCTTGGCGTCCCAGAGACGGGAGACTAGATAGGACTCTCAGAACAAATAAATCCTCTCGAGGGGGACAACACACAGATAAGGAATTCGAGGAACGCGACAAAGGAGTTACTCTAAAAGAGAGAACTTAGTTCGATTTGCGGTTCTAATTCGAAATCCACATAGCAAGAGAAATACATACTCGTACTAAAACAGTTAATTTATTAAAATTTTGAGAAATTGGGAAAATAAGTGAAATTACTGAATTTATGAAACAATATTGTACAATGGGATCTTTAGAGTTAATTGTGACTTATCTCCGAGCTTTAACTTTAAGTCATATCGCCTACTACCAGAAAGCTCTTTCGTCGCTCTGATGGCCATGAGCCTCGACCCACTGTCGGAGTCTTTGCTTAACTTTGCCTACCCTAAATTTTTATTCTCTATGGTAGGGGCCTTTAACGAGTACCTAACATCGTACAGGCTCGAGACTATTGCTTAACGTCCCATCCGATGGACGGCATACCGGACTTTATTAATTTTAGGACTTGTGGGATCGTAAAACATGAAATTCCGTTAAAAATTCAATATCGAATTACTGACCGATACAATAACTTCCCCTATACTAGTACAGCTGGGGTAGTTGAAATCCAACACATCTACTGTAAATGAAATTCTTTGATTCACCAAGACCAAGCAAAAAATGGCCTGGAAATCAATAACGCTGCGACGAATCGCATAAGACACAAGCATGTGTTCCTTATAAAATTTCCAATAGCCAAAAAGTCCTCAGATTTGAGATATAATCAATACGACAAAAGTTATAGCGCCCCGAAGAATGTAAACTAAATGTCTATAACGAATATGGTTAGTTAGTTATTATGACTCATGCCCGAGCTTTAACTACGAGGTCATATCGCCTACTACCAGAGCGATCTTTCGTCACTCTGGTGGACATGAGCCCGACTCTACTGTGGGAGTCCTAAATTTTGCCTACCCTAAATTTTTATTCATCTAGGGTAGGGGTCTTTAACGAGTACCTAACATCGTACAGGCTCGAGCCCATCGCTTAAAGTCCCATCCGATGGACGGCGTGCTTCAGTTTATTTTACCTCCCAGATAAAATAAACTAAGGGCCTCGGCTGGGTATTGAACCCACAACCTTGAGCTCAGAAGGCAAGCACGCATATCACTGAGCTACCAGCGCCCTCTATAACGAATATATCTAAGTAATTTTTAAATTGTAACTCATAGCAACACACTTTAAAATATGGTTTTTTTATTGATAGTTTTTTTGAAAAATTATAAATATTAAGAAATATATGTGTGATGTAGCCATTACAGGATTTCTTATACCAACCACGCTTACAGATCGTTCTCTCTCCCCATCCCCTTCTCGAAATCATTTCATTTTATCTCATTGTACAGCGTTATTTTGAGAGTAGACATTCTTATCCCCAGTGATGACAGTAAAGAAGTAAACTGAATAATGAAATAAATCTGTATACTAAATGAACTATTTAAAAATTCAACGACTTTTTTTTTTATATTACAAAAATTAAAAGTGTTTTTCATCTGTAACGCATAGCTGTAAAGATTATTTTGAAATCAAAACTAAGAAATGTTCAAATCCGACACGATCAGAAAGTTTCCTGTATCCTTATATAATGGAGAAATCAATAATTATTCGTTCTAAATTATTGTTTAATTTGAAATTACTTTATAAAACTTTCTGACAGTTGAGGTATTGACAGACGTTGCATAATTAACTGCAAAAGCTCTCGGGATTGCAAAACCTTTCATCACGCCATCGATTGCATTCGGCACCTCTAGCCTCGACTGTAACTTAACTTTATATCTCACCTAGATGGGTACAATTTTATGTATTCACATTCGTACTTTCATTGCTATTTTATGGGATAGTAAATATTCGCCTACCAATTACATTTCACGGCCTTAGATACATTGTCAATAGCCCCCAAACGCGGTTATGCGGTAAATATACTGGGAAGCGGGACAAATGTCATTTTCCAAAAAGGTAAATACTTGGTTATTATGACTCATGCCCGGGCTTTATTTACAAGATCATATCGCCCTCTACCAGAGCGCTCTTTCGTCACTCTGGTGGACATGTGCCCGACTCTACTATGAGAGTTCTACATTTTCTCTATTCTAAATTTTTATTTACCTAATGTCTTTAACGAGTACCTGGCATCGTACAGGCTGAGAACCATCGCTTAACATTCCATCCGAGGGACAGTTTCATCTTTAACATAAAAATACTAAGGGCCTCGGCCGGGTTTCGATACCGCGATCTTGACCTCAGTAGGCTAGAAACTTTCAGGGAATGCTGACTAGATTCTCCTCATATATTTAATTATTAATTATTTATAATTTTCAGCGGAAGCAGCAGAAGGGAATTAGGGATTAGGGGGGAGGCATAAAACACAAAAAATCAAATAACTGCATATATAATGAATTTATCGACATGAAATTTTTAATCTGTGTTCAATCATATATATAAAGCTGAAAATGTCTGTGCGTTGTACCGCTATAACTCACGAACGGCTTGATGGATTTGATTAATTTTTTTTTTAATTTGTTCGTCATCGTCTGTGGAAGGTTATAGGCGTATTAGTACCTCAATATCTGGTCCATCCCAGCATCCACCCACGCAATCTTTGTAACTCAAAAACCACTGCAATGATTAATGAGGAATCTTTTTGAATAGATAAGATTTTATCTACCGGAAGGTTATGGTCTATTTTTTAATCAACCCCTGGTCCATCCCAGCATCCAGTCACGCAATCTTTGTAACTCGAAAACCATTGCAACGATTAATGAGAAATCTTTTGGAATAAATTGGTTTTAGCTCCAAAGCTAGCGCTACTACAGTTGAAGGACTATAAGCCTTATTCCCTATGAATAATTGAAAATTATAACATCATGCATGAATGTACTGTCGAGGAACTGAATAGCCTTATAGGAGATATTGGGAGAAAAGTCAAAGTTCCCCGGGCAACGCCGGGTATTACTGCTAGTATCCTATAAAGACAACACATCGATTTTCAGCCATATCAGCCAAAGGGAAGGGGGAGATTATGGGAGAGGCTTAACTCAAAAAATATAATAACAGCTGTTGTAATGAATGTATCGACACAATATTTCATATGTGCATTCAAAACTAGATAAGGATGACACTTATTAATTTTCAACGGAATCCGGAGAAGGGATAGTGGGAGGGAAGGAGGGGGCAAAACTCAAAAACCCGAATAACTGACAATATAATGTATATATTGACATGAAATTACATATTTAAAGTCAAAACACAATGAGGATATAACCTGTCAAATTTCATGGATATCGGCTGAAGGGAGGGGGGGGGGGGGGGGGGTTGAGGGGAGTGGGCTCAATTCAAAAACACTGATTACTGCCGATGTTATGAACTTATCGTCACGAAATTTAGTATGAGGATTTAGGAGCCCCTATGTAAGGCAACTGCTGGAATATTAGCGCAAACGGTAGACTGGTAGTGAGGTAGGGAGAAAATATAATTAATTTGTTCTGGGGAATTTTTTTTTCATATTTGAAATCTAGAGGTCAGAAAACATGAAAACGCATAAATGTTTTGACCGATTATTTAACTTCCCCTATACATCGTATAAATGAGAAAGTAAAATAAATAAATAATATATTTATTTAGCTATATTTTCGAGGAGCAGTACTGCACATTCTAAACCACTGCTTTAGATGGGATATTGTGTAAATATTCAATAGAAGCGAATCTAGAAGGGAGCCTTGTCACACCCCAGCCCTAACAACAGTGCACTGATTGGCCTCCCTAGAGAAGGGCCCAAATACTCCTCCCTCCCCCCACCCTAAGTAAATCCTAGCTACTTTTTTTTGCCCTGTTCTCTCCCTTTTTCAGTTCCATATTTCTATTGATTGAATTTTTAGGATATGGTTGAGAAGACTTCTACAGTTATTTTAACAATGGATTCAACATTATTTCTGCTATAGTTAGTTAATTTTTTTTTATTATCTTTTTCCGGGTGTTTAGGCCCCTGATGGAGGTTTCACACCACCCTTCCGCCGCGTAGAGGAGGTAATAGGTCTGTTTTTCTGATTTTTATTATGTGTTTTTATGTGGCTAGTTGTAGGACCCAGCCACAATTCGAGACGATCGCCTGGGTCCTACAACCTTATTGGCGTTTTCCGAGAGAGGTCACTTGAAATTTGGAATGGAATTTTTCACAGATTACATAACTGCCCTTATACCTCTCATAGCTGGGGAAGTAAAAAATGTATTATTAAAACGTATCGTTAGTTATATTTTGATTTATTGAAAGAAAAATTCTTCAGAAGAAAAACACAGTTGTAAATCCTCGTACCAGAAAAATTAATTCATAAGTTTTAGATAATTAAGTCTGGCTGGGGATGAAGTGGACATATTTGTTAAATAATTAATACAGAATTATCAGTCCAACATATTGTATTATATATATTGTCATGTTTATTATATATAAATATAAGTATTTATTTGTTCAGTTTTTATAATTTTATTTTATTTTTTTAATAGTTTTTTTATTACAACTAATCATAGGCGTGTTAGACTCAAGTAATTATAAATCTAATTTATAATCTATCTTAATATATAATAATCTTTTGACGTATCCTATTACCTTGTATTGATTTAACGGAAATAAATTTATTATTATTATTATTTTTACTGGTTTCGTCAATTTGACATCTTCAGGTGGTGAACCTTATTAGAGAATAATTTATGGTTTCCAGATTTACTTTGTGAAGCTCCATTCTAGGAATAGATAATTAAAATACACAATTTCTTTGTCAAACTTCACTATATATTTTCAAATACTCAACTAGTTTCGCCGTGTTAAGGCATTATCAAGAGTCACTTACAAAAGTTTGTAAGTGACTTTTGATAATGTCTTAACACGGCGAAACTAGTTGAGTATTTGAAAATATATAGTGAAGTTTGACAAAGAAATTGTGTATTTTAATTATCTATTCTTATTAGAGAAGGACACATATCAATCAGGGACCAGCTGGATACTCAGTATCCAGCTGGTCCCTGATTGATATGTGTCTCCTTCTCTAATAAGGTGCACCACCTGAAGATGTCAGATTGACGAAACTAGTTGTAAAAAATATAAGGTAAGGGAATTAAAAATGGGTACTTTTTTTAATTAAAAGTAGATGTTTATTTGACATTTCTTTGTTTGTTGTGTTAATCAAAGTGTGCCCCATCAGAATCAACAACCTTGGCACATCTATCCTTGCAAGTAATTTTTCACGAATTTTTTTACATGTGGTCTGGATTTGTCATGGAGTAAAATCACCTTTTCATGTCTATTCCCCAATTCCGGTCGCTTTTCGTTGGTCGCTTCTCACATTAAACACATTAATTGCAGTCAGCTTCACCCATGCTGGTCTGCATTTCGGATTGTTGTAATAAATCCACTTTGCAGGAACAATTCACAAATGGGAGATGTTTTCGCCAGAGGTCTTGTGGAAGTTCATTCCAATACTTCTGAATAAAACACCTAGAACAAGACTAGACTCTAGGTTATAAGTCTGTATCCTGTACACTTGACAATGCTCTAACCAGCGAAATATATTGTGTATTTTTATATAAATATAGTGGAATTTTTGACTTGTTTTATTCAGTAGAATTCACAAATGGTTTTTCGTCGTGCAATGTCCCCACTCTTTTAACTCATATGGCACCCAATTTCCAAGTTTTTGAACCATGCCCATAGCATGTAAACGTTTACCAATTATTGATCGATCAACATTTAATGTTTCTGCCAATACCTCAAGTGTCTGACGTGGATTGTCGTCTAGTAATGCTTCCAATTCCGAGTCTTCAAATAGTTTTGGCTGCCCCGGACGTTCCTTGTCTTTGACACCAAATTCATTGTTTTTGAATCTCTTAAACCACTTTTCGCAAGTGTTTTGAGAAGGACCATGTTTATTATAGACTTCCAATAGCAAACGGCAGGTTTATGCTGCAGTTTCTTTAGAAAGAAAATAATGCAACATCACTTCCCGCAAATCCACATTATTCGGCACAAAACTTTCCATTTTAAAATTATTTAAAATGCCAAATGTTTTGCACTAAATATAAAAGGATAACTTTAATTCTGGCTGGGGATGTTCATCGCCGGTGATTATGTGACCTTTTTTTTTTACTCCTTGGTTCACTACTTCCCTGAGAGTAAAAGGAGAACACGAACAGATTCTTCAATGAAAGAAAAAAAAATCATCATGATGGACTCAAGAGGTACAGAGTTGAGAAGCTTCTGTAAATTCAGTCTCTCTGGAGTGCCCTTTAAATAATGCATCAGTCACTAAGTTGCACATTTCGTCCTCTACCATCTCTGCATACTAATTATATTACTTTCCCTTACAAAGTATAGGGAAAGTTATGTAATCTGTCAAAAATTCGATGCCGAGTTTTCAACGGAATTACATACAGTAAAAATTGTTTATAAGAACATTCAAGGGACCGTCTACTTGGTTCTTAAACCCGATAGTTGCTATATCCGGTAATCAATTTTTTTCTGTTTAATTATCGATCCATTTTTAGAAAGTTGAAGCCTCTTTCCTCTGGAACTACTTTTAAGGAGTTGAAATTAGCAACCGCATTAAGTAACAACAGTTTTGCAAAATCATTTGCTTTTGCTTGCAAAATTGGTTCATTTATCGGAATGTTTGCACTCCTTTGAACCTTGAACCACTGCAACAGAGCTTTTTCGACATCACCATGAGAACTTGTACGAATTTTTTTCCTGCTGGTACGATCGTTTTCGAATTCTTCTTTTAATTTTTGACGGTTCTTAAAAATGTTTGAAATGGTTGCATTACTCACCTTTAGTTCATTCGACAAAGCTCCATTTTCCAAACGAGAAATTATATGGAGTTTTTCCTCCACCCTAATGGTTTTTTGTTTTGTTTTTTCACTCATTGCACCGTCCTGTTTGAACAACTGCAGAGAACTGAGAGAGAATGTGTAGTCAGAAAATAATGTAAACAACGACGGAAACATTCCATGAAAATAATTGATTACTATTTTCGTAGAATATTTTATGTCTGAACTCCTCTTTCGAGGGATTTGTTTTCTCATGAAGTTCTTATAAAAGGTTTGTTTTCTCAGAAATCCATTAACTTTAGGTCTCTAAAAGCGATATGTTCTTACTAACGATGTTCTTATAACCAGATATTTTTTACATTAAGTTGCATTAAAGCTGGCCGGGAACTAGAAATTTCGTTCTAATAATCGATATGTTTTTACAACCTGTGTTCTTTTAAACGATTTTTACTGTATTTCGCAACCTCTAGATTGAATGACTAAAAAAAATTCTAGCTGTCTGTGTCTGTTGCCAAAATTGTTTTCTAAAAAAATTTCCAATCGCTAATAAGTTCTCAAATTTGAGGTAGGATCAATAGAACAAATAGCGCCCCGAATAATGTAAATTAAATTCCTATAAAAAATATATCTAAGTAATTTTTAAATCGCAATTCATAGCAATGCATTTTAAAATAGACTGTGCCTCCGCTGCCGGCGCCAGCAACCGTAATGGGTGACGGTGCCGGCAGCGGATGCATTCAATTATGGCTGCCAGCGCCGGCGTATTACGTACTTGCTCGCTAAAACCAGTCTGTATGAACTAAAAATCTGAATTCTCATACAAAATTCATTACATCGGCAGCCATTAGTACTAAGGACCGCACATGTTTTCTTACGTTCGCTTAAAATTTTTTCTTTCCTATTATATACCCTATATTTTTACATCATAAGAAAAATTTAAAATAACGTTTTATTTTATGTTTGTTCAGACTGTAAGTACTATATTTTTTACTTAATATTAAATGAAATAATCTAGGATTAGTTCATAAAACTGTAAACAACAATAATAATTTCAAAAATCCAGTTGATGCATCCGAAAAAGTTAAATGTTGACCTGTAAATAATAGAATGGCACTAAATTTAACGACCCGTTTTGTCCTTTTTTTTTTTTTTTTCACTAATGTTATCGTATTTGTAACTGCAGGTGTGAAAATGTCTATATGTAGAAGAGAGTTGTACGATGTGTTGAGAGCCAGCAATCGTCCTATTGGAAATACCCTCGAACAAATTACATTCCTTTTTGACTATACGGACTTGGGAGCTATTGATACGCGAAATCAAGGAAGTGGCAATAAAATGATGGCTATATTGCTTGAAGGTTTTTCGAAAATCCTTCCTTAACAGCTGAAATTACTGGCGTGGATGAAGAATTAATCGAAAGGTTTAGCATACTCCCACATGCTTCGTCATCAGGGTATGATATTTATTTGGAAGCCTTTGAAACTTTCGCTGCTGAAACTGCTCTTAGGTATGTCTTACTACAAGGTTGGTACACCATGCCTATCAGTGTTCATAAAATACTTATATATGGGAGTGCTGTTATCAAACATTTTCTAATACTTATCGGACAGCTGGCCGAGACGTTCAAGAAAGGCAACATAAGAAAATAAATAGGATCAGGGAATACTTTTCTAGAAAAATAGATCAATTCAACAACGATTTCGGCAGAAATTAGCAGTGAAGACAACAATTTCGTTAGTGATTTTGGTTTGAGCGACTTGTCGCTCTATTTATAATAATCAAAAAAGTAATTGACAAACCATAGTGTTATTCGTTATTTTTCTGAGTTTTTAGTCCCTTCTGAATGATTGGAAAATGATACAATTTTGACCCGCTAGATTCGGGATCTGGCCCACTGTGCGGCGGTGCCAGCGGAGGCAGTCCCTTTGAAATATGGTTTATGTATTGGTAGTTTTTTAAAAAAATTAAGAAAATTATTTGTGACGTGGCCCTTATTTTGTTATACCAACAACGCTTACAGATCACTCTCTCTCCCCTCCCATTCTCAAAATCATTTCATTTTGTCTCTTTGTACAGCGTTATCTTGAGAGTAGACATTCTTATACCCAGTAATGCCAGGATGAAATAATTTTGAGAAGGGGAAGTGGAGAGAGAGTGGTCTGTACGCCCTGTCAGTAATGACCACATCACAATTTTTTTTTTTTTTATAAAGCAAAGGCTATAAGTATTTATATTAGCACATTTACAAGAAAAGTTTACAAGAAGAAGAGGGGGGAAAAGGGAAATGGAATGTAGTCCTAAATATTAACATAATGGAAGAGAGTTAAGTGGTTGTGGGCTTTTCCGTGAGGTTGAAAAGCCTGGGAAAACCACCCCTCTCCTTGAAGAAAAATTATTAAAAAGTGGGTTAAAGAAGGGGCTGAGATTTGGGGAAGTTGGAGTTAGTTGACGAGTCAATATTCCTGATTTATGTGGCTTTGGAGAGGTCTAGAAGTTGGGGGTGGATTTAAATGTGGCTCTCGGTTTAAATTCATTTAAAAAAGAGGAATGAGATGTGATTAGGGAGAAGAAGATGGGACAAAAGAAGAAAGTGATCGATCAAGGGGGAAGGTCGTTAGGTCTGATTAATGGGACAAGGGACCCTGGAAAAACCAAGAGTCCCAGGACACAATGGGACAGGGACCATGGAGGAATTAATAAGAAATGTTGGGACAGGGTATCAAAGACACTCCTGTACGGAGTGGACTGATGGGGGTCATATGTCAGTTTCAGGAACAGCAGACGTCATGGAGATAGGGGTTGGTGAAGTGGTTAGAGGTAATGGCTACTGACCTGGGGGGCTGAGAGGGGGGGGGGGGGGGGAGAAGAAGAGACAGAAGAAGGAACCTAGAAAGAATTAGAGACACTTCAAATAGGAATAGGAAACGACAGTCAAATGTGATGTAAAAAATACACACATTATTATCATCAAAATATTCCAAAATCAATTATAATTATTTTAATGAAGAATTATTTTGTATAAAAACACCTGTTAGAACATTAGTAAATTAATTAGTGAATATAAATATTAGGGTGATCCAAAAATGACAATTAAAAAAAAAAAAAAAAAAGTGCACCCCCTAGTTTGGAAGAACTCGACGAGAAAAAAATTTTGGCGCCAAAAAAAACTAAAAATATTTGAAATAACCCGTGCCCCACGGCCTTTGAAATTCAAATGGAATTTAACATGGGTTTTCATATGTATTAAAGTTGAAACAAAATGGCGCTTCCATGTTTCATCAAAATGGGCTAAACATTTTCCACATTATGGTTTTTGGGGGTCGGAGAGCACGAATTTGACGTCAAAAAGTTATTTTGACATATGACAGCTGTCAAAAACGCTGTCAACAAAATGACAATAACATTTTTTCTCATTTGACATTCAGTAAATTCATTTCTTAAAGGGTTTTTGAGGATAAAGTAAATTCGTGTTCTCCGACCCCAAAAACCATAAAGTGGAAATTTTTTAGCCCATTTTGATGAAATGTGGAAGCGCCATATTGTTTCAAATTAATACATATGAAAACCCATGTTAAATTCCATTTGAATTTCAAATGCCGTGGGGCACGGGCTATTTCAAATATTTTTCGTTTTTTTTGGCGCCAACATTTTTTTTTCGTCGAGTTCTTCCAAACTAAGGGGTACACGTTTTTTTTTTTAAAATTGTCATTTTTGGACCACCCTAATAAATATACAAAGAGAAGGCGCCGTTAGCTCAGTGTATGCGTGCTTGTCTTCTGAGCTCAAGATCGTGGGTTCGAAACCCGATCGAGGCCGTTAGTTTATTTTATCTGTGAGATAAAATAAACCTGGTCCCGAGTCTGTATGATGTCAGGTACTCGTTAAAGACCCCCTACCCTAGGTGAATAAAAATTTAGGAATCCCACAGTAGAGTCGGGCTCATGTCCACCAGAGGGACGAAAGAGCGCTTTGCTAGTAGGCGATATCACCTCGTAGTTAAAGCCCGGGCATGAGTCATAAAACCTAAACCTAAATATACAAAGACTGGACTATTCGATTTTGTTTAAATACAAATGGTGAACAACCAATGAATGGAGGTAAAATTCCGTCGATCAGCTGTTTTATAGAGTCAAGCACAGTCGAAAGAGAGTTGAATTAGGGTCAAGACAGTCTGAGTGAGGGAGATGATGATCCAATATTAAGACAGTCAAGTGAGAGGAGTGTTTGAACACAGTTGAAGTACAAAGACGAAACAAGGACAAATAAACCAGTGAGCTACAAAAGACGGTACTTTTTATTTATTGATAATATATGCCCAATATATAAAATTAAAGAGTTGCCACCGAAAAGAGACTAATACAGTTTTAGAAAATAGTTAATAAGAATTTTTGTAAATAATTAAATATTTAATTTTCAAAGTTATATATTTTTTTTTAAATTCCATCCCTTTAAAATACGAAGTCCGCTATCTAGGCCTCATACTCGACAAACGGCTAACTTGGAATCCTCACACGAGACTGAAAAGACAAGAAATGAACAGACGTTATAAACTTCTACTAAGACTACTAGACAAAAGATTCAAACTAACTTTGACAACAAAACGACTTATATACAACGCAATACTCAAACTTATGTGGACTTACGGACTTGAACTCTGGGGTTCTGCCAAGGCTTCCAATCTCCAGCGCATCCAATCCCTTCAATCCAAAATCCTTCGTACAATAGCCAATGCTCCTTACTACGTCTCCAACAAAACCCTTCACACTGACCTTAACGTACCTTTCATCACTGAAGTCGCTAAATCCAATTATAAAAACTTATTTTCCCCTTCTTAGTTCCCACAATAATCCTCTAGACCGTGCCCTCCATTCTGCCATACTTCCCCAACGACGGCTTAAGCGTCAATGGCCTAGAGACCTCCTGAGCAGAAGCAGTGACAGTGATTAGCTATAAACGAGAGAAAAACAATGACTAGGGAGGTCACCACTGGGTGATTTCTCCCCTCATGACATTTTGACATTGCCATTACCTCTTCATTAGCACATTTGCTTGTTGTATTTATGTGTATACAGTTGTAAATAGCTATTTGTAAAATAAAAAATAATAAATAAAAAAAAATATTTTTTTTATAATGTTAAGTTTAAATACACCCAATGTTTTGTTCTCGATTCTATGCTATTCATTTTCCCTGTCAACCAAATAAGATAATATCTTTGGATTAGATTAAACATTTTTGGAAATTTAGAAAAATTTGATGCCATCTCAGAATTATATATTTAGAAGAATCCCAATGAAATAATTATTAATTAAAATTTTAAGTACGTGCACTCTCTTCAAAATTTCACGTCATAAACTTTATATATATTTTTATTATGTTCATTTTCGGAAACTACTGTAGAAAGTATAATAATTTTTATTTTATTTTACATTTATTTAATTATCAAACAGAAAAGATAATCATAGAATCCAATTCCATGGTTACCCAAATTTTTGTTCTTAATTCTGATAAATGCATTTGAAGGTGTGGTATTTCATTAATATTAGTTGTGAAAAAAATGTTTATGTGGTCAAATGTCAAAAAATGTTTAAAAAAAGTTGAAATCAAACATCGCCGGGAGTCATTACAAGCTTTTATTTAGCTTGCTTTGTTGTCTTTTAGTACGTACCTGGCAATTATAAATACTTACGGCATTCATTAAACTAACCGTAAGATATACATACAATTTACAGAAGTTAACAATGATGGTGAATAATTTATTATAAAACGAAATAAGTAAAAAATAAAAATAAATAACAAACAGTTATGTAACGGCTGGGCTGCATCTACCCAGCTATTTTCTGAGAAAGATTAAAATGTGCAAACTCTCTCGGGTACACCTGCTAAACTTCCCAGGGAACGGTCTAGAGCGGACCTAAGTCTTCTTCGAATGCGCTAGCTCGTGAGAAACGTAGGTCCCCGAAGAGTGGGAGAGGAGCCATGGAGGGTTTTTGCTAGGGCAGAGGAGGCAGTCTTGTCCTGGGACCGAAGAGAGCAGTCAGGTTATGCTGGGGACACAGTTGCTTCTTGGGGTGATCTTCTGCCTGGGTAAGTGTATTACTGATTCCAGCCAGTCTAGGTTTAAGTGATTCCATGTTTTATTCTAGTTCTAAGTTGTCATCTGGGAGACATTAATTATACATATTGATTGCTCACTACCGTCTTTTTATTACTTGAGAACCACCCATGGCAATCCCCAGGGCGGGTTACAATTAAAAAAAAAAAATTACGCTATAGTCTAATAAATAATATATAAATAGGCTTGTGAGCGACAAGCTTTAACTTTTCAAAATAATATTGTTTCGTATAAATATATACAGATTCAACTTTATAAGTACACAGCACAACATATGTAACAAAATAAATTACTTTTTTATTCCTTATTAGTCCATTCAAATAAAACCTTGTTTTTAAAAAAGTTTTTTCATTTTTTTTATTTTGTAGGTAGCTTTGTCTATAAAAGAATGAAAAAAGAATCATCAACATCGTTTACAAAAGATAATACAATGGAAAATGCTTGGGAATATTTGGGAATATTATTGTCAGTTTGGGAATATTATTGTCAGTTTGTTGGCAGTAGAAAGTTTTGATTTTGGGCCAAGTAGTCTACGTAGTAGTAGTCTGTAACTCTTATCGTTAAAGTCGTGTGTGTGGGTTCCACGTCAGGCAGCTGACTAAATAAAACCCGAGGTAACGAAGCTGGTTGAAGGAAGAATAGAGAAATATAATGGTAAATAACGGAACGTGAATTATCATAATAGAATGTTCTGAGTGCTATATACATACATTTTAAGAATTCTCTTGAAAATCTTCTTAAATGTAATCTGAAAATGAAGTTGAATACAACTTTACATAATCAAGAAGTTTTTTTTTTTTACCACCTGGAATACCTTTTCAAGTTTAAGTTCATGAAAAGTTTTAGATACTGTTCCTATATTTACCTAAACTTGAATGGTACTTGAATCTGGAATTCAAGTAGCGCTCGAAACAACACTCAAGTAAAGTTTACATTATACAAGTTACCAGGGGAATGTAAATGAGATTAGTTCAAACATCACTGAATTTCTCACAGTGCATCGACATACAATCTATATTAATAAAGTTGTGTTAACGTTTGTGGGTATGCTTGCATATTTGTTCTACCGTAAAATTTCATTTTCAGATTTTCATGAAATTTTATAGATAGTTACTTATTATGACCCACTGCCCGGGCTTTAACTACGAGGTCACAATACCTACTGCCAGAGAGCTCTTTCGTCACTGGTGGAGATGAGCCCGACTCTACTGTGGGAGTTCTAAAATTTTCGGGGGTCTTTAACGAATACCTGACATCATATAGGCTCGAGACCATCGCTTAATGTCCCATCCGAAGGACAGCGTGCTTAAGTTTATTTTACCTCCCAGGTAAAATAAACTAAGGGCCTCGGCCGGGTTTCGAACCCACGATCTTGAGGTCAGAAGGCAAGCACGCATACCATTGAACTACCGGCGCACCTTAAATTTTATTTCAAGTATATTTATAAACCGAATTGAAATATGGGATATATAATTTATTTCTTGGTTGGTAGGTAGTGGACTTATTTATTAAATAAGTAATACAGAAAAAATATACAAAGATAGACTAGTCGCATTTTGTTTCAAAACGAACTGTGAACAACCAATGAATGGAGGCCAAAAGACGACGATCAGCTGTTTTGAATAGTGAGAAACAGTCTAAGGAGAGATGTGGAGGTGGACAGTCTAGAGAGGAAAGAGTTATTGGTTGTTCACATTTCGTTCTAAAACAAAAATAATCTAGTCCATCACTAATTAACTTACTTCACTCCTAACAGCTGTTTTTATACAAATATGTTATAATAATTGATTTTTTTTTTATATTAATAATTTTAATGCCCACCATACGTAGGTAAGTAACAGAACACTCCAGAATTACGTCATAATAAACACAGTTCACGACACAATTCAGGACCTTTACAGATGTTTCTGTAGCAAATTGCAGTCACACCCAAATCCATACATCCACTCACTTTCTTCACCACACTTGCCACACAATCCTCCCAGAAGATTGAAGAGGAGGTGGAGCCGTGACTTACTATAATTCCAATTTGCAACCCCCCCACTTGAAACAAAATCATAATATTCATTGATAATAATCTTAATATTCATTGTTTTAAATTTCGCCCTGAGGAGCTACCGCTGGGTGGCCTTCCTCTCTCACGCCAATCAAGACATCCACTATCAATCAAGTCTTCTTGGTAGCTGGTTGTTGCGTAATGGCAACAGTTGCGACCAACATTATTAAGACAAAAATATATATATATATATTAATAATTTTAATGTGAGTAAATTTATACATCACAACATATCCAAAACCGTATAAAGTCGATACCTATCAATTTTCTGTCAATCTGCCAAAGTGGGGGGATGAGAGAAGAGAGCTCAAGATGTTTGAGCATTCAGATGGCCCTGAGTAAAATACAGAAGAATGAAAACAGCTGATTAATTCACGTTGGCTATACGAGCATTCATTGTTTCAATTTCACTTAAGTCGTATTAAAATTTCATGATATTCTCGTCGTTTATATTCATAAGGTCTAGTCTAGGACACTGCTATTATTAAGATAGTAAATAATAAATATGGAGATATGGTACCTTAAAAAATAAATTGAAAGCAGGTATGGAAAATAGCATTTAAGAAAAACAAAACCTGTTTCTTTTTATGGTTCTGGTTGGCCTGGTTCTGGAAGTAATAAAACTGTTTTTCTTTCTCTTCTGCTTTTCTTATGGTTGAAATATCATATTTTTTCCCCAATTACATTAGTGCACCCCTACATTTTATATTTTTCTTGTATTTTCCTTAAAGTCTTATATATATATATTTTTTTTCTGTTCTCACTTAATTAACTAAATTTTTTTCCGTATTGTGCTATTATTTTTGTTGCTCAAGAACGTGGGTTCGAAACCCGACAGAGGCCCTTAGTTTATTTTATCTGGGAGGTAAAATAAACTTAAGCACGCCGTCCTTCGGATGGGACGTTAAGCGATGGTCCCGAGCCTGTACGATGTCAGATACTCGTTAAAGACCCCTGCCCTAAGGGAATAAAAATTTAGGGTAGGCAAAATTTAGGACTCCCATAGTAGAGTCGGGCTTATGTCCACCAGAGAGACGAAAGAGCGCTCCCGTAGTAGGCGATGACCTTGAAATTAAAGCCCGGGTATGAGGGCTAATAACTATCTCTTCAAGTCAAAGTTATAGAGAATATTGTAAATGTAATAAGATTTTTTCGGACACAGATGTATATTTGCTGTCTAAACAATACTGAAGTTTCGCATCTTAACGAGGAGGGCCAAGCTAATTGTTTACAAAACTATTGTCCGTCCAATTGACTTACACTGGTGGAACTTAAGCGTTGACTAAAGAAAATGAAGAGACTCCCTGTCTTCGAGAACGGCAGAAGGCGTATGTAGAAGAACAGGGAGCTGAGAGACCTCTACGGGGTATCCGACCTGGTGATCCTGATCAAGCAGGCGAGATTGCGTTGGTTGTGCTACGTAGAGAGAATGACCGGAAGAAGATAGTCCAGGTGGTGCCAGGAGAAGAGGAAGACCTAGACTCCGTTGGTTGGACGACGTCGAGGCGAATTCATTCAGAGGTTGAATGGAAATGACTTTCGATAAAGACGAATAGATGAGGATTGTGACGGAGAACTGGATTATTTTTCCAGAAGGTTCTCCTGTTTTCAAGAAGATGAATTATCCAAAATATATCTGCTTCTCCCAACTTGGAATATAGAATTCGTATTTCTTGCTAGTATCAATGCGTAAACTTGGATTCCTTCGGACAAGATTGTGCACTTAACCATTGTTAAGGCTTCATTTAATACGAAGATGAAGAGAGGGTAATTTCGTAGTTGGTAACAATGATTTAGTAATTAACGAAGTTATTATCATCAAAATAATTCTAAACTGATTGTGTGATTCAACTAACTAAATTTCCTCCAAGACCAAGTGATTAATAATACCGTTCAAAGTGACTAATAATACCATCCAAAGTGACGAGGGATGATTATCAAGCCATGGAACAATTTGGAATCAGGCCAAGTGCATACAAGATAAATCAACATTTTATTCCCTCTTTAATCGAACGAATGAATGAGACTTTATATAAAAAAAACGTCAACGATGTATTTTCCCCAGAACGAATTAATCAATTATTTTTTCGCTCTTGCGGCAGTTATTAGGGTTTTTGAATTGAGCTCTCCCGTTGATTCTATACTTCCCTTTGGTCGATTTGGCTCAAAATCAATGGGTGTCGTCCTTATGCGGTTCAGGATAAACATCGTGACGACACATTCATTCTATCGGGAGTTATCGTGGTTCACAGACACACACACAGACAATAAGACATTCTTACCCCCATTTGTGGTGTCAGGGGGTTAGAAAACATGAAATTCTCATTGCTGAACTCGATAACTACCAATGGAATGAATCTCGTATCAATACAAAATTTGATATATGTATGTATCAGAAACCCTATAAAGATGTCAACTATTAGTTTTCAGCCAAATCGGAGAAAAGCAAATGGGGGTTAGGGGGAAGGGCTTAACCCAAAGCTCTAATAATTGCCAATGTAATATCTGTAGTCACAGGGAATAAATTGGTAAGTCTAAATTCATTATTACTCATATACCTTCTAAATCTATAGGAGTGAATGAAAATTAATATTGTTAATCCTTTCTAGGATTACCTTCACTTGGAAAACACCCTCTTCCCGTGGAATAGTCTGCCGTAGTGAATAAATGGTTAAATGCAGTTATCTCGTGAATCATTCCTCTAATAAGTAGATTGAGTTGATTTAACCGAGAACTTCTGAAAGTATTAGAGTTCTGAGCTCCCAGTGCGCAATTGGGTTGGGAGATGATCACAGTACACTTAACTCATTTTGGCAATTTTACGACTTCACAACTTATTCCCTGTGACCATAGATATATAGTTTGAGGATTCTTACTTACTCTCTTACTCCGTTGGCGACGAACCCTGAAGATCCTTAGCCGCCCACACTAGCCTTCTCCACCGCGATCTGTCGTACGCCACCTGTCGCCAGTTCACCACGTGGTGTTCCACAGCATCATTCTTCACCAGGTCAGTCCACCTCAGCCGTGGTCTTCCTTGTGATCTGGCCCCTTGGACCTGAGCGTCCATGATGCGTCCTATGGCTGTCTGCTGTCCGCTTCTCACCACGTGTCCAGCACATCTTAAGCGCCGTGATTTCATATCTGCAACTACGGTCGGGTGTTGCCAGAAGATGTCTCTCAGCTCCCTGTTGGTTCTGATCCTCCACTCTTGGGTTTCTCTATCCTTGACCGGACCTGCTATTTTCCTCAGCACTTTATTTTCAAACGTCTGGAGACGTCTCTCCAGACGTGAGGCCAGGGTCCAGGTCTCACACCCATAGATCAGAACGGGCTTTACCATGGAGCTGTAGATCCTATACTTCAGGTTCCTTGACAAGGCTCTGGACCGTAGCAGCTTGATGACAGAGAAATACGCTCTTTGGGCCTGCAGAAGTCTTCTGTCCACTCCTCCAGCATCGAGTTGATGCTAGTTACCGTGGACCCGAGATATCTGAAGTTCTCAACTCTTGGGAAGGAGAAGGTCCCCACATTTAATTCCTGCTCCAGATGAATATTCTTACTGACTATAAGGTAGTCGCTCTTGTCGACATTAACTTCCACTCCTACTCTGCGGCTGTGCTTAAGCAGTTTGCCCTCCTTACTTTTAACTTAGTAACTTACTTTTAACTTAGTCCTTTAGTTTGAGGATTCAGAAGTCCAAATTTGTCAACTATTGTTTTTTAGTGAATACGGTCGATTAGTTTCCGAGAGAGAGATCGAAATCTTAATTAATTCGTGAATCTTATTTTATTGCATTCCTGAATCTTCCAGTCTTATTCACATAAAATCTTGTTGAATATGACACAAAGCGGTACATGGTTCAATCCATCGATCAACTTGTCATACGTAATGCCGTCCTTCGAGAGTCTCCATCGTTTTAATCTCCATATTGCATATTCTATCTCTCCATCTAATAAATCTAGTTTCTTAGTTTCTTCTGTCCTTGGGGAAGGAGTATTGTACAATGTGCAAAAATCCGGGATGGAGTTTTCAACGGAATCACACATCTCAAGATCCCTTGGATACGTTTTCATTATTTTCTCAAGGCATCACTTTTTTTTTAGATACCGATTATATATCTGTGGTCACAGAGAATAAGTTGTTAAGTAGTAAAATGGCCAAAATGAGTTGTGTACTGTGATCATCTCCCAAGCCATCTGCGCACTGTGAAGAAGTTGGGAGCTCAGAACTCTAATATTTTCGAAATTATAAAGATGTGGGTTCCTTGGTATCTCGTAAAATTGTGTATGTTCTCGGTTAAGTCAACTTAATCTATTTTTTTGTCGAACCATTCATGAGATAACTGCATTTAACCATCTATTCACTACGACAGATTATTCCAAGTCAAGAGGGTGTTTTCGGTTAAATCAACTTTAGAGAGGCATCATTCACGAGCATTTCAAAAAGTATGGTTAATAATTACACTTACCTAATTGCCAAAATACCTAATTGCCAAAATGAGTTAAGTGTACTGTGATGATCTCCCAAGCCATCTGTGCACTGTTCTCTGTTAAATCAACTTAATCTACTTCTTTGAGTAATCATTCACGAGATAACTGCATTTAGACAGACTATTCCGAGTGAAGAGGGCGTTTTCGGTTAAATCAACTTACTCAAATTAAGAGAGGCATCATTCACGATTATTTCAAAAAGTATGGTTAATAATTAGGTAAGTGTGTACAAAAATTAGGTAAGTGTGGTCAATAATTAGGTGAGTGATGGGGAATGATAAGGTAACTAAGGGAAAATCCAAGAAAGGATTAACAATATTCATTTTCATTCACTCCTATAGATTTAGAAGGTATATGATTAATAATGAAGCAAACATTTTCATTTAATTCTCGCGCAAAATATAATTTTTCGATTTCAAATGTAAAAATCTGGGCGAAGCCCTTTTCGGTTTACCATCGGTCACCACTTTTTTTGAGCCGTTTTTTTTAGCATGTACAATGTCTTGCGACATCGCACCCAACTTGAAAACCCTACGGTTCCATACAGTGATCACAAACCGGTTCATATGCCCCATTTCAAATGCACTACTTGTATGTTAACCGACCACATTAAAGTATGATTCAATAAATTTAGACTGACTCAGCTCAGTTTTTGCAAACAGCAGAATGCATTGCACACCTAGTTATTATTGTTGTCAATGATGCACTCAAAATGTTCCTTGACTGAGAATGGTTTTGGAAAATTATGAGAGTTAGCGTAGAGAAAACATTAAAAAGCGATTAGTGGTTTGAAAAGGGCCTTTTCCTCGCCCCCTCTCCCACTCTGTTCAGGCCAATTTTGAATAAAATCAATATAGCGGCTGGCTCCTTTGAGAGAAAAGGGTCAAAAGAAAATTAAAAACCTTTCTTTGTGTACTTTAAAGAGATTGTACTGTATTTTGGAAATTTGGTTTAAAATAGGAGCGAAATACATTTTATTCTAATTGATCGAAGTAATCAAATTTCCATCAGGACATCTATCTAGACCAAGATCAAAATATGGGGTGCTTCTCTTTCCCAAGAGTTGAAAACTTGAGGTACCTCGGGTCCGTAGTAACTAGTATCAACTCGATGTTCGAACTGGTGACGGAATATCTCAGGCCCAAAGAGCGTACCTCTCTGTCATCAAGCTACTACGATCTGGATGGGCGGTAGTCGATACTAATATCGATATATAGTTCCATAGATAGTCCAAGTACCTATCGATATGAATTTTTCTTTTTTTTAAAGGGAATGCGTTTTGAAGAAAGTTATACTAGAAAGTTATACTTTAAATTTTATTTATAAAATAAAAAAATATATATAAAAAAGAAGTTTATCGAAATTTTCATATATACAGTGAAACCTCTCTTAGAGGGACACCCATGGGGCCGTGGAAGTTGTCCGCCCAGCAGAGATGTCCTCCTAACAGAGAGAAAAGGAAAATAGAAAGTAAATTGATCTTTTCTAAACACGTGTATCGTATGTAAAAAATATTGTTTATTGAACAACTGAATACAGTTTAAATATACATAGGAATAAAAATAAATAGGAATAAAAAATAGGAAATTTGTAATAAAATCAGAAATTTGTAATAAAATCAGAAATTTGTACTAGAATCCGAACATAAACAATGGTACAACGACTAAGTTCTAAAAAAATCGGACATATTCTTTTGTTTCAATTTTTTTTCCCCAATCGAGTTTTCAATATAGACCTCTACCTGAGAAATTAAAATTAATGACGAAGCATCGTTTGCTTGGAGGCAATAACGCTTGATTAAGTTCGCGTAGTGCAGATGAACTGATAGGTTTCACTGTATTTTCAAAAATGCCCATGCTAATCAACTTTGATCGGATTGTTTTCCTAAAAATATTTGAATATTTTGAATGAATGCTTGCCACTTTTGAACACAAAATCAATCCAATTCCTAGTATAGAGTGCTAAAGCAGAAAGATACGTCTATTATCTATTATGATTCTATGATGGACCTTCTTACAAGAAACTCCTTCCACTTATTATTTTTCTTCTTCCAGTTTTCTCTCTATTTAACTCTATTTCTGTTCCAGTTAGTGTGTTGGACTTGGAAATGTGAAGCGTAGCGTGTTCGATTCAGTATGCCGCCAAACTCGGGCATGTGGAAAATTTTTTATCAAACATGATGATGGGAAAAGTGCTAAATTTACTAAAAGTTTTATTCAAAACTAGTTGCAACAGATCCAATTTAAGAGATCACCTCTTGAGACGCCATCAAGAAACTTATAAACCGGCACACAAGACCAAACAACCCACTGCAGAAGCTGAATCACTGCCTACTGTTTCATAAAGTTTTACAACATTTTTTTTCGTCAATTGGTTATTAATTTTTTGATATGGTTTTATATAAGTTGTTGATTGAAATAAAAATTGTTGAATCTAATGCCATTGTACCTACATGTTTGTTTTTTGATTATCTACAATAAGTGTTTTTGAACTTTAATTAATGTGTTAATATTCTTGCCAGGTGTTATACTTAGTGCGATTATTTTCGATAGCAAATGTTATTTCCATACAACAAAACTTCGATTTGAAAGAACAATCACTTATTCGATTGATATTTTTATTCCCTTTCATCGTCCATAACATAGAATAATTTAAATTAGGTAGATGTACATGAAAAAATAAATATAAAATAATCATATTATAATATAATATTGGAATTAGAAAGTATTTTGATTGAAAAGCGACAACTTACTGAATTGTCGATACTATCGATAGTTTACACCGATAGTATCGGTCTATCGATAGTTACCGACTATCGCCAATCCCTAACTAGTAGACATGAGGTCAGGTGCTTGTTGGCTGGGCATGTGGAAAGAAGCGGATCACAGACAGAGATAAGACGCACAGGCATTTTTTTTTTTTTAATATTTGGAATCAAAAGGTTGAAAAATATAAAATTCCGGTGAAAACTCAAACGATAACGTGACTTCCTCTTTATCTGGGGAATCTCCAGAACTTAGCCAGGATCGAACCCTCGATCATGAGGTCAGTGAACGGAAATGCAACAAGCCTCCAAAACTAAATGGTGTGAAAACAAAATGGTGGAGAGAATTGGGCGCTTAGATCCCATGGTGCAAAGCCATCCCAGCTTTTCAATTTAGAATGTGGGTCACAGGGTCACTAAGTTTACAATATAAAGACAAAGAGATGCAACGAAATAGTGCATTTAGTAGTAGCAGTGCAATTCAAGTTCTATTGATCGAAGATATATACACAACCTCTCTAAAACTTAATGACATATTGGGTTACTGAAGCCCAAATTCAATCATCGGCTCAATTAGCTACGAACCTAATTTGTATAGAGATATTATATTGACCACTAGTAGTAGTTGCAATTGGACATTGCAATAAATAAATGAAATAGTATATATTATATTGACGGCTGGTAGTGCTGCAATTGGACATTGCAATAAATATATTAAATATTATATACTATATTGACCACTGGTAGTAGCTGCAATTGGACATTGCAATAAATATATTAAATATTATATACTATATTGACCACTGGTAGTAGCTGCAATTGGACATTGCAATACATATATTAAATATTATATACTATATTGACCACTGGTAGTAGCTGCAATTGGACATTGCAATAAATATATTAAATATTATATACTATATTGACCACTGGTAGTAGCTGCAATTGGACATTGCAATACATATATTAAATATTATATACTATATTGACCACTGGTAGTAGCTGCAATTGGACATTGCAATAAATATATTAAATATTATATACTATATTGACCACTGGTAGTAGCTGCAATTGGACATTGCAATACATATATTAAATATTATATACTATATTGACCACTAGTAGTAGCTGAAATTGGACATAGCATTAAATATATTAAATATTATATACTATATTGACTACTAGTGGTAGCTGAAATTGGATATTGCTATATAGGTTAGGTTAGGTTTTATGACTCATGCCCGGGCTTTAACTACGAGGTCATATCGCCTACTACCAGAGCGCTCTTTCGTCACTCTGGTGGACATGAGCCCGACTCTACTGTGGGAGTCCTAAATTTTGCCTACCTTAAATTTTTATTCATCTAGGGTAGGGGTCTTTAACGAGTACCTGACATCGTACAGGCTCGGGACCATCGCTTAACGTCCCATCCGAAGGACGGTGTGCTTAAGTTTATTTTATCTCCCAGATAAATATATTAAATTAAAGTTCATTTCAGGGTCACTTAAAAAAATATAAGCGGTATCTTACTCTCTCGTTGAGTCTTTGTAAGTGTAAGTGTAGGTAAGTGTGTATAAAAATTAGGTAAGTGTGGTCAATAATTAGGTAAGTGTGTATAAAAATTAGGTAAGTGTGGTCAATAATTAGGTAAGTGTGTATAAAAATTAGGTAAGTGTGGTCAATAATTAGGTAAGTGTGGTCAATAATTAGGTAAGTGTGTATACAAATTAGGTAAGTGTGGTCAATAATTAGGTAAGTGTGGTCAATAATTAGGTAAGTGATGGTGACTAAGGGAAAATCCAAGAAAGCATTAACAATATTCATTTTCATTTATTCTTATAGATTTAGAAGGTATATGATTAATTATGATGCAAACATAATTTATTTATTCCAAAAACTGGATTTACACGATTAATGCAAAAGTAAAAAATGCTGCCCTGAAAAGTTACGAATTTAGACTTACCAATTTAATCCCTGTGACCACAGATAAGTGACAACTATTGATTTCTAGTCCAAGCGGTTTTAGAGAAAAAGCGGAAAATTACTTGATTATTTGGTGCTGGGGAAGTACATTGCCTTTATTCTTAGTATGACCCTAAGCTATTTCCTAACGCTGTGACGTCTGGTAGCTGGTCATTGAGAAAAGCCCTTCCAGCACATACATAACATTCATAGCACGACTTTCCCACTTCACGTCTGGTACAAACTTCCCTTTTTCCCCTCGGTTTTTCACCGTCTGACCCCGTTTTCCTGCTTCCATTGAACTCAGAATTTTCCAATATTGAATCCTTTTCTCATACCCTTTTTTCCCGTTCCGGATAGAAACTGGGAAATAGCCAATTTCCTCGATAGGATTTGACTTGTCTACATCTATCTGACCTCATTGCAGTTGAGCTGTCATCTGTTCTTCCTTCCTTGAATTGATTTTAAAACTTTCTAATTTTATTATTATTATTATTATTATTATTATTATTATTAATATATAATCCGTTTTTTATCTGGGAGGTAAAAGAAAAAGTAAGCACGCCGACCCTCGGATGCGATAACAATAACTGACAGTAATGAATATATCGACACGACATTCAATATCCGGAACCCTTTAAGGACGACACATTGATTTTCAGCCAAATTGGCCAAATGGAAGGGAGGGATTAGGGAAGAGGCTGAACTCAAAAACTCTAATGTTGGCCCTTATTCTTCTTTCAGAATTTCCCTTCAGAAAAAGAAGAAGTTTCTCCTTGTAAAAAGTTTCCCGATTAGCGAACCTAACCTGTCTTCCAGGATTTTCTTTGCTTCCCTCAGTTATACGAACTATAAGTTATCTGTAGCCGTAAAAAAATTCGATGCGGAGTTTTCAACATACTTTTATGCTTTCTGACCTCCAGGTTCCAAATATGGAAATGAAATGTCTGTCTGAGAACAGCATAACTCCCGATAGAGAGAATTTTCAACAAGACATTTTATATGTATATCCAGCACCCTCTAACGAAAACACCTATTGTTTTTCAGTCAAATCGATGAATCAAAAACTCTAATAGCTGCGCTTCTAATGAATGCATCCACATAACATTTCATATGTGAATTCAATAACCCCATAAGGATGGCACTTATTAATTTTCAACGGAATCGTCAAAAGAAAAATGGGGGATTAGAGGGAGCTTAACAAATACCTTAGTAGCTCCCGATGTAATGAATGTATCGACATGAAACTTCATATTTCAAGTCAAAACCCGACATCAGCCGAAGGGAAGGGGGCTCAATTCAAAAACCCTAATAACCCCAAAAATGGGAGCCCGTATAGAAAAAAAATGAACTATTGAAAATTAGCGCTAACGGTCGAAGGGGGAGCGAAAATATAACTGAAGTCGTTCTGGGGATGTACACTGCAGGCGTTTCCCACACAATATTTTCATATGTTATATATTTTAGTCATGATTATTTGTCAAAATGTGAATTGTTGCGGTATTTGAATGGTGAAAACTGGTCTGTTGTTCTGAAGTATTGACTTTAATTTACTAATTAATCTGAAGTACAAAATTATGAGTAGAATATTTCAATAATATTATTTTTTGTATTTAAAATGTAAAGGCAGGCATTATTTTTATTTTTATTTATTTACTTTCTTATTTTTTTAAATGATACTACTTGAATCTTTTGTTATATATAGAAAATAATTGTAGGAATATTGCGGGTCGTCCCTCACCGATAAATGTTTATGTTTAGTAATGTATTCATATATAATTTTAATTTGTATTAGTGTACGTTCATGTTTATGGTTAACAATGTATCTATATTTACTTTTAATGTGAATTAATGTATTCATAGTAAGTCAGGTTCAATTTTTAACTTGTTACAATGTCTATTTTAATGTTCAGTAATGTTCATCAACACACTTTTGTTTATTTGTGATTCTAATCTTGATGTTTGTAGGCCCTGATGATGATATAAAATATATCGAAACGTTGGCATTTAAATAGTGTTTTCTTCCATCTTTGACTGACCCTCAATATTCCTACAATTAGAATCAACAGTCGCTAATCAACATCTACATAGAAAATAAAGTAAAAATTATAGCCTTTGAACTTCCCCCGATGGTATATACCAAGGGTATCTGTCAAATTGTTATCCATAATTTTAAATTGTATTTGTATTTTTGGCAAAGTAATAAAGACAGATTATTATATCACATTTGGAATATTGAGGTCGAAAAACATGAAATTCCGTTGAAAACTCCGCATCAAATGTCTGACAGATTACATAACTTCCCCTATACTTCCGCTGGGGAACTAATATAACTAAATAGGTTAGGTGGGGTTTTATGACTCATGCCCGGGCTTTAACTACGAGGTCATATCGCCTGCTACCAGAGTGCTCTTTCGTCACTCTGGTGGACATGAGCCCGACGCTACTGTGGGAGTCCTAAATTTTGCCTACCCTAAATTTTTATTCATCTAGGGTAGGGTTAACGAGTACCTGACATTGTACAAGCTCGGGACCATAACGTCTCGCACGGACGGCGTGCTTAAGTTTAATTTACCTCCCATATAAAATAAACTAAGGGCCTTGGTCGGGTTACGAACCCACGTTCTTGAGCTCAAAAGTCAAGCACGCATACCACTGAGCTACCGGTGCCCTACCGCCTATAAATCTATATAAATTAATGAAACAATTTTTCCGATTTTGTTCCTGGTTTTGGATGGAGAGCAAACACTTTTTATTTTTGAAATAAAATAAATCTAGTTCATTTAGTAGAATTGGAACGGTCCGTCGCCCAATTGCTGGAATTTTTTATACTTTCCTAAAGCCTGTGGATTCCCATTAGTTCGGATAAACTACGATATACCGCATTTCCAACAGAATAGGGAGAGATGGAGAAAAATATAAAAAAAATATCTGTGCCAATTAGGGCATGAAGCAGTATTGCCAATTAAATGTTTTTTTCATGTGTTTTTTTAAGGTTATTCTTTATTTATGGCTTTCCAGACGTTAACTTCTCATTCGATATAAAAATCCCAGTTTATAGTACGGGTTGTTTTTAAATTTTTTTTAAAACCTCTGATACTTTTCCAGAATTTACTCGCTAATTATTATTATTATTTTTTTTTTTTACTTTTTTAAACAATTTTACCATGAGAAATATATCCGAAAGAATACAATTTGAACCAACGAACCGATGGGTGAAGACCCATTTCAAAAAACCTCAGAACCCGTACTGTTTCACTGAAAGAACTTATTATTTTGTACAATAGTAGGGGGGAAAAAGTCAATTTCGGCACAAGAGCTAATGCGCAAGATGGCGGTCGTTTCTCTCTCGTTTCTTCTCATCTTATCCCTCTCTTCGTCATCCCTCTTCCCTAGCAACCACTTCCATCGCTTCTAATTATTTTGTACATGTCCGAACTTTTTAAATACAGTAGACTCTCCCTTATCCGGCATTGCCGGATAATGGAAATCATCAATTAATGAGAAAAAATATATCAATTAAAGCATAAAAAAAAGTGTTTTTAGGTGAGCTAAGGAATAAAACACGTATGTATTTTGTTGATAACATTTATTAAATTGACAAATATGTACATACTGAACATTGATTTATTATATGTACGTACACATGTATATTTATCCAAGCATTATTATACCAAAAGGTATTTTGAAATCTGCGTTTAATTACATACATATTTAAAACAAAATCTAAAATTCTAAAAATATTATTTGTTAAAAAAAACGGTAATTTTCAAATGTTTGATTTTCAACTATGTATTTATTATAATTTATTTGTAGGATATTAGCGAAGTAAAAAGAAGAAGTAGAAAAAATCTCACCATATCATAACGTCTGTACCTCTGAACTGATTGCTATCTAAAAGGCCATAGAGTACTCTAAAAGTATTACATTTTCAGAAGAGATAGTTATATTGACCGACTCTAAATCCGCCTGCCAACTACTACGCAACTTTCACTCGCAGCAACTACATACTCTCCACAATAGCTACATCCATTTACCAGTCAGATAAGAACTATTACATTCAATGGATTCCTGGACACATCAATTTGACTGACAACGACAGAGCTGACCACCTAGCCAAGCGAGGAACGGCAAAGGACACAGTGACACTCAGAATCGACTTGACCTTAGAGACACCCTTTCCATCCTACAACACCAGACACTCACGGAATGGCAAACCAACTATACTGACATATCCCAAACCAAAGGACAATACCACTACAGAGTACAGAAGACAATAACGACAAAGCCATGGTTCCACCCACACAGTAAGACACTGACGACTAAACAAATCATATACTTGACACGACTGAGGACCGGACATGCCAGAACAAACAAATACTTACATCTAATCAAAATAAAACCATCCCCCAACTGTGAACACTGCAATGAGACTGAGGACGTAATCCACATTTTCACTAACTGCCAAAAATATGACAACCAGAGACAACATGAGACACTACTATCCAACGAAAACACATTTCTTCAAACAATAGCTAACATTAATACCATAGAAAACATTAACAGACTCATTAAATTTATTACCAAATCAAAAATAGAATTATAGGATCAATAGACTACTACATACTCGCTCCGGCTTTATAGGACTACAATTAGTCTTACGGCATAATAAAAAAAAAAAAAAGTAATAAAATATTGTATTAGCGTTCCCTTCATTATAAATACAATGTACATATGTATGTATGTACAATAAAAATACATAAAAGATTCGTGAGTTACAGAATTATTATGTGCTCGTAAATACACGTGGCTCATATAATTGATAATCTAATAATTGAATGTTAATTTTAGTTTAACAAATTTGATATTATTTTGCGAGCGCCGGATAAGGGAGCGCGCCGGTTAACAGAACGCCGGGTGAGGGAGAGTCTACTGTACCTATATCTAGAGATGTATAATTTATTTTTTATTTTTTTATTTTTGGCCTTAGTATTTCGCCATAGCCAATCTATTCAATATTAAATTTATACTTTCATACATTACTCCTGGCCCATAATAAGAATGTTATCTCAAACATTTTCTGTTATTTAATCAGCGCTCTGAAACTTAGAGCATTCATTATGATGAATAATGTATTTCAACTTCCATATGATATTCAATACCTACATCCCCACTCCATATTTACTGTCTTTGTTATATTATTATTATTATTAATTTGTAATTACTTATTTTATTTATACTTATTTTATTTATTTATGTTATTTATTTAGTTTGTTAAAGGTTTCTTTATATATGTCATTATTGTTCAGCTGGTCAATATATAATTTTGGAAATGTTAATACTAATATTGGGTTGATCCCTTTAAACAATAAAAATTATTATTATTGTATTAAATGTATACCTTTTCATTGACCGACCCTAAAAAGTGCACAATACTATATGCTATATATAATACTACGATATAAGTCAGTGTTGTTTGATGCCAATAATGTGGTATAGTAAAAAGGCTGTGTTACCAATTTCTCTACCGTGGATAACATTGTTAATCTTTCTTTTTGGTATTTGCTACAATTCATAATCATATGTTCCAGAGGCTCGAACTCGTCACAATGCTACTTGAAATTTTGGGGTGTCATACTCGTATATATAGGGATGGTGTAGGGAGGATGGCCGGCCATTTTCTGCATTAGCCCTTACGCCACAAGTGACTTTTTCTCCCTACTTATACAAGTCATAAAATGAATAACTAACATCCCTTCCGAAGGACAACGTGCTCAAGGTTCTGTTAACTCCCCATCTCTAATTTAGTTAAATTTCATTTGTTTAAATCGTAACTAGACCAGAAAATTCGAAACATATGAGAAGAAAAGGTTTTCTCTCGAAATCGGAGAATATTATTTTTAACCTGATTAGGTTCAACTCGAAAAATGTATCGACATGAAATCTTTTTTCTTTACATTTTTAGAACCCGGGGGAGTCGGAAAGCATGAAATTTCGGTGAAAAGTCAACATCGAATTTCGAGGGCAGCTCAAAGATAGCATCTAGCCTTTTGAAATTGGAAAATCTTGATGACGCCGTCCTTCGGATGGGACGTTAAGTCCCGAGCCTGTACGATGTAATTCGCTCTGTTAGTAGGCGTTACGACCTAGTTGTTAGTGGCAACATCGAAGTTCAGACTAATTACATAACTCCCTCTATACCTGAAGGAGTGAAAATATATTTAAATATAAAATTTGATATTTTGATGCAATTGAGTGGATGACTGGAGAGGAGAGGAAGTGGTGTTGGTAATTTCAATTTTCCACTTGACCAAGACCTGAGTCCGTTAACTTGTTTAGGAGAGAAGCCCCGAGGCAGTCCTCCAGCCTGTTATGGTAACAAGATCCTCCCACTTTAGGGGAGGGGGGATCCATTTCGTCATATACCTCCCTTAACCAATATTGTAAAAATATTGTACACTTTCCATAAACCACACATCACATCCACTCAACATTTTTTCATGTAAAATTTTCATGAAATCGTTTTTAAAAAATGCCGCTTATTTTTATATATATATTTTTTTTTCCTTTATTTCACCAGCTCAACAAAATGTATGTTATACATGGTGGGGGTAACATGGGGAATTAGATTAAGGAATGTCTCTAGGTAGAGATATCCTTAACTATTTACATCAATATTATATTGAAAACATTCGGTAAAAGTCCTCATATTAACATGTCCTGGAGAAGTCAAGATTTGAGACGTCGTGTAGCTGTGGGTTGTCCGATGTATGTGGTAGATCCTGGAACAGTGGCCTGTCGTGGTATTTACGGAATTTGGTGTGAATGAATTCTTCTATTGAGGGGAATTCGAGGTCGCGGTGTAATTGGGATTTTGGAACAAACCAAGTTCACAGCCGTTCTAAGGATTTTGTTCTGGAAAACTTGAAATCTTTTTATTTTAGTTGCGGAAGCTGATTTCCAAACTTCACTGCCGTAAGTTAAGAGTGGCCGGAGAATGGATGTGTAGAGTAAGAGGCAGTTTTCTACTGCTTCACGTCCACTACCAGCTTCTCTGGATCTTGTGGTCTTCTTAACATGAAAATACGCATATATTTACGATAATATTCAAAAATATTTTGAAATAAAAGTTGTAGAGAAGAACGAAAGGAATATTTTATTATTTTATATTTAAAACACACCTATCATAGTGATAGATGTGGGGCAGAAGTCGAGACGGCAGCACACTTCCTGGGTATATGCTCGGGATACGCGCGAACGAGATTCCACATCTTTGATAAAGATGTACCATCACAGAGAAGGATTTTAGAAGATTGGACCACGATTCTCAGGGCTTGGTTTAGGTAGTATAAACATACAGGTAATATAATAAGGTGGAAGCCCAGCACTTCCTGGGAAGGGATGCTTAGGTCCCTAGGTGTAAAACACCAGCCAAATAATCACAAAGCTTCCTCTATATTTTTTACACGTTTGCTTGATTCACGCAAAACCGCTCAGTCCTATCAAAAAAGTGGCTACTACCAAAATTATTCCTTATAAAATTTCCAATCGTCTAATATCCTCAGATTTGAAATAAAATTAATACGAATAGATAGACGTTTACTTTTATTAATAAGGTTAATACATAATTTCATAAAAATTCGTTGTTATTCTGGGGGAGCAGATATACACACAAAACATTTTCACAAAACTCTTTCTGTCCTTCGGATATGCAAAAAAACAAAAACTAATTTTTGACAAAATCTCTCATTTTGTACTTTTTGAATTTACACTATTTGCTTCTATGTAATATAAAACCCGAAAAAAAATAAATTTAATACATTTTCTTGCTGACTTAGAACTTGTATGTATGTTTAATTTCTGTTTCACCCTTATGTAAATTTATTTATATTTCAGAAACAGAATGATGTTGACTTTTTTCTCATTTTAAAAAAAGGTGTACACATTCCTTAATGAAAGTTGAGGGTAAGAAAAAAAAAAAAAATCAGCTGAAAAATGGGGGAAGAGCTCTGAAAATTATTAATAAGGGAAGTAGAAAATCTGAAACTCTATTTTAGTCTTATATCTGGGCTTTTTTATTCTGGTTTAATATTCAGAGCAGTTGAGGCGGAGTAATTAAAATATATATTATAGCGAGAGAAGAGGGAAAAAATCCAATGGCCAAGATTCGAGTAATGAGGAAAGGCTTCAATGAATATCTGAACAAGAAGCACATGGAATATGAATTAACCGACCCCCAGGTTCTTTCGGGAATCAATTCCATCATATTAAAATGAAATTGTAGAAAGTTAATCATCAAAATTTTGGCTTAAGTTTTTTCTTCCCTTATACCTATTTGTCGGTGTTCAACAAGTTGGTATCCTTGATCCCATCTTTTACAATATATTGTAATGGTTGGTTTACCTTAAGTTGGATGAAATAAAAAATCACTTGCGTAATTTTAAAATGATTATTGAATCTAATTGGACCAACGTCTCTTATCTCAGGGTCGATAGTAATTTTCTATTAATAGGTTAAGTTTTAGGTTTTACGACTCATGCCCGGGCTTTAACTACGAGGTCATATCGCCTACTACCAGAGCGCTCTTTCGTCACTCTGGTGGACATGAGCCCGACTCTACTGTGGGAGTCCTAAATGTTGCCTACCCTAAATTTTTATTCACCTAGGGTAGGGGTCTTTAACGAGTACCTGACATCGTACAGGCTCGGGACCATCGCTTAAAGTCCCATCCGAAGGACAGCGTACTTAAGTTTATTTTACCTCCCAGATAAAATAAACTAAGGGCCTCGGTCGGGTTACGAACCCACGTTCTTGGGCACGTCTCTATTAATAGGGTTCTTTGAAGGGGCGGATAATAAACAAGAAACAGATAGAAGCGAGTAATTAAAATTTTTCGTAACGATTTACATTTAAAAATTTTACATAAAAAACTTATAAAAATATGAGTTGCGAGATTCATAAATTATTCTTAAAATTATCACTTATTGTCTTCTATCGCGAATTAACTTTATTTTTACATACGAGTTAGATACATTTAGAATTTAAAATTTATTTTAGGCATGTAGATATTTATTTAGTGTTAGTAGAGAAAGTTGGATGGTACTCAACCAAACGTGATGTTCAAAGAAATCTCCTCTCAGAGGTAGTTCACAAAGGTGTCCATGCGGTGTTGAATCCAGTTATATCGTCTCCAGTGTTGCCAACTTGGTGAAATTCTCACCAGATCTGGTGAATTTATTTATGATCTAGTGAAGAAAATTTTGATTTAGTGAAATTTCTGGTGAATTTTTCACAAGAAAGATTTATTTAATTTTATAATTATTTCTGTTGAATATTCGAACTTACTGTCCGCGGCAAGCAAATTGTGGTATGAGGTACATTCCTATAAAGATGCCATATCACAAAATCCATTTTTTGAACTGTCCACCTTTGCAATTGAAATATTGTGCATTCCGCATTCTAATGCTGAGGTGGAGAGATTGTTGAGCCAAATGAATCTGGTAAATACCCAAATTAGAAATGGGCTGCAACTGCTGATGTTGACATCCATTCTCATAATTAAATCTGGATTGAAAAGAAATGATGTATGCTGTCATTCTTATGAAATACCTGACGAAATGATAAAAAAAATTAAATCGGCCGACATATACAGATCAAATGAGGAAGAAATATTACAAGACGAAGATATTCCAGATTCTGTCTACAATTGTATATAGTAAAGTTAATTTTAGTTTATGTACAATTATGTTATTATTTTTATTTTAATTATATTTTAATATGACACCTCATATATATTTTTTTTTTTAATTCCTATTTACGTTCTCCATTTTATACTTAGCTCAAAATTATAGGAAAAAGTGGGTACGCATATTAGAAATTGGCTAAAAAACTGAATCCTGTTTTTTATAACGCTTGTTAAAAAATCTGGTGATTTCCTGGTGATTTTTTATACACCATCTGGTGACATCCCATATCACAGTGTTGGCAACACTGATCGTCTCCATCGAGGATCTCAGCTATCATGTAAATGCTGCCTCCATACAATGAGATATTGTATCACCTCTCCTCTTATAAGATACGGCACTACTGTAACATTATAGATCAAAAATGAATTTTGCTGTATAGCAAAAAGCAGATGGTCAGCACCTAGAGTCCAAATATCCACCTGACGGGTTGAAATTTCCAAAGAGACTGCGTGGTCCTATATTTCAGCCGCTATCCCCTCTTCTGTCTTCTTATCATTGCCACCTATATTCCTTTTTATATTATTTTATGCCTGTCTTTTTATTTGCTAAGATTTATTTATTTATTTTAATAAGTGTAATTATTTTAATGCTATTATTTCCATCATATGAGAAAATTTCTAAATAAAAATGTATAATTTTTCTGCCGACAGTCGATATGTGATTGATTACAAATAAATCGATACTTTTTTTATCATTAACATAATGTCTTTTCAGACCCCCCCCTCTTTTTCTATACAAATAATCCATGGGGCTGTTATGCGAACTGCCACAATATATTACGAGGTGTACAAAAAATAACGGGAATTTTCGGTTTTTGAAAATAATTTTATTTATTCGTCTATATCAATGTTATCCCCTTCAAAATAGTCCCCATTAGATAGTATACACTTGTGTCAGCGCTTCTTCCAATTCCGAAACACTTCTGGAACTCTTTGGGATAGCATTTAGCTATCTCAGCGATGCGCTTTTAATCTCATCTATGCTTGTGAAACGACGGCCCTTTAAGGTTCTCTTTATTGTTGGGAACAGAAAAAAGTCACACGGAGACATGTCTGGCGAATATAGAGGCTGGGGCATCATTACAGTGATGTTATAGTGTGAGCAGGATGTTATCGTGGTCCAAAAGTAATGAATTGTTTCGCAACAAATCCGTGCGTATTTTTTCGGATTGCTTCAGGCAAACGGCAATGCACTTGTAGGTAGTAGTCCTTATTGATTGTTTGACCTTGTGGCAAGAACTCATGGTGCACTATGCCGTTAAAATCGAAAAACACAGTGAGCATGACCTTCATATTCGACCGTACTTGTCGAGCTTTTATACCACTCGTAAACCCTAGTTTTACTCATAGCAGACTCACCAAAAGCAATTTATAGCAGATTATTATACCAAATATTATTACTTTATTTTGTGTACTACTTATATAAATAAATATGAGGGAGCCGGTAGCTCAGTGGTATGCGTCCTTGCTTACTGAGCTCGAGATCGCGGGTTCGTAACCCGGCCGAGGCCCTCACTTTATTTTATCTGGGAGGTAAGCATGCCGTCCTTCGGAGGGGACGTTAAGCGATGGTACCAAGTCTGTACGATGTCAGGTACTCGTTAAAGCCCCTTTACCTAGGTGAATAAAAATTTAGAGTAAAATTTAGTACTCCCATAGTAGAGTCGGGCTCATGTCAACCAGAGTGACGAAAGAGCGCTCTGGTAGTAGGCGATATGACCTTGTAGTTAAATACCGGGCACGAGTCCATAATAACTAACTATAAATAAATATATGTATAAATATTGAGCATCGCGTCAAAGTTACCGAGTTATGTATCCTCTATGTCGCGGTATACCAGAGAAGGTACAATAGATTATTTCGTTCAAACCTATTTAGTATTCATAACACAGCTTCGTCAAACTCTTTGCCTATAATTTAGTCTGAACACGATGTCTCATGAATTTTATAAGCAAATTTCTGTCAGTATCTGTTTGATTTTGGACAATTGTAAAACTTTACAAATATACTGTGTCTTCTGTCAATATTTACTCGGATGTACTTACGTAAAATTGTATTTGGAAGTTAAGGCAGTTTATTGTGTTTTTAAGACAAGAGATGGCACTACTTTCGGAGATAAATTTTGCCTTCTTTTTTTCTAAAAAAATCCTATTTGTAATCTGAAAGCGGCATTTTCTTCAGTATGATGATTAAAATAAAGGGTCTATCGGCTTTTATTTTTTAACTTATTGGTTATTTAAAATAGAGCTTTAAAATAGCTAGAGAGAAATTTCAGTTGAAATAGTAAATAAGCTGCGATGCGTGATGGGTGCCAGCCCAGAGAGGGCTACCGTATTGTCTCTATGTCTGCGCTACAGGTGCTGGCAGGAGCTCCGCGAGATGCGAGGACAGTCCAGACTGGAGCGTTGTATGGAGTCCAGGAATGGATTGTGGAGAAATGACAAGTGGTGGTTAGGCTCTTCGGATGGCTGGACGACTTATGCATGTGGATACTGCCTGATCCCTAAATTTCTAACTATCACAGGTCACAGAGATTTCAACGAGACGAGAATGTCGGCTGTACGACGGACCTAGGGTGGAGTTGATCGCGGGACTGGACCTACGGCAGCTGGTGACTGGTGATGGAGTCCGGCTACCCAGTGGCAAGCTAAGGAGTGACGTCAATGAAATTAAGATGTGCTGGGTGTGACCTAGTCGCTCCTAGCCGAGACCACAGCAACAGAAGACCAGAGGCAGTCCCCGATCCTGAGTACATAGAAAGCCTGGGACGACTCATTGGAGAGGAAAGAGTTTGGATGAACTGAGGAGGTTGGCAGGATTAAGTGGATCCGAGAGCACTACAGGGAAAAGAAAAGAAGAAGAAATAATTGCCGGCCGCCCGAGACAATCAAAACATCCCTCTAAACACATTTACCTCATCCCCTCTGGGGAATTTCCTGCCCTGGATTGGATACTTACTCAATTGTGAGCTTTCATGTGAACTCGGCTTTCGAGGTTGCCCTCATCATCAGGCAGTCTAATAAAATAATTTTTAAAACAACATAATTTAAATGCTTTTTAAAATTATTTTGAAAAAAATATTTTAAAAATTAATAAAATCTGTGAGAGTTATATTTATTGATTTTAATACATTGAATTTATATTTACCCGGCCGAGGCCCTTAGATTTTTTATCTGGGAGGTGTAGAAACCTTCAGCACACCATCCTTCGGATGGGACATTAAGCGATGGTCCTGAACCTGTGCTATATTAAGATCTTTACCCCAGGTGAATAAACCTAGGTAGGCAAAATTTAGGACTTCCACTGTTGAGTCGGACTCATGTCAACCAGAGTGACGAAAGAGCGCTCTGGTAGTAGGAGGAATAAAAATCGTAAAGTCCAGGGATAAATCATAATGACTCGAACCTAAATCAACCGAAATTCGTTCGTAAAGGAGATCTTTTTCTTCAATATACAAATTTACGAAAAATAAATTTCTCTAACATCTATCTCTCTTGCACACTTGGCGCCCAATTTAGCCTTATCCATTCAAGTCAAATAAAAGTTAAGTCCACATTAGAGAATTTTTTAGCGCCTGCGTCCGACCTAACTTTAAAGCTTCCAAGACCACTGGCTGGGTTTATAGTTCAGATATGGAATTATTAAAAACCATGATTTAACACACTATAAATAGCCATAAATAGCTTCAGGATTTGAAAGTCGACTCCTTTGAAAACTCTAATTCCTGTGAAAAATCCAATTTCTGACCGGTTACATAATTTCCTGTATACTTGGTATAGCAGTGGACATAAAAGAAAGTTTTTGACTATTTAATGGGACAAAGATTTAGAATTCAAGGACACATTTTCTCCTTAAAATCCCAGGATCACCATTGACTTTTAGATGGATCCTAAAGATAACCAGATCAGGATAGCTGAACCTCTATCGTATTTCTCCTGACAAGGGCTCTCCTGAAGGCAGCCCAGTGTGGAACGTGATCCGCATGAGATAGTTCACCTGCGGGGATCTCAGATTGTTTCCATTCTTCTTCAGACAGACCGACAGACCAAGGAGGCTTTGCAGAAATAAAGGATGCCTTCTCCTGTCTTTACAAGTCAATAACTCATTCTCTTGTCTAGAACAACATAATGCAGCTTGCGAAAACAAAATCAGAGCATAGTTTAATAATTAAACAACTTCTGGACGATCTATGTGAAATTAACTTAGTGTCCTTCCCCACATTTTGAAGCTAAATATATGTTAGAAGAAATCCTTTTCTTGGAAACGAAATTTTTTTCTCATTGTTGAAAAATAATTCCTATATAATAATAACCACAATAACAAATCGCGTTTCATATCTAAAAACATTATTTGATACAAATCGTTCATCTTTATTTTTGGGCAGAGTTCTTCCACAGATATCCTCCTTTAAGGTCTGTCGAATCTACGTTATGTTTAATCATTATTTTCCATTACTTATGTACTAATTTATTTAATTTCTCTTGGTATATTCTTTAATGTATTTATATTATGGATCTTATTTTTTAACTTTTTTACTATTATTTTTAGAAGTTAGTATTATTTCACTTTTATTTATTTCTTATCCTTATTATTTTTTTATGTAAATTTATTTATTGATTTATATTTTATAAATATTCATTTAAATATTTTATTTATTTATATAAGTATACAGTGACCCGACTGAGGTTGGGACATAGCGCCGTCTTAGCCAGGAGCACCGCATCACCAGGAGCCAGCCCAGACTATGCTGCGGAGTCCCTCTGACAGTGCAGCACATCTTCGAGGGGTGCTCCTTACATAAAGAGCTCCTGAGGACCATGGGAATACTTGGCAACCATATTCAAATGGTAGGCAAAGTAGTGGTCTTTTTTAGGACGGCCAATTTGCTCAACGAGCTGTGATTCAAAGATGTGTTTATTTTTTATTATTTTCATTTAATTTAATTTTTTGTTTTTTCCCTTCAATATTACTTTTACATTTTAATTTTTCTTCTTAATTATTATATTAAGTAGAGAGGGCGCCGGTAGCTCAGTGGTATGCGTGTTTGCCTTCTGAGCTCAAGAACGTGGGTTCATAACCCGACCGAGGCCCTTAGTTTATTTTATATGGGAGGTAAAATAAACTTAAGCACGCCGTCCTTCGGATGGGACGTTGAGAGATGGTCCCGAGCCTGTACGATGTCAGGTACTCGATAAAGACCCCTGCCCTAGGTGAATACAAATTTAGAGTAGGCAATATTTAGGACTCCCACAGTAGAGTCGGGCTCATGTCCACCAGAGTGAAGAAAGAGCGCTCTGGTAGTTAGGCGATATGACCTCGTAGTTAAAGCCCGGGCATGAGTCATAAAACCTAACCTAACCTATTAAGTAGATGAGACAATGGCGCTTGTTGTTGAGCGCCAGATTCAAAACTTAAACCTAACCTATATTTTACTTACGACCATCGCTTAAAGTCCCATTTTATAAAACATTTCTGGACGTGTCTTTTGCACGACGACATTTCAGAACGTTCTCAGGCCACTATGTGTGAAATATAGAAAAGAGAAATAAAATAGGTATGATCCGGTCTAGTGTCTCCACTTGGTTGTACAGCGGACATTTAGGAGTTTTTGGCGACGCAAGACCGCTCTGGTAGTAGTTGATATGACCTCGTAGCTCATTGATAATGCTCACGGTTCCCAGGGAAGACAATGCATAGTCAAATAAGATTAGGGAAAAAAGGTCGTAGTACACCGTAGTATACTGGAGCTTGGCTTACATTTTCCTTGGGCTTGGATCAGTTCCAAGAGAGAAATCTAAGAAACAAGTTGGTCGGTAATCCTGGCGGAAATCCTTGGAATCCTATTAGAGAGCAAACGAGACGGAATATCAAGATCCTACATCCGTGCTGAACTTGGGCCAATCCAACCAATCTCCTGTAAGGAACTAACCAATCAAGAGGGTGCCCTCAGAGGTAGCGAACTTGCCTACTTCGTTCCGAGGCCCTTCGGTTTTACTTCCCCGACTATACTAAACGAGTATAGGAGAAGTTATGTAATCAGTTAGAAATTCGATGCGAGTTTCAAACGGAATTTAATTTTTTTCCGAACTCCTGATTTCAAATATGAAAAAAAAGTCTGTGAAATGAAATTTAAATAAATTTTTATAGAGAATAAATAAATACAGAGTCAAAAGAAAAGGAAACAATGAAATAAAGTATCAGTATGACATACAAATAAATAGTGCTACAGTGGAGAAAAAATAGACAATTATAAATATTGTAAATACTTCATTACAATATAGATTTCGCCCCCCCTCAACGATAGAATAAATTTTGGTTCGGCTTTTGGCCACCCAGGGCGCTGTGCTGTCAGGAGCCGAGCGACTCTGAAACAATATCCCCACTTGCATCCCGAGAGCTATAGAAAACGGACACAAGGATGTATATTGAATTTTATAAGTGAATGAGATATTTGAGATTTATTATATTTATATATTTTTAGAGTGGAATTCTTTGTGATAGATATTTGTTCGGTCTGTATTTCTTTTTATTTTTATTACTCGAAGTTTGATTTATTGATTATTTTATTCGAAGATTAAATTGGCTTGGTTTTTTAATTCTTTATTTTCTATTTAACCCACTTTTCAGCAGAAGTGACGACACCGCAGGATCTAGATTATCAGAGGAAATATAGGATTTGCAAGAGACTTTTTTGTCTAGTTTTTTCATACCTAGAATTTCCAATTCTCGATGTGAATTTTCATTTCCCATCCACCAATTTCCACGGCTGGAAACACGGAATATCATTATAATAATAAAAAACATAAAATTAACTCGTTAATTATGAAGAAAAAAAAGTATCTATATAAATGTGAATAAAATAAAATAAATTAACAAAAATCGACATAATACAATGACGGTCACCTATAAAAGAGAAGGAAGGATGTCCAGTCTAGGATTGATATAATATTAATTTTAGAAAGTAGGGGCTAAATAGAAAAAGTGTGAAGAGAAAGAAGAAAAATAAAAATAGTCATAATAATATAAGATATATATATATATATATATATATATATATTTTGATTAGGTCATAAATCTCTGGTCACAGGGAATAAATAGGTAAGTCTAAATTCGTAACTTTTCAGGGCAGCACTTTTTTACTTTTGCATTAATCGTGTAATCCAGTTTTTGGAATAAATAAATTATGTTTGCATCATTATTATTCATATACCTTCTAAATCTATAGGAGTGAATGAAAATGAATATTAACAACTTCTGAGTTGAGGAACGCGGACATATTGTGGAATTTGTAATAAATTAGAAATAAATAAATAAAGCTACCAAAAGGAACATTTGTGTTAATACTCTGAACCAGTTCTGTTTCCACATATATCTATGTTTGTCATTATCTGTTATTATTAAAGGTTTCCACATATATATATTATCTGTTATTATTATAGGATTCCACATATATGTTTGTTATTATCTGTTATCATTATTTGGTTCCACATATTTGTTTTAGGTTTTTAGTTTTATTCTTTACTGATTAGTGAAAGGATGTTATTTTATGTAAATTAAGAAAAATTAGTGTTTTGTCAAATATTTCATGATGTAGCTAACGGTAAAGCCGGGGGATTCCCTAGTTGAAGTGGCACCTTTCATGAGAGATGTATTGAAGGGGTCGCACTCTGCAAACTGACTTAGTTCATAACTAGACCTGACGTGTGAGGGCGAAACCGGTAGTTTTATAAATATCTTTAGTAGAATAGACAATATTTCAAAAAATAAGTTTGTTTTATTTAAAATGAATATTGTTAATGCTTTCTTGGATTTTCCCTTAGTTACCTAATCATTCCCCATCACTTACCTAATTATTGACCACACTAACCTAATTTTTGTACACACTTACGTAATTATTAACCTCTCTAAAGTTGAGCAAGTTTATTTAACTGAAAACACCCTCTTCACTTGGAATAGTCTGCCATAGTGAATAAATGGTTAAATGCAGTTATCTCGTGAATGATTCCTCAAAGAAGTAGATTAAGTTGATTTAAATTAGAAAATACACAATTTTACGTGATACCAAAAAACCCACCTCACAGTACACTTAACTCATTTTTGCCATTTTTCTGCAATTTTTGACCGATTACGTAACTTCCCCTATACCTTGTAAAGCTGGGGAAATTAATTTAACTCAAAATAAATCTATATTAATTCATATAACAATTTTTCTCATTACCCGTTCCTGGGAGCGAGCCGAGCTGAAGGAGTATAACGATCCCCTTTCTCTCATCAAGTCCCTGACGCTCTAACTGGTATTTGTTTTATTTATTTTCAGAACCTTCGGCTTTTCCTCTATTTTTCCTGATCCCCCCTCTCTCTTTTCCTTTAGTTTTTGAGGAAAACTTGGGAAGACTGCTTTTCCTCGGAGTCCTGCCCCTTATTCTTCTTTCAGAATTTCCCTTCAGAAAAAGAAGAAGTTTCTCCTTGTAAAAAGTTTCCCGATAAGCAAACCTTACCTGTCTTCTAGGATTTTCTTTACTTCCCTCAGTTATACGAACTATAAGTTATCTGTAGCCAGAAAAAAACTCGATGCGGAGTTTTCAACAGAATTTTATGTTTTCTGACGTCCAGATTCCAAATATGGAAAATAAATGTCTGTCTGTGTGTCTGTGAACAGGATAATTCCCGATAGAGAGTATTACCCTAGTACGATCAAGCTAGGGTGGAGTTGTTTCATGGGACAAGATCGTATTTGGGACTGGATCTAAGGCAGATGGTGACGGAAACAGACTACCCGATGTTCTGCCGATTCGTCGTCTCCTGGCGGGAGCAGAAACAGGCAATGTAAAATGGGCTGGGAACGATCGGTGCAATAGTTCCGCCGATGGCCAATCCCAGTCCCTCAGTAACCCCTTGATTCCCGAGCTTTTCTAACGTTGACTGGGTGGTGATGTTGCTGCAAGGCAAGGAGCATAAAAAAAAAAGAAAAAGAGAGAATTTTCAACAAGACATTTATATGTGTATCCAGAACCCTTTAACGAAGACACCTATTGATTTTTAGTCAAATCGATGACTCAAAAACTCTAATAACTGCCGTTGTAATGAACGTATCTACACAAAATTTTACATGTGAATTCAAAACCTTATAAGGATAACACTTATTAATTTTTAGCGGAATCGGCAGAAGAAAAAGGGGGATTAGAAAGCGCTCAACACAAATATCTCATTAGCTCACGATGTAGGTAATGAATATATCGTCATGAAACTTTATATTTGAAGTCAAAACCCAATGAGGACATAACCTCTCAAATATTAGCGACATCAGCTTCAATTCAAAAACTCTAATAACTGACGATGTCTTTAATTTATCGACACAAAAATGAGGATTTAGGAAAATGTAAAAAATCAACTGTTGAATATTAGCGCAAACGGTCGAAAGGGGAGCGAAAATATAACGGTCATATAAGTCATTCTGCGGATGTACATTTTTTTATTTTTTGGAATATTGAGTTCGGAAAACATTGATTACACAACTTCCCTTATACTTCGTCTAGCTGGAAAACTAATTTAACTAAAAATAAATCTATATGAATTAATGAAACAATTTTTCTGATTATCCGTACCTGGGAGCGATGCGGGGTTGGATGCGGATCTCACTCAAGTATAACGAGCCACCTTTATTTCTCTCATTAAGTCCCTGACGCTCTAACTGGTATTTGTTTTATTTATTTTCACAACCCTCTGCTTTTCCTTCATTTTTTCTGACCCCCTCTCCCTTTTTTCTTTCAGTTTCTGAGGAAAACTTTGGAAGACTGCTTTTCCACAGAACCCCCTCTTATTCTTCTTTCAGAATTTCCCTTTAGAAAAAAAAAAGTTTCCCCTTGTAAAAAGTTTCCCGATAAGCGATCCTCACCTGTATTCTAACCAGGAATTCTTTTTTTTTTTTTTTTTTTTTCTTCTTTTCTCACTTTCTACTTTATCAAAGATAATTTGTGAAAATTGTATGAAGGCTTGGCATAAGCAGAAACGTGCTGACCCTACATGCAATGTATGCAGCGAAAAAAAGGTGACGGGAAAGCATGGGATGCTTAGAACGCTACGTATAGTTGAAACCACCAGTTAACCGTTCTGTGAGCTCCCTCTCCACTTCACTAAGCTATCGTCCCCCCCCACCCCGCCTTGAAACGGAAACGCAATTTTATTTTCACTGTTCAAAAATAATAAAATAATCACAATAAAAAATCGTGTTTCGTACCCAAAAACATTATTTATACAAAGCTTTCATTATTATTTGTTTGGGCAGAGTTCCTCCACACCTTAAAGGTCAGTCCAATGTACGTTATGTTTAATAATTATTTTTCACTACTTGTGTAATAATTTATTATATTTCTCTTGATAAATTATTTAATGTATTTTTATTATTTATTTTATTTTTTATTATTATATTAAGAAAAAATATGGTGTTACTTTTAAAAAAAATTATTATAATTTTTTGTTTACTTCTTATTCTCATTATTATTTTATGGATCTATTTATTCATTTATAGATTTTTTATTTATTCATTTATATATTTATTTATTTATTCATTTATAGATTTTTTATTTATTCATTTATATATTTATTTATTTATTCATTTATAGATTTTTTTTTATTCATTTAGACATTTTTATTTATTCATTTAAAATTAATTAATAAATATATATATTTCTTTTTTATACCTCACACATCAGGACTTGAAGGGACGTAAGAACGTCCCGAAACATCGTTGTGATTAAAACACTTCCGAAGAATTTTAAAAAATAGTCTTTATTTATGAATTGAAATATCTACTTATTATAAATGTATCTATGTAATAATATTTTTTTTGTACTCATATATTTTTAAGTATTTATTAATTCAGTTTTTATTCATTTCATTTTACATTTTTTTAAAAATAGTTTTATTTATACTACTAATCATACGTGTGTTTGACTCAAGTAGTTATAAATCTTATTTATAAACTATTTTAATGTATAAATTCTTTTGACGTATCCTATTACCATGTATTGGTTCAACAGAAATAAAATAATAATAATTATTATTTTTATTATTTACGAAGGAAGTGATTACAACACTTCACTAGAAGAGAATGAAAGTAATATTAATGAGTTCATTTCAGGGATACATTTCATTTAAAAATGAAGAAGATCAAAGCAAAACTTCATAATTGTGGCTTGATAATGACTTAAGTTTTGTAAAAGCTGAAACAAGTAAAACTTGTTTTGGCGCTTTCCCAATAACTTGGTATTAAAAGTTTCTGCTAAGATAGGTGTTTGTATACAAACCGGAGAAACACGGGCGAGGTGCTTCTCGAGCTATACTATGTCTAGAGGCAGTTATATAATCGGTCAAAAATTCGATGTTTCAACGGAATTTCATGCTTACCGACCTCTAGATTCCAAATACGAAAAAAAAAAAATTGTGTCTGTGAACACGATAACTCCTGATAGAATGAATGTATCGACACGAAATTTTATATGCGAAGCCATAACTCTCTAAAGACAACACATATTGTTTTTCAGTCAAATCGACCAAAGGGAAAGGGGATTAGGAGGAGGCTTAACATAAAAATTCTAGTATTTGCCGATAGAATGAAGGGGACTTTCGAACGTGAAGATCCGTTAAAACCCCTTACTCGGATTCTCGCACGATTACAATTCAGCCTTATTTATTTAGATTTAAGAAAGTAGAAAAAAATCGTCGGTAAACCACCAGAAACGTACTTCCCCAGAATGAATTAATCAATAAACTTTTTTCACAGGTTGTCAAACAAAATATAGTCTGACCTCTCACAGATTTTTATTGGTTGTGTTAGCTAGCCGGCTTTCGAGGTTTCCCTCATAATCAGGCAGTCTACAAAAGAAACCATCCTTAATCATATATATATATTTCTTCAATTCTTTGAGAATTTCAGCCGTAATGAGGTCGTATCCCGGGGACTTCTTTCTGGGCAGTTGTTGAATTTCGTAGGTCACTTCGGCCGGGGTGAATGATTTAGGAGGGAGTGAAAGTGGGAGTGGAATGTGTAATGAATTTAACACAGTGTCGTCATGTGGTATGTGGGGTGAGTCTTGATGTGGAGTGAAAGTATGTGCGAGATATCTACCGAAGAGCTCTGCCTTTTCATCATCCGTTATTACCCATGCGTCATCATCATTACGAAGCGGTGATGACACTACTGGTTGACGCAGAACTCGACGAGTTTTTCGCCAGAGACTGCCATTTTCAGCATCTAGGTTAGAGAAGTAGTCATCTTGTTTGTCCTGTCTGAATAATTTAATTTCTGTCTTAAGTTTATTATTTAGCTGGTTGTAGGTTCGTTTGTCAAATTGAAGTCTAGAGGTTTGTCATCTTTGTCGTGCTCTCCGTTTCTCCCTGATCAGTCTCCGGATGTACTCCGAGTACGATGGTTGATCTTGTTTACGGCCAGTTTTTTTTGGAGTTGTAGAGGTCCATGTAGCTTCTTGGACGCTTCGTATGAAGTGTTCCACAGAATTTTCAAGCTCCTCCTGCGTTTTTAAAGCATAAGGTATGGAGAGCTTAGAGCTTAATGTTGACTAGAATAACTGCCAGTCTGTGATTCCTGGGGTTAGCGTTGGTTTCTTCTCTTTCTCACAAAGTTCTGCCCAGAGGTTTAGAATCACGGACGAGTGATCAGAAGAGAGGTCGGGTGGGCAACTGACAGTATAAGGCAAACCTCGTAGTCCCTTATGGATGAAAAAGTCCAATAAGTCAGGTAATTTCCGTCTTGAAGTTGGCCAGTAAGTCGGTGAGTTAGGCGAAATTATTTGTAAATGGTCCCTATTAAGTGTGGTGTTAAGACTCCTTCCCCTCGGAGTACAGAGTCGCGAGCCCCATTGCTGGTGTTTTGCGTTGTAGTCACCTCCAGCAAGGAAGCAAGGACCCCATTTCAAGGGCTATTTTTTTGTGTTTTGTGTGTAATGATACAGCTGCTGATTGTATATGAGGTGTTGTTTCATTGGGAAGTGGGTAGTGTGTGAGTGAAGACTTGTTGAGAACAGCGGCCCCGCCGTGACTGGTGTCGTCAGGATGGTCAGCTCTGTGTATTGTATAGTCACGTATGTATTGTCTGGATTTAGATGTCAAGTGAGTCTCAGAGATCAGTGCTACGTCTATCCGTCTGTCATGTAAAAATATGTCCAGTTCGTTTCTGTGTTGTAGAAGTCCATTAGCGTTCCACAGAAGAACTGACAAGGAACCAGCGGTGAGTAAATTAGTTGACATTTTGTGTGAAAAGCTGTGTCATTTGTGAAAGTTGTGTGAGGAGAGTCACGAGGGGTTGGATAATGTTTTGAAGGCTTGAAATGAAATTTGAAAAGTTGGGAGGGATACCTTGACTCGGAGGAGACCACTGGGGCCCTTCCACCCCCACGCCAGTCGGAGGGCTGTATGCTGGGTATTGGTTGGACGTCCCAGGTAAGCCTCTCTGAAGACCTGCTGCCTCTGCGTAGTTGGAGAAGTTCCTTCTTGGCTGCGGTATGGTTGAGAGTGTAGCAGCGGGAGGTCCGATTACTTCCTGAGCTGGGTGTGCGGATCTTGCTGCCGTTGGAGCGTAATGCATCTGTGCACCATTCATTTGCGCCTTGTCTCCTCTGCTTTCGGTAGTCCTTCCCTTTTGAATGCGCAATTGTTGATACGTGGCGCACCCTCTGTAGTTCGCAGGATGTGAACCATTGCAGTTTTCACATGTAGCGGGACTATTCCTAGGCTTCTGGCATGTTCCAGAAACATGTTCCTGGCCACAGCGCACGCATTTGTGCATTAATCTGCAATATGAATGCGTGTGCCCGTAACCTTGACAACGTTTACACTGGACGATAGAGTGCCTTCTGTAGGGTTCTTCAATGGCTACTTTTGAGTAAAGTAAACTCCGGATATCGAAGATTTTTTCGTTGTAGTGTTTTGGGTCCACCAAAAAAGATAGGCAGAGGTACTTTAACAGGCTCTGAATGTGTAGCACTGGGTTCCTGAACCCATGTTTTTTTGAATACGTTCATAACAGCTCGAGCCGGATATCCCTTCTCCTGAAGAGCTGTTTTCAGATCTGCATGATCTGTGGATGGATGAAGGCCGCGGATCACTACCCTCGGTACTCTGTCAGACTTGAGTTGGTAAGTGTGGTACATGACCTTCTCTTTGTCTAGTAAATGTACAGATGATCTATAATGGGCCGGTGTGGTAGGGTAGAGTGTGATTCCATTAGCTGTAGATTTTAAAATAAATGAATTTTGACCACAAGTATTTTCTAATAAAGATAAAAAGTTTTTATAACTACTAATGTTTTCTTTGATGAAAATGGGAGGGGGTTTTTCATTTACTATTTGTTGACTATTTGATGATGACTCCATTGCTTCATCTTGCGACAATGGTGTATAGTGGTTATTAAGGGGTACCTGCTGAATGTTGCTGTTCAGCCGCGCAGCCTTTCTGGGGTCTCTGGTGTCTGCAGCTGGTCTCTTCCGGTCCCTGACAAACACTTCCTGCCATACAGAAGTGGAGGGAGTAGCCTCAGGAGTCGTGGTTTCTGCTTTTTTACCTTCGTCACCCATGACTGATTGTAAGTTAAAACTTACTCATCAGAAAAGTAAAAAAAAAAAAAAGGAAAACACACACACGAAACAATAACATCAAATTAAAACATAAAACGAACAAAAGAAAGTAAAGATGAAATAAAGTAAAAGGAATAAACTGAATTAAATTGAAATATTTTAAGTAAGGTTATTTTTTCAAGTTTCTAATGAACACATAAAGTTTCAAGTTTCGAATGAACACATAACATAAAATTCAAACAGAAATTAACCACAGTTCTCTTTAAAAAAAAAAAAAAGAATTGAAAATATTTTAAACAATAAGTTTAAATAGCCTTCAAAGAAAACGAATATTGAGAAGCACAAAAACGTGTTGTTCACCATACGGTAGTTGGCCACGTCATCCCCCTCATATATATAAAGCTGAAAATGTCTGTGCGTTGTACCGCTATAACTCATGAACGGCTTGATGGATTTGATTAATTTTTTTATTTAATTTGTTCGTCATCGTCTGTGGAAGGTTATAGGCGTATTAGTACCTCAATATCTGGTCCATCCCAGCATCCACCCACGCAATCTTTGTAACTCAAAAACCACTGCAATGATTAATGAGGAATCTTTTTGAATAGATAAGTTTTATCTACCGGAAGGTTAAGGTCTATTTTTTAATCAACCCCTGGTCCACCCCAGCATCCACTCACGCAATCTTTGTAACTCGAAAACCATTGCAACGATTAATGAGAAATCTTTTTGAATAAATTAGTTTTAGCTCCAAAGCTAGCGTTACTACAGTTGAAGGACTATAAGCCTTATTCCGTATGAATAATTGAAAATTATAACATCATGAATGTACTGTCGAGGAACTGAATAGCCTTATAGGAGATATTGGGAGAAAAGTCGAAGTTCCCCGGGCAACGCCGGGTATTACTGCTAGTATAATATGTAATATAAATAGCAAAGATAAATAATTAAATTGAAAAAATGAAAATAATAAATAAAAAAAATAAAAAAAAAATAAAAAAATAAAAAAAACCAAAAAACACAATTTTTGATTAAACATACCTAATAAAAAATTTTAAAAAAATAATTAATTTTTTTTTTTTTTTTAAATCAATAAATGTTTTGTTACCCTCCAAAACCAGTCGACCTTTTGCACTAATATTCAATAGTTGACTTACACAGGGGCTCCTTAAATCCTCATACTAAATTTTGTATCGATAAATTCATTAACTCGGCAGTTATTAGGATTTTTGAATTGCGTCCCCATCTGATCTCCCTTCCCTTCGGCCGATTTCTCTAAAAATTAATAAGTGTCATCCTTATTGGACTGGAAAAAGTCTAATAACTACCTACTCCCCTTGAGTAGTTATTAGACTTTTTGAGTCAAGTCTTTCCCGTAATCCTCCCTTCGACCGATTTGGCTAAAAATCAACAGATGTTGTTCTTATAGGTTTTTGATCACACATACAAAATTTCGTGCCCCTCCTCGTGTCCTCCCCCCTAATACCCCGTGCCTTTGGATCGATTTGGCTGAAAAAAAATACCAATTATATAACTTCCCTTATACTTCATATGGGAATGTAAAAGGAGTTAAAACATGATTATAAATAATTTGAGCTAGCAAAGTGACTTTTCTTGTGCTCTATCGGCTTATCCGGTTTATCCCCTAATCCTATAATTCAATCATATGTTCCCTCATTTGATGAGGATTACTTCTGGTATTATCCAAGCTAGGATCTTTCCCTACAAGAAATGAGATTTATTTTCAAACGGTTATTACCGCAACCGGTTTCATCCTAATTAGTTCAATACAAGTGGCCCGGTTTTTGCATTACTGGGTATAAGAATGTCTAGTCTCTAAATAAAGCTGTACAAAGAGACAAAATGAAATTATTTTGAGAAGAGCAAGGGGCGAGAGAGTGATCTGGCGTGGTTGGTAAAAGAAAATCCTCTAATGGCCGCCTTACATTATTTTTCTTAATTTTCAAAAACTACCAGTACTTAAACCAAATTTTAAAGTTCGTTGCTATGAGTTACGAATTACTTATATTCCTTTTAGAGATTTTGTTTACATTATCCGGGGCGCTATAACTTTTGTCGTATTGATCCTATCTCAAATTTTAGGCCTTACTAGCGATTGGAAATTTCATAAGGATCATTTTCTTACTTACTCTTACTCCGTTGGCGACGAACCCTGAAGATCCTTAGCCGCCCACACTAGCCTTCTCCACCGCGATCTGTCGTGCGCCACCGGTCGCCAGTTCACCACGTGGTGTTCCACAGCATCCTTCTTCACCAGGTCAGCCCACCTCAGCCATGGTCTTCCTCGTGATCTGGCTCCTTGGACCTGAGCGTCCATGATGCGTCCTATGGCTGTCTGCTGTCCGCTTCTCACCACGTGTCCAGCCCATCTTAAGCGCCGTGATTTCATATCTGCAACTACGGTCGGGTGTTGCCAGAAGATGTCCCTCAGCTCCCTGTTGGTTCTGATCCTCCACTCTTGGGTTTCTCTATCCTTGACCGGACCTGCTATCTTCCTCAGCACTTTATTTTCAAACGTCTGGAAACGTTTCTCCAGATGTGAGGTCAGGGTCCAGGTTTCACACCCATAGATCAGAACGGGCTTTACCATGGAGCTGTAGATCCTATACTTCAGGTTCCTTGACAAGGCTCTGGACCGTAGCAGCTTGATGACAGAGAAATACGCTCTTTGGGCCTGCAGAAGTCTTCTGTCCACCTCCTCCAATCGAGTTGATGCTAGTTACCGTGGACCCGAGATACCTGAAGTTCTCAACTCTTGGGAAGGAGAAGGTCCCCACATTTAATTTCTGCTCCAGATGAATATTCTTACTGACTATAAGGTAGTCGCTCTTGTCGACATTAACTTCCAGCCCTACTCTGCAGCTGTGCTTAAGTAGTTTTCTGGATCATTTTCTGTAAGAATCAATTTTGCGATAGGACTAACCGTTTTAGTTCTTTCAACATTTTTAAATTTTTATCAGACTGCCTGATGATGAGGGAAACCTCGAAAGCCGGCTAGCTATTACTACCAATAAAAATCTGTGAGAGGTCAGATTATCTTATATTTGACATCCTGTGAAATAATCACTTCTCACTACATCAGGCATCTTCATATTATTATTCTAAAAATATGTGTTTCAAAACTACATTTCAAGATCGTCTTCGGTATGTATCTCGAAAACCGGACGACCCGTAAAAATCATATTTATTACAAAAAATATACTTCCGTATTTTCCACAATTATTGCTCGACAAGATTTTTGATTATAAATATAAGTTGTATCTTGTAAAATGTAGTTAGGTCCCGGAGGAAAGTGGTCTCAATTTTCGTTCGATTTTGGCCAAAATCTCTAATTCCTTTCATTTCTAATTTCAAGTTCATAGCTACAATCGTTTTTGCGGTAGAGAGCTCACAACTATTCAATCACATATACACACACACGGACACTCCCACAGACATACATCATCGCGAAAAAGGTCAAAGGGGACATTGAAACGTGAAAATCAGTTGAAAACTCGATCTCGGATTTTCGCACGATAACAATACTTCTTTATATAAGTATCATTCTAAATTAGATTCATTCTAAGTCGATACATTTACAAAATACCGTCAGATTTCAATCGATAATAACTACGAGACTAATAATGCGATAACAACGGTTGAGGATCACAATGGATAGAGCATGTCTGTTGGTGATTGTTGTGCAATGTTTGTTTTGCCTGTGACGTTATCAGACTAGTGTGGGCGCCGACGGATGATTGTTGCGAATTAGCGTTGTGTAAAATTAGAAATTAGTGTAGCGTGATAACGCGTTTGGATAGGACGTTGGTTCGGGTGTCATTGTAAAGAGCTTGAGGAGCACTACTAGGACTCAAAGTGAAACAATAAAAATATTCGCCGGAATATATGTAAAAATCGGTATTAAATTGAAAATTACAAAACAATTAAAGATGTCTCATATGAATCGTAAATATGCGCGGAATTATAGAAAACGCAAATCAGAGGAAAGCTCGCATCAAAAGGAATTTAAAAAACCTGTAAAAAAAAAAAACCTAGTGCCGAGCAAATGCAAGAGCTACGGCAGCATCGAAAAGAAAATGAAAAACATTAAGGCGTAGTCAATAGTGTGAGGTTTACGTGTGTTACTTTAGCTACCACAGACCCTTGCTACATGCAATAAACTTGTGATTTATCTATTCTGTAACCATACTCCTCTGTATAACCATTGTATTAGAGAGATTGATAATTAAATTACATATTAATACGAAACACTTGTTATGATTTTATCCCGACGTTTTCACGGAAAATCTATGGCGTGCACCTTGACTACGCCTTAATGTTTTTTCTTCTTTATGGTATTTCAACTACGGGGGTCAACAATGCCTGATGAATGCAGGTCTGTGGGGATCCTAGCGGGCTAATTTTGATGAGCGCAAATTTATGATAAAATTAGAAATTGCTGTATTCGGAATAAAAAGGTTACGTTATGAAGACAATTTTCTTTTTTTTTGTCTTTTATTTATAAAGATACAACTGTTGCTAGGGTGTAACAACCAGCATCTGTGATGGTATTGATATGTTGGCGTGAAGGGCATGTGAGAGGAAGGCCACCCAGTGGTAGGTCCTCGGGACGAAACTTTATCTCCATTATTAGGACAAGTACAGAAAAAAAAATAATAATAAACAAAATTAAAAAATAAAATAAAATAAATAAATAAAAAGGAAATGAAAAACAATTTTGATGGATGGGTAAGAGAGATGATAAGAGTAAAGGAAAATGATGTAATTATAAAAATTTCAATAATTCAGTATAATGAAATTTCTAAATTAGCAAGGTTTTACTGTCTCTATCAAATCAGACGTCCAAAATCCGTGGGATTAATAATTGGCAAGCGCAGAGGGATACATCGTTCATTAATTATGAATTGGTTTTTTTCTAATTATCCAAATGATAATGAGTAAATTTCAATAAAAGCTTGTAAATAATATATGAATGGAGTATATATAGCGACAGAAAGGGTGAGAAAGTTAATACAGTGAGGGATGATATGTTGCGGGATTGCAGCCAGTGTCCCGGTACCAAATGTAAAACTCACTCTACAGCACCATGAATAATTTATATGCTCTAATTCTGTTTCAATCAGATGTTATACCACTGGAGATGAACTGCTTGTCTGTCCACAATACCACACTTCACTTATATTCTACACTTTGAAAATTATTCTTCAGTAAGGAAAAAAAGTTCGTCGGTGAATCACCGTTAATGTACTTCACGAACAGAAATTAAATAAGTTTTCGCTTTCCAAAACCCATTGACTGTTTGGGCTGAAATAGTTGGCTTCTGGGTTCACATACTAAATTTTGACCCATACTATGTCCCCTGTGTTATCTAGTTATTTACGACATCCATGGTCCCGGGAGGGAGTTCTATCAATGAAATAAAACTCACTCCCGGACGGGATTCGAACCCGCAAACAATGGTGAGACCATGCGACTCAAGCGCTACGCTTTAGCCCGCTCGGCCACCATGGCTCCGTTTCATTATATTATTTACATAAATAAATAGTATATAGTTGTAAAAGTCATCGTTGAATCACTGGGAATCAACTTCCCCAGCACGAATTAATCAACTCATTTTTCGCGCTCCTTCTGAAACCTGTATACCAATTTGGTTGAAAATCAATAGATGTCTTACTTAGGGACTTTTGAATCATACTAAATTTCGTGAAGATGCATTCATTACATCAAACATTATTTTCCCCTGATCCTTCCCTTCCTTTCGGTCGATTCGGCTAAAAGTTGATATGTTGAGACCCTATGAGGTTTCAAAGGTATATTACATCACGGAGTTATCAGGGTTATTTCTTTGAAGTTGACTTGAGCTATCCTGTATACTACACAGGAAGGAAGAAGCGATATTCAAGTGTGAAGTATATCACAATGATTTGGGTATTGATGAGAACCCCGGACGAGATTCAAACCCGCAAATCATGGTGAGACCATGCGACCAACGCTCTACGCTCTAGCCCGCACGACCACCATGGCCCCCCAACAACGAACTTTAAAATATGGTTTTGTTATTGGTAGTTTTCATGAAAAATTATAAAAAAAATATAAAATATAATATATTTTATATTTTTTATAATTTTTCATGCTAATTAATTAATAAAGTTAAAACGGGAGTTGTTCCAACATCACGGCTAATCCGATTTTCATGAAATTTCTCATATATCGACTCAAAATATCGAAGAGGAGGGGGTTGTGGAACGACCCAAAACATAAAATGAGTATATACTAGCTCTTCCAAAGATTGGAACTCAAATGAAAACTCATTTTTCAATTGAATAAAAATTAAGATTATTATTTTTCAAAAAACTCTTCGGGTGTGTCTTTATCCCAACGATGTTTCGGGACGTTCTTACGTCCCTTCATCAGGTCCCAATTGTGCGAGATATAGAAAAGAAAAAGAAAACAATTTAACTACATATTATGTGAAGTGGCCATTACATTTTCTTATATCAAGAACGCTTACAAATCACTCTGTGTTGCCGCCAATTAAGTTAAGTTTTGGTGGCGTCACCTGTGGGATTTTTGGCGAACCAATTCCACTAGTTTTTGGCCACTTGACCGCTAGATAGGGCTTATCTATCTGCCTGGACTCCATTTCGCCCCCACTATTCACTCTTATGCCTCCAGATCCCAACCCAGACGGTTCTGTCTCTCTTGTGTCTCCCGATTCCGGACCGATAAGGTCCTTCTTAGCTTCCAGTATTTTGTCTTACAGTTTCCAGTGTTTTAATAGTTTCCTAATATATTTTGCCACAATATGAGAACTTGCACCCACCTTCGAGACCATGCAGATCAGGTAAGTGGTTTTTTCGACTGTTTGGGGAATTCTCTGGCCATTGATTCTCTTTCAATTCGGAGAGCACCCTGACCTGCCTCCCCTTCTCCTTCTCAAAATCATTTCATTTTGTCTCTTTGTACAGCGTTATCTTGAGAGTAGACATTCTTATACCCAGTAATGCCAGTATGAGATAATTTTAAGAAGGGGGGTCACTTTTTTTTTTTTTTAATCCGAAAACTCAACACCAAACTGACCAATTACATAACATCCCCTATACTTCATTAAGCTGGGGAAGTAATACTATCATTGATAATCATCTGTATCATATTCACTAATTTAACCACTTTCCTGACTGCAGTGAGATTCAGTGGGAAATAAATCATGACACTGGCGAAGTACAATGCAACAATGATTTATTGCAGCATAATTAACTACCTAAAATGCAGAAACTAAATCAATACAAATTATATACTCTGATATATATTATGCTAAATGCAGAAGGACGTATTGTAATCTTGCGAAAATTCGAGATCGAGGTAGCAACAGATTTTCAAGTTTCTAGGTCCCCTGAATGTGTCTGAGTGTATGTGATTGAAAAGTTGTGGGCTCTCTACAGCAAAAACGGTTGTAGCTACGAACTTGAAATTTGGAATGAAATGGTCACATGTTCTAATTTAGGTCTCATTAGATTTTGACCGAAATTCTCCCAGGACCTAACTACATTTTACAAGATACAGCTTATGTTTATGACCTAATCAAAAATCTTTTCAAGTAATAGTTGTAGAACCCGGTCAGAAGCTGACAGAAAATCTATAGGACCTGAACCCTTCTGCGGGATCTCTAAGAGCACAGCAAGGGCAGCAATAAAACATTGGCTGATCAGGAAACACATCCAGTTCTGGAGAGGGGTCTCAAAGCAAAGACATTCAAAACACTTTGTAGCGGAACTCTCAGAGAAAAGGAGCCGAGAGCTCCTGAATATGAGCAGAATGGATCTAAGAGCTATGACAGGGCTGATTACAGGACACTGTCATATGAATACCTACACAATATGGGCATCGCTAGAAGTCTTCTGTGGCGAGGAAAATGAGACTCCGGTTCATATTCTAAGCCGGTGCGGGGCACTAGAAAGCAGACGTTTTCACTGCTTCGAGCCTGCCATAACGGAACTGAAGCAGGTAATGGAAGGAACCTGCAGAAGAATCCTGGACTTTATTAAAGATACAAGGCTTCAATAAGAGAAAAAAGGAAAGAAGAAGTAATTTTAACTTGGTTACGTAGAGGGCAGAGCAGGCTGACCCATGGATATCTGATGGCTCGAGAACCCCCTCCTCTGTGTCAGTGCTGCGGGGTGGGACTGTCTGTCAGACACATTCTACTGAATGCATGGCATATAGTCCCCAGCGTGAGAATTTCAACCTTGCGGGGATATTTCCGAAATTCTATCCAATAATAGCTCCCAAATTACCCAAATATTTCATTTCTTACAATTCACAAACCTCTTATCTAAATTATAAAACAAAATTATCTTTATCACATAGCCTTTCTATTCCGTACATATCTTCTTTATTATTATTAATCTGCGCCTATCCAAATTAGCCCTCTAGGATCCCCATAGATCTGCATTCATCAGGCATCCATGACCTTCGTGGTCAAAGTGCCTTTAAGAAGATAAAAAAAAAAAAATAATTCTACAGGAAATGTGGTAATTCATTGTTTATTTCATTATTATTATTTTGTTTATTTTATTAATAATTATTATTTTTTATTCATATTTAGATGTATTTAAGATTAACACTCAAATTTTTACCACAGTTTAATACAATAACTCCAATAACTGCCGATGTAAGAAATGTATCGACATGAAATTATATATTTAAACTCAAAATTCCATAAGAATGATACCTATTGATTTTCAGCTAAATCGGTCAAAGGAATGGTGGGATTAAGAAGGACGCTTAACACAAAAACTCTAATTAATGATTGTATCGTCAATAAATTTTACATTTATATTCAAAACTAACCGATTTTCTGCGATATAGTCTAAAAAGAAGGGGGGGGGGGTGGGGGGGGGGGGGGGGGGGGGGGGGGGCTCAACTCAAAAACCTAATAACTGTCGTAAATGTAATGAATCATACACAATATAGCACGAGGATTCAAAAGTATTTATGTAAGTGAACTACTGAATTTTAGACTAAGCGGTCGATCAATCAAGCGGTCGATTGATTTTGAAGGGAGAACGAGAATTTAATTTGTGCTGAGGAATTCATTTTTTAGTAGAATACATATATATATAATGTATTTATATTTTCAGGTATGTCAACAGGTACAATACATGGTGGATGTTGAATGAAGCGCGACCTTTACCTCCCCTGAGACACTGATGAAGTTTCCATGTACTCCGCCAACATCCTAATGTAACATTGATGTTATCACCTCAAGTTCTCATCCTGTCTTCGCCCCTCCTTCCGACATATATATCTGTTCTGAAAGGTTTTCACCATTATTTTTCTTATATTTTATATGTTTTTCTAAGAGTTCTGTACAATAATTTTTTGACACGGAAATCTACTGTCCTCATTATTTTATCAGAGCCTAGTCCTAAACGAGAAGAGCTATAATAATGAAATTAAAATATAGTATGTATGTTGATGACCTAACCCAATACAAATTCTAATTTTATATTATATTATTTAAGTTAGAGAAAACCTTCTATTCGGAAAAGGAATTTTTTCTCATTGTTCAAAATATTGAACTAACCATAATAAAAAAATTGTGTTTTATATTCAAAAGATTCAACATCCCATTTGTACCTTCTGTTATCAGGACAGGATATCAAACTTTTCACGACAAACTCCATCATCACGCCAATCCACTTATACAAGAATTATCTACAAACACTCTCCCCACAAATGCACCACGAAGCCTCAAGCGGATATGGCAGAGGGACCTGCTCCAGGACTACACTGGACTCCTCTTAGGTCACGTACCTCAGCAGTACAGCCACGCACCTGACACTGTACTATTTATCGGAATTGCTAATGGCAAATGTTAAGCCGTTGTAAATATATAAATAAAAAAATAAAAATAAATTCAAAAACATTATTTGATTCATAGCTTTCATTTTTTTTAGTTCCTCCGTAGATATTCTCCTTTAAGGTCTGTCGAATCTACGTTTTAACCATTATTCATATTCTAATTTATTTTTTATGTTTTTCCTTTTTATGTACTTTTATTAGCATTATATTTATTTATTGTTATTGTTATTTTGTTTTCTTTCTTTTTTTTATATTTCGCACATTGTCGTCGTGTAAAGACACCTCCGGAAAGTTATCAAAAAATATTATCTTAATTTTATTTTTATTTTTAAAAAAACTTATCTACTATATACTAGGGTGGTCCTTAAAGTGAAAAAGTTGAAATTTTAAAACGTAATCCCCCTAGGTCAAAAGTAGTTCCCAAAAAAAAATGTTTGGCGCCGAATAAACGAGAAAACATATTAAATAACCCGTCCCCCATCGAGGTTGAATTTTAAATGGGATTTAACATGGGTTTCAAAGTTTTCTTCAGTCGATCGATTGTATCGATGGTACTCAGGGGTTTTCGGGGTCGCTGAAGCAGAATATGATGTTAAAAACTCATTTTAATACATGCCAGCTGTCAAAAAACCTGTCATTATCATTTACTTTTTTCATAATCATGGTTTTTTCAGTATTATCATTGTCGACAGCTGTCAAGTGTGAAAATTATTTTTAGAAATTGAATAAATATCGAAAAATGTTTTCCTTACATTTTTTTAATCGAAACTAGTAGACATTTTTGTTTAGAAACTGATAATACTCAAAAAACCGTGATTATGAAAAAAGTAAATGATAATGACAGGTTTTTTGACAGCTGGCATGTATTAAAATGAGTTTTTAACATCATATTCTGCTTCAGCGACCCCGAAAACCCCTGAGTACCATTTTCTACCTTAAAGCAATGGAAATCAACGGCTTAGTAATCGATCGACTGAAGAAAACTTTGAAACCCATGTTAAATCCCATTTAAAATTCAACCTCGATGGGGGACGGGTTATTTAATATGTTTTCTCGTTTTTTCGGCGCCAAAAATTTTTTTTTGGAAACTTTTTTCGACCTAGGGGGAGCACGTTTTAAAATTTCAACTTTTTCAATTTAAGGACCACCCTACTATATACTTTATCCACTGTAAAAAAATATTATTTTTGTACTCGTATTTTCAAGTATTTATTCATTTCGTTTCACCTCTTAGTAGTATTGTTAATTCTAATCCATGTGTGTCAGACTCTAAGAGTTAATATCTGTTTAAGTATCTAAATTATAAGATATTTTAATGTAAACTTTCTTATGACGTATCCTATTACCATGTTATGGTTTAATGGACATAAATTATTATTATTATTATTATTAATAATGACGTGTTGATAGATTCACTTTATCGGAAGTTATCGGGTTCACGGATCCAAATTTTTGTTTCACATATGGAATCTGGAGGTCGGTAAACATGAAATTTCGCATATAATTTTTGATTGATTACATAACTTCCCCTATACTTTGTATAGCTGGGTAAGTATAACTACATTATATAGGGCGTTATCAGTGCCACAATCAGAGGAGAAGGGCAAACCAGGGTGTTAAGGGTGGGAGGGGAGGGGAGAGAAGACAGACTGAATTAAGGGCAAAAGGGCCTTTGATCATGAGATCGGCGCTAAGGGCAACCTCTGATCTCAAGAGGAACGCTTCACACCTCACCTTTCAAAATTTGAAGATTGTTTACATCACATATCCTGAGGTATTCACAGTTCACCTGTTGAATCTACGCCTCAACACTCTCTATAAGATACACCCTTAATGTATAAGGGATGGGAATTAAAAATAGGGATTTACTACAAGTTGGTATTAGTCATACTGTTAACTTTTTTTTTATTCACTAAAATGTTTATAAACAATTATTATAGTTATCCATTTATATTTAAACAACTTTTTTTTGATAATTTTTAAATGGAAAGTTTTGTGCCGAATAAAGTGCATTTGCGGGAAGTGATGTTGCATTATTTTCTTCTTTAAAAACTGCAGCATGTCACATACCCTAGCACCTGTCATATACCCTATCCTGCCCCTAATTCCCTGACACTGTCACAAACCTATAGATTAGAGGAATATTTATGTATGACATAAGAAATAGTGCCTGATACCAATTTAGATGATATGTTGTATATGTTGGAATATGTAATATGTACAATAAAGATGTATGTATATAATGTTAAAATTTTGTGGAACCACATGTGCCCAAATAATGAGTGAATGGACCAAATAGATTAAATGGAACATTCTAGAAGCAATGGCTGACTATGAAAACGGCCAAGTTCCAAAACCTTCTATATATTTAGTATAGGTCTTATATAAGGGTCGCCATTGATTAATTATGATAAATAAATATATGTAGTAGAATATAGAAATACAAATATGTAAATATTAATACCGGTAGAGATAGAAAAAGTCAATTTATGCATAGACTTTTCTGGTAGGGATGGGTATCGATTAACCGATTAATCGAATTAATCGATGTTTTGGTAAAATAATCTGTTATTTTTAAATCGATGTCATTTGGGTTCGATTAATCGGATAATCGATGATTATTTAACGATTATTAAATTTTTAATTAAAATTACAACTCATCCAAAAAACAGGAGAAAAAAAAGAAAAATTAATTAATTACAATTCATGCGAAGTGCAACTCTCCTAAAAAAGTGGGAAGAGACTATCGAATCGACTATCGATACAACACAATGCCTCTGTGGTGAACTGGTGATAAGTAAAAAGTAACCTTCTAATAGTTCTACTTCTAATTCTAATTTCTAATCATTTGTGAGTTGTGATTGACTGATTGTATTAACTTTTTTGTGTGTTAGATTAATCGATTATTTAACCAACAATCAATAAGTATATCGATTAATTAGTAGAAATTGATAATCGATGCCATTAATCGATGGTTTGTTGGTCGATACCATCCCTACTTTCTGGAACATGAGTCCAGAACATTCTATGGGCCAATATAAATGGCCGCTCAGGCAACCTTTACTCTCTCGCTTTGTACCTTGATCATTCACATTTCATAATTGAACACTCACTAGTTAGCACTTATTCTGTTCATTTGTAATTCTTCTTGTATCCAGTATCTTATTCTTTATTTATGTGAGTCGTTGCCCTAAATTTAAGTACCAATATATATATATTTTATGTTACTTGTCTGATTTCTTATTTTATTACGGTCTACTGTCCCTTTTGCGCACTCTGCCCTTTTGAGCTTCCACCTTCCCATAAACGTACAAAAAATCGTAATAAGCACCAACCTACCTTTTGCTATTGGAAGTCTGCAATGAACATGGTCCTTCTCAAAACACTTGCGAAAGGTGGTTCAAGAGATTCAAAAACAATGAAATTGGTGTCAATGACAAGGAATGTCCAGGGCAGCCAAAACAATTTGAAGACTCGGGAATTGGAAGCATTACTAGACGACAATCCACGTCAGACACTTGAAGTATTGGCAGAAACATTAAATGTTGATCGATGAATAATTGATAAACGTTTACATGCTATGGGCACCAATTAAAAGAGAGGGACATAGAACGACGAAACCCCATTTACGAATTGAGGCCCTTAGTTTATTTTATCTGGGAGGTAAAATAAACTTGAGAACGCAGTCCTTCGGATGGGACGTTAAGCCATGGTCCCGAGCCTGTACAATGTCAGGTACTCGTTAAATAACCCTCTCTAACATAGGTGAAAAAAAATTTAGGAATCCCATACTAGGCATACGGGCTCATGTCCACCAGAGTGACGAAAGAGCCCTCTGGTAGTAGGCGATATGACCTCATAGTTAAAGTCCGGTCATGAGTCATAATAACTCTACGGTTATTGAAATTAAAATTTGGTAGACATTTTGTTCAAGTTCGCGTTTTTAATTTACCAAGCTGAACTAATGCAAAAGTCAGCACTGACTACTAATCAGTGATAACACGAAAGGTATGCATAATTCCGGGTAAGGGGGAGAGAAGGGGGTAGGGGAATGGAATGAAAATTGTAATTCTGGGGGGGGGGAAGGGGGGGGGAGGGTGTGATTGTGCTCACCTTCCATTCATAAGGCAATTAGAGGCAGCAGATAGATACTAAATACAATGACTAATGTTTTTTAGATGTGCTTAACTTTTTATAGGTATTTATGTATATTTTTTTAAAAACATTTTTATTTGGAAACTTATTATATTATTATTATTATTATTTTTATGTATGTATTTATTATATATATATATATATATTTTTTTTTAGAGGGCGCCGGTAGCTCAGTGGTATGCGTGCTTGACTTCTGAGCTCAAGGTCGTGGGTTCGTAACCCGACCGAGGCCCTTAGTTTATTTTATCTGGGAGGTAAAATAAACTTAAGCACGCCGTCCTTCCGATGGGACGTTAAGCGATGGTCCCGAGCCTGTACGATGTCAGGTACTCGTTAAAGACCCCTACCCTAGGTGAATAAAAATTTAGGGTAGGCAAAATTTAGGACTCCCATAGTAGAGTCGGGCTCATGTCCACCAGAGTGACGAAAGAGCGCTCTGATAGTAGGCGATATGACCTCATAGTTAAAGCCCGGGCATGAGTCATAAAACCTAAACCTAAACCCTATATATTTTTTAAATCTAATTTTTTATATTCTCATTCTTCTTCTTATTATTATTATTATATTACTAATTTTTTTTAAAATATTTTCGATTATTATCGTTGTAATTTTTTTCCCATTGTATACATAGTTATTACTTTGTACATATTCATTATGACTTCATAGATACATTTTTATTATTTTTTTTTTATTTTTTATTATTATTATTTATTTTATTTTTCTTCTCTCTTGTATTTAGTTATCATTGTACATAAATTGTTTCATTACCTATTGTCAACAAATTTACTTGTGGTTTGTACCGATTGTGAATATGCATAATAAAATATTTCAACAAGAAAAAAAAAGAACAACATTAAGGCGTAGTCAAGGTCCATGCCGTACATTTTCCGTGAAAACGTCGGGATAAAATCATTTTTCATTTTCTTTTCGATGCTGCCGTAGCTCTTGCATTTGCTCGGTGCTAGATTTTTTAGGTTTTTTAAATTCCTTTTGATGCGAGCTTTCCATTGATTTGCGTTTTCTAAAATTCCGCGCATATTTACGATTCATATTAGACGACATCTTTAATTTTTTTGCATTTTTAAATTTAATGCCGATTTTTACATATATTTCGGCGAATATTTTTATTGTTTCATTGAGTCCTAGTAGTGCTTCTCAAGCTCTTTACAATGACACCCGAATCAAAGTCCTATCTAAACGCGTTACCACGCTACACTAATTTCTAATTTTACACAACGCTAATTCGCAACAATCATTCGCCGGCGCCCACACTAGCCCGATAACGTTACAGACAAAACAAACACTGCACAACAAACACGTGCAGACATGCTCTACCCATTGTGACCTCAACCATTGTTATCGCATTATTAGTCTCGTAGTTATTATCGATTGAAATCTGACGGTATTTTGTAACACAAGAAAGTTTGACCGGCTATCACTTTGCTAAACGAGCGAATAGACGTTTGCACGTCAAAAAAAAAAAGGTATTCTTAAGTAGCAAAAATTATCTTGACTATACCATTTATTAAGAGAATTTTTTTTTTTTACGTCGCTAATTCGCCGGCAATGTACTTCCCCAGTGCGAATGAATGAATCAATCAATCTTTTGCTCTCTTTCTGAAACCAACTTATCGATTTAACTTATTCTCACCCTTCTGAATCATCCGTGACACGAAGTATAGAGAAAGTTATGCAATCGGTCAAAAATTCGATGCGGAGTTTTCAACAGAATTTCATGTTTTCCGACCTCTAGATTACATATTTGTTTGCGTGTCCATGTGTCTGTGAACACGATAACTGCCGATAGAATGTACCTATGTATCGACATGAAATTGTATATGTTTGACTAAAACCACATAAGGACCACACCTATCGATTTTCAGCCAAATCAGACCATGAGGGGAGGGGGATTAAGGGAGGAGGCTTATCTCAAAAAGTATAATAACTGCCGATGTAATGAATGTATCGACACAAAATTTAGTATGATTTAGGAGCCCCTATGTAAGTCAACTGTTGAATGTTAGCGCGAAAGGTCGATTGGTTTTGGAGGAGGAGCGAAAAGTTAATGAATTAATTCGTTCTGGGGAAGAACATTGCCGGTGAATCATCGAAAAAATGTTTATTAACTGGCTTTACTAATAATCTTGTTATGGGCATTACTTGGATTTGGATTTGGAGTTTAAGGACGCAAAACAGCAAAGGTCATCAGCGTCCAATGTATTTGGCGTATCAAGTTTGATAATTAGAAAAAAAAAAAAAAAACTGGGCAGTGCTTCAGAAATGGAGGGATTTTGATGTCAGTTTACTTATGTTGAATTTGTTTTATAGTCGCTAATCAAAGTTCTATTTTTTTCTTTATTCTTACTGTAAAATTATTTTAATGGCTTTTAGGGAAAGTGCCAACTCTCCCCCATTAATCACAAATGAAGAAGAGACTGATGGAATCCTAGTTCAAAACAGAGAGCTGGACAGAGGTTTCCCACCGACTGGGAGAGAAGGCCAATCTTATGCATCTTTTCAAGCCAGCCACCCACAGCTGGGGGGGTTCAACCGGCCCAATGTAAACGGAGAACAGTACAATGCATGGAAGTATCGGCATAATCATCTCCTGGAGCCCGCTAGAGAGGGCAACCCTGAAAGACATCTCATGAGTAAACTGGGACAAAGCCTCGAGCAGTGTTATAATTCTAGCTCTTTTTCACCTTCTGATCCTAAGGGTGATTTTTGTGGATCCAATGAATCGCAGGGATATTTTATGAAGAAAAAAATACCTGAAGCTATACCGACTCAGAGCTCCAGGCGCCTGTTTATAATTCAGGAAACAAGGATCCTTCTTATAATTATGAAGAATATAATAGAGTACAGAATTTAAGTTTACAGCGATCTCCTTATATGAATCCAAGATTTTATCCTCCTAATTTTGGCATGGGCAATCCAGAGGCATTACTTGGTATATGAAAGTCACCCCCAAAATCACACTGAAAAATGAATGATGTACAACGCTGATTTCATAAAATTTTCTTATATTCCATAATGCCTGTATGAAATGAATTTTAGACAAGGGGGAGGAAAAGCGATCTGTACAAAAATGGTTGGTATAAGGCAATATTTTAACATGCCTCTTTCTTACCTGACCGAGTTTTACACACTCAGTATAAGATCAAAGCACTTGCCAAATTCAACCCTTTGTCGTGTCCTGAGCCCTAGGGGTGGTTTTTGGGAAGGTTACAGAGTTCCTCCTACCGTTATGAATAAAATTATCATTTATCAAGATAACGAGGGAGGCACGGGGTCCCTCATAGGGTATTTCATAGTTAAAGAGGCCATTAGTGGAGTTAGAACGGTGAGGTGGCGCGGGGGGGCTGGAGTTAATACAAACGTGAGAGGGGAGTTAATCCGCGGCAACGCCCAATTATCAGAGGGAGGGCTCCTCTTTCAGACAAGTCGGCCACCTAATTGACTTATCAAACAATTATAACCTGCCTTTTGTGACCACCGCACTAATTTCGCAGTTCGCTGCGTTCTCATCCCGCAACGAACTTCCCCAGTACAAATTAATCAATTAAGTATTTGGTCTCCTTCCTATAGACCATAGGTTCCCAAAGTCCCTCCCCAAAATACAAGTAATGACAAGCATCGCACGGTGGGAGTCGGACCGATATCTATATATCTATGCAGGAAGAATGTCCTGTTTTGGGAAAATAATTTTTTTTCATTTTTGGTTTGAGAAGCTCGGATAACATGTAATTCCGGTTAAAACTCAACTTCGAATTTCTGACTGATCACATAGATGATTGATAACGATGGAGGCACGGGGTCCCTCATAGGGTATTTCATAGTTAAAGAGGCCATTAGTGGAGTTAGAACGGTGAGGTGGCGCGGGGGCTGGAGTTAATACAAACGTGAGAGGGGAGTTAATCCGCGGCAACGCCCAATTATCAGAGGGAGGGCTCCTCTTTCAGACAAGTCGGCCACCTAATTGACTTATCAAACAATTATTCCCTACCTTTTGTGTCCACCGCACCAATTTTGCAGTTCGATGGGTCCTCAACTTTGAAATCACATACATCTGTATTTTCTCTTTTTCAAATTAAAAAATTGTTTAACAATAATTTTAATTTACTTAATAAAAACAGTCTACGCGTAGAATACCCCCAATTTTTGATCATAGAACAGGTTATTCTGTAGTGTTTTGTTAAAATATTTTCAGAAATTCTTCTGCTATTAGAAAAATTGAGAAGAGAGCGAACGAAAAGAGATGTGGCATTTCGCCTACCACCAGAGCGCAATTGGACTCCCACTGTAGAGTCGGGCTCATGTCGACCAGAGTGAGGAAAGAGCGCTGTAGTAGTCGGCGATATGACCTCGTAGTTAAAGCCCGGACATGAGTCATAAAACTTAACCTAACATATAAAATTTCGTATTTTTATTACGACAGTATAGTAGTGAGAGAAGTGTTTTTAGGCTTAAGGTGTAGTGAATCAAGTAGGTGTGAAATAACAGTGAAATCTATGCGCAAAGGAGATACTTTTATTAATTTATACATATACATGTCCTAAATAACATTGATATAAATAATGGTCAAACAAATAAAACCGAAAAAAATACTGATATAGTTTTATATAATTAGTTTGTAAGATTTTTTTTAAATTGTACGTAATTTGATTTTGTTTCATATTGATATTTTGATTCAATTTAAAATGTAGGTTAAGTAAAATAAACCCAAATATTTGTTCTCTTATTCTATGCTATTCATTTCCGTGTTAACCCAGTAAGGTTATATTTATACCTTTGGATTAGATATAACATTTTTGCAAAATTTAGAAAATTAATATTTGAAATAGAATTTTTTTTAAATACGTGCACTTTCTTCAAAATTGTACGTCTTGAACTTTCGATAATTTTTTTAGGGCCCTTTTCAGAAATTACTGTAGAAATCAAAATTTAGTAGAAGACCAGCTATAATTTCTACAGGAAATGTGGTAATTTTATTATTTATTATTAATTTAATTATAATTTTATATTTATTTAACATTTACATTATCACAACACATAAAAAAAAATTTCGTGTCGATATATTCATTCTATCTGGAGTTCATTGTATTCACACACACATACAGACGAAGTGTAATCGAAGATATATAATCAGTCAAAAATCCTATGTTAAGTTTTCAGTGAAATTTCGTATTCTCCGACGCTCTGATTCCAAAAATGAAAAAACGAAATTTCTGTATGACAGTCTATGTGTGTGTGTCTGTGAACAAGATAACACCCGACAGAATAAAAGTATCGATACGAAATTTTTTATGTGTCACCATAAGGACAATGCCTATTACATTTTCAGCCAAATTGTCCAAATGGGGGAGGGGGACTATTGATTTTTTAGAGGGAGAGCAATAACATGATTAATTCGTTAATTTCGGTGACTGACGACTTTTTTAATTTCTGGAATAGGTAGTCTGAAAACAATCAAATTTCTGACTGATTACAGAACGTCATTAACAATTTGAAGCTAAGAGTAACAATTTACTAGTAATCTACTTCCGGCAAATATTTACAAGTAAATTGCGGCCGACAGAGCAAGGAATGAAAACAATAGCAGCAATTTGGATAAATTTTCCAGCTCAAAAAGCACCAAATTATGGGAAGGCGTAGGGGCTTGAAGAGGTTAATAATTTTAATGATAGCTGCCTGATGTCTTGATTAGTAATTATTAACATTTAATCAACCGAGGCTTTGTATCAATTTGCATTTCATTTGGAGGCGGAAGGGGAATTTGTAGGCAGTTATTGGGGCGGACAAATCAACAGAACAAGGCTCTCCGCCTCTAGAGCAACTCTGGTAAGCCCGCCAGGAATTGTGTTTTCCATGAGCTATAACAATGCCTATCACTAATCCAGATTATAAAATTTTTATGGTATTTTTCTTGATCACGGTGAAGCCAAAAGGATTATGATTTTGGCAGTCTATGTACGAGGTCTGTTCAAAAAATACGCGATCGGTTTGAATAGTGCGGCTCCAGTTGGTTCCAGGGGAATCCGCTTGGTGTCGCTAGGTTTGTACAGATCAGCTGATGATAACACTATTTCCCGCTTGCAAATATCTTCATTTGTTGATTAGCTATGTGGTTTTTAGTGAAGTGAACCTGAATGAGCAACGTCTTGCTGTGAAATTTTGTGTTAAACTTGGAAAATCTGCGACTGAAACATTTGCTATGCTCAACATGGCTTACGAGTTGCTATGAAGCATACGGCATGTTTCAAGTGGCATGAACGTTTTAAGGGTGGTCGACAGTCGATTGAACACGATTCCCGAGATTAAGGCAAATGCGACGAAGCAGCTGAAGGACATTACAAAAAAAGCGTACCAGGACTGTTTCAACAAGTTAAAACACCGTTGAGATAAGTGTGTGCGTTGGGGAGGAGAGTACTTTGAAGGGGACCCACACATCTAACTTCTAAATAAAGTATATTTTGTTTTATGACGTCAGTCCGTGTATTTTTTGAACATACCTCTTATGTATATTCCCTCCTAATTCCTAAACCATTTGAGTAGTATAAATTTATAAGTTCTGGCACATTGGTAAGAATTTGGAACACGACATCAGAGGGCGTGTCACGACTGGTATGGCTACGCTTATTGGCTGAAATGTCTTATCACGTAGGTAAGTGTGTTTCCTGATGTATTAATTTGGATTGATGTTCCAGAACATACATCGGTGTTTTGAAGGAATGTGTGCAAGAAAATAAAAGTGGCAGTAGGTCGCGGTTCCATCTTCTCTTCAAACTTCGTGGTTTTTTTTTTCGTAAGTGTTGTGAAGATAAAGTACGTATTTCTGGGTTTGTATGTGTGTAAAGTTTTCTAAAAAACCGTATGTAAGTAGTTTGTATTGTATTGGGTACTGTGTGTATCATAAGAGTGCTGTGGTTTTTCTGTATTAAGTTTTATTTTCCGTGTGTGAAGACAATATTAACTAGCAAAACAATGATTCATTATACTAAAATAAAATATAATTATATATTAATAAAAAGTTTAAATAAAAATAAAGCCACAGGTAACATTAGTCTTATAGAGTTTTTCCTAACTTCAGGCTTGTTAGGACAAACAAATAAATATGATGAAGCTTCTGTTCATCTGAGACTAATAGTAAGTTGTGGAGATGTGCCTGTTGATGAGAGACATCTACCGGAACATCTCCCAAATATGTAGCTAGCCAGGCATTTGTCTCTAATCATGGCATAGATGGGGCAGTCTTCACTATATATAAATGTATATGAACTTACCTGGAGCATTCTTCTGCTCCTACTGAGGATCGCGATGTCAACAGGCCGAGGAGCAGAAGACAAAACATTTTCTGTAGAGCACTCTCCAGCTTAGATCATCATTGACTGAAACACAATTATAACAATTAATAATACAATAATAATACATAACAATTGAGTAACAATTGGCAAACCCGAGCACATTCATACATTTTTTATGTTCTACGATTCCTACTCATACAAGTTGTTGTCGGATAGAAACAATGTGATTTGAGATATTAGGATATATGTATTATTATTTATTTTTTTCGTATTTATTTATTATTCACTTTCTGTGAATACTATGTCTGTCATCCTGAGTGCATTAGATTGTTGAGTGCGCTACGATGACTATTATAGCGATGAGCTTACAATTTGAAACGAATACATGTTCTGTATGATTAAATGTTGACCAAAATCAAACAAATATTAAGAAGCCTTCTTTAATTCAGGGCTTTAGTAAATTTTACAAGATATTGCTTATATCTATGATCTAGTCAAAAATTTGTGAGAGAAAATAAAAGACACATTATAGTTAGTTATTATGATTCATGCCCGGGCTTTAACTACGAGGTCATATCGCCTACTACCAGAGCGCTCTTTCATCACTGTGGTGAACATGAGCCCGACTCTACTGTGGGAGTCCTAAATTTTGCCTAATTTTTATTCACCTAGGGCGGGGGTCTTTAACGAGTTCCTGACATCATACAGGCTCAGTACCATCCATTTACGAATGAAATTTTGTTTCATCATATTTTTTTTTTTTATTTTTGGCCTCATGTACGATGCATATTAGCCATGACTCATATAATGTGTTACCTAGTTATTTACGACATCAATGAAATAAAACTCTCTTGTGGACGGGATTCGAACCAGCAAACAATGGTGAGACCATGCGACTCAAGCGCTACGCTTTAGCCCGCTCGGCCACCATGGCTCCGTTTCATTATATTATTTACGTAAATAAATGGTAGGTATATAGTTGTAAAAGTCATCGATGAATCACTGAGAATGAACTTCCCCAGCACGAATTAATCAACTAATTTTTCGCGCTCCCTCTGAAACCTGTATACCAATTTGGTTGAAAATCAATAGATGTCTTACTTAGGGACTTTTGAATCATACTAAATTTCGTGAAGATGCATTCATTACATCAAAAATTATTTTCCCCTGATCTTTCCCTTCCTATCGGTCGATTCGGCTGAATGTTGAGACTCTATGAGGTTTCAAAGGTATATACATCACGGAGTTGTCAGGATTATTTCGATGAAGTTGACTTGAGCTATCCTGTATACTACACAGAAAGGAGGAAGCGATATTGAAGTGTGGTATATATATCACAATGATTTGGGTATTGATGAGAACCCCTAGTTGTGAATAATTTATAAGTTTACATACACGGAATAGTAGTATGAAATAGGTTAGTATGAAATTTTATATCTGAATCTAAAACCAGTTCCCTCCTTCCTCTGAAAGCCACTTCCCTTCTTCCGATATCGCTGAAAATTAATAAGTGTCCTCCATAAGAGGTTTTGAATTCACATATTAAATTTTAGATCGATCCATTCATTACAACGGCAGTTACTAGAGTTTTTGTGTAAGGCCTTCCTCTTAATCCCTCGTTCCCTTTTGTCGATATAGCTGAAAAACAATAAGTGACCTCGTTAGAGGTTTCTCGATTAATATATATAATGTTGTATCGATACAATCACTCAAACGGGAACCGTGTCCACACATTTTTTTTTTCTGAAGAGTGTAACAATGCCGAAAGTACTCCCATATAATAGGTTAGGTTTTATGACTCATGCCCGGGCTTTAACTATGAGGTCCTATTGCCTACTACCAGAGCGCTATTTCGTCACTCTGGTGGACATGAGTCCGACTCTACTGTAGTAGTCCTAAATTTTGCCTACCCTAAATTTTTATTCACATAAGGCAAGGGTCTTTAAGGAGTACCTAACAACGTACAGGCTCGGGACCATCGCTTAACGCCCCATCCGAAGGACGGCGAGCTTAAGTTCATTTTACCTCCCAGATGAAATAAACTAAGGGCTTCGGACGGGTTTTGACTCACGATCTTGAGCTATGAAGACAAACACGCATACCACTGAGCTACCGGCGCCCTCCTCCCATATTATATATATGAAATAGACAATATTTTTTAAAAACATATGTTTTTTCTATATTTTTTATTATGTGTTTCAGAATATTTCTGCAAAAAAATCTTAAGGATCATTATAGTCCAGGAGCCCAGTGCAAAAAGGGTGACTTATTTTATGAAACTTTTTATTATCAAATTTTCAAAATATCCATCCTCGAGATCCAAAAAATGGCAGTCTGAAATCTCAAAGCCGCTGGAATACAAAATGGCGGCCAATTAAAACCAAAAAAACTCGAAATTTTAGGACTTTTTTTGGGATTTGGCCTATAATTCCTACAAAATGCATCCTAGCGAAAAATTTATAATGTAACAAATTGAAGAACATTAAATATTGCGTCGATTGAGTACCACAACTTAATAATTCAATCAAGTGGTATGGTCGAAAACTACGGTCAAATACGACGATTTTTTCCAACTTTGTCAAAAACTGAGATATATTACTATTATTATGATACATTATCAACTCCGACTTAGTGGAAATAAAATAGTATTCAACTACACAATTTCTAACTCAGTGAGAAAAATAAGGAAGAGAGGCCGCCCACCGAATCAAATTTAGGAGCTGTGAAAAACTAATTTCCTGACCTGACGAAGATCGGATGTTGGAGGGTTCGTTGAGTATTCCGGTCTCGTGTCTGGGAGGAAGAAGAAGAGAAGACGTGAGTGGCTCATGATAGGAAACAGGGGAAACCCGGAGGAAAGGAGTTGGTTTAATTGGGCGGAACTGTCTGGAATTGGTAAAAAGCAAAACTTCCTAACTGAGCGTTCATCCAGGGTCAAGACCTGCAGTACATCCAAACTAGGACAAGTGGCGTGGAATAGGATTAGCACCGAGAGACAGCTCTCCTTGGATTAAACTAGGATTAGTATCATAAAGCAAAATAAGTCACGTGAGGACTTTGACTTCTCCTAGGGATGGGCGATAGTCGATAATACTATCAATACATCGTTAGTTAATGACTAATGGATATTCCTAGTAACTAACGCTATTAATTTTCCTTCATTACAGGGGATAAGTTTTAAATAAAAAAAAATAAAAAGGTAAAATAAAAAACTACAAAAAAAAATAAGAATTTTTATCGAAATGTTCAAATATATATTAAAAAAAAGAAAAAGATGTTGCGTAACTTTTCTTTGCGTAACATCATGTAAATCAACTTTGATCGAAAACAGATTGTTTTCTAAGTGAATTTAAAGGGCGACACTTATTAATTTTCAGCGGAATCGGCAGAAAGAAAGGAGGGATCACTCAAAGACTCAAATAACTAGAGAGGCCCAGGATTGCGGTTTCTGGTCCCCTGGTCGTTGGGTTCCTCGGGGTTCTGTGCTGAGCTCCAATCGCCCATTTTATTTATTGATTACTAGCAGTAATACCCGGCGTTGCCCGGGGAACTTTGACTTTTCTCCCAATATCTCCTACAAGGCTATTCAGTTCCTCGACAGTACATTCATGATGTTATAATTTTCAATTATTCATATGGAATAAGGCTTATAGTCCTTCAACTGTAGTAACGCTAGCTTTGGAGCTAAAACTAATTTATTCAAAAAGATTTCTCATTAATCGTTGCAATGGTTTTCGAGTTACAAAGATTGCGTGAGTGGATGCTAGGATGGACCAGGGGTTGATTAAAAAGTAGATAAAACTTATCTATTCAAAAAGATTCCTCATTAATCATTGCAGTGGTTTTTGAGTTACAAAGATTGCGTGGGTGGATGCTGGGATGGACCAGATATTGAGGTACTAATACGCCTATAACCTTCCACAGACGATGACGAACAAACTAAAAAAAAAATTAATCAAATCCATCAAGCCATTCGTGAGTTATAGCGGTACAACGCACAGACATTTTCAGCTTTATATATATGTGTAATTTATTTTATTATTTCTTAGCACATTATTTTTATTTCATCTTTAATTTTCTCTATATATAATCTATTTCTGCATTTTTATTTTTTAAATATATATATTTAAAACTTTTCTAATATTATTATTTTCATTAGGTATTTTCATGGCCAATATGCAATGTTCATAAGGCCAAAAAAAAAAAAATATATATATATATATATATATATATATATATATATATATATATATATATATCAACATGAAATTTTATATAAATTTTATATTTAGAGACAAAACCCAATGAAGACACAACCTGATTAATTCGTTCTGAGGACCCCCACTGTAGGCTCAAGGTCCACCAGAGCGAAGAGAGTGCGCTCTGGTAATAAGCGGTATGACCTCTTAGCTAAAGTCTGGGCATGAGTCAAAATAACTATTGATTTTTAGCCAAAATTGTTGATTAGTGTTAGAGAGAGCAAACAATTTTGTTGATTAATTTGTGCTGGGGAGGTACATCTTCAGTGTTTCACGAACAACTTTTTTTTTTTTTTTTCAAGATAATATTTCTTGAAAATTTTCCAACCAAATTTATTAATTTTCGTCTTTCCAAGCTATAAGTTTCATACTTATTTTCCCTGAAGCTAATTTCATTTCTTATCTCAGATCTATTTAATTTAGACAGGAAAAACAATTTCTTTGGTCCTCCTTTTCAATTTAGTTTGAGTTGGACTAAAACAACTGTTTTTTTCTCTCTTTTCCAGTGTGATCTTAATTAATTGCTTACATTAATTTAATATAATGCGTATCCCTTTCTATTGTTTTTCAGCCAAATCGACCAAACATCTTAATAACTCCCATTGGAACCAATGTATCAAAACAAACTTAAGTACGAGGATTCAGGAGTCCATGTGAAAATCAACTATTGGTTTTTAGCCTAAGCGTTTTTTAAAATTCTTCATTTTGAATATTTACATTCGATAGAAACTGTAAGTAAATTTGATGAATGACATTAAACATTAAAAAAAACATTTAAAAAAAATAAATAAAAATAAAAAATTTAAAAATATATACCTACATTTAAATATGATTATGTACAAAATAATAGATAAAAAAAAAAAAAAATAATATACCTTTTTTGGGGGCCGTGGTGGCCATGCGGGCTACAGGTAGGGTTCTGGTCGCATGGTCTCACCATGGTTTGCGGGTTCGAATCCCGTCTGGGAGTGAGTTTTATTTCTAATATAGAACTGCCTCCCGGGGCCATGGATATCGTAAAAGATAACAGTGACATGGCTAATATGCATCGTACATAAGGCCAAAAATAAAAAAATAATAATAATGGTCTCTATGCAAACAATATAATATATATGTTACGGGTAAAGTTAGATTAACGGTTAAACCTAGGATTACCCGGGTAAACCTAGTAGTACCCGCGGCCGCTTGGTTAAAGTTGGGTATACTAATAATGACAAGGCCATTAGTGGACGTATGTTCCACTATAAAGATTAGGTACTTATTAATTAGCTCGACCACACCTCAATTTCCATTGTTGTAAGCTGTCTAATAGCGATAATCATTCATCTGGGTACATAAATTCTTAGAACAAACATAAATCGAAATATTACAAAATGTGGGGGCGTATTTGCCGGCGTTCCGCCGGCGGGACGATATATCTGCCCCTCCCGTCGTTCCTATATTTGAAGTAGTACAGGTTCTAGCTTTAACATATACTTTACCCGGGTAAAGCCCGAAACGTGAACTATTTCAATTATATTTCGGACTTTAACCAAGCAGCAGCGGGTACTAGTAGGTTTACCCGGGTAATCCTAGGTTTAACCGTTAATCTAACTTTACCCATAGCATATACAAAACAAAGAGAAAATATTAAATTATCCCTCCAACTTAATGGGTGCAGGTGAGGCCGCAGTGATCCCCGAGTGATCCCCCCTGCCTTCTCGCCCCGCCAATCACTGTCCAGCAGTGGAGGCAGGCCAAGAAGGAGGAGAGTTGAAGGTAAGAGGATTACATGAGGGGAGAAGCTGGTCATCACTGGCACTCCCTAAATATTTTTGCTACAGTAGCAGGTCTCTTGGCCAGCGCCGCCTCAATCTTCGAGGGGGATTATCTGCAGGGGAATGGGATGACAAGAGTCGAACAGCTGGATTGACATGGGAAAAAAGGTTAGAGCGGAATTTGGAGAAGCGGGACTTGATGAGGTCAATAACATGAGGGATTTTAAGGTCATTATGGAGGGTAAGGTTGGACACATAGAAGGGTGCATCGACAATTGTTCTTAGGACTTTGGATTGGAAGGACTGGATACGCTTGATGTTAGATGGTTTTTTGTGCTAGATGGAGGGCAAAAACTTATTTGATAAATTCTTGATGGGGATGTGATTCACCGACGATTTTTTTTCAAGGTAATGTTTCTCAAAAAGACTATTTTCCGACCAAATTTATTAATTTTTGTCTTTCCAAGCCTATTTAAATTTAGAGAGGAAACATAATTATATTTATACTTTTCAGTTTTGAGTTGAACTTACTAAAACACTTTATTCCAGCGTAGTCTTGATTAATTCACTTTCTTCAATTGAATTGAAAGTCATTCTTCTATTGTTGCTTACATTAATTTAAAATAATGCGTATCCCTTTCAGTCAGAATATTTCTTTTTACAGTTCTTTGTGTGCAAGTAAAATATACAATGTGAATTATTCACTCAATCGTCGCTTGTCCAATTGTTTCAAACATAAATGTATTCTTGTGTTCTTCTTAAAATTTCAAAACAAAACCCTCCGCATAGGTCTCAACGCACCGTTTTTCGTGAGAGGGAGTATAATTCATATAGAACTGGACATAGCTCCCATGGACATCGTCCTGCGATCTCTGACTGAGGCGTTCCTCCAGAACCTCCCCCTCAGCCCTGAAGCTGTCCACTTCAATATTGGAAAGCCCACCGCACATCGCCGACTGCGACTCAGACTCCCACAGGACATTTTAGCTTAGATTTCAGTTTTATTTATCATCATTATTATTATTTTTTTAAATTTATTTATTTTTTAATTTAATTTTTTTTTTTTTTTTTTTGTCATTTTTGTGAAAGGCACTAGAATACCGGCCCAAATAAATTACTTTTTACTTCCTGTTAAATAAGAGCCATGGTGACCGTGTGGGCTAGTGTGTAGGCCTTTGGTCCCAACCATGGTTGCGAGTACGAATCCCATCCGGGAGAGAGTTTTATTTTATAGACAGAACAAGATAGAATCAGGCAAATTAAAAAAAAAAAAAAAAATCAAGATTCGAGGAACATTTGTATTCATGTGTTATTTTGTAACTGATATTGTCATGTGTAAATTTTTGTAAATAAAAATTTATGTTAGGTACCTATAACAAATGCTCAGGATTAATTGTACCTATTATGTACATCTGTAATGAATTCGGACTGGGAGTCAACCATTGTCATCAAAACAATATTCGTTCTTGACCTTGACCATGTCGGTCGTTCTAATTCTATTACGGGGACAGACAAGTTTCTTTGATATCGTAGTTTTCTGTTTCTGACAAAACTATTTATCCGATTTTCTATGCGAAACATGGATTGAATACATTTTTTTTTTTTTAAACTGCGGTGTACCTCTTTTTTTTTGTGTGTAAGTAGAATACGTAGCTTTTTCATAAAATTTTGAATATGGGGCATCATAAAAAAATATGTAATTCTTCGGTTTACTTAGTTTTATTTCATTGACTCATGTTACCGTTTTAATTGTTTATGCTTTTAAAAAACATTTAACGGTGGACCTGATGATGAGGGCAACCTCGAAAGCCGGCTAGCACATGATAATAAAATCTGTGGAATTGAAGAGTTCCATTGGTTTCATTTTCACTTCCCCAGCTAAACGGTATACAGAAAATTACAGGAAAGGTATCGGTGGAAAATTCCATGCGGAGTTTTCAAAAGAATTTCATGTTTTCCGACGTCCAGATTCCAAATATGAAAAAAAAAGTCTGTGTCTGTCTGTATGCCTGTGAACACGATAACTCCTGATAGAATGGTTGTAACGACACGATATTTATATGTCAATCTAGAAGCCTCTAACGACGACACCAATTGATATTCACTCAAATCGAACAAAGAGAAGTTGGGGATTTGGAGAATAACATAAAAACTCTAATAACTGCATTGTAATGAATGAATTGACGCAAAGTTTCATATGTGAATTCGAAATCCCATAAGGACGACACTTATTAATTTTCAGCGGAAGGGAAGGGGAGGTTCAGAGGAGGGGGCCCAATTCAAAAACCCTAATAACTGCCATTAAAATTTATTTATCGACACAAAATTTAGTGAGGATAAAGGAGCCCCTATGTAACTCAAATATTGAATATTAGCGCAAACGGTCGATTGGTTTTGAAAGGGAAGCGAAAAGTTAAGTGATTAATTCGTTCTGGGGATGTACTTTTTTTTATAATTTAGAAGCCCTGCCACTTATCCGATCCCTTCCTCGTATACGAAAATTCTGGGTCTATATATAAATGTATGATATATGGGACGTGTCAATAATTCCGTGAACTTTGAAGTGCTTCTTCACCCCTTTTTGAATATGGAATATGTACCTTTTGGAATAGAAAAAAGAAGAAAAATGGAATAGAGACTTTTTGAAGAATCCGCTCTGTTTCCTCCAGCTTTTCTGCATTGTTATTTTATTCAGCTATTTGACAATAATTCGGGTCACAATGAATCCTTCTCGAGACCTCTTTACATGGGTAGGAAAAGTATGATTTTGTAAACTTACAACATAAGTGAAACCTGCTTTAATCTTAGAAGGAAAAACTTAGAAGTTAAACAGCCCTTTAAGGATGGGGTCAAAAAGTGAACCGATGGAAGGGGGAGGGGGGGGGGAGAGTTTTGGATTTGTGGGAGAAGGGGAGCGGTCAAAGATTTACAGGGCTCCAAGATCAATGTCTTGGCGGGCGGCTTGGAGAACCTAGCAATAACAAAGTTTCAAGTCAAGTCCTCCAAAGACTTGGGAAACTTAACTGCTAGGACTTTCCCTCCCCAGAGGAGCTGCTTCACTCTCAAATCTAAGTGTGCTTTTCAAGTTGCCAATAGTGAAATTATGAAGGTATTAGAAAGCTAATTTAGCAGTCAGAAGAGCAGAAATATGGAGGAAAGATCGAGTTTTAGAGGTTTAAGCTTTAAAAACATGTTTTTGATCATTTTCGCAATGACTGTCAATACGTATATGATTGCAAGTTTGTGACGTTATTCTAACTTACAAACGATTTTAGCTATATATCGGGTCCTTTCAAAAGTCCTGTCGTTTTTTTAGGTAATTAAAAATTAAAGAAAGATATATATCTATATATATTTATTATAGGGTAAGGGTTAGGGTTTATGACTCATGCCCGGGTTTTAACTACGAGGTACATATCACCTACAACCAGAGCGCTCTTTCGTCACTCTGGTGAACATGAGCCCGACTCTACTGTGGGAGTCCTAAATTTTGCCTACCCTAAATTTTTATTCACATAGGGTAGGGGTCTTTAACGAGTACCTGACTTCGTACAGGCTCGGGACCATTGCTTGACGTCCCATCCGAAGAACGGCGTGCTTAAGTTTATTTTACCTCCCAAATAAAATAAACTAAAAGGCTTCGGTCGGGTTTCGAACCCACGATCTTGAGCTCAGAAGGCAAGCACGCATACCACTGAGCTACCGGCGCCCTCAGTAATATATATATATATATAAAAAATAATTTTATTCATCAAAATAATCGCTATTACAATCCCACAACGTGACGGAAAGTCTCAAAAGAAGATCAGGTTTCGGAAATTGTATTGGTTCTTAGTAGCTAGTAAAGGAGGACTTTGAGAGTTGATCTCGAGCAGTGACCTTTGTAACGTCACACGCATTTGACGGTCGTCTTAGCTCTAACCAGCTCCCAGGTCCTCCTATGATGTCACCCCCACCCTCCCCCCTGCTCCACATGGAGAAAGTATAGCAATCTCAAGTCACAACACCCCCCCTCCCCGCCCCTTCTGCTCCACATGGAGAAAGTATAGCAATCTCGTATGCATAGACAAAGTATAGCAATATCTGACGTCACACGTATAGACAAAGTACAGCAACTCCTTAACATGGAGAAAGTATAGCATTTATCCCACCCCTCGCCTATGCCCCTAAATTTTTTTAATTAGTCCACTAGCGGTCCCAAGCTTCTAGAATTGAAATTAATAATTGTATTAAGTAGCTACTTCCAGCTGAGGGCCATTGATAACACCGCTTAAAATTATTGTATAATACCCATTTTTCATCACAAGTGATTATTCTTTCTAAAAATGGATCATTTTTTAATCGAGAAGGTAGAGATGAAGATGTTGTTAATCGAATCATCTTATTGGCATTCGATAACTTGTGAGGGACCCATTTGTCAAGCTTTTTTATTTTTCCCATTTCATGTAGGTGTCTCCAGGCTGTTGCTTCGGAAATATCTAGTCTGTTGCCTATTTCCGAACATGTTTGACGTGGATACGACTCTATTAATTCCCAAACTTGCTGTTCTTCGGCAACTTTAAGTCTTTCAGGACGAGGCCCGTCTTCGAGCGTTTCGTCGCCTTGACCAAAATTGAGCTTTACTCTCAGAGACAGCCTTCTTGCCAAACACGGAGCAATAAATCGACTGAATTTGAATTTGAATGCAAACCATTTAAATAAATTCGTTTGAACTTCTAGCAGTGACTGGGTTAAAATAAATAATGTCTCTTTTCACAGAAAGTATGTTTACATTAGCAAAGGTCGCATTGGAATTAGAATCATAACAAAGACGCTACAGTCAAAATAAACATTCCTTTATAAAAAAAGACAGGACTTTTGAAAAGATATGCTTGAAACATGATATGAAGATGTCACATATTTGAACTAAGGTACATTCTAAGGGCTAATAGAGAAATATAATTAAAGCCCGGGCATGAGTCACATCCACTTTCTTGTTAAATTTTGAATTATCAAAAATTTTCAGATTCTCTTTAACGCGATTAGAACATTGTGAGGACTCCATGATAGGGATGGGAGATAGTCGATATTACTATCAATAGTCTAAGTAACTATCGATATTATTTTTTCCTCATTACCTTCAGGAAACGATTTGAAGAAAACTGAGAAGTTTATCTAAATTTTCATATAAATTTTTGAAAAAGTTGCGTAACTTTTCAAACCATGTTAATCAACTTTGATGGGAAACAGATTGTTTTCCTAGAAATATTTGAATATTTTGAATGAACGCTTGCCACTTGTGAAAAAAAAACCAATCCAATTCCTAGAGAGGGCTTACCCTACGGTTACTATGGATGGTAGTTCTGACGAAAATGTCACGAATTCGTCCGAACAAACAAACACCTGTTTTCCAAAAATAGTGTTTACACTGGCAGCAACGAACATGCCAGACGACGTCATCAGAACCAGTTGAGCATTCAAAGAAGTTTGATTTTTTAGTATGACCTGCGTCTGTTTTGGGTGTTTTTGTGCATTTAATTTTGAGTGATTTGGTTATTTCACCATGGATAACGATAAATTGATAAGTATTGTGTACGAGAACAGGTGTTTGTGGGATATGAGAGACAAAATTGATCATAACAGAGATATTTCTAGACAAAAGTGGGAGAAAGTTTCTTAACAGACTTTCAAGAAAATAAAATTCATCAAGTTCGTTCATCTCTGCTGGGCGGCAGAAACGTACTATCAGAATATCAGAAAACAGTGTAACCGCCTTGTTCTGACGAGGATTTCGGACGTACTCGTCCGAACACATTTTCGTCCAAATTCGCGTGCACAGTAACCGTAGCCTTAAGCAGAAAGATACGTCTATTATGAATCTATGACGGACCTTATCCAAGAAACTCCTTCCCCTCATTATTTTTCTTCTTTTCAGTTTCCTTTCTAAACTTTCAAAAGCGGCAACTTACTGATTTATCGATATTTTTCCACCGATAGTATCGGACTATCGACAGTCGGTCTAACTATCGACTATTGCCCATCCCTACTCTCGGAGCTACTCCATTTCTACTCAGATCTGTGCTTTTCAAATTGCCAATAGTTGAATTATGAAGGGGTAAGGCTTTAGGAAGCTAATTTTGGAGTCAAGAGGGCTCTTTATTAGACAGAGGCCAACAATCCAGCAGCCACCCTGAGCCCACTTACCACAAACAGAGCCTCCTGTTCAACGAATGACTTGCAGATGAGGTCACAACAATATTGGACCTAAGTTATGCAATATTGTAATCAGTTGGCCCCCTAGTTATTGACTCTGGGTCAACAAATACTAGAGTTCGCTATTAATAAATGATAATGCGTTCATTAATTTGTGCGTTTACCAATTAGTTCCTCGTCTTTTCTGAATCCATGTTTTCCGGATATCATGCAAATAGTTTTTAAAGCCCTCTGGCAGAGTTTATTATTTAGCTAGCTGGCTTTCGAGGTTGACTTCATCATCAGGCTATTTACAAAAATCAAAAAAAGGCGAATAAACTCTAATGGCTAAGATATTAATTGAATTATTCCTAAAATATATATATATTTTTTTATAATAAAAGATACATTAATAACGTCAGCAGATATTGGGATTTTTGAATTACGCCTTCCCCTGATACCCCCTTCCCAGTCGACTGACTCCGCTGAAAATTAATAGGTGTCGACCTTATAAGTCTTTGAATATATATATGAAATTTCATATCAATACATTCATTACAACGACAGTAATTCGTTTTTTTTTAAGCATCCCTCTATTCCTCCCCTCCACAGTCACACACACCATCAGACTTTTATATATTTTATTTTTCAAATCAGGAGGTCGGAAAACTCGGAAAATATGAAAATCCATTGAAAACTTTGCATAGAATTTTTGACAGCTTTGAACTGTTTCACAAAATTTAGAGACACCTCCATGTCACTTCTCCGTGTTTAAAATGTTATTATCTCCTATATAATAAAATCCTAAGGGTCTCCTGTGTTTGAACCCGCGATTCTGATATTAGTAGAGAAGCTGAGCTACCCCTGGAACAATAACGATAGTATCTTTCAGAAGCAAATATTGGAATGGGATCAGGAATGAGGGAGAGGTAATGAAAGGACGTGGATTTGGAAGGACGGAGGATGAATGGAAGGCCATTGAGTGTGGAATGTGGAATGTGGGTAAATAGTCCATGGAATCCTTCGCATACATCATACCTCAGTCCGATTCCACATTCATCCACAGAGCAAAGAATGTACACCACGATTTTAGCCGTATTTAGGGGAGATTTTTTTATGAGAAGAGGGGGCTCAATTCAAAAAGCCTAATAACTGCCGGTGTAATGAATTTATACACAACTTTTAGTAAGAGGATTTATGTAAATATGAAGATGGCTGATGTAGTGGGAAGTGATTATTTCACAGGTTGTCAAATAAAATGTAGTATGACCTCTCACAGATGTTTATTAGAAGTAGCTAGCCGGCTTTCGAGGTTTCCCTCATCATCAGGCAGTCTACAAAAGAAACCATCTTTAATATAATATAAAGGCAACAAAGATAAATATATTAAATTGTAAAAAGTTAAAAAAATGTTTGAATGAAAACTAAATAATTTTATAATAAAAATAAATAAAACAATCTAAAACGTTAACAAATTAAAATATCATGGATGGGGACAGACGAGTTATTCCTGTCCACCATCTGAGTCACAACTGGGAGAACGGTGTACGTGAGACTGGACAAACCTCCTATCCCCTCTCTAGAGTTGAGGAGGGGGGACTCTCTCTTCCTCCTTTCCAATTTGATTTCTATACTCTCCAATGTATCCTTCTACTTTTTTGGATATGGTGTAGTAACGAGACTGAAACGGCCTCATGTCCTGTTTTTTAGAGATGTTGGAAAAATTCTGAGTAGCCTCAGACAGCTTCCGGCCTGTCTGCCCAAGATAAAAACATTCACAATTAATTTACAATTAATCCTATACACGCTGGATTTGTCAGGTAGGTCCACACGATCGGAAGATGAGGACTAGAGTGAGGGAACATTTGAGGAGGGGCGACTCTGCATTTTTCCAACACCTCCAAATATTGTATTAAGGATGGTTTCTTTTGTAGACTGCCTGATGATGAGGGAAACCTCGAAAGCCGGCTAGCTAATTCTAATAAAAATCTGTGAGAGGTCATACTACATCTAATAAAGTGAAGCTATTTGACAACCTGTGAGGATTTATTTAAGTTAAATGAATATTAGCGCAAATGGTGGACTGATTTTGAAGCGAAAGGAAAAGTTAATTGATTAATTCGTTCTGGGGAAGTACATCGGCGGTGATTCACAGACAACTTTTGACAACTCATTGAATTTTTGACTGATTACATAACTTCTCCTATACTTCGTTCGGAAATCATAAAATCCTAGACTTGAATCCTGAGCAGAGATTCAAAGATAACTGCTTAACTCCTGTCTGCTTCCAACAATCCCTAAATCCTGCTTTAATCCTTCCCATTGTTCCAGAGGACTCTCCTCACTATACCTCGTCAAAGTCAAATTATGAACTTTGAGGACGCCCTCCACTTTGTTTTCCCAACTCAAGACAAACAATAGCCATACAAAACACAAACAACTTTGTGATTTTACTGAAAATTTAATATAAAATATGAAATGTAGCCATAACAGGACTTTCTTATACCAACTCATCCTCCCCTTCCAACCTGTCAAATTCACTTCATACTGTCATTACGGGGTATATGAAAGTATCAGCGGTTTCCTTTGTTAGTGATGTGTAAAAAAGTTGTTGGTATATATATTATTTTTCATTTTTAATTAGTAGTAAAGTCTTTATTCAATTACATAATATAAAATTACATACAAAACATATATGTATACAATAATGTGACCTTTTATGAAGACAAACTCAATGGCCTAAGCCGTCTTGCGGAGTCTAGATTTACATAAATAATATTATCTTATAAACTTATAATCTTATTTCTTATAAACTTATAAACAACAAATTTTTCTTTCTAAAATACAAATAAAAATAAAATAATATATACATATACAGTAGACCCTCCCTTATCCGGCGTTCTGTTAACCGGCGCGCTCCTTTATCCGGCGCTCGCAAAATAATATCAAATGTGTTAAACTAAAATTAACATTCAATTATTAGATTATCAATTATATGAGCCACGTGTATTTATGAGCACATAATAATTCCGTAACTCACGAATCATTTATGTATTTCTATTGTACATACATACGTATGTACATTGTATTTATAAGGGAACGCTAATACAATATTTTATTACTTCACAAATATCCTATATATAAATTATAATAAATACACAGTTGAAAATCAAACATTTATAAAAAATGTTTCCTAGAATAGAAAAACAAAGGTACCGTCCCGTCCGTGGCACAACAATATCGTCTTATTGGGAAATGTACACTTAACTAGTAAAGTATGTACATATTTGTCAATTTAATAAATGTTATCAACAAAATACAGACCTGTTTTATTCCTTAGCTCACCTAAAAACACTTTTTTTTATGCTTTAATTGATATTTTTTTTCTCATTAATTGATGATTTCCGTTATCCGGATTTATTTATTTAATTCACAGTTTCTAAAATCGTAAGCCTTTTTGCAATAATTTACTAGTAGTTGCCAATCTTTACCATTTAATAATTCCAACATAAATGAAGTATCTATGTTGTTTTTAAATATTTTATTTTTTAAATCATCATATTTGGGGCAGGTAATGAGGAAGTGATGTAGATCTTCTTTACAGGGGCTGTAACACATTGGGCATACAAAGTCCATATCTTCGGAGGTATATTGATTGATAGGTGTATAGCTTAGATGCAACAGTTCACCTCTAAGTTTAATTATTAATCTAATACTTGACAATGGTAGGTCACTTTGTAAGTAACTATTAACTTCATTTTTAATTAAGAAATGTCATCGGTGAATCACATTCATAGGCAGTTATTAGGGTATTTGATTAGAGCCGCCTTCTCTGATCCACTCTTTCCCTTCGACCGATTTCGCGAAAAATTAATAGGTGCCAGCCTTATGTGGTTTATAATTTAAATATGAAATTTCGTGTCAATACATTCACTATAACGACAGTTATTGTAATTCCTGCGTCCTCTCTCCTGTTCCCCTCCTTTCCTTTGGTCAATTTGGCTGAAAAACAATAGGTGTTGTCATTAGAGGGTTCTGGTCGCACATATAAAATTTCGTGTCGATACATTCGTTCTATCGGGAGTTATCGTGTTCACAGATACACAGACAGGCAGATAATTATTTTTCATATTTAGACGTCGGATAATATGAAATTCCGTTAAAAATTTGGCATCGAATTTCTGATCGATTACATAACTTTCCCAACGCGAAGTTCAGGGTTCTAAAATCAGCCGAAAATTTATAAAATAGATATGCCAATATGTTTAAATATTTTAAATTTATTAAATTGCTACATACATTTCTGAGTAATAGCACTCACAAAGTTCCTATCACATACACACAGACGTTAGTTATTTAACTAAGAGGTCATATCGCCTACTACCTGAGCACTCTTGTCAACATAACTCTACTATGTGAGTCCTAAATTTTGCCTACATAGGTTAAGTCTCTTTAACGAGTACCTGACAACGCACAGGTTCGGGACCATCGCTTAACGTTTTTTCACATCCCAGATAAAAAACTGAACCCGCAGCCTTCAGCTTAGTAAGCAAGCAGGCATACCATTATGCTAGCGGCCCTCGACGCAAGATCGTGGGAAACCTGGCCGAGGCCCTTAGTTTATTTTATCTGGGAGACAAAATAAACTTAAGCCCGCCGACCTTCGGATGGGACGTTAAGCGATGGTCCCGAGTCTGTATGATGTCAGGTATTCGTTAAAGACCCCTGCCCTAGGTGAATACAAATTTAGTGTAGGCAAATTTTATGACTCCCACAGTAGAGTCGGGCTCATGTCCACCAGAGTGATTAAAGAGCGCTCTGGTAGTAGGCGATATGACCTCTTAGTTAAAGCCCGGACATGAGTCATAATAACTAACTATTAAAGGTATAAAAAAGTAAAAAATAATATTAAGGTTTGAATTATTTTTGAAAAATTAATAGAAAATCTTTTTTGGAAATCAGATGAAGAAAAGACAGGAAAGAAGAATGGAAATTAATGTTGACACAAAAAGTGAATTGAAAACACTTAATAATAAAAAAAACAGACATTTTTTTTTTTTTTTTTACCAGGAATGAAATGAACGTAATGAAAAAAGACAGCCGAAAAAAAAAAAAATATAAAAAATGAAATAGAGAGAAAGAAGAAATGAAATTGAGGGAGAAAGACAGTGAAGAGGGAGGTGAGAAAGAAAATAAAACAAGATAATATGAGAAAGTGGGATCTATAGAGGGGTTGGTTTGAATTTATTCAGTCATGGTTTCGGTTCCAATTGGCTTCCAAGAGGCTTTTCTTACAAAAACCAAGTCTCTTTCTTTTTCTTTTTTTTTTTTTTTTTTTCTTACTTAGCTATTCGAAGAATAGGGGAAGTTATGTAATATACAGAGTTATTGTATCGCAGTATTTTACATGTGTATCCAGATCCTCATAAGCACGACACCTATTGATTTTCCGTTGGGTCAGGTGAAGGAAATAAGGGCGTATCACAAATACTCGTATATGCCATCCTCAGGTGCGCCTAACTCATCAAGAGACGGAACATCAGGGGAGGGTGGATCCTAATAATGTCTGACAGCCAAGCAGCGCTGCAAGCTGTAATCATAGATTCCAAAATCGTCCTGGAATTCCTTCAAACACTGGAGTCCCTGGCGGATCGAAATAGAGTAGAGTTGAAGTGGCAGGACGTCAATGGTTTGAGGGCAACGAAAGGGCTGATCAACTAGGTCAGAAACTGACAGAGGACCTATAGGACCGGAACCCTTCTGCGGGATCTGTAAGGGCGGCAATGAAACGTTGGCTGACACATCCAGTTCTGGAGAAGGCTCCCAAAGCAGACATTCAAAACTCTTTGTAGCGAAACCCTCAGACAAAAGGAGCCGAGATCTTCTGGATATGAGCAGAATGGATCTGAGCTATGACAGGGCTGAACACAGGACATTGTCATATGAACAAACACCTACACAATATGGGCATCTCTAGAAGCCTTCTGTGGCGGGGAAAATGAGACTCCAGTTCATATTCTGTGGGGCACTAGAAAGCAGAAGATTTTACTGTTTCGGGTCTGCCGTAACGGTAATGGAGGGAATCTGCAGCAGGATCCTGGACTTTATTACAGATACAGGGCTGCTGTAGGGACCAACACACATATGGCACACAATAGGGCTACGACGACCGCTTTTCGTTCTCCCTTCACGGTCGTTACGCGATTTCCAGTGTATTTTGTGGGTATTTATTCACCCCAAATGGAGTTTGGTTGGTGAATAATACAATGAAACTGTTTCAAACTACAATTCCCAAGGGTTTGTGGTCGGCCATGTACACCGAACAGTAGCAAACAGCCATCTAAAATTCCAAAAGTAGACCCTTTCAAGTCAATTACATAAAAAATTCAAGTGATCTCAACTTCATGAAAGGAACGCTCACAAACAACCCCAAATGGGCAACCGAACATGAACGGAATGAACAATATTCAAAATGAATGAAACAAACTTTGAGAAGGTAGGCCATGGAAAAAAACAAAACAAATAGAAAATATCGTTAATTAAATTTGAATAAGTTAGCGATGAATCACCGGCTATGTACTTCCCCAGAATGAGTTAATCAAATACTTTGTGCCCCCCCTCATTGGCGTAGCTAGCATTATTCTCTAGGGGGTCTGTGGGGGCAGCCGGTCAACACAACCGAGATAATAAATCAACAGTTTAAGTTTCACAATCATATTTTTAGTTTAAGTTTAATTAAACTTAATAATTAACAATCTGGGAGGTAAAATAAACTTAAGCATGCCGTCCTTCGGATGGGACGTTAAGCAATGGTCCCGAGCCTGTACGATGTCAGGTACTCGTTAAAGAACCCTGCCCTAGATGAATAAAAATTTAGGGTAGGCAAAATTTAGGACTCCCACAGTAGAGTCGGGCTCATGTCCACCAGAGTGACGAAAGAGCGCTCTGGTAGTAGGCGATATGACCTCGTAGTTAAAGCCTGGCCATAAGTCATAAAACCTAAACCTAAACCTAATTAACAATCAGGTACCATACACAAACTTACATAATAAGTAGTAGTTGTAAGTATTCTCAATTTAATATACACTTTTTCAGCTGAAATTTATTTTTTACTACTTCATTCTCGTTCAGTTGATAGCAATAAATGTACTATAAAAAACAATTATTTCCAATTTTTACGGCTTTCATTAAATACATTCTAAAATATGCAGTTAGTTTTAAATAGTCTTTTGATTTTAGGTAAATATTGCACCGCTGTGCAGAGTTTTTGGGAGAGATTTTTAAATAGCGCGTTTTGTTGTGACACACACGACGATGCGTTCACTAAACTCTCATAATTGGTCGATTGGCAGCATTCGTTGCGAGTCCAAGCTTTAAGAAAGTGTAATTTGAAATCGAATAACGTTTGATGGGAACTAAAGCTTTCTATATCCTTGTCTTGACTGTAATGTTTGTCTGTGGTAGAGTTGTCGTTATATATAAATTTTTTTAAATAGGTACATTAGATCGCAATTTCGATCGGGCATTTTGGGGGCTACGCCAACGCTCCCCCTCCAAAACCAGTCGATTGGCAGCAGTAGTATAAAAATCAATAGTTGACTTTTATTATTTCTTCTTTTTATTATTTTCTTTTTCTTTAATGAACAAAAAGCTTAATAACTGCCGATGAAATGAATTTATCTACACAAATGTGGAACGAAAAATTAAACGATTAATTCGTTCTGGGGAAGTACAATGCCGGTCATTCACAGATGATTTTTTTGACTTCACTTAACGAAATAAAAAAAAATAAAAATTAACTCAAACTGTAATTTGAAATTCAATTAAGTACCTCAATTAATGACAATATTAATAAAATTCAATTAAGAACCTCAGTTGATGACTATATTAATAAAAATTGTTTATTCATTTTGGTAATTTAATTGTTTTTCAATTTTTTGATTAAATGAGGACATTTTTAATTTGGTGAATATTTAATGAAGTACTGAATAAGTAAAATATCCATAAGTAATCAGAGGCTTGAATACACAAAAACAAATGTATTAAATTATATGATACAGGCAATTAATGTAAGGAGCTTATCAATATTAACATATGAAGAGATAATGGAGGGCGGCGGTAGCTCAGTGGTATGCGTGCTTGCTTAATGAGCTCAAAATCGAGGGTTCGAGACCCGACCGAGGCGCTTAGTTTATTTTATCTGGGAAGTAAGTATGCCATCCTAGATAATGTCCGCGATAGCATATACCCAGGGGCGTAGCCAGAATTTTGAGCAGGGGGGGGGGGGGATTCAGGGATTTCTTTTGCATTCAGGGGTTTCAAAAACATGAAATTTCATTTGACATCGATTTTTTGACCGATTACTTTGACCGATAACTTTCCGTGAACAACTGTAAATGCGGGGGAAAAAAAAACAAAGTTTGAACAAACGACTACCATATAGTACAAATGGTAGGGTGAGTCAGCCCCACCCGTTGGTTTCATGCCCCCTGGGGGAACGATACTCCCCTAATGGGTGATAAGAGTCACCCGGGGTAACGCTTCACGTCCTGGAGGAGTTACGGGGAGTTGGCTCCCCTCACGTGGGCGAGTAATGGCAGTTTGTTTTACATTACGAGTGCGCCAGTAGCATTGAGCATGCCGTCCTTTGGAGGGTGTCAAATGGCTGTCCCCAGCCCTAGGTAACGGATAGGCACAGGGGCGTAGCCGGGGGGGGGGGCAGGGGGGGGGGGCGCGTGCCTCCCCATGGCCAGAGCAAAAAACCAAGATGAAAATTAAATAAACTAAAAAAATTGTTTTTATTAAAAATGGATTGCTTGCAAGTTACCAATAGGATATTCAAATTTCCCATGCGTCTGATTCCTAAATCAGCAATCAGCTGTTACATAAATGTACATGTAAAAAACAAATCATATTAAATTTTTTTAAATATACCTACATGAATTCCATCATTTCATTTCCTCGCTCAAAATCGTCATTTATATTATACTTTATACTCTTAAAGCTGATTTTACATGCGCAGTAAAAATGCAAAGCGCAGCAGCAGCAAATGCACGCTATTGGATGTGAGTCATTTAATTCTAAAAGCCCAGAAACCACAGTGGTTACCTTAGGGGGAGCTTCTAGAGGTCCGAGTCTCCCAAATTAATAATAAAAAGTCTGCAACGTCAACCACGGAAACTGCGGACTGTGCCCCCGGGAGTCCCCCCCCCCCCCCCCCCCCCTAAATGCCTTAGGTAATTTATGAATGACCCCTAATACAATGGAGGCTTCAATGGGCAGGCCAAGTGTAAAGAATGCAAGAGGCTGACATCCCGCGAAGACTGATGGTGATCCCGGAGGGAAATAGAGGACAAGGAAGACCCAGGAAGAGATGAATGGACGCAGTCGATGGTGTCTCGCGTCTCCATCGACTTCAAAACCGGAAAACTCTTGCTCTGGACAGGAATCTTTGGAAGGTCTCTGGAGGAGGCCAAGGCAAGAATAGGACTATAGCGCTGAGGATGATAATTTATTTATTATATTCTATGACAAAAATTCATTTGGCTGTATGTTGAGTACCCTGATGCTTTAGAATTTTGCTAGTCGCCTTTCATTATTTATATGAATTCATTCATAGATACGCCACTGATGAAGACACTGTTGCGTTGAAAACTGTTCTGGTCGCAAATAAAACAGTGGAAAGACAACGTATTTTATTTCTATTACAAGATACTACCCTTGATAACTTTGTTATACTGGCATAACTACCGTAATTGATCCCAAAACATTGTATATCGTTAATGACTTAACGTAATTACATTTCAATAGTTCTAGATGTAATAATAGGAAGGTGGACGCCCGGTGTAGCCATGGAAACTATATGTTATCTTAATTGAAACAGGGGAGCCTCCTGTTGTTAGTATAGGTCTGACCATTAGCGAGGCAAGGGCAGGCCAGTAAGGGTTGCTAGCTCACTGATGCCTCTGCGGCGGTCCCCGAGGGCTTGGCTGTTTATCATGATAACATACCCAATTAGCTAAGTATCGGCCCATCTCCCAACCCTCCAGCCACCTCCCTCTCGCATATCTCAACTAACGAAATGTCTTTTGCGCTGAAGTCGATTAATGGAGTCTGTACAATTATATCGAGTCGGATGTCCAAAGCTTCGGGATAATATCAAGTAGTAGCCGCGCTGAAAAGCGCCCAATAACCTTGAGTATGAGAAGTCCATAAATTAGGTTTTATGACTCATGCCAGGGCTTTAACTACGAGGTCATATCGCCTACTAACAGAGCGCTCTTACGTCACTCTGGTGGACACGAGCCCGACTCTACTGTGGGAGTTCTAAATTATTCCTACCCTAAATTTTTATTAACCTAGGTTGTAGGGGTCTTTAACGAGTACCTGACATAGTACAGGCTCGGGACCATCGCTTAACGTCCCATCCGAAGGACGGCGTGCTTAAGTTTATTATACCTCTCAGATAAAATAAACTAAGGGCCTCGGTCGGGTTTCGAACCCACGATCTTGAGCTCAAAAGACAAGCACGCATACCACTGAGCTACCGTGGTGAAAAAAAATGTTTAATCAAAAATCGTCGATAGTTATTTTGTAGATAGTTTCGCCCTGAAGAGAATGACATCTTGTACGTTCATTTATGTTCAATAGAATCGTCGGCATCGTTTCCAGACGATCGAACAATGGGAGTGGGTGAATTCCTGGAAAATGTTACATAACGCTTTAAAGCCATATTTTCGGACACCTATTAATTTTCACTCAACTCAAAAATCCTAATAACTGCCGATGTAACGATTAAGAGGAGCCCCTATGTAAATCAATTATTGATTATTAGCGCAAACGATTGGTTTTGGAGACAGAACGATAAGTTAATTCACAAAGAAATAAAAACCGTTATCTTCTCACTTTTATTTTTGACCAGAACCGTGTTTCAACTCAACAGTATCATCATCAGTGGCACATCCCACACATTTTTTTTGTTTTTTCTATGAGAAATTTCGTCCCACTATCACATAATTCTTTTACCATAATTGGATTATTGAAGGCGGGCATTCTCATAAATACTAGGCTAATTGTGTCGAATAATCACCTTGGTAAAAGTTAAAGAGAATCCTGTTAGGAGGCGAACATTTGAGGAAAGTAGGGAATTAAGCCGCCCTAAGTGTGAACCTGGGATTACTAGACCAATTAGTCTCCACTCATTTAGTCTGGTCTCGTACAATGGACAATATGCCCTCAGCTCGCTTTGTTCCTTCAATACAATGTCCTAAACCAGCCCTCCATAGAATTTTATTTTTTTTTTTACCTCTTTTAAAAAATTTCTTTGTCCAAGTCTCCCATCCTCTTTCCTACTCCATAAAATCAAAATGAACAACTTACAAAAACTGAAATTAGTGTTGATTACACTGTTCGACAAAGGTAAATTTTCTTATATGAAGGAATTTCGTGTGGGAAATTCAAATTTGAAATCAGAAATTCGCTTTCAGGCACAGTTTTTTTTTTTTTTTTTTTTTTATACGAGAATATTTGTTTAATTTATCTGAAATTTTTAAGTCTGGGATAAAGATAACAACAGTTGGCAACAATTAATTTTGTCTTTCATTTGTTTTCATATTCAAGAGTTGACATTCCGTTGCAAATAGATTTATGTTAGTTAATCAGCAAGTTATTGTTAAACTATTTAAAATTGAATTTTATAGAGTGTTAAACTGGCAAATGTAGAAAACTGCAGTGATGTTTCCAATGAACATGGTGAAAGGTTCCATAAAGATATAATTATCATGGAAAAGCGGTATGAAGGGAAATGGATGCCTGCAATGCTTGCTGACTACTGCTGGAACATTATTCGAGACTGCGAAATTGAACACAAGAGAAAAAAATTAACTTTTTAAATTTTTGGATAAAAGATCATTTTTTTCATATTTTCTAATCTTAAATAAGTTTTTTTATACAATATATGATGATAAATTATAGGCTCCTTCATGTTTTTAGTTTTATACTGTCTAAAATGTTTCTAAATAATTTTATAAGAGAATGATAGTTGCATGTTTTTCCTTTATAAATACACAGCGTGGAAATAAGAAGTGTAACAATTTTGAAAAAACTGAAATTGCGTATAACTTCAAAACTATGCCTGACACAGAAAAACTAATTACAGATTTGAATCCAGGAGGCAATTTCCCATAAGAATCAAGAATGATAGAAGAATGAATTTAATTTTTTTTTGTTGAAGAGTGTTATTAGCGCATAGGAGCAGCGAAAAGTTAATTGATTAATTCGTTCTGGGGAAGTACATTGCCGGTGATTCACCGTCGAATTTTTATTTCCCCGAGCGAAGTATAGGGGAAGTTATGTAATCGGTCAAAGATACTGAAACAATTGCGCCGATCGTCCCTAGCCCATCTTATAGTGGCTGCTTCTGCTCCTGCCAGGAGCCGACGAATCGGCAGAACATCAGGTAGTCTGTTTCCATCCCCATGCCGTAGATCCAATCCCAAATACGATCTTGTCCCATGAATCAACTCCAACATAGTTTGGTCGTACAGCGGACATTCGAAGACCACTTGTTCTGCAGTCTCGATACCGCCACTTCGGCCAGTTTGGGGTATTCTTCCTGTGAAATAAGAACAGCTTGGAGTTGAAATCACCTGATAATATTTGGGACTTCCAGTGATTTGGCTGTACTCATGTTGAGTCAAGGCGTACCCGGACGTCCGGGAAGTATGCGTACGTCATTCGGCCATCCGAGCATCGTGACTGGTCTATCTGTATGTCTGTGGGTCTGTGAATATGATAATTCCCGAAGGAATGAATGTATCAACACAAAATCTTATACAGTGGAATCCCGATATTTCGTATCCCGATTATTCGTATTTCCGGCTAATTCGTACAAATTTGCCGGTCCCGAGAGAAAATCCCGATAAGTGGTATAAAAACAATGCATTTCGGACCCCTCGGTAATTCGTATTATTTTTATGCTCGAGGTCACTTAAAACGTCTTATAATTCGTATTTCCAGCTTAAAAACCTCGTTAATTCGTACTGTTTTCAAGAGGGGGAGAGAGGACAGTGAGAGACAGAATGCGAGATAAATGTTTTCTAGGAAATCACGTGATTCCTACAGAACCAAAGGGGAGAGCGAGTGAGAGAGACAAGTTTCTATTAAATCTCATGTAATTCTTACTCTTTTCACTGAAAGGAAATTAGGAGAGGAGAGGGGGGAAGTTTTAGCAATTTTATTGGTCTTTTCTAACATTTTTTCCAACAAATGTTTGATTGGTGTTTATTTAATCTAGAACATATGTACATATTTTTTATTGCATGTGTTGTTTATTGTATAGTTTAGTATAAAGCAGTGTTTATTGCATAGTTTTTATTCTTACCACATTGTACATACTTCTTAATACATAAATATTTGCATTAATACGTTTTTAATTTTTTTTATTTTGTACTCCCGATAATTCGTACCAAACCGTCAGTCCCTTCCTCCAACAATGACACATCTTGTTTTTCAGCCAAATCAAGGAAAGGGAAGTTGCCGATATAACGATTATCTTCCCCCACTCTAGTCCTCCCACAATTTCCAGGACTTATATTTTACAAACTACTATTAGTAATTTTCGAGTGTGTTAATTACAGTTTTTCCTCATTGTTAAACTCTCAACTGAGCTACTGACAGTCTAGTAAGATGAACTGCTGGGAAGTGTTCGAGACTCGATTCCTTAGAACCTGCGAAGGTAAATCATTCATAATTGGCTTTGCTCCAGAGCTCATCTTCTTCCCTTTCAACAAATTAATCCTTAAACAGAGATGATCCTAATAACAAAACGCATTATGGACCTCTCTAGTTAACAGTATTAATAACATTAAATAACCTCTCTTTTTCAGATTTATTTAATCCCTGACTATAAATAAAATTACTATATCCATATGTGTTAGTAAGATGTTGTGGGACGAGATTTCTCATAAAAATAAAAGACCTTCCCACTGTTTTATTTTGACCAGACCGGTTTTCCAAAACTATGTTATCATCTATGATACAATAAATAATAATAATATTATACAAATAATGAAAACTATAAATCTTAAAGCAACAAGGTATATAGTAACAAAATAAAAACTTACGCCACCCACACAGCGTAGCGGTTAAAGGAGAACTGGCATAACTCAAAGGGGTGAGGATAGGTTCACTAACTTTACATACAAAAACATTCATTAACCATGCACTCTGTCGTAAATATTTGCATAAGATCGGTAGAAGTGAGACTCCTCTCTGTAATGACTGTGCAATAGGGTGGTCGTAAAAAGTAAAAAGTTCGATTTTTCAAAGTCCCCATCCAAATTCTTGTGTAGTTTGACGAAAAAAAAGTTTGTGAATTTTTTCAGATTTTTTTGAATGCATTAACCTGGCCCTGTGGGCGGTCAAAGTTAAACACGTGTTTTAAATGGGGTTTTTGAACATTAACATATTTTTAAGGGTAGGTCTTAGTATTTTTAATATAAAAATCTAAAAATACATGGATTATGGGTTTTCGGGGTCGCTGAAAACAAATTTCATATTAAAAAATTAATAATTCATTAAAATGAATCATCGATTCGAAAATTTTTATCATTTTCGTCAATTTTTGTACGAGTTTTTTTTGGGAAATGTGACTGTCAAAAAAAATTTTTTAATATGAAATTCGTTTTCAGCGACCCCGAAAACCCATAATCCATGTATTTTTAGATTTTTATATTAAAAATACTAAGACCTACACTTAAAAATATGTAAATGTTCAAAAACCCCATTTAAACACGAGTTAAACTTTGACCGCCCACAGGGCCAGGTTAATTCATTCAAAAAAATCTGAAAAAATTCACTAAATTTTTTTTCGTCAAACTACACAAGAATTTGGATGGGGACTTTAAAAATTGAACTTTTTACTTTTTATGACCACCCTACTGTGCAATGACCGAGGATCCAGAGCATATTATCATGTGTTGCAGTAAGTATTCGTATGCAAGGACCAAATTTATAGATAAGGTACGGAAGATCACAAAGGATACCCCAAGTTACATGGACCTGCTCAGGCTTCCCAATATTCTCTCCGATAATTTATATTCATTTTTCCAGGAGATAGGCGTGGATTTTTAAATTTTACTTTTTAGAGACCATTCATATATAAATTTTTATTTTTGAAGTGGCTAATGGCTCAACGCTAAAGTAAAAAAAAAAAAAATTCATTCAAATATACACAAATCTCAACATAATAGAAAAATATCTCTGCAGTCAAAAGAATTTTTGTCATAATATATATTAAATAAAATACAAATAAATAATTATTATAGTGTTCCCAGACACACCGGAGAATAAAGTTAGTTAGTTCTTATGATTCATGCCCGGGCTTTAACAAGGTCATATCGCCTACCTCCAGAGCGCTCCTTCGTCACTCTGGTGGACATGAGCCCGACTCCACTATTGGAGTCCTAGTTCACCTAGTTTAGGCGTCTTTAACGAGTACCTGACATCGTACAGGTTCGGGACCATCTTACCTCTCAGATAAAATAAACTAAGAGCCTCAGCCGGGTTTCGTACCAGCTATCTTGAGCTCAAGCACGCCTACCACTATGCTACCGATGCCTTTACAAAGGTGTTGTAAGGTAACCAAAAAAGTTGTGGTTTCTGAGCTGTTTCTACACATTTTCTTACACAAGTCACACAATCGTTGTGAAAATCGTTGCATATAACAATAATTTTTGACATTGAAAGACCACTAAACGAGCAAAGTTTGTCTCTTAATGACGGTTAACAATTTTGGTGGCATAACTCTCTACATTTCATAAATGGGAAGGAAATCGTCAACTATTACTGAGATTACTCGGCACAGCTGGCGGGATCTTTAAGAGCACTCTCCAAGTGTCTTGGATGATCGATTTTAGCTTCAGTGAAAGCCACAGTAAGATACCAAATCTCTTAGATTTTAGTGTTGATCATTAGCAAGATTCTTAAGTCGAATGACAGAAGAACTGCAATTAAGAATCAAAAGCAGGATGTTAACTAAGGGTCTACCATGCAAACAAATGACATCACCAATTAAAGGCTAAGAACCCCAATAGTATTATTTACTAAATGCATTATTTTTTTCATAATAACAATAAATAACAAAATAGAGGTGAAAAAACCTTGAGCACGCCGTCCTTCGGGTGGAACGTTAAGCAGTGGTCCTGAGCCTATACGATGTCAGATACTCGTCAACTCCTACACTATGTGAAGAAAAATGTAGGGTAGGCTAAATTTAGGAATCCCACAGTAGAGTCGGGCTCATGTCCACCAGAGCGACGAAAGAAAGCTCTGGTAGTAGGCGATATGACCTCGTAGTTAAAACCCGGGCATGAGTTACAATAACTAACTAAGAAAAAATGTGTAAAGAAAAATCTTACTGAGCTCAAGATCGTGGGTTCGAAACCTGACCGAGGCCTTTAGTTTATTTTATCTGGGCAATCGGGGCTACCCTAGGTGAATAAAAATTTAGGATAGGCAAAATCTCCCATAATAGAGTATGGCTCATGTCCACCAGAGTGACGAAAGAGCGCTCTGGTAGTAGGCGATATGACCTTGTAGTGAAAAGCCAGCCATGAGTCGTAATAACTAACTATACAAAAATGTATAAAAAAATTTTTTTTCAAGAAATACTTGTAGAAATAAATAAAATTTATATGCAATACAATTTTTCACAGGACGTCCTGTTTTTTATATGTACATATTTTTAGACTTTTCCTTGAATAGTTTTCCACGAAAAATGTTCTCTATTAAAATTACAATCGCTAATAAGTCCTTAGATTTGAGATAGGATCAATACGACTAAGGTTATATAAGTAAGTAGGTCCTCAAAGAATGAAAAATATAGTTCCGAGGGAAATATTTCAAAGGTTAGATTAGGTTTTATGACTCATGCCCGGGCTTTAACTGCGAGTTCATATCGCCTACTACCAGAGAGCTCTTTCGTCACTCTGGTGGAGATGAGCCCGACTCTACTGTGGGAGTCCTAAATTTTGCCTACCCTAAATTTTTATTCACTTAGAGTAGGTAGGGGTCTTTAACGAGTACGTCAAGGGCCTCGGTCGGGTTTCGGATCCACGTTCTTGAGCTCAAGCACGCATACCACTGAGCTACCAGCGCCCTCAGGAAATATTTCAAAATAATTTTTAAATTGTATCGCATAGCAACGAATTATAAAATATTTTTTATCTAATGTGGCCATTACAGAACATTCTTATACCAACCACGCTTACAATCAATCTGTCTCTCCCCCTACCCCTTTTTAAAATCATTTCATACTGGCATTATTCGGTATATGAAAGTAATGAGTTGGCGTCAGCGGTATTTTTTTGTTTCATGATGATTAAAATAATTTTGAGAAGGGGAAGGGGGTGAGAGAGTGATCTGTAAGGGTAGTTGGTATAATAAAGTCTTGTCATTACATCACATATTTTCATTTTTTATTTTTGTTTTCATTAAAAAAATTGATTCTTATGGAGAAAGTAGTAAATGTCGATTATGTTTTGGAAAAATTTCTCAAATTTATCTGAACAGGTAAAGCGGTAATTTACGATTTCCACATTTTCCTGAATATCTTCCTAAGGAAGTAAAGACATATATCGTAGTCGGATATTTTATATATTTGAGAAAATGTAGCCACACTTCCGGAATCTCACCTCTCGACCCGGAATCGATGCCTCTGATGTTTGAAACATTATGTTCTTTAATACGTTCGTGTAAATCAGCCGGCAACCCTCCGAGATGGGATTTTTTTTTTCATAAAAGATACGAAGAAGAGTTTTCTATAGAGGAAAAAAATTGTTAAAGGGGAACATATATATTAAAAATATTTGATGTAGCCATAACAGAACTTTTTTTTTATACCAACCACGTTTTTACAGATTTCTCTCCCCTTCTTACTCGTCCTCTCAAATTAATTTCAAACTGGGTATAAGAAAGTCACTGTAGAATACCTTCATATAGAGAAGGGGGAGGGATAATCTGTAACAACGTGGTTGGTATAAGCAGTCCTCATATGACCACATTACATATATTTTATTTTGAGGGCGCCAGTAGCTCAGTGGTATGCTTGCTTGAACTTGAAAGAAATAAAACTTGTTTATTTATGATATTGTCTAATTTCACCAACTATATTTACATGGGAGAACTTTCGGTATTTTTACCATCCTCAGCCAAAAGCATAAGAGATAAGACTGCTATGCTTTTGGCTGAGGATGGTAGAAATACCGAAAGTACTCCCATGTAAATATAGTTGGTGAAATGAGACAATATCATAAATAAACAAGTTTTATTTCTTTCAAGTTCATTTGAATTATTTCACAATATCTCTGCAATAATGTCAGTTTTCATCGTATGCTTGCTTGTCTTCTGAGCTCAAGAACGTGGGTTCAAAACCCGACCGAGGCCCTTAGTTTCTTTTATCTGGGAGGTAAAATAAACTTAAACACGCCGTCCTTCGAATGGGACGTTAAGCGATGGTCCCGAGCCTGTACAATGTCAGGTTCTCGTTAAAGACCCCTGCCCTAGGTGAATAAAAATTTGGTGTAGGCAAAATTAAGGACTCCCATAGTAGAGTCGGGCTCATGTCCACAAGAGTGACGAAAGAGCGCTCTGGTAGTAGGCGATATGTAGTTAAAGCCCGGGCATGTGTCATAAAACCTAACCTAACCTATATTTTATTTATTCTAAATTTTTTCAATAAAACTGCCAATTATTTAAACATTACTTATGGAATTTTTTGATCCAATCCAATGATCTAATTTGTAGTTAAATAACTCTTAGCATAAAATTGGGTTGGGTTTAAAAATAAAAAAATCTAAAGGAATTTATTTATACAAAAACCTAAAACGTGCAATTTCGTAAAAAATAAAATTTATGTAGGTTAATCAGGATGCCCTATTTCGTAAAAATAAATGAAATCCGGGCTCTAGATATAACCCACCAGAAAATGTACAAAAATTTCAGAATCAAGAATTTTTGACCGATTACATAACTTCCCCTATACTTCATAAAGCCGGTGAAGAAATTTGGTGTCTTCTCATTATTCAAGTATGTTAATTTACGACTAGAAAAACGAAAAAAAAAATATGATACAAGTTTTTTGGAGCATGTCCCGTTTTCATAGGGACCGGGTGAATGAATCCATTGTTCTGTTTCTTCGCTAGTTTCTTTTATGTCCAATACGGGCTGAGCGTTCTCCCGGAAGATGGAATCAATACACCAGAGAAGCAACAAACAAAAACAAAAAAAAAAAACTTCTATTGTTTTTACAATAGAACAAACAATAGAAACAGGACACAACAGAACAATACAGGTAGGAAGAGACACAATGTTTCTGTTGTCAAAACAACAGAAATATGGAGACGTAAAGCTCCGGAAGACCAGTCTTCTGTATGGAAAACATCAGCTGGAAATTTTCATTTTCCTCATCCTCCATTCATGTTCCGGCCTATTAAAGAAGGGAGCTTTAATAATAATAAAAAAAAAAATTGATGGTGAATCACCTGCAATGTACTTCCCCAGTGTGAATTTTTCAACTACGTTTTTGCTCTCCCCCTGACACCTGATTTCGTTGAAAATCGAAACGTGTCGTCCTTATTGAGTTCTGGGTATACAAATAAAATTTCGTGCAATATTTTATTGTGAGATATCTTTTTCACACGTATATCATTCATTTATATGTTGATTCAAAACCCCATAAATACAACACATATCAATTCACAATCGAATCGGAGAATATCAACAATATACGTTATTCAATATACAATATTAATATAATAATTTCTTGAGATTATAGTTCACATCTCCTATCTAAGCAGGTTACCGGTTTGGAACCTATACTCGAAAGAAGAAACATTTTATTAGAACCTCTGCAGAAAAGTTTTAATAACTAACTAGAAAAAGGTTAACCAACTCAATGCTAATATATCATCAATATACAATTAAATATCAATATACAATAATAATATGTCATCAATATACAATATGAATAATGTGTCATCAATACTCAGTATTTCAAAGTCATCAATAATCAAATATTAATATGTTAAAGCGGTGGCCCAGGTTCTAGAAGGACTGTAGCGCCAGGGAAAGGAAAGTAAGTAAATATGTTATCAATATACAATATTAATATGTCATCATTAAACAATATTGATATGTCATCATTAAACAATATTAATATGTCATCAATATACCATATTAATATTATAATTTTGGTCAATGTTTAAACATTTTCCAAGATGAGCTTATATGTAGTTCACATCTCCTACATATGTAAGCAGGTTACCGGTTCGAAATCTATCCTCGAAAAAAGAAAAATTTTATTAGAATCTCTGGAGAAAAGTTTTAATAACTAACTAAAAAAAGTTAACCAATACAATGCTAATATATCATCAATATACAATATTAATATGTCATCAATATACAATATTAATGTGTCATCAATACTAAGGGTTTCTGTCATCAATAAACAATATTAATATGTTGTAGCGGTGGCCCAGGTTATAGAAGGACTGTAGAGCCAGGGAAAGTAAAGTAAGTGTATATGTTATCAATATACAATATTAATTATGTCAATAATATACAATATTAATATGTCATCAATAAACAGTATTATTTATGTCATCAATATACAATATTAATATGTCACCAATATGCCTACCACAACTCCTTCCTTATCCAGGCTAACTCCCTCTGAGAACTCTCTCCCTCTCCAGATCCGCCATGCTCCTACACTTCTTTCATTTAAGTCCCTATTTTTCCATTATCTCCTAACTCAGCAAACCTCCGATTCCTAAGGCTGGCTCCTATGAGATAGTTCTCGTCTTCCTATAAGTCTCTCTCTCCACTGGACAGATTGTTACTCTTCTGTTTCATCAGTCCAGTTTTTTACAATTCATTCATATACAAGTCATTATTGTTATCATGTTTCACATTATTATTCTTACTAGTTTTTTTAATTTTAATTTTTATTTCTCTTTATTATTTTTCACTAGTTTATTATATTGTTTTACTCATTGCCTCTCTTTAGCAATTAGTATTTATTCCTAGAGACCTCTTTTATTTTATATTTATTCTTCTAAACTCGTTGATACTTGTATACTCTTGTTTATTCTTTATGTTATTATTCTTAGAGGACGTATGTCCCAGAATAAATATTTTTCATTTCATTTCAATATTAATAATATAATTGTTGTCAATGTTTAAACATTTTCAATGATGAACATATAGTTCACATCTTCTCTGTAAGTAGATCTACCGGTCTGAAACGTATCCTCGAAAAAAGAAAAAACTTATTAGATCCTCTAAAGAAAAGTTGGTTCAGACTTTGTTGGTTCCTCTGATAAAGTTTGATATTCTCAACGTCGGTGTTTTGCTAACTAACTTAGAAGGGGTCAGTTGTCTGAGAGTACACTCCAGCATACATAACAGTACAGGACTTAGGCTAAATCGGAACCTAGAACTAGTTGAGTTTTCTTGCCACGATCTACTCTGGTAACTTGAAGTAGCACCAATTTGGTACTAATAAAGCGTTCCCCAGTTCTTAAATATAATGTTAATTCTTTAGAATTTGGTACTTGAAAGAGTTGCTTATAGAATGATTCAGAATTGCAGAAATACAGTAAAACCTCTCTCTTTGGACAATTTTGCGGTGTCCCAGTCCGAAGTATAGGAAAACAATGTATTATACCCCCCTCGCAACGGACGAGGGCAACCAATTTTTGTCATCAAGAGATATAGGTTTGGTTAGGTTTTATGACTCATGCCCGGGCTTTAACTACGAGGTCATATCGCCTACTACCCGAGCGCTCTTTCGTCACTCTGGTGAAAATGAGTCCGACTCTACTATGGGAGTCCTAAATTTTGCCTACCCTAGATTTTTATTCACCTAGGCCAGGGGTCTTTAACGAGTATCTGATCGTACAGGCTCGGGACCATAGCTTAACGTCCCATCCGAAGGACGGCGTGCTTAAGTTTATTTTACCTCCCAGATAAAATAAACTAAGGGTCTCGGTTGGGTTTCGAACCCAAGTTCTTGAACTCAGAATTCAAGCATGCATACCACTGAGCTACCATCTCAAGAGATATATTTACCTCTCCTAAGTGGACACTTACAAAGCAATTTCATTTGAAAAATGTCTTTTTACTATTTGTAGGATTCGCTGTTTGTGAAACAGGCCCTTTGTTCCCTATTATTGTAAAGAAAATGGGCCCTTCCAAGAAGTGTTTACATTTTCGTCTTCTCGCTTCGGTTTACCTAGAAACACGTCGTTCCTGAGAACGAAACATGATAATGTAAGTAAAATTTCATTGAAAAGTTAACATAGTTACGTTCAAAATATGTATGAACATATGTATTTTTTTCTTGTTTATTTTTGAGTCGATAACACTATCAAAACTTGTGCTGAGGGTCTTGGAACAGTTCAAACATTGGAAGACTTTCATGAAAGAAAAAATGAGATCATTTGATCCACGAAGTATTAATCCATCACGAAAAACAAATTGCCATCTCCAAACGGAAAAAACAAACTTTCTATCACCATGTTTTTTAAAAATTATTGCATTCAAATTGCACTTTCTAGTATTGCATACATACCTACTGTTTGGTTTATTAACTTAAAATACATAATAACTATTATTATAACTGTTTTGTGTAATTATCTATTGTTCGTTACCTATATATGTAGTATTAAATTTAAAAGCAAATTAAACGTTTATTATATATATGTACCTATATAAATATAATAAAGTTGAGTGCGCTGGTAGCTCGGAGGTATGCGTGCTTGCCTTCTGAGCTCAAGATCGTGGCTTCGAAACCCGGCCGAGGCCCTTAGTTTATTTTAACTTAAGCACGCCGTCCTTCGGATGTCACGTTAAGCGATGGTCCCGAGCCTGTAAGATGTCAGGCACTCGTAAAAATACCCCTGCCCTAGGTGAATAAACATTTTTATAATAGTCAAAATTTAGGACTCCGGAAAATTTAGGAGTCGGGCTCATGTTCACCAGAGTGACGAAAGAGCACTCTGGTAGTAGGCGATATGACCTCGTAGTTAAAGCCCGGGCATGATTCATAAAACCTAACCTAACCTATATTATTGATCTGGTACTTCACTGCTAGTTACAAAATGTTACCAGTGGTTTGTGGTAACTAAAGTGTGATATAAATATTCTTCTAACAACTTTGTGGAGATATCTTGTAAAAAAAGCATCTATAGTTGTATCATGTTTGGTTGTAGATTCCAATTTAAAAATATAAAAGAAGCGTGATTATTATTTATTTATTTTTTATTATTATTATTATTTTTTTTGGCATTATGTTTGATGCATATTAGCCATGTCACTGTGTTATCTAGTTATTTACGACATCCATGGCCCCGGGAGGGAATTCTATCTACGAAATAAAACTCACTCCCGGACGGGATTCGAAACCACAAACCATGGTGAGACCAAAGCCCTACGCTCTAGCCCGCACGGCCCCTGGTAATTATTAAAAATTACCTTTATCTTGACTTTCTTGGTGCTGTATTTGCTTTTGTCTTGCACAGAATTGTCGAACATGTTCCGTTGAAGTTTTTGACATTTTTAACTGTTTAACACTAACTCAGAATAAAACTGTACCTATTAAATCAATAATCAAATGCATAAACTGTATACAAACACGTAGCTGATGCATGGACACCGACCTAAACTCGTAGTTCACTTGTACGTATCCACTACTCATCCCTGTCTCAGAGTTTCATATTTGATCGACTAAATGACTGTTCCAGAAACTCTTGTTAATTATCTAATGGAAGATTATTTGTCCATTAAATTAATGACAGTTTAATGGCTACCATATAGTTAACTAATTCCATAAGTTTAATGAACAATTAATTTTAGTCATTCATTAAACAGGTTAATGAATGTTCCAGAAAGCAGGCCTAGAGGTGTGAGAGGTGCCAACTAATGTACCAAGAGGAGAAATGAAGGAGGCCATTACAGAACCACATGTTTACTAAAAAGGGTCAAAGTGCGCCGGTGCAGGTTCATTATTCCGGGTCACATATGGAGTTTCCCAGATTCACAGTCCGTGTTGGGAGTTTCATTAAAAATAATATACAGCCTCCTCCTTCCCCCACCTCGCACATTCTACTTAACATAAATTTAGACCGTAACAGCCCTGAACAAAGTCCTAAATCTCCATTAATACATCTCAAGCAAAAACTTTCAGAAGCATAATTACTTGAGAAGATACTGTCTCTTAGTTAGCTATTAAAGAATACATCAAGTTATTGGCTTCACTAATGAATAATTTTATGGGAGGATACTCTCAATGTTAGCTATTAAAAAATACATAAAGTTATTGCCTTCACTAATGAATAATTTTATGGGAGAATACTCTCAATTTTAGCTATTAAAGAATAGATAAAGTTATTGGCTTTACTAATAAATTTTTTATGAGAAGATACTCTCAAAGTTAGATATTAAAGAATACATCAAGTTATTTGCTTCACTAACAAATACTGTTATGAGAGGATACTCTCAAAGTTAGCTATTAAAAAATACATCAAGTTATTGCCTTCACTAATCAATACTTTAATGAGAGCACACTCTCAAAGTTGGCTATTAAAAAGTACATCAAGTTATTGGCTTCACTAATCAATAATTTTATGAGAGCGCACTCTCAAAGTTAGCTATTAAAGAATACATCAAGTTATTGGCTTCTCTATGAATAATTTTATGAGAGGATACTCTCAAAGTTAGCTATTAAATATTATATCAAGTTATTGGCTTCACTAATGAATAATTTTATGAGAGAATACTTTCAAAGTTAGCTATTAAAGAATACATCAAGTTATTGGTTTCACTAGAGAAAATTATTTGATACTTTCAAAGTTAGATTTTAAAGAATCCATCAAGTTAATGGCTTCACAGATCAATAATTATTTGAGAGGGTACATTCAAAGTTAGGTATTAAAAAATAAATGAAGTTATTGACTTAACTAATCAATAACTAGGTCGATAGAATGGAGGAAGATGCTAAATGACTCCACTCAAAAAAGTTATTAATGCTTACAAGAAAAAATGCTATCTTCATTGGTTTTGGAGAGAGAGCGGAAACTTAATTAGTGATGAGGAAGTACATTGCCTTATGATTCACCGACAATTTATTATTATTTTGACAAATTTTCTATAGCTGTAAACAAACGATTGTTAAGGCGAATTTCGAATATATTGGTCTCACGGAGGGATGAGACACTGGGATATACAAGGGATATAGGAACATTGAGGTTTAACAATGGAAAATATATTGTTGGAACCCATAAATACATAATACACAGGCCGTTGTCGTTAATATCAGGATTTTCACAGGGGTTACAAACTGCAAAACAGAGGCCAAAAAAGGAAGGAGGAATTTCACAATAATAATGCCAGGGCACTATAGGAATAGAAGATCTGGAGACGGCTTCCTCCCTCAGGATCGTAAATAACAGAATCCTAATTTGGGATAAAATATTATCCCATTCTACCCTCCTGGGTATCCCTAGGCAGTCCCCACGTACCTCTAATTAATGCATTAAATATACCCTACCTCCGGAGGGTACCCCAGGGAATTGGATTTTTTCCCCGTCAATATCCCTCACACTTTTTTACTTTTCCCAGCTATACGAAGTATAGGGGAAGTTATATAATCAGCATTTCATGTTTTCCTACTTTTATCGATGAATTTTGGGAAAAGAGGGTCAGAAAAGAAGAAATTCAGCAAAAACTAAGTTGAAACCAATCGATCTTTGGTATAAAAATTGATAGTTGATTTACATAGGCCTTCTGAATCCTCATACTAAAATGTGTGTTATTCATTATATCTGGGCCTCCGCAACGATCTTCCGCCACTCTTCTCTATCCGTCTCCATCTTCTCACAGTCATCGTTCTGAGGTTGTCCTCCAGCCAACGTAAGCGGGGTCTACCTCTTCTTCTCTGTTCTCCTGAGTGTCCCTCTAGTATCCTCCTCGGCAATCTGTCTGACTCCATCCTTTGTAACTGCCCCAGCCATTGCAGCCGCCCCTGCTTCACTAAGGCCACCAGGTCCGGGCTCTTGTACAGGTCCCTCAGCTCCCTATTGGTCCGTATCCTCCATCTATCCCCCTCTGTATATACATATTCCTCAATACCTTCCCCTCCCACGTATTGAGTAAGACTTCGTCCCTCCTAGTCAGGACCCAGGTTTCAATAGCATATGTGACGACCGGTCTCAGGACTGTTTTATAGATTGTTATTTTGTCATCTCGGGACATGGTCTGCAGTGATCGGTAGCATCTATTCCTCGCTTTGAATTCTTCTTTAGCATCATTCCTTTCTGTGATAACAGCCCTTAGGTATTTGAAGCTATCCGCCCGGTCATACGAATTCCCTGTCTCTTACTAACTTCCTCGTGTTTCTCATGTACTTCTCTTGCCCTCACAGACAACAAGATCCAGCTTCCTGGACTCGTCACATTCCTGGAACCCCATCGTCAATGCAGCTTTCGTTCGTCTGGTTATGACCACATCGTCCGCATATGCAAGATACTGACTGAGCCTGTTATAGATTCGTGCGGATGCTCCTAATAGCTTTCTCCAGAGTTATAATTGTTATGTTCATTATATCGGCAGTTATTAAAGTTTTTGTGTTAAGCCCACCTTCCCCAATCATTTCCTTTCTTTTGGCCGATTCGACTGAAAAGTCAGTGTCTTCCTTAAGGGTTTCTGGACACAAAAATAAAATTTCGTGTGGATAAACTCATTCCATCGGGAGTTGTGTTCACAAAAGACACACCCAGGCAAGATTCTTTTCCCCTTTTTGCAAACCAGAGGGTTGGAAAAGATGAAATTTCGTTGTAAACATTGAATTTTTTATCGATTACATAACTTCCCCTATACTTTGATGATAACTCCCAATAGAATAAATATATCAAAATGAAATTGTATATGTGATTACAAAGCCCAATAAGGACGATACATATCAATTTTCGGCCAAATCGCCCAAGGGAAAGTTGTGGATCAGAGAAAGGGCTTAACTCAAAAACCCTAATAACTGTTGATGGAATGAATGTAACAACATAAAATTGAGTATGATGATTCAGAATTTCTTGAATAGACTGCTCAAGCGAAAAATTAGTCCATTAATCCGCACTGGGGAAGTACAATGACGAAGATTCTCCGACGACTTTTTTATACGGTTTTTTCTTTAAATGTTGCCCTTTCTCTCTCGAAATTAATTTGAGTTGTTGGGAAGGCAGACTTCATCAAGAATCTGATACGCTAATAAAGAGCAGCTTATAGAATTTTGTTAATTAAAGAAAAAAAAAAATCAGAAAAATGAAAGGAAAATTGAATCTGGCGGCTGAGTGACTTTCACTGACTGACTTTCACAAAGAACTTATTGAAATTTGTTTCCCCAACTCAAAATGTACCTAATTACTCTGGAATTTTTAGAATTTTACTTCACTGCCAGGATCATTCATTACTAGGGCTCGGATTTATGCATATTCGTTTCAATGTCACGGATCACTTATGTATTTTTTTTAAAAATGTTTTGAGCCAAAGGGAATCAATTAACCCTTTTCTGACCAGGATTTTTATTCGGGGAAGGGATGTAGTCACAGAAGTTTGGGCCTGCACATAAAAAAACATCAAAAAGAAGAAATTTGGAAGAAAATTGGGAAAAGTGGGGTTTGAAACGGTTTTCAGCTTCTCGCAAACCGGGAGACCTCCGAAAAATCTTATTGTATACATGTGCCTTTCAGTTTTCTTTTACAACATTTATTTTGATTAGGTCATACAATTTAATATAAGCGCTATCTTGTAAAATGTACCTAGGCATATAAAGGGGTCTTAATTTTCGTCAAATTTCTGCCAAAATGTTATTTAGACTAAATTAACACATCTTCAACTAAAATTGCACGTTCATTGCTATAATCGTTTCTCAGTTAGTATATATTATATACATCTATCACGAAAATCGTCAAAATATGTTCAGGTCTATCTATGAAATAAAACTCTCTCTCGGACGGGATTCGAAGCAGCAAATGGTGAGACCATGCAACCAAAGCACTACGCTCTAGCACACACAGCCACCATTGCCCCATCAGACTGAACATACACAAGTTGTTACAGGACATACATACTTATTGTAATCTTGCAAAATTTCGAGATCGAGTTTTCATTGGAATTTCGCGTTTCAAGGACACCTGAACCTGTTTTGACTAATATCACGATGATCTCGGATTCATGCAAGACTACAAAACGTTCTTAACCTAATAACGTAGAAAAAACTGTATTTAGTAAGTTCAGTTTGATGAGGCAAGTGAAACGGTAAATAACCTGTATTTAAAAACTCCAACTTATATAAAAAATGTTCATTAGTGCTGACGAAGGGATTAAGTCCCAAAAGCTTAGACCTGCTTAAAAAAAGGCACCATTAGAAGAGACTTAGAAGAAAAATAGAAAAAAATGTGTTTCGAGACGGTTTTCAGCTTGTCTCGTAAACTGGTGCCCAGCCGTTTTAGAATTTTTTAAATATTTTTTCATATGTAATCTGATAAAACTAAGTAAGAAATGAAGGGGGAGGAAAAAAAAAATATATATATAAAACATTCTTTATATTCTACTAAATATTGAATGAAATAATCTAGGATTAGAGCATAAAACTATAAACCACAGTAAGAATTTCAAAAATGTAGTTGATGTATCCGAATGCTTTCCTTTCTTTTTTTACTTAGTTTTACCAGACAAAACATGAAAAAAAATATATTAAAAAAATTCTAGGACGGCTGGGCACCAGGAGTCGCAATTCCGCACAATTATTGAAGTTACACAAAAAAAAAGTTCAGTCTGATGAGACTAGTGAGGTACATAAAATGTATTTAAAAACTCCAACTTATATAAAAACTTTTATTGTTGCTAGCGATGGGATTAAGTCTCAAAAGCTTAGGCCTGCATAAAAAAAAAGTCGCATTAAAAAAGTCTGAGGGTGGTGTGTAGTGAATAGAGAAGAGACTGAGAGCGAGCAGATCACGAAGCTCGACTTGAGTCCAACAGATGAACCACAGGATGAGGAGAGAATGAAGAAAAATTAATTCGGCATTAGACAGTGGTTCGTGCCGTGAATTGTGTTCTGTCTGATGAGCTCTTTGAGACAGTCTGTAAGGTGCCTCTCCACAGGTCATAGAAATTCATAGTATTCATCGAAAAAATATAAAAATTGTTAAAAACATTACAATAAAAAAAAGTCAGATAAAAATTTGAGAGGAAAACAATAAAAAAAAGTTGAGGGAAAATCACCGGCAATGTACTTCTCCAGCACGAATTAGTCAACTTTTGGCTAATTATGAGGAAGTCGTCCTTCGGATGGGTCGTTAGGGATGGCCCTAGGTAACTAAACATAGTTAGACAAAATTTACCACTCTCACAGAGTCAAAAAAGGTCTTCCCCACGGCCGATTTCGAAGAAAATTAATAGATGTCGTCCTTAAAGGGGTTTGAATTTACATAAGAAATTTCATGTCGATACAGTCATTACATCGGCAGTTATTAGGATTTTTGAGCCAAGCTCTCCCTCTGATCCTCTTTTCCTTTCAGCTGAATTGGCTGAAAATTAATTGATGTTCTCCTTATGGGGTTTCGGATACACATAAAAAATTTTGTGGTCGGAAAACATGAAATTTCGGTGAAAGCTGGGGAAATAATTTCTTGTCTCTGAACACGGAAATTCCCACTATAATGAATGAATATATCTCGACATGAAATTTTACACGTATATCCAGATAAGACCGCACATTGATTCCACTGAAAACTCATAGATGACATTCTTATAGAGTTTTCACTTGAGGGAGAGGTTTCTGCCGATACAATCATTACAATGGCAGTTATTACAGTTTTTTATTAAGTCTCCCCCCAAATCTTCCCTTTCTTTTTAACTAATTTGGCAGAAAATCAATTGATGTCGTTTTAGTCATTGTATGTTTAAAATCTTCGACCTACCCGGATTCCTTTAAAAAGAAGAAAATAATTCATATGTGATAGTAAGATGTTGTGGGACGAGGTTTCTCATAGAGACGTTGCCTTCACAGCGTAGCGGCTACAGGACAATTGGGCAGTTGGGACTACGCTGTTTGGATGGGATGTACCACAGATGATGACGCTGTTGCGTTGAAAATCGTTTCTGGTCAAAAATAAAACAATGGGAAGACAACGTTTTTTATTTCTATAAGAAAATAATTTGTCTTAAAAAATGACCACATTCATGTTTATTCTCCATTTCATTTGTTAGTCCCTTTTTATTCCCCTTTTCATTTTTGAGCCTCTTTTTATATTCCTCCTTTCATTCTTGAGTAGCTCCAGGTTTGGGGAATGCCGACCTCCCCCGCAACTCTTGTCATTTGGTTCCTCTCTTCAGATTATAGGCTTCCTCATTCACCCTCCATTTAACCGGAGTGTAATTTTCCTTTCCTCCCCAGACAGTTGCACATTCCCTGTATTAAATGGTCCGAGAGTCTTCCAGGAATCCAATATCCGAACAATCCTTTCTCCCCGCCGCGCCGCATCCCTGGGAATAAAACCGGACCATCACTAGTCTAGTTCGCCTTCTTCTCTTAGGGTCCTTCCATACCCGTCTTATATTAACAGACACGAAGGTATTTCAAGATGAAAGACAGGCTCCAGTTTACAACCCTTAGGTTTTATTGTTCTGTACTGAAGATTAGAGACACAGAAAACCAACCACTCCTCTCTCTCTTCCATTCCGTATAGTTTATTTATTTTATATATATATATATATATATATATATATATATATATATATATATATATTGTGATATATTGAATATCAGAGACCTAGTGGTAGATATAGTTCTGAGAGCGACCACGAGTAGCGCACTAGTTGGAAGATACATAAAGTGGAGGGGATGAAAATTCAAGTCTGTTCCTGTGGCGGAGAAGAGAAGAGAAAACTACCGTTTGAAGTGTCAGAGGAGGTAGACACTACTGTTTTAGTGGCCGAGGTAGGCAGTCACTCCTGTTTGAGCTGACGCAGGAGACAGACCTTCGAGTTGAGCCGTCGGAGGAAGAAGACTCCCGTTTGAGCTGACGTAGGAGACAGAAGACTCTCATTTTATCTGCTGGAGGGAGATCATCACCGCTGTCTATTTCCAAGGGACTAGAAGTTCCTCACCTCTTCGTGAATTCTGGATGAGAGACCGCAGGCTGGAGTGTGGTTTGAAAATAGAAGACTTTTAAGGTAACGCAACCATTTATTTTACATTTTTCTCCGACATCGAGACGAATTGCTGGCTGATCATCAATAGACATCTTCATATTGCGGGGGTTACAAGAACATTTAAGATCATATAAATTGTTTCATGTTTTATAGATAATTTATTCTAGATGTGCGATTTTTGGAGGGACGCCTCACTATTATATGGTCAATGATTGTTTTAATAAATGTATGTTGTCTTATAAATTGTTCTCTGAACCCTCTATAGCCTAGCTCACCTTCTGAGTACGCACGTTAACCCCAAAAGTAAATTCATTTTCATATTAAACAATAAAAGTTATAAAGACCGCAAGTAAGATCAACTCAATGTATGGTGAACTACGTCGGGTAAAGCTTAAAGTTAATAATAAGAAGTAGGAGCATCACAATTTCTGGTGATTGCGCCGGGTACATTACAATATATTATATATATATATATATATATATATATATATATATATATATATATATATATATTATATATATATTGTAGCGTGTATTAGCTTACATTTTAATTGTTTCCTTTTCGGGAAACTATTTTATGTAACTGATCCTAATTCATTTCTTTGTTTAAAGTTACAATCTTTTACTATTCTATTATTTCAATTGTGGTTTTAATTTACTAAATAAAAAGATCACATATTAGGGTATTACATTATTTTATTGTAATTTATTTAAAAAATGTTAAATAAAAAAGAAAGGGTTAGTCACAATTTTTTACACACATGAAATTTACCGTAATACATTATGCTTGCAAGTTTTTTTTTCTTTTGAGTTGATAATATGATGAGTACTATTGGTGAGATGGTTTGTTGAAATGGGTTGCGGAGATATCTATCATGCCGTTTCTTTCGTTCTGGAGCTGGTGTCTTCGCATTTATCTCTTCTTGCTTCTATGTTCTAAAACAAATTAGATCTGTCATCTGGGATCACTGTTGCATATTCCGGGACACACCCTTCGGGTACTTTTGTCTTCCGAATACCGGTATTCACCTTCTAAACGCACATTATGTTTTTTTTTACTTTTCACATCACTGTTTCACTCACATGCCCACTGACCTTCCTCTGAACACCTCTCGCACACCACACTCTCTCTCGGCTCCTTTTTTATTCCGCAAGACCCCATTTTATTTGCGCTACGCCCTCTCATTGGTTAAAACTTTTACTGCCTTATAAAACACCAAACATCTGTTTTTAACATTTTCATTACCATCAGATATTCTAATATTCTCTCTCCGTTGCTTAATTTTATTTATAATCAATGGCATGTCTTATTATTTAATTTTTTTACAATTTTGTAATTCATGAATGATATTTTTTTATACCATATCGACCATGGTACAGTATCGATATGATAACCTCTAAGAATCTTCACTTGGTAGAATACATCTCAAATAGTGACCCAATCTCTCGTACATTACTTTCTGTTGCAATAGTGATCATTACCATATACCTAGTCCTGCCATAAATATTGTTACAAGGAAATATATATAGCATTCAACAGAAAAACGAGTTCTTTAAAAAAACTTTATTAGAAAATAAACTGTTATAAACTTAAAATAAAACAAAAATAAAATTATCCAAAATGTCCCCCTTTTGCCTTGACACAAGCCTTTAGTCTCAATGGCCAGTCATCAATGGCAGTACGCAGCAGTTCTTGAGGAAAAAGCTCAACTACACGGATCAGTGATGGTTTGAGGCTTTCCAAGTTAGGGTGTGCTCTGTGGCAGGCCATTCTCTCCAGTTCTGACCACAGCCGGTAGTCGAGTAGGTTCAGATCAGGGCTTCCTCAGGGCCAATCCGAGACGGAGATGAATTCAAGAATGTTCCTCTGCAGTCACTGCTGAGTTGACCTGGCCTTCTGATCAGGAGCGGAATCCTGCTGAAAAACCCAATGAGTTCCAGCGAGGGAGATTTTTGAGGGCGCACAGTGGTAGGCATACTTGCTGAGGCCCTTAGGTTTTTTATATGAGAGGTGAAAAAACCTTGAGCCCGACGTCCTTCGAATGGGTCGTTAAGCGATGGTCCAGGGTCTGTACGATGTGAGTTATTCGTTAGAGATCCAGAATAAATCTAGATAGGCAAAATGTATTTAAAAAATTGATCATACTACACCTAATTCTCAATGTTCATAATTTTTTTCAGATTTTTCTGAGCGATCGTTTTAGTAATAAGGCTGGGGACAGCATACGAAAAATACATCATATATATTGTTGAATTTGTGCTTTAATGAGCTTTTGACACCCTATACGATGCCCTTGAATTTTTTTATTCCCAATTTACCCCCTGAAATTAACATCCAAAATCAAAGTTCAACGTTTTATACTTCACGTCTATAATTGGGCCACCACACTCTATCTCTGTGCTAAATTTCAGATTTTCACATCGAATAGGTTCAGAGAAAGTTGCCTGTGACAGACCGAAGTGATTCCCAAAGTGTTCCGTTTTGCTAATTTTGGCACGGGAACACTAAAAATGTTTTTGATAACCGATGTTTTTTTGGATACTTGGAGTCTAGAGGTCGTAAAACATGAAATTAAAAAGTCGACATCGAATTTTGTGACATATTACATAACTTTCCCTATACTTTGTACAGCTGGAAAAGTTATAAAGTTGAGAGTGTTGATAAAAGTTGACAATAGAAGAGGACTGCAAACTATTAGGAATTCTGAAGGAACACCTACTCGGTGCGACTAGTGTTGACAAGTGTTGTTCTAACAATGGTCTCCAAGTTGTGACAAGTCCGCAATGTCACAACTCGTTCAACAATGAGACCGTTGTTAGAACAAGGACCAGGGATTGTCCATTGTTCCAGGACATCCCTGCAGACCCATCCTTTTCCAATCAGGTTAAAACTCTCATAACTAAATTTAACCTCTTTTTTGTGACTTCGACTTACTACTTACTTATTAAGTAACCAGGAATTATGCAGATCAGTGACCTCGCTCCCATCATTACGGATAGGATGCGGATTAAGATTTAAGCCCTGAACTACGAGTATTGTGACTCAAGCCCGGGTTTTAACTAAAAGCTCTTATCGCCTACTAGCAGAGTGCTCTTTTCTCGCTTTGGACATGAGCCCGACTCTACTGTGGTAGTCCTCCATGCTTGAGTAGGCCTTTAACCTGACGTACAGGCTTGAGACCAACGTGTTCAGTGTTTTTTCACCTCCCAGATAAAACGTAAGGGCCTCGGCAGACAAGCACGCTTCATCTCAGCTATGGTCGACACACGCGCTATTATGTGTGTAATTTTTATTACATACCATACATACCTAGGATATGTGGTTGCTTCTGAAGTGCTTGCTGAGACCATAGTAGCACTTGTTTGCCGCAAAGATTCTCTTCCTTATCCCAATTTCTTTATCATTGTCTTATGTAACTATGGAGCCCAAGTAGGTTAACTCTGCGACCTTCTCACATTTGTAATTAACGTGACAATTTTAAATATTAATTATTACATTATATTATTACTTAATTAGAAAGGTAAGCCGCTGAGAGGCTGGAGCCTATCGATAAGTTCAAACTTAAGGATGAAACTTATTGATTGTTGAGAAGGAGGTCTAAGGAGAGAACGTGGTATGGTGGTTAAATCTTCCCTAATTGAGAGAACATTTAATTTCTAGGATAAACGCTACGAGGCGGGTAACGTCTAATCCTCTTAATTCCGCTCTGTCTCAAGTCGGAGGCAAATCGGAACAATTTGAAATCTCATAACAATTTATTGTTTAAACAAGGGCTTAAAAAGGGTTTAGAGAAGTCAATTTTAAATTTATTTCCAGAAGCATGCACAATTTGAGCCCAAGAAAACTTAAATTATTCTCATTTTCGGGAGCTTAAGTTGAAAGTTTATTGTTATTTCGATCTTAGTTGCCACAGATTGAAAAATAAAGTCTGACCAATAACTGATTTTTTTTTTTCATATGTGATAGTAAGATGTTGTGGGACGAGATTTCTAATAGAAATAAAAGAAGTCTTCCCACTGTTTTATTTTACACCAGAACCGGTTTTCGACGCAACAGCGTCATCATCAGTGGTTCATCCCACCCACACAGCACTGCGGTTAGAAGACAAGGCCAGTTGGAAAGACGTCTTTTATTTCTATTAGATTTTTTTTTTATTTCATCATAGCCGGCTTTTGAGGTTGCCCTCATCATCAGGCTATTGTCTCAAATGTGTAGGAGAAAAATTTATCTGTACCCATCCCTGAATTTTAAATGTTCAAAAAAATGTTTAATCAGACATTCACGAGTATTTCAAAAAGTATCGTAAATAATTGGTAAGTGTGGTCAATAATTAGGTAAGTGATTGGGAATTATTAGGTAACTAAGTAAAAATCCAAAAAAAGGATTAACAATATTCATTTTCATTCACTCCTATAGATTTAGAAGGTATAGGATTAATAATGTTGCAAACATTATTTATTTATTCCGATTTACACGATTAATGAAAAAGTAGAAAAGTGCTGCCCTGAAAAGTTACGAATTTAGATTTACCAATTTATTCCCTGTGATCAGAGAGATATATTTTTACATCAAAAAATAAATGATGGTATACATTTTCCCTAAGCGGCTGAATTTGAAAATCACTATTGTCTATATATTTCTTCTCTTTTGGGTGGCTTTTTCTATTACCCTTGGAGAAAAGAGCAATTGAGGAGGAAGAAGGAAGATAAGATATAGAGTAAGATACCTGAGGCTTCCCCCAAGGGTGTAGCCTGGGTCCTATCTCACAGATAGGGATAATATCCCAGCCAGCACCAATAAATATTGTAGTTGGGGGTTCGATTCTACCATACTACACCAGACTGGACCCTCACCAAAAATACGAGCCAAAACACTTATCTGCTGCCCAAGGAGGAACCATCATGGCCGCTCATGATAGCTTATCGAATTTCAATTTCCTTCTCGATAGAATTTGCGATCGATTTATGAAGGTTATTTTACTTACACTTATATGAAGTATAGAAAAAGTTATGTAATTGGTCAGAAATTCGAAGTTGAGTTTTTACCGATATTTCATGTTTTCCTAATTCCAAAAAGGAAAAAAAAAATATAGTCGTCGGTGTATCATCGACATATTCAACTGTAGACTTACTTACATAGGTACTTCTAAATCCTCATACTATATTTTGTGTCGATAAATTCATTACTTTAAATCCCCTACCCTGAACCCCCTTCCCTTCAACCGATATTGCTGAAATTTGACAAATTATGTCCTCATAGTGTTTTACTTTAAATATGAAATTTCATGTCGATACATTCATTACATAGGCAGTTATTATGGTTTTTGAGTTGAGTCACATATTTTTTGTAAAGGTGTTCTCTATTCATTTTAAGACATCCATGGCCTCGGAAGGGAGTTCTATCTACGAAATAAAACTCACTCCCGGATGGGATTCGAATCCGCAAACCAAGGTGAGACCTTGCGACCAAAGCCCTACGCTCAAGCCCGGACGGCCACCATGGCCCCCAAGAAGGTCGTTATTCAGAAAGCGCGTCAATAACAAACGCTATTCGAATAATTAGTCAACGATCTTATCTTATTACTAAGAGTTATGTGTAGTTCACTGTTTAGGGGTTCGAGGATGGTGACAAGAGAAGGGTACCCCGAAGGACGGCGTGCTCACAGGGTTTAAACGAAAATTAAGTTCTTAACCAAAATTTGAGTTCAAAGGTCGTGGGAAGAGAAGGGGATGCCGAAGGAGGGTGTGCTCATATGGTTTAGAGGAAAACGCAGTTCTCACCAAAAAGTGAGTTCGAAAAAGGGGGGAGTACCAGAAGAGAAGGGGACAACAGAGAAAGGGACCCCAAAGGAGTGTGTGCTCACATGGTTTAGAGGGAAACAGTGTTCTCACCAATACGTGAGATAGAAGGTCGTGGGGAGAAAAGGTACCCTCTGAAGGTGTTGCCAAACTTTTTTAAATAACATTATTGAATAACGACCTAATTGATTTTCCTCTGAATTACGACCTTATTGACCAACTATTCGAATAGCGTATGTTATTGACGCGGTTTGTGAATAACGACTTTATTGATCAATTATTCGAATAGCGTATGTTATTGACGCGGTTTGTGAATAACTACTTCATTGACCAACTATTCGAATAACGTATGTTATTGAAAACCATCTCACGTACACCGTTCTCCCAGTTGTGACTCAGATGGTGGACAGGGATAACTCGTCTGTCCCCATCCATGATATTTTAAATTGTTAATGTTTTAGATTGTTATTTATTTATTTTTATTATATTATTTAGTTCTATTCAAAAAAATTTTTAATTTTTTATCAGGTATGTTTAATCAAAAATTGTTTTTCAATTTAATTATTTATCTTTGCTATTTATATTACATATTATAATATGGATGGTTCTTTTGTAGACTGCCTGATGATGAGGGAAACCTCGAAAGCCGGCTAGCTATTATTACCAATAAAAATCTGTGAGAGGTCAGACTATCTTATATTTGACACCCTGTGAAAAAAAAAAAAGGTATGTTATTGACGCGCTTTCTGAATAAGCGACTCCTTCGACCGAATCAACCTTCTTAGTGATCATCGATAAGTGTCCTTATGGGGTTTCAAATTCACATAAGCAATTTTGCGTCGATATATCCATTACTACATCAGTTATTTGAGTCTCTGAGTTAATCCTCGTCCCTAATCCCCCTCCTCTTTAGTCGATTTGCCTGAAAATCAGTAGGTGTCGTCGATACATTCATTCTATCGGAAGTTATCGCGTTCACAGACACACACACAGAGACTCTGACATATTTTTTTCCATATTTGGAATCTAGAGGTCGGAAAACATGAAATTCTGTTGAAAATTCCGCATCAAAATTTTGACCGATTATATAAATTCCCCAATACTTCTTATAGCTCTGGGGGGCGGGGGGGGGGGGGGGGGGGGGGGGGAATAAAAAAAAACAGACTGGCAATCAAGGTTCCAAGTTGCCGACGTAAGCCAATTTCAATTCCAAAGTTCATCATGGTTTAAACTTTTAATTGTACAACTTTGAGTCTGGTCGGACCAACGTTTTGTAAGTAACATCAGCGAGATCAACCTCTCTCTCTACCTGACGGAGAGATATATTTTTTTTCTCTAAAGAGTATAAGCTAATGTGGCCATTACAGGACTTTCTTATACCATCCCCACTTATTGATCATTCACTCTGCCTCTTCTCAATATTATTTCATACTGCCATTACTGTGTATATGAAAGTAATGAGTTGGGCTGAGTGGCATTTTTAGTAATTCTGAGAGTGACTTTCTTGTACCCAGTAATACCAGTACGAAATTAATTTTAGCCATCTAACATCAAGCGTAACCAGTCCTTCCAATCCAAAGTCCTAAAAACAATTGTCGATGCTCCCTTCTATGTGTCCAACCTTACCCTCCATAATGACCTTAAAATTCCCTATGTTATTGACCTCATCAAGTCCCACTTCTCCAAATTTCACTCTAACCTTTCTTCCCATGTCAATCCAGTTGCTCTGACTATTGTCATCCCATTCCCATCCAGATAATCCCCCCCGACGACTGAGGCGGCGCTGGCCGAGAGACCTGCTACTGTAGCAAAAATATTTAGGGAGTGCCGGTGATGACCAGCTCCTCCCTTCATGTCCCCATTAAGTTGAAGGGCTTTCATGTTCATTTTATATTATCTTTATTATTATTTTATTTTTATGTTTATGTTTATTATTATTTAAATTAAATATTTTCTCGGTTTTGTACATACATATTATATTACTAGCAGTAATACCCGGCGTTGCCCGGGGAACTTTGACTTTTCTCCCAATATCTCCTATAAAGCTATTCAGTTCCTCGACAGTACATTCATGATGTTATAATTTTCAATTATTCATACGGAATAAGGCTTATAGTCCTTCAACTGTAGTAACGCTAGCTTTGGAGCTAAAACTAATTTATTCAAAAAGATTTCTCATTAATCGTTGCAATGGTTTTCGAGTTACAAAGATTGCGTGAGTGGATGCTGGGATGGACCAGGGGTTGATTAAAAAATAGACCTTAACCTTCCGGTAGATAAAACTTATCTATTCAAAAAGATTCCTCATTAATCATTGCAGTGGTTTTTGAGTAACAAAGATTGCGTGGTGGATGCTGGGATGGACCAGATACTGAGGTACTAATACGCCTATAACCTTCTACAGACGATGACGAACAAATTAAAAAAAAAATTAATCAAATCCATCAAGCCGTTCGTGAGTTATAGCGGTACAACGCACAGACATTTTCAGCTTTATATATATGATTTGCTTAGGTTTTTTTTTTTTTTTTTTGTTTCTCTGCTATTATTTTGTACATAATCATATTCTTTCGATGTATATATACATATTTTTTTGTTTTCTCTCTTTCTTTTAATGTATATTTTAATGTTTTGTCATTTAGCAAATTTACTCATGGTTTATACCGATTGTAAATATTCAAAATAAAGAATAAAGGTGGACTTTATCGTATCGAAATGAATTTGAGAAGGGGAAGTGGGAGAGAGAATGATCTGTAAGGTTGGTATAAGAACGTCCTGTAATGGCCAACTCATAAATATTTCCTTTTTATTCTTTATTTTTATCATTTTTAATAAAAACTATCAGTAATAAAAAAATTTTTGTGGCAAGTACAGCATTTTTTTATACCAACCAAGCTTACAGATCACGCTCGTTCCCTCTCCCCTTCTCAAAATCATTTTATTTTGTCTCTTTGTACAGCTTGACATCGCTGCCATTTTATCTGGGAGGTAATATAAACTTAAGCACGCCGTCCTTCGAATGGGACGTTAAGCGATGGTCCCGAGCCTGTACGATGTCAGATACTCGTTAAAGACCCCTGCCCTAGGTGAATAAAAATTTAGGGTAGGCAAAATTTAGAACTCCCACAGTAGAGTCGGGCTCATGTTCACCAGAGTGACGAAAGAGCGCTCTGGTAGTAGATGATATGAGCTCGCAGTTCAAGACGTGCAATATTGAAGAAAGTGCACGTATTTAAAAAAAATTCAATTATAAAATTTATAAGTAGTATAGTTTGTGATGTAAAAAATTTACATTATATTTAATATAGGTAATGTAAATTTTTTACATCACAAACTACTTTCAAATTGTGATTATAAACCATATTGAAGACGTTAGGTGTGATGTGGCTTGTGCGCACCGCATATACCGATGCTAACGCCCCTAACGTCAGTAACTACTAAACAGAAAATGTTGCACAAACTTCAGGCAACACGTTTGAGTGGTTCCTGCTAACTACCCTAGGGCTAAACTTTGCACCTTCAAACCAATGGTTAATAAACTCCTAAATAGCCTCTTTTAAATAAACTTGTTAATTAATTTACGAGTTGGCCTAACTGAAATTTATTCGCCTTCAACATCCCTAAATTATAGTTGAATAACGACAGAGGAAATTAAATTAGAAAAAGTTTGTTTAACATAGAACTAAAAGTACAGACTTAGTTTTTGAACTTCTCCCTCTATACGAAGTATAGTATATATATAGTATACGAAGTATAGGGGGATTACATATACATTTGTAATTATATATATATTTTTTTTTATACCTTTTTACGATTTTACTCAGAAAAGATTGTGGCTATGAACTTGAACTTTACATTTCACATGTGCTAACTTTAGATTACTTTACTGCGGGACCTAAGTGCCTACATTTCACAAGAAACGACTTATATTTATATACTAATCAAAAATCTGTTTAAATAAAAATTGTAGAGAAAACAGAAAGGTCATTTGATTTCATATTTTCTATAGGTTTCTTTGAGTTAAAAGAAAACGGTTATTTCTATCGAAATATACGTTCTTACCAAAATTATTTCTTATTAAATTTCCCTAAACCTAACATCAAGCGTATCCAGTCCTTCCAATCCAAAGTCCTAAAAACAATTGTCGATGCTCCCTTCTATGTTTCCAACCTTACCCTCCATAATGACCTTAAAATCCCTTATGTTTTTGACTTCATTAAGCCCCACTTCTCCAAATTCCACTCTCACCTTTCTTCCCACGTCAATCCAGTTGCTCGACTCTTGTCATCCCATTCCCATCCAGATAATCCCCCCCCCCCCCTGAAGACTGAGGCGACGCTGTCCGAGAGACCTCCTACTGTAATCTAACAACAATATTTAGGGAGTGCCAGTGATGACGAGCTTCTCCCCTCATGTAATCCTTTTACCTTCAACTCTCCTCCTTCTTGGGCTGCCTCCACTGCTGGACAGTGATTGGCGGGGCGAGAAGGCAGGGGGGGATCACTCGAGCCCCCGCGGCCTCCCCTGCCCCCATTACGTTGGAGGGATGGGGATGACAGAGAACCGGAGGTGTTTCGAGGGGTCTCGAGTTGAAGGACATTCATGTTGATTTTATTTTATCTTTATTATTATTGTTTTATGTTTATGTTTATTATTATTTAAATTGCAGAGAACATTATTATTTTATTATGTATGTATAATATATATTTTTTTTACCTATTATGTTGTACATAATCATATGCATTCGTTGTATATTTTTTTATTTATTTTTTTTTTTAATGTATTTAAATTTTTTTATGTGACTCATCAAATTTTCTTATAGTTCATACTGATTGTAAATATTCAAAATATAAATATATGAAAAAAAATTAAATTTCCAATCGCTTACGTCTTTCCCGAGATGATTCTTATAAAGTTTTCAAAGCAATTTCATGTTTTACAACGTTCTGATTCCAAAAATGAAAAAAAAAAATGTTGGTCTGTGAACACGATAACTTTCGATAGAATGATTAAGTATATCAACACAAAATTTTATGTGTTGTATAGTAATAAATACCCATATTTAAATACCCATATATAAATACCAACACTTTACTGTATAGAGTAACAAAAACAAGGGATTCCCCGTCATTACCTAAAAAAAAACCTCTATAACTGTACCTTCTACCCTGTCAACCAATTCTGTCAGTTTATGACTCTTGATAATGCCTTAACACGGCGAAACTAGTTGAGTATTTGAGAATATATAGTGAAGATTGACAAAGAAATTGGGTATTTTAATTATCAATTTCTAGAATGGAGCTTCACAAAGTAAATCTGGAAACCATAAATTAATTGAAATAGTCTTTTGTAAATTAAGGAATAGGTACAAATCTATCGTATAACTTATATTCTATTTTTACCAATAGTTTCGGCAATTTGCTTCAGGTGGTAAACCTGAATATACGTAAACCAAAATTACGACTAAAATTTACGAGCATAGCTCATGTCAATCATTAATAATAAACAAGTTAAAAACAACACAGTGCAATTACCTTATTTTTTTAAAAGTGTTTATGTAATTGCATTGGGAATTAGATACACAAAATCTCTAATAACTCCTGTTTTAATGAACACATTGAAACTAAATTATACATATAAAGACAACACCTATTCATTTTCACCGGAATTAACGAAAGGCCAAAATTAACTCAATAATGTTAAAAATTACCGATATAATGAATGTATCGATATAAATTTTAGTATGAAGATTTAAGAAGTCATGAATTTAATTTAAGAAGTCATGTAAGTCAAATATAAGGGAGCCATGGTGGCCGTGCGGGCTAGGGCATAAGGCTTTGGTCGCATGGTCTCACCATGTCCGGGAGTGAGTTTTATTTCGTAAATAGAACGCCCTCCCGGGGCCATGGATGTAGTAAAAAATAACTTAATAACAAACACATATGGGGCTAGTGTGGTGTCTGCCGAGGCCAATAAAAAAAAAAAAAAAATATATATATATATATATATATATATATATATTTTTTTTTTTTTTATATATACATATATATATATGAGGAGTTTGGAGCCAGAGCGGACCAACCCACAATTTTTCGGAAAATGAGTTATTACCATCCTGATGTTGGCATAGGTTCCCTTTTTTCAAAACCAGTGTGGATCACTTAGTTTCTTCACTTCAGTGATAGATAGCAGCTAAAGTTTAGTCCACAAGTATTTTGTGCATATATTTTCAAAGTCTCAATGGATCATACGGCCTTCAAAAACTTTATAGAACACAAAAAGGGATCACTCATCCAATACTATTCTAAAATTTCAAATATAAATAAATATTTGGGGCCCATTTAAGGAGATAAACAAAATGTACTCAATTTTCAATTGCCATTTTCTTCCTGTTCAGTTTCAACCAGTTGGTCCGCTCTGGCTCCAAACTCCTCATATATAGTAAATAGTATAGTAAAAAATATAAATATATATATATAGAGTTTTAGCCCAAATTGGAAAATTTAATTGATTAATTCTTGCTAGGGAAATACATTGCCAGTGATTCACCGACGTTTTTTTGTTTGCCCATATTTTTTATTATTATTTTAGTGGTATATGGGATCTAATAAATTAGGACCCAACCAAAAAAAAAAAAAAAAAAAAATATTATTATTGCATTATTACACCCAATGATCTATATTATTTTATTATTACACCCAATCAGACAGATTAACACAATTACATAGCAAGATGATTTGAAATTTAACGTTAGTAGATAAACACCACAAAAACAGAGGGGGAAAAAAAACAGAAAAAAACAAGAGGGAAGTAAATAAAAAAGGATTTAGAAGAGTTTATAGGGGAGGGGGGATGAAGGCTTTGTGCCAATATCGAGAGGAAAATTGGCTCGATGCCAAAATGATGTTAGCTCATTAACTATGGGTCAGTAAATCCAGGGAAAACTATTTATATGAGAAAATTATGATTATTTCACAGGTTGTAAAAAAATATTATTTTATGGTAGCCGGCTTTCGAGTTTGTCCTCATCAACAGTGAATATTTTCGTATCATTTTTTTTTTTTTTTTTAATTATATTTTATTTAGAAAGATGCAACTGCTGCTAGGGTGCAACAACAAGCATCTATGATGGTAGGTATGGATATGTTGGCGTGAAGGGCATGTGAGAGGAAGGCCACCTAGTGGTAGGTCCTCGGGACGAAAATTTATATTAATTATTAGGACAAAAACAGAAAAAAAAAAAAAATAATAAGATATTTTAAAAAATATATATATATATATAGATAAAAAGGAATTGAAAGACAATTTTGATGGATGGGTAAGAGAGATGATAAAAGTAAAGGAAAATAATGTAAAAATGAAAAAAATATTAAGAACGAATAGGATTTAAGGTGGCAATAAGTCGCGGTTCCATCTTCTCTTCAACCTTCATGGGGGGTTTTGTGGTAAGTGTTGTGAAGATAAAGTACGTATTTCTAGATTTGTATGTGTGTAAAGTTTTCTAAAAAAACGTATGTAAGTAGTTTGAATTATGTCGGGTACTGTGTGTATCATAAGATCGTTATGAAGTGTTCTATTGTTTATGTATGGGGGACACTGTGTTATCAGTCTGAGGGTTTTTGACTGAAACGCCTGAATTCGTTTGATGTTGGATGTTTTTGCTGAACCGTATATCTGTGATCCGTATGTCCCTAACGGTCTCAGTGAATGTAACAGTTCCGTTTTTGTGTCATGTCTAATTTTGATCGTCTATTTAGAAGTCTCTAATCTCTAACACCATTTTGGTGAGGTAAACAAGTAACTTAAACATGTCAATAGTGACCTTACACCATAAAAGCAGAAGACAAAATAGTTCCGGTTTCGATAAATTATAAAATCAGTTAAGAACTTAATGCACAGTTTCTTCAAAGTTTTAAAATGTCACTTAGACCACTTTGATTCTAACCCCGTCAATTATATTACACAAAATTGTATAAGTAAATTCAAAACCGAATTCATGCGAAATTTCTAGCGAAATCGACCGAAGGAATGTGCGGGTTCAGGGTAATGGCTCAACTCATAATGACAGCCGAAGTAATGCATTTATTGACAAAAAATTATTAGCCCAAGCGTGATTCACCGAACTTATTTCCTCCCTATATATATACTATTTACCAAGCACGACGTCCTTCAGATGGGAAGCGACGGTCCGGAGACTGTACCACCAGGTACTCGTTAAAGACCCCTACTCTTAGATGAATAAAAATATAGGATTGGCAAAAGGACTCCCATAGTAGAGCCGGGCTCATGTTCACCAGAGTGACGAAAGAGCGCGTCGGTAGTAGGCGATATGACCTCGTAGTTAAAGACCGGGTTTGAGTCATAATAACTAACTAATACATAAACCATATTTTAAAGTTCATTGCTATGAGTTGCGATTTAACAATTACTTATGTTAGATATATTCTTTACAGACATTTAGTTCACTTTTTTTGGGGCTGTATAAGTTTTTTCGTATTGGATCATATCTCACGTTTGAGGACTTTTTGGCGATTGGAAATTTTATAAAGAACATTTTTGGTAAGAGTCAATTTTTTGATAGGACTAACCGTTTTTGGATAAATCAAGGAAACGTCTAAAAATATGTGTTTCAAAACTACATTTCAAGATGGTTTTCGGCATATATCTAGAAAACCGGACGAGCTGTAAACAATTATATTTCATATAAATTATGTATTTCAATATTCTCTACAATTATTATTCGAAAAGAATTTTGATTAGGCTATAAACATAAGCTGTATCTTATAAAATGTAGTTAGGTCTCGGGGGAAAGTTGTCCCAATTTTGCCAAAATCTAATCAGACCTAAGTGAGAACGTGTGACCCTTTCATTCCAAATTTCAAGTTTATAACTACAATCGTTTTTGTGGTAGAGAGCTCACAACTTTTCAATCATATACAAAGACACGAACACGCGCTCATCCGAAATCTCGATCTCGGATTTTCGCACGATTACATTCCTTATACAAAAAAGTAATAATATACTTATGTTTAGAGCCGTGTTTTTGTTAACATGGATTCATCGATGGTGTACACTGCTTGTCGTGCTCCGCAGAGCCACGCAGGAAACTACAGTTAGTCTGTTGTGTCGATCTAGTCACTGCTCATTCTGCACATCTATCTACCTTGACTGAGATGTGCTGATTGAATGTGAGGGATGTTCCTGAACGTATCGCGCTCTTTCGGTCGATTGGTTTTGTGATGTGGGGGTATCCCCACATGCCCTATTTGCAGGTTCCAATGCTCAACATTTCTTCAGACAAGGCCTTGATCCTTTTCTGAGCCTGAAATTCTTGTTTCCAAAAAAAGAGAGTAGTATACAAAATGAATAAGTGCTGTTATTATGATGTTTTTAATTAACATATGGGGGCCATGGTGGCCGTGCGGGCTAGAGCGTAGGGCTTTGGTCGCATGGTCTCACCATGGTTTGCGGGTTCGAATCCCGTCCGGGAGTGAGTTTTATTTCGTAGATAGAACTCCCTTCCGGGGCCATGGATGTCTTAAATAATTATATATAACACATTGACATGGCTAATATGCACCGTACATAAAGCCAAAAAAAAAAAAAAAAAAAAAAAAAAAAAAAAAAAAAAAAAAAATTAACATATGAAATTTTGCGTCGATAATACATTCATTACAACGGAAATTATTATAATTTTTGTGTTGTCCCCCTCTTCGTTTTGGTTGATTTGGCTAAAAAACTTATAGGTATCGTCGTTAGAGGGTTCTGAATTAACATATAAGATTTTGTCGATGCATTCATTCTCGTGTTCACAGACATACACATATAGACAGACAAGCCTGTTTTAATTTTGATAATTTAATCAATTCAATTCAATTCTTTATTAGCCTTTAAGAAATACATCTTTTAGGCTCAGGGTTCGGCCTGTTATATACATTATTCAGTTTAAAAAGAGTAAAAATAAATGAAAATAGAAAATAATAATAATATTAAATACAAAGTAATATAGAACCTAACTGTTAATTAACAAATGAAAAAAATAAATAAAAACGGTATTTTATTTAAATACTTCAATGCCCTCTGATTTTTAGCGCCCTTACTATGTATAGTATGATATTATTAAGGTTTTGGTTGTTGGTAATGTTGGAAAGGTTAGGTTAGGTTTTATGACTCATGCCCGGGCTTTAACTACGAGGTCATATCGCCTACTACCAGAGCGCTCTTTCGTCACTCTGGTGGACATGAGCCCGACTCTACTGTGGGAGTCCTAAATTTTGCCTATCCTAAATTTTTATTCATCTAGGGTAGGGGTCTTTAACGAGTACCTGACATCGTACAGGCTCGGGACCATCGCTTAACGTCCCATCCGAAGGACGGCGTGCTTAAGTTTATTTTACCTCCCAGATAAAATAAACTAAGGGCCTCGGTCGGGCTACGAACCCACGACCTTGAGCTCAGAAGTCAAGCACGCTTACCACTGAGCTACCGGCGCCCTCTAATGTTGGAAAGGGTCTTGTGAGGTTGCGGGCTCTTTAGTGCTTCTACCAGGTACTTTTTTCTTAATTGGCTGAACGCTGGACACTCCATGAAGAAGTAGTGGATGTCGTCCGGTCGGTCTTCGTTGCAAACACTACAGCTGTCTTCCCTGTCGAAGAGGTAGGTCACTCCTCCCACCGTCACTCTAGCTCGGCTTTCTCTACACAGCCATTTGATAATTTAATCGGTCCAATATATATTCGTATCTGCGGCACCTGGTGGCGGAGACCTGCTACCGCCGGTTTGTCGGCTCCTGGCGGGAATAGAAGATAGCATTACGACTGACTGAGGACGACCACAGATCGTCATAATGTTAATAAATAATTAAAAATGAAGTATTTTTCTTATTTTCGTATTTGGGTCTGCCTGTCGGCGTGGAGGGAGTCCTATCCACCGCTGCCTATCCCAGGCGAGATTGCGCGTCCTGAGGTCATCCTCCAGCCAACATAAACACGATCACCCTCTTCTTCTCTGTCCACTCGGGTGTCCCGTCTTAGACTCTATCCATCCTCCGAACATGTTCCAGCTATCGCAATCGCCCGTCCTTCGCGAAGGCCACTAACCAGGTCCGGCCTATCTGTTAGACCGTATCCTCAATCTATCCCCCTCAGCAGTAGGGCCATGTTTTTTCCTCGATACTTTACTCTTAACCTATTGAGCAAGACTTCGCCCCTACTAGACAGAACCCAGGTTTCACTAGCCTATGTGAAAACTGATCTCAGGACTGTTTTAAAAATATACCTTCTAAATCTACAGGAGTGAATGACAATGAATATTGTTAATCATTTCATGCTCCCAGCTTCTTCACAGTACACTTAACTCATTTTGGCCATTCTACGACTTAACAACTTATTCCCTGTGACCATAGATATATTCATTTTATCGGCAGTTATTAAGGTTTTGAGTTCAACCCCCTTCAGATCCTCTCCTACCCTTATGCCGATTAAATTGTCAAATTATAGTATGTGTTGTCCCTATTTTCCACTGTCGTTTTTATAAAAGGTATAGGGGGAGTTATGTACTCGGTCAACGCGAAATGTATTATAAGTATTGACGTTAAAGAGAGAGCAAATATTTCAGTTCATTAATTTGTGTTCGAAGTGAATCACCAACCCGTTTGTGATTTTTGGGGTTTACTGAATCGATTTAAGTGCTAATGGGATATTAGTGTAAGATCAAACTAACATATGTTGTCCAGTTTAACATGGGACTTAAAGTGGGAAAAGTCATTCACCATTATCGGCCGTAAGATTTACGTCCAATATACCATAAAAGTGGTATAACCAATGTAGATAAAGTCACTCTGGGGGTGCTAACGTAGGACCCAGCCATATCTGTAGGAGTCTTTAGGTAGTTACATTTTATGGAATATGATCGTAAACAGCAAAATAACATGGGGTACTTTGTATACTGAAGACACGGCCTATGTTCGTTCAGCAGACAGACAGGAAGGAATCAACTAACCCAGTTTTGACTACGAATCAATAGTTGGCTTACACTGGAACTTGCGAATCCTGAATACTAAATTTTTAGACTATACATCCTTATTATATCCACAGCTATACAAAGAATAGGGCAGGTTATGGGTAATTCCACGTCGAATGTATATGATGAAAATTATTTCAAACATGAATTAAAATAAATATCATAATCACCATTTTACACCTAAAACTTTCTTTTCAGTTCAAAAACTTACATTTAAAAAAAAATTTTAATTTTCTTTGTTTCGTTTAAACTTCTAGTACTTTGTAAAAAATGAGCGAAATAATAAATCAAATATACATATTTGATCGGAAATTTTTTGGTAAACTCGAATATAAGTTAGGTTTTATGACTCATGCCCGGGCTTTAACTACGAGTGCTCTTTCGTCACTCTGGTGGATATGAGCCCGACTCTACTGTGGGAGTCCTAAATTTCGCCTACCCTAAATTTTTATTCACCTAGGGTAAGGGGCCTTTAACGAGTACCTGACATCATACATGCTCGGGATCATCGCTTAACGTCCCATCCGAAGGACAGCGTGCTTAAGTTTATTTTACCTCCCAGATAAAAGGGTTTCGCACCCTCGTTCTTGAGCTCAGAAGACAAGCACGCATACCTCTGAGCTACCGGCGCCCTCTGAGGTATTATATACATTATTAAAAATAAAGTTGAGGATAATATTGAAAAAAATTATTCAAGGGCCCCCGGATGAAATGTGCTTCAGGGCTCCAGAAAGTCTTAAAACGGCACTGATATCGATACATTCATTCTCTCGGGAATTATCGAGTACACAGACATTTTTTTTTAGACTTGGAATCTAGAGGACGGAAAATATGAAAATCTATTGTTAACAATTACATCGTCCGAAGGTTAGAAAAGGATCAGAGGGGGGGTTCAACTGAAAAACAACGGGATGTGGCCATTATATCCTAGGGCGTAGCCGGGGGGGGGGGGGGGCAGGGGGGGCAGAGCAAAAAACCAAGATAACAATTAAATAAACTAAACAAATTGTTTTTATTAAAAATGGATTGCTTGCAAATTACCAATAGGATCTTCAAATTTCCCGTGCGTCTGGTTCCCAAAATTAGCAATCAGCTTCGATTATTTCATTTCCTCGCTCAAAATCTTCATTTATGTTATATTTTATACTCTTAAAGCTGATTTTACATGTGCAGTAAAAATGCAAAGTGCAGCAGCATCAAATGCATGCTATTGGCTGTGAGTAATTTAATTCTAAAAGCACAGAAACCACAGCGTGCATTTGCTGCTGCTGCGCTTTGCATTTTTGCTGCTCACGTAAAGTCAGCTTAAGTATTACATACAGTCAGTGGTTACCTCAGAGGGAGCTTCTAGGAGTCCCAGTCCCCCAAATTATTAACAAAAAGTCTGCAGCGCTAACCACAGTAATTGTCCCTGGGAGTCTATACCCCCCACCCTTGTAACCTAACTTTGCCCCCCCTGCTCAAAATTCTGGCTACGCCCCTGATTAGATGACTTTCCCATACCATCCACACTTACAGATCACTCTCTCTCTCTCTCCCGTCTTAAAATCATTTCATACTGGCATTATTGGGGATAAAAAAAGTCACTCCCAGAACTATTATACAATGAAACAAAATATACCACGACTCCAATTTATTAGTATTTATAGTTACATTGTTTTCTTTCTTTTCTATATCTCGCCACATTGGAACCTGATGATGGGACGTAAGAACGTCCCGAAACATCATTGGGATAAAGACACTTCCGAAGAGTTTTCTTTGAAAAATAGTTACCTATCCTAATTTTTATTAAATTGAAAAATGTGTCTACTTATTATGAACGTATCTTGTACTATTATTATTATTTATTTATTTTTTATTTATTTATTTTTTATTTATTTATTTATTTTATTTTTTATATATATACTCATATATTTTTAAGTATTTATTTGCACAGTTTTTATTAATTTAATTTTACTTTTTTTAATGTTTTTTTTTGTTACTACTAATCATAGATGTTTAGACTCAAGTAGTTATAAATCTAATTTATAAGCTATCATAATGTATAAATTAATTTGACGTATCCTATTACCATGTATTGGTTTAACGGAAATAAATTATTATTATTATTATTTTCATATACCAGGTAATGCCAGTTAGAAATTATTTTAAGAAAGGGAAGACAGATCTGTAAATGTGGTTGGTATAAGAAAGTCCTGTAATCGCCATTTTTTTTTCAAGAGCTACGATAATATATTTCAACACTGTCAATAGCTCTATTTCATTGGATAATTTCTTGGGAAGGGAGCGCGGGGGGGAGAGATGTGACAAACAGCCGAAGAACACGGCATTGCCCAATATCTGACAGGATTGGGCTAACGGTCTTTATTAAACAGAAAATGGATTGAACATTTTTTATTTACAATTATATAAATCAATCGTAAAAAGACATGCTGATCCATCGCACGAAAGAAGAAGCATGTTCGTGAATCAACCCCAATGTATTTCACCAACTCGAAAATTACTTACAAGAGGACTAGTGGTAGTCAGCGAGTAGGGATGGGCGATAGTCGATAGTTTGCCACTATCGATAGTAACGATAATTCAGTAAGTTGCCGCTTTTCATGCAAAATACTTTCCAATTCCAATATTATATTATAATATGATTATTTTATTTTTATTTTTTAACGTACATCTACGTAATTTAAATTATTCTATGTAATGGAGGATGATGAAAGGGAAATACAAATAACAATCGAATAAGTAATTGTTCTTTCAAATCGAATTTTTATTTTATGAAAATATTATTTTTGTCGAAAATAATCGCATTAAATTTAACACTTGATAAGAATATTAACTCATATGTGATAGTAAGATGTTGTGGGACGAGATTTCTCATAGAAATAAAAGATGTTGTCTTCCCACTGTTTTATTTTATCATCAGCCAGTTGTCTTCTAGCCGCTGTGCTATGTGGGTGGGATGTACCACTGATGATGACGCTGTTGCGTCGAAAACCGGTTCTAGTGTAAAATAAAACAGTGGGAAGACAACATCTTTTATTTCTATGAGAATAATAACTCATTAATTAAAGTAATTTTTTTTTTACTTATTATTTTGTACTATATGCTTTCGATGTTCATTTTTCTTGAAAAAATTTTTTTTAATATATATTTATTTTATTTTTTTCATTTGTTATTATAATTTTTTTTTTTGTTTTATTATTATATTTTATAGACATATTTTAAATTTTATTTATCATTCTTTTCTTTTTTTTTATTTTTATTTCATTTTTTTTAATGTATCATTCATCCAATTTACTTATGGTTTATACCGATTGTAAATTTTCAAAATAAAGAATTATTATAATAATAAAATTAATTTAAAGTTCAAAAACACTTATTGTAGGTAATCAAAAAACAATCAAGTAGGTACAATGGCATTAGATTAAACAATTTTTATTTCAATGAAGGTTGTAACTCAGATGGGGAGAAAGTTGTGTGTCTGTCCCCATTCATGAAAAATATTAAATTATAATCATCATAGACAAATACCTGCTTACAGAGGATGTAACCATATGTTTGAAGTTTGTGCACTATGTTTAGGATCCTTCACCCCCAAAGATGCTGGAACAGTGCTGTATGGAAGGATTATAAGGGATGATTGACACTTTCCTTTCATCCAAATGAGCCCTTAATCACACCCTCTTAAATGGGTCAACTTCCACAGCGGGAATAAAGCAAGTAAGTTTTTGCTCTCCATCTGTATCCAAATTACCGATTTGAATAAAAATACTACTAAATCATCATTTCAAATTTCATGTTGATTCATTCATAAGGGCCCTACACTCGACTAGTTCAATTGGAAAACAAAAAAAGATCTATGCTTAAATAGGGTAACTCAATTCGATTATCAATTAAGTCACAAGCAGACTCAAAAGTAAGGAAGCTGTGGTAATATTAATACAGCCCAGATTCGGCTTTGAAGATCTCTCAGTAAGATTGATTACACATTTGAAGCTGAAAGAGTTAAGGGATTTAGATAATACTCAGGAAAAGCAATGTCAGGATCCTGACACAGGACGCCATCAGACAATCAAGGAAAATTGTAAGGAAAAAACAGTCTCTGGCAATCTCTCCTTTGTTTTAAATAATAACAATAATAATGTTTCGTCAGCTAAAATGTGAGCTATATGTGACTTCAAAACCCCAAAATGACAACACTCATTAATTTTCTGCAAATTCGGGCAAAGGGAAAGGTGAGATTAAAGTACGAGGCTACATTCAAAGAATGTGCCGATGAGAAATTTAGAATGAAAATTTATGTAGATCAATTAATTATTTTTATGTCAATTGGTTTTGGAGGGAGAGTGAATACGAGTGAATAATTAATTGATTAATTCGTGTTGGGAGGTACATAACTACTTTTTCGATTCATTTTTGAAATTAGGGGGTTGGAAAACTTGAAATTTTGGTGAAAACTCACATTAAATTTCTGACCAATTATATAATTCCCCTTATATTTCATATGGTACACTGAATTTAGCCACCAATCATTTCTATTGAACTATTTATTTTATCGATTTTAAACGAAAAAAAGAGGGTGCGACACTCCCTTGTTAGATAAGCCAAAAAAAATATAAAAAATATTCCAACTCTCTTCAGCTGATTGTCCACGCATTTATTCAATTAATTTTAAAGTAGATTTTATTTTTCAGTTTATTTAAATGTAAAAAAAAAACACTCAACCCAGTATTTATTTAATTAAGTGGACACCAATAAAACGCTTTGAAATAATCTCTGTTATTTGTTTTCAATTTTTTATTTACCTCAAACAATTAATTGAACTAATTGTGACAAAAGTTGCAAGAATTATGGTCACACTGAAAAATTGAATACTGTAAAACTAAAAGTATGGCTTAGAGGTAGAGTGTTTGCCTTCTGAGCTCAAGATAATGGGTTCGAAACCTGGCTTTAGCCACCAGAAATGGCTCACTGTTCACTGACTCATATTATTATTTGAGTTCTAAATCATATATATAAAGCTGAAAATGTCTGTGCGTCGTACCGCTATAACTCACGAACGGCTTGATGGATTTGATTAATTTTTTTTTTAATTTGTTCGTCATCGTCTGTGAAAGGTTATAGGCGTATTAGTACCTCAATATCTGGTCCATCCCAGCATCCACCCACGCAATCTTTGTAACCCAAAATCCACTGCAATGATTAATGAGGAATCTTTTTGAATAGATAAGTTTTATCTACCGGAAGGTTAAGGTCTATTTTTTAATCAACCCCTGGTCCATCCCAGCATCCACTCACGCAATCTTTGTAACTCGAAAACCATTGCAACGATTAATGAGAAATTTTTTTGAATAAATTAGTTTTAGCTCCAAAGCTAGCATTACTACAGTTGAAGGACTATAAGCCTTATTCCGTATGAATAATTGAAAATTATAACATCATGCATGAATGTACTGTCGAGGAACTGAATAGCCTTATAGGAGATATTGGGAGAAAAGTCAAAGTTCCCCGGGCAACGCCGGGTATTACTGCTAGTATAAAATATATGTGATGTGGCCATTACAGGACTTTCTTATACAAACCACCCTTACAGATCACACTCTCTCCCCCTTCTTAAAATCATTTCATTTTGTCTCATTGTACAGCGATATGAAATAATTTTGAGAAGGGAGGGTGAGAGTGATCTGTAAGTGTGGTATAAGAAAGTCCTGTAATGGACTCACATATATTTATTTTTATAATTTAAAAAAAAAAAAAAGGTTAGGTTAGGTTTTATGACTCAAGCCCGGGCTTCAACTACGAGGCCATATCGCCTACTACCAGAGCGCTCTTTCGTCACTCTGGTGGACATCCTAAATTTTGCCTACCCTACATTTTTATTCACCTAGGGCAGGGGTCTTTAACGAGTACCTGACATCGTACAGGCTCGAGACCATCGCTTAACGTCCCATCTGAAGTACGGCGTGCTTAAGTTTATTTTACCTCCCAGATAAAATAAACTAAGGGCCTCGGTCTGGTTTCGAACCCACGATCTTGAGCTCATAAGACAAGCACGCATACCACTGAGCTACCGGCGCCCTCAAAAATTGTCTAGATATATTCCATATAGACATTTAATTTACATTCTTCGGGGGGCTATAACTTTTGTCTTAGTGATCCTATCTCAAATCTGAGGGCTTCATGCGATTGAAAATTTCATAAGGAACATTTCTGGTAAGAATTAATTTTTCGATAGGACTAACCGTTTTTGGGTAAATCAAGGAAATGTCTAAAAATATGTGTTTCAAAACTACATTTCAAGTTGCCTTCTATAAGTCTAACTAGATATTTATTTTTTAGTTATTGTATATATTTGAGTGAATGTTCTTTGTTTGTAAAGTGAGTGAACATCGCTATCCCCACCCCTTAGAGCTATGGCAGAAGTCCTTTAGCCTCTACTCTGTACGTGTGAGGTAAGGAAGTTTTTTTTTTTGTTATTTTGTTACTTTGTACCCTCTAGCTTTAAGATTTGCTAATTACTTTATTCATTATTTATTCAATCATAGGAGATATACCAAAATATATTTAATCAATTACGGAAATGAGGTCATCTATATACTGAAGCTGAATCTCATCCCTGTGACACGATAGCCTAATCGAGGGGACGTCAGCTGAAATGGGACCCTTCTCAAGAAAGTAGAAAGTGACTGATGGACGAAAGGAGTAGATCGATGGACGTCCACTGTTTCTGATCTCTCCCCCCAACGGCAGACCAACTGACGCCTTCGAACGAGCGCTTCTATTTGTTCTGGTCAGTTGAGTCAGCATTTCCGTGACTGACCCTCGGATCGGCAGGGGAAGAGTAATGAGCTGTTCTTCTCAGGCAAACCCATCCTCTTCAAGGATAATGCTAGGATTCTGTCCTGTTTGCAGATGGTATTTCCGGAATATTATAAAAATTGTAGAACTTTTGATGAGACTTATGGAGCGTTTGGCTGCTCAACAAATAAATGATGACTCGGTGAATTACGAACGATTATTTATATCCATTTATATGCTTATGCAGATAATGAAAGGCTGAGAAAAGTGAAAAAACATGAAAAATTCTATAACCAATTGAACCATCATTGCATTTAATTGAGAAATGGGTTATCTATATTCATATATTTGCTTATGTAGATTGGAAACGACTGAGAAAAGTGAAAATAGAGCTTCCAATTTAATTATTCTAAAATTTATTTAAGAAAACTGTTATTTATATCCATATATTTGCTTATGTAGATTGTAAACGACTGAGAAAAGTGAAAATAGAACTTCCAATTTAATTATTGTAAAATTTATTTAAGAAAACTGTTATTTATATTCATATATTTGCCTATGTGGATTGTAAACGACAGAGAAAAGTGAAAATATATGAAAATAGTACTTCCAATTTAATTATTGTAAAATTTATTTAAGAAAACTGTTATTTATATTCATATATTTGCCTATGTGGATTGTAAAATATATGAAAGTATATACTTCCAATTTAATTATTGTAAAATTTAATTAAGTAAACTGTTATTTATGTCCATATATTTACTTATATAAGTTGAGAAAAGTGAAAAAATCCTATTTCCAATATAAAGGTAAATAAATTATATATTATATTTACTTACATATGTAGATTGAGAAAACAAAATCAACAAATATCAAAATACTACTTTCAATTTGATTATTGTAAAAATTAGTTGGAAAAATGGTTATTTATATTCATATATTTGCTTATGTAGATTGTAAACGACTGAGAAAAGTGAAAATATATCAAAAAAGAACTTCCAAATTAATTATTGTAAAATTTATTCAAGAAAACTGTTATTTATATCCATATATGTATTTTCTTATGTGGATTGAGAAAAGTCAAGAAATATCAAAATACTACTTCCAATTTAATTACTGTTAAATTTAATGAAGAAAACTGTTATTTATATATATATATATATATCTACTTATGTAAGTTGAGAAAAATCAAGAAATATCAAAATACTACTTCCAATTTAATTACAGTTAAATTTAATGAGGAAAATTGTTATTTATATCCATATATTTGCTTTTGTGGATTGAGAAAAGTCAAGAAATATCAAAATACTTCTTCCAATTTAATTACTGTTAAATTTAATGAAGAAAACTGTTATTTATATCCATATATTTACTTATATAAGTTGAGAAAAGTGAAAAAATCCTATTTCCAATATAAAGGTAAATAAATTATGTTAAAAAAACTATATATTTCTAGCGGATAACACAAACTCAATTTAAAACTATAAAAAATATTTTTTAAAGTTATAATGTCTTCTCGTCCTTAAGAAATGGGTTTGGCTGGCTAAAGTTCTTGAGAAAGTTTAAGAACCAAGTGAATATGAAGATCTAAAGTTTATAGTCACGCAATTTATACCTAAGCTTTTTGTTCTGTCTAAAAACTTAGTACTGTAACACCCCTTCCTAGTCTCCTTCCTACTTATAGTCATATTTCAAAGGATAAAGAGTTGAAAAACAGGGATGAAAAAAGTATAAAGTCACCCCAAGGCTAAGTATGAGTTACGGAGATGAAGTGAGGGAAAATATGGTTAGGATTTTTTTGTTAGTGTAACTCATGCCTGGGATTTAACTACGAGGTCATATCGCCTACTACCAGACTGCTCTTTCCTGCAGGTTTATTCACTTAAGAAAACGAAAGCTCGGGGACCATTGCTTGACGTCCCATCCGAAGGACGGACTGCTCAAGGTTTTCACCATGCCGTTTGCCGAATTTGGACGAAAAATAAGCCCACTTTATCTTGGGACTATATTATTCAAAATACCGCTTATAGTTATGACCTAATCAAAAACTTCTTTAAATAAATGTTGAGAAAGAAGTAAGTGACATTTTATATAATGTTCAACTTTTGGAAGCCATAGTTTGCGAAATACATGCCGATAGTTAAAAAAATATATTAAGCATGTCGTCCTTAACTGACATCGTGCAACCCATTATTTTAGATCTTTGCTCCATTTACGCTTATCAGTTAAACCTTTGGAATAATTGATTCTCACCAAAAATGTTACTTTTTACATTTCCAAACTACATTGCGCCCAAACCAAAATTAGAACTCCAAAGAATCTAAAATATGTTTAATAATTACGTATTTATGTATAATAATATCTAGTTAGTTATTATGACTCATGCCAGGGCTTCAACTACGAGGTCATATCGCCTACTAACAGAGCGCTCGACTCTGATGGCCTTGAGCCCGATTCTACTGAGGGAGTCCTGAATTTTGCCTACCTAGATTTATTCACCTAAGGTAGGGGTCTTTAACAAGTACCTGGCATCGTACAGGCTCGGGACCATTGCTTAACGTCCCATCCGAAGGACGACGTGCTTATCTGGGAGATAAAAAAAACCTAAGGGCCTCGGCCGGGTTTCGAACCCGCGATTTTGAGCTCAGTAAACAAGAGAGTTTTTCACTAGGTTAGCCAAATCGACCATTTCAATATGATATCATGTTTCCCGACCTCCTGATTGGAAAATTGAAAAACAAATGTCTGTGAACATGATAACTCTCGATAGAATGAATGTATCGACAAGAAATTTTATATATGAATACAGAACACCTATTTCAAGTATCGATTTTTAACCCAAACAAGGAAGAACATATCCAGTGATCCACAATCGATTTTGGTTTTATCAACTTTAGAATTAAGTTCAGAAAACATGAAATTCCAGTGAAAATTAAACATCGAATTTTTGACAGATTACATAACTCCCGATTCTTTGCACAATTTTTAGGCACACTGTTTACAGCGTCTAATACTTTTACTATCAGTTTTTCTCCCTTAAATATTTGATTATGTTACTGCTACTCCAGCCATCTGTATGTTCTAAATCATATGTGGGCAACAACCGGCCCGCTGTAAGATTTGGTCCGGCCCACGAGACATTTTAAAAACCCCAATTAAAAAAAATAATAATATTACACTACTTACTCACACTCACTCCAAATTAGGAAGATCGAGTAGGATGGGGTTTGTCGCTTGCTCCTGCAGAAGGACCTTACAGGCTATTTGAATGATTTAAAGAAACTTCAAAAACAAGGACAGTTAGTAAATGATTTGTACAGCCATTTGAAAGCGTTTCAGAACAAAATCCGCTTGTGGGAAGCACAGATGCTGTCTGGTAACAGTTACCATTTCACCACGCTCTCTGCGCATGAAAATATTGCTTATGCTCAATATGCTGGAGAACTCAAGTTACTGTCGGAGCAATTTTCGAACAGATTTGGCGATTTCAAAATCATGGAAGACTGTTTCAATTTATTTGCTAATCCAACAAAAAGTAATGTACAAAATGCTTCAATAAACTTGCAAATGGAGTTGATCGAGATTCAAGAAAACTCACTCCTAAAATCTAAATTTGAAGACGTGGAGTTGTGCGATTTCTACAAAAAATACCTCGAAGAAGACCATTTTCCGCAGCTTAGAAAATTTGCAAGAAGATTGATTTGTGCGTTTGGCAGTACTTATAAATGCGAACAGTTCTTTTCAATGATGAAAGTTAATGAATCAAAACATCGTACACGGATCACTGAAGATAATTTGGAAAATTCTTTACGTCTTTGTATCAGTGGAATTAATCCAAACATCAATGGATTAGTTTCCCAAATTCAAGCTCAAGTGTCTCATTGATTTCGGTGTCGCTACTTAACTTTCGTAGTTTGTAATAATTCCAAATTTCACGATTTAATTATAATATTGTACCTATTTTTTTTTCATTTCATTTTGTTATTTTAATAAATTGTATTATAATAACATTGTCTTATTATTTCATGTCTGATATCTATCGCTAAAAATTATGAACACTACTTTAAAGTCCGACGTTATTTTATTTTGAACCATCTACGCGGCCCGCGAACGTATTTGCACACTAAAGTTTGGCCCGCAACATGTCAAAGGTTGCCCATACATGTTCTAAATACTGTAAATTTTCTACTTCTCCTGTTTCTGTAGATTGTTTGCTTAAACAAACTTTAAGAGGTAAACGTATCCCAAAAGTTACTTTTCATTTGCCAAATGTTACTAACGCATAGATTTTCAATTAAGTAATTATACCATCCAAAACAAATTCATGTTGATCTGGTAAATAAAGAATTTTATAAAAACAGCATCTACTGTATAATGTTCAAAATGTGACATTTTGGTCTTTGAGATGTTATTCAACTTAAGTCAAAAAAAGGCCCCTAATTAGGTTATGAATGTAAAAAACAAAAGAGATGCTAGCCTTGAGACGTAAAAAAAAAATGTTGATAAAGAACTAATTGTTTCACACATTTTTTGTTGTAATTAATAAAAAAAAACATTTCTTTTGGAAAATTGTATATTAAGTTACCGTAGAGAATACTCAGGTCCACTCCAGTTCCCTTTCAAGTTCAACAAAAAATTTGAGTTCAATCCCCTCTTTTTTTTTTTACTTTTATTTTGAACTTTGGAGTGCTCATTCCACTCGGAAGTGAAGTGTCTCCTGGGCCAGTTTTAATGATATTTTTTTAATTTTTTTCTTTTTTGTGAAAATGAAAGAAAAGGGAGCGAGAAAATGTATAAATGGATAAAGCTATTAATTATGGTTATGATACATTTTACAGTTTCTCAAGTACCAAAAAATGAAAAGTGGTATTCATAATTTAAAATAAATAAATAAAAAGTCTTTGGTGAATTACTGGTAATGTACTTCCCCAGAACGAATTAATTCGCACCCTCTTCAAAACCAATCGACTGTTTGTGCTAATATTTAATACATAGGGGTTGACTAATGTAGGGGCTTCTAGGATAGGATAGGATTTGGAGTTTAAGGACGCAAAACAGCTAAGGTCATCAGCGTCCAATATATTTGGCGTATCAAGCTTGATGATTAGAAGAAAAAAAAAAAAAAAAGTGTCAAATCTGTATCTGTACAATTTTAGGTCATGCTCCAATTCGATATTTCTTTATTATTATTTTTTTTTTCACATGGATGCATTCATACTAGTCAGTGGAAATAAATAAACTAATAGTGAAAAAATAAAAATAAAACAAACAGTAACAATAACAATAAATATAAGAATAAACAAACAGCAGTAACAGTAAAAATATAGACACACGGGAATACATAAGCATATTTACAAAAACATGTATTCAACAGAATATACATATATCTCATACACATATACCTCATATAGATATGAATAATAAGTAAAAGATAAATAAATATAGATAATAAGTAGGTATATATACAGGGTACATATATAAACCCTTAGCCGATATAGCTGAAATTTGACAGGTTTTGTCCTCATTAGATTTTGACTTTAAACATGAAATTTAATGTTGATACATTCATTACATCGGCAGTTATTAGGGTTTTTGAATTGAGCCCTCATCTCTAAAACCCTCAGCCGATATCGCTGAAATTTGACAGGTTATGTCCTCATTAGATTTTGACTTTAAATATGAAATTTCACGTTTATACATTCATTACATCGGCAGTTATTAGGGTGTTTGAATTGAGCCCCCATCTCTCAAACCTTTAGCCTATATCGCTGAAATTTGACAGGTAATGTCCTCATTAGATTTTGACTTTAAACATGAAATTTAATGTTGATACATTCATTACATCGGCAGTTATTAGGGTTTTTGAATTGAGCCCTCATCTCTAAAACCCTCAGCCGATATCGCTGAAATTTGACAGGTTATGTCCTCATTAGATTTTGACTTTAAATATGAAATTTCACGTTTATACATTCATTACATCGGCAGTTATTAGGGTGTTTGAATTGAGCCCCCATCTCTCAAACCTTTAGCCTATATCGCTGAAATTTGACAGGTAATGTCCTCATTAGATTTTGACTTTAAACATGAAATTTAATGTTGATACATTCATTACATCGGCAATTATTAGGGTTTTTGAATTGAGCCCCCATCTCTGAAACCCTTAGCCGATATGGCTGAAATTTGACAGGTCGTGTCCTCATTAGATTTTGACATTAAACATGAAATTTAATGTTGATACATTCATTACATCGGCAGTTATTAGAGTTTTTGAGTTACGCTTCTCCCCTAATCGCCCCTCTCCTTAGGCCGATTTTCTTGTAAATCGATAGGTGTTGTCCTCAGTGGGATTTAGTCACATATATTAAATTTCATGTTGATTGACAAAAGAGTTTTTAGACAACTGTAACTTTCAAAACTTGATTTTTGACATAAAATTTGAATTGAGCGACCCCTAAAACATATGTAATCACATCATTGAAAAATTTATTCATGAAATTGTATATAAATTTTAATTATTGACAGTTTTTTGACATCAAATTTGAAATCAGCGACCTCTAAAACCATCACGGATGGATTTTTTGAGAAAACTGTTTATTAGTTAAAATTAATGACAGTTTTTTGACAAGTGTAACAGTAAAAACTTGATTTTTCACATCAAATTTGAATTCAGCGACCCCCAAAACTTAAGAATACGACATTTCAGAACAATCCATTCGAGGCATCAAAAGTTACGCTCTAAAGTCTCTCGAATCGCAAAATCCCCAAATAAACTCAATGTTAAACTTTAACACCTTACAGGCACCGGTTAATATGGTCAAAAAAATCTGAAATAATTTAGGGGTCATTTTTTCAACATTCTAAACAAAATTCCTGGTGGAGGTCTGAGAAATTTATACTTTTTCAAAATAAGGGCCACCCTAATTGGCAGTTATTAGAGTTTTGGAGTTAAGCTTATCCCCTAATCCCTCTTCTCCTTAGGCCGATTTTGTTGTAAATCGATAAGTGTTGTCCTTAGTGGGATTTAATCACATATATTAAATTTCGTGTTGATACATTTATTCTATCGGCATTTATTAGAGTGGCCGAAAAACATCAGGATGGCCGAGGACACACAGACAGAAATTATTTTTTTAATATTTGGAATCTAGAGGTTGGAAGACGTTGAAAACTCCGCATTTTCTCCCAGACTCCAGAAGCAAAAGTTGTTAATTCAATGTAAATCTGCTGTACCATGCTGCGTGCATGGACTTTTATCAAGTCCTTTCCAACATTAACCTGGGTGATACATTTCCCAAGCACCAAACAACTTGTAACAAGCTTTCCTTTTGACTGCAACCAATCCTTTGAAGTATTTATTCTGGACCCAGCACAATTTACCGCGAGAAGTACTCTCTACAGTGTACCCGTACCAAAGTTGTTTGCCGCCTCACCCCCTAAAAGGAAGAGGTAAATCCTTGCCGTTGTGGATGAGGGGAGGGGGAGGACAGGCCGTTAATTGAGAGGGTGGACAGAGCCGAAAGGGGGACTACTCTCCAATTTCCTTCGACCGAGTCAGGTACTCAGGTCTCGGGGAATCCGATTTAGGAAATGGACCCTATACCCCCTCTCTCGAAATGGGAAAGGAAATCCCGGGAAATTGTCCCTTTAAGTAATAAACCTGTATAAACATTTCCCCTCAAGTCATTGTCCAAACAAATGGGGAGAAGTAATACGTTGATTTTCAAGATTGTCAACATTCAAATACATATTAAATATAAATTATACAGAGTAACCACTAATAATTCTGAAGATGGCTCATGTAGTGAGAAGTGATTATTTCACAGAATGTCAAATACAAGATAGTCTCATCTCTCACAAATTTTTATTGGTAGTAATAGCTAGCCGACTTTCGAGGTTTCCCTCATCATCAGGCAGTCTGATAAAAATTAAAAATTTTGAAAGAACCAAATAATATAATAAAAATAAATAAATAACAATCTAAATCATTAACAATTTAAAATATCATGGATGGGGACAGACGAGTTATCCCTGTCCACCATCTGAGTCACAACTCTTTTTTTTTTTTTTTATTATCACTCAACTTATTTATTTTTAATATATTATTTAGTTCTTTCATAATTTTTAATTTTTTATCAGACTGCCTGATGATGAGGGAAACCTCGAAAGCCGGCTAGCTATTACTACCAATAAAAATCTGTGTGAGGTCAGACTATCTTATATTTGACATCCTGTGGACTAATAATTCAATTTTGAAGGAATTAATTTCATGGAGCCAACGAATGTGAATACCAATAATATGAAAGCCGTTTTGATGAAAATTGATATATAAATTACCACATTATAAGCTGGCCTTATATGAAATTTTGATATTTACAGTAGTTTCCAAAAAGAGTCTTATTAAAAAATAACATATGTGATGTGGGTATTACCAGAGCCGTATAGACCCGTGCAATATCCAAAATATATGGACATTACATTTTTTAATATTTGACCCTCCTAATAACAAGGTGGGGTCAATTCAGACCCCACGAGTGAAATTTTTGACAAAAAACATATAAAATGAAGACCAATACTCCGGAAGCTCAACAAGTTTTTTCTTCAATCTGTCAGGAATCATAAGGTATATTAGTAGTTAAAACCCGGGCATGAGTCATAAAACCTAACCTAGCATAACCTCATAAGTGGTATCTTGTTTATTGTCTTTATGCCCAGAATCAGATTTGAGTTAGCATTCATCTTTACATTCTATATTTCAAGTTCATAACTACAATCGGGTTTGCGTTAGAGCGCTCACAACTTTCCAATCATATACACACAGACACATATTCGCGAAAATCGTCGAAATGTATTCATTGAAATCAGATTTTCGCACCATTACAATAATTCAATGCTTGATTGAAAATCAATAGGTGTCGTTGTTAGGTTAATTCTGTTCTGGAAACAGACAGCATTTTTTTTTTTTTCATATTTGGAATCTGATGAAGTAAAAACGAAGTTTGTTTTATTTAAATGATATATTTTTCTTATTCATTGCACCCCGAATATGCTTCTGAAGTTAAGTAAGGGTTAACCTGGATAAGAGCTGCCTAGAAGGACATAGGAAGAAGAAGGACGAAGCAGATCAACTTTGTCGGTGGAGTGTTGTCCTTTCAAAGGGTCTATTCAAAGGACGCTACGGTCTCTGAAAGGCTCCTAAAATGGACCCCCTGTTCTCTCTTCTTCCCATTTGTCACTTTCAACCCGTGGTCACTTTAAACCGTTCCTCACATGAGTTCCTTCTAAAAGGATTGCATCCAGGGTTTCAGTCATCACAACAACTCACAACGACAATTTTCCATAAAGTCCCTTTAAATGGACGGGGAAAATCTATAACTTGTATTTAGTGACTCATGTCCGGGCTTTAACTATGAGGCAGTATCGCCTATTACCAAAGGGCTCTTTAGTCGCTCTGGTGAACATGAGGCCCGACACAACTGTGGGAGTAATAAATTTCGCTTATCTTGGATTGGGAGTCTTCAACGAGTACCTGACAACGCACATCGCTTAACGTCCCTTCCGAAGGACGGCGTGCTCAAAGTTTTTTCACCTCTCAAATAAAAATCTTAAGGCTTTCGGCCGGGTGTCGAACCCGCGATCTTGAGCTCAATAGGCTAGCACGCAACCTGCGCCCTCAAAAAACATTTTTTTTTTTTAATAATTTTTTTAAATATTTGTTGTTATTTTATTTTCATGTTATTTTCTATATTTCGTAAGAACGTCCCGAAAAAACATTTCCATAAGAATTATAGGAAATATTTATTTAATTGGAAACTGTATCTAATATATTTATTACTATTATCATTTTTTTATTTAATGTTTATTCATTTCAATTTATTTTTTAATAGTAGTGTTATTATTAATCACATGTTTGTCGTCTTTGGGATGGGAGGTTAAGCCATGGTCTCGACCTGTACTCGTTAAAGACCCCTATCCTAGCTGAATAAACCTGAATAGGCAAAATTAAGAACTTTCACAGTAGACTCAGGATCATGTCCACCAGAGCGACGAAAGAGCGCTCTGGTAGTAGGCGATAAGGCACAATTAGAATAACTAATTAACAATTGATGATACTTGTGATATATACAGAGTTTTATTATTCTAGATTATTCTATAAATGCCTATTGGTCAGAATAATTCTAGAACTAACCAAAAATTCCAAAAGTATATAACTTGATCTAAAACAGCATCCTAAACATCAAAATAACTTTACGAGGTTTAATGTGTGTAATAAAATAAATAAATAAAAGGAACGATTATTTCATCCATTCCCCTTAAAAAAAAAAAGTCGTCATAAAAAGAGTGATGAAAAGGTCGGGAACGTGAAGCAGTTAGCGTCGTATTTCCCAAGATATTAGAGGCAGGAATTGGATAGGGTTTATATAGGAACTAACCTTGGCATAGTGCCAGTCATACCCTCCTGGTCCCTCGCAAACAGACAACAAAACCAGACCTACGTTTTTATGTTTTTCCTCGTTTATGGAACTCATTTTGGGAAAAAGAGAGAATTTGATGTTTAGTATGTAAAATTTCTACTCCTCTTTTGTTTTTTTTTTACTCAACCTTGTAAAAAAAAAGAAAAAGTTGTGTTGCCATAACAGGACATTCTTATACCAACCTCTTTGGTACAAACCACTCTTACTCCCCCTTCTCAAATTCATTTCATAATGGCATTACTGGCTATCTTTGTTTTATTGTAGAGCGTAATTCTGAGAATGACTCGTTGCTATGGGTTTCAATATAAACATCACTTAGAAATATTGTACTTTATTATACTTGTAAATTATTATATTATTTTTTTTTTTTAGGGGGTTAGGGTTTATGACTCATGCCCAGGCTTTAACTACGAGCTTCTAAGTTGAGAAACGCGGACATATTGTGGAAACTTGTAATAAATAAATAAAACAAACTTATTTTTGAAATATTGTCTATTCCACTAAAGATATATATACATATATAACTACCGGTTTCGGCTTTATACCATCGTCAGGTCTAGTTATGAACTAAGTTAGTTCATAACTAGACCTGACGATGGTATAAAGCCGAAACCGGTAGTTATATATGTATATATATCTTTAGTGGAATAGACAATATTTCAAAAATAAGTTTGTTTTATTTATTTAACTACGAGGTCATATCGCCTACTACCAGAGCGCTCTTTCGTCACTCTGGTGGACATGAGCCCGACTCTACTCTGGGAGTTCTAAATTTTGCCTACCCTAAATTTTTATTCATTAGGGCAGGGGTATTTAACGAGTACCTGACATAGTACAGGCCCGGGACCATCGCTTAACGTCCCTTAAGTTTATTTTACTCTTTTTTTTTTTATTAAATTATATTTATATTTTACTTATTATACATTTTTATTATATCGTTATTATATTATAGTTTGTTGTTATGACTCATGTCCGGGCTTTAACTACAAGGTCATATCGCCTACTACGCGCGATGATTGATTTTTGCCGAATATGGACAAAAAATAAGCCCACTTTATCTTGGGACTATATTATTCAAAATACCGCTTATAGTTATGACCTAATCAAAAACTTCTTTAAATAAATGTTGAGAAAGAAGTAAGTGACATTTTATATAATGTTCAACTTTTGGAAGCCATAGTTTGCAAAATACATGCCGAAAGTTAAAAAAATAAATTATGCATGTCGTCCTTAACTGACATCGTGTAACCCATTATTTTAGATGTTTGCTCCATTTTCGCTTATCAGTTAAGCCTTTGGAATAATTGATTCTCACCAAAAATGTTACTTTTTACATTTCCAAACTACATTGCGCCTAAACCAAAATTATAGAACCCCAAAGAATCTAAAATCGCCTACTAACAGAGCGCTCGACTCTGATGGCCTTGAGCCCGATTCTACTATGGGAGTCCTGAATTTTGCTTGCCTAGATTTATTCACCTAAGGTAGGGTTCTTTAACGAGTACCTGACATTGTACAGGCTCGTCATTGCTTAACGTCCCATCCGAAGGACGGCGTGCTTAAGTTTATTTTACCTCCCAGATAAAATAAATTAAGGGCCTCGGCCGGGTTACGAACCCGCTATCTTTAGCTCAGTAAGCAAGCACGCATACCACTGAGCTACACTTGCTTGTTTACATTTATTTATCATTTTGTTAGTTTTATGTTGGTATTTACTGAAAAAAAACCTGAAACCATTTCAGTTCTTTGATGTAGAAATGTACAGTAATTCTATCTTGAGACAGACAATGGTTGAACGCTTCACGTTTGGGTTAAGCAGACTCCCTCGTCTCACAACCTCACAAAGACTGGCTCATATTTCTCAGACTGTTGTTGTAGTAACCCCCTAGTGATGGATGTGGTTTTCTTTAGGCTCTCTAGGCCGAAAGAAACCTCACTTAAAGAAAAACCACTTTTAGGAACGTGTTTACTCGAAACTCTCCCTTCTACCCTCCTCCTAGCAAAAAAAAAATTATCATTTTTTTTTACATTTATGTCCTGTGGGCTTTAGCCACATTTAAAAAAGTCAAAAAGTCGTCGATTCAACTTCAATGTACTTCCCCAATACGAACTAATCAATTAACTTTTCGCTCCCCCTTCAAGACCAGTCGACCTTTGCGTTAATATTTAACAGTTGACTTATATAGTGGCTCCTAAATCGTCAAACAACTTTGTGCATTTAAATTCGGTAGTTATTAGGGATGGGTATCGACCAACAAAACATATATTAATGACATCGATTATTATTAATATAATTAATCGATACATTTATTAATTGAGTGGTTGACGCGAAAAAATGAGATTTCTGTGGAATCAGGTTCTATAGGTCTCTAGGGACTGTGTAGGGAAGTTTTTTTTTTGCCGTTACAGCAGCAGTTGGTAGTATTGAGCCCACGTCAGCGTTGAGCCTCATGGAAGAAGGTTCTAACAGCCACCAGTTGTTCTCAACATGGCAGAGGAAGGAAGTGTTATTTTGGCGTTTAGAACCTTTTTCGCGTCAACCACTCAATTACGCATCATGTTCTGTCGACTTTTATTAATTTATTTTTCTCCATATTTATATTATATACATTCTCCTATTTTTATAGATACATTTATTTTCGTATATTTCTTCATAATTAAGCTGTTCATTCAAATTTTTTATTTATCTATATTCACAGTGGTATAGTTTTATCCACTTTAGTACTAATTTATTTATTTTTGATACTTTATTTAATTGTTTCTTGTCTATTTGACTCTATTTTATCCCGCATGAAGCAGTTTTAAAAGCCATAAAATCGAGCGGTAACAGATGAGTTCTTAAAGGGAACATCAGTGAATTATTTAGAAACTGAATTACTGGAGCGATTAACAAGAATTAGAATTACCAGAACGATTAACACTCAAGTTGGAATCCTTGATTAAGCACCACCGTTTCTATAACGAGTGAACAATAGATCTTGATGTAGAATGAATTATTCAAGCAATCAACAACTCTTGTAAATTATTACTTAAATTACTTTCGGTATATTGTTCTACAAAAAAAAAAAAAAAAAAAAAAAAATAATAATAATTATAGTTATTACGAAAGGGGAAGAGATCAGATAAAAAAAACTTAGAATATCTGCCAAGCTTTCGGCACTGAGTGTGCCTTCATCAGTGCCTGTATTAACAAAGATTATCAGTGAGATTATTTATGCTAGAATTGAGTAAAGGTTACCTGAGATTACCTAAGACTGTGACAGCCTGTCCCCTAGGGAATTCCCGGGAGGGGGGGGGGGGGGGGAGGGGAGGGGATGTCCTACCTTAAGATAACATTTAACGAATATTTGAGTTGTCAATAATATGATAAAATTGTAATAGTAAGACATTAAAAAAATAAAATAAAAAAAATAACAGTTTTAAGTAGAATACATAATATATATTGTATGTATAACTGTAATATTAAGACAGGACATCTTCCCCCCGCCCCCCCCCCCCCTCCCCAAATATGCATGCACAAGAATATGTATGTACATAAATTCTACCTACCGATTTTGGTTTAGATCCTTTAAAAAAAATGACTGACGAAATGAGTATTGACTGAAAGTTACCACTAACAATAAGTAATTATAATATATTCATATATTGTTATAGTTACATTGTTTTCTTTCTTTTCTATATCTCGCACATTGGGAAACCCTATACACGGAAGCGGAATTTTATTCTCACTGTATAAAGAATCATGTTTCATATCCAAAAACATTATTTGATACAAAGCTTTCATTTTTATTTTTTGGGCAGAGTTCCGCCACGCCTTAAAGGTCAGTCCAATGCACGTTATTGTTTTATTTATTCATTTATAAATTTTTATTTATTTAGACTTTTTTATACATTCATTTATAATTGATTAATCTATATATATATTATTTTTCATATATTGTTATAGTTACATTGTTTTCTTTCTTTTCTATATCTCGCCACATTGGGACCTGATGATGGGACGTAAGAACGTCCCGAAACATCGTTGGGATAAAAACACTACCGAAGAGATTTTTTTGAAAAATAGTTATCTTAATTTTTATTAAATTGAAAAATGTGTCTACTTATTGTAAACGTATAATGTATTAATTTTGTTTATGTACTCGTATATTTTTAAGTATTTATTTGTTCAGTTTTTATTAATTTAATTTTACTTTTTTTAATAGTTTTGTTATTACCACTAATCATAGATGTATTAGACTCGAGTAGTTATAAATCTAATTTATAAGCTATCTTAATGTATACATTTTTCGGACGTATCCTATTATATTGGTTTAACGGAAATAAATTTATTATTATTAGTTTTTTTAATTGTTTAGTCTCCCCCACTTTATTAATCTCCACGTTTCCTTGGATTTGGCTAAAAATCAATAGGACTGTCCTTAGTGGGTTCTGGATTCACATATTAAATTGTGTGTTTTTGTTACATAAAGTATGTATTTATATTTTTATTCTTATACTTCCATATTATGTCATATAGCCCTTATTTGTTATATATACCATGTATCCAGCTATAAACTCCATTATATAGGTTTATATATTTTTTTTTAATTATATTTTCTTTATTTTATTATATTATTGACGATTCAAATATTTGTAAATGTTATGTTAATGTAGGACTCCAACAGGTCTGGGACTTTCCTTGGTGACGGGGTGTCACAGTGTCACAATTGGTTGGCGTAAGCTGAAACTGGAACACTTTATGTAAATATTTCTGTTGAATTAGACTAAATAAAAGTTTATTTATTTTATTAGCTTTTCATTATATCGACTCAGATTGCAGAAACGTTCTGACGTGAACTAGCTGTCATATTTGGAGTGAATTTCTCCATGTATGACCACAGTTAGTTTGAAATAAAATATTTTATCAAATATCAAAATTGGATCAGATAACACGTAAAGCCCAGTAATATCACCAGTGTATTAAATAAGGTTGCTATACAACAAATTCATTGGTCCGTATGAAATGATTACTTTCTTCACCCACATATATAACACCCTCGACGTTTTATCAATCCACTGGAAATGGGTTTTTTCTGGTTCAGAGTGGCAATTGTTTTAGATTTAAAATCTCAAATGCAAAACGAAGAGAGAAAACAGAAATATTACATAGAACTTTTGTTTAAAAATCTTTTTTAAACAAATTTTTATTGAATAAATAAAACTGATGAAAAATGAACTTTTGGTTACCACTAACAATAAGTAATTATAATATATTCATATATTGTTATAGTTACATTGTTTTCTTTCTCTTCTATATCTCGCCACATTGGGACCTGATGATGGGACGTAAGAATGTCCCGAAAAATCGTTGGAATAAAAACACTTCCGAAAAGTTTTTTTAAAAAAATAGTTATCCTAATTTTCATTAAATTGAAAAATGTGTCTACTTATTGTAAACGTATCATGTATTAATTTTGTTTATGTACTCATATATTTTTAAGTATTTATTTGTTCAGTTTTTATCAATTTAATTTGACTTTTTTTAATAGTTTTATTACTACTAATCATAGGTGTATTAGACTCAAGTAGTTATAGTTTTTATAAGTTATAAAGTATCACTTACAATGAGATTATAATATCTTTTGTATATTGAAACTTATGTTTTGTATTGCGTATAATGTTTGTATTTGGTAATTTAATTATGAGAAAATATTGCAAAATTGCTGAAAGTTTATTGATATATTTGTAAAAATAATTTTGAAAATGATTATGCAAGTCATATTTGAAATCATTAGAAATAATATAATAAAAGAATATTCATAAAAATAAAAAAAACATTTTCTTGCTCTTTTTTCATCAAATAGAAATAAATAAATGCACAATGAATACTTTTTTGTTCACTCATCATATACCCCAAATAAAATCTTATTATGAAATAAAATAAATAGTATGAAAATACCCATATACAATATGTCCGCGTTCCTCAACTTAGAAATTTTTATTACATTGAAATATTATATATTATATTTTTTTAAATTTACGCTGCTATATTATTTTATTTCACCACAAATTTTATTTATTGTGACAAATTTAAGCTATCGAAGCAACTTAAATTAAAAGTTTCTTACCGAAAGATCATTTCTTTGGTGGGCGGGTATAACAGTAAAAATCAATTTTACAGAAGAACACAAAATGTCTTTTGCCACTGGACAACTTTTTTTGAATTGCCTTCAATTACGTGAGAGACATTGCCGACTTGTCCTCTTCTCACCACTTCTAGAGATTGACTTCACATTGTGAAATATTTAATAATACTGTTTTGGCCAAAAATGGACTTGTACTCTTTTTCCCGCCCATCAAAGATTTTATAATTAGTAATATTGATATGAAAACTGACATTATTGCAGAGATATTGTGAAATAATTCAAATGGACTTGAAAAATAAAATAAAACTTGTTTATTTAATATATTGTCTAATTTCACCAACTATATATACATGGGAGTACTTTCGGTATTTCTACCATCCTCAGCCAAAAGCATAAGAGATAAGACTCTTATCTTATCTCAGTCTTATCTCTTATGCTTTTGGCTGAGGATGGTAGAAATACCGAAAGTACTCTCATGTATATATAGTTAGTGAAATTAGACAATATATTAAAAAAACAAGTTTTATTTTATTTTTCAAGTCCATAATATTGATATTTTAGTTAAATTCACTAGAATGGTAAATATGATATTTTATAATATTGTTATTAATATAAAAGTAATAATAATAACTGATAAAAATATCGATCAATAAATAATATATTTGTTATCATATTTTCACAACAAATTATATAATGTTTTTACCCATTTCAGGAGATACCGAACAGCTTATTTCACTTTTAAATGACAAACTTAATCAACAAATGAATTCGAATCGAATCGAAAAAAATATGTAAATGCATATAAATCACTGCCCTAGTGATATGACATCATAATAAATTGTTTTTGACATTTCTTCTCTGAAATAATTGGGAATTGTTGACTTATCTGGTTGAAGAGAAAAAAATGTTGATCAAAGGCATTTTAATAGACTCACCAAACGCTATGTTGGATCAAGTAGATTGTTATTCTCCATTCTTATAATAATTATTCTCTTTTAATAATTATTCTATAAAAAAAAAAAATTATTCTACGGTCAGTTCCCTCACTATATAGAAGCACTATTTTCTTCCTAAGAGGCTTAACAACTCTCGAAGAAATAATGGCTTGACAGGCAAGCCTCTCTAGAACTTTTCCGTATTCCGACTCTACAGAAAATAGAATTGTACAAGATGAAAGCATCTTCAACATGATTTTCCAATTGTTCATTTGCTTCCCTTGAAAGTTCAACATTTGAATAAGGGCTGCTTTAATGATTGAGTACAAAAAAATTGTTAAGGGTTAATGGAAGTACTATCCAATTCCTGATTATCCATAACATTTTTTTGTAATTCTGAAAAATGCTTGCAGGTAAACCCAATGTTTGTTCTCCTATTTTATGATATTCATTTTCCCTGTTAACCCAGTAAGATAATTTATACTGGTTCATTTTTACAAAATTTAGAAAAACAATATGGCATCTCTTTAGTAAATTTAGAAAAAATCCAAATGAAAAGTTTCTTAATTTAAAATTTTTTTTAATACTTTCTTCAAAATTGCACGTCTCGAACTTTCGATATTTTTTTAGGGCTCTTTTCGGAAATTACTGTAACAATCAAAATTTAGTAGAAGGCCAGTTATAATTTCTACAGGAAATGTGATTTTAATTGTTTGTTTTAATTATTATTAATTCAATTATTATTCATATATTTAATAATTATTTTTACATTTCATTTTTCTTTATCACACATCATACTAAATTTCGTGTTGATGGCCCCTCATCTGATTTCTCTCTTCCCTTTGGCGAATTACGCGAATAATTGATACCCAAATGAATAAAAATTGAATATATACAATGACATAAAATTTAATACACAATGAGGGCGCCGGTAGCTCAGTGGTATGCGTGCTTGACTTCTGAGCTCAAGAACGTGGGTTCGTAACCCGACCGAGGCCCTTAGTTTATTTTATATGGGAGGTAAAATAAACTTAAAACACGCCGTCCTTCGGAAACCTAACCTTTAATACACAATTCTATACGGAAAACTGTGCAAATATTAATAATACAAATGAATAGTGTGAAACATAAAGGCGTAGCCAGGATTTGAAAGAGGCTCAAGAAGGAATCGTTTTCTAATACTTTCTCCCGAATGTATCTGGGAGGTTCGTCCTTCGAATAGTAAATTAAGGGATGATCCGGAGCCTGTGCGATATAGATACTTGATAAATTTAAGACTTCCACTGCAGTGTCGCGCTCATGTATACCAGAGACGACAAAAAAGCGCTCTGGTAGTAGGCGATATGACCTCATAGTTAAAGCCCGGGCATGAGACACAATAACAAACATATACCAGAGTGCTTGGAAGTTCGGCTTTTTCATTGTTACTTGAGAGCCTATTCCATTTTGGATGAAGAATGATTAAAAACACTTCAATATTCGCTCTCAAACTAAAAATAAAATTATATTAACAATCGACTATTATTGATAATATATTATATAGATACATATTTTCATAAATTATACATTACATATAATTTGTTTACAGAGTGAAGGATAGGCGAAAGTAGATTTGCACTCCCTCCTCTGCCTACAGGATGACACTGCTATATGAGAGGTAGGTATAGGGTTACCCAAACATATATAAATTAAATATATATAATTACATACAATTGAATACATAAATAATACTAAATGTATCAAAAAAGTGCATTAAATAAAAACAATAGTGTGAAAACGCAGAGGCGTAGCCAGGATTACAATGAGGTACAAGAATTATTTCATAATAGTTCCTCCGGAATTTATCTGGAATATGAAAGAATCTTGAGAATATCGTGAAGCCAAGTTCCCGAGCCTGTGCGATGTCAGGCTCATGTAAACGAAAGAGCGCTCTGGTAGTAGACAATATGACCTGACAGTTAAAGCCCGGGCATGAGTCACAAAAACAAACAATAAAACGGAATGCTTGAAAATTCTGTTATTTAACGATTTGAACGTACTAAACTCGAACGAGACGTTAAGCGATGTTCCCGAGTCTGTACGTTAAATACCCCTATTCTATGTGAATATAAATTTAGGGTAGGCAACATTTATTTATCATATTAGGGTCGAGCTCATGTCCATTAGAGCGACTTAAGAGCGCTCTGGTAGTAGGCGATATGACCTTGTAGTTAAAAGCCCGGGCATGAGTCACAATAACTAACTATAGGTAAGTAGAGAGCGCCGGAAGCACAGAAGTAGCGTGCTGATCTACTGAACTCAAGATCCGTAGGTTCGAAATTAGGTCGAGGTTTTTATCTGAGAGGTGAAGAAATCGCGCATCCGTCCTTTGGATGGAACGTTAAGCAATGGTCCTGAGCCTGTACGATGTCAGGTACTCGTTAAGTGAATTAAAATCTAGGATATGCAAAATTAAGGATTTAATAGATTCAGGCTCATGTCCTGAGCGAGCGCACTAGTAGTAGGCGATATGACCCCGGGCATTGGTCAAATTAACTATAGGTACGTATTTTCAAAAAATTATTATATTCTGGGGATTACAGGGGGAAATAGTTGTTATAGAGTGAGGGATAGCCAAGAAGAAAGTAGAGGCCCCCCCACCCTGCCTACGCCACTAGGTGACAGTGCTACGATGAAGAAGGCAGTTTACCTTGTTGGTGTATTGCGGGATTGCCGGCTGAGGCTGCTGGATGAAAGTGAGACCTGGTACTGGTCCACAACCTCCCGTTTATAGCGCATGCGCCACCCACCCTTACAAAACCCCCCACCCCCCGACATCCAACCCTACAAATTAGTAAACCCATTATTTTTCTCATGCAGACCCCCCCCCTTCCACCCTCCCCACCCCCTCTTCCCAAGCTTTCTGCACACAGTCCTGACTTTCTAATCTTCCTTTTTTTTTTTTTTTTTAATTTATTTCCGTAAGGGAAAAAAAGAGGGTGAAGAAAACTAATTTTCTTTAAGAGTTTTCAAGAAGATCCATAAAATTTACTTACGGTTGTAATCAAAGGATATATAACTTATCAATAAAAAAAATAAAAAAATTACAATTCAGAGCCAAATCTTTTCAGTTTAATTTCAGAAAATTCTATCTTTCTATTAAGAGTAAACAGGTCAAGAAAGTCGGTGAATAACCAGCAATATACTTCCCCAGAACGAATAAATCAATTAACTTTTCGCTCCTCTTCCTTGTTTGCGCTAATAATAGAAAGATGACTTATATAGGCCGTACGAAATTTTGTGTCGATATATTAAATTATCATGTCGGCAGTTACTACGGTAAAATTAAAAAGATGATTACTTACATATACATAAATGTGCACCGGTATCGCGCTTACGCCATCGTCCATAATGTCATAATGGAGATATGAGCTAGGCAGACATATTTATATCAACTTAAGAATATCTGGGATAGGAGGGGTCGTCCTCCCTAGGGGGTGGACATCCCTTATTCTAACGGTATTGACCAACTGTGGATATATTTGTTAACGAGACAATAACAAGAAACCAAAATAAAATGAAAAAAATCATTAAGGCGTAGTCAAGGTCCACGCCGTAGATTTTCCGTGAAAATGTAGGGAAAAAATCATTTTTCATTTTTTTTTTCGATGCGGCCGTAGCTCTTGCATTTGCTCGGCACTAGACTTTTTAGTTTTTTAAATTCCTTTTGATGCGAGCTTTCCTCTGATTTGCGTTTTCTATAATTCCGCGCATATTTACGATTCATATGAGACATCTTTGCAATTTTCAATTTAATACCAATTTTTACATATATTTCGGAGAATATTTTCATTGTTTCACTTTGAGTCCTATTAGTGCTTCTCAAGCTCTTTACAATGACACCCGAATCACGCTACACTAATTTCTAATTTTAGACAACGCTAATTCGCAACTATCATCCGCCGGAGCCCACACTAGCCCGATAACGTCACAGGCAAAACAAACACTGCACAACAAACACGTACAGACATGCTCTATCCATTGTGACCTCAACCGTTGTTATCGCATTATTAGTCTCGTAGTTATTATCAATTGAAATCTGACGGTATTTTGTAACACAAGAAAGTTTGACCGGCTATCACTGTGCTTAACGAGCGAATAGACGTTTTCACATCAATATAACAAAAAACGCAAACAATTTATTCGGACATAGTTACTACGGTTTTTGAGTTAAGTTCCCTTCCCTTCCCTTGGTTCGATTTCGCTGCAATTTAACTGATATTGTCCTCGTGGGGTATTGAATCAAATATATAAAATTACATTTCGATACATTCAATACATTGGCAATCCTTCCTTCATTTTGGTCGATTTGGTTGAAAATCAATATGTATCGTCCTTGGAAGGTTCTGGATATACATATAAAATTTAGAAAATTTAGTGTTTTTTCAATTTTGATTCTGGAGGTCGGAAAACATGAAATTCCGTTGAAAACTCCCCATCAAATTTCTGGCCAGTCACATCACTTGCCCTATACTTTGTACAGTTGAGCAAGTAATTACAATTAATAAAAATATCAATAAACTTAAAAATAAATTTATAGTATTTGGGTGATTCTCTGAAACTAAGGAAATCTGAGAATAAAAGTTAAAAAATTGTTTACTTAAATTTTTTTCATTTTTGTGGTGCATTTCGAAAGTTCTCATCAACTTACATGAATTACTGTGAAAGTACTTCATAGAGATTCATAGTTAATGAGAAAGATTAAATTTAATTAAATTGTCCATGTGAGGGGTTGTGAGGGACTGAGAAGTAGCGTGAAGGACTGAAAAAATGGGCGGAGGAGGGACTGAGATATCTCTTAGAGGGACTTAGTAGATATGGCGGAAATCAAAATTTCATTAGCTGACAAATTCTCCTTTAAAAATTTCAAGTCCCGAGCTTGGTGTACGAAAATGGCCTCGTGATTCATGTATTTCGTAATCTGGTAATGTGAGGGACTGAAAAATTTTTAGTAAAACGTAGATTACACATTACCATTTAATTTGGGAGAAATCAACTTTCAGCCACAATTATAGCCAGGTTGTTGAGGGAATGAGGTGGAATGAACAACTGACCACATTCAGCCTTGAAAATTTGATTATAAGAAAGCCAAGGCGTAAGTTAAATAGCAACTTTTAGGCGGGAAGTGAATAAGTGTTGCCGACCTCTCAAATTGTAGAAAGGTGACACAGCATAGTCTTGGCTTCATTTTCAAACATATGTGAGGGACTGAGGAAAACCCCTTGGGACAAGGATATACTAATTATTTTTGACCAGTTATAATGTTACACTAAATTCCCTAAGTTCATCAAAAGTAGAGACTTAATTTGACAAATTATATGTACATTCATCTAATTTTTAGGTGATTATGGATAGGTGTGAGCTTGTTGAATCCAACTCACAAAGTCTATAACTGTCAATGTAATGAAAGCATCGGCACGAAATTTTATATGTGAAATCCAAATCACCTGATACCTCAACCAGACGAGGTGATCTTAATCAAAAAACCCAAAAAATAATCGATGTAATAAATGAACCAACGATGATTCAGATCTATTAAGTCGAAACCAGGCTAAAAACAATTCAGAAACCCTTTTTAACATAATAATTAAGAGAAGATGACATTCTTATAAAGAAGCGATGGACCGCAGGGTCACTTCAACTTTATAAATGGATTCTAAAACTTTTTAACGAGTTTAAGCGCTTAATTGTTTAATTTAAAAGACAACTAAAAGGAGTGGCATCTGGGACGTTTTGGATTACTTTTAAAGTCGACGACTATCGATTAAAAGGAATACATCGAAACGACATATTATATACAAAAACATTGCATCATAATATCGATATGCGATGATAGGTACGCAAAGTATCGATATATACTTATAATGGATGAACGATTTAAACATTATGTAAATAAAATTCAAAGTAAAATAGAAATAGGCATGTTTTATTTATTTATATATTTGAATTCAAAATCCTAGAACAGTGGTCGCCAAACCGTAGCTTGCGAGCTACTGGTAGCTCGCAAGGAAATTTTTGGTAGCTCGCGGGGAAATTTCAGACGCAGCGCTTGGGTTGGCTAATCTGCACTACTCATCCCCACTACGCGTCTGTCAGTCAGTGTCTGGTGTGTGATCGTGAGTGCAGGTTATTTTATTTCTCTTGTGTTTTATGCATACTTCGGACTGCGGTTACTGTTCTAATAATGGCGAGTTCCAGCAAAAAACAAAAAAACTTATCATTTTCATGTGTTCATCTAATGCAAATATTTTATTATATAAATTCTTATGCTATTAATTGCAATGTTAAGAATTACATTTAATTTGATTTAATATAAAATAGAAATGTATATTCATAGGTAATAAACAACTGTGTGATTTAAACAAAAACATGTATTATTTCCCACCCTACTTTGTTGGGTAGCTCACAGTAACGTTTATGAGCTGTAAGGTAGCTCAGTCGCTTAAAAGTTTGGCGACCACTGTCCTAGAAGAACAAAACTTATTAATTTTTAGCGAAATCGGCAGAAGGGAAATTGGGGCAGGGGAGGGGGCGGCTCAACTCAAAATCCCCAATAATTTAATAAATTTATTGTCACAAAATTTAGTATGAGGATTTAGGAGCTCCTATGTAAGGTTTTGGAGATGGAGCGAACAGTTGATAAATTCGTTCTGGGGATGTTCATTACTGGTGATTCACCGACGATAACACGGTGATTTTGTGAAGATATAACTCTATAATACTGTTATTGTCCCAGATTCTCACCCTTACTCAATTTGATCTGCCATTGTTGGATTGTCATTCTTCTAAATAATTCTCCTTGAGGCTTCCAACATGAATCTGCCAACCGCTCTGTTAAATCCTGTTTAAAAATTTAAAATGTCCCACGAGGAGACAAAGATCTTGGCTTGAGGTTGCCACACAGCCGTGTAAATCTCAAAGATCCCTTTCTGTCTAACATTCTTTTTTTTTTTCAGGCTTTTATTCCTCGACTCCAACCTTCTGAAACAATCTCTTTAAAAAGTCAGATAATTAGTAAAACAAACATTTAAGAACATATATATATATTTTTAAAGCTGAAAAAAACAAAGGTTTTGTTTAACATTTATTTTGTCTAATTCCACAAAAATTTAGTGTACCGGATTTTGTCTTGTGCCATCGTTAGCACAGTTTTAATTTTTTTTTTTTATTTTTTCACTTTCTTATACTATAAGTACCTACATGTGTAATTGTGTGCAAAATCCGAGTACGAGGTTTCAACGGATTTTCACTTTTCAAGGTCTCCTGAATATGTTTTGACCATTTTCGCGATGTTGTCTAAGCATGTATGTGATTGGAAAATTGTAAGCGCTCTCCCGCAAAAATTATAATAGTTATAAACTTAAAAATTTGGAATGGAGAAGTCACATTTACAGATTTTATTCCGGGGACTAAGTGCATTTCACAAGATACCACTTGTATCATTGACCCAATCAAAAAGCTTAACAAACAAAATTTGTAGAGAAAACTAAAATACATATTTATATAAAACACATTTTTTTCACAGGTCGTCTAATTTTCGAGATAAATGCCAAAAACAGTCCTGAAATGTTGTGTTTTAACACATATTTTCAGATATTTCCTGGATTTACCTGAAATTGGGTTGGTTCGATCAAAAATTTGTCTCCAATCAAAAATGTCCCTCATTAAATTTTCAATCGCTAATAAGTCCTTAGAATAGTCTCCTGATTTATACTACCCAAATCTGCATAAATGATGTATATCTGCATGATTCTGTATGCAAGATGGAATCGGAGTTGGGTGCAGTCAAGTAACAAAAGTTGTCGAACCCTTTTAGTTCAGGTAATTTCCCCCAAAAAATGTATACACATAGTGTTACAAGAATATTTCTTATTTTAGTCACTTTTTCTTTTCACTAAAGATTCTATTTTTATTTATTCATTATTATTATTTTTTTGTATTGCTTATTTCAATAGTTTTCTTTATTCTTAGGGATTCTTCTATATTATATGTACTTTTTTATTAATTTATCAGGTTACTGTCGTGTCCACTCATGTTATTATTTTCTCATTATTGCTGATTATGATCTACTAAGTGTATATATATTTACTTTTGACGGCGCCGGTAGCTCAGTGGTATGCGTGCTTGCCTTCTGAGCTCAAGATCGTGGGTTCGAAACCCGACCGAGGCCCTTAGTTTATGTTATCTGGGAGGTAAAATAAACTTAAGCACGCCGTCCTTCGGATGGGACGTTAAGCGAAGGTCCCGACCCTGTACGATGTCAGATACTCGATAAAGACCCCTACCCTAGGTGAATAAAAATTTAGGACAGGCACCTCGTAGTTAAAGCCCGGGCATGAGTCATAAAACCTATCCTATATTTACTTTTCATCTTATTGATATCTGTCTAAGATATAATGAATATGTTCAGTTATTAACAGCGATGTACAGTCCTAGCTGACTGCTCCTTCTCCCACACTCAGACTCCGTCTTCTGGGAGGAGGTAGCCTATTTAACATTTGTCTTGTCTCTAGAAGAATAAAATTTGTATTAAAAAAAATATATATACGCCTAGTGGATACACGCAAATAGGGTTGTACCCAGGTGCGTGACCATTGCTTAAGGTCCCATCCGAAGGACGGCGGGCTCAAGCTCATTTTACCTTCTATAAAAAAAAAACCCAAGGGGTTCGGTCGGGTTACAAATAGAGGGCAAGCACCTCTGGGCATCGGGCTCCCGCACACCAATAAAATCAAATCAATAAAAATAATAAACAAAGAGAAAAAAACAAAATAAAAATAAATCACGGAATTCATTACTAACAAAAATAATAATAAAAACAATAAAAGCAAATATTATACAGTAATCACTCAAACCCCTTTCAAAGGTAAAAAAAAATAAAAAATCAATATTTCAAATTGAAATACATATCTAAATAAAAAATTCGTCAGTGAACCACCGGCTATGAATGAATTAATCAATTAAGTTTTCGCTCTCCCATCGAAGCCAATCAATTTGGGCTAAAACTCTATATTTGACTTATATAGTGGCCTTTGAATCCTGATTCTAAATTTTGTGTCGATACATTCAATACATCGGCAGTGATTAATGTGTTAAGCTTCCCCCTAATCACCTCTTACCCTTTGGCCGACCTGGCTGTAAATGAATAAGTGACCTCCTTAGAGAGTACTTGATACACATAAAAAAATATCCCCTACAAATTAAAACGCCCTCTACTCTTAACAATAAAAATACATTGGGAGAAAATTTGGGAAGAGGAGAACCCGAACAAACTAAAAAAAAAAAAAAAAAAAAAAAAAAAAAAAGAAATCTGTATCGATCTGGAGTTCGTCTACAAGAAGCTGCAGACAGGAGTGGCCATGCCCCGGCTGAGGATCGGGCACACGTGGCTCACCTTGTAATTAAGAAAGAGAATAAAGAGATAATTTTTTTTACCTCATTTGTAGTGACCGACCGAAGATTCGGTTTCGGTTTCGGCCAAAAATCAGCCGAAACTCAGTTTTCGTGACTTGTCGTGCGTCGTTCGACTAACTTCAGATGAGTTCGTGGCTTGTGAGTCGTGTGTGGTGGCCATACGAATACTAAAATTGATTAGTAATTACTTGATAGTCTTACAAATTATTGTAATCGTTGTTAAGAGTGATAATTTGGTAAATCTTTAATCACCAAGTGCTAAATACAAGATCTGAGTAAAAATAAATTAATCTTAAAGTAAAAAATAAATTAATCTTAAGAATATTGTGAACACAATTGAAATAGGTACTTACTTAATTAAGGAGTCTGTACTTTATATCTAATCTAAGTGTTGATTTTTGACAAAGTTTACTTACAAGGCAGGTCTTTACTTCAACATGTTTATTATTTTTGTTCATGTTAAATTGTTAATGTAACATAAATAAATAACTATTTTTGTTACATACTTCAATTATTGTTTTTTATTTCATTTAACACGAGTTAACTGTCTATAGGTAGGTGTATTTGTAAAAAATACACTAAATTTCAGTATACAATGGAAATTTTAACATGTCCAAATAAGTTTCGGTTTCGGTTTCGACCGAAACTGAGACCGAGGCCGAAGATTCGGTTTCGGCTGAAAATCCTGTTTCGGTCGGCCACTACTCATTTGTGACATAAACCAAAAATTGACGAATTTTGAGTTATGTCACTTCTGAAGCTGGGGTGCAATATGTCTGAGTAGAAGAATATTTGATGTACATTAATATTGACACAAACGCTTGTTAACTAAAATTTTATTTTATTTTGGTTTCTTGTTATTGTCTCGTTTTTAAATATATCCACAATTCGTCAATAATGTTAGAATAGGGATTTCCACCCCCTAGGGAGGAGGACCCCTCCTACCCCAGGTGCCTAGTTCATATGTCCATTATTGTTGAACCTTGTGCTGACGATGGCATGAGCCGAAAGCGGTACACATTTATGCATATGTTTGTGGAATAACCAATAAAAAAGTACTTTATTTATGCGATGTTCCCGAGCCTGTACAATGTCAGATACTCTTTAAAGACCCCTAACCTAGGCGAATGAACCTAAGTAGTCAAAACTTAGAAATTCCAGTCGGGTTCTTGTTCACCAGAGCGACGAATGCGATAATTATGCGAAAATCTGTCGCTCATTTGCAGAAAGTATGTCAAAAACATTTTGTAATTTCACAGTTATACATAGTATCTATACTATGTATAGTATCTATACACGGGAAATATAAGATTCACTTAAAATTTCGGTGAAAACTTTACATCGAATTTCTGACATATTACATAACTTCCCCAATACTTAGTTTAGCTGAGGAAGTAAAAATTAAAAAAAAAAAAAAAAATTGGTGAAATTGTATCAAATATATAGTATCTTTTTAATATTATTGATATTCCAAAATAGCAGTAACAGGTTAGCAAAGACACAGAAATAACGCTTCTACCCATCACTAGTTTATAACCAAGTATATCCTGGCCTATCAGATAGAACTAAGTCCAGCTACTTAGTTGGTGGCTGCTAAGTTCTCCTCAAGGGACTTGGTGCCTCCAAGAGCTAATAAGCCAGTTTGCCCCCAAGGCTCCTTCTTAAACGCTTGGCTAGTTCCTATTTCACTAATCATTCATAATCGAACCATCCTCATCTATCTCTCAGAGCTGCTGTTTCCGTCATAAACTTTACAATTATTGAACCATAAGTTCCAATTTTGAATGTATGAAATACGTACTTCAAATTAAATCTTGTTTCAAAAAATCAAAATTGCAGATAACAGTAGGGAAAGGTAATATATTAAAAAAAAATATGAAATTAAAATTAAGAATAGAGAACAAAAAAATAATGAAAAATGAATAAAAGTTGAGATTTTCATATTAAGTTTTTGTTAAATACTTGTTATTTACAGTTTAAGTACAAAGTGGTTTGACTTAATGTTTATTACTTTGGTTTTATTTAAAGTCATTATAATATGTATATGTATGTATATAAAAGTATATATTTTTTCTGTTTTGCATTTCTCTTGACTGTATGTATTCAAGTAAATGTGCGCATTTATTATAATATTTATATATTTAGAAATTTATTAAGCTGTAATATTCTTACTTTATTATTATACCGGATGTATATTCATTTGTACCCCAACTCGCTACAATAAGCCTTAATAGGCTTCAATGTAGTAATAAATAGATTAAATTAAAATATGAGCATCATAAAGCAAAAAAAGTCGTCGGTAAATCACTGTCTATGTACTTCCCCAGAATTAATCAATTACGTTTTCGCTCTTCCTCCAAAGTTAATCGATTATTTGGCCTAAAAATCAATATTTGACTCACATGGTGACATCTGAATCTTCATACTAAATTTTGCGTCGATTCATTCATTGAATCGACAATTATTTGGTTTTTTTGAGTTAACACCTCTGATCCCCTTCAGCTAATTCCACTGAGAGTTAATATATACCCTTTTTATAGCACGTTGACTAAACATATGAAATTTTATCAATTACAACAACTGTTATTAGATGTTATAAGCCACTCCCCTAGCCTTGCCCTTCCCTTTGGCCGATTCGGCTGAAAATCAGTAGCTCACATCCTCAGAAAGTCTTGAATACGCCGAAATTATAAATATCTGGTATTCAATGATATTTATATACATGGTCACTGGAGAAGTGCCTAACCAAGGTGAGACCCTTGAAATAGGTCCCCACAAATTTGAGTAGGTCGCTGAGTTTACCTACTTGGGCTCCATAATAACACAAGACATTGCTAACGAAACTGAAATAAGGAAGAGAGTCTTTGCGGCAAACAAGTGTTACTATGGTCTCAACAAGCACTTCAGAAGCAACCACATATCCAGGCAGACTAAATTCGTTCTATATATGACCCTCATCCGCCCAGTTCTTCTGTATGGCTCAGAAACCTGGACAACTTCGAAACTGAGCGAACAGAGCCTATTGGTGTTCGAAAGGAAGGTTCTGCGCAGAATATTTGGAGGAGTGCAAGTAGGCCATGCATACAACCAGGAGCTCTACGAACTACATAGAGAACCAGATGTCCTGAAAGTCATGAAGATTGGGCGGTTAAGATGGGCAGGACATGTCGCCAGGATGGAAGCTAAGGAAATGCCAAAGAAGCTGCTAATGGAGCCCATTCATGGAGTAAGACGGCGAGGGAGACCTAAGCTGAGATGGGCAGATGGTGTGGCAGAATATGCCCGAAACATGTTCCGCATCAGGAACTGGATGGCAGCGGCACAGGATCGAGACAATTGGCGGCTGTTGGTGGAAGAGGCCAGGACCCGTCACCGGGTTGTAGCGCCAGATCTGGTATTCAAGTAATTTTATACTAAATAGTAACGAAATCTATAATAAAATAATTATAATTTTCATAGAAATTTATTAATTTGGAAAATATAGTAAGTTATTACTTTGTCCAATTGATAATAGTTATTATGAATAATGGTCCTTCCTTGCAAATTAGTAGTATTAAGTATGCTTTAAAATTGTTTTTCGAGATATCAAACTGAAGCTCTTAAGGGAATTTTTAATTTTTCTTTCTATTTATTTTATTATTTTTTTGCTGAAACAACTAAATAAATAAAAATATGCGTCAGGAGCCACTAAGTACCAATAACAGTAACGCAAATGGAAACATAAGACAAATATCGATGTAGCTACCTAAAGTATTATCGGAAGACAAGTATCGATACCGGTATAGAATGAGATTGAAATTTACCTAGTTTGCTTAATATCGATTACTTCCCCAGCTATACGAAGTAATCGGTCAAAAATTCGGTATTGACTTTTCTCCGAATTTTTATGTTTTCATACCCCCTAATTCCAAAAATGAAGACAAAATTCTGTCTGAACTGTGAATTGTTTACCTACGAAATTTGTGTATCCAGAACCCAATGACGATGACACCCATTGTTTTTCAGCAATATCAGCCAAAGAAAGATGAGCTCAACACAAAAACTCGAATAACTATGTAATGAATGTCATTGATTAATGACAGAAAATGTCATAATATACAATTTTCTCTTTACTGTTTATTGGTTCAACCAGTTATTCAGCATTTTGTAGTTCTGTAAAAAGCTTCAGGTCTTTGCTTGCAAATAGAAATTTTTTGTGCTTTCAAATTGTTTTTCGAAATATCAAACTGAAGATCTTGAGGGAACTCTAACTTCTTTATCATTTCTTTCCATTTATTTTCTTGTGGTTCAACTGAAACAAATAAATACATAAAATTAGCGTATGGACTTTCTTATCCTTCTAATTACTTCACTCAACTAATGTATAGAACACGCTCTAGCGTGAAAAAATTATAATGGCTCAAAATATGTATAAAAAATGAATACAACAAGCAAATGTGCTAAAAGAGAGATAATGACAATGTCAAAATGTCATAAGGGGAGAAATCACCCAGTGGTGACACTCCCTAATCACTGATTTACTCTCATTTGTAATTATTTTATTTTCTCATTATTCGTATTATTATTTTTTATGTTTTATGTTTACATATTTTTAAAGAATTTAACGATGGTTATTTATTCTGTTCATTTATTTATATAAGCTAATATTTTTTGTTCTTCATTATCATATATCTGTAACGCCAACTCCGACTGACGGCCGAAAGTGTATTTTTCTTTGTATATTTCTTGGAATGATGTTATTTTTCTTCTTTTTAATAAAAACCATTCTATTCTATTCTAATCTATTCATCTTCAAGTCACATCGAAAGAGCTCGCCCACAGTACTCGACCAGCAGCTACTGACTACGGTTTCCACCGAAAGGTATGACAACAGTAATATATTTACTGTCGGAACTAACTCCTTAGATTATACACTAGGATTGTACAGTTTATAAGAAGTGCACTATGAAGTGTACATTATTCACGAGACTGACAACCCGTGAACCGTCAGTCAACAGAACAGTTCCCACTCAACTAGAGTAGGACCCAAGCTACCATCAAAGGTTTACCTTCATATTGGTAATTGCTCTGATCCATTTGGACGAAATTGCGAACAGTCACTTCATTTAATTACCACAAAAAAAAAAAAAATCATTCCTCTCTCTCACTCTTTCTCTCTCTCTCTCTCTCAATATGGCAATGTACTTCCCCAGAACAAAATTAACTTTTCGCTCTACCTTCAATCCTCGCTATTCCAATTCCTCCTCAATAAACAATCTTCTCCCTCTGATTAGCCTCTTAGGCCCTCCGCACACGGTGCAACTGTTTTGCAACTTGAGTTGCAAACCAGTTGCACCATTGTCACAAGCACAACCAGTCTGCAACCTCTGTCCGCACACGAGCGCGACTGATTCTGGATCAGTCGGTGTTCTCTGCCCACATAGTTTATAGTCAGAAGCTAGTTTTGGCAATATGTCAAGTAGTAGTTCAGATGAAGAAGACATAATTGTCTATTATCAATACTGCAGACTACGAAGAGCAGTACGAAGAGAATATAGGTGCCATCCTTATATACAGAGAAATATGAAGTCCAGGCTGTTCGTAGCAGCAGGAAAATTGAATCAAACAGACAGCAAGTTTATAGCATTCTACAGAATATCCAAAGATTCTTTCCTGGAATTGGTGAGGATGGTTGCTCCTGCCATAAAGAAGATGGACACAAATATGAGGGAAGGTGCGACTGCATAAGAAAGAATATTAATAACACTGAGGTAAACTTTATTTATTATTGTTTTCGCTCAAATACAAAATTAAAAAACTACAATGTAAAGAACTGAAAGTACTCGAAAGAAGATACAAAATTATAAAACTCCAATTTAAAGAAATAAAAAATACATAGAAAAAACCTTAAAATTCTTGTCCATCATAATCACTAAGGAAGTTTATAATTATTGTACTCCATGTTTCTCCACCTCTCCAACAAATGTTATATCAATTTGTTGATCACTCATCATTTCGAAACAAATGTGATTTTTCACCTGCAACCATGCAACTGGGAAGCACGATCGCACGCAACCAGTTGGCAACTGATTTCAAATCGGTCTCATTTGGTCGCCCCGTGTGCGGACCCCCATTACCTTACATGGGCAAGGTTGCAAAACAGTTGCGCGCGCAACTGGTTTGCAACTCGAGTTGCAAAACAGTTGCACCGTGTGAGGACGGCCTTATTCCCCTTCCTCCATACTTTCCCTCTCCTTAACATCAATTTCTTGTTTCTTTGTCTTTTTCTTATTAATTTTATTTATCTTTTTATCTTCATCCTTCTATTTTATTTATTTTTTTTCATTAGTTTGTCTTAAATTAGTTTTATAGCAAGATTCCCTCCTCCATAATCTCGATTTTTATATACATAATGTTTTTTTCTTTTTATTTTATCCTCTACATATTTATTTAGACTCATTTATCTTCTTTTGATTTCTTCTTAATGAATCTTTTTAACTTTTTTTTTACTATTATTTTTTTAGTTTATTTATTTATTTTTAATTTTATCATCATTATCTATTTTATTTTTATTTAATGATTTTTCTTATTAAGTTTAATTTATTTTGCTCTTATTGGTTTTATCCACTGTAGCACCTTTATCTCATCACTGATATTTCATTTTATTTGTTACTCTGTCCAGTGACTATCATGTATTTATTCTTAGGGGACCTCAGTCCCAGAATAAAATTTATTTTCATTTTCATTTTTACCTCCAAAACCAGTTGAAAGTTTGCATTAATATTCGGTGGCTTACACAGTTTTGAATTGAGCCCTCCCACTGAAGCTCCCTTTCCTTCGGCCGAGATCGCTGAAAATTAATAAATGTCGTCCTTATGAGGTTCCAAGTACAAATATAATATTTTGTCTGAGTCCATCATTTAAACTACAACTGTGAACTACTGGAGGGTCTAAGAAGATCCCTAGTGAGATTTGTGGTGGTCAATGGTGAAAGTTGGCCTTTGTCAACAATTATTTTAGTGCGACGTTTTTATAAAGAATTTTTAAACTTTATACAAAAGATTAATTTTGATGAACTATAACTTTATTGTCTATCTAAATTATTGTATGTAAAATTCAAAATTAAGTTATGTTAAAGCATGTAATATACATAAGGCGCATGCAGTTAAATATATTCCCTTCCAGTAGGAATACTACTGAATGGGAACAAGAAAAAAAAAAAAAAATACTTTGTATAAATATTGTGATATAAAAAAAAAAAAATTACACACATTATAATTATTAATATATTATAAAATCAATTATTATTATTTGTATAAAAACAGCTGTTAGGAGTGAAGTAACTTAATTAGTGAATAAATATACAAAGATGGAATAGTTGCATTTTGTTTACATTTCCGAAATGTTAACAACCAATGCATGGAAAACAAAATACTCTATTGTTCCAATAGTGAGAAACAGTTGTGTTGTGAAAGTGGACGGTGTAAAGAGAGAGTTGTTTTTAGGGTTAAGGTAGTGAACCGTGTAGGAGTGAAAATAACAGTGAAGTAGATGCGCAAAGGTACTTTTATTTTTTTATATGTTTATATGCCCAAAATAACATTAAATTAAAGAATGGTCACACTATAAAAAAAAAAAAAAGAGAGAGACTAAAGTAGATGTAAAAATTAGTTTACAAAATTTTCATTATAATTTGATTTTTTATTTCATATTGATATTATGATTTTATTTATAATGTAGGTTTAAGTAAATAAACCCAATATTTGTTCTCTTATTCTGAGAGTAAGATAATTTATACCTTTGGATTAGATTTAACATTTAAAAAGAAGAAACAAGATGGCATCTCTTTAGTGAATTTAGAAGAAATCCAAATGAAAAATTTGTTAATTGAATTTTTTTTAAATACGTGCACTTTCTTCAAAATTGCAGGTCTTGAACCTTTGATATTACTTTAGGGCCCTTTTCGGAAACGACTGTGGAAATCAAAATTTAGTAGAAGACCAGATATAATTTCTACAGGAAATGTGGTAATATTTATTATTTATTTATTTATTATTAATTCAATTATTTTAATTAACACCATTTTTTAATTATCACAATATATTCATTACAACAGCAGTTATTACACTTTTTGAGTTAAGCCTTTCCCTCATTTTTCCCCCTTACCTTTGGTCGATTTAGTTGAAAATAAAGAGATGTCAATTAGAGGATTTTGGATTCACATATAAAATTTCGTGTCGATACATTGATTCTATCAGGAGTTATCGTGTTCACAGTGCCACACACCCTCGAAAACCTATCAATTTTTAGAACCAGAAATCAATAGTTGACATACATGAGACTTCTGGTCATACTAAATTTTTTTTTTTTTTAAATAATTCTTTATTTTGAATATTTACAATCGGTACAAACTATAGTGTCTAAAAGAATAAAAGATAAATGTCCATAGGAAATATTTCATAATACGTTTAAATTATATCGCGTATCAACGAATCATAAAATGGTAATTTTTATGAAAAATTATAAAAATGAAGAAAAAAATAAAATATATGTATGTGATGGGATCATTACAGGAGTTTCTTAAACCAACCACGCTTACGGATCACTTTAGGATTAGATTCTACCTTCTCAAAATCATATCGTACTGCCATTACTAGTTTATCATAAAAAATTATTCATATTTTTATTATAGAATTTGAATTTCACTAAGCAAAAAAATTAATGATATATTTTCTCTTGGTGAACATATTTTAAGTGCTATACGTATAAATCAAAATGAAAAAGTATCTTTGAATACATTATTCATAGGGAGGGAGGAAGTGCCGTCAGAGGGTTGTAATGACGGTCATTTAGGACCATGTCGTCAGGGAAGCAAAGGTTTAGGGCAGGATAAGGGCTGGTCATTGGAAAGGCATTATCCTCAATATCCACTTTCGTATATCCAAAATTTGGCTGTCTCTTTCCCCTCTCTCTACACCTCATTTCATCCAGATAGGTTATACTTCCCCAGGTTTATGGAGGGACAAACTGTTACTTTTATTTATGCAGTTAAATTAAGTATAGGAGAAGTTATGTAGTCGGTCAGAAAATTTGAGTTTTCACCAGGATTTTGTGAAAATCATTTTTGATTTTCTTTTCGATGCTGCCGTAGCTCTTACATTTGTTCGGCACTAGACTTATTAAGTTTTTTTAATTCCTTTTGATGCGAGCTTTCCTCTGATTTGCGTTTTCTATAATTCCGCGCATAATTACAATTCATATGAGACATCTTTAATTTTTTTTCAATTTTCAATTTAATACCGATTTTTACACATATTTCGGCGAATATTTTTATTGTTTCACTTTGAGACCTAGTAGTGCTCCTCAAGCTTTTTACAATGACACCTGAATCAACGTCCTATCTAAACGCGTTATCACGCTACACTAATTTCTAATGAACACTAATTTGATAGTTCTCATCTTCCTATAAGTCTCTCACTCCACTGGACCGATTGTTACTCTTCTGTTTCATCAGTTCAGTTTTTTACAATTCATATACAAGTTATTATTCTTATCATGTTTCACATTATTATTCATACTTGTTTTTCTAATTTATTTTTATTTATTTTTTTATTTCTCTTTATCATTTTTCACCAGTTTATTATATTGTTTTACTCATTGCCTGTTTTTAACATTCAGTATTTACTCCTAGAGACCTCTATTATTTTATTTTATATTTATTCTTCTAAACTGGTTGATACTTGTATACTCTTGTTTATTTTTTATGTTATTATTCTTAGGGGACGTATGTCCCAGAATAAAGATTATTTTTCATTTCATTTCATTGATAGTCCGTCGCTTGTCATCAGGTCCTGCCTAGTAGTGCAGTCTCTACTTACCAAGGTCTCGGCGGTAGCGACCAGGGGTCTCACAAGGCTGCAGCCGAACACGACATGCGAGAGGTCTGGGTTGACCTGGCCGAAATGCATCTCGTGCCACAATGAATGGGTTTTCCTTCTCCGTATGGGGGCTACTGACCCGCATACAGTCGTCAATGAAGCCATCCGCACGACCTCGGGTCTGTCGAGCAGCCATCAATGGGAAATCTGCAATGAAAAGTGTCAATCAATTACTGTAAAAACGACTCTTAGTATACACAATAATCTTGAAGGAAACAACTCATCGGTACATGTGCGAATTCCACTAACCATTTGCCGAAAGAGAGTTCAATGATATTTTACGATTTACGTTTTCGCTCCCTCTCTGTCTATTAGGGGTGTAAAATTATCGATGGTTCTATCGATAGTTTTAAAATATTGAGGCTATCGATAGTACTATCGAAATATTTTTTCAAGCAGAAATGACATCCAGTCGCAATCAGGAACTAAACTGCAAACTTCAATTGCACATAAAAATATGAATTCAAAACACTTATATAGATTTCCAGCTAAAATGGAATTTTCATTCAGGATTAACTAAAAAAATCAGATATTTATCTTTCCTGTTAAACAGACTAAGAAACATTGTCCCAGTGAAAAGCTTAAAAATTGTTTACAATTCCATTAGTTTATTTTATAATTTGTTATGCTATTGTGATATGGGAGGACTTCTGGCAACTTACAACAAAATTCACAATGCCCATAAATGTCTTAAAGAGCCTGTTCAACAAACCCTTAACTTTCCCTTCTGTTCAGTTATACAAGGAATTAAATTTATTGACACCCAAAAAGATATATATTTACAAAACCCTCCTATTTATCCACAAAAGACCCTACTTGTTTAATAAAAACAAAACATAGCCGAAATAACTTTGCGAAATAAATCCCATTTAACAAAACAAATTACGCAACTTAATGTTTACTACCTAGGCCTTCGAGCTTATAATCTAATACCACTTGCCATCAAAAATTGTAGCATTCAAAACTTTAAATGCTGGATGAATAAAATCAATGATGAAGAATTTTTAAAACTAATGTCACTTTAATATACTTTACATAAGTATTGTCTATCTCCATTAGTGATCATTTCATGTCAAAACTTTAGTTAGCCATCTTTTCATCTTTTATATATGTTTTAAATTGTTTTCCCGCACTCAGGCCTAGGCCTTGTGGGATTTTTCCTCAAATTTTACTTTGTAATTTTGATTGTTAACTTTATTTAGTATAGAAGTTTATTAGCGACTGTAGATTCTAATTGTAGGAATATTGAGGGTCAGTCAAAGATGGAAGAACACAGGCAACACTATACAAACGCCGACGTTTCGATATATTTTATATCATCATCAGGGCCTACAAACATGGGGATTAGATTCACAATTAAAACAAAATTAGTGTGTTGATAAACATTACTGAACGTTAAAATAGACATTGTAACGAGTTAAAAATTGAACCTGACTTACTATGAATACATTAATCTACATTAAAATTAAATATAGATACATTGTTAACCATAAACATTAACATACACTAATACAAATTAAAATTAACTATGAATACATTACTAAACATAAACATTAATAATAATGGAAATAGACAAATAGGTGGAACATAATAAAGAGTAAACATTAAACTGACTTACTATAAATAAGCAGGGTTGGGGAGAAGACATGTACACTGGATGGAGTCTTACATTGCAATGAAATGGTACAATAATACAGGGGTGCTGAAGGAAACAGGTACAGGGAGCTAGGAAAACCCCGTCATAAATGTCATATTACAGCCAGAAATGTTGAAAATAATATAAATATAATTATTGAAATTGGAGAAATATGGTTGTTGAAATTTGATTCCCCTATGATTGTAGGCCCTGATGATGATATAAAATATATCGAAACGTTGGCGTTTGAATAGTGTTTTCTTCCATCTTTGACTGACCCTCAATGTTCCTACAATTTATATAGCATATTATATCAATAATTGTAATATATTATACCAATAATTGTAATAATTACATTGTCTATTTAATGTTGTCTCACTGTACACATAAAACCTACAGTATAATTTGGAAAAATATAAACTTTATAACAAAAAAAACAACATAAAATTACACTTGATACATTCAGAGAGTTATGTCCACAGACTTTTTTTGGTACTTGTTAATTAGCTCGATCACACCTCAATTTTATCGATAGTGGTTGTAGAATAATGAAACCTTTTAATTTTAATGAAACTATATTCAAGTAAATATTTATGTAAATCATTCATCATATACGGGTAACTTACGAAATTTTAAAAAACGTCAACAACTCAAAAAGAAGCAGAGAATCCAGCGATGTCACGAAGTAGTGCGTGGAATGGACATTGATAAATGCGTAGAATTAAAGCTCGAACCAGAACTAGTATATTGATCTGAACGACGGGAGGGTCAAAACTTTCGTTCCGCCGGCAAATACGCCCCCAAATTTATTTAAAATCACAAATTTATGTATGTTGTAGATTATATTAAATTCATTGATAATCTGACCCTCCCGTCGTTTAAATCATAATAGTTCTGGTTTTAAGACTTTATATATTTTCGCATTTGCAATGCATGTTAGACAGCTTACAATGGAAATTGAGGTGTGGTCGAGCTAATTAATAAGTACCCTTTTTTTGTTTAATTTTTGGAATCTGGACGTCGGAAAACATGAACTTCTGTTGAAAACTCCTCTTCGATTTTTGGACCGATTACATAACTTATGTACTACTTCATATAGCTGTGAAAGTAACATATTTGTATGTACTTTGGGAGAAACTGTACGCCTTCACTAAAAGGTCATTTCGGTCCGACTGGAGGATCAAAATTGTATTCTTTTGGATACATGAGATGAAAAAAAAAAAAAATATTATACACAAATCATATCATATATTAAAAATAATATAATGTTTACCCTCTCGAAGGTCCTTTTAGTGAAGCACTAAACGATAACCTGATAATTATCCATGAGATAATTATCCATCCACAAATAACCTCATTCATCATCATATTTTAGAGCAATGTATTTACATTTAAGATAAGACAAAGATGACATTTCTCAATCAAAAACAACTTGAGATAACTAAATATTGGCTTAGTTAATGGCCAAACATAAAAAATCTGTAAAAAAAAATAATAAACTGCAAATTGCGTCTATTTCACTTTTCCTTAACAAACAAAATGTCTCCTATAAACTTTATTGAACTCTTAATAGATGACATAATAATTAGCACCGGAAAGTCAATTGAAACAAAAACAATCAATAATTTACCTTTTTTTCAAGTATACGCTTGCCATATATTCTGTACTAATAAAATATTCTTGTAACACTTTGAAAAATGGCAAGAAATCTTGTTCATGTCAACTCGTGTGATAAGGGATTGGATAGCTACTGCAGCGCTGTGCCTCGGTGGAAACGCAAAACTAACTAACTCCAAGTAATCAGAATTTTCAATATTCAAGAAAAACGATTTTGTTTTATAGTTATTGTGATTTCTTTGATGTTTTTGTCTTCATATTGTGAGTTAAATAAAGTTTGATAAGGTCTCTTAAATCTAGTTTTTTCGAGATAATTCGCATTTTTGTTCGGATTTAGTTGGTTTTGACCTGGGAGCTGGATAGAGTTGGTTTTGGCCCGACAGTAGCTGGATGTAATGATTTGACCTCAAGCTTAAAATACGAAAGTCAATTTAAATCTCAATTTTAAAAACCCGGGTAATAAAATATTTAAAAAAATTATCTAACAAGCAATAACATTAATAAAACTTTATTAATAATTAGAGTAAAATTTTTAAAAATTGAGTTTTAGTAAGTAAAAAAAAGTACTTATGTTTTTGTCTAAAATTTCTTCTTGGAAAGTCAGTATAATAAAGTTTAAAAAATCATAAAACTAACGAAATTAGATGTGAACTGGAAATTCCTCATCCAAAACCTTCCCACATGGTTACAATACTGGCGCTTTCTAATTGGCTGGTAGGTTGTAGTCGGTTTTGCATTGAACAGTCAAGTGGATATTGTTGGTTTTTGAACCATTTTGAAATAGCTGTTTTAAAGGAATTTAGTTGGTTTTGGCCTGTATTACATATGTGTTTCTTAAACTTCTCTGGGACGTTTCACTGTTGTTTAATTCCGGCATTTCTTCCAGAGGTGTCTTCTTCTTCTTATTTTTTTTTTCGACAATATTTCGGGACTCTTACAAGTCGCTTCTTCCGGTCACCATGAACTCATAGTATTATATAGTTTATTGTATGGCTTTCAAGGTAATATTGATATTACGAATCATAACTCGATTTTGAACAAAATGTGATTTAGTTGGTTTTGCTCCGTTGCTTCTCATATAGAAAATAACACAATACAGAGTTAGTTATACTCATGCCCGGGCTTTAACTATAAGGTCATATCACCTACTACCAGACCTTTCTTTCCTCTGGTGGACATGAGCCCGACTCTACTGTGGGAGTCCTAAATTTTGACTCAGAGTGACCTGAAGAGCTCTCTGGTAGTTGGCGATATGACCTCATGGTTAAAGGCCGGGCATGAGCCACAGTAACTAACTCTATATGGGTTTTGGTATGATTTGTCTGTTCGAATCCCGTCCGGGAGTGAGTTTTATTTAGTAGATAGAACATGTCTAATATGCATCGTACGTAAGGCCAAAAAACTAACGCTATATCGATACTTTCCGTCCCAACATTATGGCTTATCGATATCATGATCTATATTTATTCGATACTACTACTTATCAGTTATCATTAAGTTGTCTATAATCGAAGTTGGATATACCGATGAAAGTACGCTTGTTATTTGTACGCTTTGAAATTACAGTACAATAAATAAATAGGTGGCTTACTTACCTGTATTATATGTATCCTGATATAATGTTTTCTGGTCTTTCAGGTAAATTCTTCTATCTTTTTCGCACTGTTAAAAATAGATAACAATAAAAAAATTAAAATTATCAAATAAAGAAAAAATGTTTATACAATTATTTTATGGATAAGTAAATTTTTTGATTTCAATTTTAATATTTTATTAATATTCCTTGGACAACCCACATCAGAAACCTCAAAAGACGATGAACGACTGAAATTAATCGTCGGACGACGATCAGCTTCAGAACAAACTTCACATATACAACCATACTATAACCCATCTGGGCTTACGGTATAGAGACATGGAGATCAGCCAAAAAATCAAATGTTTGTCACAATGTAAAAATAAATAAAAGGTGAATTCTGGAAAAGTAACGAAAAAAAAATTACCAAAAATTCATTACTTACAATAGGAAAAACTTGTGGTACTTTCATTCGTCTTGGCGGGCAAGCACATAGGTGAGGACATACCTGCAAATCTTTGCCACAATGATCGGGAAACATATGTTGTAGATGTCTGGAAATTCAATAAAAAATTAATATATATATATATTTATAATGTAATAGAGGGTAGCTCAGTGGAATGCGTCCTTGTCTTCTGAGCTCAAGATTGTGGGTTCGAAACCCGACCGAGGTCCTTAGTTTATTTTATCTGGGAGGTAAAATAAACTTAAACACGCCGTCCTTCGGATGGGACGCTAAGCGATGGTCCCGAGCCTGTACGATGCCAGGTACTTGTTAAAGACCCCTACCCTAAGTGAATAAAAATTTAGGACTCCCACAGTAGAGTCGGGCTCATGACTACCCGAACCGTCTGGTAGTAGGCGATAAGACCTCGAAGTTAAAGCCCGGGCATGAGTCACAATAACTATTACGTTTTGGTTATCATACCCACCATTTTCTCTAGGAATTTGAAACTATGCTTCTACACAAAGAAGAATTTTGAATAACAACATTGTATAATTTAATATAAATATGTATAATTTAATACAATAAAAATTTGTCATAAATATATATAATTTAATATAAATAGGTTAGGTTTTATGACTCATGCCCGGGCTTTAACTACGAGGTCATACCACCTACTACCAGAGCCCTCTTTCGTCACTCTGGTGGACATGAGCCCGACTCTACTGTGGGATTCCTAAATTTTGCCTACCCATACATATTTTTATTCACCTACTGCAGGAGTCTTTAACGAGTACCTGACATCGTACAGGCTCGGAACTATCGCTTAACGTCCCATCAGAAGGACGGCGTGGTTAAGTTTATTTTACCTCCCAGATAAAATAAACTAAGGGCCTCGGTCGGGTTACGAACCCACGTTCTTTAGCTCAGAAGTCAAGCATGCATACCACTGTACTACCGGCGCCCTCTTTTAATATAAATATATATAATTTAATAAATATACAAGTTTTTTTAAATATATACAATTTGAAATCATAATAATTACAGAAAGTTATCTGAATTTTTTTTATAACTGAACTAAAAATGGTAATTTCCCTAGTTTATATAGCACTGAGTTTTTGCAGTTCCCCATAAGTTATATTATCGGTCTGAAATTCGATGTTTAGTTTTCTAACCCATTGATTCCAAAAATGAAAAAAAAAAACTGTGAACACGATAACTCCCGATAGAACGTATGTATCGAAACAAAATTTTGTATGAGTATTTAGAACTCCATGAGGACGACACCTATTGATTTTCAGTCAAATCAGTTAAATGAAAGATGGGGCTTAGAGGAGGACTTAATACTAAAATCCCTGTAACTACCAAAGTAATGAATGAATGTATCATGTACCCGAAAGAACAAAATGATGACCTTCCCGTCGGTCCTTTTAGTACAACAGTAAAGGTTCTCCAAAAAAATTGTCAGTTAACCGGCAATGTACTTCCCCAGCACGAATTAATCAATTAAATTTTCGCATTCCCTCAAAAACCATTACATTTTTTGGGATAAAAATGAACAGTTCACATAATTTTTATATATATACATTCATTACATCGACAGTAATTGGGGTTTTAGTGTTAAACCCTCCTGATCTCTCCCATCCTCATGAAGTTGTCGATACACATATAAAATTTATTGTCTCTACATTAATTCTATATCAAATAGTTTAATGGAAGAGCAGATACTTGCGTTTGGGGACGTGGTATGTGGGGAGGCCAGATGTAATCTTCTTTGTATGTTGTTACATGTATATCCATTATTTTTGTAATGTATACCCTCCATACAAAAATCAAACTATACACATTTTGTGTTGCTTATCAAATAAATTTTCGAAAAGTACATTCTATAATCACATTTATACTATGCATTGTTGAATTAATCTGAATATGTTAGATAACAATGTTATATTTTGATTTATTATATACTAGCAGTAATACCCGGCGTTGCCCGGGGAACTTTGACTTTTCTCCCAATATCTCCTATAAGGCTATTCAGTTCCTCGAAACGCTAGCTTTGGAGCTAAAACTAATTTATTCAAAAAGATTTCTCATTAATCGTTGCAATGGTTTTCGAGTTACAAAGATTGCGTGAGTGGATGCTGGGATGGACCAGGGGTTGATTAAAAAATAGACCTTAACCTTCCGGTAGATAAAACTTATCTATTCAAAAAGATTCCTCATTAATCATTGCAGTGGTTTTTGAGTTACAAAGATTGCGTGGGTGGATGCTGGGATGGACCAGATATTGAGGTACTAATACGCCTATATCCTTCCACAGACGATGACGAACAAATTTAAAAAAAAGTTTATTCAAATCCATCAAGCCGTTCGTGAGTTATAGCGGTACAACGCACAGACATTTTCAGCTTTATATATGCCTATGATGAGGATATATATATATTTTTTTTTTAAATTTTATTTAACGTCGCATCGACTTCAGGGTCATTAGCGACGACTATTGCTTCTACATGTCCTCGTAGAATTTTTCGTCTTGAAGGAACTGGATGAGTCCGTTGTATTCGTCGGTGGGTGTTTGAAGTAGTTTTTTCATGTCAGTCGGTAGTTTGTATTTGTTTCTTAATGTGGTGTAGTTTGTGCAGTCAGTCAGTATATGTTGTACTGTGAGTTCTGTGTTTTCGTGTAATAGTAATTATTATATTAATACTCAATTGTATTACTTCAGCACGAAATGAAATGAAATGAAAAATAATCTTTATTCTGGGATATACGTCCCCTAAGAATAATAACATAAAAAATAAACAAGAGTATACAAGTATACAATGAGTAAAACAATATAATAAACTAGTAAAAAAATAATAACGAGAAAAAAAAAATAGAAAAACTAGTATGAATAATAATGTGAAACATGATAGCAGCAAATCGGTGCAACACTTTTTCAGCTGAAAATTATTTTTAATATTTCATTCTCGTTCAGCTGATAGCACTAAATGTATTCTAAAAAAACAATTATTTTCCCTTTTTACGGCTTTCATTGAATACATTCTAAAATATGCAGTTAGTCTTAATAGTCTTTTTATTTTAGGTAAACATTGCACCGCCATGCGGAGTTTTTGGGAGAGATTTTAAAAGTTGCCGCGCGTTTTGTTGTGACATGCATGACAATGCTTTCGGTAAACTCGCATACTTCGCTCATTGGCAGCATTCGTTGGAGTCCAAACTTTAAGAAAGCGTAATTTGAATTCGAATACTGATACTGTTTGACTGGGAACTGAAGCTTTCTATATCCTTGTCTTGAATGTAATAGTTGTCTGTTGTGGAGTTGTCGTTATATAATAATAATAAGTTTCCGTTAAACCAATACATGGTAATAGGATACGTCAAAAGAATTTATACATTAAGATAGCTTATATATTAGATATAACTACTTCAGTCTATCTACACATCTATGATTATTAGTAACATAAAAAGTAAAATGAAATTAATAAAAACTGTACAAATAAATACTTAAAAATATATGAGTATATATAAAATAATAATAATAATACAAGATACGTTCATAATAAGTAGACACATTTTTCAATTTAATACAAATTAAGATAACTAATTTTCAAAAAAAACTCTTCGGGTGTGTCTTTATCTCCCAACGATGTTAGGGGACGTTCTTACGTCTCATCATCAGGTCCCAATGTGGCGAGATATAGAAAAGAAAGAAAACAATGTAACTATAACAATATATGAAAAATAATATATATATATATATATATTAGTCAATTATAAATGAATGTATGAAAATGTCTAAATAAAAAAATATATATAAATGAATAAATAAAACAATAACGTACATTGGACTGACTTTTAAGGTGTGGAGGAACTCTGCCCAAAATATAAAAATGAAAGCTTTGTATCAAATAATGTATTTGGATATTACTTTTTTAACTAATTTTTCACCGAACACAATGGTGTCAGTCCGGTTCTTGCCGGGCAGCCCACTTCGACGACTCAATCGACATTGGTCGCGTGACCTCCTGCCAGAGGAACCCTGAGGAGGCGGTGATGCTGACCAGCCATCTCATCAAGTGACTCAAGTGTTTTTGACATACTCCTCTTGTGATCATTTTTTCTTATTGTGTTCAAATTATCTATTAAACTGTGAAAAAAAAAAAAAAAAAAAATGATATTTAACATTTTTGCAGAGATATTGTGCAACACTTGATAAAAATACAGAAAACGTATGTTTTTTTAAAAAATATTGTGTATTTCACAAATAATATATAATATGGGAGTACTTTCGGTATTGCTACCATCTTCAGCCACGACTTAACAAATACTAAATTGAAGTTCAACTAGGTAGTTTACAATCCAAACGGTAGGTAGGTATCCTTTTTCAGCCCCTACGGGGTTTTCCTATCCTTTCTGTACAGTTAATATTTGAAATATAGAAAAACATAAAAAATGACATTTCGTCCCAAATTGGGATCTTAAAAATAAAAAATTTGAAATAGTATGTGTTGATTAAATGCATATATGAAGTGAATTAAAGATAACAATTGTTAATATATGAATAAAAATAAAATAAAAAGTTTTATAAAAGAAAATATACATTTTTTTGAGAGAGTAAGTACGTATACACAGAGACTGGAGGATTATATTATTGGCGATAAAAGGGGTGAGTATTTGTTAAGTCGTGGCTGAAGATGGTAGCAATACCGAAAGTACTCCCATATTATATATTATTTGTAAAATAGACAATATTTAAAAAAAAAAAAAATGTTTTTGTTTGTGAAACAGGATTTTTATATTATGTTTATTTTATTCTTTTTGAATATAAGAAAAATAAGAAACTTTTCCGTTGCTGAGTAGAGGGTTTCTTCTACCTAACTAAACTAAGTGGCAAAGGGCATTAATCATGACTAGAATTGTTAAGAGGGAAAATAATTTTATTTTTCCTAATGACCATCAATGTTTCAAATACAAACAGCGCAGGCAAAGGCAGGATTTTAAGTTGTTTAAATATTTCTCTGCAGCTTTTTCTTTGATTAATATTGTGTATTATTCTTAATGCTTTCTTTTGAAGTTTAAAAGTATTAATACTCGAGCTAAAAGCTCTATGGAATGGAAATAGCCGTAATATAGAGTAGTTAATGTTTCCTTTGGTACGATCTTTTTTAAGATACGAAGTTAGAAGCAAACGGAACTCAATTGTTACTGACAATCGCCATACGTTCAGCCCATGTTATTATAACTCATGTCCGGGCTATTTCGTCGCTCTGGAAAACATGAGCCCGACTCTATAATGTGAGTCTTAAATTTTGCCCATCCCAGGTTTATTCTTAAACGAGTATTTGACATCGTACAGGCTCGGGACCATCGTTAACGGCTCATCCGAAGGACGGCGTGCAAGGTTTACACGGCACCTCCCAGATAAAAAACGTAAGGGCCTCGGCCGAGAATCGAACCCACGATCTTGAGCTCAGAAGACTACCATCCTACATCTGAGCTACCGGCGCACTTTATGTTTTGATTTTCAAAATTCAAGCCCCCGCTCAATTTTTGATCAATTTGGATGAAACTAGGTGCAAAATATTTGTGAAAGCTTGCTTTTTATCAGTGGAACTGCGGGTTTCACAATCAAGGTATTATATGCCAATTGACAGCTGCCAAAACCCCGCGAAAATTGTAAAAAAAAACGTATTTTAATTTTTATTTAATCTAAGTTTTTGTTAACGAATTTTTACAACTTAAATGAATGTTTTTGGGTTGCTGATTACGAATTCAATATTTATTTTAGCCAAAAGTGGGCCTAATGTTGTCATTTTGGCCTAAAGTGGTCCAAATTCAATATATTGTCTATTTTTGCCACTGGCATATAATATCTTGATTGTAAGACCCGCAGTTATCTGATAAAAAGCCAGCTTTCACAAATATTTTGTACCTAATTTCATCCAAATTGATCAAAAATTGAACGGGAGCTCGAATTTTGACAATCAAAACTCATAAATTTCACACTGTGCGGCGCTCTCAGAATGTAAAGAATTGTTTTTCATTCGATATGTTTGTCGTAGTTTTGAAGTCAAAAATTATTCTTTTATACACATGAAACATTAACTCATTGTGAAGCCATTTGTTTAATGATTCAAGAGCTTTAAATATAATTCATTCAAAGAGTTGGGTTTTTACCGTCACGAGATTATTAGTTTCTTTGTCTTTTATTTATAAAGGTGCAACTGTTGCTAGGGTGCAACAACCAGCATCTATGTTGGTAGGTATGGATATGTTGGCGTGAATGGCATGTGAGAGGAAGGCCACCCAGTGGTAGGTCCTCGGGACGAAAATTTATATTAATTATTAAGACAAGGTAAAAAAAAAAAAATAATAATAAAAAAAAAAAAAAAAAAAAAAAAAAAAAAAAAAAAAAAAAAAAAGGAATTGAAAGACAATTTTGATGGAATGGGTAAGAGAGATGATAAAAGTGAAGGAAAATAATGTAAAAAATAAAATAAAAAAAAAATATTAAGAACGAATAGGAATTAAGGTGGCAGTAAGTCGCGGTTCCACCTCCTCTTCAACCTTCGTGGGGGGTTTTGTGGTAAGTGTTGTGAAGATAAAGTACGTATTTCTGGATTTGTATGTGTGTAAAGTTTTCTAAAGAATTATTAGTATTTTTATGATATGGTCTGATAAAAAACAAGAGGTTTAAATGTTAATTTTAAATACATTGTACCACATTTCCTATAGACATTTTATAATAAATAGGTCTTCTATTTAATTTTGATTTCTACAGTAATTTCCGAAAAGGGCCCTAAAAAAGTAACAAAAGTTCAAAACGTGCAATTTTTAAGAAAGTGCACATAAATTTAAAAAAAATTTCAATAAACAAACTTTTCATTTGGATTTCTGAAGAGATGCCATCTTGTCTTCTAAATTTTGCAAAAATAATAAATCTAATCCAAAGGTTTTCAAATAATTTTACTGGGCCAACAGGGAAAATGAATAAAATAGAATTTTTGAGAACAAATATTGGGTTTATTTTCTTAAATCTACATTATTAAAATTAAAAAAACTAAACATGGAAACAAACAAAAATCAAAATAAAAATCTTAAAAAGTAAATTCTTATCACTATTTCAATCTTTTTTTTGTTTTATTTTTTTTGGCCATTTTTTAAATCTAAGTTTTTTTTGGGCCATTCTCTAAAATTAAGTTATGTATATATATTTCTGGGCATATATCCTGTACTTATAAACAAACAACAGTACCTTCTTTTTGGATCAATTTCACCGTCAATTCACTTCTATTTAGTTCATTACATTTAAGCCTAAACACCACTTTTCATTTTCACTCAGACCGTCTCCATTATAAAACCCAGGCCTCGACACGTCACTACACTACACTACATCACAGCTGATGGCCGTGTTTTTTTTTTTTTACTCATTTGTTTTAAAATAAATTTGCTTTTTATATAAAAATAAATATAATTAATTTTTTAACGTTTATAATTTAAACAATAATTGTTAATAATTAAATTATTTAATGTGTGTATTATTTTTATACATCACAATGGTCTTCGATTTATCCAATCTTGAAGAAATAAATAAAGTTTTATAATAATCCTCGAAAAGAGTATTACCTGCTGGCAAGCACAACTTTGTTGAAGAAAAAGTTAGTTTTGTTTTCAGAAGGGAAATCTTTTAATTCCAAGCAAAGCCGCGTCTGGGAAAGCAAAATAAACTAACTGGGAAATTAACTGTAAATCTATTAATGTATTCCCTTTCTGTATTTTTTTTAGAAAAAAAATAAAGATCTCTTTTTACTTAACATAAAACGGAATTAAATTTAATTATCCGTAGTTATTTTTTATTTGGTTCTATTTAACTTTTAATTAAATTTTTATAGCAGCCTCTCAGGAGCAAAACGACTTCTGTAACTAAAATTAGTCGGTGAATCCCCATAAATTTACTTCCCCAGTGCGAATAATCAAGTTATTGCTCTCTCTAAAACCAATTTAATGATATAGTTGAAAATTAATTGAAGTCTCATTCAGAGACTTAGAATCTCGGATTAAATCTCAGTATACATTGATAACGTCGGAAGATATTGGGTGTGAACAAGAATAACTTCTGATAAAATAAGAATGGCGATAATTTTATATGTGTAGACATTATTTCATGAAGGCACATCTATGAATTTTCAGCCAAATCGGTCAAAAAAAAAAAAAGTGGCCTTAGAGGGGGAGGCTTAAAACAAAAACTCTAAATTCAAAACCCCATAAAGATGATACGTAGGGATCTATCGATACAAGTAAAGTATCGATACTTTGGACAGTAACCGAATATTTTTGGTATCGATACTTTTCTTTCCATACCAAGAAGGTATCGAATAGATATTACTTGTATCGATTCAAAGTACTCGTTTCAAATTTCAAAAATTAAAAAAAGTATACAAATTTTTCAATTCATCAAAATCGTTTACCGTTTAATTTCTTACAATTTTCTTTTATTTGTTATGGCATGCGTCCTTATTTCTTACCTTATGTACATTAAATGGTTTATCGTTTAGGAAGATATAAGTTTGTTTGATTTTGAACAGAACCGTGAGCGTGATTACGATTTCGGCGTTTTATTTTATTTTTACATTCCATTTTGTCAATTACAAATTATAATGCCTCATCCTTCGGCGAAAGTGTGGATTTATTACACTAAGAACGATTCGATCTCAGCGACTTGCAAAAAGTATTTAAAAAAGTGAAATATTGTGGGAATACGAATAGCTTCCAGTAGTTTTATATCCTTAGTAAAAATAAGTTGTATGTTTATTTTATAAGGCTTTTTATTATTTTCGGTATGTTTTTAATAATATAATTTTTTCTTATTCGATTTGATTCATTTGTTTCTTATGCCCACTACAATATCTCATTTATACCTTCCAAATTTTATCGTTTTGTATTATTATTATATAGGTATATATATATATATATATATCGATGACATGATATTGTGTTGTTTAAAATGAATTATAACGAAGTACTCTATTCAATCGATACAATTTTCATTAATATCTAAATAGATTTATACACTTTTTAAAATTAATTACAACGAACAACTATATTAAATCGATACAAGTGGATATCGATACTTTTTATTCGATACTTGTGTAGTATCGAAAGTTTTATTCGATGCTACTTGTAAGTAAAAGTATCGATACTTTGTGGTATCGAATGAACCCTAATGATACGATGGGAAGGAGAAATCAGGAACTGCTAATGTAATGAATGATTCGGTTCGGTCGGCTGCAATCGGCTCCTCTCGTCTTCGCTCTTTCATTATTACACTTTCTGATAACATTAATGTTTTCTCGAGGTATAAGAGAAGTTATGTAATCGGTAAGAAATTCGAAGTTGATCATTCACCAGAATTTCATGTTTTCCGATCTACTAATTCAAAAAACTCCGTAACACACCTATTAAATTTCAGCAGAATCGAAAAAAAACTGAAAATTCGCAATAACTGCCGATGTAATGAATGTATCGCCATAAATTTCAGTGTGAGGATTCAGAAAACTATGTGTCAACTATTAATTTTTAGCCCAAACAATTGATTGGTTTTGGAGTGAGAGCGAAAACACCTGGTGTTTCAAAAAAACATTTTTTTTATATTACCTTTTAAAAATACAAAAAAACATTTTTAAAGATTACCTGCATGATGGTAATCGGATATAATATAATTGACAATTTTTTGCTAAGCCGATTAGTGAAGTCAATGAACAGAATATGTTCAAAATTTAATCCGATTACATTTTAATATTCTAAGCTTACCTTTTGACTATTAATCAATATAACCAGAGGGGAACATGCATACAAAAGCAAAAGTTTGCAATTTTTACTCGGTAAAAGGGAGGTAAAAAAGAGATTTCGGACGACAGAGAAGAACATTAGGCATTGTACCTTAATTTGAACTAAAATAATTAACATATTCCCTCTCCGAAAATTTATGCATCAAAAAACAAGCTGCAGAGAAATATATATATATATATATATATATATATATATATAGAGAGAGAGAGAGAGAGAGAGAGAGAGAGAGAGAGCCGCAATGGGGCAAGAGACCTCAAAACCTTGCCAAAATACAAAAAAACATTATTTTTCTCCTTTTTCTACCTATTTCCTTTGAGGTCTGGTCCCACGACTATCCCACCCTCCTCTTGATATTGTTCTGAAGTCTCCCCTAGTGAGACCGGACACTGATAGTGACTTGAGAAAGGTGTCCCTCAAGGTACTAGCTTAGGCTCTTATTATTTTTCCTTTTTCTACCTATTTCCTTTGAGGTCTGGTCCCACGACTATCCCACCCTCCTCTTGATATTGCTCTTGAGTCTCCCCTAGTGAGACCGGACACTGATAGTGACTTGAGAAAGGTGTCCCTCAAGGTACTAGCTTAGGCTCTTATTAGTTTTCCTTTTTCTACCTATTTCCTTTGAGGTCTGGTCCCACGACTATCCCACCCTCCTCTTGATATTGTTCTGGAGTCTCCCCTAGTGAGACCGGACACTGATAGTGACTTGAGAAAGGTGTCCCTCAAGGTACTAGCTTAGGCTCTTATTATTTTTCCTTTTTCTACCTATTTCCTTTGATGTAGGTTGAGGAGGGGGTGGGGACGATAGAAGGGCTCCAGTAATGGGTTTGTTGCTGGAGGCGGCAACCAAGCAGGACTCTTGGTAGCCTCCCAAACACCCATCTCAATAGGTCTATCAGGATCCCATCTGCCCCCGGGCCACCCCCCAACCTCTTCTACTGTAGAGTGACCCTCAGGATTATAAGAGGTCATCTCTGGGGGCCTCTTCTCTCATCAATTTATCATTAACATTCTCACGGTGGTCCTTCCTCCCCCAAAAAAAACTTAACAAAATATATAACATTACTTTTGATTATTACCGTATGAGAGGGCGCCGGTAGCTCAGAGTTAGTATGCTAGCCTACTGAGCTCAAGAACGAGGGTTTGAAACCCGGCCGAAGTACATAGTTTTTTTATATAGAAGGCGAAAAAAAACTTGAACACGGCGTCCTTCGGATGGGACGTTAAGCGATGGTCTGGAGCCTGTACAATGTCACCCCTAAGCCAGGTGAATAAAAATGTAGGCAAAATTTAGAACCCCCATAGTAGAGTCGGGCTCATGACCACCCGAACTCTCTGGTAGTAGGCGATATGACCTCAAAGTTAAAGCCCGGGCATGAGTCACAATAACTACTTTTTATTGGCCTCTTGAACTTGCAAATTTAGTGTTTGGTTTTCTAACCAGTCACTTTACACTATATTCCTGTGTGACCTGACAGGTACTCGTTAAAGACATTTGCCCTAGATGAATAAACCTCAAATAAAATTCAGTATTCCCAGAGTAGAATCGGGCTCATGTCTACCAGAGCGAGGAAAGAGCTCTCTGGTAGTAGGCAATATGACCTCATAAGATTTATATGAACAAATACGATGTAAACTCCTTGTTGAATTATATACATATATATTATATATGTATTGTATTGTTAATCATTATCTTTCTAGTCAGACTTTATATAGTCACTCTGTACCCAATGTAATTAGATCATATTCCTACCTGTCACCACCTTCCAGGTGATGTCACAATTTAGGGGTGGAGGTGTTAACGTGGAATTTCCCATGGACCCAAGCAATATTACTGTCCATCCAGCATCCCTTCTAGGAATTGTATACTTCTATTGTTTCCCATGTTCCCAACTTTGTTACACAGAAGTCTCAGTCTAGCTTCGACTTCTTAACGGTACTAACCTCTGTATCACTTATCGAATATAAGTTTTCAGTTTGTTTAATAAAAGTGTTTTTCTTAAAAACCGCCTTCGGCAAACCTTTTTATTTAACTAAAAATATATATATATATATACAGTGGAATCCGCTTATTAGCAATTCGCTTAATAGGAATATCCGCACATTAGCATCAAAACACGCTGGAACGGACCGGATCGGCAAAATACAGTGAGTTTTGTCCGCTTATTAGCAATGAATGTCCGGTTTAAGGGTTCAATTATGAACGCAGAGTGAGGTTTCGAGATAGGAAAATAGGATGTTTCTCGGAAGGGTATTCGGGGAAAAATAACACTTGCGTAAACAGATTTAGTTTCTGACTATTCTCTGAAAAACGGAAAGCCATAATTACATAACTCTCAGAAGACTTTGATTTTTGAACAAAACCCCCGCGAGTTTTAAACAGTAAGCTATTCAGTTGTACTCGGGTCATTGTGGAGTGCGTGTTGTTTGTTAAAAAGGTGCGATGAGTCACAAACGACGCGATCTTTCCTTGTCGGAAAAAATTGACATTTTAAAATCGTATGATGCCCTGCCTAAAATGACGCAACGAGAGGCTGCAGAACGTCTTGAAATTTCCCAGTCAGTACTGTGCAGACTACTAAAGAACCGGTACGAAACTGAACTTTCTGTTCTGGAAAATGCAAGTGACGTAGAAAGATTTCATGCCTACCTAATTTTTATATTTTTCTTTCTCTCCCTCCCCCCCCCCCCCCCCCCCCCCCCCCAATCCGTTTATTAGAATCGTCCGTTTATTAGGTTCAAAGTAAGGTGGTCCCGATGTGATTCTAATAAGCGGATTCCACTGTAGTTTAATTCTTTCTGGGGAAGTTATTGCCGGGGATTTAATTTTTCACCATTATTATACATTCTTAATATACAATTCGCCTTTTAGGAACCTTAGGTTTTGATCCAAAAAATAAAACTGCAATAACTTCATTTTACCTCTTCCGTTGAATCCAACCGCTGGCTATTATAAAGTTCTGGAACAGATTATCTGGAGGGGCTATTTCGGGTGACTACATTGGCTGACATAAATTTCCTCAACCCGGTGTAGTTTTTGTACAGTTTCTTTGCAACGTAAGGTCTCGCATTGTCCTCGCCAAAAAACTTCTCGCCCATTGACCAGAGATAACGGTCAATTGGTTTTGGAGGGAGAGTGAAAACTTAATTCGTTCTGGGGAAGTACACAACTAGTGATTCACTATTTATTTCCAATCTTGTAGTATGCCTTTCGAGAAATCTACAGAGATGCATATATTCCATTTTTTTTACAAATGATCTTACGTTTCAAGAGAATCGATATGGTTATTTGTTGTATGGTTGAGTTGAGTTGTGCCCTATCTCTCATGAGTGGGTGAATTGCACTTAAGTGTGTTTACCACGTGCTTCTCACTTCCTTCCTCGACTTAGTTGACAATAGCCCCACTTGGGGGTGTCCTTCCACCAAAATCCCGTATAAGGATAGGATATTTATAACACTTTGAATTGAAATATAAAATTTCATGTCGATACAGCGGCAGTTATTCAGATTTTTGAGTTGAGCCCGCACTCCTCTTCGGCTGATTTCACTGAAAACGAGCAGACTTTCTGATGTGTGTGTCGCCTCTCTGCACCCTAAATCAGAGGAAATTACAAGGCCGTGTACCTTTGTAAAGGTGGCGTTTGTAACAATGCGATACAATTTAAACCTTATTTTGAATTATTTTCTATACTTGAAATTTAGTAAGGATCATTTTTGGTAAGAACCAATTTTTTGATACGACGGTTTTCGACTCAAAACCGGACGACCTGCGAAAAATTATACTTGATATAAAATATGTATTATATATTCTGGAAAACAACAGAAAAAAAATATATATATATTCTTGATCAGTATAGTTGTGGTTATAACAATGGGCAGTAGAGTACAGTCAGAAGTGCATGATGTCCAACATATAGCAGCAGTCGGCACCACAGGCTACTTCGTATATCTCGGGAAGTAAAAAGAATAATTTTGACGAATGGAAGGAGCATATTCTGAGTTTAAAGTTGAAAGAATCTTCTGGTGGACAATAAAATAATTAGTGGTCGACCGAATCAGGATTTTCAGCCGAAACCGAAACCAAATCTTCGGCCTAGGTCTCAGTTTCGGCAGAAACCGAAACCGAAACTTATTTAGACATCTTAAAATTTCCATTGTATACTGAAATTTAGTGTATTTTTTTACACATACACCTACCTACAGACAGTTAACTCGTCTTAAATGAAATAAAAAACAATAATTGAAGTTTGTAACAAAAATAGTTATTTATTTATGTTACATTAACAATTTAACATGAACAAAAATAATAAACATGTTGAAGTCTTCCCTTGTAAGTAAACTTTGTCAAAAATCAATACTTAGATTAGATATAAAGTACAGACCCCTTAATTAAGTAAGTACCTATTTTAATTGTGTTCACAATATTCTTAAGATTAATTTATTTTTTACTGAGATCTTATATTTAGCATTTGGTGATTATCCTCATTATCTTAACAACGATTACAATAATTTGTACGACTATCAAGTAATTACTTAATTTAAAAAAACAGTTATAAAATCAAAAGAAAAAAAAAACGAAATATTATTATTAGATTACTACTTAATTTTAGTATTCGTATGGCAACCACACACGACTCACAAGCCAAGAACTCATCCGAAGTTAGTCGAACGACGCACGACAAGTCACGAAAACTGAGTTTCTGGCCGAAACTAGATTTTTTGGCCGAAACCGAATCTTTGGTCGGTCACTAAAAATAATTCAATTGTAGTGAAAGCTGTCACAGGATCGTTCGACTATGAAAACAGCCAATGGAGTCATACCATATAACTGAGGCTTACAATTTGGCATACTTTAGGGCGCCAGGCTACTCTTGAAGTTTGGTAAATCCTAAGTTATTTTTTAATACAAGCTCGTTATATCTCTGAAAGACTACACCATGACATTGGATATCATTGTCATGATATCATTATAAACTCGACTTTTTACACACTCTCTTCAACAAATAATGAGTATCGAATCCGCCGGTTTTTATTTACTTATTTTCAGTCAGTATGTGTATTGAAACCAAATTTCGTGTCGATATATTCATTCCATCGGAAGTTATCGTGTTCACAAACAAACAAAAAAAAAGTATAGGAGGACTTACGTAATCGGTCAAAAAGACATCCAGATTCCAAATATGAAAAAAAAGTCTGTGTCCCTGTGAACACGATAACTCCCAATGGACTGAATGTATCACCATGAAATTTTATATGTGAAACCTGAACTCTCTAACAACGACGCCTATTGATTTTCAGTCAAATTGAACGAAGGGAAGGGGGGGGGGGATAGGGGGAGGCTTAACACAAAACTCTAATAACTGCTGTTGTAATGAATCTATCGACATGAAATTTCATATTTAAAATCAAAACCCAGTGAGGACATGAGTTGTCAAATTTCAGTGGCATCGCCTGAAGGTAAGAGGGCTTCAGGAGAGGAGACTCAACTCAAAAATCCTAACAACTGCGGATGTAATGAATTTATCGACATAAAATTTAGTTTGAGTGTTTAGGAGCCACTATGTAAGTCAACTAATGAATATTAGCTCAAACGGTTCGTTCCAGGAAAATACATAGCAGTAGATTCACCAGCCTTCCCTAGAGGCGTTATACAATTTATGTACGACCCCTTAGCAACATCACTAGCAGATACGAATATTGTCAGAGTTGCAGTTTCTAGTTGTCAGTAAACTAGATTCAGTACGGCCATAATATTTGGTTGCCCAGCGTACAGTACTACCAGTTGGCACTAAGTACTGTAGTTATACCAATTACAGTTTGCAATGGCTTCAAATCTACTAAAACAGCTATCACACTAATGTTTCCGATAAAACAACATAAACTTCTATTTTATTAGGGTCCACAACTATCTAACGGCCACTATTTTCTGTCGTACACATAAACGTTCGCTTCTAAAGGGACAAAAAACGTTTACTTCGGACAATCACCAGCAATGTCTTATCCAAGTCAGAATCAATTAACTTTTCGCTCTTCCGCCAAAACCAGTCGACCGTTTGCGCTAATATTCATAAATGGACTTATATGGGGCTCCTAAATCCTCATACTAAATTAACGATACCAGGAAAAAAGAAGACTTTCGAATAACTAATCATTGGTCTTCTCTTTTTGAAAAAATGTATAACTCATAAAGAAATTAATTTTTTTAATGCCCTTCCCCACTTATCGAAGTCAATAGATACAATAAAAAAATTTAAACAGATAATCAAACTGCTAACTTTAATCAGATAATCAAACTGCATAATACCAATATCCATGTGTCAAATTTACATTAGGATATTGAGAATCACTTTATGCGAATGAATAATGCATAGAATAATGTATATTTAGTTATTCCAAGCTTTAGAAAGTTAGTTATTCTACTCCTGTTAAGTGCTAAGTCTTGTTAAGTCTCTAATTGTTATTCCACACAAAATAATAAGATTTAAAAAAATTAATATTTTGAAAATTTTTTTAGTTGAAATAATAAATGCTCGAGGGCGCCGGTAGCTCAGTGTTATGCATGCTTGTCTTCTGAGCTCGAGAACGTGGGTTCGAAACCCGACCGAGGCCCTTAGTTTATTTTATCTGGAAGGTAAAATAAAGTTAAGCACGCCGGATGGGACGTTAAGTGATGGTCTCGAGCCTGTACGATGTCAGGTCGTTAAAGACCCCTGTGCCTTAGGTGATAAAAAATTAAGGGTAGGCAAAATTTTGGACTCCAGTAGAGTCGGGCTCATGTTCACCAGAGTGACGAAAGAGCGCTCTGGTAGTAGGCGATATGACCTCGTAGTTAAAGCTCGGCCATGAGTCATAAAACCTAACCTATAGGTATTATATAAATCTATATTAATAAAGCTGAAACGGGGTTTGTTTGTTTGTTTGTTTGTTTGTTTGTATGTATGTATGTTTGTTCCAGCATCACGCCCAAACCGCTGGACGGATTTTTATGAAACTGCCCATGTAGCATTCTTTTGAGCCCGATTGAATAATAGGCTATGTGGCGTCCCAAAATTTTGATCGGGAGGGGGGGTTGTAAGGGGGGCCTAAGTATAAAAATAGTGCTAACTCATTAACTAATGGTCAAATTGTCATGAAATTTCACACGTAGTATTTTTAAAAGCCAAATAGGAAAAAAAGGTGTGTGGCGTCCCAAAGTTTTGAACGGGAGGGGGGTTTGTGGGGGGGCCTAAGTATAAATATAGAGCTAACTCTTTAACGGTTGGTCGGATTGTCACGAAATTTCACATGGAGTATTCCTGAAGACCAAATAGAAAAATAGGCGGTGTGACAGCTCAAAATTTTTTACGGGAGGGGGGGGGGGGTAGTTGGGGGGCCTAAGTATAAATATAGAGCTAACTCATTAACTAATGGGCGAATCGTCATGAAATTTCACATGTAGTATTTTTAAAAGCCAAATAGGAAAAAAAGCTGTGTGGCGTCCCAAAGTTTTGAACGGGAGGGGGGGTTGTGGGGGGGCCTAAGTATAAATATAGAGCTTATATTAATAAAGCTGAAACGGGGTTTGTTTGTTTGTTTGTTTGTATGTATGTATGTTTGTTCCAGCATCAAGCCCAAACCGCTGGACGGATTTTTATGAAACTGCCCATGTAGCATTCTTTTGAGCCCGATTGAATAATAGGCTATGTGGAGTCCCAAAATTTTGATCGGGAGGGGGGGTTGTAAGGGGGGCCTAAGTATAAATATAGAGCTAACTCTTTAACGGTTGGTTGGATTGTCACGAAATTTCACATGGAGTATTCCTGAAGGCCAAATAGAAAAATAAAGTGTGTGGCGTTCCAAAGTTTTGATCGGGAGGGGGGGTTGTAAGGGGGGCCTACGTATATAAATAGTGCTAACTCATTAACTAATGGTCGAATTGTCATGAAATTTCACATGTAGTATTCCTAAAGGTCAAATAGAAATATTAGGTGTGTGACGGCCCAAAATTTTGAACAGGAAGGAGGGTTGTGGGGGGGGCTAAATATACATATAGAGTTAGCTCATTAACGGTTGGTCGTATTGTCACGAAATTTCGCATATATTGTTCCTGAAGGCCAAATAGAAAAATAAGGAGTGTGGCGTCCCGAAGTTTTGAACGGGTGGCGGGGTTAAGGGGGGGGGGGGGGGGACTAAGTATAAATATAGAGCTAGCTCATTAACGGTTGATCGTATTGTCATGAATCGGATTGTCATGAATTTCACATGTAGTAGTAGTAACTATGTATTCGCTGTGGGGTTCACTGTTGCAAGACATTTACTAGCTGTGATGTCCAGCGTTCCTAATATCGTACTAGCTGTGGGGTCCGCTGTTGCAAGGTACTTACTAGCTGTAGTGCTCAGCCCCAGCGTTCCTAACTATGTACTGGCTGTGGGGTTCGCTGTTGCAAGGCACCTATAAGACATTTACTAGCTGTAATGCCCAGCGTTTCTAATTACGTACTAGCTGTGGGGTCTGCTGTTGTAAGGCGCTAGCAGTGTGGCCCAGCATATTTAACTACGTAGGTACAAGCTGTGGGGTCCGCCGTTGCAAAACTCATACTAGCTGTGATGCCCTGTGGTTCTAACTACATACTATCTGTGGGGTTCGCAGTTGCAAGGCACCTACTACCTGTAGGGCCCAGCGTTCCTAAAAACGTACTAGCTGTGGGGTCCGTCGTTGCAAAAGCATACTAGCTGTGATGCCCAGGGTTCCTAATATCGTACTAGCTGTGGGGTCCGTTGTTGCAAGGCATTTACTAGCTGTAGTGCCCAGCGTTCCTAACTTCGTACTAGCTGTGAAGTTCGCTGTTGCAAAGCACTTACTAACTGTAATGCCCAGCGTATTTAACTACATACTAGCTGTGGGGTCCGCTGTTGCAAGGCACTTAATAGCTGTGATGCCCAGCGTTCCTAACTTCGTACTAGCTGTGGGGTCCGCTGTTGCGAGGCACATACTAGCTGTGGTGACCAGCGTTCCTAACTACGTACTAGCTGTTGGGTCCGCCGTCGCAAGGCACATACTAGCTATGATGCCCAGCATTCCCAACTACGGACTAGCTGTGGTGCTCAGCGTTGCAAGCCACATACTAGCTGTGGTCACAAACGTTCTTAAGTACGCACTGACTAGGACGTCCAGCGATGCTAAGTATTCACTAGGTGTGGCTTCCGCCGTTGAGAGGCGCATACTAGCTGTGGTGCCCAGGGGTCCTAAAAACTTACTAGCGTTACAACAGCTGAAGGACTATAAGCCTTATTCCGTATGAATAATTGAAAATTATAACATCATGAATGTACTGTCGAGGAACTGAATAGCGTTATAGAAGATATTGGGAGAAAAATCAAAGTTCCCCGGGCAACGCCGGGTATAACTGCTATAGATTTAATATTTGTTAAAACTGATAGAGAACGACCGGATTATCTGAATCCTACACAAAAATCAAAATAAAAATGTTTTTCAAAAAATTTGCGCTATTTAACGGTTTATAGGCTTAAAAATTGTTAAAACTGATGCGAGAGATTCAGATTTATCCGGAAAGTCCCATCCGAAGGACGACGTGCTCAAGGCTATTTTCAACCTAAGTGATATTTCACCTACCCAGGTTTATTTACATAACATACGTCTCATTATCGAGTACCTCACATTCGAAAAAGCCCTGGATCATCGCTTAAAGTCCCATCCGAAGGACGACGTGCTCAAAGTGTTTTTTAACTTCGCGATTGAAACATCTGACCTAAGTGCCTCAACTAGATTTCTAAGTGGCGATCCTGAGCTCGGTAGACTCCATTCTTGAAATTTCTCGCTTTTTAACGGTTTATAGATTTAATATTTGTTAAAACTGATAGAGAACGCCCGGATTATCTGAATCCTACACAAAAATCAACATAAAAATGTTTTTCAAAAAATTTGCGCTATTTAACGGTTTATAGGCTTAATAATTGTTAAAACTGATACGAGAGATTCAGATTTATCCGGAAAGTCCCATCCGAAGGACGACGTGCTCAAGGCTATTTTCAACCTAAGTGATATTTCACCTACCCAGGTTTATTTACATAACATACGTCTCATTATCGAGTACCTCACATTCGAAAAAGCCCTGGATCATCGCTTAAAGTCCCATCCGAAGGACGACGTGCTCAAAGTGTTTTTTAACTTCCCGTTTGAAACATCTGACCTAAGTGCCTCAACTAGATTTCTAAGTGGCGATCCTGAGCTCGGTAGACTCCATTCTTGAAATTTCTCGCTTTTTAACGGTTTATAGATTTAATATTTGTTAAAACTGATAGAGAACGACCGGATTATCTGAATCCTACACAAAAATCAAAATAAAAATGTTTTTCAAAAAATTTGCGCTATTTAACGGTTTATAGGCTTAATAATTGTTAAAACTGATACGACAGATTCAGATTTATCCGGAAAGTCCCATCCGAAGGACGACGTGCTCAAGGCTATTTTCAACCTAAGTGAAATTTCACCTACCCAGGTTTATTTACATAACATACGTCTCATTATCGAGTACCTCACATTCGAAAAAGTCCTGGAACATCGCTTAAAGTCCCATCCGAAGGACGACGTGCTCATAGTTATTTTTCACTTCCCGATTAAAACATCTGACCTAAGTGCCTCAGCTAGATTTGTAAGTGGCGATCCTGAGCTCGGTAGACTCCATTCATCAAATTTCTCGCTTTTTAACGGTTTATAGATTAAATATTTGTTAAAACTGATAGAGAACGACCGGATTATCTGAACCCCACACAAAAATCAAAATGAAAACGTTTTTCGAAAAATTCGCGCTATTTAACGGTTTATAGGCTTAATAATTGTTAAAACTGATACTACAGATTCAGATATATCCGGAAAGTCCCATCCGAAGGACGACGTGCTCAAGGCTTTCAACCTAAGTGGAAATTGACCTACCCAGGTTTATTTACATAACATACGTCTCATTATCGAGTACCTCACATTCGAAAAAGCCTTGGATCATCGCTTAATGTCCCATCCGAAGGTCGACGTGCTCAAACTTATTTTAGCTTCCCGATTAAAACATCTGACCTAAGTGCCTCAGCTAGATTTCTAAGTGGCGATCCTGAGCTCGGTAGACTCCATTCTTCAAATTTCTTGCTTTTTAACGGTTTATAGATTTAATATTTGTTAACTGACAGAGCCATAGAGTGTGCTGGTTTCGGATTATGCCAACGTCAGCACAACGTTCAGACTGACTTTAAATATGGTGACACTGATCCACTATGGAAGAAAAATGCCAAAAAAAAAAAGATGTATGTATAGATATGAACACAAATTAAAACTTGTGTACATTGTGATATAATCTATATTAATAAAGCTGAAACGGGGTTTGTTTGTTTGTTTGTTTGTTTGTATGTATGCATGTATGTATGTTTGTTCCAGCATCACGCCCAAACCGCTGGACGGATTTTTATGAAACTGCCCATGTAGCATTCTTTTGAGCCCGATTGAATAATAGGCTATGTGGAGTCCCAAAATTTTGATCGGGAGGGGGGGTTGTAAGGGGGGCCTAAGTATAAATATAGAGCTAACTCTTTAACGGTTGGTCGGATTGTCACGAAATTTCACATGGAGTATTCCTGAAGGCCAAGTAGAAAAATAAAGTGTGTGGCGTTCCAAAGTTTTGATCGGGAGGGGGGGTTGTAAGGGGGGCCTACGTATATAAATAGTGCTAACTCATTAACTAATGGTCGAATTGTCATGAAATTTCACATGTAGTATTCCTAAAGGTCAAATAGAAATATTAGGTGTGTGACGGCCCAAAATTTTGAACAGGAAGGAGGGTTGTGGGGGGGGGCTAAATATACATATAGAGTTAGCTCATTAACGGTTGGTCGTATTGTCACGAAATTTCGCATATATTGTTCCTGAAGGCCAAATAGAAAAATAAGGAGTGTGGCGTCCCGAAGTTTTGAACGGGTGGCGGGGTTAAGGGGGGGGGGGGGGGGGACTAAGTATAAATATAGAGCTAGCTCATTAACGGTTGATCGTATTGTCATGAAAATGAATAACTATGTATTCGCTGTGGGGTTCACTGTTGCAAGACATTTACTAGCTGTGATGTCCAGCGTTCCTAATATCGTACTAGCTGTGGGGTCCGCTGTTGCAAGGTACTTACTAGCTGTAGTGCTCAGCCCCAGCGTTCCTAACTATGTACTGGCTGTGGGGTTCGCTGTTGCAAGGCACCTATAAGACATTTACTAGCTGTAATGCCCAGCGTTTCTAATTACGTACTAGCTGTGGGGTCTGCTGTTGTAAGGCGCTAGCAGTGTGGCCCAGCATATTTAACTACGTAGGTACAAGCTGTGGGGTCCGCCGTTGCAAAACTCATACTAGCTGTGATGCCCTGTGGTTCTAACTACATACTATCTGTGGGGTTCGCAGTTGCAAGGCACCTACTACCTGTAGGGCCCAGCGTTCCTAAAAACGTACTAGCTGTGGGGTCCGTCGTTGCAAAAGCATACTAGCTGTGATGCCCAGGGTTCCTAATATCGTACTAGCTGTGGGGTCCGTTGTTGCAAGGCATTTACTAGCTGTAGTGCCCAGCGTTCCTAACTTCGTACTAGCTGTGGGGTCCGCTGTTGCGAGGCACATACTAGCTGTGGTGACCAGCGTTCCTAACTACGTACTAGCTGTTGGGTCCGCCGTCGCAAGGCACATACTAGCTATGATGCCCAGCATTCCCAACTACGGACTAGCTGTGGTGCTCAGCGTTGCAAGCCACATACTAGCTGTGGTCACAAACGTCCTTAAGTACGCACTGACTAGGACGTCCAGCGATGCTAAGTATTCACTAGGTGTGGCTTCCGCCGTTGAGAGGCGCATACTAGCTGTGGTGCCCAGGGGTCCTAAAAACTTACTAGCGTTACAACAGCTGAAGGACTATAAGCCTTATTCCGTATGAATAATTGAAAATTATAACATCATGAATGTACTGTCGAGGAACTGAATAGCGTTATAGAAGATATTGGGAGAAAAATCAAAGTTCCCCGGGCAACGCCGGGTATAACTGCTATAGATTTAATATTTGTTAAAACTGATAGAGAACGACCGGATTATCTGAATCCTACACAAAAATCAAAATAAAAATGTTTTTCAAAAAATTTGCGCTATTTAACGGTTTATAGGCTTAATAATTGTTAAAACTGATACGAGAGATTCAGATTTATCCGGAAAGTCCCATCCGAAGGACGACGTGCTCAAGGCTATTTTCAACCTAAGTGATATTTCACCTACCCAGGTTTATTTACATAACATACGTCTCATTATCGAGTACCTCACATTCGAAAAAGCCCTGGATCATCGCTTAAAGTCCCATCCGAAGGACGACGTGCTCAAAGTGTTTTTTAACTTCCCGTTTGAAACATCTGACCTAAGTGCCTCAACTAGATTTCTAAGTGGCGATCCTGAGCTCGGTAGACTCCATTCTTGAAATTTCTCGCTTTTTAACGGTTTATAGATTTAATATTTGTTAAAACTGATAGAGAACGACCGGATTATCTGAATCCTACACAAAAATCAAAATAAAAATGTTTTTCAAAAAATTTGCGCTATTTAACGGTTTATAGGCTTAATAATTGTTAAAACTGATACGACAGATTCAGATTTATCCGGAAAGTCCCATCCGAAGGACGACGTGCTCAAGGCTATTTTCAACCTAAGTGAAATTTCACCTACCCAGGTTTATTTACATAACATACGTCTCATTATCGAGTACCTCACATTCGAAAAAGTCCTGGAACATCGCTTAAAGTCCCATCCGAAGGACGACGTGCTCATAGTTATTTTTCACTTCCCGATTAAAACATCTGACCTAAGTGCCTCAGCTAGATTTGTAAGTGGCGATCCTGAGCTCGGTAGACTCCATTCATCAAATTTCTCGCTTTTTAACGGTTTATAGATTAAATATTTGTTAAAACTGATAGAGAACGACCGGATTATCTGAACCCCACACAAAAATCAAAATGAAAACGTTTTTCGAAAAATTCGCGCTATTTAACGGTTTATAGGCTTAATAATTGTTAAAACTGATACTACAGATTCAGATATATCCGGAAAGTCCCATCCGAAGGACGACGTGCTCAAGGCTTTCAACCTAAGTGGAAATTGACCTACCCAGGTTTATTTACATAACATACGTCTCATTATCGAGTACCTCACATTCGAAAAAGCCTTGGATCATCGCTTAATGTCCCATCCGAAGGTCGACGTGCTCAAACTTATTTTAGCTTCCCGATTAAAACATCTGACCTAAGTGCCTCAGCTAGATTTCTAAGTGGCGATCCTGAGCTCGGTAGACTCCATTCTTCAAATTTCTTGCTTTTTAACGGTTTATAGATTTAATATTTGTTAACTGACAGAGCCATAGAGTGTGCTGGTTTCGGATTATGCCAACGTCAGCACAACGTTCAGACTGACTTTAAATATGGTGACACTGATCCACTATGGAAGAAAAATGCCAAAAAAAAAAAGATGTATGTATAGATATGAACACAAATTAAAACTTGTGTACATTGTGATATAATCTATATTAATAAAGCTGAAACGGGGTTTGTTTGTTTGTTTGTTTGTTTGTTTGTATGTATGTATGTATGTTTGTTTGTTCCAGCATCACGCCCAAACCGCTGGACGGATTTTTATGAAACTTCCCATGTAGCATTCTCTTGAGCCCGATTGAATAATAGGCTATGTGGCGTCCCAAAATTTTGATCGGGAGGGGGGGTTGTAAGGGGGCCTAAGTATATAAATAGTCCTACCTCATTAACTAATGGTCAAATTGTCATGAAATTTCACACGTAGTCTTTTTAAAAGCCAAACAGGAAAAAAAGGTGTGTGGCGTCCCAAAGTTTTGAACGGGAGAGGGGGTTGTGGGGGGGCCTAAGTATAAATATAGAGCTAACTCATTAACTAATGGGCGAATCGTCATATAATTTCACATGTAGTATTTTTAAAAGCCAAATAGGAAAAAAAGGTGCGTGGCGTCCCAAAGTTTTGAACGGAAGGGGGGGTTGTGGGGGGGCCTAAGTATAAATATAGAGCTAACTCTTTAACGGTTGGTCGGATTGTCACGAAATTTCACATGTAGTATTTTTAAAAGCCAAATAGGAAAAAAAGGTGTGTGGCGTCCCAAAGTTTTGAACGGGAGGGGGGGTTGTGGGGGGGCCTAAGTATAAATATAGAGCTAACTCTTTAACGGTTGGTCGGATTGTCACGAAATTTCACATGGAGTATTCCTGAAGACCAAATAGAAACATAAGGTGTGTGGCGCTCCAAAGTTTTGATCGGGAGGGGGGGTTGTAGGGGGGACCTAAGTATATAAATAGTGCTAACTCATTAACTAATGGTCGAATTGTCATGAAATTTCACATGTAGTATTCCTAAAGGTCAAATAGAAATATTAGGTGTGTGACGGCCCAAAATTTTGAACAGGAAGGAGGGTTTTGGGGGGGGGGGCTAAATAAACATATAGAGTTAGCTCATTAACGGTTGGTCGTATTGTCACGAAATTTCGCATATATTATTCCTGAAGGCCAAATAGAAAAATAAGGTGTGTGGCGTCCCGAAGTTTTGAACGGGTGGCGGGGTTGAGGGGGGGGGGGGACTAAGTATAAATATAGAGCTAGCTCATCAACGGTTGATCGTATTGTCATGAATCGGATTGTCATGAATTTCACATGTAGTAGTAGTAACTATCTCATTAACTAATGGGCGAATCGTCATGAAATTTCACATGTAGTATTTTTAAAAGCCAAATAGGAAAAAAAAGTGTGTGGCGTCCCAAAGTTTTGAACGGGAGGGGGGGTTGTGGGGGGGCCTAAGTATAAATATAGAGCTAACTCATTAACTAATGGGCGAATCGTCATGAGATTTCACGTAGTATTTTTAAAAGCCAAAAAGGAAAAAAAGGTGTGTGGCGTTTCAAAGTTTTGAACGGGAGGGGGGGTTGTGGGGGGGGCCTAAGTATAAATATAGAGCTAATTCTTTAACGGTTGGTCGTATTGTCATGGAATTTCACATGGAGTATTCCTGAAGGCCAAATAGAAAAATAAGGTGTGTGGCGTCCCAAAGTTTTGAACGGGAGGGGGGGTTGTGGGGGGGCCTAAGTATAAATATAGAGCTAACTCATTAACTAATGGGCGAATCGTCATGAAATTTCACGTAGTATTTTTAAAAGCCAAATAGGAAAAAAAGGTGTGTGGCGTCCCAAAGTTTTGAACGGGAGGGGGGGTTGTGGGGGGGCCTAAGTATAAATATAGAGCTAGCTCATTAACGGTTGGTCGAATTGTCACAAAGTTCCACATGGAGTATTCCTGAAGACCAAATAAAAAAATAGGCGGTGTAACGGCTCAAAATTTTGTACGGGAGGGGGGTAGTGGCGGGGGGGCCTAAGTATAAATATGGTGCTAGCTCAATAACGGTTGGTCGTATTGTCATGGAATTTCACATGTAGTATTCTTAAAAGCCAAATAGAAATATAGGGTGCATATGTCACAAAATTTTGAACGGGAGGGTGGGTTGATGGGGGCCTAAGTATAAGTATAGTGATAAGTCATTAACGGATGATCGGATTGTCACGAAATTTCACATGAAGTATGTGAATAAAGGCCAAATAGAAAAATAGGGTGTGTGACGTCAAAAAATTGTGAACGGGAGGGAGGTTATGGGGGTAGGCCTAAATTTGAAGATAGTGATAGGTCATTAACGGATGATTGGATTGTCACGAAATTTCACATGTAATATTCTTGTTGGTCAAATAAAAAAATACACTATGTGACATTTTAAAAATTTGGGAGGGGGGGCTAAGCATAAAAATAATGCTGAATCGTTGAAGGGTAATCGGATTGTCATGAATTTCACATGTAGTAGTAGTAACTATGTATTCGCTGTGGGGTTGACTGTTGCAAGACATTTACTAGCTGTGATGCCCAGCGTTCCTAATATCGTACTAGCTGTGGGGTCCGCTGTTGCAAGGCACTTACTAGCTGTAGTGCTCAGCCCCAGCGTTCCTAACCATGTACTGGCTGTGGGGTTTGCTGTTGCAAGGCACCTACAAGACATTTACTAGCTGTGATGCCCAGCGTTCCTAATTACGTACTAGTTGTGGGGTCTGCTGTTGCAAGGCGCTAGCAGTGTGGCCCAGCATATTTAACTACGTAGGTACAAGCTGTGGGGTCCGCCGTTGCAAAACTCATACTAGCTATGATGCCCTGTGGTTCTAACTACATACTATCTGTGGGGTCCGCAGTTGCAAGGCACCTACTACCTGTAGGGCCCAGCGTTCCTAAAAAAGTACTAGCTGTGGGGTCCGTCGTTGCAAAAGCATACTAGCTTTGATGCCCTGTGGTTCTAACTACATACTATCTGTGGGGTTCGCAGTTGCAAGGCACCTACTACCTGTAGGGCCCAGCGTTCCTAAAAAAGTACTAGCTGTGGGGTCCGTCGTTGCAAAAGCATACTAGCTGTGATGCTCAGGGTTCCTAATATCGTACTAGCTGTGGGGTCCGTTGTTGCAAGGCACCTACTACCTGTAGGGCCCAGCGTTCCTAAAAACGTACTAGCTGTGGGGTCCGCCGTTGCAAAAGCATACTAGCTTTGATGCCCTGTGGTTCTAACTACATACTATCTGTGGGGTCCGCAGTTGCAAGGCACCTACTACCTGTAGGGCCCAGCGTTCCTAAAAACGTACTAGCTGTGGGGTCCGCCGTTGCAAAAGCATACTAGCTTTGATGCCCTGTGGTTCTAACTACATACTATCTGTGGGGTTCGCAGTTGCAAGGCACCTACTACCTGTAGGGCCCAGCGTTCCTAAAAAAGTACTAGCTGTGGGGTCCGTCGTTGCAAAAGCATACTAGCTGTGATGCTCAGGGTTCCTAATATCGTACTAGCTGTGGGGTCCGTTGTTGCAAGGCACCTACTACCTGTAGGGCCCAGCGTTCCTAAAAACGTACTAGCTGTGGGGTCCGCCGTTGCAAAAGCATACTAGCTTTGATGCCCTGTGGTTCTAACTACATACTATCTGTGGGGTCCGCAGTTGCAAGGCACCTACTACCTGTAGGGCCCAGCGTTCCTAAAAACGTACTAGCTGTGGGGTCCGCCGTTGCAAAAGCATACTAGCTTTGATGCCCTGTGGTTCTAACTACATACTATCTGTGGGGTCCGCAGTTGCAAGGCACCTACTACCTGTAGGGCCCAGCGTTCCTAAAAACGTACTAGCTGTGGGGTCCGTCGTTGCAAAAGCATACTAGCTTTGATGCCCTGTGGTTCTAACTACATACTATCTGTGGGGTTCGCAGTTGCAAGGCACCTACTACCTGTAGGGCCCAGCGTTCCTAAAAAAGTACTAGCTGTGGGGTCCGTCGTTGCAAAAGCATACTAGCTGTGATGCTCAGGGTTCCTAATATCGTACTAGCTGTGGGGTCCGTTGTTGCAAGGCACCTACTGCCTGTAGGGCCCAGCGTTCCTAAAAACGTACTAGCTGTGGGGTCCGCCGTTGCAAAACTCGCTATGATGCCCTGTGGTTCTAACTACATACTATCTGTGGGGTCCGCAGTTGCAAGGCACCTACTACCTGTAGGGCCCAGCGTTCCTAAAAACGTACTAGCTGTGGGGTCCGCCGTTGCAAAACTAGCTATGATGCCCTGTGGTTCTAACTACATACTATCTGTGGGGTCCGCAGTTGCAAGGCACCTACTACCTGTAGGGCCCAGCGTTCCTAAAAACGTACTAGCTGTGGGGTCCGTCGTTGCAAAAGCATACTAGCTGTGATGCTCAGCGTTTCTAACTACGTACTAGCTGTGGGGTCCGCCGTTGCAAAACACATACTAGCTGTGATGCCCAGTGGTTCTAACTACGTACTAGCTGTGGGGTCCGCTGTTGCAAGGCACTTACTAGCTGTGGTGCCCAGCGTTCCTAACTTCGTACTAGCTGTGGGGTCCGCTCTTGCAAGGCACATACTAGCTGCGGTGACCAGCGTTCTAACTACGTACTAGCTGTGGGATCCGCCGTTGCAAGGCATATACTACCTCTGGTGCCCAGCGTTCCTAACTACGTACTAGCTGTGGTGCCCAGCGTTGCAAGGCATATATTAGCTGTGGTCACAAACGTTCTTAAGTTCGCACTGGCTAGGACGTCCAGCGAAGCTAAGTATTCACTAGCTGTGGTTTCCGCCGTTGAAAGGCGCATACTAGCTGTGGTGCCCAGGGGTCCTAAAAACTTACTAGCGTTGCTATAGTTGAAGGACTATAAGCCTTATTCCGTATGAATAATTGAAAATTATAACATCATGAATGTACTGTTAAAGTGTAAGCGGATTGGCATGAATTTCACATGTAGTAGTAGCGGTCAATAGCGTTCTTAAGTACGCACTGGCTAGGATGTCCAGCGATGCTAAGTATTCACTATCTGTGGTTCCCGCCGTTGAAAGACGCATACTAGCTGTGATGCCCAGGGGTCCTAAAAACTTACTAGCTGGGGTGTTTGACGTTGAAGGACTATAAGCCTTATTCCGTATGAATAATTGAAAATTATAACATCATGAATATACTGTTGAAGAATTTAAAAGACTTTTAGGAGATATTAGTAGAAAAGTCAAAGTTCCCCGGGCAACGCCGGGTATTACTGCTAGTCTATATTAATAAAGCTGAAACGGGGTTTGTTTGTTTGTTTGTTTGTATGTATGTATGTTTGTTCCAGCATCACGCCCAAACGGCTGAACGGATTTTTATGAAACTTCCCATGTAGCATCCCTATGAGCCCGATTGAATAATAGGCTATGTGGCGTCCCAAAATTTTGATCGGGAGGGGGGGTTGTAAGGGGGGCCTAAGTATATAAATAGTGCTAACTCAATAACTAATGGTCGAATTGTCATGAAATTTCACATGTAGTATTTTTAAAAGCCAAACAGAAATATTAGGTGTGTGGCGTCCCAAAGTTTTGAACGGGAGGGGGGGTTGTGGGGGGGGGTTGTGGGGGGGCCTAAGTAGAAATATAGAGCTAGCTCATTAACGGTTGGTCGTATTGTCACGAAATTTCGCATATATTATTCCTGAAGGCCAAATAGAAAAATAAGGAGTGTGGCGTCCCGAAGTTTTGAACGGGTGGCGGGGTTGAGGGGGGGGGGGGGACTAAGTATAAATATAGAGCTAGCTCATTAACGGTTGATCGTATTGTCATGAATCGGATTGTCATGAATTTCACATGTAGTAGTAGTAACTATGTATTCGCAGTGGGGTTCACTGTTGCAAGACATTTACTAGCTGTGATGTCTAGCGTTCCTAATATCGTACTAGCTGTGGGGTCCGCTGTTGCAAGGTACTTACTAGCTGTAGTGCTCAGCCCCAGCGTTCCTAACTATGTACTGGCTGTGGGGTTCGCTGTTGCAAGGCACCTATAAGACATTTACTAGCTGTAATGCCCAGCGTTTCTAATTACGTACTAGCTGTGGGGTCCGCTGTTGCAAGGCGCTAGCAGTGTGGCCCAGCATATTTAACTACGTAGGTACAAGCTGTGGGGTCCGCCGTTGCAAAACTCATACTAGCTGTCATGCCCTGTGGTTCTAACTACATACTATCTGTGGGGTTCGCAGTTGCAAGGCACCTACTACCTGTAGGGCCCAGCGTTCCTAAAAACGTACTAGCTGTGGGGTCCGTCGTTGCAAAAGCATACTAGCTGTGATGCCCAGGGTTCCTAATATCGTACTAGCTGTGGGGTCCGTTGTTGCAAGGCATTTACTAGCTGTAGTGCCCAGCGTTCCTAACTTCGTACTAACTGTGGGGTCCGTCGTTGCAAAAGCATACTAGCTGTAGTGCCCAGGGTTCCTAATATCGTACTAGCTGTGAAGTTCGCTGTTGCAAAGCACTTACTAACTGTAATGCCCAGCGTATTTAACTACATACTAGCTGTGGGGTCCGCTGTTGCAAGGCACTTAATAGCTGTGATGCCCAGCGTTCCTAACTTCGTACTAGCTGTGGGGTCCGCTGTTGCGAGGCACATACTAGCTGTGGTGACCAGCGTTCCTAACTACGTACTAGCTGTTGGGTCCGCCGTCGCAAGGCACATACTAGCTATGATGCCCAGCATTCCCAACTACGTACTAGCTGTGGTGCTCAGCGTTGCAAGCCACATACTAGCTGTGGTCACAAACGTTCTTAAGTACGCACTGACTATGACGTCCAGCGATGCTAATTATTCACTAGGTGTGGCTTCCGCCGTTGAAAGGCGCATACTAGCTGTGGTGCCCAGGAGTCCTAAAAACTTACTAGCGTTACAACAGCTGAAGGACTATAAGCCTTATTCCGTATGAATAATTGAAAATTATAACATCATGAATGTACTGTCGAGGAACTGAATAGCGTTATAGAAGATATTGGGACAAAAATCAAAGTTCCCCGGGCAACGCCGGGTATTACTGCTAGTATTATATAAATAGGTATATAATAATATATATATATATACAATAAGATTTGGATATAAAATTTCGTTTCGAAATATAAATTCTATCGGGTAAATAGGTACCTATATAATATATATATATATATATATATATATATATATATATATATATATATATATATATATATATATATATATATATATATATATATATATATATATATATATATATATATATATATATATATATATATATATATTATATAGTTACCTATTTACCCGATAGAATTTATATTTCGAAACGAAATTTTATATCCAAATCTTATTGTATTTCAGCCAAATCAACCAAAGGAAGGGCACATTAAGAGAGAGGCTTAACTCAAGAGAGGAAGAGAGAGGGTGATAAAAGATGGGCTCAACTCAAAATCCCAATAACTGCCGTTGTAATGAACGTATCAACATGAAACTTCATATTGAAAGTCAAAACCCAATGAGGACATAACCCGTAAAATTACAGCAATATCGGCTGAAGGGAAGAGGGGGATCAGAGGAGAGCGCAACTCAAAAATCCAAATAACTGCCGATGTAATGAATGTATCAACATGAAACTTCATATTGAAAGTCAAAACCCAATGAGGACATAACCTGTAAATTTACAGCAATATCAGCTGCGTACTAAAAAGAAAAAATACTAAAAAACCCAAATAACTGCCGGTGAAATGAATTTATCGATTCAAAATTTAGTATGACGATTTAGAAACCCAATTTACCGCAAACGGTCGACTGGTTTTGGAGGGAAAGCGAAAACTTAATTGATTAATTCGTTCTGGGGAAGTACATTGCAGATGTTTTACAGATTACTTTTTTTTTAAATTTATTTTAATTTATATGACCTATCTATTACTAATTTATTCACTGGAAAGTCTTTTTACATAGAATTTATACGCCAAAAGTTTTAAAATAGCTTGAAATAAATGATGGTTGAAGTAAAGGAAAAGATCATTAAAGTAAGTTAGTGTTCTGGCTCTCATAATAGTTGAAGTGAGTAATGGAACTTAGGAAAAGTAATTTATAAAATTAAGGTATTTAAGTAACATCACATAATGGAGACATTTCTTTCAACTTTTATAACCTTTTGTAGACATTAATTCTTCTTCATTTTTCTCCCATCTTACTTTCATCTGAGTTTAATTCTTCTGTATAATGGTAAATTTTTTAGCCTGTGGAGAAAGTCATTCTTAATGAGAATAAACAATAAATAGAGAATAAATGAGGAATTATATAATATAAAAATGTATTTATGAAGACGAATGATTTACAAAAATATTTATTTAATAAAAAATGAGTTTTTCAATTTTTTCCATAAGTTTTATTTGAGGATTTTGGGTTAGGTTAGGTTTTATGACTCATGCCCGGGCTTTAACAACGAGGTCATATCGCCTACTACCAAAGCGCTCTTTCGTCACTCTGGTGGACATGAGTCCGACTCTACTGTGGGAGTCCTAAATGTTGCCTACCCTAAATTTTTATTCACCTAGGGTAGGAGTCTTTAACGAGTACCTGACATCGTACAGGCTCGGGACCATCGCTTAACGTCCCGTCCGAAGGACGGCGTGCTTAAGTTTATTTTACCTCCCAGATAAAATAAACTAAAGGCCTCGGTCGGGTTACGAACCCACGACCTTGAGCTCAGAAGTCAAACACGCATACCACTGAGCTACCGGCGCCCTCATTTTGAGGATTTTGTTTATTTAAGCGAAATTTTTGAGTGGTAACTGCAAACATGCAACTCGGCCCTTAGAGAGGTTATAAAATATGAAATTTCAAATCTATATATTCAATGCAGTTATTGGCGTTATGAGATGATCTCCCTTTCCCTTCGTCCGATTGCGCAGAAAATGTGTGTCAATACATTCAATATAAAGGCAGTTATTTGAGCTTTGTATTAATCATCCCCTCTAATCCCATCTTCTCTTCTGACAATTTGGCTGAAAATCAATAGGTGTCGTCCTTAGAGTATTATGGAGACACATATAAAATAATGTGTCGATACATTTATTATATCGGGAGTTATCGTATTCAAAGACTATGGGGGCGTTCAAGTATTACGTAACGCAATTTTTGACCCTCCCTCCCCCCCATGTAACGCGCCGTTAACCCCTCCCCCCCCCCCCCCCTTTCTAAACGTTTCTTTATTTTTCCGTTAACTTTTCTTTATTTTTTTAGTTTTTCATTAGCCGTTTTCCAAATTTCGTTGGCATTTTTTTGGCACAGTTGTTCTGGCAAGACAGCATGAGAGCCTTTATAGACCAAGAACAGCTGATGATGCAAATCTCCCACTTTTGAGGACATTACATTATGAACTCACTTTAACAACACTGACTACAGCAATGTGCTTCTGCATAAACACTAACGAATACTGACAACGAAAACAAAATAAAAATGACGTACAATACAGTCGAGGGATTCCCCGTAAAACATAAACGAAAAGGGTTGCCAACTTGGGAGAACAAAATAAAAATGGCGTACAATACAATCGAGGAATTCCCCGTAAAACATAAACGAAGAGGGTTGCCAACTTGGGAGAACAAAATAAAAATGGCGTACAATACAATCGAGGGATTCCCCGTAAAACATAAACGAAAAGGGTTGCCAACTTGGCATTTAATTCCCTAGTTTCCCCCTCCCGCCCCTGTAACGCATCGTAACGTTTTACAAGACCCCCCTCCCCCCCAAATTGCCCCAATGGTCGCCCTTCATCAAGGCCAAACCTGTGATATCAGTTTTGTGAAGTAAAAGTGAGTAGACAGTGAAATTTTTATGTGAAGTGACTGGGGAAGGATCCGAGGAGATGGAAAATGAGTCGCACTCAAAATATTTTATTATTAGTGAAGAATTTATAAGTTTATAAAAGTTTCAAGCGTGACGTCACGAAGATAGGATTTTTTTTATATTTTTTCCAAAATGGCCACTTAGAATTCTTTCATTAAACTAGTAAAACTTGTTAATATGATTTAATTTTTTTTAATCATTCCCTCATTATCTCTTTAAAAGCAAATCTCAAATTCTCGAAACTTATGGACTTTACGGATGAAGCGCCTTTGTGGCAAGTACCAATGTCGGGACATAATAATTAATATTTTTAAATTTCAGTAATCAAGTCGGAGGACATTTTGATATTTTTTTTTGGTACTAATAAAGTAGTCTGGCCATTACAGTTTGAACTCACTTTAACAACACTGACTACAGCAATGGGCTTCTGCGTAAACACAAACGAATACAACGAAAAAAAAAAAAAAAAACTCAACTATTGGATTTATTATTTTAATTTTTAATTTAATTTTCAAAGATAAATACTTTTTTTTTTAGCACTATTTTCATTAATTATTAACAATATTAGCAATATATATAGAGTAAATATTACAATTTGGCATCCCTTATAATTAATAATATATTTAATAAAAGATAAAATAAACATTTTCCTTTTAGAGGGCGCCGGTAGCTCAGTGGTATGCGTGTTTGCCTTCTGAGCTCAAGATCGTGGGTTCGAAACCCGACCGAGGCCCTTAGTTTATTTTATCTGGGAAGTAAAATAAACTTAAGCACGCCGTCCTTCGGATGGGACGTTAAGCGATGGTCCCGAGCCTGTACGATGTCAGGTACTCGTTAAAGACCCCTACCCTAGGTGAATAAAAATTTAGGGTAGGCAAAATTTAGGACTCTCATAGTAGAGTTGGGCTCATGTCCACCAGAGTGACGAAAGACCTCTCTGGTAGTAGGCGATATGACCTCGTAGTTAAAGCCCGGGCATGAGTCATAAAACCTAACCTAACCTTTCAGAAAACAAATTGAATTTCTGACCGATTAACATGACTTCCCCTATACTACGAACAGCTGGGGAAATATAAATAAAATAATTAAATTTTCCTTCAAATTTACTCAAGCAACAAGAGTTGACTTGAATCGAAGTAATTAAATGTTGGAGAGATATTTGGAGTGGTGAAGGTACTTCAAATTCCAGGATAGCTATGGCACTGTTTGTAATTAATTATAGAGAGAAGCCTACACAAGGATTAGAAGGCGGTTTAGGGACATCACAAAAACAGACACTGGACCCTGGACCCCATGTGTTTCCAGGCTTCAAAACGTTTTTGCCAATTCTCATCCCCACAAATTGTGGACAACTTAAGAAGTGTTTTTAGATCCAATACATTCTGAACCTTCACTTATTAATATTTTAAGTATGTCATTAACTAATTATAAAGAACATTATGCAAATGGAATGGAAAATAAAAAATATAACTGATGTGGACTTTCTTATACAGTAGAACCTCTTTAAGTCGAACCTCGATAAGTCGAAAACCTCCAAAACTCGAAATCTCAACCCTCTATTACTCGAAATAATCGGTGAGTCCCTACAAGTCATTTTGGTACATATTTTCCCTCTATAACTCGAAAAAGTAAATTGGACCTCTGTCAACATAGCAATGTTGAAAGGCGAGTGTACTAGAGGGTTAAGTCATAAATATAAGCAGTATCAATGAACTTAGACCCCGATGAGTATTCATTTTTATGTGCTTACATGCCGTAAATTCATGCCAAGTCTAATCCCATCTTAAGTTAGCACATGAGACATTATCATCTCAAATTTCAAGTTCGTAGCTACAATAGTTTCTAGGAGTCAGAGTGCTCACATAGTTCTAATCCACATTCAGATAGACATCATCGCGAAAATGGCAAACATATAGCGGACCTTGGAATCGTGAAATTCCCTTGAAAATTCGATCTCAGTAAAACAAAAACAATGCATTATATCTCAGTTTCTGCTGTAATTTAATTATAAGAGGTAAGGTTTTGATAAATTTCATAAGGGGGACCTAAATGAGAACAGTTTAATTACAAATATGATATTCGATATTTTGTCAGTACAGATGGATATGCTTTGTTATCTGAATAACAAACTTTAATTAAATATAGATAATGCCATTATATGAGCAAAAACAGGCAACTATCTCATATGAAAAGATTCTTACTTACTTACGTTCTGTCTTGTAGAACCGGGCCTTCGGAACGATCTTCCGCCATTCTTCTCTATCCTCAGGCTCCCGTCTTCACCTTCTCCCACCCATCGTTCTGAGGTCGTCCTCCAGGTAACGTAAGCTCTCTACCTCTCTTCTTTGTCCTCTCGGGTGTCCCTCCTGAATCCTCCTCGGCAATCTGTCTGGCTCCATCCTCTGTAAATCTGGTACGGGCTCTTGTACAGGTCCCTCAGCTCTCTATTGGACCGTATCCTCCATCTCCCCTCAGGAGTAGGGTCGTATATCTTCCTCAATACCACTTCCTCCCACGTATTGAGCAAGACTTCGTCCCTCCTAGTTAAGACTCAGGTTTCACTCGCATATCGACCGGTCCAAGGATTGTTTTATAAATATTATTTTGACGTCTAGGGACACAGTCCTCGATCCGAGCATCTTGTGCATTGATCAGTAGCATCTATTCCCTGCCATTATCTTCGCTGTAATTTCTTCTTTAGCATCACTCCTTTCCGTGATAGAGGCTCCCATGTATTTGAAGCTATCCACCCGATCAAACCTGCAACCTCCAAGTACACGTTCCCTGACTCTTACTTCCTTCCTCGTAGTTCTCATGTACTTTTGCCCTCGTTGACTAGAAGACCAAGAAGACGCATATGCATTACCTTCACCTACCCATGTTATTTCGACATCACCTCTTCCACCTATGTAAGGTCGGGTCAAATCCACTCTCAGGATGTCAAATAAACTTAGTCTAGGCTCCAGTGCACACAAAGCTAGATGAAACTATGTTCGACATCAAAGCACTCACACAAGCTGTTCATGAAGCCCTGATAAACTCATTTGTATCCTGGAACCATGGAGCGGGGATGAGCTAATTTTCCATGTGAGAGAACTAAAAGGTCCGGTATTAACCCTGGACTGACCCTCCCAAATCCAATATAAGATCTAGTGGTGACCACTCGAATCAAGCAGCTAATAAAATCCAGCCACTCTCCCATTTTATGTACCAATCGCTCTCATATTGTCAACGTTCATATGACTTTAACCATTGTATCACCTAAATCTTATGTTTCCAATGAACGGGAGGTGTTTAAAATTAATTTAAAAAAAAGGCGCTGTAAATCAACGACAATGTACTTCCCCTCAACGAATTAATGATTTAACTTTTCACTCCGCTCTCAAAACCAGTCGACCGTTTGTGCCGATATTCAATAGTTCGCTTACATTGGGTCTTCATACCAAATTTTGTGTCGATAAATTCATTACATCAGCAGTTATTAGGCATTTTGAATTGAGCCCGATATTGCTGAAATTTGACAGTTTTTGGCCACATTTGATATTAAATTTAAATATAAATCTTCAAATTCGTATCAATATATACGATTTTCGGAGACCGATTTATTTTCATTTAATGTAGGTATTTCAATATTTCCAAAATATTGGCCCTTTTTGGTCTCCTTCTATTAATTTATTTTTTCTTCATTTAGATATACGATATTTCGTCCATCAGGACATTTTCAAGTACAACAACTGAAAAATATTACATAGATATGAACGTATAAAATTAACACTGTTAGTTAAATATAATATCTTATATTATATAATCAAAAATCACTATATAAAAAAAAAAAAAGGTATGTTTACAGTTAAATTCTAATAATTTCAATAATTATAATTAATTAAACATATACAGTGAGATTTTAGAAATGCTTGTATTTCCAGATGCACAATGAAGATATAGAAATATTTGTTAAAAATGTGGACACGCTATATACCTATATAAAAAATAATGTTTCATAGCATAACAAAATGGAGAATATTATAATGTAAGTAAGAAAGACAAAACATTTTTAGATATTATATTAAACTAACAGTGTTAATTTTTAAATAACTAAATGAAGGAAAAATAAATTAATAGAAGGAGACCAAAAAGGGCCAATATTTTGGAATTATTGAAATACCTACATTAAATTTAAATATAAAATTTCATGTCGATAGATTCATTACATCGGTAGATATTGGGGTTTTTGAGTTGAGCCTCGGTCATATTTATCATTTTGACATTTTCCTGTATATTTTGCTTAAAAGCAATTTTCATACTACTAATTTCTTTTATTTGTTTGTATCCCTTTAATCATTGAGGTAAAATGTATTAAATTTATGATAGATTTTATCAAAAATATTAATCATGTTAACATTTTTCTGTATATTTTGCTTAAAAGCATTTTCCATATTAGTAATTTAATTTATTTGTATCCGTTTAATAACTGAGGTAAAATGAATTAAATTTATGATAGATTTTATTAAAAATATTAATCATGTTGACATTTTTCTGTATATTTTGCTTAAAAGCATTTTCCATATTAGTAATTTAATTTATTTGTATCCCTTTAATCACTGAGGTAAAATGAATTAAATTATGATAGACTTTATCAAAAATATTTATCATGTTGACATTTTTCTGTATATTTTGCTTATAAGCATTTTCCATATTAGTAATTTAATTTATTTGTATCCGTTTAATAACTGAGGTAAAATGAATTAAATTTATGATAGATTTTATTAAAAATATTAATCATGTTGACATTTTTCTGTATATTTTGCTTAAAAGCATTTTCCATATTAGTAATTTAATTTATTTGTATCCCTTTAATCACTGAGGTAAAATGAATTAAATTATGATAGACTTTATCAAAAATATTCATCATGTTGACATTTTTCTGTATATTTTGCTTAAAAGCATTTTCCATATTAGTAATTTAATTTATTTGTATCCCTTTAATCACTGAGGTAAAATGAATTAAATTATGATAGACTTTATCAAAAATATTTATCATGTTGATATTTTTCTGTATATTTTGCTTAAAAGCATTTTCCATATTAGTAATTTAATTTATTTGTATCCCTTCAATCACTGAGGTAAAATGAATTAAATTTATGAAGGACTTTATCAAATATATTCATCATATTGACATTTTTCTGTATATTTTGCTTAAAAGCATTTTCCATAATAGTAATTTAATTTATTTGTATCCCTTTAATCACTGAGGTAAAATGAATTAAATTTATGATACGACTTTATCAAAAATATTCATCATGTTGACATTTTTCTGTATATTTTGCTTAAAAGCATTTTCCATATTAGTAATTTAATTCATTTGTATCCCTTCAATCACTGAGGTAAAATGAATTAAATTTATGAAGGACTTTATCAAATATATTCATCATATTGACATTTTTCTGTATATTTTGCTTAAAAGCATTTTCCATATTAGTAATTTAATTTATTTGTATCCCTTTAATCACTGAGGAAAGATGAATTAAATTAAATTTATGACAGACTTTATCGAAAATATTTAATTGAGATTTTTTTCTCCCACAGTATGATTGGTAGGGTTTTATATTTTGAAATATAATTGATGAGACTCAATTAGAGAAGGAAAGATGGTTTCGTATCAAGACCGAGATTTGAGCTTTAAGGAACCTTGATAATAAATACCCACTCTAAATATTCTCTTTTTCACACCGCCCCAACCCACAGCTTTTGTCAATACAGCTTTTAATTAAGAAACCTTGTATTATATCTTCAATAAGAAATCCTTTTTTTCACACTTGACTAAAAATTAATTTTTGTCTTTGTAAAAAACAGAATATAATTCACTTTTTTTTTCTCCCCTTCACATTCAGTCCCTGTGAAAATAAAATAAAATATAAAAATAAAAATAAGAGAAATTTTATAATTAACATCCTCTCTCTTAATAATTAACATCCCTATTTTTACTTCCCCGGGTATAGGGGAAGTTATGTAATCGGTCGATAAACTAATTATAAAATAGTTTTTATTATTGGTAGCCCAGAGTAGCGTGCTAGCTTATTGAGCTCAAAATCGGCGGTTCGAAACTCGGCCGAGGCCCTAAGTTTTTTTTATCTGGGAGGTGAAAAATCTTGAGCATGCCGTCCTTCGGATGTGACATTAAGCGATGGTCCCGAGCCAGTACGATGTCAGATACTCGTTAAAGACCCCTGCCCTAGGTGAGTAAACCTAGGTAAAGCAAAATTTAGGTCTCCCGCACGGTATTTATATGAAAAATTGATAAAAAAAATATATATATGTGATGTGGCTATTACAAGACTTTCTTATAACTCAAAACCATTTTATACTGGCATTACTTCGTATAACAATTTCACTCTCGGAATCCCGCTGTACAATGAAACAAAAAAAATACCACTGATGTCAACTTTTTTTCCAGTTTTTGAAAAAGGAATTCGGATAACTAGAAATTCAGGTGAAAACTCAGCATCGAATTTGGGGAAGTAACAAAGTTATTTAGTTTGCTGTCTTCCTCCAGCCAGACTCTAACCAGGTAGAGGGCGTTCTGATGGTCGTGTCCAGAAATTCAAGTTCCCATTGTTCAATCGCCTGCAAACGATGCCGACGAATCCATTGAACATATGCACACGTACTAAAAGAAGTTTTCACAATATTAACGAATCTCCGCATTCTAGAAACTGATTCATGATCCAATGAATTTTTCAGAATTAAAACAAAAAATCTGATTAACCAATAAATGGATACTACGATCATGGCACTCTTCTGACTACCGTCCCCTTGAAATTATTCATGGTTTTCATATACCGAAAGTACACCCTGAATTGTATTGCCATAACTTCTTCGTCATGTATCACTCACATTATCAAGGCCATAAAAAGCAAAATACCCATATAAACTATTTATTAAATACACTTCATTAAAGTATCAAATGAGAAACAAACAGTAATTTAATTGACAGTGTATCCGGCAGAGTGTGTAGATGCCTGCAGTGCGGTTTTGCTTTCCCGACTTCAAAGTGTTTTCCCCTGTTCGGGGGAACTCCTGAGACACTCTTAATTACAATCCTACTTGCCTCAGCTGAGAGCTATTACAAGTCCAATAGACCCACACCTTTCCCTTTCCATACACAATTAGTCTCATATATAATACATTCATTACACCAAATATATTCATTACATCAATTAATATTTTGCATTCACACGATGTATAGGGGAAATTATGTAATCGGTCAAGAATTAAATGCAGAGTTTTCAACGGCATTTATATATATTGTAATATTTGTTTTTAAAACTTACTTTACTCTACTTTTACTTTCCCTGGCGCTATGGTCCTTGTAGAACCTGGGCCTCCGCATCAATCTTCTGCCATTCTACTCTATCCTCGGCCTCCCGTCTCCATCTTCTCACACCCATCGTTCTGAGGTCGTCCTCCACGTCCTCCAGCCAACGTAAGCGGGGTCTACCTCTTCTTCTTTGTCCTCCCAGGTGTCCCTCCAGTATCTTCCTCGGCGATCTGTCTGGTTCCATCCTCTGTAAATGCCCCAGCCATCGCAGCCTCCCTGCTTCACGAAGGCCATCAGGTCCCTCAGCTCCCTATTGGTCCGTATCCTCCATCTATCCCCCTCTGGAGTAGGGTGGTATATCTTCCTCAATACCTTCCTCTCCCACGTATTGAGTAAGACTTCGTCCCTCCTAGTCAGGACCCAGGTTTCACTCGCATATGTGACGACCAATCTCAGGACTGTTTTATAGATTGTTATTTTGGCGTCTCGGGACACAGTCCTCGATCCGACCACCTTCTGCAGTGAGAGGGCATCTCGTGCCACAATGAATGGGTTTTCTTTCTCCGTATGAGGGCTACTGACCCGCATACAGTCGTCAATGAAGCCATCGGCACGACCTCGGGTCTGTCAAGCAGCCATAAATGGGAAATCTGCAACGAAATGTGTCAATCAATTACTGTAAAAACGTCTCTTAGTAGTCAAGGAAACAACTCATCGGTACATGTGCGAATTTCTCTAACCAATTAGCGAAAGAGAGTTCAATGACATTTTACGAATTACGTTTTCGCCCCCTCTCTGTCTATTAGGGGTGTAAAACTATCGATGGCAATATATAGATAGTTTTTGAAACTATCGATCAATTTTTTTCAAGCAGAACTGACATCCAGTCCACTCTATGCTCATGTATATGCACACATGTACCATGGAAGTAATTTAAGGAAGGTAAGTAAGATGTCGTACAGTGTAAGTAGGTACCTATATTTATTTTAGTAGCAAAAAAGTAGAATGGTTCGTTAACGCAATCAGGAACTAAACTACGAACTTCAATAGCACATAAAAATATGAATTCAAAACACGTATATATATATATTATATATTGACCAGATGAGTTTCCATTGTAAGTACTAAAAAAAATATAAACAAAAATCAAACACTAGAACATCAGAAACCTACACAAAATAAAATAAAACAAAAAACCAACAAGTGATCCTTCAAACTGGAAGTGTCCCCGGAAGTTCTGTATTTCGCACTGCAAAAACGACATATAGCCAGTTTTTTTGGACCCACATCCTTATCGAAGTAACTTCACACATCGGACTTCCGTTTACGACTCATTTTTCAGTTCAAAACAACAAAGCACGCTACAAGAATAGTAAATTTTCATTTCAAAGCAACGAAACACTCTACAAGACCAGTAAATATAACCTTCCTTCGATTCAGTGGATCCCAGAAATACAAAGTCCTTAAACTATCGATAGTTTTACATCCCTACTCGTTGGTAATGAATGTTTTCCAGTGCAATATGGCCATGCGCGGTCTTTTTTCCGATTTTTTTTTTCTTTCCACCAATTTCAAATTTTGAACTTACAAGCATGATTAAAGAAGCAAACATGTTGAAAACACCAATAGTGAGGTGCGGAAAGTGGATTATTCGATTTTAACGCACTCTTAAAAGATAGCAAAATCCAAAATTTTGCAGAGCACATAAATAATGTTACAGTTTGAATTAAATTGTTTTTTTTTCGCCAACTTTTGCTGAACTTTCCATTGATACTACCGGCGGTCCTCCCTGGACAGAAAAACCTCTTTACACTAGCAAATGTGCATCCTACTGGTAGTATAGTACGTTCTACCATTAAAAAAAAAATAATAATAAAAAAATCCCTCTATATATAACAGAATTTGTCCCTGTATTGGTAGATATTGGTAGGATTGATCAAGTTTTGTTTGCCCTTGGGCTGGGATTTATTTGCCTTGGATAGAGGAAGACCCGACAAAGGCAAATACTGCTTCCAAACTCTCTTTGGCAAATATCACATTTGTTCATGTAATTGACGACGGACCCAACCCATATCAGTCTGTTGACATTGTTTGGTTCGTTGTCACAACATAAAGAAGACCATACCTAGCACATTTACCCAAGGTACTCTGCTAATGTAGACAGATACATCGTATAGCCCCAAACGTTCGCCAACAAGTGTTATTATATTGCTAATATATAATATATTATATATTGCTAATATACATTATATTATATATTGCTGATATACATTATATTATATATTGCTAATATATATTATATATTGCTAATATACATTATATTATATATTGCTGATATACATTATATTATATATTGCTGATATACATTATATTATATATTGCTAATATATATTATATTATATATTGCTAATATACATTATATTATATATTGCTGATATAAATTATATTATATATTGCTAATATACATTATATTATATATTGCTAATATATATTATATTATATATTGCTAATATACATTATATTATATATTGCTGATATACATTATATTATATATTGCTAATATACCTTATAATATATATTATATATGGCTAATATATACCTATTATATTATATATTGCTAATATATACCTATTATATTATATATTGCTAATATATATTACATATTACTTAGTAGGAGTAAGTTGACAACGGACCCTGAAGCTCATAGCAGCCTCCTCCACCGGTCGCCAGTTCACCACACGGTGATCCACGACATCCTTCTTCACCAGGCCATCTGAGCCGTGGTCTTCAAACATACTGGTGGAAACAATGTCGGTCCGGTCTTTGCCAAGGAACCCTCCTCGGCGACTTAATCGACGTCGGTCGCGTGACCTTCTGCCTGAGGAGGCGGTGGTGCTGACCAGACGCTTCATAAAGAGACTCAAGTGATGTGTTTTTCTTTTTATTCTGTTCATATTGCGATGTATGTTCACAGTCGGAAATTTCAAACTTATTTATTTATTCATTTACATATTTACAAAGGCATAACATTTGCCATTAGCAATTGCGATAAATAATGCAGTGGCAAAATGCGTGGCTGTACTGCTGGGGTACGTGACCGAAGAGGAGTCCAGACTAGTCCTGGAGCAGTCTCCTCTGCCATATCCGCTTGAGGCGTCGTGGTGGATTTGTGGAGAGGGTGTGGATAATTCTTGTATAAGTGAATTGGCGTGATGATGAGTTTCTCGTGAAAATGTAGATACCGTGTCCTGATAACAGAAGGTAAAAATGGGATGTTGAGGTCATCATGTAATGTGAGGCTGGAAAAGTAAAATTTTTTTTTTTTTTTTTTTTTATCCTACGCCCACCTTTGGCATTTCAGCCATGCGATGTCTTGCTGCCCAATAGAGTGACGCCTTGTATTTATCGTGGGACATGTTATCCCGGGCTTGGACAATATCAATCAGCGCAGAGCAGGTCGGAAGATGGTCCCCTGTCATTTCCTCATCGTTGCAGAGCGGGCATATCGGTGAATCGGCCACTCCTATCCTTTTCAGATGTTTCTGGAGGCAGTCGTGTCCTGTGAGCATCCTGAAGTTGGCCACCGCCACCCTCCTAGCCATGTCCCCAGCTATCCGATGTTTTTCCTCCAGCAGGACTCCCCATCTCTTGCCAGCAGCTGCGCTTATCTGGTGTTCTCTCAGCAGATCTTTGTAAGTCTTGTCAATCTGCTTCTTTGCCGTAGCCAGATTGGAGGGCGTGATAGGCTGTTTCATTTGGGAACCTTCTTTAGCCAACCTATCAGCCTTTTCGTTGCCTGGGATCCCGCAGTGGCTAGGGATCCATTGCAATACTATATTCTTCCCCTTACCAAGGAGCGCACTGATCCTTCGCCTGCAGAGTAACACATTCAGCGAAGTGTGCTCGTCAGCTCCCGGTTTAGTGAGGGACTTAATTGCGGCCTGCGAGTCAATCAGGAGGACAAACTTTTCCTTTGGGCTATCTTCGATATGTTCGACAGCTAGCAATATTGCTGAAACCTCTCCGTCGAAATTATTCGCCCCCGTGCCTATTGCAGCAGCTTTTTGGTAGTTTGTGGAGTATACCCCTGCGCCAGCATTACTAATGGCCGAATCAGCTGAGCCATCTGTGTAGATATGTATCCATTCCTCAATGGGATACCGTTCTTCCACTGTTGCCATGGCTGCGGCTCTAAGCTCGTGTGGTAATATGGTACCTTTATTCACGTCAACCACTAAACTGATATCTCCCTTCGCCAAACGAAGATCTAAGATACTTATTTCCCCTATGGTCGGGAGCCTTTGTCGGTTTTCCAGGGTCAGTTTCCGATCGATGGTTAATTTATTAACTGCCGTGGAAAAGGTTTTCTGAGTTTTCAGCCTGTTAGCTGCAGGTCTGTGTTGTTTCCAGTAAGGATCCTTCAGTCTTCTGAGCTTTTCATTCAGTTTTAAGGCTGCTTTTTCTCTTCGGATTTGGAGGGGTTCCATCCCGGTTTGCAATTCCATAGCCGTGATCGGAGTGGATTTCGTGCCTCCAGTTATCAGTCTCAGAGCCTGGTTTTGTATCAGATCTACCTTCTGGAGGACAGCCGGGGTAGCCGTCACTAAAAGCTCTCCTCCATATTCCATGGCAGGTCTTACGTATGTCCTGTAGGTGGTTGCTAGAACGTCTTGGGATGATCCCCATTTCACGCCGGCAAGGCGTTTCATTAACTTCAGCCTTGTAATTCCCCGTTCTGCTGAATGTCCCGCTTGTTTTGACCAGCTGAGCTTGGAGTCTAGCTTCACCCCGAGATATGTTGCACAATCTGTGCGTGGTAACTCCGCGTCCTTATATTTGATGCTGATGCTGTGACTCTTGGTGGAGAGTGAGAATAACTGATATTCACTCTTGGCTGGATGAACAACCATCTCATTTGCGTCGGCCCATTCTGCTAGGATTTTCATTGCTTCATTCATGCAGTCTTCTAGGGCTCCTATACTACTGCTCGTAGCCCATACCACCAGGTCATCGGCGTACAGGAGGGCATTCACACCCGCTAATTCTGTTATTTTTCTAATTATATCATCAATCATAATGTTGAAAAGAGTGGGGCTGATGACTGATCCTTGTGGGAGTCCCTGTCGCGTCTGTGAGTAGCCAGTTCGGGTATTATTGTGTTTTACTCGAATAAATCTCTGAGACAGAAATGAGGCTAGCCATTTATACATATTGCCGGAGATGCCTAGTTTCTTTACCTTATTTAGTAGCATTTTCCTCCATACTCTATCGAATGCTGCTTTGAAGTCAATGAAAATGGCTAGCGAACTCTGCTTGCGATGGAATCCGTCTTTGATTTCCTGGGATAGCCGGATAATTTGGTCCATGGTGCTCCTATTTCTCCTGAACCCTGCCTGGCAGTGGGATATATGCCTGCTTTTCTCCAGAAAACAATGAAGCCTCACGTTCACCATCCTTTCCATTAATTTCGAGAAGACGCTCGTGAGGGAGATGGGTCTGTAGCTATCCAGTTGGTCCTGCGGCTTCCCTTTCTTCAAAATAGGTGTGACTTCCGCTTTTCTCCAATCGCAAGGGATGTGAGCAGTCCATACCTTATTGATATACTTAAGTATAACCGCTTTTGCCTTTGAACCCAGACGCATCAGGAACTCTGGGAGCAGTTCGTCCGGACCAGCGGACTTCCCTGCAGGGGACTTTTCCAATGCAATATCCAGCTCAGTCTTGTTGAACGAAGAATTGAACAGGTCATGTTCCCATCTCTGGAGGCAGGTAGCAGTCAAAGGGAGTGTCGCTCGACTCTTTGGTTGAAAATTACTTACTTTAGCGTAGTATTTTCTGAACGCTTTGGCGATTTCCATACGTGAAGTGATTTCTTTACATCCTACCGTAATAGGACTACATCCGCTTGGCACCTCTCTATTAATTCTACTAAGAAACTTGTGAGCGTTGATCCCATCCTTGCGGAAATCCAATTGTTCTAAGAACTCTCTGTAGGTGGTTTGTTTAGAGTGTATTATTTCCCTCTTGAAGATAGCTTGTTTCTTCCGTAGGTCGATACAGTCCTCCTTAGATCCGGTATTTTCTGCATTTTTCCTCGCTGAATCCCTTTCTTCTTTAAGACTTTGGAGATTTTCATTCCAGAAAGGAGAATACCTCTTTCTCTGTCCCCTTGGTATGCTCTGGTTTGCACAATTAATGATCATTTTCACGAGCCCTCTATATGCTTTATCAACACCTTCTTGCAGCAGGTCTTCTGTAAGGGTGGCATCACTCAAATGTTTATATTTCTCCCAGTTGGCTTTTTTCAGGTTCCATCTAGACATTCGAGGCTCCTTACAGCACTTCGCTTCTAGGAGTAAGTCTACCTTCAATATTTTGTGCCCTGCACCGCCGGGGGCTGAGACGAGAGAATGTTTTACATTTTTTAGGCTTGAACGAGCTAAGACGAGGTCCGGGTGTGATGTCTTCCCGGTGAATGATAAGAAAGTGGGATTTCCCCCTTCATTTTCTACCAGTTCAATGCTGTGAGCGTCAATTAAGTCCTCCACTATCGCACCAACGGCATCTCTACGCGCATAGCCCCACCTTGGGGAATGGGCATTGAAATCTCCGAGAATAATGGTGTTCCTATTCAGGTCAGATGTTAGCCAATGGAGATTTGGCTTATTGGTCGGAGGGTTGTAGATAAATACGACTCGTATGAATTGGCTTCCTTTCCAGATGGTTAGTTCTGCCGCTTCTAATTTGTCCCATTCTGTCATCTCCCTCCTAACTCGCATTTTTGTTACCATTGTGCTCTTCACTGCTAGAATCATGCCAGAAGCTATCTGTCTTGAACGTTTCAGGGTAAACATTTGATAACCTGGGATTTGGTAGAACTGCATATTATCGGTTGCGGCTCCTGCTTCTACAATTCCACACGCGTCAGAATCATTCTTAGTAATAATGTGTTTCAGTTCAGTAAACTTGTCAGAGGTTAATCCACCAGCGTTCCAACAGAGAAGTCTGAAGCTGGTTTTGTCATGGCCTTTAAAAAGACCGTTTGCCTTGTTTTGTTTCGGCCTATTTGTTTGCGTCATTGGGCTGCAAGTATTGGCGACAAATGTGGGTCGTTTAGCCGTGAGATCTTGGAGACTTCCAAGAGGCTTCTCCAACGTTTCCAGGGGGCACTACGATGGAAGCGACCTACTCCACCCCCCGGAAAAGTAAAATGGCGCATCGGCAATATGGCATAGTGAAATGGATTGTATTGACTGAAGACGTTGTATGTTTGATTTTTTAGCTGATCCCCATATCTCGATGCCGTAAGTCCAGATGGGTTTTAGTATAGTGTTGTATATGTAAAGTTAGTTTTCAAGCGATAATGTCGATCGTCGTCCGATGATTGATTTCAGTCGTCCAAATCTTCCTTTGAGGTCTGTGCGTTTCAGTTTGATATCGCAAGTTAAACATCTGTCTAAATGAAGTCCTAGTTATCGGACAGAGTGAAAGTGGTTTGCAGAGATTTGTCTCTATTCATTTTTATTCTCCATTTGTTGGCCCAATCTGTTAGCTGGTGTAAATTTCCCTGTAAGTATGAGCTTGCTTGTGTTGGGTGTTGAGAGAATGGCTATGTCGTCTGCGTATGTAACGAGTAATGTGTTGTGGGATGTGTAGAGAGAGAATAGTAGGGGACTGAGGGAACTACCTTGGGGAACTCCAATCCGATCTCCAATCAAAATTTTAAAACATGAATATCTTGAATTCAACTTTTTGTGGGTTAACACATACACGCAGAACCCGTTTCTAACTTATTTTAATGAAATGTTGAGATTCTCGAAAGTTATCCTCCCCCAAAATCTGTGTCCCCCCAACTCTAGGCTTGGATTAGTGGTCCTGATGGAGCTAGTCTGTTTAATTACCCCTAAGCAGCCTTTCTCTGATACATTATTCATAGACCACACCCTCTCAGCGGTAATCACTTGGCTGGGGACCCCCGCTACCGTTCTATCTGGGGCCAAACTCTATCTCAACCAACCACAATACATTTTCACCTTATCAACCTCACTTCTAGATGCAAAACTGAAAATTTCATAATTTTTAAAGACTGTCCCTTGACTATATAGACAGCTGATCCTTTTTAAACAAAATGCAACTGGACCATTTTTGCATACTTCTTTTACTAATCAATTTACATCTATTTAGGAGGGCGCCGAAACCCGACCGAGGCCTTTTAGTTTATTTTATTTGGGAGGTAAAATAAACTTAAGCACACCGTCCTTCGGATGGGACGTTAAGCGATGGTCCCGAGCCTGTACGATGTCAGGTACTCGTTAAAGACCCCTAGCCTAGGTGAATAAAAATGTAGGGTAGGCAAAATTTAATACTCCCACAGTAGAGTCGGGCTCATGTCCACCAGAGTGACGAAAAAGCGCTCTGGTAGTAGGCGATATGACCTCGTAGTTAGAGCCCGGGCATGAGTCATAAAACCTAACCTAACCTAAAACCTAACATCTATTTAGCAGCTGTTCTCATTAAAAACTCAACAATTTGGCGATCCTCTTCATCAAAATAATAATAATTGACACTGTAATATTTTAACAATCCTAATGTGTGTAATTGTTTACATCGAGCAACGAAAGAGCGCTCTGGTAGAAGGCATATGACATGATTCCAATATCCTTCTGGAATGCCTTGAAGAACTGGAGTCCCTGAACGGACCAAAATAGAGTAGTCTTGAGTTAGGTGCCAGGACATCAGGGTTTTGAAAGGGGTCCCAAAGCAAAAACATTCAAAACTCTTTGTAGCGGAACCCTCAGAGAAAAGGAGTCGAGAGCTTCTGGATATGAGCAGAATGGATCTAAGAATATGACAGGGCTGATCACAGGACACTATCATATGAACAAACACCTGCACAGTATGAAATGAAATGAAAAATAATCTTAAAAAAAAAAAAAAAAATCACAACTATGAAGTTACGACAAATAATTTAGGAAAAACAAAAGAAATACAAAAATCTTTTATTTTTATGTTAATAGCACAAAACAAAATATTTTGGTTGTGATAATAGTGTTTATTGACGGGGTTGAACCCAATATAAATTTGTTAAGTATACTTATTTAAATAGATTTACAAATTGTATGTAAATGCAGGCAGATATATTTACATTATCTCTGTGGAGGAAGGACAAGAATAATTAAGCTTGAATACTTATACAACAATAAATAATAAAATTTTCAAAAAAATTTCCAAAAAAAAATTTTCAAAAAATTTTCAATAAAATTTTCAAAAAAATTTCAAAAAAATTTTCCAAAAAATTCTCAAAAAAATTTCAAAAAAAAAATTTCCAAAAAAAATTTTTCAAAAAAATTTCCAAAAAAAATTTTCAATAAAATTTTCAAATGAAATATTTCAAAAAAATTTTCAAAAAAAATTTCAAAAGAATATTTTCAAAAAAAATTTTCAGAAAACATTTTTCAAAAAAATAGGTATTTTCAAAAAAAAATTTTAAAATAATTTTTATATCACTATATTTTTTACTTTATTTTTTTGCTTATATATTTTTTATTTAATAAATTTTATGTCTATAAAGATTTTTTATCACGTCTAGTAATAAATAAAGGGAAACCAATATAATACTAATAATAACAATTATAATTTTTTTTAAATAAATAGAAGGATAAGGGGGAAAAAATAGAAAGTAAGAATAGGGCACACAATAGGCCTACTATGGCCGCGGTGACATCATCAGCCCTTAAATAATAATAATAATAATAAAGTAGAGCCCGGACATGAATCACAATAACTAACTATATTACTTTAATTGTTTTTCAGACAAATAATAAAATTGTTAACGATAGTTGTGTTACTGTCTTACAGATAGCCTGAAAAAAGCAGAGCAGAAGGCTCAAAACCTTCCATCTCTATATATATTTCAATTACTCCTTTTTCCTCCTCACATATATACAAGAAGTTTCTTTTATAAAATAAAATAAATTATTTCATCAAAAAGAGAAGTTAGTTTAGAAGCAAGGCTTGAGATCAGGCAATGGTTTCCCCTTGCATTTGAGTTCCCAGCCGTGCCAAGCATGGTACCCTTGGCGTTTCTTGATCTTCTTGGCACATTCAACACTCTTTGTTATATCATCAGACAGGAGATCTGAAACAAAATGACATTCTTAGATAAGCTATCGATATAAGAGGTCCTACAACTCGGGCAGAAAGGATGATCCTTTTCTACTTCTAAAATATGTTCTACTGTAATTATTCGACTTATAGTCACAACCAAGGAAGCCTATAATCCTGAGGCACAGGATTGGGCAGACCTGTTTTACAGAAATATAATATTCAAAAAATCTTACCTTTACATGTTACATGACAATCTTTGCCAGGAGTAGAACCTTCAGAACACCACCATTTGTTGTTTATCTGAAAATTAAATACAAGATTCAATTTTAAAAAAATGTTTATGGTAACAATTAAGTACATTATAGTTTAACCAATTGTTAGTTATTGTGACTAATGCCCTGGCTTAAACGCCTACTATCAGTCCTAAATTTTGCCTAGTAAATGACATCGTACAAGCTCGGGACAATCGCATAACGTCCCATCCGAAGGATAGTGAGCTCAAGGTTTTTAGGTTTAATTAGAAAATCTAAAAGCTTCGGCCGGGTTTCGACCCGCGATCGTGAGCTCAATAAGCTATCACGCTAAACGAATGTGCTCAATCTGTTTTAAACAATCAGGTTCAAAAAAAAACATTTAATGTAAATATAATGATATATACATTTGTTATGAGCACACATTTAAACCAGAAAATACATGTACATACTAAAAAATATATATGTAAGTATATAAAAAAATACAAAAATATGAAAAAATGAATGAGTTGCCTGTTTTAAAAAATGAAGTGATTTTATATTATTTTTTAAAATTTTGACTGAGTATTTACGTGGCTTCGGAGGCGACATGACTCCCGAAAGACAAATGCAAACTAAGTCAAAGTTTTTAAAAAGGGTTTGTTTTTGTGTGGAGGGAATTTCCACTTGGGGGCCATGGTGGCCGTGCGGGCTAGAGCATAGGGCTTTTGTCGCATGGTCTCACCATGGTTTGCGGGTTCGAATCCCTTCCGGGGCCATGGATGTCGTAAATAACTAGATAACACAGTGACATGGCTAATATGGATCGTATAAGGCCAAAAAAAAAAAAAATTACCTGGAAAAGACCATAGTCGATGCTTCCACCTTTGTTAACGTGGATAGCTTTCGTATTACGGCTACTTTCTGACTCAATCAAGCATACCCCTAAACAATTAAACATTTAAAAAAAATTATATTATCATTCATCTAAAAATAATTTTGCATTAGAATAAGAAATAGGCCAACGTAATCGTTAGTACTCGTAGAACATACACATCGCAGCCGTCGTAGAATAAAGGTACAACTCAAAAATTGAATTTGTTGGGAAATCAACATTAAAGGTTTTGTTCTACACTTTTGACTACCTCCTCATTTAAACGCTACCACGAGTTTGTCCGAGGGCGCCGGTAGCTCAGTGGTATGCGTGCTTGTCTTCTGAGTTCAAGAACGTGGGTTCAAAACCCGACCGAGGCCCTTAGTTTATTTTATCTGGGAGATAAAATAAACTTAAGCATGCCCTCCTTCGGATGGTCCCGAGCCTGTACAATGTCAGGTACTCGTTAAAGACCCCTGCCCTAGGGTGAATAAAAATTTAGGATAGGCAAAATTTAGGACTCTCACAGTAGACTCGGGCTCATGTCCACCAGAGTGACGAAAGAGTGCTCTGGTAGTAGGCTATAGGACCTCGTAGTTAAAGCCCGGGCATGAGTCATAAAACCTAACCTAACCCCATTTATTATTTTCCTTCTCAAAACCCATAATCTATAATACATACCTGTGTTCTTTAGGTTAACTATTCCTTCTGTCCATCAGAATCTTTCAATTATAGAACGTTTTTATTGTGTCGACTTCTACAATTTTGATCAGTTTTGATAAGTTATAGATAGGTACTGATGATGGGAGTGCTTCCCAAAACGTTTGTAATACCAGAAGGCAAAAGATAAATGAGAGGTTTTGCTGTAATAATACTTATATTACAAATGAATTGAGAATCTCCTTACAGAACCCCAAAAGGAATAATATATATATATATATATATATATATATATATATATATATATATATATATATATATATATATAATCGGATATTATTACAGATTATTATGAGAAGAGTTTTATTACAAATTACGGTTGAACAATATTGGTAAATAAGTCTCAAATCTCTATTTTGACTAAATCCAACAAAAAATATTCTAAGCTACAACCACAAATGAACTAAAATGTTACAATCGCAATGCTACATTAAAAAAAAAAAAAAATTTTGAATGAAATCTTTTAAATGAAGATTTCTTCATTCCATGTAAATGTTTATAAAGTCTGTCTTAGATAATTAATTTTTTTGGGGGGGTTGGGGGGGTGCAAGGTGAGCGTTGGGATTTTTTCGGATTGTCTCACCATGGTTGTGGGTTCCAGTCCCGCCTGGGAGAGATTTTTATTTCTTTGTTTTTATTTTGGCCTTATATACGATGCATATTAGCCATGCCTCTTATAAAGGTGTTTTATCGAGTTATTTACAACATCCATGGCCCCGGGAAAGAGTTCTATCTACGAAATAAAACTTACTCCCGGACGGGATTCGAACCCGCAAACCACGGTGAGACCATGCGACCAAAGCCCTAAGCTCCAGCCCGCACGGCCACCATGGCTCCCTTGTTAATAACCAATTATACACCTTTATAAAAGACATGGCTAATATGCATAGTACATATCGTCGGCCTAAACGTGATATCTCGACAGCGACATTTTTCCGAATTTTTTTTTTTTTACCAAAAAAAACTATGGATTTAGTGGGACTTTGTATACGACATAAAATGAAAAAAACATGAAATACGGTTTGAAGAACCGTACCTTGCAAAAGAAATGGGAACGAAATTCTGGTGAAACCTGGTAACTCCGTCAAGTACGTTAATTCTTTACTTGGATTTGGAAACTAGCTTAAAAACAATTCATGGCATGCATATACATCTCACTTAATACAAATGTCGAAAAAATTGGGGTTTTCTATAAAGAATATTTTGTTAATCAGTTTTTCGTCTCTCCTGTAAAGTTGACTTTTTGCACATACGAGGTATCACGTTTAGACCGACGATATGGTCATTGAAAAATTTATTAATTAAGGTGAATTTATTGAATTTGAATATTTGTCCGTAATTACTTTTATACATTTATCTCTATTATTTAGGTTAGGTTAGGTTTTATGACTCTTGACCGGGCTTTAACTACGAGGTCATATCGCCTACTACCAGAGCGCTCTTTCGTCACTCTGGTGGACATGAGCCCGACTCTACTGTGGGAGTCCTAAATTTTGCCTATCCTAAATTTTTATTCACCTAGGGTAGGGGTCTTTAACGAGTACCTGACATCGTACAAGCTCGGGACCATCGCTTAACGTCCCATCCAAAGGACGGCGTGCTTAAGTTTATTTTACCTCTCAGATAAAATAAACTAAGGGCCTCGGTCGGGTTACGAACCCACGTTCTTGAGCTCAGAAGTCAAGCACGCATACCACTGAGCTACCGGCGCCCTCTGTCTATTATTTATAAACCAATAAAATAATTTTGTAGAACACAAATAATTATTAAAATGCGTCTAAAAGGTGACAATGAGGTTATTGGAAAAACCAAGTAATAAATCAGCTGTATCAAGATAGCTATCTAAATGAGGTCAACTAAATTAAACTATAACCTCGACTATATTCGAAAAAATATCGGGCAGTATAAGTTATCTCTATTTTGAGTAGTTTATATAAACCGGGGTTTCCTTGTGTGATAGTTATTTCAATACATTTGATAAGTTATAATCGATATTAGTTTTAGTCGATATTAGTTGTGTGACACATTCATTGAAACATTAGTGATAATAAATACAAAGCTGCTTTTGTTGATTGAGTTTTATTTATTTTTTTATTTATGTAGTCTGTGTTATAGTTTGCTAAGTTCATGAATTAAAATAAAATAATTAATTATATTATTGATCCTTAGGTCCTTTCACGAGTGGTGAAAAGTGTTGAAATGGGGAAATGTTTACATATAATAATTATAATTATTGATGTCCAAAATACAGCTATTATTTGTGTCACAGGTAAGGACAGGGGCGTAGCCGTGGAGGCAGGGGGGGGGGGGGGCGCGTGTCCCCCCTCCCCTGGTTAGAGCGAATAACCAAGATAAAAATTAAATAAACTGAAAACATAGTTTTTATTAAAAATGGATTGCTTGCAAGTTACCAATAGGGTCTTCAAATTTCCGGTGCGTCTGATTCCTAAATCAGCAATCAGCTGTTACATAAATGTACATGTACAAAACAAGTCATATTACATTTATTTAAATATATATGAATTTGATTATTTCATTTCCTCGCTCAAAATCGTCATTTATGTTATACTTTATACTGTTAAATCTGATTTTACATACGCAGTAAAAATGAAAGCGCAGCAGCAGCAAATGCACGCTATTGGATGTGAGTTAATTCTAAAAGTACAGAAACCACAGCGTGCATTTGCTGCTGCTGCGCTTTGGATCATCAAATTTCTCGTGCGTCTGATTCCTAAATCAGCATACTGTTGTTACATAAATGGACATGTACAAAACAAGTCATATTACATTTGTTTAAATATATCGTCACCTTAATACTACAACTAGATAACTCGAAATTCGGCATGTACGGGATAATTGTACCATTAGTTGTATTTTGCAGGTTTCTTTGTTGTGCTAGAAGTAGACAACTCTAAGAAAATATGTTAAGAACTTATGTAAAAATGTCCGTAGTTCAATTTGGATCATTCTACAACGGCTTATTAAAAAAAAAAAAAAAGATTTGCGTTTTTCTCAAAATTAAATTTTGAGATGTCTAGGTGTAGTATTAAGGTGATATATGAATTCGATCATTTCATTTCCTCTCTCAAAATCGTCATTTATGTTATACTTTATACTCTTAAAGCTCATTTTACATGTGCAGTAATTATGCAAAGCGCAGCAGCTATTGAATGTGAGTAATTTAATTCTAAAAGCAAACAAACCACAGCGTGCATTTGCTGCTGCTGCGCTTTGAATTTTTGCTGCTCATGTAAATTCAACTTAAGTATTACAGTCAGTGGTTACCTCAGGGGGAGCTACTAGAGGTCCGAGTCTCCCAAATTGATAACAAAAAGTCTGCAACGCTAACCACGGAAACTGCGGGCTGTGCCCCCGGGAGTCTATACCCCCATCCTCATAGCCTAACTTTGCTCCCCCCCCCCCCCCCCCCCCCTGCTCGAAATCCTGGCTACGCCCCTGGGTAAGGATATAATTGTATTAAAACACTTAATATAGCAATGATGTTTACATTTAATGGACACTGAGGAGTGGTTCGCAGACCAAAACATTGAAAAAATGAATCAAACTTCTTAAAAATAAAACTTACAGTCAGGGAGATCACTTCTGCTGAGGCCTTGTCTGTCCAGTTTTTGTGCAAGTTCACATCTCGAAAAAATTTTAGCCCAAGATAGACCAATAAGAAATGATAGTAAAATGTACAATTCTATTTGTCTCCTGAAAAACAATTAATGTAACAATAATATTTATTTTGAGGAAACATTTCACTTCTAGTAGTCTTCATTTAGTGAAGTTAGTAAAATAGAAAAATAGTAGCAACGAATAAAATAATTACAATATTGATCCTTAGGGCAGGATGTGCTGAGATATGTCCATGCTTGTGATAGGAGGCCACCTATTGGTAGGTCCTCGGGTCGAAAATATATCAGGTAATTATTAGGTCAAAAACAAAAAAAAAAGAAAAGAATAAATAAAAAAATTAAAATTCAATTTTGATGAATGGGTAGTACCTAGGTAATAGAGGTAATAAAAGTAAAGGAAATTAGTGTTGAAAAATATTAATAATGAAAATTATTCAATATGGCAATAAGTCGCGGTTCCACCTTCTCTTCAACCTTCGTGAAATGATATGAAAAGAAATTTTATTATTCTGGGACCGAGGTCCCCTAAGAATAAATACATACAGAGTATAGAGAAGGAGATATACAAAACAATAGCATGAAAAAACAAAATTGACAGCATAATTATGAAGAAAAAAATAATAAAAGTATCTACTATATGAATAAAAGAGAATATATAAAAAAAATACAAAAAATAGTATATAGATAACAAAAACATACATAGATTAATAAACACGACAGAGCATAATACTGTGATGGTTGATTATGAAAGAGAGGGGAGGATGCCCAGACAAGGTTTGAAATAAAATTAATTTTAGACAGTAGGGGCTAGATAGAAAAGTGTGAGGAGAGAGAAGAAAAATAAAAATACATAATAAAATAAGATAAAATAAAAAATAAATAAATGCTTGATGAAAAATATATATCATATAAAGAAAATAGAAAGAGAAAAAAAAATTGTTGTTGTTTAGATAATGTACGTATTCATGGGTTTGTATTCGTGTAAAGTTTGCTAAAAAAGTGTTTGTATTGTTTGGGGTACTGTTTGTATCATGAGATCGTTATGAAGTGTTCTGTAGTTTATGTATGGGTGGGTACTGTGTTATCAGTCTGAGGGTTTTTGCTAAACTGTATATCTGTGATTTGTATGTCCATAGGTGTAACAGTTCCTTTTTGTGTCATGTTTAATTTCGATCATCTATTTAGAAGTTCATAGAGTATTTTGAGTCGACAGTTCAGCCTGTGAAGGTTCCTTGTCAGTCCCTGATTTGTCTTTTGTCCTCACCATAACTAGGGATCTATCGATACTTTGGTCGATACCAAGTACTTGTGGTATCGGTACTCTTCTTTCGATACCAAGTAGGTATCGAATAGATATTGTACCGATTCAAAGTACTTGTTTCAAATTCCAAAAAAGAAAAAAACATTTAGTATGAGGATTTAGGAGGCCAAGGTAAGTCAACTGTTGAATATTAGCGCAAACGGTCTGGAATTTGATGTTGAGTTTTTACAGGAATTTCATATTCGACCTCCTTATTCCAAAAATGAAAAAAAAAAAAAAAAAAAAAAGTATATATTTTGGAATGTGAGTATCTGTCTGTGAACACGATAATATCCGATAGAATGGATATATCGACACTAACTTTTATGTGTATTCAGAACCCAAAAGGACGACACTAATTGATTTTCAGTTGAATCGACCAAAGGAAAAGAATGGATGGGCTCAACTCAAAAACATAATTGTCGATGTTATGAATATATTAATATGAAATTTTATATTTAAATTCAAAACAATAATACGACTGTATCGACATTCATTCGTACTGGTGAAGTACACTGTCTGTGATTAACTGACGATGTTTTTTTATGATATAATTATGCTGAAAGTTCTTGATGGGTACGTTGACTACAAAATTGTTATTCCCCTTCTGATTGAACCGAATGGATCCTCCATATGGCTGCTATGATAACGCAGAAAAACATTTGATGAAAAGGTTTCCATTTTGACTGACATATCATTAGACAAACCCTTCCAATGTTAATTAATTCTGTGAGCTCCTCCCCCCCTCCGCAGCCGCTTTTAGAGTTATTAACAAAAATGTTAATGAAATGGACATGGAGTGGAGTTCATACATTTTAAGTTGGCAGATGATAACGTTATCAACTATATGAGGGGAACTACACATGCAACATGGCGGATCAGTGAAGAGGAAGAGAAATTGGAAGTATATATGGGAGAGACCTTGGCAGGGGTGATGGGAATGCTACTAACTCAAAAAGATGATAAGGTTATCATTTCAATAAGGGCAGCTATACATTTCTACAGTAATTTCCGAAAAGGGCCCTAAAGAAATATCAAGAGTTCAAGACGTCCAATTATTAAGAAAGTGCACGTATTTAAAAAAAAAATCAACTAACCAACTTTTCATTGGGATTTCTAAATAGGTGCCATATTGTTTTTCTAAATTTTGCAAAAATATTTAATCTAATCCAAAGGTTTTTTAAATTATCTTACTGGGCTAACAAGGAAAATGAATAGCATAGAATTTACGAGAACAAATAATTGGGTTTATTTTCTTACATCAACATTATAAAATTAAAAACTAAATATTGAAACAAAAATCAAAAGAAAATAGTAAAAACTAAATTCCTAAAACTATTTCAAATCTTTTTTTCTTATATATTTTGCCATTCTTCAAATCAAAATTATATATTTTTGGGCATATATATTTTGTACATATAAATAAATAACAGTAGGTACCTTCTTTGCGCATCAATTTTACTGTTAATTCACACCTACTTAGTTCATCACATCTTAAGCCTAAACAACTCTCTGTCCACCTTCACATCACAACCCAGACCATCTTCAATTCAAAAACAGCTGATGGCCGTGTTTTGTTTTCTACTCATTTGTTTTAAAAGACAATGCATTCATATTATTTATTTACTAATTCAGTTGCTTCTTGGATTTTATAGAAAAATAAATATAATTAATTTTTTTATATTAATAATTTAAATGTGTGTATTTTTTATTACGACAGTTATTAGAGTATGTTAAGCCTCCCCCTAACCCCCCCCCCCCCCCTTTTCCCCCTTTAGCTGAAAAATAATAGGTGTCGTCTTTAGAGGATTCTGGTGTTCACAAATAAAATGTGTCGATGTATGCATTCTATCGGGAGTTGTGTTCAAATACAGACAGCATTTTTTTTTTCATATTTGGAATCTAGTGGTCGAAAAACTTAAAATTCTGTTGAAAACTACGCATCGAATTTACATAACTTTCTCCATACTCTTTTTATAGAAAATTTGTTTTTTCTTGGAATTATATAAACATTTAAAAATACATACATAGTGATAGAATGAAGCGTGAAGAGCTACTGAAGAGCAATAATGTAAAATGGATCACTTTATACCGGTTGAGGACCTGTGAAGTACAGCGATAAGATGTGACGTATCCAGTGGACCCACAGTTCTCTTTTCAAAACTCTAATTAATTCAATATCACATCTTGGAAAATTATATTTATGTGTTTCACAGAGCTGGATCTAGATTTCCTTGAATCTTAGTCGATCGGGGAAATTAAGTTTTACTTCTGCATTACGATGTGAAGTAAAAAAAAATACTATTAATTATATTTATTTTTCTATAAAATCCAAGAAGCAACTGAATTAGTAAATAAATAATATGAATGCATTTTCTTTTAAAACAAATGAGTAGAAAACAAAACACGACCAACAGCTGTTTTTGTAATAGTGTAGAGAGGAGTTAAGGTCTGAGTCAATGGTGAGACGGTCTGAGTGAAGATGGAATGTTGTGTTTAGGCTTAAGATGTGATGAACTAAGTTGGTGTAAATTAACAGTAAAATTGATGCGCAAAGAAGGTACTGTTATTTATTTATAATTAATTACAAAATATATATGCCCAAAAAAAATATATACCTAACTTTGATTTGAAGAATGGCCAACATATAAAAAGGATTGAAATAGTTTTAAGAATTTAGTTTTTACGATTTTTCTTTTGATTTTTCTTTCAATGTTTAGTTTGTAATTTTATAATGTAGATGTAAGAAAATAAACCCAATTATTTGTTCTCGTAAATTCTATGCTGTTCACTTTCTGTGTTAACCCAGTAAGATAATTTAAAAACCTTTGGATTAGATTTAATATTTTTGCAAAAATTAAAAAAACAATATGGCACCTCTTTAGAAATCCAAATGAAAAGTTGGTTAGTTGAATTTAAAAATTGCAGGTCTTGATATGTCGAAAACTACTATACAAATCAAAATTTAGTAAAAGATCAGTTATAAAATTTCTACATGAAATGTGGTTATTTATTGTTTATTTAATTTTTATTATTTGAATTATATATTTATTTAATTATTTTAATTTCACATAATTCTTTTACCTCAACGAATGATTCGATCTGTCCTAGATAAAGTCTAGTCCTAGTCTGCTGGATAAAGAACCTAAGAGCCTCGGCCGGGTTTCCAACCCGCGATCTTGAGCTCAGTAGACTAGCCCTCTTTCAGAACAGTCAGACTTCCTATGTATATTCTGTGCAATTGTGGAGACAGTTCGATAGGGCTTAGTAACGCTTAAAAGCGCTGCACTCTGGGCTTGCACCAGAATCAAGCTCTGCTGTTTCGTGGACCTTGCTACGGCCTCCACTATATTTCCGTTAATACGCAGTCTTTCAATGTGTGAACTAATCACTTCCTCTCTTGAAATATTATAAAAAGGATTAATAAATAATATATATTGAACTTATTACAATGCATTATTATTATTATTATTTATACATTGTTTTTAATAGTTCTCAAAACAGAACTTCACATAATTAAAGTAATTTCTTCATGAAAAAAACATTTAAAAGCAAGAATTGACATTTGGTAGTTCTTTTCCATCACAATGGTTCTTCCATCCGTACCAAGCTTTGAATCCTTGACGTTTCTTGATCAACTTGGCACATTCAACACTCTTGGTTATATCATCGGAAAGAAGATCTGAAACAATATTATATTCATTATCAAAATTTTTCTGTAAATTTATGACAATTTTTTCAAAAATTTGTCGGTGAATCACCAGCATTATTCTTCCCCAGAATGAATTAATCAATTAACTTTCAATCAATAAATCAATTAACTAAAATTTTGTGTCGATAAATTGATTATATCGGCAGTTATTAGGGTTTTTGAATTGAACTCTTTCCCCTGACTTCAGCTGATATCGATATTTTGACTTTAAATATGAAATTTCATATCGATACATTCAGAACTGTTTTGTGGTTTTTGAGTTGAGCCCCCCCTTTGATCTCGCCTTTACTTCTACCGACACCTATGAAAATTAATCCTTCTAATCCCTTCCTCTCCTTTGGCTGATTTGAGTGAAAATCGATAGGTTTTGCCCTTATAGGGTTTTGGCCACACATATAAAATTTCGATACATTCATTTTATCGGCAGTTGTGGGAATTCGAATAGTCTCCAACAGTTTTATATCCTTAGTATAAAATAAATTGTATGCTTATTTTAAGTGTTGGCTCAGATACGGCTGTGTAGAGAAAACCTGTCAAGAGTGACGGTGGGAGGAATGACCTACCTCTTCAACAGGGAAGACAGCTGTAGTGTCTGCAACGAAGACCGACTGGACGACATCCACCATTTCTTCATGGAGTGTCCAGCCTTCAGCCAACTAAGAAAAAAGTACCTGGTAGAAGCACTAAAGAGCCCGCAACCTCACATGACCCTTTCCAACATTGCAAACAACCAAATCCTCAATAATATTATACTATACACAGTAAGGGCGCTAAAAATTAGAGGATATTGAAGTATTTAAATAAAATACCATTTTTATTTTTGTTTTAATTTGTTAATTAACAGTTAGGTTCTTTTCCTATATTACTTTGAATTTTATTATTATTATTATTTTCTATTTTCATTTATTTGTACTCTTTTTAAACTGAATAATGTATATATCAGGCCGAACCCTGAGCCTAAAAGATGTATTTCTTAAAGGCTAATAAAGAATTGAATTGAATTGTATGCTTATTTTATAAGGTTTTTTTATTATTTTCAGTATGTTTTTAATAACATAATTTCATCTATTCGATTTGATTTATTTGTTTCTTATGCCCACTACAATATCTCATTCATACCTTTCAAATTGTTTTGTATTTTTTATTATTATTATATATATTATACATGGTATAAAATTAATTATAACGAAGTACTAGATTCAATCAATACGAATAGGTATCGATACTTTTATTCGATTCTTGAGTAGATTCTCGAAGAATAGTTTACCTGAAATAATACTCACCTCTACATTTTACATCACAATCTTTCCCTGGAGAAGATCCCTCAGCGCACCACCATTTGTTGTTTATCTATAAAGTATAAAAACATTAACTATTTTACCATTAAATTTTTTCTTAATTTTTATAATTTTTGAAGTGAAACTTCTTTATTGAAACTAGCGAATCGGATTAACTGCGACATAAAAAATCCAAAATGAAACGCTAAGGAATAGGGATGAGTAGCGCATGCGTACAAGTCTACGAGTCTTGGTCAGTGTCGATACATCAGCTGTTGTCTGTTTTTGCGTTAAAATAATACGATTGATTATTACTTTAATACGTTTAGTTTTATTCTGAGTTAGTGTTAAGTAGTTTAAAATGACAAAAACTTCAACGGAACGTTTAAAGGTAATTTTTAATAATTACGATCCATTTATATTTTTAAATCATTAAATTCATTAAAAATATTGATTTCTTATTGATTAAATTTTATTATATCTGCACAAAGTTGATACAAGAATATTTATATAGCACTTTAGTTATCACTAACCACAGTAACAGTGAAGTACCAGATCAATAAAATATAATTTTTAAATATTTTTAGGCTTAACATTGTTATTGACCATTATTAACCTAACAATTACGTACTTCAAAATGGTTAATACTTACAATAAAAGTCTAATAAAATGTAAATATTTTTTAATTTGTTTATTTAATTCACATGTTTTTGTTTTTTCATTTATTAACAAGGTACCATTAAAAAAAGCCATATTTTGAAGTGTCGCTATGCGTTACTATTTAAACATTACTTAAATATATTCCTTATGGACATTTCATTTACATTCTATAACTTTGGTTGTATTGATCCTTATATCTGCGGACTTATCAGCGATTGGAAGTTTGATAAAGAACATTTTTGGTTAATAACAATTTTTCGATAAGACTAACCATTTTCGGATAAATCAGAGAAACGTCTAAAAATAAGTGTTTCAAAATTACATTTCAGGACGGTTTCCTCATGCGAAAATTAGACTATCTGCAAAAAATTGTATTTCATATAAAATAAATATTTTAGTACAACTTTTCCTTCTAAATATTTTTATTAGGTCATAAACGTGAACGGTATCCTGTAAAATGTACTTAGGCCCCAGAGTCTTTATTTTATTTACCTTTTGGGTCTAAATTTTCGTCCGATTTCGACCAATATCTAATATGATGTAAGTTAGCACAAGTGACCGCTTCATTCCAAATTTCAAGTTCTGGGCTACAACGTTTTGCGGTAGAATGCTCACAACTTTCCAATCATGAAAGTAAGAATGAGACGAGTTATGTTGCTGACAACTGTCCACAATTTCATTCTAATGATATAGATTAAATTAAAATTACCTGAAAAAGTCCATAGTCAATACTTCCATTTTTGTTGTGGTTGGTTTGTTTCGTGTTTCGACTGCTTTCATTTTCAATCAAGCATACCCCTAGGCAAACAGTGATTCATGTAAGCACATGTTTTATGCAAATATTGTAACGATTTATGTGTATTCAGGATGACGGTGACGGATTCTGTTAGGGTAGATATGGGAAATCGTTTTTAGGTGAGGGTCAGATGGGAAAATTCAAAGGCCTTGCCACACTAAATAGAAAATATTACTGACAATTTTTCCGGTGTGACGCCATACTCACGAGAATTGATGTGTATACATCTGCTTTAGTTTCAAAAATTTGCTGTCGAGCACTGATTTTGATTAAAATTTGTTTTATAATGTTACAATAAGAAAAGTAGTTTGAGGAATTAAACTTTCATATTTATGATTTATACATTTTACTGTTATATTATTTTCTTTTACCATCAATTTTATTTATTGTTATAAATTTAAGGTATAGAAGTATACCTACAAGTTTCTTACCGAAAGATCATTTTATAGTTCGTAATATTGATATTTTAGTTAAATTCACTACAACGGTAAATATAATCAATAATGTTGTAAAAATACAATTGTTATATCTAATCATGTTTTTTAGAGTTATTATATATTTAGAAATATTATATATACAGAAGACTCTCCCTTATCTGGCGTTGCCGGGACCGACGTGACGCCGGATAACGGAAATCATCAATTAATGAGAAAAAATATATCAATTAAAGCATAAAAAAAAGTGTTTTTAGGTGAGCTAAGGAATAAAACAGGTCTGTATTTTGTTGATAACATTTATTAAATTGACAAATATGTACATACTTTACTAGTTAAGTGTACATTTCCCAATAAGACGATATTGTTGTGCCACGGACGGGACGGTACCTTTGTTTTTCTATTCTAGGAAACAGTTTTTATAAATGTTTGATTTTCAACTATGCATTTATTGTAATTTATTTATAGGATATTAGTGAAGTAATAAAATATTGTATTAGCGTTTCCTTCATTATAAATACAATGTACATATGTATGTTCAATAAAAATACATGAAAGATGCATGAGTTAGATATTATTTTGCGAACGAATAAGGGAGAGTCTACTGTATATATATATATATATATATATTTTTTTTTTTTTTTGGCCTTATGTTCGATGCATATTAGCCATGTCACTGTGTTATCTAATTATTTACGACATCCATGGCCCCGAGAGGGAGTTCTATCTACGAAATAAAACTCACTCCCGGACGGGATTCGAACCTGCAAACCATGGTGAGTCCATACGACCAAAGCCCTACGCTCTAACCCGCTCGGCCACCATGGCTCCCAAATATATATATATATATATATATATATATATATATATATATTTAGCTATTTAGATAAATATAAATATATATATTTAGCTATTTATATAAATATATATATTTAGCTATTTAGATAAATATATATATATATATATTTAGCTATTTAGATAAATATAAATATATATATTTAGCTATTTAGCTTTTTATTATATATTGAGCTTTACATTCATTCATATGTGACGAAATATATTACACGGTAATGCAGTCGAAGTATATTAGACATTTTTTTATTCCATGAACTTAGAAATGCTCAAAAACAGTTGACATCACAGATAAAGAAGTGTGTAGTTGTGTGTGCGCTGCGCACGCAACCGTCCCACACACACTCTTACACATGCACATCAACGAGACTTACTCTCTGACATAGCCCCTACCGAGAGCTGAGATGTTTACACATATATATAAAAAAAATGTAATATTATAATTAATAAGATTAACGGCCATAAAGCACATATTTCGTGTTTATGGCTGATTTACGCAGAAAATATTGGTGTGTAGTACAATGAAAAGTAGTAAAATAAAAACTATATAATTTATTATAACTATTTTGTTTAACAGATCAGAGAAGGGCTTAATTGATCCAATGACGGGTTGGGGGCCATCAATGTTCGCCCTCAGTCCTTCAAACTGCTTTCTTCTGCGCCCGCCAGGAGCCGAAAAACCGACTGAACACTGGGTAGCTGCCAGAGCTCCCAGTCACAGGTATAATGTGTATCAACTCCAATCTGGCATAGTACAGTGGACATTTAGGACTCCGACTGTAAAAACGGACTCATTCCTACGAAAGAGCGCTTTGGTAGTAGGTCATATGACCTCGAAATTAAAGTCTGAACATAAGTCATAATAAATAACAAAATAGGTATATATACCCCCTTTTTTTTTTTAAATATTTGCTAATAGATATTTACAAATAGATATATACAACAAGCAAATTTGCTAAGGGAGAAAAACAAATGGGGAAATTATTCCAATTCGCTATTACCCCAAATCGCACTTAGATAAGCAAAATTTAGAACTTCCATAGTAGAGTCGGGTTCATGTCCACCAGACTGACGATAGAGCGCTCTGGTAGTAGGCGATATGACCTATTAGTTAAAGCCTGGGCATGAGTCACAATAACTATGTGTGTTTCGTTTACCAAGGTTTTGTTACATAGTGTAGGTGTCTTCAACGAGTACCTGACATCATACAGGCTCATGACCATCACTTAACGACCCATAATAAAGAAAGAGATTTGTCTCTCTTTAAGGAAGATTGATAGGAATTTTAATTAGTAATTAAAAAAAAAGAAAACTTACAATTGGGAATTTCACTTCTGCTGATGCCATGTTTGTTGAGGGCTCGTGCAAGTTCACATCTTGAGAAAATCTTAGCCGAAGATAGACCGGCAAGAACCGATAATAAGGCAAAAATTGCTAGTTGTCTCCTGGAAATAAATATTGTTTAATAATAATATTATTATTACATTGTCATGGTCTAAGGCTACATTACATTACATATGTAATGTAACATTTAGTGATATTATCGGTAATATTCCCTTCTGTTTTTATCTCTAAAAGAAAAAAAAGGCGGTGAATCATCGGTAATATACCAAATCAATATTTGACTCAAATTGATGCTTCTGAATCTTACTAAACTACCGATATGTACATTCTATCGGGAGGTATCGTGTTCATAGACAAACACAGACAGACTATTTATTATTATTTTTTTTATTTTTTGAATTTAGGAAAAGATGAAATTCCTTTGAAAACTCAACATCGAATTTCTGACCGATTACATAACTTCCCCTATACTTTGTATAGCGGAGGAAGCAAAAAAAAAAAATCGGTTGTGACAGTCATAGTGTTGTAAATAAACGTATGTTCATTAAAAAATAAAAAGTCAAATTTTTAATTTAGGGCATTAATAACAGACGTTTCCTTTATGTTAACATATAATATATATATATATATATATATATATATATATATATATATTATGTTAATTTTTCTTTTAATATTATTAACAATTAATTTCAATAAATTATTGGTTTATACTGGGACTCAATCTGTATTGCTTGATTACGATTATTACTGTATATAATGCTGGTTCAAAGTATAATATATGTATGTATAATAATAGTTATTATGAGTCATGCTATGAACAGAGTTTGGTAAAAAGCAGTTCAACTACAAATTTCAAAATTACAACTTTAGTAGTTGCAACTACAAGCTAATAGTTGGCAGACCATAACTGCTATTTGTCAACTACAACTACTGTAGTTGAAGTTCACAGCTGTACCTACTGAAGTTGGAAAAAGTAGTTGCGACAGCAGAGAGCCCTTCAGAAAGGCGGCATGATCAAGGGCGTTTCACCTCCTAAATAAAAAACCATAGGGCTTCGGCCGGGCATATAAAATGTGTAGTATATATAGTTAGTTATTACGACTCATGCCCGGGCTTTAACTATGAGGTTATATCACCTACTACCAGAGCGCTCCTTCGCCACTCTGTTGAACATGAGCCCGACTCTACAATGGGAGTCCTAAATTTTGCCTACCCTAAATTTTTATTCACCTAGGGTAGGGGTCTTTAACGGTCTCGGGACCATCACTTAACCTCCCAGATAAAATAATCTAAGGGCCTCGGCCGGATTACGAACCATTTATATATATATTATAAAAAAGATACGAATAAATTAATATGTTATAATTTGATATGTCTATTAAAATTTATTTATGTATACAACAATTTTGTATTAAAATGATCAATTCCGCCTCTTACCTCGCCATTTCCGTCTTGATTTTTCTTCAATGTTTTATTTCAGTTACCGACTAAGTCAATTTTTGATTATCGCACTGAAAATATCGACTAATGTATCAAAATTGGTGAAGCAGTAAATTACTGTAAAATATAAAAAGTTTTCTTTGATGTCTATAAACCAATATCACTCGTGTTATTTTTAACAATGTGAACATAAATTGTGATGGAGGAGGATTGGTAGATATACAAAGACGAGCTCTGTCTCGATACTGACAGCCAACCTCTTGTCTTCCAATTGCCTCCAAGGTTTTTGATATTAACACTAGTGGTATTTGACCTACAGAGTTTGTTATTTAAAAATATTTCACAGTTGCTCTCATATTTGTATTATACATTATTTTATTATACTTTTAGTATGTGATATAATTAGAACTTTGTGAGTTATTTTGGCCGAACTCACAAATCTTACTGTGTGTGGGTTGCCGATTTCAATGAAACTTTTTCTCATGTTTCTACATCGAAAAATAGTAGTTACGTGTCCCAGCGTTCGTGCCAATGGGCCTTCTGAGCAAAGAAAAAAAAAGTTTAGGCGCGAAAATGGCCAAAAATTGCTTTCGCAAAGCTGCCACAGCTCCTAGCTCCCTTAATCAATTTCAATGAAATTTTCAGGGATGTTTTTACATCAAAAAATATTAGACATGTATATAGGGGTTTGTCCAAATTAACCCCAGGATGCCCAGAATAAAATATTCAATATGAGGGTTTACTCTGCCACTATGGAGGGCTAAAAATCAACTTACGTATTAATCGATAAATGGTTTCCAAACTTTAATTTCTCACCTCAAAAAACCATCATATTATAGAGTATTTTAGATTTCAATAAAGCAACTTGCACGCTTATTTCCAAAAATTGAATTTTTCTTAAACGTGATTTTCGAGCGATATCGCAGAACGATTTTACTGCCATTTGACCTTTAATAATAGTTCTCCTTAAACATAAAAAATAGGGTATTTTTTAGTAGTTTTAAAATATTATAAAATTGTCTAAAAATAAATAAATGAATTTCATAATGCACTGTACAGAATATTGAATTTTTTTTAACCCTCTTAATACCAGGTGGGGTCATTTCAGACCCCACGCGTGGAAATTTTGCAAAAAAACACATAAAATGAAGAAATACTCCGGAAGCTCAAAGAGTTTTTTTATTCAATCTATCAGGAATCAGAGGGTATAATTATTATATGAGAAAAGTTTATCGTTGAATTTTCACGAAGCTAAATTGCTCCAAAAATGTGTTCGGGATCGAAAGTGACCCCACCTGGTAGTTGATGTTACCAAAAATATGAAAAATAGTAGATACAAGATCTTTGTTAAAAGAAAATTCCGGGAATTAGTTTCTATAGCGTTAAGATTCCTAGTATGAAGCTCAGCTCGTTTGAATCTCAACAATATCTTTACATTACAATATTTTATCTTTTTTCCTGGAACTTTTTTTATTCAATCCCTCTCTGTCTATTTTATTTTTTGACTTTCCTCCAGTAACTCAGTTCGCCTTGTATTTTCAAACAGTGCAGATCTATTTTGTTCTCAAAAAATAAAAGTAAAAAAATCAATTTAAAAAAATGAGAAAAAAAATAGTAAGATCCCAGACTAGACGGATTCTAGGAACTGGCATCGGCTAATCAGCTTTTTTAATTTTTTTTTTTCTAAGTTTAGACCCAGTTTTTTGACTTTATCAAAATTTATTCTTTTCAGCATAGACCAAATGAAGAGTAACAATTATTTTTTGGAAAAATAACAACAAAAAATTTCTTTTTCACCTGGTATTAGGAGGGTTAAAGAAAAACGCAATTTTGGAAACAAGCGTGCAAGTTGCTTTACTGAAATCTAAAATACTCTATAATAATAATATGAGGGTTTTTTGAGGTGAGAAATTAAAGTTTGGAAACCATTAATACATCCTGTAGTTGATTTTTAGCCCTCCAGAGTGGTAGAGTAAACTCTCATATTGAATATTTTATTCTGGGCATCCTGGGGTTAATTTGTGAATTCATGAGGTCAAGAAAAATGAAATTCCATTGAAAAATCAATATAACATTTTTGATCTCTATACATAGGATAATAAATAAATAAAAATCGTATGAAATACATACATAATGTTGTGATGAAGTTTGATGATGTACTGACATTATAGAACATACGTAGCTTTTTATAATTGGTCAATAAGTGGATAACAACGATATGGCATCTCTAGCAGATAAAGAGAGACCTCCGTAATGTCAACAGAGAAATAAATAAATATTTTAAAAGATAACAATAATAATTTACATATCAATAATTTTTATTAAACATTTAACTTTCATTGTTTTACTGTTCTTACATTCTTATATATTATAAATGTGCGAAAATTCGAGTTTGAATTTTCAACGGATTTTAAGGTTTCAAGGTCCCCTGACAATTTCACAAAAATATATAAATAAAGTGCACCGTTTTCGGCTTACGCCATCGTCAGCACAACGTTCAAAAGTTAGGCCTTCCCATGCGCCTACTACCAGAGCGCTCTTTCGTCACTCTGGTGGACATGAGCCCCGACTCCACTATGGGAGTCAGAAATGTTGCCTAACTAGTTTTATTCACCTGGCCCTTGATCATCGCTTAGTGTCCCTTCCGAAGGACAGTGTGCTCAAGGTTTTTTTATCTCCCAGATATAAAAAATCTTTAAGGGCCTCGCCGGATATCAAAGCCGTGATTTTGAACTCCGTAGGCTAGCAGACCTCTGAGCTACCGGCGCCCTCTCATTCAAAAGTGAACGTAAGCCGAAACCACACTTTATTTGTATATTTCTACTTTCTTATATCTATAGTATATGTATCTATGTAATCGTGCGAAAATCCTCCTACCCCAGGTACTCTTAAGTTAATATAAATACGCCTAGCTGATATCTCCATTATTGTTGAACCTTGTGCTGACGATGGTGTAAGCCGAAACCTGTACACATTTATGTATATGTTTGTGGAATTTATTTATCATCTTTTTATTATTTATTTATTTTTATTGTTGTATATTATTTTGTCACTTTTGTGAAAGGCACTCGAATGCCGGGACAAATAAATAATTTATTTATGTAATCGTATTTTAGTTATATCGACAAAAAAGACAAAAAATGTATTCGGACATTTATTATTATGCTCAAAGTGTCTCTCCGTCAACTTCTGAATAACTCAATTAAACAAAAATTAATTTTTTGTTGTAGAGTAGCAATAGCGCTTTTTAAATTGTTCATAATCATTACATAATTATATACTCGAGTCGTAAGTGAAATAATTGACCACTTAAAAATAAATTAATAATCAATTAATATATTGGACAAAACGATAATTAAACATATTTAGTGTCAATTAACTTTTTTTAGCAGATTCTCTTAACAATTTTACTTTTTTCCTTAAATTTTTTTGCGACATATTTTAAAAGTATTCATCCACAGCCCAAACTTTGCAATATTTAGTTTCAAAAATTTGCTGGCGTGCACTGATTTTCATTAAAATTTGTTTTATAATGTTACAACGAGAGAAGTAGTATGAGGAATTAAACTTTCAAATTTATTGTTCTTCAATTTCTTTTATACATGAAATTATAGGTTTGTGATAGCTAAAATAAGATACATACAACTGTGATTGTACTTTCTAAATACCGCGAGAATACAGCGTCGATGATAGTTACGAATTTGTTGTTGAAATGCTTCGATTCGTATACATTTGTAGATTAAGTTTGTCATTTAAAAATGAAATAAGTTGTCCGGTAGGTATCTCCTGAAATGGGTAAAAACATTATATTATTTGTTGTGAAAATATGATAACAAATATATTATTTATTGATCGATATTTTTATCAGTTATTATTATTATTATTATATATTAATAACAATATTATATAATATCATACAATAATATATTGAAGTTTTACATATTATATTTTTTTTAGATTTACACTGCTATAGTATTTTCTTTTATCATAAATCTTATTTATTGATACAACTTTAAGGTATCGAAGCATCTTAACCTAAAAGTTTCTTACCGAAAGATCATTAAAATTTTTATAGTTCCTAATATATAAACAAAACAGCTGACATCACAGATGAAGAAGTGTGTAGTTGTGTGCGCTGCGCGCGCAACCCTCTCTGTCGGTGTGACATAGCCCTTACCGAGTTGTTTACACATCAAAAATATCACAATCACTCCATTGACTTTTATTTGTATTATCTAAGTCAAGTTGTTTGGGTGACTTAAGAAAGAACGACAGTTGATAATGAGTTGTCATTAACCAGACATAACTTCTACTATTTCATCTTGAGATAGTTAACTCTGAAGGATATCTCTGTAAATTTGAGTTGAACATAGTTCCTGAAGTTGGGATGCTTTATAAAGTGGAGCGAATGAAGACTAAAACAATAGAGAACAGTAGATCCCAAGAGAACAATAGAACCTCTTATAGGATAACCTAACAGGGACTCTCCTCATCCTATCTCTGTTGTCTTCTTCATTATGTCCTCTGGACAAACAAATCCACAGATATATATTCAAAATTCATGAAGAAATTTTGGCAGAGACTCCTGAATATTTACTAAATTTCGTGTTGTTACACATTTATTACATTGAGTGCTTACTGAGCTCAAGATTGCGGGTTCGAAACCCAACCGAGTTTATTTTATCTGGGAGGTACTTTGGATGGGACTTTAAGCAATGGTCCCGGGTCTGTACGTCAATTACACCCTGCGTTAATTTAAAAAAATATTTGAAAAAAATATATATAAATTAATTTAAATAATAAATTAAAACAAAAATAATAATAAATAAACAAATAATAAATATTATCACATTTCCTGTAGAAATTGTTGCTGGGCTTCTACTAAATTTTGATTTCTACAGTAATTTCCGAAAAGGGCCCTAAAAAAATATCGAAAGTTTAACCAATTTTTTATTTGGATTTCTTCTAAAGATACTAAAGAGATGCCATCTTGTTTTCCTAAATTTTCAAAAATGTTAGAATCTAATCCAAAGGTATAAATTGACGGGGTTAGAATCAAATTGGTCTAAGTGACATTTTTAAAACTTTGAAGAAACTTTGCAGTAAGTTCTTAACTGATATAAAAAATCTATAGTTGGTCGAAACCGGAAATATTTTGTCTTCTGCTTTTATGGTGAAAGTTGCTGTTAGCAAACCATAAAATTGAATAAAAATCTTAATTTCAAGGTCACTATTGATGTGTTTAAGTTACTTGTTCATATCACCAAAATGGAATAAGTGATTTGCCACTAGATCTCAGCACTGGCTAGGATTTCACTTGTACAACTTTTTTCCTGAACAAAACTATAATTTTTGTACCCGATTACGCACTTATGCACTGCTATGTTATTTTGAGCATATAAACATATAAATAAATAAAAGTACCTTTGCGCATCTACTTCTCTGTTATTTTCACTCCTACATGGGTCACTACACCTTAACCCTAAAAACACTTCTCTCTCTAGACTTCTACGTCTCTCCTTAGACTGGTTTCACACTATTTAAAACAGCTGATCGTCGTCTTTTGTTCTCCATTCTTTGGTTGTTCACATTTCGTTTTAAAACAAAATGCAACTAGTCCATATTTGTATATTTATTCACTATTTAAGTTCCTTCACTCCTAACAGCTGTTTTTATACAAATAATAATAATTGATTTTATAATAGATTAATAATCTTAATGTGTGTACATTTTTACATCACAATCCTTACCCTAGGTGAATAAAAATTTAGGGTAGACAAAATTTTGGACTTTTCTAGTAGAGTCGGCCTCATGTCCACCAGAGTGATGAAAGAGAGCACTGGCGGTAGGCGATATGTAGTTAAAGCCCGGGCATGTGTTCTACTGAAAGACTATTTCTGTGTTAATCCTCCTCACTATTCCCCCCTCTCATTTGTCTGAAAATCAATAGGTGTCCTTCTTAGGGGGTTCTTCATACAAATAAATTAAATGTCATTACATTATTTTTATCGGGAGTTATCGTGTTCGCAAACACACATAGACAATTTAATTTTTGGAATCAGAAGTTCGGAAAACATGGAATTCCATTGAAAACTCCGCTTCGATTTTTTGACCGAATTTAAATACAAAATTTCCTAACCCCTTTTGACCGATTTGGCTGAAAATCAATGTGATTTTCTGTTTTCCATTTTTGGAATCAGTGTGTTCCGATAAAAAGTCAACTTCGAATTTCTGACCGATTAAATAACATCCCCTATACTTCGTAGAGCTCGGTAAATAAAATCTCTCATAATTACGGTGAATTGATCATACGTGATAATCTCGATAAGTAACCAACGGTAGGATAGGGCAACAGGATAGGATATTGGGCAAATCATCCATGGGCAAATCCTATCGCATCATGGCAATTCATCCATGTGCGGGGGGTGGAAGGGGGGGGGGGGTCGTTGAGCCGTATAAACGGAATCCAAACCATCTATGTCATCCCCCCCGGGGAAAGGTTTGATAAATATTTGAGATGAAATGAAGAAATAAATGGAAGCGAAGAACGAAACTCAGGAGGAGGGGGTAAGCGGCTTAGGGTCTATAACAGGATCAGGTGACGCAACCCTTGGGGTCTTTTGCTCCTCTGGGTAAATACCTTTGTAAAAAAAAATATCAGTTTCACTGTATATTGCCAAAGGGCTCCATCAAACCGAATGTATCAGTGCAGGTATCTCAGATTTTCTTAGTTTTTTTAGTCCTTCAGGGAAATATATTTAATCTTAAATCACTCTATTTCTTGTCTTTTCGAAAAGGACGACCTCATAGGTACAATTTTTGTTCCATTGTCCCTTTTTGTGTATCTCCAGGCAAACATTACTCCACAATTATTTCACTAATAGACCAAAATTCGACCCAGAATCAATTGTGATTTTTTTTTATAACTTGATGTTAGAAAAATTAACAATTTATTTTTAATTTTTTACTGTAACCTTGAAAATTAAGAATATTATAATTTAATTTATTGCTTGTAAGATAGATAGATATTTTCAGTTTTTATTTTTTTTATGGTTACTACAATTGAGGGGGTTAGAAGCAAAGGAGTGACAAAAATGTCATTTCAAAGTTATAGTAACATCGTAAATTTAGGTATTACCCAGGTATTTTCCAGATATTTTCCACTAGATAGCATTACTGGTACTAACAATCGTTCTGATCATTAGCCAGTAGTCAGGTTAGGTGTCAAGGAAAATGTTAACACACATATCTCAATTTCAGCCGAATTGTCACTTACATCCCTTTGCTTCTAACCCCCTCAATTTTACTATTTTCCCTTATCAAAGGTCATATTTTGTTGTATATAATTTTGAATTGTTTTTGTATCCTGGTTGCTTGCGCTATTTATATTAAAGAGCATAATATACATATTTTTCTTTTATTTTCTTTAACTTTAAAAATATGTATTTTGTAAAAAAACCCACTCATTGCCATAAAGGTTATTTTTAGTGTAATAAAAAGTTTATCTATCTGTCTATCGATTTATTGTCTTTTACTTCCCAGCAACACGAAGTATAGGGAAGTTATGAAATCGATCAAAAATTCGATGAGGAGTTTCCAAAAGAATTTCATATTTTCATTTAGATTCAAAATATGAAAAAAAAAAAAAAAAAAAAGCTGTCTGTATACACGATAACTCCCGAAAGAATGTATGTATCGACACAAAATTTAATATGTGAATCCAGAACCCACTAAGGACAGTCCTATTGATTTTTAGCCAAATCCAAGGAAACGTGGAGATTAATAAAGTGGGGGAGACTAAACAATTAAAAAAACTAATAATAATAATAATACATTTATTTCCGTTAAACCAATACATGGTAATAGGATACGTCAGAAGATTTTATACATTAAGATAGTTTATATATTAGATATATAACTACTTGAGTCTAAACATCTATGATTAGTAGTAACATAAAAACCATTAAAAAAGTAAAATGAAATTAATAAAAACTGTACAAATAAATACTTAAAAATATATGAGTATATATAAAATAATAATAACAATACAAGATACGTTCATAAAAAGTAGACACATTTTTCAATTTAATACAAATTAAGATAACTATTTTTCAAAAAAAACTCTTCGGATGTGTCTTTATCCCCCAGCGATGTTACGGGACGTTCTTACGTCCCATCATCAGGTCCCAATGTGGCGAGATATAGAAAAGAAAGAAAACAATAACAATATATGAAAAATAATATATTAACTAAAATGAATGTATAAAAATGTCTAAATAAAAATATATATATAAATGAATAAATAAAACAATAACATACATTGGACTGACTTTTAAGGTGTGAGGAACTCTGCCCAAAATATAAAAATGAAAGCTTTGTATCAAATAATGATTTTGGAAATGAAAAGCGATTCTTTATTGTGACTATATTATTCTTTTTGAACAGTGAGAATAAAATTCCGTTTCCGTGTAAAGGGTTTCCTCTAACATAAACATTTTTAGTTGAAATTTAAATTTTTTTGTTGTATCTATTGACTTCAAGAAGAGGGGGAGGGCATTAAATAAATTAATTTCTTTATGAGTTATACTTTTTTCAAAACTAATAACTGCCGTTGTAATGAATGTATGTATCGACACAATATATCATTTGTAAATTGTAAACCCCATATGGACGACCGTCTTCAATCGGATGGCTCAGCTTCTTGCCTATGCTGATGATATAGCTGTTAGAGACGCCTTCCTAATCCTTGAGGTCCTCGCAAGACGCTTGGGTCTTGTCGTCAATGTAGATAAGACTAAATATATGGTGTCCGAGAAAGCACCTAGACAGGAGGGCATGAAATTATCGTTCGAACCCTTCGCATTCGAACAGGACTAAGAAACGGATTGGTGCTACTTTGGGCTACGGAAACAAGTAGCCAGCAACCTTGTGTCTCGGAGCACAAAGACGGTCCTGTACAAATCCGCTCTGTACTCACCTATAGCTCGGGAACATGGACCACAACTAAAGCCGAGGACCGGGACCTCCAGATATTTGAAAGAAAAATCCTGCGTCGAGTTTTTGGCCCCGTTTGCGATGGAGGAGAATGGAGGCGTAGAAGCAATCAGGAGGTGTACAACGAGCCAGACATTGCTACAGTGGTAAAACTGGGCTTAGATGGTCCGAATACATTTTTTTGCGTTCTGTGTTGGTATAGTGGAAATACTAATGAATAAAATAAAATGATAGATAAAACACTTTTTTGAACACTTATATTGTCTAATTCCACAAACATATACTTAAATGTGAACCGGTTTCGGCTTACGCCATCGTCAGCACAATGTTCAACAATAATTCAGATATTTGCCAGGCATACATATTTATATTAACCTAAGAGTACCTGAGGTGAAAGGGTCCCCTCCTCTGGTAAAACCAAGGGGGTGGAAGTCTATATTCTAACTGTAATAGCTAACTGTGCACTTATTTGAAAACCAAGAAAATAAAATTAAAATATGTAACTAACATATTTTAATTTTATTTTCTTGGTTTTCAAATAAGTGCACAGTTAGCTTTTACAGTTAGAATATAGACTTCCACCCCCCTGGTTTTACCAGAGGAGGGGACCCTTTCACCTCAGGTACTCTTAGGTTAATATAAATATGTATGCCTGCCAAATATCTGAATTATTGTTGAACATTGTGCTGACGATGGCGTAAGCCGAAACTACACATTTAAGTATATGTCTGTGGAATTAGACAATATAAGTGTTCAAAAAAGTCTTTTATCTATCATTTTATTTTAGACTTAGATGAGCCGGCCATGTCGCCAGAATGCATAAGAAACTCCCGAAAAAATTCTAAAATCTGCCGTTGAAATGAATGTATAGTGACGATATTTCATATGTATCCAGAACTCTCTAAGGAGGACTCCTATTAATTTTCAGCGGAATCAGTCGAAGGATAGGGAGGGATCAGAGGGGGTTCAGCTCAAAAATCCCAATAACTGCCGATATAATAAATATATCGACTTGAAATTTTTTATTTAAATTCAAAACTCTATAAGGATGGCACCTATTTTTTTTCTTCGAACTCAAAAGGGAGAGGGGGACCAAAGAAGAGGGACTCGACTTAAATATCCTAATAACGGCCGATGAAACAAACCACTATGTAAGTAAAATATTGAGTTTTAGCCCAAATGATCGAATAGTTTTGGAGGAAGAGCGAAAAAATATTGATTAATTCGTGTTGGGGAAGTACCTAGCCGGTGATTCACCGACGACTTTTTACTGCTTGTTTTACTCAATATTTCTATTAACTCCAATTATATTTCAGGTACACTCTCTGAATTATTTAGGTGAATTAATTGACGAGAAGTGTTTGAGCGAAAACATTTTCGGACATTCTCAAGCAAACGAGGACATAATTTTGAAGCATTGCAAGCAGCGAATATATGTCGAAGAACAATTGAAATTGAGGTATGAAATTTATTAATTGATAATCTAAACTTATAATTCGTTCTATGCTTAACACATCATTTATGTAGTTTGTAAAACGTGTTAGGGGAAGAGAAAGTGATCTGTAAGCGTTGTTGGTATGAGAAAATCCGGTAATATATTTTTCATAATTTTTCAAAAACTACCAATACATGAATTATATTTTAATGTTCGTTGCTATGAGTTACAATTTAAAAAAATTATGTACCTATTTCAATATTTTCTACATACAGTGGTATGCGTGCTTGTCTTCTGAGCTCAAGAACGTGGGTTCGAAACCCGACCGAGGCCCTTAGTTTATTTTATCTGGGAGGTAAAATAAACTTAAGCACGCCGTCATTCGGATGGGACGTTAAGCGATGGTCCCGAGCCTGTACGGTGTCAGGTACTCGTTAAAGACCCCTACACTAGGTGAATAAAAATTTAGGGTAGGCAAAATTTAGGACTGTCACAGTAGAGTCGGGCTCATGTCCACCAGAGGGAAGAAAGAGTACTCTGGTAGTAGACTCTCGTAGTTAAAGCCCGGGCATGAGTCATAATAACTAACTAATATTTTCTACAACTATTACTCGAAAAGAGTATTGATTAGGTCATAAACATAAGCTGTATCCTGTAAAATGTAGTTAGGTCCTGGGAGAAAGTAGTCTCAATATTTTAGAACATGTGACCCCTTTAGTCCAAATTTCAGATTCATAACTACAATCGTTCTTGCGGTAGAGAGCTCACAACTTTTCAATCACATACACACAGACAAACACACATGCACAGACAGATATCATCGCGAAAATGTTCAAAACGTATTCAGGAGACCTTGAAACGTGAAAATCAGTTAAAACCCAATCTCGAATTTTTATAATTTCTTAAAGTATACTTCTGGGGGTGGTCAAGAATTTGAAGTTACGCCACTGTGTTAGACACTCAATTTTTTGTTTTATCTGTAGAATCTACTGAGTCGATAAGGTACCATTATCCTGAAATTAGAATCGTTATGTTAAGTTCTTCTTAATCGCCTGTTTCTTTTAGAAAGTGTCAGTACATAAATCTTATTTTTTATTTTTTAATGTCATTTTCCTTGAACTTCGCATCCATCATGTAATTGCTCTAAAAAAAAAAGATATCTATCTTCAGGTTTTTCCTCTGTTTTTCTTAAAGTGTTTTTCTTATTTACTGCAGTGTTTAATTTTTTGTTTCATTATATTATCTTTTTACTTTCTTTTATTTTTACTATAAGATCGCATAAATCCGAGATCGAGTTTTTTTGTGTTTGTGAGCGCTCTATCTTGAAAACTATTGTAGCAATGAGCTAGAAATTTGAGATGAAGATCTGATTAGATTTTGGCCGAAATTAAATGAAAATTAAGACCACTTTACAGTAAATTTTATAGTTATTGTGACTCATGCCCGGGCTTTAACTACTAAGTCATATCGCCTACTACCAGAGCGCACTTTCGTCACTCAGGTGGACATGAGCCCTCCAGACGGTAGTAGTTCTAAATTTTGCCTACCTAGCTAGGTTTATTCACGTAGAGTAGGAGACGGCGTGCTCAAGTTTTTTTCGCCTAATAGATAAAAATCTAAGTGCCTCCGCCTGGGTTTGAACCCGCGATCTTGAGCTCAGGAGGCTAGCACACTACCTACCAAACGGTCGATTGCTCTTGGAGGGAGAGTAAAAAACTACAGGAGGGCGCCTATAGCTCAGTGGTATGCGTGCTTGCCTTCTGAACTGAAGGTCGTGGGTTCGAAACCCAGCCGAGGCCCTTAGTTTATTTTATCTGGGAGGTAAAATAAACTTAAACACGCACTCCTTCGGATGGGACTTTAAGCGATGGTCCCGAGCCTGTACAATGTCAGGTACTCGTTTAGGAACCCTATCCTAAGTGAATAAAAATTTAGGGTAGCCCAAATTTAGGACTCCCACAGTAGAGTCGGGCTCATGTCCACCAGAGTGACGAAAGGGCGCTCTGGTAGTAGGCGATATGCCCTCGTAGTTAAAAGCCCCGGCATGAGTCATAATAACCTTCTCTTGAGAGAGCCGGTAGATCAGGTAGTTAAGTGGAGCCTGTACGATCTCAGATACACTTTAAAGAACCTTATCCTTAGTTAATAAATCCGAAAAAGTAAAATTTAGGACTCTCACGAGTCCAAGTCCACCAGAGCAACGAAAGAGCGCTCTGCTAGTAGGCGATATGACCTCGGTAGGCTATAAGCCAGGGCATGAGTTACAATAACTACTGATTGATACTTCAAATTTTTAAATCAAGTTCAACTTATGATAAGTTGAAGATACTATAAGTTAGTAGGGCGATTTTGAGAGTCCTGGCTTTTGTGCGTCGTTCAGTTTTGATAGCTGTGCTTTAACAAATATACTGTGAGTTGGTTGTGGCTATTCCTTGGAATGCTAGACTGGAATAACGGAAGAGGTTCATTGTGATTTATGTAGGTTAATAAGCGGTGATCCGGTGCTCGGCCACTGGTGACAATATGAGCCTCCAAGATATACTGTTCTGTCGGGGGAGACCCATTTCACTTCTTCTCTCTAAACCCGGGCCACTTCTTGAAAAATAATAAGAATCGTTACATTTCTCCTTTATCTGACGCTCTTTTGACGAGGGCACATTAACTTGATCCTCATAGAAAATGGATTTTCCAAACAATGAACCCCCTTTTTTAAAAAAAAAAAAAAGAAGTTCCTTAGGTCGACAACCTAAAAATGGATCAAATGTAATATATTTTTAAAAATCTAAAAAAAAAACTTATTTTTATATGAAGAATAGAAGAAATTATGTTTAGTCTTACTCGGAATTTCATTTTTTCTGAACATATGATTCCAAAAATCGGCGAATCGCCTGCAATGTACTTCCCCAGAACGAATTAATCAAATAACTTTTGACCCCTCCTCCAAAACCAGTCGAACGTTTGACGTTATGAATTCCTTTCTAAGATTCATTTTTGGGCTTCCCAGGCACTCCTCTATTACTAGTTCCTATACCGACCTAAAATGGCTCTTCCCATCCTCTCGTCGACAATATTTCCTTGGCTCCTTTCTCTATTAAACCATATCTTCCCAAAAGCCCTCCTACATCTTCCAAATGCTCCAATTTAAATCCCATATCCACCAGAAAGTCACCAGATCCTTCATATCCCTTCCCACAGGACAACAACCTACCACAACTCCTTCCTTATCCAGGCTAACTCCCTCTGCAACTCTCTCCTCTCCAGATCCGCCATGCTCCTACTCTTCTTTCATTTAAGTCCCTACTTTTCCATTATCTCCTAACTCAGCAAACCTCTGATTCCTAAGGCTGGCTCCTATGAGATAGTTCTCGTCTTCCTATAAATCTCTCTCCACTGGACCGATGGTCACTTTTCTGTTTCATCAGTCCATAGTGATATTATGAAATATACGGGATTGTTGGGTTTGGATTCTATAAGAATTCGAAGGTTTATTTAAGCCCCAGAGTTCAGCTCCATACGCATACGCCCATCGGAACATGTATCGGCACAAAATTTGATTTGTAAATTGAAAACCCTCTAAGGATGACCTATAAAAACACAAACATGTTTCCGTCATATCACATGTAGATTTGTTTATTTTGTGGCATTGTTAGTAAACATGTTTTAGTTTACAACTAAACCTGATGTTGTAATGTCGGAACAGGTTGTTTATGTACACATTTTTTTTTTTTAAATAGACAATAGTTCAAAAACAAATTTTGCTTTATTCATTTATAAAAAAAATCGAAATATGACTTCGTTACTCAACTTATAACTAATGTTGTTTATTTTGGACATACTTTTTTTTTGTTAATTATACTAACTTTTCTCCTCACAATTACCTTTCAACAATTTTTATTTTCATTCATTAATATTTATTTTAATTTATATTATTTTTTTAAGAGAAAAGTTTCAATATTTGAAATATTTTCATCGTCAGTTTTTCTGGAATGTCCAAATTTGGTTACACAAAAAGAAAAAGAGGACTAGGAAGATGTGGTCTACCTTCAAATAGAAACACGTGTATGTATTATTTTTAATTTTATTATTATTAATAACTATAATATGTGGTTTGGAACTTTAAAAATCTCAAAAAAGCCTTTTTATTATTATTATTATTTTTTTTTTTTTTTATTTATAAATTGTGTTTCCTTATTAATTTCCCAAAGTTTCGAAAATTTTGGAAATATATCTGCTCTAAAATAGTGATTCTATGAGTTTCTTCTTAAAAGTATTACACAGATCGTTGTCGAAATATTTTCGAAAAAATTATATTATATTTTACTAGACAAAAGTTTTAAGGCGAATGGAACGAGTGTTGCCATCGCCAGCACAAAGTTCAAAAGTGACTAAGTTATGCTGACGATGGCGTAAGCCGAAACATATTATATATTTTATTATTATATATTAGTATATATTTTTATGCAATTAGACAATTTAAAAGTTAAACAAGTTATTTCTTTTTATTAATTTTATTAGCTTTCTACTGTATCGACACAGATCCCAGAAATATATTCGGACTTTTATTCATTTAGTTATTTATTGTTATAGTTAGTTATTATGACTCATGCCCGGGCTTTAACTACGAGGTCATATCGCCCACTGCCAGAGCGCTCTTTCCTCACTCTGGTGGACATGAGCCCGACTCTACTGTGGGAGTCCTAAATTTTTATTCATCTTGGGCACGGGTCTTCAAAGAGTACCTGACATCGTACAGGCTCGGGACCATCGTTTAACGTCCTATCCGAAGGACGGCGTGCTAAAGTTTATTTTACCTCTCAGATAAAATAAACTAAGGGCTTAGGCGCGGTTTCGAACTCACGATCTTGAACTCAGAAGGCAAGCACGCATACCACTGAGCTACCGGCGCCCACATTATTGTTATATTAATACATTGGAAAAGCCTCTTCGGGCCATGTTCGGATTAGCTATTATTATATATTAGATTATATATACTGATGTATTTTATTTTGTTGTAATATCAATTTATATCTTCACTGTTATTCATTTAGCTATTTTATAGATAGAAAAAGTTTCTGATTTTAATTTTATTAATATTCTCATATCATCAGTAATCATTTTGTTAAATACACAAACTTTCCCGCATATTACGTATCATACATATAATTTTAGTGAAATTATTAACAAACTGTCTTATTCTATAACTAAATGTATGGTGTAATGCCGAGTAGCTTATGAATATTTTTTTTTTTATGGAATAGATAATTATCGATTATAATATTTTAAATAGAAGTTTGTTATATTTATTTATAGGTTTCCACAATATGTCAGCGGTTTTCAACTTAGAAGTTGTTAAAATATTGGTTGCTATTCTGTTATTTTTCAGGGTTCAGTGACTTTTCAGGAAATAGCAGTGAGTCTGGATTTTCATCTTTTCTCGAGTGTCTTTATCAAATATTCCACTGGTTTCAATCTCTCCAGACATTCATTGTTGAGACATATCAGAAAATATTTAAAGGTAATATAAATTTGCATTATTTATTGTGTTATTGTAATACCATACCAGCTATATGAAGTATTGGGGAAGTTATGTAATCGATAAAACATTTGATTTGGTGTTTTCAACATAATTTTGGCCTTCAAAGGGCGCCCTCGATTTAGAGATTAACTATAATATTAAGGGAGAGACAACTCAAAAACCCCAATATCTGCCGATTTAATAAATGCATTGACTTGAAATTTCATATTTAAAGTCAAACCCAATGAGGACATAACCTGTCAAATTTCAGCCATATCGACCGAAGGGAAGGGGGTCAGATGAGGGGCTCAACTCAAAAACCCCAATATCTGCCAATTTAATAAATGTATTGACTTGAAATTTCATATAATTTTTTTTTTATGGTTTCCAGATTTACTTTGTGATGCTCCATTCTAGAAATAGATAATTAAAATACACAATTTCTTTGTCAAACTTCACTATATATTCTCAAACACTCAACTAGTTTCGCCGTGTTAAGGCATTATCAAGAATCACTTATAAAACGGAGTTGAGTATTTGAGAATATATAGTGAAGTTTGACAAAAAAATTGTGTATTTTAATTTAATTATCTATTGAAATTTCATATTTAAAATCAAACCCAATGAGGACATATCCTATGCTATATACGGCATATAGTCACCTCGTATATCATATAGTCACCTCGTATATAGCATATAGTCACTTTGTATATAGCATATAGTCACCTCGTGTATCTTATAGTCATATACATAGCATATAAGTAGTCATCTCGTATATAGCATATAGTCATCTCGTATATAGCATATAGTCACTTCGTATATAGCATATAGTCACCTCGTATATAGCATATAGTCCCCTCGTATATAGCCAATTGTCTTCGTAGATTTAGAAAGTTCTGGCAGGTAATTTTAGATTTTTGACAATAATTTCCAGTGGTCAGAATGCCAAAGGTTGGGTACTTGTTAGCTAGTCAAATGATCATCTCTTCCCTGTCCTAGTCCCTGAGATTCAATTTAAAGTTTGTCTTCTCTCCTGAGCTCCCTCTCTCGCCCTCACCTAAAATTAATGCTCCCTAACAGGTAATATTCCGTCAGTGGGACTTCACCCTAAACCTTTCTCCAACCTAGAACTACTTTATACTTAGTTGACTTCAACTTATCTTCTGCTTTATATTCACACTTCTAATTGTATCTAATTTGATTAGATGTATGGTAAAATTACAGTTTCCTGCGCAGGTAAATCACCTGCGATGTACTTCCTCAGCACAAATTATTCAATTATATTTTCGCTCTCTCTAAAAAGCTAATCGATCGTTTGAAATCAATATTTAATTTACATAGTGGCTTCTGAATTCTTACACTAAATGTGTCGATACATTCATTACATCGGCAGTTATTGGGATTTTTGAGTCGGTTAATACCGCAGAAAATTAATTGTTCTTATAAAGATTAGAATTTATTTATTTTATTGCGTCAACACAATTATTACAACGGAAATTATTAGAGTTTTTGTGTTAAGTTTCCCCCTAAACCCCACATCTCTTCGGCCCATTCGAAAATCAATACGCGTCATCCTTGGAGGGTTCTGAATACACATAAAATTTCACATAGATACATTCATTTTATTGGGAGTTATCGTGTTCACAGACATAGGCACCATTTTTTTAAAAGAGGATTACTTCTTTCATTCTTATTTTTATCATTGTTTCTTATTCAGTTTGATATTTTATCTGTAGATGGCAGCATTGAGGTAATTTTATTTTCATTATTAAATGGATAATCTAATCCTTGCGTCCAGTTACTTAAATGTATTGCTTCTTTATATATTACATTATTAACCATCAATCATTGGCTTAAAGGTCATCAAATATATTTATTTTTTCCTTTGCTAAATACTTTCTATTATATGTCAAACATAATATCCAATACATACTTACTTACTTTCCCTGGCACTACGGTCCTTGTAGAACCTGGACCTCCGCAACGATCTTCCGCCATTCTTCTCTATCCTCGGCCTCCCGTCTCCATCTTTTCACACCCATCGTTCTGGGGTCTACCTCTTCTTCTTTGTTCTCCCAGGTGTCCCTCCAGTATCCTCCTCGGTAATCTGTCTGGCTCCATCCTTTGTAAATGCCTCAGCCATGGCAGCCGCCCCTGCTTCACTAAAGCCACCAGGTGCGGGCTCTTGTACAGGTCCTTCAGCTCCCTATTGGTCCGTATCCTCCATCTATCCCCCTCTGGAATAGGGCCGTATATCCTCCTCAATACCTTCCTCTCCCACGTATTAATATTATAATATACAATATATAATTTATATTTTCGTCTTCATGTTAAAAATGTATAACTAAAAACTAACCACAGTAAAAAAATATTTTAATTTATTACCTTGCATTTTCCTTAATTTTGAGACATTTTTAATGATACTTAACATTTTCGCAGAGATATTGTGAAACACTAAATATAAAAATATAAAGAAAAACAAATATTTTTTTAAAATGTCTATTTCACAAGATATTTGGGAGTACTTTCGTATTGCTATCATCTTCAACCACGACTTAACCTATGTATACTGAGTATGGCTGAAGATGGTAGCAATACCGAAAGTACTCCCATTTTATATATCTTATGAAATAGACAATATTTTTAAAAAACATTTGTTTTTCTTTATACTTTTTATAAAGACTTTTAACAAAAATGGCCTCAAAATTAAGGAAATTTCGGTATAATTAATAAAACGGATAGATTTTGTTTTAGATATAAAAAATTGTATGTAGACCTGTAAAACAATTTTATGTTCATTAGATCTTAAATGTAATAAAAATGAATGTGAATGTAGTGAAATTAATATTTGTGATTTTTTTATTAAAGTGATTTTTTTTGGTGTTACATTTGAGACTGATCTCATGAACGTACAATTGTTTTACAGGTCTTGTAAATATCGTCAATTTCTAACGACACTTATAATTCAAAAGTATACTTTGTTGTTACCTTTATGATTGTTTCTTATTTAGTTTGATATTTTAACTATAGTTGGGAACATTGGGGGAAATTTATTTTCATTATTAAGAGGTGGTGATGATCTCATTCTTGTGAGTCACTTAATGCATTGTTCTCTTTCATATTATACTTAACATTTTTTGTAGAAATATTGTGAAACACTTAATAAATTAGTTAAAATATTAAGTTTAACAAAAAAAAATAATAATAAAAATAAATCTTTAAAGGGGAGGGGGGGGGGGGGGGGGGGGCTTGAAGGGCTTAGTGGGGAGGGGCTTGGCCTTATAAACATTTTAGCTCAAACTCCAAGTCTCTAGCAATAATAGAGGCCGAGATCCCTACACAGGCTCTGATGAAACCTGAATATCTTGGAGCCGGCATACCCGATTTCCACCAAACATATCTAAGAACCATCTCGCAAATACCTGCTTTTGAAACAAAAAAAACACTTTGAAATCGGTTCAGCCGTCTTGGAGCTACGATGCCACCGACAGACACACAGACAAAGGCTTAAAACTTATAACACCCCTCCTTTTACGTCGGAAGTTAAAAATAAAGAAATACGTAAGTTTTTTCAAAAAATATTGTCTATTCAACAAAATATATGGGAGTACCTTGGTACTGCTACCATCTTCAATCACAACTTAAGAAATACAATAGATATTTATTAAGTCATGATATTTATATAAAAAATATATATATACATACAATAAAAGTATATATATTGTAACGGTAGTTTTTCTATCTTACACTTTTTATTCTAATTGAAATTCTTAAAGTCCCTATTTCGGGAGCCAATTTATGTAACGGTAGTTATACTAGCTTACATTTATAATTAATTAAAATAATTGATAATTGGTATAAAAAAATAAATAGAAAATAAGACGTACATATTAATTTTTTGACTGATATATTTTTTTTATGTTTAAGTAAACATTTAATTTAAAACGGGTTAGTCACATTTACACACATAAAATTACCCCAGTATTTTATAGGCCTATAAGCTGTATTAATGAATGATGAACGCTGTATTCATGTTGTATCATTTAGGGGATGGGATGACTCATATTCCACTTCAGATGTTTTCTTTTAGCTGATTTTTCTTTATGAGCCGTAATTTCAACAATGGCCATAGGTTACTTCTGCACTCGTTGCTTCTTGGTGTCTACCTTCGGATCTTCATGATGCTGAAACACCTACTTGTACCAGCTATAAGTCCCAAGACCCGGCGAATCACTTCACTGCATAATTTCTACCTCTCTATCTACAGACATCCTCGCACATATACCACTCTGAACCACCGACACAGACTAGGCACCCTCCTCTCAACAGTTCTCTCATACGACATCCAAGTCTGCCTTCTAGGGACTGCCTCCTCCTTCCATCTCTGCATTTGGTTGGCTACCATTTTCATGGCCTTATGTTTTTATATTCTTTAAACACTACAGATATATATTTTTTTTAATCAATTTTCTCATACATCCATCCAAACTACAATAATACAGTATTGTTTTATACGCACCAATCATCAATAAATATAATTAACGTTATTACCTCTATGCAATCCGAATAACCTCCATGCAACCTTACTATCACTCCAGTAGGCGTGGTCTGTTTCGGCAGTATTACTCCCTCTCCACACGAGCTGTTTATGTAGAGTCAAACAGACCGCTACAATATATATCAAATTGCGTACACTCACTTCATTCATTCACACATTCTTCATTCCCTCACATGGCATCCTGTCAGAATGAAGTGTACACAATTTCAAACTTTTGCCACATTAAGGATTTTTTTTTATTTAAATAATTTAAAAATTCTATTCGTTGATATCGGTTGCCTAACAACCGATATTACTTAAAACAAAACAAAACAGTATATTATATTGTTTTGTGTGACATCCTGTTTTGTTTTGTTTTAATATTATACTTTATTTTAAAACTTTTGTTTGCTCATGTTGTTTGGTTCTACTTAGCTTTTGTTTAGATATATTGTATTATTTGTTTTTGTTTAACTATTTATATTTTTTATTGTTTTATTATATATATGATTATTTTATTTTAATTTCTCAGGAGTCAAGAAAAAGGAAAAAGAAGAACATGCTGAGGTGAAAACAATTGATTTTTCTCAAGAGGATCCACAGGTGAGAAATATAAAACCTGATAACAAGTTGATAACGTTCGTCCGCAAACAGAATTTTGCTTCCGATATTATAATTTCTTTATTATTATAGTTGGATTCCGATCCTCGAAGTTGCTTTAAAGTGGGTCAGTTCTCCTGGTCTTGGTTGAACGGCGGTTGCGATATGATGGGCAAAATCGATCAGTTTATAAGACTAAAGTTCTCTAAAGTAGAGATCACAAGTTAGGACAGTTGAACGATGGGGAACAGGGAGCGGTGGGGCAGTATCACTTGCCGACAGTTCTCCATAGTAAGCATTTTTTAAAATTAATATGGAAATACGTAAATAATGTAATAATGTTATTATTAACCATTTTTTTTCTTTTACGATTTACAGATTGTATGTAGGCCTTCCACAGTTTGGGAAATATCCCACTCTGTGTGAAAAATGGAGATGCTATAGGGGAAAAAAAGGGAATTTTTCCACTCATCAGACTCGGGCATTTCGGATACTATGTAATATCTATCTGTTAAGTTTTAACAAGATCTAACCACCACTACCCAAATTTTACAGCAGGAGCAAAATAGGTTTTATCTATCCATTGCATGGGCGGGGAATCACTGGGACGTCACTCGGGAGTTGGAAATTGTGATTGGGTAGGAACACTATTGCCAGACGTACTACCATGTTCGTATTTGTACGAAAATTTGAAGTAAAAACGAACATAGACCATGTAATATACGAAAATTTCCATGTGATTTTGACGTGAAAACGTCTATTCGCTCGTTAAGCACAGTGATAGCCGGTCAAACTTTCTTGTGTTACAAAATACCGTCAGATTTCAATCGATAATAACTACGACACTAATATTGCGATAACAACGGTTGAGGTCACAATGGATAGAGCATGTCTGTACGTGTTTGTTTTGCCTGTGAAGTTATCGGGCTGGTGTGGGCGCCGGCGGATGATTGTTGCGAATTAGCGTTGTGTAAAATTAGAAATTAGTGTAGCGTGATAACGCGTTTAGATAGGACGTTGATTCGGGTGTCATTGTAAAGAGCTTGAGGAGAACTACTAGGGCTCAAAGTGAAACAATAAAAATATTCGCCAAAATATATGTAAAAATCTGTATTAAATTGAAAATTGCAAAGAAATTAAAGATGTCTCATAAGAATCGTTAATATGCGCGGAATTATAGAAAATGTAAATCAGAGGAAAGCTCGCATCAAAAGGAATTTAAAAAACCTAAAAAGTCTAGTGCCGAGCAAATGCAAGAGCTACGGCAGCATCGAAAAGAAAATGAAAAATAATTTTATCCCGACGTTTTCACGGAAAATCTACTGTGTGGACCTTGACTACGCCATAATGTGTTTTTTTTTACTGCTTTTTTGATGAAAATTCTTCAATTTGAAAAAAGTATTGGGAAATCTCACTGATTTTGAGTGGGAAAACAAGGGAAATTGTGTCCACCGTGGAGAGAAAACTAAAACATCTATGTGGAAGCCCTACAACCGAGGACCTTAGGTTTTTTATCTGGGAGATGAAAAACCTTGAGCATGCCATCTTTTGGATGGGACGTTAAGCGATGGTCCCAAGTCTGTACGATATCAGATACTCGTTAAAGGCCCCCTATCCTAGGTGAATAAAGATTTAGGAATCCCATAGTAGAGCTCATGTTCACCAGATCAATGAAAGAGCACTCTGGTAATAGGCGATATGACCTCGCAGTTAAAGCCCTGACATGAGTCACAATATTTAACTATGGTCATTGATAAAATCTCATGCAGGAAGTTTGAATATACATATCGCACCTTTACCGAAACAGTGACCTAACTCAAACAATTTCGATTTTAAGACGTTTTTCGGTCAAAAATTGTCCATATTTTACTGGATATTTTTCATCAAAAAAAATATATGACTGTTAATTTTTGAAAAACATTAATTTTATTGCGGAAACAGAGACCTAAGTTCAATAGGCCAATGAGGACGCTCTAATTGCGACTTCGGAATTACAAGAACAGTGACTTAACTAAGAAGAGTCTATTTTTCTTGAAGTTGTACTGAAGTAACTTGCTTGCGATTTTACCGGAATAGTGGCAAAGCAAACCTACTGTGATCTAAAGAGATCTTGTTAACTACATAGTGACAATAAATTGTATACAACCTGAAAAAATTATAGTTTCCTATCAAAAATTATTTAAGCAGTTTGGTTTATATTGTTCGATATTTCACATTAAATGTACTATTAATGAAAAATTTTAAACTTAGGCTGCAATATTACAATTTTAGTAATATTTTTATCTCATTTTGCAACAACAGTGACGTAACTATACTGAATTACCCCGTTTTTAATAAAAAACAACCTCAAAATTACTAGAACCTGAAAAAAAATTAATGGTCTTTCAGCAACATAGATTTAACTATTTATTAATAATTATGTATAGAATTTAGATAGGATGCACTTAGTTATTAACAAAATACTAAGCTAACTACTAAAAAGTAAATTTTGATATCTATTGGAAAACCTATTGACACTATGAAGTAGAAAAATTATGGTTTTTTCAGACGCCATTTTCTTGTAACAAGAAATTTCGAGATAGGTCACTGTTCCGGTAAAGGTGCGATATGATGTATAAAATTCCAAAACTCGGAAACCCGATATTGCAGTAAACGAGTTTGTGACTGATGTTCGGTAACTTGGGTACTTTCACACAAAACTATTATCTGTATAGTTGAAAAATTCAAAATATATGACGGGAAACTTCCCATAAGGGTTACCCTGCCTTTAACTTTCCCTGTCTGAGTGACATATAAACTGGGAAAGTTAAAAAAAGTAATTTCCATTTGATAGGCCAATTGAAGATTTATCACTTGGAGGATAGTATAACGGAAGCGAGCCCTCACTTGCTAGGAACGGAGGTAGTTCAAATTTCCAGTTGAGTTGACAACAAAGGTTGTTGTGCGGTTTAATCGAACGTGTCCCGGAAGGGGCCATAGGTTCCTCCGCTCAACTAAATCTTTCCACTGGATTGGAAACAGTTGTCGACGCTTCCTTCATAGCTTATTCAAAATCTAACCTTATTGCCAAAACATTATTTATATATATAGGGTGTTTTCAGTCGAAGTGTCCATAACTCTAGGACTGGTTTGGTGGGTCAAAAGAAAAATATATATACATAAACATGGGTCCGGAAAAACTTCTTTGAAAAGTAGTTGAGTTAAAAAACAATTTGGTGGCTTACTTAAAAAATACTCCAAATACATTTCGAAATAAACATTTTGTGGAGGGAGTAAGCAACAGTAAAGGTGCACAAATCAGTCCTGCCTTACAGTCATTAAAATGTATTTTATACATGCATATTAGCCATGTCAATATGTTATATCTAGGTATTTACCGTTATAAATACAATATCCAATCTAATTTGTTCTGGTGGCAATGTAGCATCCTTTAGAGCCAGATTGAAAAATAGGCTATATGACGTCTGAAAATTTTGATCGGGAGGGCGGTTTATGAGAGGGGCTAGGCATAAAAATTGTTCTAGCTCATTATTTTGAATGAATTTCATAAGCGAAAAGGCTATGCAGTTAATCATTTTTTATTTAAAGCAGTAAAAAATCTTGCAAAATAGCCGTTAACTTGGTTCATAAGAACTTTTTTTTTCAAATAAATGTTAATGATTAGGCAGGATGGATTTGTGCACCTTTACTGTGGTTCTGCCCCTCAAAAATGCTTATTTCCAAGTACATTTGGAGTATTTTAAGAGTTTGCCATCAAAATGTTCCAAAATAACGGAGGTTATATATTATGTTATTATATTTAAAAAACATATGTTCTATATACAACAGTTTCCATCACACAGGAAGAGAAGAATGCATGGGGAGAAAAAGTGGAGTAACGTTCTAGTAAGAGTAAGGTTATATTAATGAATATTTCTCTGGACATCCATGTTTTTTTCTGCCCTTAACAGCGATTTATTGTCATCCGTGGAAAGCGCGGCCATAATTACCCCGGCTAATCAGGAGTAGAGTAGATTAATGACTTCTTTCAGAACTAGGGACCTTCTACTAGCTTTAGTATCCGGCGTTGCCCGAAGAACTCATAGTAAGACTGTTTTCATGATTTCAGGTGACAGCTAGAGGAGTGGGTTTAATGGCAGCCTACACAGGAAGACGAGCAGTATTTGCTGTGTATCCGGCTTCGCGGGAGGCTCGCGTAACCAGCGAAGGACCTGCGCCGCTTCACTTTGAGTACCGTCTGAGGGAAGGACTGCTACTGGTGGGCTATGTGCCGCCTCTGGCTGGTCGCTACCTTCTCACTGTGACCAGGAGAGGACTCCCAGCCCCCGGCTCTCCCTTCCAGCTCCGGGTGGATGATCCGCCTCCAGGGTATACAGGCCACTTTGGCGCCTCACTCTGGGATCCTCCTCCACACCCAGCGCCACTTACCACCGGCATTGTGGACTTTGTTACTGAGAAGATGTTTCTCACTGAAGATGGGCGTCTCCTCAAAATTATACACGATAATCAACCTATAAGTCAACTATTCCCCATTATCTCAGAAGATAAAATGAAAAAATTGACAAAGGAAGACAAGAATGATTTAAATATGAAAAGTGTTAAAAACGAAAGCAGCAGTTCGAAAACTGAAGAAAAACTAGAAGTTTCAATACAATGTCGTGCTAGAACAGAGTTAATGAAAAGGATAGACGACATGCTGTCAGTTATAGCAAAAGGCAATCAAAGAAAAATTCCACGGTCCAAGTACAGAGTGAGCAAAGCGTTATTTAAAGAGCTACACTTAAGTTTGAAAATACTTAGTTTGATAAGTATAGGAGAAGAGTCCCAAGTATATAATATAAAGAAACCCAATCAAAGACCGAAACCAATTTTAACAATCAGTGATGAAACTGTGTCCATTAAGAGATCAAATCAGAACAGGGATAATCAGTCAAAAGTCGATCAATTTTTATCTAGAGGTGAATTACGTTATCCCGTTCGACGAACCGAAAAATTGGAGCGAGATGATTGTGTTAGCAACGAGCCGTGTGATGTCAGGGGACAAATTGGGACAGGATCAGATCCCAGAGCATCCGGGTTTAATGGGACAAATAGAAACGGCAGTCGACAGGTTTGGGCAAAATATGACTGCTTTGGGTTTACCTCAAATATGAAGAAAAGTTTCAATTTGAATTTACCCAAATCAAAAACTGAGGAAGTCACTGGGGTTCAATTGTTACAAAAAATATATAAAGGAAACTCTATTGGTGTCGTAGAAAATAATGAACAAAGCGAAATTAATTTAACGTTGTATAAACAATTAAATAATGAAACTTCACAAAATAATTATATTCGACGTCCCATTGATCGAAAAACTAGATCTGAATATCATAAAATACATAATATTCATAGACACAGGCGTATTGATAAAAAACAAATTGCTAATTTCAAAGTAAATAAAAATACGAATATTAACAAAACTCAAGAAGAAAACTCACTTTCAATCTGTTCTGATATAATGAAACCAAATGATATACTGTTCGGAAAAAATGAATGTTTTCGAACACTTTCTTTACCCGATTTCAGCAGAGTTCTCTCTTTGAGTATTCAAGGGCTACGAAAAGTTAAATCATTTACTGACAAGTCCATCCGAGATGTAACCTCATCGACATCGCTAAAGAAAGACCATCCTCGTTCAGTTGGATCAGTCAAATACACTTGTAGACAGAATAACAATGGTGGAGGAAAAACAGAAAGTGTTATGGTAAAAGTGGGTTGTTACATGAATCAAAAGGAAAACAGTGTCAAAGCGGGAAAGTCAGTTGTGGAGTGGAAAAAATACTGGGAGAATGTGAAAAGAAGACCAGAAAATGTTAAACGAATAGACAGAGAATGTTCTGTTGAAATCAAAGGAGTTGTAAAACAAAGTAAAAGTGTATTTGAAACATTGAATATATCCAATACTAAAGATAATGCTAGTCCATATGTAAACAACTTAATGTCAGTTGATAACAAAATTGCTGATAAAATATCGTTCTACAAAAAATATAATGGTTATAATAGAAATATAAGTGGAGATAATTATTATGAAGTTGAAGATCCTAAAATGAGATTTGAAAAGGCGAAACATATATTTGAAAGTAATTCGTTGAAAGATAGTAAGGATGAAGTAATGTCAAGGAAGGATGTAAAACTGAGTGTGCCATGTCTGAGAGATGATCTGCGGAGTGGGGCCGCGCCTGGCCTCCTTGGTGTACCAAATAGGCTCCCTGTCGTGGCTGCCCTCACGTCCATCTACCATCCGGACTATCCTCATCCTCCAGTCATACCCCCCGCCTCTTTCAGACATCGGGGGCAATCTCCGCAGGACCTTCTTCCCTGGAATATCCTCCTCCACACTGACCCTGCCTATGTGTAGTGTGAAAATAAAAAATTTAATTTAATAAAATAAACAAATAAAAAATATTTTCACATTTCCAGTAGAAATTGTTGCTGGTCTTGTAATAAATTTTGGTTTCTAAAGTAGTTTCCGAAAAGTATATATATATATCAATATGTTGATTTTATTTATATATAATCTAATGTCTGTATGTTTGTGTTTCATAGACCCCTAAACTTCGATCCGATTTTGTTCTTATGTTCAGCAATTATGTTCGTCGAGTCACCGAGAAGGTTTAGAACATAGTTTTATCCCATTCTTACCCGACCCCCGTATATGTATATATATATATATGTGCCCAGGGGTCCTAAATACTTACTAGCTGGTGTGTCCGCCGCTGCAAAGCAGATACTAGCTGGGGTGTCTGCCGTTGAAGGACTATAAGCCTTATTCCATATGAATAATTGAAAATTATAACATCATGAATGTACTGTTGAAGAATTGAATAGGTTTTTGAACGAGAGATATTAAGAGAAGAGTCAAAGTTCCCCGGGCAACGCCGGGTATTACTCCACTCACATTTAAATTAGTTTCGAAGGCGCTGGTAGCTCAGTGGTATCCATGCTTGCCTTCGGAACTCAAGATCATGGGTTCGAAACCAGGCCGAGGTCCTTAATCTGGAAGGTAAAATAAACTTAAGCACGTCGTCCTTCGGATGGGACGTCAAGCGATGGTCCCGAGCCTGTTGTACGATGTCAGGTACTCGTTAAAGACCCCTACCCTTGGTGAATAATAATTTAGGGTAGGCAAAATTTAGGACTCAGTACAGTCGGGCTCATTTTCACCAGAGTGACGAAAGAGCGCTCTGGTAGTAAGCGATATGACCTCCTAGTTAAAGTCCGGGCATGAGAAAACATGTCTTTCAAAAATATGCCTAATATTATAGTTATATAGTAAATAAATTCCGAAAAAATATAAGGTGTCGGTCTCGTTTCTTTCGTTTTTTCTTTCTCCATTGGTTCTTGTATCCTTTTGTTTATTTCTTATATTGTTATTCATATGGGACGTATGTCCCGGAATAAATATTATGTCTCATTCATTATATTCTAAATAATTTTCTACATATTCTACGATGTTTTCAATATTTATGTAAAAAACACATTCTATACAAGGCTGTATAGACCATTGTACTCTTTAAAATTGAAGCTTGGATTGTTTTAACTAATAAAGAATGGGATGTACTTCCTATGCATAAAGAGAATGTTTTGTTTCTGAATTGCTCCGATACATTATGCAGCAGCACGGACTATTGAATGTTGAATGTGCAGTTTACCTGACGTTCAGAAGAAGGGAATCTGTCGACCATGTGTACATGCATGAATGATCATCTCTGACCAGAAGAAAGAATTTTAAAAAAATTATCAGAATAAAGCCCTATTCAAAACCTGTAAATGTGTTGCACCCTTATAGACACTTAGTTTACATTCTACGGGCCGCTATAACTGTCATACTGATTATATCTCAAATGTGAGGACTTATTGCGATTGGAAATTTTATAAGGAACAATTTTGGTAAGAATTAATGTTTTGATAGGACTAACTTTTCGGGTAATTCAAGGAAACTTTTAAAATATGTGCTTCAAACCTATGCTCAGTCAAAAAATCAAACATACAACATCTTCAGTCAATACAATCCATTATACTACGCCACATTGTCAATGCCCCATTTCCAACCTCACATTACATAATGACCTCAACATTCCATTTGTACCTTCTGTTATCAGGAGACGATATCAACCTTTTCACGACAAACTCAATCATCACGCCAATCCACTTATACAAGAATTATCTACAAACACTCTCCCCACAAATCCACCACGACGCCTCAAGCGGATATGGCAGAGGGACCTGCTCCAGGACTAGCCTGGACTCCGGCCACGTAGCTCAGCAGTACAGCCATGCACCTGACACTGCACTATTTATCGCAATTGCTAATGGCAAATGTTATGCCGTTGTAAATATATAAATGTCAAACCTACGTTTCGGCGTGTATCTCAAAAACCGGACGACCTGCGAAAAATTGTATTTGTATTGTGATGTTTCATACCCTTTATTTCCATTTTTGGAATCCATTAAAACTTCGCATCGAATTTTTCGACCGATTACATAACTTTCTCTATACTTCGTTTAACTGGGAAAAAAAAAAAAAAATTGAATCCATTAGGTTAAGATCTATTTTAAGAGGGAGTATTATAAAATTGAGGTCTCGCTCTTGGGTTTAGCTGCCATTTTTAGATACAGACAACAAAATTAGCTCCATTTGACACTTCACCTAATGAAAGAGTGAACTTAGTACAATAAAGCCTTTTAACAAAATCCATGGCAAAGTTTCAACAACTTTCCTTTGAAAATACTAATTACAAACTCATTTGAGGAGGGAAAATATAAACTAAAGTGGTAGTGAAGTCAGTCTTACACTCAAGTGTCAATTTCAAAATATGAACTAAAGTGATAGTGAAGTCAGTCTTACACTCAAGTGTCAATTTCAAAATATGAACTAAAGTGGTAGTGAAGTCAGTCTTACACTCAAGTGTCAATTTCAAAATATGAACTAAAGTTGTAGTGAAGTCAGTCTTACACTCAAGTGTCAATTTCAAAATATCTGTCAATTTCATAATTCTCGTTTTCTTGTTGTTTTTCTGACAGTATTTTTTGAATAACTGTCAGACACGTCCGATAAATATTCTACGTCGTATATACATAGATAAAGACATTATTCAATTATTTTCATTTTTATTCTCGACACAAACAAACGGGAATTTCGATTATTAATATCAACCTTTTGACAGAAAATAAGGCGCGTAATTTCGTTCGGGAACATCCGTTACTTATACCAAAATTTAAAGGGGAACTATTTATTTTATAGTTTAAAGTATCTTTTTAAAGCTTTGAGGATTTATTAATGTTAATTATTTAAAAAGCTTAAACATTTATTTCAAAACTGACTGTTATTGTTTTGAAGTGAATTCATTTTTGTTATAGTGAAATTATTTTATCTTAATGCAATATATTTTTTGTAGTTAGGCATAGCTATGTTTATGTTTATTTAATATATTTTAAATTTCTATTAAATATAAGCCAATTGTATATTTGTATCTACAACCCACTAAGGACCTATTGATCTTTAGCCATAGGGAAGGGGGGAATCAATCAAAAATCCCAATAACTGCCGATGTAATGAGTGTACCGACATGAAATTTTGTATTTAAATTCAAAATCTCATAAGCATGGTACTTAATAATTTTTCGCGACATGGGTCAAAGGAATGGAGGGGAAGAGAGAAGGGGGACTCGACTCACCCTAATACAGTCGTAATTGAGTTTTAGCGCAAATGGTTTCTCAGGGAGAGCGAAAACTTACCATAGAGAACACAGTAAAATGTTCTTTTCTTTTAACAATTGTTAATAACTAGAAGTTTGTAGAATTTAATGATCTCTACAATGGTCTCTCTTCCTAATCTTAACTTGATCCATGTGGATCAACACTACCCTTAGTTTGATGAACTCCTGGGGACGATGTTTTCTCTTTTCTATATTATATTTACCGACATTACCAAGATGACCTGCGGAGTTGGATCAACTATCTTAGACCCTTTTATCAATGAAGACATATTGATCCAACTCCACAACTGCTTTTTTTTTTCAGGTGTTGAAGCCTTACTGATAGCTTCAAAGGAATAATTAGCAACGGATTTACACAGGCCCGGACTTAGGGGGCTAACATTTGAAGGGCGACTAAAAATTAAAATTAATTAGTTTCTCTTTTCTCCGGTGACTGCACTGAAAGACTACTATAAGAAAAATTAATGTACAAATCACTAATTTTTTTTTTTTTTTAATGAGTTATTGACATACTTCTTTACACTTACGTGGCTCCTTATAAACTTTTTTTAGTCGCTGTTTATACAGGTTACCCTATATTTTTACGCTTTGTATCGTGCGAATGGTCTCCACAGACTAACGCGAAATATTCGAAGCGGTGACTAGTAAGTTTTCCTGGCGGTGTATATGAGTAGCCATACTGACGCGGAAAGTACCTCCCGGACCTCTTCGTAACTGCAGTGTTTTATTTGGTTTCGTCTCGCTCATGGTCTTTTTCGCTGCAGCTGCGATATTCGCGAGTGTTTAGAATGACGTTAAGTAAACAATTAATTGAAATTGTTACGGTATTCAGGATTAACAAGTTTCTTCACACAATAATTTGTAATTTCTAATTTTTTTTTTTTAATTGTTATTCATTCCCCGGCTTTAACTATGAGTTCATATCGCCTACTACTAAAGCACTCTTGTCACTATGGGAGTTCTAAATTTTGCCTACCCAGGTTTATTCACTTAGGGTAGGGGTCTTTAATGAGTAACTGACATTGTACAGGCTCGGGACCATCGCTTAACGTTCTATCCAATGGACGGCATGCTCAAGGTTTTTTGAGCTGGATAAAAAACCTAAGAGTATCGAACTAGCAAAAGTATGCGATATCTGTGCTACTGGCGCCTTCTAAGAAGGTCATATCATAATTTTGCCTACCCTAAATTTTTATTCGCGTAGGATAGAGGTCTTTAACTAGTATCTGACATCGTACAGGCTAGGGATTATCGCATAACGTCCCATCCTCCCAAATAAAATAAAATAAGGGTCTCTGCTGGGTTCGGAAATCAGGAAATCTTGATCTCAATAAGCAAGCACGAATACCACTGAGCTACCGACGCCCTATATAATAATAGTATTCAAGTGTTAAAAATATTAATATAAATATTTTATTTTTATTTAGTCATGATCGTGAATTTCAATTTTGTAAATTCCATGTTTGGCTAGGACTCTAACACAAGAACACTTGATCCGTAGGCCGCACAAAGATGAATACTGCATATACAGATGTAGATCACAATTGATTGGCTGCATTCGGTTGCACTCTGTTGCAGTGTCCTGTGGTGCATCTCTTGGTACATCAAGGGGGCCAGTTCCTCCTCCCTCAAGGTTCATTTCAACCTCCATAAACATTGACTCTCTGAAAGGGGACAGACTTCTAGTCAATATTCGATCTCTGTAGTCAAATTCGCCGTCTTTGAACCAAGGGAGCGGCTGATGAGACTGAGAACAGGGAGTGTCCAAGTCTTCTTCTCTGTGATAGTGACGTCTCATTGTTAGATATTCCTGAAGGTGCGTTACATTTCGCGTTTCGTACAATTCCTCAATTTGCCATACCTCTTTGAGAGGAACGCAGTAATTTGAATATCGTACATTATTTTTAATACATTTGACAATTGATTTCAATTTTTCTTTTATATCCAAACCTTCTTCCATTATTTCCCAGGGAAATTCTACAGACGTCAAGTCCAGTATGGAATAGTTTGCTTTCAAGCAGAAAGAACACATTTCATCCCACTGAATATAGCGAGAGACAACGCTTGCCTCAGCAGCACAATCCATTACATCAACAATTTTAAACTCAAAAGGAACTTCAAAACTCAAACTATTTTCAACGTTATCAATAAAATGTCGTAGAAATTCATCTGAAACGTTGAACAGTTCCGAGGTGACGTTTGAGTCGATCGTATTTTCAACACTTTTCAAATCAGTTATTGTAAGAAGATTATAAAAATTGTCCAGCAAAGATCCAGAATAAAGACTTATGAAGTTCCAGACTCCAGCGTCGATGTAGCGATGACATAAAGCGCGAATAAGACGTACATCAGTGTACATAATTCTTAAAACTGAATATCGAATGATGTGATTTACAAAGTGCCTACCATCTTCTCGTGAGCCTGAAGAGTTACAAAAAAACAAATATATAAGTATAATATATAATTGTTAGGGTTTAGGTTTAAGTTTTATGACTCATGCCCGGGCTTTAACTACGAGGTCATATCGCCTACTACCAGAGCGCTCTTTCGTCACTCTGGTGGACATGAGCCCGACTCTACTGTGGGAGTCCTAAATTTTGCCTACCCTAAATTTTTATTCATCTAGGGTAGGGGTCTTTAACGAGTACCTGACATCGTACAGGCTCGGGACCATCGCTTAACGTTCCATCCGAAGGACGGCGTGCTTAAGTTTATTTTACCTCCCAGATAAAATAAACTAAGGGCCTCGGTCGGGCTACGAACCCACGACCTTGAGCTCAGAAGTCAAGCACGCATACCACTGAGCTACCGGCGCCCTCTAGGTTCTTATTTTTTTTAAATATTAACAATAAAAACTCATCGGTGAATCACCAACATGTACTTCCCAGAGACGATTTTTTTTTTTTTCCTTTTGTACGATGCATATTAGCCATGACATTATAATAACGGTAATATCTAGTTATTTAGGACATCAGCTACCGGCGCCCTCAGGGAAATAATTCAAGGTTAGGTTAGGTTTTATGACTCATGCCCGGGCTTTAACTACAAGGTTATATCGCCTACTACCAGAGCGCTCTTTCGTCACTCTGGTGGACATGAGCCCGACTCCACTGTGAGAGTCCTAAATTTTGCCTTACCTAAATTTTTATTCACCTAGGGGTAGGGGTCTTTAACGAGTATCTGACATCGTATAGGCTCGGGACCATCGCTTAATGTCCCATCCGAAGGACGGCGTGCTTAAGTTTATTTTACCTCCCAGATAAAATAAACTAAGGACCTCGGTCGGGTTACGAACCCATGTTCTTGAGCTCAGAAGACAAGCACGCATACCACTGAGCTACCGGCGCCCTTTCCGTTGTGATGAATTTATTGTCACGAAATTTTCAAGATTCAAAGCCTTATAAGGACACCTATTAGTTTTCAGCTGAATCAGTCAAAGAAGAGGGGGAATCAGAATGGGGTTAACTCAAAAATCCCCAAAACTACCGATAATATCGACATGAACTTTTATATTTTAAATTGAAGAGCCCATAAGGTACCTATTATTTTTTCGCGAAATCTATCTACTCAAATTCCCTAATATAACGACAAAATGTAATATGAAGATTGAGAAGCTATATGAGTCAAATATTGAGTTTTAGCCAGTAACGCTCGATTGGCTTTGGAGAAGAGCGAAAATATAATTGATTAATTCTTGCTGAGGAAGTACATAGCCAGTGATTCACATTTTATCTATGCTAATCATATAAGTCCCTAGTCCTTATCCTAGTCTTACCATCTAGTCCTTAACCTTACACAGGCTGGAGGCCAAGTCAGGCAGTTTCCCTTCAATTGCTGACAACTTCTTCGTGATTCGTGGAAGTAATGTCTTATAACCAAGTACAAATTTTCTGGAGACCACTTCACGAAAAGATTTTGAGATATTTCTCAAAACTAGACTACCTTCAAAACCTAACATTTCAATTAATACCTCCAATACTGGAGTCGGTAAATTTTGTAAATGTAAACTCTTTTTATCTGAAGGCATATTGTAATAAATTTACACAATAAACAAATTTAAAAAAAAAAATATATATATATATAACAAAACAGTGTTGTCATGGTAAATAAATATTTATATAACAACAATTATTTAACAACCTTTCCTTACAATTGGAGTCATGGACTTGAAAAAATAAAATAAAACTTCTTTATTTAAGATATTGTCTAATTTCACTAACTATATATACATGGGAGTACTTTCGGTATTTCTACCATCCTCAGCCAAATGCATAAGATATAAGGCTTTTGGCTAAGGATGGTAGAAATACCGAAAGTCCTTCCATGTATATATAGTTAGTGAAATTAGACAATATCTTAAATAAACAAGTTTTATTTTATTTTTTCAAGTCCATTTGAATTATTTCACAATATCTCTGCAATAATGTAAGATTTCATTTTTAATTGGAGTCATGGCTGGATATGCTTCGTCCACGAGGCCATTCAAAATAAAAATAAAAACAATATTTTTTATATAAAAAACGTTTTGAGATGACCAGCTGTGTATTTCCCTGGCACGAATTAATCGAAAAATATAAAGAAAAACGAGAGGGTGCCAATAGCTTAGTGGTATGCGTGCTTGCCTTCTGAGCTCAAGAACATAGGTTCGAAACCCGACCGAGGCCCTTAGTTTATTTTATCTGGGAGGTCAAATTAACGAGCACGCCGTCCTTGGCAATGGTCCCGAGCCTGTACGATGTCAGGTACTCGTTAAAGACCCCCTACCCTAGTTGAATAAAAATGTAGGGTAGGCAAAATTCAGGACTCCTATAGTAGAGTCGGGCTCATGTCCACCAGAGTGACGAAAGAGCGCACTGGTAGTAGGCGATATGACATTGTAGTTAAAGCCCGGGCATGAGTCATAAAACCTAACCTAAACAAAAACGAATGTTTAAAAAAAAAATAATGTCTTTTTCACAAGATTATAAAGTATATGGGAGTACTTTCGGTATTGCTACCTTCTTCAGCCACGACTTGACAAATATTAATAATTATATTATAGTTAATAATTTTCAGTCACTAATAAGTCCTCAGATGTGAGATATTATCAGTACGACAAAAGTTATCGCGCATCAAACAATGATAAATAAATTTCCATAGGAAATAATTCAAGGTTAGTGTTATGACTCATGCCCGGGTTTTAACTACGGACACTACTGTGGGAGTCCTAAAAGTTGCCTACCAGAAATTTTTATTCACCTAGGGCAGGGGTCTGTAACGAGTACCTGACATCGTACAGGCTCGGGACCATCGCTTAACGTCCCATCCGAAGTTTTTTTTATCTCCTAGGTTTCGAACCCACGATCTTGAGGTCAGAAGACAAGCAAGCATACCACTGAGCTACGGGCGCCCTCAGGGAAATAATTCAAAATAATGTTTAAATTGCATTTCGTAACAACAAATTATAATTTTTTTTTTTTTTGGCCTTATGTTTGATGTATATTAGCCATGTCATTGATTGTGTTATACCTAGTTATTTACAACATCCATGGCCCCGGGAGGGAGTTCTATCTTCGAAATAAAACTCATTCTCGGACGGGATTCGAACCCGCAAACTAATATGATTCCATGCGACTAAAGTCCTACGCTCTAGCCCGCATGGCCATCATGGCTCCCTTTATTGGTAGTTTCCATCTAAAATTATGAATTGAAGTAAAAAATAAAACGTGATGGGGTATTTGTTAAGTTGTGGCTGAAGATGGTAGCAATAGTGCTTCCATATATTTTATATATGTTGTGAAATAGACAATATTCTTAAAAACATACGTTTTTTTTAATATGTTTTTTTAAAGTGTTTCACATTAATCTCTGCGAAAATGTTAAGTATGACGAATTAATCAATTATTTCGCTCTCCTCCGAAACTAATCGATTGTTATAGACTAAAACTCAATATTTCACTTACATAATGGATTCCAAATTCTCAAACTAAATTTTGTATCGATACATTCATTACATCGACAGTTATTGGGATTTTTGAGTTGAGACCTCCTTTGAGTTCCCCTTTCCCTTTGCCTGATTCCGCTGAAAATCAATAGGTGTTGTTGTTAGAAGGCTTCGGGTCGATTTGGCTGAAAGTCAATAGTTGTCGTCCTTAGAAGATTCTGGATACAAATTTAAGATTTCGTGGATACATTTGTTCTATTGAGAGTTATCTTGTTCATACACACTTTTCTTATTTGTCATTTTTGAAATGAGTTGTTCGGAAAATATGAAATTCCTTTGAAAACTCAACATCGATTTTCTGATTGATTACATAACTTTCTTTATACATCGTTTAGCTGGGGAAGGAGAAAAAGTAAGAAAAAATAAAAGCCTGTCTTAGCTATTTTCAAATATGAAGAAAGCAGAGAGATCTAGTGGTGTACATGAGAAGCTCACATCAGTTCGGGCTTGCTATTGATGTTTGGACATAATGAATATATGTAATTATCCGGTAATTCTTTTGTATATATATTGTATTCAAGGACGTAATTATTTACAAAAAAAGTATTTATTTTTGGTTAGGATTATATTTAAATATACCCTTAATTACATTTTTAAAGTAAAATGAATTATTATGTATCTGAGACTGAAGCTAAAGATATTAATCTATTTATTTTTTTCTTATTTATATACTATTTTTTTTGAATGGCTCAGAATGATAATAAAAAGTTGGAAAACCTTGAAGAGGGAAACATTTTCAACTACCAACTGGAACCAAACAATGTGACAAAACCTGAAAATCATCCAAAATTCCACAAAATTACCACGTTTTCAATTGAAGTATTGAAGGAAAATGAATTTTTCCTTCATTCACTGATTTCTCACTCACTCCGGAAGATATAAATAAAACCGTTTATCTAGTTTTTTGAGCCGTCAAAAAAAATTTTAATTTGAACCCATGTCGTCATCACTGTGCGGCGCCCCAATAATAAAAAAATGTTTTATACTTCATTGCTATGCAATATAATTTAATAATTACTTTGGAATTTATTTTACTTGACTTCTGAGCTAAAGAACGCGGGTTCTAACCCGACCGAGGCCCTTAGTTTATTTTATCTGGGAGGTAAAATAAACTTAAGCACGCCGTCCTTCGGATGGGACGTTAAGCGATAGTCCCGAGCCTGTACGATGTCAGGTAAAGACCCCTGTCCTAGGTGAATAAAAATTTAGGACTCCCACAGTAGAGTCGGGCTCATGTCCACCAGAGTGACGAAAGAGCGCTCTGGTAGTAGGCGATATGACCTCGTTGTTAAAGCCCGGGCATGAGTCATAAAACCTAACCTAACCTTGGAATTTATTTTACCACACGGAAATTATTTTATTTTACATTTTTTGAGGCGCTATATCCACGTACTGGTTCTAATTCAAAACTGAGGACTCAATAGCGATAGGAAATTTAATAAGGAACATTTTTTGTAAAAAAAATCAAATTTAAGATAATGGTTTCTGGGAAAATCAAGAAAAACAACATTTAGGGACGGTTTTCGACATGTATCTCGAAAATTGTATTTACAGTTTTCTTTACACCTTTTAATTAAAAATATTTTTGATTAGGTCATAAATACCAGTGGTTTCTTTTAAAATATACTAATGAAGCAATGAGGTATCAAGTTTCATCCGATTTCGGCCAAAATCTAATTAGATCTATCCCGACCGAGGCCCTTAGTTTATTTTATCTGGGAGGTAAGCACGCCGTCCTTCGGATGGGACGTTAAGCGATGGTCCCGAGCCTGTACGATGTCAGGTACTCGTTAAAGACCCCTACCCTAGATGAATAAAAATTTAGGACTCCCACAGTAGAGTCGGGCTCATGTCCACCAGAGTGACGAAAGAGCGCTCTGGTAGTAGGCGATATGACCTCGTAGTTAAACCCCGGGCATGAGTCATAAAACCAAACCAAACCAAACAACTTTCCATCACATAGATAAACATGAAGAAAATAGTAAAAAGGTGAAAATTTGAGAATCTTTTCTTGACAAATTGATATAACAAATTGCACTTGGGTGTTTTAATGAAAACAATTATTTTGTCCTTAAATATATATTTTAAAACATAAATATATACACATAAATATAACAATAATACAAATGTACAAAAACAATGACTAAAAATTTAATTTTTCGTACTTTGGCCTTCACAAACTTGCTCCATTGGGAAAGTGCGACCCTTTAAAAAATGTTTTACTTCACCAGTTATACAAAGTATAGGGGAAGTTATGTAATCGGTCAAAAATTCGATACTGAATTTTTAATAGGTTAGGTTTTATGACTCATGCCCGGGCTTTAACTACGAGGTCATATCGCCGACTACCAGAGCGCTCTTTCGTCACTCTGGTGGACATGAGCCCGACTCTACTGTGGGAGTCCTGAATTTTGCCTACCCTAAATTTTTATTAATCTAGGGTAGGGGTCTTTAACGAGTACCTGACATCGTACAGGCTCGGGACCATCGCTTAACGTCCCATCCGAAGGACGGCGTGCATAAGTTTATTTTACCTCCCAGATAAAATAAACTAAGGGCCTCGGTCGGGTTTCGAACCCACGATCTTGAGCTCAGAATACAAGAATTGATTAATAGAATTTCATGTTTCCGACCTCCTGATTAGAGAACAATGAATGTATCGATACGATTTATATGTGAACCCAAAACTCTCCAACGACACTTACTGATTTTGAACCAAATCAATCAAAGAGAAAGGAGGGATGTTTAACAGAAAACTCTAATAACTGCCGATAAAAAGAATGTATCGATACGAAATTTTATTTCTGTGGTCAAAAGCCCATAAGGACCAAGATCTGTCGTTTTGTAGCCATATCGGTCAAAAAGAAGGTGGAGATTGGGCTAGAAATTAACTCAAAAGATCTAATAATTGCCACTGAAATGAATGTATCGACACAATATTTCATATGTGAATTAAAAACCCCATAATGACGACACTTCTAATTTTCAGAGCAATCCGCAGATGGATGGTTCAATTCAAAAATGTCAATAACTGCCATTCTAATGAATGTATCGACATGAAGTTTCACATTTGTCAAAACCCAATGAGGACATAACCTGTCAAATTTCAGCAATATCGACCAAAGGTAAGAGGTGTTCAGGAGAGGGGGCTCATGTCTAAAACCCGAATAAGTGCCAATATAATGAATTTATTGAAACAAAATTTAGTATGAGGATTTAGGAGCCTCTAAGTCAACTTGAATATTAGCGCAAACGGTCGACTGATTATGAAGAGGACGGTGAAAAGATAATTTGATTAATTCGTTCTGGGGAAGTACTTTGTCGGTCAGCGACGACAGTTTACTTCTATTTTTTGGAATACAATTTTTTTAAAAAACTTCGGTTTAAGTAGGTACCTAAAATCTGTCGCATGTGAATTTTTTTATTAAATGTCTAAATGTATGACTCCAAAAATATATAACACAAAAATATGGTTACTTCCGTCGAATACTATTTTCAAGACTACCATATAGCTAAAGTCGCTTCCTTATTGTAATAATTTACATTATTTAAATAAACATAACTTAAATTTTTAAAAGTAATAAATTCACAGGAAATGTCACTTCATTCTTTTACCAAAAAGGATTTACAATAAAATACTTTTAAATCCCTTCCCTTCTCTTAATAGTATCATTATTTTGTTTCTTTAAAACTATTTCTTGTCTTCTGAATCCTCGGAGATTGGTTCGTTCTTGTAGATATATTTTGCCAAGCTGTAAAAAACAAAATTGCTAAATTAATATATAAGATTAAAATAAATTATTCGAGACATAATATAGATATATCAGTCAGTATATATAATACAGATATATCGTTGTATAATATTGTTTGTATATAATATTATAGAAGGCGCCGGTAGCTCAGTGGTATGCGTGCTTGACTTCTGAGCTCAAGATCGTGGATTCGTAACCCGACCGAGGCCCTTAGTTTATTTTATCTGGGAGGTAGAATAAACTTAAACACGACGTCAGATACTCGTTAAAGACCCCTACCCCTAGGTGGATAAAAATTTAGGTAAGGCAAAATTTACTACTCCCAGAGTAGAGTCGGGTTCTATATATAGACTCCCCCGTGGTTAACCTTGTAGACCTTTGCAGAGACTCGGACCTTTTGAAGCTCCCCTGAGGTAACCATTGACTGTACATGAGCAGCAAAAATGCAAATCGCAGCAGCAGCAAATGCACGCTGTGGTTGCTGTGCTTTTAGAATTAAATGACTCACACCCAATAGCGTGCATTTGCTGCTGCTGCGCTTTGCATTTTTACTGCGCATGTAAAATCAGCTTTAAGAGTATAAAGTATAATATAAATGACTTTTTTGAGCGAAGAAATGAAATTATCGAATTCATATATATTTAAATAAATGTAATATGACTTGTTTTGTACATGTACATTTATGTAACAGCTGATTGCTGATTTAGGAATCAGACGCACGTGAAATTTGAAGATCCTATTGGCAACTTGCAAGCAATCCATTTTTAATAAAAACAATTTTTTCAGTTTATTTAATTTTTATCTTGGTTTTTTGCTCTGGCCAAGAGCCTTTTTTGCTTGGCACCCCCCCTCCCCCCTGTCGCCCCCTGGCTACGCCCCTGGATATACATATGTATATAGTTAAAGAAGCAAAATTTAGGACTCCCATAGTGGAGTCGGGCTAATGTTCACCATAGCAAAGAAAGAGCGCTCTGGTAGTGTGGCCTCGTAGTTAGAAGTAGGTATATATTATATATACCATTGTTTTATTAATACACATATTTCATAATTACTTTCAAGGTTCCCTGAATATGTTTTGACCATTTTCGCGATAATGTCTGTCTGTTCGAGTATGCGTGTGTGTGTTAGTTATTATGACTCATGCCTGGGATTTAATTGGGTCATATCGCCTACTACCATAGCGCTCTTTCGTTCCTCTGGTGGACATGAGCCCGACTCTACAATGGGAGTCATAAATTTGGCCACCCTACATTTATATTCACCTAGATTGAGGATCTGTAACAAGTACCTGACATCGCATATTTTATATTTAAATTCATAACCTTATAAGGATGGCACTTACTAATTTTCCGCGAAATCGATTGAAGAGAATGGGGGACCAGAGACGAGGGGGCTCGACAGCATAGTATGAGAATTCAGAAGCCACTATGTACGTCAAATATTAAGTTTTAGCCCAAACGGTAGATTGGCTTTGGAGGGAGAGCGGAAACCTATTTGAATAATACGTACTGAGAGTACCTCACCTGTGATTCACCGACTTTTTTTTTTGTAGTCTCAACTATTTTTATAATATACAAAGTATATAAGCAAAAGAAATATATATATATATCTAAGTTACCTGAAAGACAATAGCATAATGAACGTTGATGCAGCAGTTAAGAGAAAAAACGCTCCAGGAAAAGTTGTCATGTTTCGTGAGAAAACAAGATCGTAAAGTGGCAAAATTGCTATCGGCGCTAGAGATTCGCAAATTAATATAATACTCATAAAAACACCTAAAAAAATATATATAAATATAATTAAAATCATTTATAATACATTATGTATCAGATATTCAACGTGGAATGTGGGGATTTCATGCTAATTGAGAGATTTGTTATCCCAAAAGGATTAACTAAATTGAAATATTAATTATTATTATAATAATATACAATAGAACCTCGATTAACCGTGTTTGCGATTAACCGTGGTGTGTAAACAGTAAGTATAGGTTCCTAGAAACTTAGAGACAGAGTAGAGTGACAATGATGACGGTTTAGCGCTTGTCCTGAACTTCTGTGGACAGGAAAATTTTGACTTCCATGACGTCATGAATTTGAGAAAAATAAGAACTGAAGTAAGGAAAATTATTTCAAACCGCAAAAAAATAAAGAAAGATTATTTCATATTTCAAGCCCTGATAACATTATAACATGACAATGTACACACATATGTAATTCGTTAAATAAAAAGTGTCTTGATTAACCTTGGTTCTCATTTATCCGTGCCACCTCTCCCCATTACCCCGGATAATCGAGGTTCTACTGTATATTATAATTATTATTTTCATTGAAATAATAATTTATATATATGCGGGAGTCACTTCTACTGACGAATGGTTTATTAACTTTCACCAAATAAGTTGGAAATCCTTTGATAAATATCGTTTTTATTATAAAATTACCGTGATATCTAATAAATTTTAATAACTTGGTTATGATTAATGCCTCCAGGAGAGGGGGGAGGATTATATTATGAAATATACTGTCCCAGATATCTGGGAGGTGAAAAAACCTTGTAAACGCGTTCCTTCGAATGGGACGTTAAGCGAACTAAATAGAAGAGTATTGACGGTGAAACTGATCCAAAAAGAAGGTACTTTTATTTGTTTATATGTACAGGATATACTCCCAGATATATATAACTTAATTTTAGAGAATGGCCCAAAAATATAAAACAAAAAGATTGAATTTGTGTTAATAGTTTAGTTTCTAAGATTTTTTTCTTTCGATTTTTGTTTGTTTCAATGTTTAGTTTTTAATTTTAATAGTGTAGATTTAAGAAAATAAACATAATATTATTTTTCGAAAATTCTATTGTATTTATTTTCCCTGTTGGCCCAGTAAAATAAATTAAAAAACCTTTGGATTAGATTTAATATTATTGAAAATAATGGCATCTCTTTAGAAAACCAAATGAAAAGTTTGTAATGGAAATTTTTTTTAATATAACCACGTCTTGAGCTTTCGATACTTTTTTAGGGCCCTTTTCGAAAAACTACTATAGAAATCAAAATTTAGTAAAAGAAAAGAGATCAAATTTCTACAGGAAATGTGGTAATTTATTGTTTTGTTTTAATTATTATTATTTCATTTGTTTAATTTTATTTATTATTTATCTAATTATAATTTATTTAGTTTTACATAACACTTAAACCTCTTCAACTTTCATTAATTACCACAGATCATATTCTAAGCCAGTGTAAATTTGAACAAATAATAAAAATGTATTGGTAACAATACGTACCCATTTCTTCTTTTTTCACACACTTCGTAAAAACAGATTTGGCGACAACCACGGTACAAAATCGTAACAGGTCGAGAAAAGGAACTGAAAAAAAAAAAATTAATAAATATCAAAATAAATTTCAAAAGATGTTTTAATTGTATGTATACAGAAATGTAATTACCTAAAAATAATTGAAATTTGGTTTCAACATATGCATAACAAATTGAAGCAATCACACACATCGCTGATGATAAAATTCCAACAGAAAAGTCACTCCATTGAAGATACTTAACCAAAAATGGTGTTATGATTACAGAACCTAAAAACAACAATAAAATTAATGGGATGGACTGACCAACAATATAATAGGATGGGCTTGAGGTCTATAAAAACAAACTTGTAGAATTTCTTCTAAGCTTTCGGCACTGAGTGTACCCTCTTCAGGGCCTATATTGACAAATATACATTATCAGTGAGCTTGATGATACTCAACATTTTTTCAGAAATATTGTGAAACACTTAATAGAAAGATAAAGAAAAATGTTTTTAAAAATATTGTCTAATTCACAAAATATACATAAAATATGGGAGTACTTTTATATATTTTGTGAAATAGACAATATTTTAAAAAAACACACTTTACTTTATTTTTTTTTTGTTTCACAATATCTCTGCAAAAAATGTTAAGTATCATATATATAACCTCACTAATAATGTATATTTGTCAATACAGAAGGCATCCTCAGTGCCGAAAGCTTAGCAAAAATATACTTTGTTTTATCAACCATAAGCCTGATCTCTTGTTTTTCCTAATAAAATTAAACATTGAACCATGCAAGTTATTATTTATCTATATTACTATAAAACGACCACTTTTAAACATTAGTCAGGACTGTAAGTCAATATATTATTATAAATTCAGTATCTCTGTATTATAAATAACAAATAATATTATTATTTTTATACACTTTTATTTTTTAGTATTTATTTACTCATTTCATTTTGTTTTTACTTTCTTATTCCTATAGAATAAAGAAAAAAAAGTATTGTAATCGTGCGAAAATCCAAGATCGAGGTTTCAACGGATATTTACATTTCAAGGTCACCTGAATACTTTTGATCATTCAAACATGTTTCAAATAGTGTTCTTTTTTATGTAAATAAGAATTATTAAAATAAGACCAACTTATCATAAGAACAGTGAGTTTGTATGAAAAATACAGTCCAACTTCAGAAATGGTCATATCAAAGGTCTTCTGTAGATAGTACAACAGGACATTACTTTCACCTGAAAATATAACAATACACATTACTTAATGAATAAATACTAAAATTGTAATTAAATATCAATCCCGATTCTTTATTTATGTGAAAATATAATTATTCAAATAATAATAATAAATTATCGGTTATCAGAGCCAACATTTTAACATAAAAATATTCATTATAAATAATGCGAAGAAAACCTATTGATTATTTCGTTACTACCAAAATAAAAATGTTCATTATAAATAATGCGAAGAAAACCTATTGATTATTTCGTTACTACCAAAATAAAAATGTTCATTATAAATAATGCGAAGAAAACCTATTGATTATTTCGTTACTACCAAAATAAAAATGTTCATTAATTTACTTTCATATTTTTTTCAAAGACTGGTTCTTTTATAGATTTCTTGAGTATTTTGTGAGCTAGACAATAAAATGTTTGATTTTTTAGATTCTCTGAGAATACAAGAAGAATTTTCATACTCATGTTTATATAATTTTTTTATTTTTATTTTCTTAAACACCCTATGTACTGATAGGTCTCATTTATGATATCACCTCTCAGTGATCGTAGATTGATCCACTCCATTCTAACCTGTACCATTATATTTAATTAGTTTATTTTAACAAATAGAACAATCCTTGGAACTATTTTTCTTAATTTTTTGATTTATAATAAATAATTATTATATTTCTCACTCCTGTTTGTATCGCATTCTGATAAGAAATTTGAAAAACTTTCAGAATATCACCCACTTTTGTCAATTTCGAGATGTTTACCAAAATGTTTCTACAAACATGATGTTTTTTGAAATTGAAGTGATGATGACATTTTTATTTAAATTTGACTTCTCCAGCTCTATAAAATAAATACTTTGATTTAACCTTAACCCTCGGATACGCGCGGGTGAAAAAAAACAGGGATACGCGCGGTGTATCATTTTGATACAATGGGCGTTAGGAGGAGGCTGGGTCATGGCAACTTGTGGTGAATGTTTTAAAATGAAACTTTATTTATTTATTTATGAAACTTTATTTTTAAAAAAGTTGTATATTATCTCCAACAACACATCAGAAAATCAAAATATAAAGAGTTACATGGCACTTGAGTTTCCTCAGTCTTCGTACTCTTACAATTTTTTCAAAGGAACCTCATTCAGTCATTTACAATTAAAGTCATAGTTTTCTTCTTTTATAAAATAAACATAATATACGGTAGGTACTTATCAAACAACACATCACAAAAACAAAACAAAAGAGCCACATAATTAGGCAGAAATAAAAAGAACGATAGTTTCAAATCACAATATTATCATGGTTCACTATGCTAAATAATATTTTGGCTACAGTTATCACACATTGTTACAATATGTTCTGAACACAGATATTGTTTGCATAGGATACAATTGTGATAAGTAAGTCTGCTTTTTTTTGAAGCTTTACAAGGATCGCACCTCTTTCGTTTTTTTTCTGTGGATTGGCTTTGTGGAAGTGCTCTCTCTCGCAGCCGCCTCTGTTGTTCATCACCGTTGCTAGTGACATCTTCATTCAAATTCAGATCTGTAGCAAGTTGGGCGATCTGGCTTCTGTCACCACCGATGCTTTCTTCCAGAATGTCCATCTCACAATTATTTCCTGAAGTACTGGGTTCTTGCGAATCATCGTTGTTTGGTGCGCTTGAGATATGCAGTTCATTAGTTGTTTCATTTTCCGTCGCAAGTCGTGAATTCAACTTATCAAAAGACTTCTTCCATTTTATTTGCAAATGAGTGTGAATTCCAGATGTGTTCCCGATTCGTCTTTCAACATGCGGCTTCACCAACTCTTGGCCCAACTTTTTCAGAAAAACTCTAAGTCTTACTTGTTTGTTCAAATTTTTCATATGTATGACATTAGCATTTATTGCAGCCATGTTCAGTACAGAATAAAAAATAGTCAATGGCCATCGTTTAGACCTACGTTTCACAGTGTACGACTCACACATTTGGTCATTTGAATCGACCCAACCTTTATTTTTATTGTAATATGTAATAATATCAGGTTTTTTCTTTTCACCTGTTTCTTTGTCAATGGCAGCATCAAAATGCATAGATGAAATAACGAGGACGTTCTTCTTTGGTTTGGGTACGTATGAAACAAGAGTTGATTTTGGTCGGAAACCAAACAAGATTGACTTGACTTCACGACCAAGGACCTCTTTGAATGCAGCAGGTACTTGAATTTTATTCTTTTTTAAGGTGCCCACTACGCTTAATCCAACTCCAGCTAACTCTTCTACTAAGCCTACGTCTGAAAACCAGTTGTCGATAGTTATATTTCGCCCAGTGTGCAATATAGGTGCTGCCAATCTTTTAACTACATCAATTGGTTTGTTGGAAACACAGAAACGAGACCCCTCAGGTTGAGCACCCGCATAGATTTCAAGGTTGTAAGCATAAAACACCTCGGCATCAACCATCGCATATATTTTCAGGCCATACTTGCGTGGCTTAGATGGAATATATTGTGTAAATAAACATCTTCCTCTAAATCCCTCCAACTTTTCATCAATTGTAACTGATTCGCCAGGCGAGTAATTTTTTTTGCAATTGGTCACAAATGATTCGAACAACTCTCTAATTGGGGCAAGACGATCAAGTTTCAAATTCTGAGCCCTCATTGTCCGATCATCGAATCTCAAGCATTTTAGTAACAACAAAAACCGTTTCTGACTCATAATGAAAGAGAAATTTACCCCGAATCCTCCTTCATCGAAAATATCTCGAACATTCAGATTGTTCATACGTAAGACACCGGTTAGATAAAGAATAACTATCAGTGCTTTTATTTCGATTGCATCTGTTACTTGGCAGTCTCTTTCCCTCGCGTATTTGCTCTGCTCTTCTAGTTCCATGAACTGATTGGTGTATTTCACTATATTCTCAAGCATTGAATCATCAATAAGAAAATTCCATACACTCGAAGGAGTGTCAGCTGCTTTAGCTTCTCCCAAAACTGTTCCCATGTCCTTAGCCAAAACATTTTGCTTGCGACGTCTTATATTGTATGGTTTTTTTTTCCAACGCCAAAAATCAATAATTTTATTCCTTACTTTCTGGAATGCTGTGAAGTAATCACAATCTTCATGGGTAGGATCAGCGCTTGACATGTCTTCTAATTCATTTTCAGAAATACCACTCTGTTCTGTGTTGGAATCGCTCTCTCTTTCATCAATAGGCCCATCTTCTGCTTCGTCTCCACCTTTGTCATCATCAGAATCTTGTCCTGATCCGTCGTCTTCAGCCAAAAGAGCTGATCGAATTGCAGCATTGTCGTGTTCATCAAATAAATCGTACACTCGCCGGCTGGAGGCCATTGAATCTGAAATCACAACAACCAATGAAAATTAAAAACCTAGATACGCGCGGTATCACATTGATACATATCCCAATAAATCTATGGAGAGACTCACGATCTTCTCCATATTTCATAAATAGAATCCTCCGTTACACATATTTCAACCTAAAAACTCATAACGTTAAAAACAAAAAAAAAAGTAGAAATTACCTGGATACGCGCAGTGTATCAGGATGATACAAATCCACAAATGTCACTTCTAACGTCTTCTTCGAAATCCAACAACCAACTGAACAGGAAGTGGCCTTGAAATTAGAAAGATAGCTGGAGTGGGGACATCTCAACGTCACGCGAGTGGGCCAGGCATCAGTTTGAAAACGTATTCAGTATCAATTTGATACCGCGCGTATCCGAGGGTTAAACCTATTGATTAATTTGAAATACGTTATTCATCAATTTATTCTTGCCCATCACCAAGCTACCTCTAAGATAACAATATTACTTAAATCTTACTTCTCCAGCTCTATAAGATAAATAGTGGGAAGAGAATCTATTGATCTATAGATTAATTTAAAACGTTATTCATCAATTTATTCTTGCCCATCACCAGGCTACCTCTATGGTGACATTTTTATTTAAATTTTACTTCTCCAGCTCTATAAGATAAATAGTGGGAAGAGAATCTATTGATCTATAGATTAATTTAAAACGTTATTCATCAATTTATTCTTGCCCATCACCAGGCTACCTCTATGATGACATTTTTATTTAAATTTGACTTCTCCAGCTCTATAAAATAAATAGTGGGAAGACAACCTATTGATTAATTTAAAATACGTTATTCATCAATTTATTCTTGTCCGATGTGTCTTTTTATTGAACATTTAAGTATATTGTCTAATTCCACAAACATATACATAAATGTGTATCGGTTTCGGCTTACGCCTTCGTCAGCTCAAGGTTCAACAATAATGTTATTGTTGATGGCATAAGCCGAAACCGGTACACATTTATGTATATGTATGTGAAATTAGAAAATTTATTCTTGCCCATCACCAATTATTCATAATAACCTGTAAAATTGCTGGTGAATATACAACAGTTGATTAGCATAAGCCACAGAACAATATTGTTTGTCCTTGGTTTGACAATTGGTTTGATTAGATTTATTTTGAACCATTTTTGCCCTTTTTGAAGTTTGGTTGGAGAGTCTTTGACAAAGGGGAAGAGAAGGAGAAGAGCTGCAAGATTGAGGAGGATGACCAATATGAAGAGGTTCCTGAAGCCGAGGTACTCTAGGAGAAATCCAGAGAGAGCGGTGGAAAGACAGGAGCCGGCCAGGACGGCGGTCAGGAGGAAGGAGAGTCTCCAGGTTCGGGTGGCCTCAGTGCATTGTTCAGAGATGATACAAGTTCCTACCTGAATCACATATCAATATTACTTCATAAAAATGTTTAAACAATCATTCTTACAGCTAGAATAATAATAATAATAAAACATGTGTGAGTGACGCGGTACTCACGAGAACTGATAAGTAAACATCTGCTTTAAGTGCCCCAGAGACAATCAATTGAAATTGACGCGATTGATCGAGCTTATATCATCACATCAATTCTAGTTTCTGTGTTCACCTTTAATTGTTCTGTTTGGTGTATGTTATGTAGTGTTCTCGCTGATATTTTAATTTGTTGATTATTAAAATTGCATATTTCTTTAAATCTTAAAATTGTCTCGAACATAGACATGAGATTTCTTGCATTAACTCATTAGAGCCTTGTGCACTCTGAAGAAAGAAAAGAGAAAGAAACGTTGGTCCAAAGAATGGTATAAACTGAGAAGCCGTTTTACCCACGAAAATTTATTACGTATCCTTCGAGATACTGAACCCGAGGATTACAAAAATTGTCTTCGATATTAACAGCAAAACAAAGTCTCTTTCCTCAAACGAAACCACCTCATCAGAAACGACACTCATCTTTGCTGCCTGGCGAACAACTGACGGAACGATTGTCAATCGTTGCCATCAATTGCTCATATCAATGACCTTCAATTAAAATGTCTATCAATCGCCGTCATTTAACTGACAATCGCGTCAATTGCCTCCTATACGATCAATTGGTCATTATATAATAACGATAATTTTTTTAGTGCCCTTTTCGGAAACTACTAACCCTGGAACACATCACTGGTGTGTATATATCACTACAATATAATCAATAATGTAAAAATACAATGTTATATCTAATCATGTTTTTTATAGTTGTTTTATTGTTATTGGTTTTATTATATATTTACCTTTACAAGGACCAAGTTCGAAACCCGGCCGAGGCCCTTAGTTTATTTTATCTGGGAGGAGAACACGCCGTACCTACTTCGGACGTTAAGCAATGGTCCCGAGCCTGTAATATGTCAGGTATTCGTTTAAGACCCCTACTCCAGGTGAATAAAAATTTAGTGTAGGCAACATTTCTTCTTTTCTTCTCTATCTGACGTACATATATAAACAGTTACCACCGCCCTCTATCTGACGTACATATATAAGAACAAAGAACTTGTTTAACGTATAACTGATATCGCAGCAGACAAGAAAGCTACTTTTGTGATTCATATTTCACTGTTGTCCTTGAAAACATAAGCCGAAAAATAACTTGCACAACAAAAGAAAGTGATACAAGTTATGAGTTTCAGTAAAAAAAAAGTGTTAGACAGATTAGAGTTGAGAAACCCTCCGCAGTACGTTTTTTATTATTTTATTTTTTTATTAATAGTATGCAAATATGTAAATATCAAATATGTTATCTTAATTACTTTCTCTAATTTGTTTAAGTATTAATTATGTATAAACAATGGTTTTATGAACATTTATGAACACATTTCTTTTTACAGTCCATATTTAATGGGTTTTTCCAGAAGGACCTATCACTACATTTCTCATTGTACTATCCCATGGTCCCAACATTCACGGGATATGGGGGAAAAAAAACCAAAAAACTAGGAACTACTAAAACCTCCCAGTATGTTTATCTCAAGCGGTATGACCATACGGTTTCATAAGTGGGTTTACTGGATAGTTGGCTGATTTTTATATCATTTGAACTTTTTATTAAATATCATCTTTATTAAAAGACCCGGTAGCTAGCGGTGAAAAAACCTTGAGTTAGCCGTCCTTCGGATGGGACACTAAGCGATGGTTTCGAACCTGTACGATAACAGGTACTCATTAAAGACAAAGACCCCTACCCTAGGTGAATAAAAATTTAGGACTCCTATAATAGAGTCAAGCTCATGTCCACAGAGCGCTCTGTCTGGTAGTAGGCGATATGACCTCGTAGTTAAAACTTGGGTATGTGTTCTAATTCATTTATATTAGTCGAAAAACTAGTTAGTTATTATGGCTCATGCCCGGGCTTTAACTACGAGGTCATATCGCCTACAACCAGAGCGCTCTTTCGTCACTCACTACTCTGGTTTATTCTCCTACGATAGGAGTTTTAAACAAATTCTTGACAGTCTCGGGATCATCGCTTAAGGTCCCATCCGAAAGACCCCTGTCGAAAAACTATTAATCGACTTCAGTAAATGATAGATTATTGATTTGTTTTTTATTATAATGGTATATATATATGGTATTTTTGATGAATGGAATTCAGAGAACTTTGAAACGAAAAAGACCTCGAATTTTCACGCGATTATATAACATAAGAAAGTAAACAGTTTCTCACTATGTTGAGGAGATTCTTAGCTCCGACGATTCCTCCAATGGTGGCCTCCAGTGTAATCTGGAGTGGTAGAGAGAAGGACCACCAGACGACGCCGACGAGGCTGACACAGGTAGCCAGGACCTCCCCAAGAAGAGCCACTACCGCAAGGATACGAAGCTGTCCTGTCGAGTCTCGCCAAGCTCCACCAAGCACAACAGCCACCACTGAGAGACACTCTCGGAGTATCCCTCGGAGGGTGCTCATATCTGTAACAAAACAAACATTAAAACACAAGTTATAGTTTCGGGATCAATGCCTGCAAACTACGGCCTGAGGGCGGCTTAATATGGCTCGCGGAAAGATTTGAAAACGTACGAAACAACAATAATAATAATAATAAAATTATTTTATTATATATAATTTTAGCCATTATAAAGTGGGCTAACCTGACAAACCTAAATGCTGGCTTTATAATATAAATGTAATATATTATATTACTAGGTTTAGTTTAAGGTTTTATGACTCATGCCCGGGCTTTAACTACGAGGTCATATCGCCTACTACCAGAGCGCTCTTTCGTCACTCTGGTGGACATGAGCCCGACTCTACTATGGGAGTCCTAAATTTTGCTTACCCTAAATTTGTATTCACCTAGAGCAGGGGTCTTTAACGAGTACCTGACATCGTACAGGCTCGGGACCATCTAAAGAACGGAATGTTTAAGTTTATTTTACCTCCCATCTAAAATAAACTAAGGGCCTCGGTCGGGTTTCGAACCCACGTTCTTGAGCTCAGCAGACAAGCACGCATACCACTGAGCTACCGACGCCCTTACACTGTATATATATTATTATTATTTATATAGAATCATAAAGAAAAAAATTGCAAAGTAACATCGTAAAATTTTATTTTATTATACGAGCATAGTAATATATAAAGCCAGCATTAAGGTTTGTCAGGTTAGCCCACCTTATAGTAATATATATATATATATATATATATATAATATACACTGTATATATATTACTATAAGGTGGGGCTAACCTGACAAACCGTAATGCTGGCTTTATATATTACTTCATAATAAAATATAATTTTACGATGTTACTAAGCAATTTTTTTCTTTATGATTCTTTGTTTGCTTCCTTGGTCTTCTTTTTTTTACCTTTTACAAATATAGAAAGAAAACACAACAAATATAGACATAATATTTCAAAAATTGTTTATAATATCCTTTCAAATGAGAGTATTGTTTATCTGCCACCTCGCCTCTCCCTAATCGTTGTATGAGGGCAATGTTTTTTGTCGCTGTTGCTGAGCGTTCACTAATACCACTACCAATAATAAAACAATTCGTGCCGGAAGGATATTATATGAAATTAATGTTCATTCACCTAGGATAGGCCTAACTTTCCATCCGAAGGACGGCGTGCTCAAGGTTTTTTCACTTCCTAGATAAAAAACCTTATGGGATATGAAGTTCGTTTGACTACTATTTTGACAAAGTAGATCATATTATATTAACATTTTTTTTTTTTTTTTTTTTTTTTTTTATTTTTTTATTTTTGGCCTCATGTACGATGCATATTAGCCATGACTCTTATAATGGTGTTTTACCTAATTATTTACAACATCCATGGCCCCGGAAGGGAGTTTTATCTACGAAATAAAACTCACTCCCGGACGGGATTCGAACCCGCAAACCAAGGTGAGACCATGCGACTAAAACCCTACGCTCTAGCCCGCACGGCCACCATGGCTCCCTATATTAACATTACCAACATTTATAAACAGAATTTGAACTTTTAATATCAATTGCATACTTTATATGAGGTAAAAAAAGGTGCATACGCTATGTGAGGTAAAAAAAAAAAAAAAAATTAAAAAAAAAAAAAAAAAAAAAAAAAAAAAAAAACATGAGCACGCCGTCCTTCGGATGGGACGCTAAACGAAGGTCCCGATTCGTTAAAGAACACCTATCCTGGGGAACTAAACCTGCAGAACTCTCAAAGTAGAATATATATACAGTAGAACCTCTTTAAGTCGAACCTCGATAAGTCGAAAACCTCCAAAACTCGAAAAAAAAGTTTTGTTCCTTTCCCTTCAAGCCCCAAAACCTCCATTACTCGAAATCTCAACCCTCTATTAGTCGAAATAATCAGTGAGTCCCTACAAGCTATTTTGGTACATATTTTCCCTCTATAATTCGAAAAAATAAATTTGACCTCTGTATCTCGAACATAGCAATGTTTTATTTTGAAATGTAAAAATATAATGAAAAATTGTCAGAAATAGTAGAATTTTCTGGTCATTATACCTTAGACAATGCTATAGATAAAGAACAACCGAATTATCTAAAGCAAAAAAAAAATTACTTATTTTTTTTAATACCTACATATGTATATGTACTACGTATTTTTTATTTCAAGGATGTTTTGAAATAATGTTGATTTATAATAAATATAAGTATGTTTGTTACCTCTGTAACTTGAATTTTTATTTATTTCACCTCTCTAACTCAAAATTAGTTAGAATAAATCTTAACCTCTACAAGTCGAATCAAAATCCGCCTGTCGAAATCCTCCATATGTCGAAAACTCTGTAACTCGAATTTTTTGGCGTCTCCCTTGATGTTCGACTTATAGAGGTTCTACTGTATATATAAACCTATAAGTGTCTGTGAACGTGATAACTCCCGAGAATGAATCTACCAACACAAAATTTTATATTTGTATCCAAAACCGCCTAAGGACGACACCTATTGATTTTCAGCCAAATTGACAGAAGAGAAGAGGGATTAGGAGGGAGGCTTAACACAAACACACTTAATAACTGCAGTTAGATAGCTTGACAAACTAACTACCGTTATAATGAAGATATTAACATGAAATTTCATATGTAAATTCACAGTTCCATAAGGACAACATCTACTAACTTTCAGCGGAATCAACCGAAGGGGAGGGGGGATATATACCATTAACTGCCCAATGTACTGTATGGACATAACATTTTATATTTAAATAAATTAAAGCCCATATAGATGACAACAATATTTTTTTTAATAACTGCCGATGTAATGAATGTATCGACACAAAATTTAGTATGAGGATTCAGCTGTGTAAGGCAATTAAGCCCAGACGGTAGATTGGCTTTGGAAAAAAAAGCCAAAAATTAATTGATTAATTTATGCTGAGGAAGTACATAGTCAGTAATTTATTAATCAGTTTTGCCAATTACCTGTAGCTTGGTTTATAACGGATGTTCCTGTGCAATTGTTTATCTCCAAAATAGAATCTTCAAATGGTTGACATGATTTTCGGAGAATTAATTGTAAACATGCCATTGTGTACATCAATTGAGCAAAATTGTGTAAAAATATTGAAGGTTCTATATTAAATTTTTTGATAAATGTAATTAACGTCTTCATTTTACCGCACCGTACAGAAACTGTAATGAGGAGTAGAAATGTTTATCTTATCTTGAAAGATGTGAGAATTTGGCTACAGTTGTAAATTAATAATAAGTTTAAATAAATAGATAAATGAAATAAATAAATAGAAACTGGGGTCATCGTGAAATTTGAGAGGGTTACTAGGGTCAACTGCTCTGTTATTGAAAATTTAATATAAATTCTAATTTTGAAAATGTCTACTAAGGAATATGATAAACAATAAGGGCTTATTTTAACTATCGACTTGTCTAGTTTTTTTTTTTTTTAGTTTTTTTTTTTTTAGTTTTTTTTTTATTGACAACAGCTAAATTACGAACTATACTGTTATGTGAAAACAACAAGTTATAAGCAATAAAATTATAAGTGAGGTAATGAATTATAAAGAAAGGAAAAAAATAAGGAAAAGAAAAAATGTTTACAGATTGTAAATAAATTAAATTATTTTTTCAATGTCTTTAAGAAAGTCTATTAGTTTTTTATATTTATCTTTGACGGGGTTGTTGAGGCAAACTTGGAGGGTGTCGTCCGGTTGAGATCTGGATACTTTCGTCTTGTCTTCTCGTACTTCAGACACTTCATTATCACGTGGTCCATATCCTCTGTGCTGCCGCATCGGTCGCACTGAGAACTATTAAGGTGAATACAGACTACTCTGACGTGACGTGGGAACGTGTGGTCCCACGTCATAATGCGTGTGATATGAAAATGTAACATAGGGTTTTGTATGCTTATGTTCATATTGTTCGGACGTGACGTGGGAACACGTTGGATGATGCAGCCTGACGCAACACGTGTTATGACGCGTGGGAAGAATATCAAAAGTTCTAGATTTTCGTCAGATGTGGGCGCCAGAAGGCATCAGAAGAGAAACATACCATTTCCGGTGATGGAAGACATGTTAGTTGAGTTGGTTAGGTCAAATCCGGTGCTGTACGACCCTACAAACCGGAAATGTCGAAACCAGCATACAAGGAAAGAGGCTTGGGACAAAATAGGAGAAAAACTCGGCATTCCAGGTTAGTGAAAACAGTTATTTTCAGAGTTTGAAATTGAAAATTATTTTTTATGACTGATAAATTAAATCATAACTAGATTTTTATTTATAGCTTTTAAAATTCATTTTGTGATTTCCCTCAAAAATTAATTCTTATTTTTCTGTCAATAAATCAAAAATCACCCCGCCATAATTATTTCTGAGCGAAATTTTTTAGATCAGAAATAACACTTATTACTTGAGCGATATTTTTTTCACTCAAAATAAAACTCAAAACTCTCTATCTCGCTTACGATTAAAGCTATCTACTTGTAGTTATTCGGAAATGCTATGCACACGAATTTGTTGTATTATGTGCTATAGTCAGGCCAATGTGAACACCGATTCATGTCTGACGTGGTCCCACAGTGCCTGACGTGACGTGGGAACACGTCACGTCAGAGTAGTCTGTATTCACCTTTAGTCACCTTGATGACGTGTAGGTTTCTGTTGACACGCCCCACAGTGTTTCCAAGGTGGAAAAAACCTCGAACATGAAATTCTTTATTTTTGACAAATCCTTGGAGTTTTGCAAAGGCTAATAGTCAAAAATGAATGTACTGCACCAATTTTCCATTTAGATTTTTTTTTGGGATCGTTGAGAGAATATAAAAAGTGTCTTTTGACGAGTACTGATTATCGTACGTTTTCGCTTCGCAACTTCTATTCTACCTCGGACGCCTGTTGTTTTAATTAAAATTACGAAAGTTTGCATGTTAATTACCCAACATATGTAAGATAAAAGCCACGCGTCAGCTTCCTAGTATATTGGAAATATGCAGAAAAATAAGGGATGCATAAGATACTAAAAAAAAAAAAGCTTATCGAGCTATATAAATTATATAGAATCAACCATTCTCGAAAAATGTGTATATATGTTATATATCGCCCTTCCCCCAAACTCAGACACTTCTTACTAGGTTTCAGCGAACCTGAGAATTGTATAAATATGACAACCTAGCAAACTTAAATTTTACTTTTAGTCCAGTAAAAATAGACATTCAACTTCGCAATAATTCGCATAGAGCTGAAAAGTGGTATAGACCTTCAATACACCATTACAAATGAAATGTCATAAGTCCCCACCGATCCTATGTCGGCTAAAAATTGTATTCTAGGTCAAAGGTCGCGTATAAGTGCATATTTGTATTTTCGATGTTTGAAATCGCGATATCTCATGAGTGATGATGCGTAGGAAAAAAAGTATTGGAACAGTTTTTGTAGATAATTGTATTATCTACAAACTTTGTATGATCTATTTTTGCGATAACACTTACCGTTTAAGAGAAATATGCGAAAAATCTATATTTGTGACCTATCAACTCTATGCGAATTATTGTGAAGTTTCAACTTTTTTTTGTCTATTTTGACCGGACTATTTTCAAATTGCGCTGACGATGGCATAAGCCAAAATCGGTACACTTCGTATATATATTTTTGAGAAATTACAATATAAAAGTTAATCAAATTCCTTGTTTTTATTTTTTTTTTTTTTTCAAAAACAGAAAATTTCTTTGAGAAAACATGGAATTTCTAACCGATTATATAACTGCCCCTATACTTTTTATAACTGTGGAAGTGAAAGGAAAAAAATGATTACTTACCAGCAGCAAAGCTGAAGCTTTTTACATCATCGCATTGTCCAATTTTAGTGTCCAGAGGCGGCTCCTTCGGGTAGCAGACTTTCTGAAGTACAAGGACCTGTATACCATAAGTACAGATGAAAGTAGTTAAGTACACAATAAAAACAATAGGTTCGATAGAAACACTATTGAACAAGTGTGCGAACCGCTTCGAGAGCATTTTGAACAGGAATCGTACCTATATCTCATCTAAACTACAAGAAAAACTATATCTTATCGTATGAGAATTAAATAAAAATTTACCTGCAGATTTGAAGGATCTCATCTTATCGTATATTATGAATTTTTATAAGGAAATCAACATTCTATCGAAACGGAATGTATTTTGCCCTTGCTTTGACACAAAAGATTGATTGTATTCTACCATGTAATCAATTTAGCTGTCGTCTGTGTGATAACTTTAGGTGAAACTAGATAACACCAAGGATGCATTTTACACTGTGAAGAAAAAAAAAAAATACACATAAAAAAATTATTAATAACAAAAAATTAATTATATTTATTTTTCTGTAAAAAGAAACTGAATTAATAAATAATAAGAAACCATTTCTTTTAAATAAATGAGTAAAAAAACAAAACACGGCCTTCAGCTGTTTTTAGTGTGTGTAGAGTGTCGAGGCCTGGGTTGAATGGAGACGGTCTGAGTATGTGGAGAGTGGTGTTTAGGCTTAAAATGTAATGAACTAAATAGAAGTGAATTGACGGTGAAATTGATCCGCAAAGAAGGTACTGTTGATTGTTTATATGTACAGGATATATGCCCAGAAATATATAACTTAAATTAAAAAAAAAAAAAATTGCCAACATATAAAACAAAAAAGATTGAAATAGTGTTAAGAATTTAGTTTTTAAGATTTTTCTTTTGATTTTTGTTTGTTTCAATGTTTAGTTTTTCATTTTAATAATGTAGATTTAAGAAAATATACCAATATTTGTTCTAGTAAATTCTATTCTATTCA